>OX422142.1:106761164-108076157 GCA_949129095.1 Volucella bombylans
AAATGCTGAAAGCGCGCAAGGTATGTGGAACAAGTTCACTACAAAATGCAAGAGGGTCTTGATATTTGAAACTGTCGGCTTCACATAAATGAAAAAACGTGGTTGTGGAACCATGACACGAATATTACAGTAAAAAACAAAAGGCATTCGAAGCGTGGGCCACATATAGCGCAAATTGGTAAACGATATTGTACGCCTTGATTTAGACTATGAACTGCGAGAAAGGGTAATCAGAGAACGTGATTGGGTTTACACGGCTCGTAATTTAGTTCAATAAAATGGTGAGAGCTGATCAAATGCCTAATTCGTAGAGGAAGAACATTCTTGGTCCATTGCATAGAGGCAAAAAAGACATGAGAAACTCGAACACCATGAGTAAAGCTAGTTGGTGAGGAAGCTGAGCACTGATGCCAACAACGTTAGACTTACTTAATCCTCACGCAGACTTTAAAATACATATTCAGTGATACAGTCAAACCTCCCAAAAATATCTCAGACCGAAAGGAATCTCTGTTGAGTTTGCGAAACTAGTGCCTACATTTGAACCAACTTGATTTGAATGGCTACAATGTGATTGTAATCAAAGAGCAGACCTGGCATCCGACCAGTTCAAGTAATTTCAATTATCGATGGTACAAATGCAGGCAACACAAATGTCTACAACCTTGTGGCCAAATGTCATCGTATATCTAAGAGAGACACTGCATATATTTGGATAAACAACATCAACGAGATCTAGAATTTTAGCATCGAGGTAGAAACAAACACACTAATATGACCATCAGCAGCATAATACACAACAGCAAGATATACCTTTGCAGGAAAACCTTCAGAATAAAATAGATGAGATCCCGAAAACCCATTGTTCATTTAGCATCGAAACTCACTGTTCAAGAGACTAACATACAAATCATGCTTGTACCAACGGATAACAAACAATAATCTCTCGATTACAAGTGGTTGAAAAATTAAAACAATCAAGCATTTAAAACCATGAAAAAGGTGATCATCAGCCTTTATGGTAAAGGTAAAATTTGCATCTTTACGCTCAAGTTGTTCATCATCAATGCTTTCTGTGATACTCCGCTTTGGCCAATGGTTGCATGAAAGATAAAGAAACGGAGGGCCATTGAACCAGGGCTTGCACCTCTTGAAACAATGTCCACTGGGTTGAATTTTGTGCTCACAGGATGCCACTGCTGTATTAAAGAAAGATTTTGGATAACTGCAACCCGATTTCCAAAAAACGTTTTCCAGTGATACGATTCTGAGGATAGCCATGAAAGTACTATGCTCGAATCCGTCCAGTAGAATACCTCCTTGAATTTATCTTTAAAAATGACCTTGCCATCACTTCGTATTGAGCGCATATATAAGAAAGTGCGGTAAGCTTTCTCAGAACTATCTGAGAATGTGTGGATTTCAGCGTCTTCTAAATTACTCCATAACACACGCCTTTCAAAGCGTATGTGTTCAATGTCCAATAATTCCCTACGAAAGGTAGTCCACTCGTAAGATAAAGATTGAGTTAGAGCTTCATCCCAATCCAAATTGGATTTCGACAACTGTTGCAGAAAAGTTTTTGACTTCACAATTACAGGATTACTTAGATCAAGTGGGTCATACAATCTAGCAATGTCTGATAGCATAGTTCTTTTGGTTACCTTCGTCCTTTCTAGGCATCCTATATTGTAAATGAAAACATCCGATTTCGGCTCCCAAACTAAGCCAAGTGCCTTTAAAACGTCATTGTTTTTTACTTGAAAAAACTTCTTCCTGTCTTCAGCTGAAATGTCTTCTAAAATCATTTTGTTGTTTGAACAGTACTTTCGAAGCTCGAACCCAGCACTTGCCAAAATAAGTTGTAGCTCCCGCTTTATACACATCAAACCATCGATGAAATTGGCACCTGTAAGAACATCATCGACATACAATTCAGTTTTTAATGCTGATGAGCCGATAGGAAATCTAATAGCAATAAATTTAATTACATTACAATTTTTATACTCGTATCAAATTAAATGTCAAATAGGACATATTCAGATCGATTGGTTTATTCTTTCAAGACACACAGTGAAAGAGTGTGACACCTACGCGCCATCGTCGGTTAACATCCTTGCTACAATATTTTCATTTTTATTAAGCATTTTTACCGTCATAAGCATTTTTGACACTGCAATCTTAAGACAGATCATAATCCTCTAACTCATGCTTTAGTTCAAAAGTTAGTCAATTCCCAGGACAGACGCCTAAGTCAATTGAATTACTTAGCTTTACGTCTGACCAGACCAGCTGCTGCCAACCATTGATGGTCTGGTAATGGCTTTTATACTGAAAATCTGAAAAGCTAACTACACGCTCGCTAAGAGCTACAGACCAATTAGCATGACTTCCTTCATGTGCGCAAAACTGGTGTGTTTCCTTTATCCAAAGTTTAGCATGACTAACAAGGAATTGAAGGCGCATGTATAATTCGGGCAAACAATACGACATATTGTCTCCAACAGTGAATGTAACAAAGTTCAGGCATATGTATGTAGATGATGTAGCTGTACATCGGACTCTCTACGGCGCAGGTGGCCCTAAACGTGTTTCAAGATTGATGCAGTAAAAATGCGATTTCATTGAATCCTCTCAGAACTAAGAACTGTTTGGTCTGACTAATATAGTGCTAAAAGGTACCATAATGACTTTCCAACGAAGATAAATATTATACATGTCATCTTTTCTTCTTTTCACTAAACATACCGCGTCAAGAACTTTCAAGGCGCTGTCGGCTTTTTGGTAGGAAATTGCGGCAAGTCATTGGGCCTGTCAGGAAGAAGGGGCTTTTGATCTATAACAAACTTCTACGAAAATGGGTCATTGTTTTTTTAATTTACCGAACCCCAAAAAACTGTCTGCTCAACTGCAAGGGAGCTTTCCCTAGTATGTCTTGACTCACTGATTGATCCTCTTGATATTGATATCATGGCCTGCACTCTCAAAGACTCACCAAAGCTGCTTCAATTGACGTTCACCGTCACTTATGTGGCTAGAGGCAATGTTCACAAATGAGGTTAGCATCTCCTACGTCTACTAGACGTTTAGATGAAACCATAGACATACTTAACCAGGTTAATTTACTGATTTGCTATATCTCTTGCGTATTCTCATTACAAACTTAGTTTTAAGTTGACAATTTTTATTGTGTTTTCTCCTTCAGTCCTTCACAACCTCTTATTTGTACATTTTGCACTATCTCAATAGCGATTTAAGGCACTCACCCCTTCAACCTATATAGTTTCAACTGCATTGCACTTCTAAGTGGTCATGATATATGTAGTGTTTCCTTCAAATTGGATCAATTGACCATATTCCTGCTCATATAAGTCAATGTTAAATGACATTATCTTTAGTGCTACACTTCTAAGCAAACCCCCATATTCGAATTTTCGAAATCATTTGACACTTGTTTGACATTTCGACGAAACAAAATCGATGACGTTTCCTTCATTCGATTCTCTTCTGCCAACAAAACACAAAAAAGAACTTGTCGTTCAAGTAAAAAATGGTGGAAGACACAAGTAATCCAGAAAATGTTGAAAAATCGGCAGAAAGTGAGCAGCCGGTCGTTCCAGATGTCAATAAAATCTTCACGCTGGAGAGTATCCTTTTCAAAAGCACAATCTTCGTGACCAGGATAGACGACGGCTACCAGTCTCAGTCAGCCTAACCTCTCAATATTTTGCTTTCACTTTTTCTATCTTTTTTAGTTTTCAGCTTGTGTTCAGTATTTTCCTTAATCGAAAGTGTTTCCGTGTGAAGTTCTTCACATGATAAAGAATGTACAGCAGCAGCATGGCTTGAGGCATGGGGACTTTCAGCGCTATCGCGGCTACTGCACGCGACGCATTCGTCGCCTGAGGAAGGCTTTGAAGTATCCACAGGGTGATAAGAGGCACTTCAAGAGAAGGGACGTGACTGTCAGCAATTTGGTGGGTAAGAATGCTGATGAGAAGTTCATCCATATTCCGCTGATTTCAGCTGAACGTGCGTGGGCCTATGCCATGCAGGTGAGTGCTATGGAAATCCTCACAAGCAAACAAGTCGATGACATACTCTTTTTCCTCCAGCTACGTCAAGAATCCAACACGGAGGTCCGTAAGAAGTTCCACTTGGTGAATAAGCTACGCCGCGCTTGTTTCTACGCGCTTCAGCTTCAGGAGCTGTGCAATGTAAGTAGACATGCAGTTCACTTGTGTTTCTTGAAATCTCTAACCTATATCGACGGTTCTAACCCTAGACCGATGTATTCGATGCCCGTACGAAATTGGAATGCGAAGCATACGTCGCCTGGATGCATGGTACCCTTCACTTTGAGTTGCAGCTTTGGAAAACCGCCGGCGAGCAGTTCAAAAAGGCACAACTTGTATATGAAAATCTCGCTCAAGCTCTACCCGACGATGAGCAAGCACTCTATAAGGCCAAGGTAGACGAACTGATTCCATCGCTACGCTATTGCGCCTACAACATCGGCGATGGAACTTCAATGGACGATTTGCTGGAGATGCGTGCCAAGGGTCTTCTTGAGAACCTCGATGTTTTGGTGAATCAAACCAAGAGCGAGAGTAGTGAAGGTTTGCAGACCATTGAATGGCGTGGTCGCAAGGTTACTGTCCGTCCAGAAAAAGTTCGCCTATTCCTGTTGAGTGCCCAGGAACTGGACAGGAGTCTCGAGAAAGCAAAGACGCCCGAAGCCAAAATTGAACTTATTGAAAACACTCTTATGGACTGCAAGGACGCAATCACGGCGGTCAAAGAAGAAATCAAACAGGATCCCAAGCTCCGTTCTGTTACCACTGGGCAAACAGTATCCGGAATTCAGTATCTGCTTGCCTACCTTTCATATATTCGCTTGAGCCGCACTCTACAACGCAACATGTGCCTAGTCGAGCAAGCCAAATTGAGCTTTGAAGATCCCAATCAAAAGGTCAAAGCTCAAGTCGAAGGTAAACGCGTTCGTCCACAAGACCTAACTCGGTTATACGAGATCATCCTCCAGAACATCACCGAAATGCAACAAATCTCCGGAATGGAAGACGACTTAGTTTATCAAAAGGAAATCGAGAACTTGGCGTTGGCATTTAAGGCATTCCGTTGCTACTACATCGCTCTAACACTCGTAGAAATGAAAAAATGGAAAGAAGCAGTCGCCCTTTACGAACGCTCGATGAAGTATGCCAGCGAAGCCATGAAATCAAAACCCGCACAGTTCAACTTGAGTGCCGATCTGCCAAAACTCATTTCCACCATCGACGGATGCAAATTCTCCGCTCATGCGTACAGTGTGCTGGAAGACGACATCTCTGAGGACTCCATCTTCACATCCAAATCGCAGAAATCATCGAAACCACTGTTTGAACGGCTGTCGCAGTACAAGGAGGATCAGTCCCTCAACACAAAGAATCCAAATGTGTTCAAGCTAACGCCCGAGATGCAGGCTATCCCTTGTAAACCTCTGTTCTTTGATTTGGCTCTGAACTACGTTGAGATGCCTTCGTTAGATGATAAACTGGAGTCACCTGGGAAGAAGGGCGCCGCTTCAATTTCCGGCTTCGTCAAGGGTTTCTTGGGCTGGGGGGGCAATAAGTAAAGCAATAGCTGAAGTACCACCGAGAAGAGTTTCTGTTCGTTTGGCTGGACGTGCATGTGGATGGATTCGTTGTACGGAATTGCAATTTATTTTTATTCCTTTATGGTTTCGTTCTTACAATTTTTTATTCTTTTTGTTTTTTAAGTTTTCAATAAACTTTTGCATTATTTCAATTATGCTACCAACAGAAATGGAGTGGATTCTTGTTTTAAGTAGTTTGGATCAAGTACGGGTTTCAACCATCTGACTTATGTCACTGCGGTGGCTTTTGCCTTCATCTAGAAATGATTTACTTGGAAGGCGCTACAGTCCTAAGTGAACTTGAGCTAACAAATGAGTCTCGCGTGGTGTTTAGCCTCGTTATACTCACTCAAGATACCATTCCATGCTGCTAATAAGCACTTCTGTAACCAGGTTGTCGTTCTCCATAAAGATGCTATTCCTAGGTCGATTTAGGGCCACTCGTGTAGATCCGACTACATACCGCTGGAAGCTTGTTTCCTTGTAGATCCAAAGTAGTCGGCAAAAGCGAGTTGCGAGTCTTCAACGCGACAAGTTTAGTCCAAAAATCAAATACTTAGCTTCGTTTAAGAAACAGATAATGATGCCCTTAAGCACTAGATGGGTCAGAGCAGTCAATTTCCTTCTTCTCGTAAAGAGAACGACTACAGTTTTGAGAGGATTGACTGAGTTTCTACTGCGTATGCGTGAGCGTAGTAGAATGAAAATACGGCGCTACCATGCGCTCAGTTCGTGTTTCCTCCCGTCAGCATCCGAGATCAGTATCCTATTCCCAAGCATTGCTTTTATTCATGAAACTGGCCAAGTTACACATTTCTGCAAAAGCATATGCTTTCTGCCCACCATATTGTGCAGAGGATGCATTCAAAAAACAGTTTTGCGTGCATGAAGTTCAATCATGCTTTTCATGGTCTTTAATATGAAGTTAGAGGGCGCTGTCCAGATACTTTCTATTTTGTGCTGAGTTTAGGCGGAGAATCGACGGATTTACGTAGCTCCTTAAAATGTGCAGAATTGGCTTTTCTCGGTTTACTTCTCTATAATAAAGTTCACCCATTGCCGTTAGTTTTCCTATGTTTTTTTTATAATGAGCACGCGGTCAAGGGATTCTTGGTACCCTTAAAATGTTTGCACACAGCGCAGGCGAAGAAAACTTAGGGAGGAAAGAAAGAGATATGCCAATGTACGTTGGTTTTAAATGTTTGCATGTTATAATGACTAGGAAATAGAGAGCTCGGCAGGGCATTCCATAAGCGAGTTGTGCGGCTTAGGACGAATCACGATATTTCAGAGTACCTCCGAAAGCGTGTACTGGTCTATGTCAATCCGGGCACAACTAGCGGCGGCACTGGACTGCTACAAAGTAGATGTTACCGCCATCCAAGAAATCGGAAGTTTTACCAAAACGTAAAAAAAACGTGCCACTGATACAAACTCGAACCGAAACCTGTAGAGACGAACAAGGGAACGTAGTAGTAGTGTCGTAGTCGATGTCGAGGATTTGGAAAAAGCGTTTCTGTAGACTGTATAACGGAGATGGCGAACTAAATACCTCTGTCAAGCAGGATGAACCTTTCTACGTGGACGAAGTAGACCAACAATTCCGTCCACCCGACCTAGATCAAGTGATGATTGGTCTATATAAGTGTGGCTTCAGGCCAGGAAAGTCCACCATCGACCAACCCTTTACACTACGGCAGATCTTGAGAAAAGCAAAAAAAAAATCCATTAGTTCCAAATCGATACACACCACATATTCATCGATTTTAAGGCCGCCTACGACAGCATCTATAGAGACGAGCTATACAGAGCAATGTCTAGTTTTGGCGACCCTGGAAAACTTGGGATGACGATGGAGAATGCACGCTGATCCATCAAGGTCGGTAAAGAATTCACTGATACCTTTGATCTCAAAAAAAAGGATTTAGACAAGACGATGCGCTGTCATGCGATTTATTTAACATCATTCTTGAAAGAATAGTGCAAAACTAACTCTCTAAGACAAGACAAGACAAGACAATCTTTCAAAAATCCGTCCAATTGCTCACATACGCCGATGATATTGACATAATCCGAAGAAGACGCGTTTAACGGCCAATGAGGGCAAGAACAATATGTCAACAATATGAGGTGTCAGTATACGATGTCAGCAAGAAAGAACATCCAACACCGACGTCTCGGACAGAACGTCACCCTCGACAGATATAACTTTGAGGTAATAAAGGACCTTGTCTACCTAGGCTTCGCTATCAATTCAGACAACGTCACCAGTACTGAGAAGAATAAATCTTGCCAATCGCAGCGATTCTTTGGAATAAGAAGACAATTAACTAGCAAAGCCCTCTCTCGAACCCTAATAATCCCAGTCCTGCTCTATTGCGCAGAGGCATGGACTTTATCAAAAATGGATGAGGGTGCTCTTATCTGCTCTGAGAGGAAAATTTTTCGGTTGCTTTTACGTCCCGTCTACTTAGGCGGTGAGTGGAGGAGGAACGAGGAACTGTGCGGACTATACAGCGACATCGACTTAGCCACAAGAGTGAAGGTCCAACGGTTGAAATGGCTCGGTCATGTAGAGCGAATGGGCACCAATGCTCCGGTGTCGGACTGTAGCTCCCCGTACTGTAGTGCCACCTTAAAGAAGTATAAGCAGTGATGTTTTAGGAGTACAAAGACCAAATGTGGGCATTGTACTCCAATGAATGCTTTACGGTTAAGAGGTTTTCACTTTCTGAGGTTTGCCATTGTTTAACGGAAGGGTCAATAATATGTTTTCTGGTTTTTGATCTGTGAACCGAACTCAAGCCTCTGATGTATGAGTCAAGGTACTTAAACACTGTGCTACGCTCCCACTATATTATGAGCGGCAGTGATTTGATGCTATTTGGCTATCTCGTTGAAAATAACGTGGCAGTCAGATCGGCGCTCCAAAAAACTCGCTTTGTCTCCTTTCTGAAACAATTAAAATTTATGTTGAGGTCAGTTTCAAGGCTGAACTTCGATTGATTGCGGAATGCTGCGATACAGCGTGAGTATGAAATTTGCACTCTTAAGATATGAAACTTCGGTGTGGTAGAGGTGTTTAAAGCGACACACGTCAGGCAAATATAGCTAACTGCTTTTCTAGAGTAAAGTGGAATAGGAGTCTGTGTAGGGAAATGCTACGAGTACAATACCGATTAGGTCGCTCAATCATACACTGTCGAGTTAGAGTAATCTGACGGTTTGGGGACCTTCTCCCGGTGAGTCCAGAAAAGTCTCAGCATTCCAGCATCGTTGTCGTATTTCAATAGCCCATTGCAGTCATCAATTCAACCTTTCGTATCCTAGGCATCGTAGTACGGATCGTAGCAACACAGGTTTAACGGTTGCGGTCACTTGTTCAGAGTCCACGGTACTGGCGATTTTTAACTTCATCCTCAGATTGCACCACGAGGACGTTGAAGTAGGTTTTATTACTATATCTAATTGTCGGTTGTGATGGCATTATATCGGCGTCGGAAGATATTTGTTTATAATTAGTTCTTTATTTTTACGCTATTCTACGTATATTTTTATTTTAAAAAAGGGGTTAATACAATATTTCCAAGATTACTCTGAAAATTAACAAAACCAAGAAAAGCACGTGTGTGCGCCAAAAGCAAAAACAAAGAACTCTCCAAAAAAGAAAAATTACACATTCATAATTGACAGTAAGTGTCAAACTTTTGCTGAGAAGCAGGGTGCTCCTAAACATATGGGGCATAGGGTGCTTCTAAATCTTAAACATCCTGCCTGGTTGAAGGTTCGAAACATTCTGGTTCCAGCAGTCGGCATAATTTCTGCACTGCCCGGTTAAACATACCATTCTCCGTTTTCAGAGTCGCATTTCGTATCAATCCGTCGCTACCTGGATGGACGTCGACTACTCGGCCCAACCGCCAGTGTGTCGGTGATAAATTCTCATGACGAAAGATGACAATGTCTTCGAACTTAACATCCTTCATACGCAACATACTTGTTGCGTGTTTGCAAGGTGGACAGGTACTCATAGCTCCATCGTTGCCAGAAGTGTTGGTGTACTTGGCGTAACCACTGTCAATGTTTGATGCGATTGGTGGGAACCTTGTTGATATTTGGCTCTGGAACGGCAATTAGCGGACCGCCAATGAGGAAATCGCCTGGAGTGAGTGCAAACCTTTCCTCTGGATCGTCATAGAGTGGTGTACGTGGACGAGAATTGAGGCACGCCTCGATGCGCACCGCCAATGTTTGCAACTGGCTATACCATAAACTCTGTGCTCCGACTAATCGAACGAAATGCCGTTTCGCAGACTTGATTGCAGCCGCACAAGCCGCCCTGATGTTGACCGCGTGGGGTGATGAAGTGCCAGGTGGTCCCTGTTGGGTCTGCTCGCTTCGGCAATTCGCCAAATCTTCCAGAAGTAGTCGGTTGGCTCCAATAAATGCGGCGCCATTATCAGTGTATACGTCTTGACAAGGGCCACGTCTACTAATGAACCGTGTATAGGCATCCAGGAACGCTTGCGATGAGAGGTCGTCCAAAACCCCTATGTGTACAGCCTTCGTTGCTATGCCAATGAAAAGAACCAGGTAAGTTTTGATTGTAGATCGGGACCTTTTTACTCCAATTCGAAGGGTGAAGGGACCGCAATAATCTACGCCTGATGCGATAAAAGGCCTAGCAGCGTTGACTCTATGCTCTGGTAGTGGTGCCATTTGCTGGTTAATAGTGGCACTACGGTGACGCCGACAGATGACACAATTATACACATAAGTCCGTATAGATTGTCTAGCGTTCAAGATCCAATAGTGGCTTCGAAGTGTCTGTAACATTAGCTGCACGCCACCATGTAGAGTGCTGTCATGAGCATGCTTAATCAGCAACCAAACGAAAGCGCCTTTCCTTGGCAAGGAATATATAATATACTTCTCCAAGGGTATAACGTCATGCATCAACCATTCCGGGCCTTGTAGCCACAACTTATGTTCTAAGAGCTCTTCCGCTCCAATACCCCGACTCGCGCAATCAGCAGAGTTGTGCGCCGTCCGAACATGATGCCAGCGATCGGGAGATGTCAACTCCTATATTTGACCGACCCGATTAGCAACATAAGGCTGGAGTGTAAAAGGCTGCTTGTGGATCCTACACAGGACTATGCTTGAGTCTGACCACAGGTAGTAAGGTGTATCTGTAAGTCTCAATGCCATACGAACATTTCGAAGCGTTGAAGCTAACAGAAGCGCTGCACAGAGCTCCAGGCGAGGGATCGTAGAACCATTGATCGGAGCCACCTTGGTGCGAGCAGTCAGTAACAACACTCGGGCTCTCCTGTCTGAACCAATTGTCTTTGTATAAATGAATGCAGCGTATGCACGCATACTAGCATCACAGAAGCCATGAAGAGTAGTTGTTTCATTCATTTGTTGTTTCCACCATTCCCAACCATCGTGGGATCCGAAAGCGATTTAAAGCATTCAGTCCGTTGTGAAATTTATATTAAGCATCACACAGTTCACTTACAAGTGGGGCGTTTGAATAAAGATCTTCCCAGTGACAACCACAGGGGCCAGTAAACCAGTTGGATCGAAAAGTCGTGCCACTTCACTCAGCACGCGCCGCTTCGTTTGAGCTTTAGGCTGTGGATCTAATGCCACTTGGAAAAAGAACTCATCGGTAACTGGACCCCATAGCAAACCAAGAACAGATGCTGTCGTCGAACTGATAACAAGTTCCTCTGTAGATGTCGTCCCACTGGTTATATGGTCTATCCCTTGCTGGTTGCTTGAGTTCCATTTGCGCAATTTGAAGTGTTCAGCTGCGAGGATCCTACCGACATTGGTCGCTAAAAGTATGGCTTTGTGAATTGAGGTCATCCACGTAAAATGACGTCAGTATGGTGTCTGATGGTGATTCCCTCCATATGATCCGTGGGTAATCTCGATATCGCGGAGTGACCAATACCTGCCGGAACATTTTTTCAACATCAGCGGTCAGAGCAATGCGGAAGCGATGAAAACGGAGAATTATGTTGAGCAATGAGTCCTGAATGGTAGGACCAACCAGCTGTATGTCGTTTAATGAAATACCAGTACTAGTCCTCGCTGAGGCGTTGAAGACGACTCGAAACTTATCAGTTATGGGGAATATAATAACAATTTGTGTGATTGACAGGTTGATCAACACTCTCCATGTGCCCATGAGCAGCGTACTCGCGTAGAAATGCAACATACTTCTCCCATAGTTCCTTGTCAGCAGACAAACGTCGTTCCAGATTGTTGAATTGCCGTAAGGCCTGATGATATGAGTCTCCAAGTTGTGGTGCGTCTAGACGAAACGAGATGTGTACCATATAACGCCCATCCATAGTCCTAGAATGCGTAGCGGAAAATATGCGATCACACTCATTGTCGACGACCTCCTCGCCAGGCACCTACTCAATCCTCCAAAAGCTCCCCACAAGATCTTCTAACCGGATATCATCCTCACACACCTGAGCATGGAAGGTGTGCGGTTGTAATGCTGCCGTAGGAGTTGTCGAAGCAGGTCCAAAGACAATCCATCCGAACTCTGTTCGCTGAGCGTGGGGCTCATCTGAATGGCCATTGACTACGCCATCTTTGACAATTAGACCCCATACACCCGAGTCAAGAAGTATATCGATACCAGCAGGTGTATCAAAGTGAGGATCAGCCAGCTGGAGACCAACCAAATGTTGCTACTGATTCACGTCAATATGCACCGTTGGAAGCGTTGCGGTTATTGACGGAAGGACCAATGCATTGACCATCAATGTAAAATTAGAATAAATTGACCTGAGTTTGCTCCTTGAAAGATTCAAAAGATGAGCAAATGAGTATGACACAAAACTTACCTGCGATGTGATAATCAAAAGCATGGTTGCGCCCCCATTGAAGGACAAGTGGCCTGAGCGATATGTTTTGATGATTCCATTGCTGGTGTTGGCGAAGGTGTGGGCTACATTTGTAATGACAAAACAATGTGTGGTGTTTACGGCCACACCGCTTACAGCCACCGGAGGGACACTGCTTGGATATATGGCCTTGTTTCAGGCAATTGAAGCATAAGCGGCAGTTCTTCAGTGCATCGAAGCGTTGTTCCGGTTTCATAGCAATTAGTAGTTGACATCGTGAAATACGGTGAGATCCGTGACAATGGACGCACTTACCATCATCAGTTGTAACTAGATGCGATTTTACAGAACGTGAGGGACGATGTTGTTGACGTGATGACTGCGGCTCACAGCGACTAGAAACTCTTACTAATTCGGTAGTGATGCTGTGTTCTCATCTTTCCAAAAACTTGAGAAGATCCGCCAACCGCGGTATCTGATTGGAAGGACAACTCATACACCACTCCCGCTGTGTAGAAACGGGAAGCTTTGAAAGGCAAGGCATCCCAACTATCTACAGGCAACTCCATGACGCGTAAAGCCCTTAGTGATGCGTGCACCGTGTCCATAATGGTAAGGAGAGTTTTTGATGATTCGTCCGATGCAGATTTCATGTAAAGAAAGCGATCGACGTGTATTTCGGCCAACAGTTTTGGATTTTCAAAACGCTCCTTCAGAACTCTCCACACTTCTTCATATCCGCCAGAATACAATCCGCCCATGAGTGGCACGTTGGATGCGCTCACTGCCTGCCTAAGTTTGTTTGGTTTATATGCTTCTGGATACTCTTGTTCATGAACCAACGTCTCAAAAGCATCCTTGAATCCCAGTCAATTGTGCAACGACCCATCGAACGACGGAATAACCAGTGGGTCTAACTTGAGATCGAAATTGTGTGCTGATGGGGTAGTAGTTGCAATATTGGGTTTGGCCTGCTCTTCCGATTGCTGTAATTTTCTGTTGAGAATGACACACATCTCATTGTAGGTGATTTCCATCTGTGCCCAGAGTTGATCGTGTGTTTCAAGCTCCCTCTTTCGCCTGGCCCACCAATAACTCATGGTATCGTACGAAGCGGTCGTAATGTGACACAACCGATTTTAGTTCTTGCTAGAGCTGCGAGGAATCGTACACTTCTGAATTTGGCCCACGCTAGTATATAAATGTCTTCACAGGAGACACCAAAATGTTTATAATTAGTTCCTTATTTTTACGCTATTCTACGTATATTTTTATTTTAAAAACTTGGACAATTTGTCCAAGATTACTCTGAAAATTAACAAAACTAAGAAAAGCACGTGTGTGCGCTAAAAGCAAGAACAAAGAACCCTCCGAAAAAGAAAAATGAAACATTCATAATTGACAGCAGGTGTCAAACTTTTGCTGAGAAACAGGGTCCTCCTAAATCCATGGGAGATAGGGTGATTCTAAATTTTAAACAATATTACTTCAAGGAAACTTTTTTTAGCCCTTTTCAACCCATGAGTCGTGGAACCAACGTAGCTTGAGTTTCTTGTAACATGCCGAGCAGGACCAGTTTTTTTAAGGAAGCATCTGTAGTTGGACTAGGAAGTTTTCTGTACCGTTGCGAGTTGTCTTGAAAGCACTTCTTCGGGGTTTTTTTTGTATTAAATTTTGGCCAAATCGGGACTATACTTTGCCTTATATACTTATAACAAAATTCAGTGCACCTTGGGGGTAAATTTGTAAATTTATGCGCCCCGAAGCCATCAGTTTGCAGTACGATTAGCTTTCTTATGCTTTTATTTATAACCAATTATACAGTAAAATAACCAAAGCTGCGTCTTAAAATTTCCTAAAAAAAAACTGTATTTACACACTTAAACTCTAAACATACACAAGGCACATAAATTACAAGTCAAGACATTAAGACACTTAAAACACACACATTTTAAATGTACAAACATTCATTTAGGAACAGTTAGGAAACCATTTTGGTAAAACTCCAATGCCATGTCTTTTATTCGGGAATGATATTCCGGCGTCAATTTTTGGGTACATTTCAGGTCCTTTCCTACCTTGTCAGAGCTTGTCTCGCTGAGTAGATCTAAATTTGGTAGATTCGTCGAATCGAATGTTACCGCTGGAAGGATCCACATCGCTATTGTTAGACCATACAGAATCTTCTCCCGGAACTCCTTTGTGATGCTCTGCAGGGTAAAGGAGCGTTTGATGGCTTTCAGGTCTTCTCTAACATCCGGATAATTCTGATGGTCAATATACCATCTAATTTGACTGCAATAGGTCTCTAGAATCTGTTTGAGGTAGACATCACGCATGTCACGTTTCGTACTGGTGTAGATAAAGTGTAGTATGTCAAATACTGGCGAGGAGTATCTCATCGCCTGTAGGTCGAAAAACTTGACAGCCTCTGGTCTGCCGGTGGCATCATGTTTGAACATCATGTTGTTTATCCAGAGATCTCCATGGCAAATGACAGTATTTGGTTCCTTCGTATTGTTGATGTCGGTTTTGAGTTTTCCGAAAAGCTTTGGTTGCATGAGTTCTATCAGCCTGATGGCTTCCGTCAAGCTTCCGTCGGTGTTTGATGTTTTTAAGCTATCTAAGGCCTCCTGAACAGCATACTCTATGAGGTTGGTGTAGAATTCCGTAGCATCATCGCAGTAGACAATTTCATTGAGACAATCCGCCCTCAATTGGAATGCATTAAATCCGGCACGACGTGCTCCAATTGATGCCGCATGGAGTTTGGCTAATTCCTAGAAATAATTGAGAAAATTAATTGCATCGAAAATACTGGCGGGCAAGTACGTACTTTCATTACAACTTGGCAGTGTTCAAAATCTAGTCCATGCAGACGATTACGCATCGAAAAGTGCTTCACCTTTAGGTCTTCAAGGATAATTATCTCTCCAGAGTCATCGACACCAGCATAGTAGCATTTGGGGAAAAAAGGTTTCGATGGCATGAAGTTATCAAGCATGGGAACGACTTCCTTGTAGGCGTTGATTTCATTACTGAAGGCTTCATCACAACGATAGAGCTGACGGCGTGAATGACTTGCGATTTGTCTTTTGATTATCAATGATAGAGATGTTTCTGCAATGGAAAATGAGAAGTGTTTTTTTTTATTGATTTCGACATCGGAAACGATTCGCTTATCGGTTCCTTGGATCCTTGATAGTGCAATAATTCATAAAATAGTCCAAAAATGACTCTACTCAGCGAGCTGTACAAAAAAATATGTAGTTACAGGAAACTGTTGAACTATCGTCTGCTTCGAAGCCAAAAGCTGTAGGTCAATGTTCATTTCGAATAAGGGAATTCTTGAAATCAGGGTAAAATCAGAACTTGCATGCTAATCAAAAACCAAATAGAGGTATTTCTTTTGAATAATTACAGCTCAGGTCATGCCAAGGCAACATGCGAAAGGGAGTGTGGAAAACCACTTTGCCTGACCTCGGCCAACTACGACTCCGAAGATACTAAAGGATTTGGCAAGGTGAACTAAAGAACTTGGCAAGGTAGAACGATTGGATGCTGGTGCTGGACTGTGACGCAAACTCCCATCATACACAATGGGGAAGCGGTGATATTAACCCCAGAGCTGAGAGTTTGTATGATTTCATTATATCTTCCAACCTCAATATTTGCTATAGAGGGAATTCACCGACTTTTGTGGTGAAAAATAGGCAGGAGGTGCTAGATATCACCCTTGCTACAAATACAGAAGGGTTAGAAATGAGGGAATGGAGAGTAGTCGACGAAGCGTCAGTGACGGATCACCGATAGATACGATTCAAGATGTACTTTCAGAACAGGGTATGTAGTTTTCAAAAAAATCCTAGGAAGACTCTTGGGTCAAGTATATAGAAGTGGTAAATATACACCTGGATACCCAATCAATCACTTGCGATAATATTGTTAATTTAGATAGGGCGGTAGAAAATATTAATAAGGCACTAACAATGGCGTTCGAGAAAGCTTGTCCGGCTAACAGAACACCTAAAAGGGCTCAGCCAAAATGGTGGTGTTGAAAATGAGCAGGAACAACTTGCCGTATAATTCGAATGAGACCTTTGTAGGTTCCCAAAATTAATCCATAAAAAAAATGTAAATGTGATAAACGATGTGACAATTTATTTGAATATTACAAGTACAATTGTACAAAGACAAAACTGGAAGAAAATCGGGAAGGGCTTCAAATTTAGTCTCCTCGCTCTGGTGTTCAAAAATGGAATGACTAGTTGAGGCGTCCCTCCTGTCAAATTAGATATCTTTCTTCTTTTCCGCCAGATGGCGCTATGGCTTAGGAGTGATGCCAACATTTTCCCCACCCCGTGAGACACTACTGGATTCGGGTTCTATAGTTGTCTCACCACGTTTTATATTTACAAGCGCCAACTTCGACACAGGCCTGTGATACTCTCCGTGTCTTGTACTAACTACCGCTGATCGTACCTGCCCATCCTTTCCAGGGAATACTGTCTTTACCACCCCTTTTGGCCAGGTGTTGGACGGAAGCGTTGAGTCGCACACTACGACAAGGTCCCCAGGTTTCATCGGATCTACTGGGAGAAAATTTTTTGTTCTTCTTACCAATTCTGGAAGGTAACCCTCGACCCATAGCTTCCAAAGCCTATTCCGAAACATTTGCGAAGTGATATAGCCCTTAGTGCACAGACGGGTGTTGTCTGGAATACTGCCAATTGATTTTACTCCGTTGCTGCTCCCTATCAAAAAATGGTTTGGGGTTAGGACTTCAGAGGACCCAGGTTCAATAGGAATGTGAGTCAGTGGCCTGGAGTTCACTATGAATATTGCTTCTGCTATGCATGCCCTCAGCACCCAGTCATTGATATTATATGTCGGGAGCGCCGGATAAAAGGCCATCTTGAAAGTCCTCACCATGCGTTCCCATGCACCGCCCATGTGAGGTGCTCCTGGGGGGTTGAAGATCCACTTAATGGCAGATCCCTCGAAATTTCTAGCAACGCCTTTAAGGTTCACGCGTTTGAATTCTTCACGCAACAATCTTTCGGTGGCAATAAAGTTGGTTCCTCTGTCAGTCCTTATTTCCCTAGGCTGACCACGTAGATTCATAAAAATTCGGAGGCACATCACGCAACTATCAGTGTCCAGGCTAGCAGCAACTTCTACATGTATGGCACGAGTCGTCAAACATGTGAAGAGTACCATCCAACGTTTTTCTTTTGATCGTCGTATTGTCACCAATACCGGTCCCAGGAAGTCCATACCAGTATAGGTAAATGGCGGTTCGTACGCTGCTAATCTCCCATAAGGTAGATCACCCATCTTCGGCTCGACGATTTTTGGAGAACGTACTTGGCAAATGACACAGCTGTGCTTTATTTTATTAAGCAAAGATCTGAGACCTGGAATGTCATATTGTTGTCTCACTTCATTGATGACCGTTTCATGAAAGGCATGTTGATACTTCTCGTGACATCCCCGGACAACTAAGAGCGTGAAATGGCTGGATCTCGGGAGGATGACTGGTCTCCTTACAGATAGTGGGACATACTCTGCTTTATCTATCCGGCCTCCGACCCTCAGAACACCATCTTGGTCTAAATATGGACTTCGATCACGTAGGGGGCTCTTCCTCAAGACTGAATTTATTTTGGCGGAGTTTCCCGAGTCCAGTGCTGCAATTTCATCGACAAAAACACGTTGAACTATCCTGTGTAAATAGGCATCAGCTCGTTGAAATTGCATTACGGGATCAGGATATCGGAGACTGTATAAAATGGCAACGGTCTTCCTCAGCTTCTGTAAAGAGGAAAATCTTTCAAGTTTTATTAACAACTCACCTACCAAATGAAAATTGGGATACGCTCCCAAAGGATTTTCTTCAGCATTCGACTCGTGTTTATCTTGCGCAGGCCATTGACTTTCTACATCATAGAGAAAGCTTGGACCAATGTACCATCGCTCATCAATCTCCAGGTTCGGGATTTTTGCCCACTTGGTTGCGTCGTCCGCTACATTATCTCGAGATGGTACGTACCGCCAGTGCATTGGATTAGTTAGATCCTGAATTTCGGCAACCCGGAAGGCGACAAACTTCTTTTTCTTTCGCAGATCAATCATTCGGATCCTATCCAGGCTCACTTTTGAATCGGTCCAATAAATGCACTTTCGCACCATGAATTCATGATGTTTCTTGACTGTTTCTGCAAGTCTTGCTCCAAGAACAGCACTTTCCAATTCAAGGTCAGGAATTGATGTTAATTTCAAAGGGGCTACGTGAGTCTTTGCCGCCACGAGTGAGCATCTTACAACGCCATCGCGCTCTATGCGAAAATAACAAACAGCTGCTTCAGCCACCTCTGAAGCGTCCACAAAAGTGTGAAGCTGTACATCAACATCAGAGTAATTGCTAATTCCGATTAGATGACAGCGCGGAATCTTTAATACTTTCAACTTAGGAAATAATTTAATGCATTGCTGAAAAGTTGTGTTCTGGTCTGCAGTGATAGGATCATCCCAATCTATCTTTGACCTCCATACATCTTGCATTAATATTTTGAACCGCACTACGTAGTTAGCAATTAGTCCTAAGGGATCATAAATACTCATTAGCACTCGGAGTAGCTCGCGTTTTGTTGGGATCTTCTCGCCACTAAGAATTTCTCTTCCACCCTTGTTGAGATTGAGCAGGAACATGAAGCAATCTGAAGCGGGACACCAAAACATCCCCAACACCTTCTCTGCAGAGTCCTCCAGATGTAAATTTAACTTTTCAATGTGCTCGTCACCGCCCAACACTCGTGATACCTTCAATTCATTTGAACGCCAATTTCGAATCTCGAAGCCGCCACGCCTATGTACTTCTTTAACTTCTGTACCAATTCGGATCGCCTCTTCTTCGTGGTCAAAACTTTGTAGCCAATCATCCACGTAATGGTTTTTAACGATAGCATTGTGCGCATCAGGAAATTTATCCATGAACTCTTCTGCATTCGTATTTTTCGCTAGTTGTGCACAACTCGGAGAACACGTCGAGCCAAAAGACATTACTCGCATCACAAATTCTATCGGTTGAACGTCAATATCACCAAACCTCCACAAAAATCTTTGAGCATGTATGTCATTCTCTATGATCCACACTCTGTGGAACATCTCCTTTATATCCGCCACAACTGCTACCTTACGTTGTCTGAAACGGAACAAAACGCCAATGAGTGAAGCGGTTAAATCCGGACCACTCAATAACAGAGAATTAAGGGAAATTCCATTTATCTCGGCTGCAAAATCCCATATAGGCCGTACTTTTGGTTTGTTTGGACTTTGATGAAGGAAAATGGGAACATAGAAAACTTTATTTACCGGAAAACCTTCTTCATCTGGTGTGAGGCGACGAATATAACCTTTAGTTTCGTATTCTTTTATTAATTTATTGAGTATTTCAAGGTGTTCTGGTTTCCTTCGTAAACTCCGTTCGAGACTCTTAAGTCTCATAGTGGCAGCGTTTTTACTTTCCGGGAAGAATACATCATCCCTTCTCCATAACAGACCAATTTCAAAACGGCTATCAGCTCTTCGTTTTAAGGTTTTCTCCATTATATTGCGAGCCCTTTTATCTTCTTTTGATTCTATGTAGGTAATATTTGGCCGCACTCCATCTCTGTCAGTTGTGTAAAACGTCTTCACTAAATCAAACAGATCGTCATCCTTTTGACAGCACGTATGACAATCGTGAATATTTACTTCGATTCGATTTTCGGAATATTTTTCGCTCATAGCAAAAATTGTCCACCCTAATCGACATTTAACAGCAATCGGATGGAATTCTTTACCTTCACGGGCCTTTGTGGGAACAGCGAGATGCCAGTTGTCCAAACCAATTAACAAGCCAGGTTTAACCCTTTGATAGGATTGTATGGGGAGTCCCCTTAGATGTCTGTGCGCAGCTGCTAAACGTTCGTAATTCAGTGACTGTGTGGGCAGTACCAGTTTGGATACAGTACGTGCTTTCATCAATTTTAATTGCGATCCGATACGGACTCGTAAGGTTATTCTCATCGAGTGCTCCTCGACGCGCATTACCGAATCGTCGGTCCATCCGATCTGCAATGGACTCTTTTCACCGAGCAAGTTTAGTTCATCCGCAAGTTCTTGGGATATCAATGTTGTGGACGAACCTTCATCCAAAAAGGCATATATTTCTTTTATGACATCTCCAGATATAATACGAATAGGAATATACCTATAACGTGTATCTGATTCGCTGTTAATGTGCGTGAAGCTCTCTGCGCTATCATCTGTATTTTTCACTTGGTTGACGGGTCTGTGCAGAGTTGGGTGGTGATACCATTTGCATTGGTCAATTTGACATTGCTTGCGGCGGAAACATTTGCCCTTGTGGCGATTAAGGCAGCAGAAGCAGAGACGTGCTATTTTCACCATATCGAAACGTTCATTCACCGATGCGTTCATGAATTTGTCGCATTTGATCAACTTCTCGCAAGAACCTTTGCAGATGGCGCAATTCTGGATTTCTGAATTTCGTGTGATGGCTACATTGTGCAATGCTATTGTTCTTTTGTTGCTGTCTGGAGGCTTTCTATCTGTGTGCTTAGGTATTACATTTGCAGATGGTACGCGAGTGCACAGTTTCATCCCAAAATTATATAACCATTTTCCGAATTCTACCACATCACCCGTGGTGACGTCAGCCTCAGACCATTTAAATTGTATACTGTTCGGCAGCCGCGATAAAATTTCCTCAACTAAATATGGATTGTTGCGGTAAGGCAGCAGTCTGACATCGTCGTTGTTGAGCAGTGTAGTTAGATCGTAAATACTAGCAGCGTATTGGACAATCGTGTCCATCTTAGCTTCTCTGGGCGCAGGGAGAGCCCTAACCTGCTCAATAAGGTCCTTGACGACTAGTTCTGGTCTGCCGAACAGCCTTTCCAAAGTGTTTAAAATCGTGGGTATATTCCTTGGATCTGTAAGTTGACCCTCAACGAATTTTCTGGCGGGATATTTTATTGCCCTCCGGAGTCTTTGCAAATTTTCGCCGGGTAGAAACGAACACATGGTGTTCGACTGTATATAGGATGTATAAAAAAGTACCCAGTCGCCAGGTTTCCCGTCGAAACATGGTAGGTCTTTTCCGACCGTGTGACGAGTGGCTAATGCAATGGGATCTAAAATTGGTGTACTTACCCCAATTGGATGGCTTGGAGTATGAGATGTATGGTGTTGTCTTCTGGGCGGTGGAGCTTCAATGTTGTCGGCAGCTTCTGCTGCTGCGGTTGCTGATACAACCTGAACCTTTGGTGATGTTGTTATTGGGGAAGGTTTTGGTGACATCTCCATGGGCGTTGGTAGTTGTTGTAGTTCCGCACCCTCTTCCAGCAGTGATAATTGATTGAGAAGTTCGGCTTCCCTGTTTAATTCAATGAGACGTGCTCTAGAATTTTCTAGAGCCGCCAAGATGGTGCTCCTACGATCGTTGTTAGACATTGGTGTGGAGTTTGACGGTGGTGCGTCCTTTTGATGGAGAATAGTGTTGTCGTCTGGGTTACACCCTGGACATATCCACGTGGGATCTTCTGCGACACTATCTCCCCTGCGAGCGCAGATGTAGTGAATCCAACGCACGCACTTAGTACACTCCACCATGTCATCTTCGGTCGCTTGCTTGCCGCAAATCGGACACACACCGTTAGTCTCGTCTACATGCGCAATTTGTGGCGCCATGATTCCAGGAATTTGAATAGGATAAATTTGAAGAATGTTGAAAATGAGCAGGAACAACTTGCCGTATAATTCGAATGAGACCTTTGTAGGTTCCCAAAATTAATCCATAAAAAAAATGTAAATGTGATAAACGATGTGACAATTTATTTGAATATTACAAGTACAATTGTACAAAGACAAAACTGGAAGAAAATCGGGAAGGGCTCCAAATTTAGTCTCCTCGCTCTGGTGTTCAAAAATGGAATGACTAGTTGAGGCGTCCCTCCTGTCAAATTAGATATCTTTCTTCTTTTCCGCCAGATGGCGCTATGGCTTAGGAGTGATGCCAACAGGTGGAATAGGGATATGGGTTTAAAAAGGAAAGTGGTTAGGAAACTCTATAATAGGTCGAAGCTTTTTAGAAGCGACAGTACATGGAAAGAGTACTACGAATGTAAGAAACAATTCAAGTACCTGTTAGAAAGTCAAAAATGGCTTCATGCGAATCTATCGCGGTAACAGACGAGGTTTCGAGGTCACGCAAAATGTTTTCAAAGGAAGAGAACGCTCCTAGCTACCTCAGAAAAAATGACGAAATCTGGGCTGAAAGTAGCCAAGAGGTTCTGGTAACGTTGGTGGAAACCCATTTTCCTGGATCCATATTATCAGATGACTCTGGCATTCTACGGCACACTGAGAATATTAATATATCTCTCTCCGGAGATGAAATAGGTGTTCTTATTAATAGGAAAAAATTACGGTGGGCAATTCAGCACTTTCAGCCGTACAAACCCTAGAGCGATTACTGGAGATTTATATTAGGAACAGATGCAATAATGGCTTTTTGACTAAGTCGCAACATCCATATATTAAAGGCAAATCTGTAGAAACCGCTCTGTACGAAGTGGTGGGGGAAATAGGCAAGAATTTACGCTTCGGTGAGTTTTTAGAAGGAGCATTCAATAATGTGGAGTGCACCGCCATTAAAAGTGATTTAGTAGACGCTAATATGGAACAGGGCATTGCAAAATGAGTTTGCAACATGCTTTCAAGTAGGAAAATAAACTGTTCCATTGGGCAAAGCTCGATTAGAATGTCTGTACCCAGGGGAAGTCATATTGCCACTCCCGTGGGTGCTGGTTATCAATTACATCTTCAATAACCTTAGTGCAATGGGTATAAGTGCTACGGCATACGCAGATGACGTGGTCATAATAGTGCTGGGAAAATACTTAAATATTTTAAGGGAATTTAAGGAGGTTGCCCTGAAGACGACCAGCACTGGGGCAAAAAGCTGTGGTCTCAATGCCAACTCTTCCAAAACAAAACCAGTTCTTTTTACCAGAAAGTACAAGATACCGCAATTCAAACCCCCAAAACTCAATGGAGTGGAATTGTCCCTTTCGGACAGCGCGAAGTATCTGGGTGTAATTCTGGACAATAAACTGAATTGGAATCTTAACGTAGAGGAAAGTATCAAAAAGGCATTTTTATCTGCAAAAGAACGGTAGGAAATATTTGGGGCTTAAAACCTGGTATGGTGCACTGGCTATATACGTCGGTGGTAAGACCCATATTTACATCCGGCTCACTAGTACGGTGGAAAGAAATAAACAAGAAAACGGTCCATAGCCATCACAGGTGCGCTTTATACTACCCTTACGGCAGTATTGGACAATTTTCTGTACCTAACACCACTTGATTTACAGATCAGAAAAAACTTACTGGCAACAGTGCGATACGACTCAATAATCTGGGTTACTTCAAGAGCAGTAGTTTCCGACATGGCACGGTCCTAGCGGAGCTATTGCCAGGCAATCCAATTCGAACAAATGAAATTGCTTCCTTGGTCGATTTCGACATCTGGAGAGGGAGGACTGGGAAAAAAATGCAATAATCAGGTCAAATGAAATTGCAATTTTCACAGACGGCTCGAAAACAGAGGAAGGAACAGGTTCTGGTATCTTCTCAGAAGACCCAGAACGAAGAGTGTCTATAAGACTACCGGACGCAAGCAATGTCTCCCAATCAGAGGTTCTGGCTGTCCTCAGGGCGGCTGAGCTAATGCCGATGAGATCGGTATCGGGAAGAGATATCGCTATCAACATCTATAGCCACGCCGCACTTAAGGCAATGGAATCGACGAACATCAATTCTGATATAGTCAGGGGCTGTCGCACAGTGCTCAAGGCATTATGCAGTCCGAACCGGGTGAGACTATGCTGAGTGCCGGGTCATTGCGGTATAAAGGTGGTCAAGTCTTGAAGGACACAGGGTATCCAAGGCTCTCTAGCCACTTTTTGACAGCAAAAGATCTAGGGAGGTAATAGAATTAATTAGGGATAAGCTTAGGACAATAATAGGAATTCTGACGGAAAGAGACTTAAATCGTCAGATACGTATATTTGCAGATTCTGCGGTCATATGCAAAGACATAACACACATACTGTGTGAATGCGAGGCAATATCGTATAGTGGAAGAAAATTTTTAAAGAAATACTCGAAAACCTAGAAGAAATATTGTAGATGGCATGAACTTCAAAGGCCTTCTTGATTAGTGCACTTTTGTTATCATACTCAACTAACGTGTTGCCTTGCATTTTTATGGATTTTACTATGTTATTGCTGGCATACCTCTTGCATCTGGGATATTTGTATTCAGCTGATTGTAACGTAAGTCTTGCGAAGAATTATTCACTATTCAGCCCCATAGATTTATGGAATAATTTATATTCGGAACTCCTCTTTTCAGTTGAATACTGAGCCCCAGAGAATACCTTTTCGCTATTTACATCGATAGAACCATAAATGTGGCACTTGAAAAATGTATCTAACTACAGTTTATCAGAGGTGCAGTGTCACGATAATCGCCGCTTAATATACAGTGAAGTGGGTGCTATGGAGATCTGTCACTAGACCCGCGTTTTCATCTTTATAGGATGGCCGTGGTGTAGTGGTATTAGCAATCGCTTCTCATTCGGTGGGTCAAGGTTCGAATCCTCCCCATGACAAGTAAGTTTTTCATTTGTGTAATTGGAACTCAGACAGAAAGATTCTGCGTGTGAAGGCATAACACTGACACGTAGATTTGGCTGTTGTAGAGTTTCAACCACAAAAAACTAGTGCGAATTATAACTTCGAATCACTCTGAGTGAAGAAAAAATTCTCCGTCCTATTCGGACTCCCACCCCCTGGAGAGCTAATATCGAAACCAAATACACCTGAGTTTCAAACCACTGCAAAACAATTTTACTTTCTCCTCCTACCTTTCCGCTCGCGAATTGGCAACAGTAAAAGGGTATCTAACCCCTTAGGCGCGCATAAATTATAAAAAAAATAAAAATATTTATAGGAATACACGCCGAAGTGGTGCACATCGATTGGGAACTCCTGGGTATTTTTCAAGATCTGCCGTAATATGCAAATTTGATGTATAGCTGACTTTGCTGGTCTAAAACCACACTTAAAAGGGCCGGTCAGACTGTTCACGAAAGGTCTTAGGCGTTCACATAATACGGAAGACAGAATTTCATATGCGATGTTGGCCCCCTGTAGTTGTCGCAGTTTAGGGAATTTTCGTTCTTTAGGATCGGCCAAGCAATGCTGAGGTTCCATTCGTAGGGCACACTTTGGTTGCCATTGGATATGAGTTGATATATGCTTCTTACCGAGTTATCACCTGCTGCCTTAAACAGCTCGGCAGTTAAGTCATCGGATCCAGCAGCTTCGTTGGACTTAAGCCAGCAAATGGCTGTCCTGGCTTCATCTTGGTGGACGGTGTGATGTTTTTTAACCGTTTAACAGTCTTCAAAAACAATCTTTCCCGATTCCCAGCACCGACTGTGGGTCTAGTAGATTTCTGTTCGGGCTTTACATGTCTGTTGGCCCGCAGGAACAGTAACATTCCCTTTCCAAAATAATATCGCCAAAACTTGGTACAAATGATTTTATTTCTATAAAAATCTTATTTTAAAAAAAAAAGGCTTATCTTCTTTCGCTCGATGACATTCCCGGGCCCGTCTGAAATCCTAAGTTGAAGACACCAAATCCAACACAGCGAGCCTTCCAACCGACCTTTTCCTCATTAAAAGTCCATTCGTCATCTGTACATCTGCCGTCCTGACCACCCCATCCGGACCTGAGTACACGTTACTGACTCTCCCAAGCTTCCACGCTTCACGAATTTCATTCGGTTCCACCACTAGGACTATACTTCCAACTTCCACCGGCTTCGTTTTCTTGTTCTTGTCTCGTTATCTCCGGAAAATACTCGGTATACCAGCGCCTTGAAAACTCTTTCATCAAGTGTTGTGCTCTCCGACTATACAATCTGCTCCACTGATCTTGCTCAACAAAAACTCCAGGCGCTGTCACATCTCGATCGGCCTCTCCAAAGAGTATTGAATTAGGCGTGAGTGGCCTTGGGTTTTCTGGGTCAACAGGAATGTGAGTCAGCGGTCGTCTATTAATCTGACCTTGTGCTTCAATTAAAGCGTTTAGGAGAACGTCTTCCCGAGGCGTCACACCTCTTAGAACGAATTCCACACTAATCTTGATGGACCTGATCAGACGTTCCCAAGCCCCGCCCATCCACGGAGAATACGCTGGAATAAAACGCCAAAGAATTCCCTCGTATTTTGAGCAGTACTCACCAAGTGCGACCTCCATTTCTTTTACGTCCTTCTCTAAACGATTTTTCGTGCAAACGAAGTTAAGACCATTGTCGCTGTAGATGAATCGGGTGACAACGCGGTTTATGAGAAATCGACGAACAGCCATGGTACATTGGTCCAGACTAAGATCTTGGAGCAGCTCTATGTGCACAGCCCTAAACGTCAAGCAGGTGAAAATCATTCCATATCGCTTAGTTGTACCTCTGTCAAACTTAACACACATCGGGCCGAAGCAATCGACCCCAACATGAGTGAACGGTCTTAAGTTGAAGGCTAGCCGGCCTTCAGGAAGTTGACCCATTAGTGGCATTACTGGTCTCGCCTTCAGCCTCTTGCACATAAAACATCTCGACTTGACTCGGCTTACTGCACCACGAATGCTTACAATCCAGGCTTTCTCTCTGATTTCCGAAATTGTTGTGGCTGTACCTGCGTGTTGATTAACTTCATGGTGATGCTGTATCAGTAAGTCCACTAACGTGTGGTTCTTTGGAAGTATCGCCGGATTACGTGCAGCGTAAGATATATTCGCTCCCTGCGCTCTTGATCTCAAACCGCGTCCTGCTTCCAGATTCGTTAGCTCATTTGGGAAAGCCTCTCCTTGGATTTTTCTGAACAAACAGTTCTCTGCACGAGCGATTTCAGCCGGAGTAACAAAACCTTCCTTATCAGTCTTCTTCCTTCTTAAAATGTCTCTGAATTGAAGTATCAGGGCTAGAACTCTGACCGCCGAGAACCATCTTGAGCGAAACCTTGGCCTCAACATGTCAAAAATCCCATAAGAACTGTTTTCCTGATGCAAATTGACCAAGAATTTAGGATCTAAATCGAGTTCAGTTTCATTAGTAGTGGTAGCTTTCCCTGGTGTAATTGGCCAAACAGTCGGCGAGTGTTTAAGGAAGTCCGGTCCCATAAACCATCTCCTACTTTCGATGCCGCTTAAAGACTCGGTCCATCTAGTCCCATCGTCCGCGACATTATCCGCAGATCTAACAAACCACCATTGATTTGGAGTTGTGCTTTCCAAAATCTCGCCAACACGTACAGCCACGAAGGATGGGAACTGGAACTTGGACGAGCTGATCCATGAGAGAACCGTCTTAGAGTCAGACCGAAACATTACCTTGTCCGGATTAATGGTGTGGTTCTTCTTCACAGTTTCCGCAATCCGTACACCCAGCACTGCCGCTTGCAACTCCAACAGTGGCACCGACAATCTCTTGACTGGAGCCACTTTACTCTTAGCCATGGCAATAGCTGTCTCCACCTTCCCGTTCTGTTCGAAGCGCCAATATGACACGGCAGCAAAGGCTTTCTCCGAAGCGTCTACGAAAACAATCAGGGTAATTCTTGAATCTTCGGGTGACGTATCGTGGACTTTACTTCCTCTATTCCCCTTAAAGACTTCAAAAAATCCAACCACTGATCCTTTAAAACTCCAGAAATGGGCTTATCCCATCCGAGTCCTTCGCGCCAGATCTCCTGCAGGATAACTCGTCCTCGAATAATAAAACAAGAAATGAGACCAAGGGGATCGAAAATTCTCATGGTAGTCCTTAGAATCTCTCTCTTCGTAACATCTGATCCTGGGTCCAACATCTTCTTTAAAAACTCGTGGCCTGACAGCTTGTAAATCAAAAAATCCAAAGGCCTATAGAGAACGAACTGCTGAGCTGGCCAAGCAGAAAGAAGAGAAGCGCAAATTGCGGTTGGCTCTAATAGATTCTCTAAATAAAAAATTCTCATGGTAGTCCTTAGAATCTCTCTCTTCGTAACATCTGATCCTGGGTCCAACATCTTCTTTAAAAACTCGTGGCCTGACAACTTGTAAATCAAAAAATCGGACGATGGATGCCAAAACATTCCCAATATCTTGGTGACATAACTTTCGGACTCATTGGGGTCAATACTGACGAGTTTTGGTTTAACGTTGGCTTCTGGCATCTGGTCTAAGAAGGTTCGACTGTTTGATTGGAAACCCACCAAGTCAAAGTTCATTGACTTGCAGATTTGGATGGCGTCTTTACTCACAGCCACAGCTCTCTCAACCGTGTCGTGGTTGTTAAAATAGTCGTCGACGTAGGTACGGTTAACAAGCCCATCGACTGCTTCCGGGCAACTGTCCCTAAAAAGATTGGCATGGTGATTCTTAACAAACTGCGCGGCTGTTGGGGAGCAGCGAGGAGCAAACATCATCACTTGGAATATGTACACTGACGGCTTCCGAGAATTATCACCGTCTCTCCAGAGAATTCGCTGGCACTGTTGGTCTGCTTCGCTGATCCTGATACGATGAAACATTTCTCGCACGTCTGCATTCACTGCAACTTGTCGCTCCCGGAATTTAAAAAGCCCAGCATGTAGTGGCACGAGGTTATCTGGACCCTTAAGCAAATGCGAGTTCAGAGAAACTCCATTGACTTTCGCGGCAAAATCTGCTACAACCCTGGGTTTTGGAGGTACCTTATTCTGGTTTAGCACAATAAACGTTGGGGCGTACCAAACTCTTGCTCAATCGCGCTTCAACTCCTCCTCTGACGCCATCCTTGCATAGCCCTTGTCAACCAGATCACACATATGTCGTCTCTTCCACTCAAGTAAGTCAGGATTCTTCAACAACGACCTCTATAATATCTCAAGACGTCTTAGCGCCATAGGATAGCTGTCCGGAAGTGTAACTTTATCCGAACTCCACAGCAACCCGATCTCGTACTGATCTCCAACTTTACGCAGGGTCTGCTCCATGACATTCTTGGCCCGGATGTCTGCCTGACAAACGAAGTTTCCCCTGGGAGGTCGCACCCCAAATTCTTCAGTTGTGAAATGCCGCTGGACCAGATTGTGTAGTTCTTCGTTCTCCTTAATACTGTCGTGGAAAAATAATCTTGAAAATCCTTTTGGTGGGTTCACACAAGAGACGTTGGACTTAGAACCTGAATTTCCGAAAACGGTTCAGCCGAGAAGAGTCTTAAGAGCATGTGGATCTTCGTCTTTCCCAGACCGTTGGCCTCGTCCAACTAAAAACTTGACCTGATCCATCCCTAGCAAAATTTTCGGTTTCGCATCGCGAAGATTCGGTAACGGCAAGCCTCTGAGGTAGGGTAATCTCCTTTAAAGTCGAAGTGTCGATATCCTGGCATGGCAACCCTAGATTTTTCACCGTGTATATATCCCTTAGCATATGTCATTTAAGCTTATTCACCGCCGAAATATGTAAGTTGGTACGAACTGAGTCCTCAACCCTCAAGACCCCCTTCGTCCACTGGAAAGTCAGCTGTTCCAGCTGTCCCTCTAACTCGAGTTCATCGAAAACCTCTCCGTCAATCATCGTAATCGAAGAACCATCGTCCAGAAAGGCGAAGGTGTCCACTATCTTCAGATTATTCCCATGTAAGCGAATAGGAACGACTTTAAAAAGTATTTGCATCTTAGCTCCTACATGCGCTGAATGAAACTGCGGTTGTGGAACATACGGTTGGGCAGATGAATTCAAAGATGACCTGGAATCTGACGAGTGAAGTAATTTATGATGGCGTTTGGGACAACCTCCAACTCCGCATGAGTTGTCTCGGGAACACCCTCTCCAATTATGAGGAGTTGAGTCCAAACACCTGAAACAAATGCCCTTGTCCTTGGCGAAAGTGAGTCTTTGATCTGCAGGCAAGGCCTTAAATTCCCTGCAGTCACTTAAAACATGTTGTGGATCTGAACACTTAATGCAAACACCACTGGAGGTTATTTCGTCCTACGGGACGAACTGGAGCTGCTAGTAGTCTTTTCACATAATGTGTGTTTTGAAAGCTTCGATAACTCCGGAGGCAAATCAAGAAGCTTTTCGGTGAGAAAAACTGCAAAATCTTCAAGGGTGGTACAAATCTTCATCGAATTGTGCTTCTGCCATTCGTGATACAAACCAGAATATAATTTTCCTGCGAGATCGGTTAAAACATAGTTGTTGACGAGCTCCGCTTCCAATCCCATAGCCTTGATATCTGCAACGAAACCGTTCAAAGTCACAGCCCACTGACGAAGCCTAAAATCACTGCTGGAACTCAAAGCTGGCAGCTTCAGAAGGTCTGCAGTTAGACTGTGCACCAAAACATCGGGTCTGCCATATATTGCGCGCAGTGAATCCATGATAGGAACAGGATCCGTTGCATACCTTAAGCGATCGCTTACGAGATCATATGCTTCTCCCTTCAGAGCCTTTCGTAAACGTCCAACGTCCTGATGGCGCGAATGGTCCGGGGGGCTCTTCTGGTGGTCAGGCTTGACGTACGTTGGAGTGGAATGAGTAGCGTTAGAAGAACTTACCAAAATTTCCCGTTGTCTGCACTTGATCTTACGAATAGCTTCCAGTCTGGCGCTAGTCAGCCTCTCTGCTTCTGTCGCCTGAGCTGAACTGAAGCTGAAGATGCTGCTACCAACTGAGTGCGAAGCCTTTCCATTTGCTCCCTTAGGGTGGCGATCTTCCCGTCTCTTTCCTCTACAGCTGACTGGGCCACCTTTGCCGCTTCAATGATATCGTCAACTGAAGCTAACACATCGGCATCGGTATTCTTGGCGACAGTATCGTCCCTTTGACCAACAGGAACGCAATCCTTCAACTAGCAAAACCAAGGGGTGACGGTGTCAAACAAAGTAGGGTTAAACCCCACACATGCGTAGTGCCACCAACGCCTACACGTTTCGCACGAAACCATGTCGTCGTCATCGGGCAATTTTCAACTAGCTTGAGCACAGCTCCGCTCTGCGTCTGTGGACAATATTAACACAACACAATCACTCTTCAATAAATTAAATGATGTTGGCCCGCAGGAACAGTAAGATTCCCTTTCCAAAATAATATCGCCAAAACTTGGTACAAATGATTTTATTTCTATAACAATTAATAATATTTAAATCCTTACAATGTTTCATTATGAATTTAACTTACATTGGTAAGACTTCAAATCTTGCTGCGGCTCAACGTGGTGGTGGCTTGTAACAAAGAAAAACTTATTCTTCAAAATCTTAACGTGAACAATTCTTCTCGAACAATTTGACTTTAAGTGAATGTGCGCAAATAATGTAATAGAAGGAAAGAACAAATTCACTCACGCACCACGTTGCCAGCACAACTTTATTAATTTCGAATTTAATCTTATTTAAAAAAAAAAAGGGTTATCTTCTTTCGCTCGATGACAATGTCATTTTATTTGCCATGCCACGTTCGTTTTATTTTAGGTAAAGCCTTTGAATTTCATTCTTCCAGTAGCACCTCTCTAAACTCTCGATCGAGCGCTTCAAGTACTCCTCCTTTTTTCTTTTCTGAGGAGGCCATGTTCTTTCCGTCTTTTCTACTCGTAGAGCTCACGAGCAGTTCTCGTGTTGCAGCTGCGCTTTGGAGGCTCCTACGTATTTTAGCTGCATTCTTCGTCAAACCAGGGTGGTGCTCGGGTGAAACCCAGCACATCAGTTGCGGCGTCCCTGAGGGCATGTTGGGAGCGTTGCCACTGGTTTTCGGTACTTGATACTGGCGGCATAGGAGCTGTTGAGGGATTTTAAGATACGCGTTTGGCCAAGATTTTGGCGGGTCTTGAGATTGAAGCTTTTCTATCATACATTATAACTTCTCACAGTAGTTCTTCTTTGTTGTTGTGCTTGGTAAATCCGTATTTGCACCTTGGCTGCAATAAGGTGGTGGCCCAGCTCAATGTTGGCTGTCTGAAACCAATGAAATTGTCTAATACAAACCGAGGGTAGAGTAAATGACTGGTCTAATCGTAACGGTTTTCAGATAATGCCACCGACGTTGGCTACCAGTTACAAGCTGCCGGTCATAGGTCCTGTTGAGTCTTTCAGTTGGTTACGACCCGATGTCTAGTTTATTCCGGACCGGATGTACGCGGTCTGTTAAGAGTGCGAACATTCCGATCCGAAGATCATGCAGATTCAAAGATCGTTGTCCTTTAATCGTTTGCCAAGGTGGATCCGTTACTATTACAGCGTAGGCCAGTATTTTGCTACTCTTTCGGGATGTCCTTGCCTTTTTAGACTGTATAAGTAAGGATTTATTTTTTTTACTCATGCTGTAACTGGGACGTAAGAGAAAAACTACATTTCAAACTTGATTGTTACGCTGTTGGGCCAATCCAAGTTTTAGTCAGAATTTTCCCGATCAATCGCCATGCAGATCCGAATGTTTGGAGAGGTTTTTGAAAGAAAGGGCTAAGATGCGAGTGGCGAAGTTTTGAATTTCTACCTTTTTGTCTTGTACAGATATCTGCGGTACGGACCTTGACTGCAACAAGATCTGAGTCTAAGCTGGTGTCTCAGGGAATATGACCAGAATACTGGAAACGTGTATCGAAACGTGATTAGAATAGTTAAGCGTCTTTTGATCAGTGGGATGGCTAGGTGAAGATGTGTATTTCGAGACATTGGTTATCATTCGGTCAACATTGTATTCGCTGTACATTTCGTGCATATTCACAGAACAGCTGTAGTATACTCATTTTTCAAAATATGTCCTTTTAAAGTAACACAATCACGTCAATTGCATCTTCTATAGTATCGAGACGTCAACATTTAATATCATTATGTGAATCTGGACATCTAAACTGCATGTCCTTGAAACTCTTGCACATGTTATCAATTAAAATCGGGGTACTTATTCAAGAGATTCTAAATGTCTTCATAGAAATTAGCGTTTTTTTCATATTGAGTTCCAAGCCCGACACACAATTTCGTTTTGAGTTGTTTTGCCGCTCATTATGTATGTAGTTCTATCGAAAGCAGGTTGAAGCACTAATCTAGAGATGCTACAGGGACTTTTTATGTTGATCAAAGAAATTATATCATATTAAATTAGACCTAGTTATGTATGAGTCGACAGATATTCGAGTTCTAGATCGACATAGATTCGCAATAAATATGCTCAACAGGGACGTCTCTTGAAAAACTAAGCTATAAATGCCGCATATCGTGTACACACGTTTATCTTGTTAAAAGTCAATGAAAACTGTTTTAGTTATTTTGAAGGAGCACTCTAGTTATACACAAAGAGCACACATTTTTGTAGGCTTTCAGTTAAATGAAATAAGACTCATTATCTTGTTGATGAATATAATTATGGCCCAGAACCAACGCTCGTGCGTCTGGCATCGGGGTGAATGCCTAATTACCGCCCGCATCAAAACTAATTCCACCAAATAAGCCTGATATACGCTCACAATGAAAAGGATGATTTTGTCAAAGATTGCTCCTCGAGCTCCTAGACCAAACTTATGACCAATGTGCTAAGCACGACGTTAAGAGAACTTCGTTGGTGATTTGACCTAACTTTACGTTGAGTAGGAGAGCATATATGGCGTCACTACTGGAAAACATAGTCCACGCGAAACCAGCTCCGAAAATGGACTCAGGCTTATCGACTTCATCATACATCAATTCACCTGTAAAATATGTCGGATAAAAGCATGTCCTGTGAAACAAATCTACTCATCGCTTCGTCAGTCGTTCGCAGATGTCCGCAGAGAATGGACGTGTTTCGGCTTTTCCTAGAGTGAAAAACATAGTGATACAGTTTTCGTACTAAAGATAATTGGCTGCAGTTTTCTTGTCTGACTAGATACCAACGCCGTTAGCGGCGTCGATCAGTGTGTTCGGCCGACGAGTTGTAAGTCGTGGGTTCGTCGACTTCGTGTGTAGTGGCATTTGTTTGTTTTTTTTTTATTAAATAAAAGAATCAATTTAAACCATTACTACATGTTAAACATCACGTGATGGATTTTGGTGAGCGGCCCGCTATGGAAATAGCGGGATCTGCTGAAAAATCGAGTGAGGCATCAAGTGGTTACAGCCAAACGCCAATAGTGTCAGAACCAAAGACTAAAAGAAGGAGGAAGCAAAGGCAAATCCCCAACTTGGTACAACGTCCCAACCTACCAACTTCCGCTGGAAAGCTGCTGGGCGGAGTGAGGGAAGGGGCTCATTCAACGTCAACGAAAGCAGCAAATAATCGTACCGGGCAATTTATTGACGACAACTCAAATGGTGGCTTTTGCCACCATCTGAGAGAAAACTCCTTCGCTTCTTTGGCTCCAACCGAATCAGAAGACGAAGAGGAAGAAATGGAGTCTCTAAGCAGCAGCATCAAAATGCTGCCACAAAGAGTTCTTGCTATAAAGGAACTGCAAATGCTTGGAAGGAAGAGGGAAGAGCAAGTACATTCCCAACAACAAAAGCAGCATCAACACCAAACAAAAACAAAAACCATAACACAAGTGTTACAACAACACCAACAAAAACTAAATAAACAACAAGAGCAGCAGCAAAATCAACAGCAGCCACAAAAAAGGCAGCAGTCACATCAGCAGCAGAAACAACAACAACAGCAGCAGCAACAACAACAGCAACAGAAATAGAAAGAACAAAGGGTTCCACCCATAAATACATTCAAGATGGAACTAAAGCAAACGATAGAACTATGTAAGTCGGCCATAGGCAATAATTGTTATATTAAAAGACTTAGCGTAGATGGGCACGCGATCCACTGTAACACAGTGGAGCGCTACCATAAAATTAAAAGTTTATTGAAGGATTCGACGACGGAGTTCTTCTCCTATACCCCGAAGGGGGTCAAGCTGCAAACAATACTGCTGAGGGGATTAGAACCGTCGACTGATCCGGAGGAGCTCCTTGCACTGCTGAAAGAGAAGAAGTGCGAAGGGCTCCAATTCGTCCAAGGTCAAGCCTTTCACCACAGCCAGAGCCAAAAGGAGTATTAAAGTCCTATTATGTAGGAACACGGGACACACCGCAAATTATCGGGGTTGTCCCAAATTCCAGTACATCAAAAGAATAAATCTGGCCTGGCAGCAGAAAGTGGAAGTTAAGCGCCCACCCGTGCATTTGCAAACACCAGCCGTTACTCCCCATGTTACCTACGCCCAAATGGCGGCAGGTAGGGGAAATACGGTACAGCAAGCAAAGGTTGCTTCTCAGGCCCTAGTGCCCAGAGCACCGGAACCAGTACCTGATATGCTAGCTATCTTGCTCTCTATCCAGGGGCAGATGGTTCAGCTACAACGTCATTTAACTGAACAGACCGCGCGGGTGGATCACGTATACGCGCTGCTGCCTGGCCTAACGCACCCTTTGCTGTAATGGGTACGTACGTGGCGAAGCAAATCCTGAAGGTCCTTGCAGTGAATGTGAATTCACTGATTAGGTTCGAACGACGAGCCGCACTATTTAAGTTGCTCAAAGACCAAGCACCTGATGTGCTTTTGGTTAGCGAAACTAAGCTTACCAAGAGTAACAAAATGAGGCACAGAAGAAACAAAATAGTATGGAGAAACCGACCCAACTCCATTCAGGGAGGTGGCGTTGCAATTTTCGTACGAAAAGGTATACGTTTTAAAAGAGTGTACAGTCGTGTACGTAGGTTCCTGGTGCTGGAAGCATGCATCGTGTATATCTCTCTCCGTAGTGGAAAGCGGTTGTACATGGTGTCTGTCTATGCACCTAAGGCTACTCAATCCACCTTATTTATCTCAGAGCTCGAGACACTTTTTCGATTTTTGTGGCTGGAATTGGAAGACAACTTTTTTATTATCGCAAAACATTGTGATTGGGGAAATGATACACCAAATACTAAAGGGAACCTACTATTCAATTGGTGGGGTCAACACAGTGTGATGTATCGACTCGGGCTTAAGGCGGCGGATAGTCTGTCGTTTCCCAGACACGGGTCCTATTTGGATCTTCTACTTTTCGACTCACGAATACAACTGACATGCACTAACCAACAAACTACAAACTGTCTACGCACTTTCGTGTATGACAGTGACCATTGCGGTCTCAGCACCGAAATAACTGTTCCCAACGAAATTGCGGAAATGGATGAGTTTGTTCAAAGGCATTCCTACAATTATAGTAGGGTACGTTGGACACACTTCACCAGAACACTAACTAGAGCACTCTCCTCGAATTCGCTCTACCCACCTACCTAAACGAGCAGATTGACAGGTATCTAAGACTAATGGACGAGACAATCAAACGAACAATGGACAAAACCATACCTCGGTACCAACACACTGACGAAGAAGACTTATTCCGCAACGCAACTATTGACGCACTGCACCGACATAAAAGTAGACTTCTGCGAAGACTTAAAAATTTATACAGACAGCTAACTGACAGACATAACCCGGACATTCTGACGCTAAAGTCGTCGATCAAAAACCTCCAAGTATTAATAAAAGAAAATTACAGAATTTCTGTAAGTTTGTATTGAAACAACAAGGTTCAGGCTGTAAACACCAGCAACCCGAATATGTTTCCACAAATAAATAAACTATTTCGGAGAAAAAATCAAAACGACCTTCAGTGTCTTAGAATAGCCCGGACAACAGACAACGAACGGTTACTGACAATAGCAGGTATTGATCCAACTGAGGCCGCTGATAATGACGACTTTTTTGTGATCGAGGATCCACAGGAGAAGGTTGAGGCCATAGGGGCGACTTTTCAGGAAGTATACAAGGCCATTGATATCATTGGCCCTAATTATGACCTAGACAGTCGCGTCTTGGTGCACAACTGCTACATTCGCAATGAAATAGAGAATTGGCGATCCAACGGCTCTGGTTTCACCCGGTTTAGCGACGAAAATATGGCAAATGTCATTTCCAGAGAAGGTGACCTACCCCCGTTCATTTCGAAGGAAGAACTCCATGAGATCTCCGACACAATCAGGGCTAAGAAATCAGTGGGGACCGATGGTATTCCGAACATCGTGCTTCGACATCTTCCTCTAGAAGCGGTGGACATTTACACCATCCTGTTTAATAATGCAATGAATAATGCACATTATCCAGCGCATTGGAAAACGGCGGTGGTTCAACCTATCCCCAAAAGGGGAAAGGATATATCCAATCCGGCGAATCTCCGGTTGATAAGTTTCCTTCCGAATATCAGTAAAGTTTTTGAAAAGGTAATCAATAGAGCTCTGTCTAGGTGGGTTGAGGACAAACATATAGTTCCGGATAATCAATTCGGTTTTAAGGCGGGACATGATATCTCACATGCCGCGTCTAAACTGGTGTCCGATATCCAATGGAATAAAGGCAAAAAACAATGTACTGGTGCCTGCCTTGTTGACTTGGAGAAGGCCTTCGACACCGTATGGTTAGAGGGTCTTTTCTATAAGCTGACTAGGCTGGGGATCAGTAAACCACTCTTGTACATTCTTTATAATATGCTAACTAACAGACAGTTCACCACCATTTTGCACGATGAACTGTTGGAATATTTCAAATTAAAAATGGTCTTCAGCAAGGCGCGGTCAATTCGCCGATCCTATTCAACATTTTTACAAGCGACTTAATAGGTTCACTTCCCCATACTATTGCGTACGCAGACGATTTGATAGCATACAGAACAGGTCCAAAAATCGAGGTCATTAATACTATCTTTCAGCGTGACTTCGATAAGATAAGACGATTTTGCGATGACTGGAAGTTTAAAATCAACTTTCAGAAGTCGGAAACCATTCTCTTTAGGACGCCGTTGTCTGGAGCCTCTAGGGATACCAGAAAAAATTGGCGAAAGTTCTCTATCATTGGACAGCACGGACAGCCTCTTGCCTGTCGAAATGTAGTCAGATACCTTGGGATCTGGCTAGATCGGTTTCTGTATTTTGGCAAAAATGTAGATGCTGCTCTGGCCAGAGCTAAAGGCGCTTTTTCCTTTGTAAGGGCTTCGTTCCACCGGAAGCATTCCTCTACCTAGATCAGCTAGGGTTGAACCAGGATAAATCAGCGGTGCCGTTAATCTTCCATGTCGCTCGGACAGCTGGGGACAGGCGACTCAACTACGACAGAGACGTCGCACACGGCAGTGTCATCGCCTCAGGTTCAGTAGGGCGGTGGGGAATCGCGATAAGAGGGATGTCGTTCGGCAGCACCAGCATTTCTGGTGGTTGAATGATGGGGAAGATGTTTCGTCGTCGTTTCCGTACGGACCAGCCTCACTAATGATGCAGAGCTGACCAATTTATTTGCTCTGTAAATAGCGGTGGCCAGCTTACATAGGTTTAGGTTAGCATTTAAGAAACATATGCATAGATCAGTGTATACAAAGGTGTATACTGATATATGTATATGATTGTATATAATGTCTATGTGTGTTTATGTGTGTATTGTACATTTAGGTTAGGTAGGCTAAGGTTTATTTTAAGTTAGATATTAAGTTTTTATAAAAAATAAAAAATTATGTCCATATGCTAAGTTTTTGTTAGCAATTTTTTTTCTTAGCTTTAAGTATAGTAAACAAATATTAATAAAGAAACTGTAAATAAAGTCGAAAGACATAGTTATAGGAATTTAGAGTAGCTTAGATTGCCTGCGTGGGGCCAGTAAGGTAGTATAAGATTGTTAAGTAATTTTAAGCTAGCATTTAAGCATTTTTTGTTAGTATGTAAGTTAGTGATTAAGAAAATAAAATGCAGTTAAAACTAAACTAAACTAGGGATAAAGACACTTCCAATCCGAGAAGGTAATCAATAGAGTCCTGACTAAGTGGGTTGAGGACAAACATATAGTTCCGGATAATCAATTTGGTTTCAAGGCGAGAAGTGATATCATGCATGCTGCTTCGAAACTGGTTTCTGATATCCAATGGAACAAAGGCAAGAACCAATGCACTGGTGCCTGCCTGATTGACTTGGAGAAGGCCTTCGATACCGTATGGTTAGAAGGACTGTTTTTCAAGCTGGTCATTTTGGGCATTAGTAAACCGCTGCTGTATATTCTTTTTCCAATATGTCTATGCTCTCCAATAGACAGTTCATCGTGAAGAATGGCGATGTGACTTCTGCTGGAACATTTAACATTAAAAACGGTCTGCAAAAAGGTGCGGTAAATTCGCCGATCCTATTCAACATTTACACGAGTGATCTGATAGGTTCACTTCACCATGCCATAGCGTACGCGACGACATAATCGCGTACAGATCAGGTCCAAAGATTGAGGTCATTAATATACTCTTGCAACGTGACTTCGACAAAATTAAGCGATATTGCGATGACTGGAAGTTGAAAATCAACTTTCAGAAGTCGGAAACCATTCTGTTTAGGACGCCTTTGTCTGGGGCCTCTAGGGATACCAGAAAGAATTGGCGAAGGTTCTCGATCGTAGGGCAGCACGGGCAGTCACTAGCTTGTCGAAATGTAGTCAGATACCTTGTGATCTGGCTAGATCAATTTCTGTATTTTAACAAACATATAGATGTTGCTCTGGCCAGAGCCAAAGGTGCTTTTGCCCTTACAAAGATACTGTTTTATAACTGCCAACTCGATGCGAGGGTGAAGGTAATCTGCTAAATGGCCCTTATCAGGCCCATGCTTGTATTTGGATGTCCCGTGTGGTTCAACGTGAGAGCAAGTTTATTGGAAAAGATTCGGGTGTTTGAGAGGGCTTGTCTGAGGACTTGTCTTATACAGAACACCAGAGACTGAGTACATAAAATTCTATCCTAATGAGGTTCTGTACAATAAGGCGAACCTAATAAGAGTGGACAATTTCGTCATTAAGTTGACTCGAGGGCACGTTACAAGAGCAATGACCTCATTGAACAACCTGATCTCCGGGGCTTACTACCCCAATTATATGTATCACGAGAGAGTTCGCTTTGACGGCTTCATTCCTCCAGAAGCGTTCCTCTACCTAGATATGAAAGGTCTGATCCGGGACAGATTGGCGGTGCCGCTAATCTTCCACGTCGCTCGAACAGCTGCGGACAGGCGACTCAACTACGACAGAGACGTCGCACATGGCAGTGCGGAGCATCTCCAGTACAGTAGGGCGGTAGGGAGTCGCGACATAAGGGATGTTGCTCGGCAGCACCAACAATTTTGGTGGCTTGTTGAAGGGGAGGATGCTTCGTCGTCGAACTCCTCCAGTGATAGTTAGGTTCATGTAAAGCATGCTGGGCCAGCGTAATTATTTTTTTTAGCTATGGCCGGCTTACATAGTTTTAGGTAGGTTTAAGTTAGATTTTAAGAAAAAAAATATATAAAAACAAAAAAAAAATAAATAAAAATATAAAATGAAAAACAAACTATATATATACATATATTTATATATGAAGTATATATATATTGTGTATATATATATATATGCATGTAGATGTAAGTAGGTTAAGTAGATTAAGACTTAGTTTTAGGTATTACGTAGGCTTTTAGTTTTAAATTTTATAATAAAATTAAAATAGTCCATGTATTAAGTTTTTGAACATGTTTTCTTAGTTTAAGCTATAGTTAAGTCACTAAGTTATAAAATCCGTCATAAACGTTGAAAGACATAATTTTTAAGTATTATGTTTAACTTAGAGTGCCCGTATGGGGCCAGTAAGTTAGTATAAGATAATTTTAAGTTATTTAAGCTAATTTTTAAGCGTTTTTTGTCTAGCATGTAAGAGTAAATTAAGTAATATAATAAAAATGCATATAAACTGAAACAGAACTGACTCATCGCTTCGTGTCCGATCCTCAAAAAGGAAGATCCTCTAAACTGAGCCAACTATACAGGAAACAGAGATATTAATCTCGTCCAAGATTTTATCAACCATACTATGTATGTGAATGCCTGGAGTCCTATTTCCAGAATTCCTAGAATTCCAAGCATTAGTAGAGGCGGCCTACATTGGACCCTGACAAGTTTTAGCAATCCTGCCAAAAACGGTCTTCTGAGTACTCGTAGTTTCGTTGACAATGGAGGAAGTACGCTGCTCCATAAAAGTCGGTGATCATTCCACCCAAGTATTTGATATCAAACACGTATGATATTATAGGAAGAGATCAGTGAACTGTCGCTGGAGCTTTTGCGACCATTGGACAAAGACGGGTTAAAATTTCAAAATTTATTTTGAAAAAAATTGTCATTGGGGGAATATGTCAAATGTTTGACTTTTCTGAAAATTCATTGCAAGGATTTATCGCAAACGAAGATGTGGAAGCACAGTTTATATGAACTAAGAGTATATAAATTGACTTATTATTGTTGTAATTTACACACAAATTAATTTTTTAGCGAATAGCGGATGTGCAAAAAAACGGCTAATATGCCATTGAGGTGATAAAAGGTTTTGCCTACCTGGGGTCCGCTGTGAATCTAAACAACGACGACATTGTAAAGACCAAACAAACAACCATTCTTGCCACTAGTTATTTACTGGGACTAGGAGGACAACAATTGTTACCGTAACAAACAGCCGAAACCTATCCTTCGTCCTCTCGTCAATGCCCTTATAATTAAGTTTCGAAGTTCAGTGCCAAGATCAATGTGATGCTAAAACGCAGTCAGAGATGCCCCTAGTTTGATGAAGAGTGCAGACAAGAACATGTAGCAAAACAACTCACTTAAGGCATGCTTAAGGCATACTTTACGAGAAAATGACGACGGGTTCTCCAGAAAAAAAAAGAGGAGCGTGAGTTGCGAAGGCCTGGAAAAATTAGCTGCTACCCAAAGAACAACGTTCGGAAGTTTAACTAAAAGGTAAGAAGCCAGAAAGTATTAGGGTCATAGTTGGTGCTGAGACAAAATCCAAATTTAATTGTCAGAAATTCATTCATCTAGCCGACGAAAGCAATGGTATAGTCTACTTGATTCACAAGGAATTAGAGACTTCTAAACTGTGCCAAATATACGAGTAGACGCGTCAGAGTTCTTTGCATCCGCTATAATACCTTGCGTGAAGGTCTGAAAACCTTTTTCTAGATTCTGATTGTCCCACCCAACGCAACTGTATACCAGGTAAAGTCACAAAAGACCAAATAATCACAATACGTCAAATCCTCTCCAAACTCTTTGATCTAGAAAAAGGCTTAAGACAAGGCTGTGACTTTAATCGGAAAAATGATTTCATGCCGTCATCAAAAAGGGACGCACAACATGGCCGAATAGGGCAGACCGTTACAATAGACCCCTAAAACTTTAAGGTTGTTAGAGATTCTGTTTCAAGATTCTGTTCGCAAGCATAGGTTGAGTTCACAGAATTAGTGATTCATCTACGTGTTGTCTGATCAAAATATGCATACTATCAGAAAATGCGTTGTCGAAGGCTCATGATGGGAAAGCCAAAAATTTTGTCGTCATGTGCACACTCAATTCTGTTTATCAGATATTGAAGATCAGTTGCACAAGGTATAGTTTTCCATATGCCTGTTGCATCTTAGATATATATTGGAATTCCATTTTGCTCGGATGAAACTCAAATATCTTTCCATTTATGGTATGTACTTCAGGAGGAAAGCCCGACTTGTAAGTCTGAAGACCTTGGCGAGTGGGTAGTCATTTTAACGATTTTTGGTATAAAAGGTACTCTTACACTTATCTGTACATATTTTGATATGTAGGACAGTGCCATTGCAACAATTTATTGCTGTTGTGGCACCGGGATATCAGTTGGTCTACCTTGGTTGCAAATACACAGTGCTCAGTTCCGAATATTCGGGCATTTACAATAATCAATTTTTCTATGATCAAGTGACTCCCATGTTATCTTATGAATGGATGAGAAAACCATGCGATTAAGATTTTTTCCCTTTGTCTGCCGTTTACAACAAAGCCACACCGCATTTTCCTGTATACAGGGTGTCCCAAAAATCAACGTCATGCCGGAAACGGGTTATAGGTCAATTGGTGTCGGTTACCACAAAATTATAAAAAAAAAATCTAAGTCATGTACTTTGAAAATAATTGGCACTAAAAAAAAATTGAGAAATCTGACACCCTGTGACGATCTTTCAAGTGCTGTGACCGCAAATTTTTACTTTTCTTCGATAACTCTTCTGTAAATTACGGTCAAAAATTGAAACATAACTATATTGGTTTTAACTAAAATATTGCTTTTTTGTCCATCCATGTATCTGAAAATCATTAATCATCCAAGTTGAATTGACTGTGCTGTATTATGCCATTTTGGCAAGTAACTTTAATCTGGATTCCAAAATGATATGACATCTGGGCAGCCGTCTTGTTGATACCAAATGCATGCATAAATATTAAGTGGCACGTCTTCCAATAAATTTGGTAAGTGGTTCTCCAAAAAATCTAAATAAACCTCCGCATTCAGCCAGCTCGAATGGGCCAATAATTCTACTAGGTGGGGTGAAAAGTAACCTGCTTGACCGACAGAATGCGCTGCTACTGCAAAAACGGTTATGGTGCCTTGAAGTCCGTTCATATTTAGGCAGACATGCCAAATTTCAGTGCGATACTGTCTTCAGTTTTGTTTTGACAGCTGATAGTTGTGGACGTGTTTGGCATCATGTTGAGTATGGACAAAAACGATTTTCGTTCTCTCATAAAACATTTTTTTTTGAGAGGCAAAACGGCGAAGGAGACAAAAGAAAAGTTGGATAAATATTATGGGGCTAATGCTCCGTCAGATTACACCGTCAAATATTGGTTTCGAGAGTTTCGTGGTGGCCGCAACTCCACTACCGATCAAGTCCGTAGCGGCAGGCCCTCCGATGCGGTTACAGAGGACAATGTCAAAAAAAATACATGAAATGGTGTTGCCTGACCGGAAAGTGAATGTGCGCGATCTAGCAGATAAAAACAATTTTTTTCATTCCCAAGGAGGTTACTTTTCACCCCACCTAGTACCATTCAAAATTCCCGTTCACATGTTTACTTTAAAACCGTACTGTGATCTATCTTCCCGCATCAAATGTGGATTTTCCTCGTGCCACTCGTGCAAATTGTGGGGGTTCATGTTACCGTCCCTTTTAAAAGTTGACTCGTCCGACTATAGAATTTTTTCGAAGAATCTCGGATCTTTTCTGAACCTCTGCACCATCGTTTGACAAAGTATGCTTTCTTCAATTGCACGTACTGAAGTACTAGGGTCTTGTGCGACTGCTTGTAAGACTTCGTCCTCGTAGGGCATGATGGGTCTTCCCTCACTAACTATCAGATTTAGAAAGTGGCCCTCTGAGAATGACCGGTGCACATTTACAAACACTCGATGATCCGGATGAGCTGAGCATTTGGGTATCTCTCATGATAAAGTCTGGCTGTAGAACTAGCAGGACACCTGCATTCCCCATAAATGAGATGCATGTTAGCATATTCCTGAGCAGTGTATCGAGATGGCATGATGGCATTCGCAATACACAATCACGGGATCAACGATTAACACTAGTCCAGAAGAAATCCAGGTTCGACAGAAACGGTCAGATAGCAAATCAAAGTCGCAATGCAATGAAGTCCGATAAAGGCCAATATTGTAAGCACGAAATCAACACGAATACAGAATAATGCGCTGTAAGCGAAGGAGCGTAACGTACGGCAGTATTGCACGATGTGCCTATGTGTCACTACTTAACAAGGCATCTCTATCTGTTTCACTCACACTAGTCGAAATGGCGTGTTTATCCGTCTCAATCACGCCGTCACTGTCTGTCTCGCTCACACTTTGTACTCATTTTAACTTACTAAAAAGAATTAACTATGAATCGGGTTTCTTTAACAAAATATTTTTTTTTGTCCTCAATTAAGCGTTAGTCTAGCAATTGTTATACCATTTTGGAATCCAGACTAAATACGCCATCTTTTAAAGTTACTTCCCAAGATGGCATAGTACATTTTTTTGTCGTACAGTCAGTTGGGTGATTAATGATTTTCAGATACATGGATGGACAAACAAGGAATATTTTAGTTAAAACCGATGTAGTTATGCTTCAATTTTGGACCGTAATTTAAAGAAGAGTTACTCAGAGTTACGTGACAAGAAAAAAATCGAAGAAAAGTAAAGATTTGCGGTCACAGCACTTGAAAGATCGTCACAGGGTGTCAGATTTCTCGATTTTTTTTTGAGTGCCAATAATTTGAAAAGTACATGACTTAGATTTTTTTTTATTATTTTGTGATAACCGACACCACTTGAGCTATCACCTGTTTCCGACTTAACGTTGATTTTTGGGACACCCTGTATATGTAGGTAGTAGTCTAAAGCCTTTACTATTAGCTCCGCTGCATAGGTCTGTTCAAGTTCTAGTTCCCAATGTCATTGTTCGTTTTTCATTCTGGAAACAGTGAACCCCTTTCTTATCTAAGGGCATTGGTTTCCTCATAACAATAGAGTTTTTATGTAGCCGGTTACCGATAGCCCTCAATCTGGAGTGTCAGATTTTTGTGTGACCTCTTGGGCAGAAGGTTTGGGATATTCAGGAGCCAGTAAATTGTTTTAGAGACATGAGATCTATATATGATTCATTTACTTCAATTAAATATACATTGAGGAGGTCATATAAGGAATCGACGATGCCGATCGTTGATTCAGTCACGAAAATTCATCTGTTGCACCTTCTTCTCCTGATGATCGCTTCAGATATTACAGTGCTGCAGGCTGTTGAACTTACACGAAAGAACTTACCATTTCTATTTATTCACTGTACTAAGTTACCTATATTTACATTTTGATTAAAATTTACTGAAGCAAAGATTACATTTAAGATTAAAGACAAAAGAAAGAAAATCAATTCAAAATCTTAAAAGTATTTTCAATAAATTCTCCGAACTTCACAAGATAACTTAATACTTGGCCTTTTCAGACTAGTGTTAGCAAAGATCGAAATCCTTACCGATCAGGACAAAATGATTATCAAACACTAATTTAAAAACCAAAGGGGCTTTTGCGAAAAGATCATCCAGGGAAACTATCAAAATGATGAGAGTAAATCAGCCAGACTGAAAACATATAAAAAATCGAATTGTGTCATAACTACACCACGTTGAACGTGGCATCAGTTCTCGCTTGATCACCGAAATTTAGCATAGTTGGACGGAGTTAGTACTTACGAGTTCCTCATTAGACCCGTGTACCAGCCCGCTACTAAAAACATGTGGAGTTTAAGGTAAAAAAAATCTTCTATCCTTACCTTGTCATCACAGTCCTGCACTATGACCCAGAAGCCTTGATCGTTTCACATAGAAGATTCTAGATAGAAGATTCTTGCGTAGTAGAACTCTATGAGGTGTAAGGCGACGTCGACTAGAAAAATGTACATCGGTGGCCTAAGATTGCTACAAAATGTAGAGTTTACATGAACAACAACGTTTCGCCCTGAATCGGACACCCGATTCGGAGGAATATCGCGGAAGAGGAAAATATCAAATATAATTTGTGTGGTGTAATCAATGAAAGGGGACAGCTAGGTATCTAAGTAACTACTTTTCATTAGGATGTTAATGTGCCTCGAGAACACGTAGATAAAACCGAATGGAAGAAACGTTAGAGTATATAATTCTGCGAAAGAATTTCTAAGACCTAACAGGGTTTCTGACATATGGTAGGTACAATAGAAGAACTTTTTAAAGTACCACTACAAAGTTAACATCGACCCAAAGTTAGTTCAAAAACATTGCGAAGATTCACTTTAAATATAAAAAACCTGTAACCATTGCCGGGTGGGTCTTACGATCCATTCGAGAACATCATTTCGCGATTTTTATATCCGAAAAATCACTTTTCGTCAATGCTATTCATCAATTTTGGATGATATCTATGGTTGAGTTCCTAACTTGACTTCCTAACTAATACTCGTACAAACGACCATCACATTCCGAAGCCTGTCCATGGAGAGAAAACTGTGCACAGTTGTTTATTTTGTTTTCTACGAAAGCTCTCTCCGCACGAGAGAAACACTCTCTGTTTATCAGAGAGATGCATGATTTGTCTGTGAATCGATACAGAAAGCTGTCGGACTCAGTACATCTAAGCAACTAGTACGCACAATTTCAAGGCCATAATCCAATTCCCCATCAAACATCTGACCCCTCGACGACAACAGCATCTATTCAATGGCAGAACCGAGGCGCCGATTCAATTCAATCACCCCTTCTCCCTCTCACAGACACATGCACACTAAATCAAAAGATGATTTGCTTTAGGACACAAACTTATAAGTAACTGCAACGGCATTATGTACATATGTATGTATGTATTTTACCTCTGTCATCAGCATCCCATCCATCAAGTATGACCCTCTTCACCACCGACATGTAGTTGTCGCCATTACTACTGCCCGCCATGCATCTGGCCGAAGCAACTCTGAATCGCACATCATTCAACTCAAATAATTTACTCAAATTCTCAGCGTCTTCGTCGTAGGCCATCCCTGTGTCGTTGTTTCGCTTCGTTACTTCGCGTCTTCAATATGTTCCCTCCGCTAATTAATACGGATGAGCCACTATTAATTGGTGGCAACAAATCACTTAAACACCTCAACGCTCGCACTAGTGCACTACCGCCGCCACTAAATTGTCATAGTTGCATGGCCAAGCCGTTACTACATTCGAATAATCATTCCTTGCCGACCGCACCAACAATGATGCATTCATTCTCGTTGTTTAGAAACTAACCGTTTTCATTGCACGGCCAATTGCGCCGTCCCACCCTGTCGTTGTTTGCCGCTTCAGCTGAGTAGAAACAAAAACCGCAAGCAGTTACGAAATAGCTCCACTTTGAGCTTTTTTCCCTAGCGTTTGCACTTGTACTGTGCACTGTATTCGCACACTGTCGTTTTCCGGATTCCGGTGGCGGCAGCAATTTACTCGTAATTTGCAACAAATGTAACACCGACGCTGCACAGCCAAAGTTGAACAGCGACTAAAATGTGCATTATATGCGCGCTGCAGTTTAATATTGTCGGGCTGAAATGTGGCTATGCCAGTGGGTCATTTGGTCATGTCGTTACATAGAAATGAAAATTAATTAGGTTCTCCTGCCTGTTTGTCGGTTTGTCTGTCTTTTTGGCTGGCTCTGAGTCCGAGAATGCTGGGTGGTTGGTAGCCATTTGAATGACGATGCTGACATTGGCACTACACTCACAATGGTGGCTGCTGCTGGCTAACATTGAAATTTGTTTCAAATCTGCCGACTCTGTTGATGGTTTAGACATGCGAGCTTTTGCCAAGAGTGAAACTCTATCCTTCGGTTTCGCGTGCGTCTTGAGTGCAATTATTAGTGAATGCAGGAGATTGAGCTGAGATGACGGCAAGTGGATGTTAGTGGTAAGAACAATGAAAGATTTAAGAGCATTCTATAAGTAGAGACTCACAACTTGCTGAGCAACGATGTGATTATACAGCACAAAGTCTTTGATTGCCACCAAGTGTGGATGGCCAAAACAACCGTTGTCACTGTTCAAACTTGTTCAAAATTGGCCAAACTCTGTCAAATACATTAGAAATATCAAGTGCAACTATTTTGTTTTTACCAGATTGATGTGGACTTTGGTTCCATTTTTCTGTGAGACAAGCCATTAAATCACCAGTGGACCTATTGCTACGAAAACCGTACTGCGGGTCATTGAGAAGTTTTCGTGTTGCTAGATATTTCATGACCTTAGAAAGGATGTGCAATAGATCTGTAGGAGGAGAGAGAAGAAGACTCGCTTTTTTATGGGTCGGGCTGGACAAATGCTGTTTTCCATCTGCTCGGAAAGTGTCCTGAAAAGTAGGAATGAGGAAAAAGCTTACGCAGTAGTTTTGGGAGATATACCATCTGGACCATCACATTTGTGAATGTTAAGATCTTTAACCACCCTTGTTACTAAACGAGTGCAAAAGTGGATGAGTCCACAAGATTGGTCTTGTCCAAAGAGCTAACAGCTGGAATGTCATTGTAAACGAGCGTTGGGATGGAGGATGAGGCGAATTTTTAATGAATTTTTGGGATCCATCTGATATCACTGGCTATATCAACGTGAGAAATATCTTGGAAGAAATAAGTCCGTTCTATACTGAAATTGTAATAGGGGATGACTTAAACTTAGATATTCAACAAAATACAAACAAAGAATTTCTTGGTACGGTGGAAGCATTCAATTTTTATTTTTTAAATAGCATACACCCGACTACGTTTACGGCAAAGAAGAATAATCCTTTATTAGACGTCACTACGACCAACTAATATCACTAGTCTTTCGTGCCAAAATATCATTTTCTTAACCATAGGCATCATTGTCCCAGATTTTGCTGAATCTTAGTAATCTAGTAAATATTGATTCCCCGTTTCGTGAATGTCAGTTGCTTAATTGGTTTCCTATCTACTGCAGTTCAGATACCAATGAGCAGGTCGCTGTTTCTGGGAAAATAATGCGATTTCTCTACAAAGAGCATGTTCCGATTAAAATTTATAAAACTAAAAATACTAAAATGTCCTGGTTCATTCCAAAGGCACAAGAACTTATAAAAAAGCGTAATTTGTTTTATAGAAGGTGGAGGAGATACAGATGCACAAATATGTATGAATCATTATTGAAACAAGTTCTGTTCTAGGATCTCAATTCTATGTGATACTAACCTTGACGACCTTAACCTTAGATGACAATAACATTACTCTCGAGGATAATACTGAAACTGCACCATTGATGAGGTGTCTGCTTGGTTTGTCAATTTTCAAAGTGAAGTCAAAGGCTGTCGGGCTTGACGATATCCATCCTGCTTTTGTTAAAATGTTGTTACTTTGTGTTATCAAACATATCACATATATTTTTAACACAATACTTAGTACTTGCAAATTTCCAGATGAATGGAAAATTCCAAAAACAATAATATTGCCAAAGTTTTCCTCAACAACAAATCTTGATTATAGGCCAATTCCGATTCTTCCTTTCCTCAGCAAGCTACTTGAATCCATTATTAGGAGCAAATCAAGGTTTATCTTGAGGAACACAGTCTACTAGACTGGTTTATGGGGAAAATACACTTGAATCACAGCACTAAAGAAAGTCACTGAAGATATACGCGCCAGTATGGAAAATGATGTCAGTTTTGCTTGTACTACTTGACTCCTCAAATGCTTTCGACACTGTAAATCACATCCTTCTTCATAAATTTGCAAGTCAGTTTGCCTTTGAAAACTCAGTGTACAAAATAGTAACATCTTATCTTCACGGACGCAGTCAGACTGTTTTCTTGAACAAAAAAACATTCGTCTTGCCTGCCAGTACCCCAAGGATCTGTTTTAGGCCTATTAGTGTTCGTACTCTTAATCAACGATGTTCCAAAATGTATTAAACATTAAACATTGCAAACATTGCAAGCATCACATATATGAGGATGATATCCAAATCTATCATATGTTTTCTGAGAGTAATGAGTCGCATGTGATAACCGACTTAAATTCAATATTTTTGTTGTCAAAATGCAACCAATTACTCATAAACCAAAAAAAGTCTAAAACTCCGGTAATAAGCCGAAACAAAATGTCAGCTCCTCAATAACTCAAGGATTGATTTCGTCAGCAAAATCAAAAGTCGTAGGATACTTTTAATCAACATCTGAGCTGGATGGATCACGTCAATAATGTAGTCGGCAAAATATATAGCATTCTTCGCGGGCTCAGCCCAACTCCACTTTATCTACCCACTGAAGTTAAATTAAAACCGGTAAAATCATTTACTCATATACTACCGATCATCTTATACGGGTGTGGACTTTGTTCAAATTTGAATTCCAGCTCTGAATGAAAGTTAAATGTGGCCTATAACAGCTGTGATAGATACATTTTTAATCAAAGTCTAAAATACTCTGCTAAATACCGTACTGTTCTAACACTGCACGGAATTTTCAACGGAAAGGCGCCAAACTACCTTTTCCGTCTTCAAAAATGTGCCCGGTTTCAAAGATCTATGCAAATAATTCCGCCCAGAATTAGAAATCTTGTAGGTTCTCGTCAATTTTTCGCCTATGGAATCAGCTCCCATAAGGCAAGAAAGCACATAAGCAGTATACTTATCAGGGTGAGAAGTTACAAAATAAGCCCAGGGTGTTGGCGGTATGACTATCAACGTCTGGTATTCGCGTGGGCTTTTTTACAAGCTGGGTCAAGTTATTTTCCGCAGCGAAGATCTCAATACACCATCCTTCGGGTGTTGTCTGCCCAGAATGTCCACCCAGAATTGTATATGTTAAAATCACCGTAATAACGATTTCACTATGAGGATCTAAGTACTCCAGGGCATCTGTAAATAAAGCAATAGTGGATAGTTTGCTTACGGAGGTGGAATTTTAACCACATGATTTTAATTACGGATTGTAACAGAGACTAAATTATAGTGGAGTTTGGTAGCTATATCACTACGCACGTAAATGGCGAGACCACGGTAAGAAAAGAGGTTCGAGTCATCTGAGAGGCGTGGGTGGCGATCTACTTGTGTTTAACTAAGTGCCAAAACAGCTGGTCTGAATTTCCAGATGTGGAAGTCCGCAGAAAATTAATTAGTAAATGAACTGCTGAACATACTCAGCAACGAAGGTTTATATATATGTCTAATGGCACTGCGATCCTTGTCAGAAGTAAATTTAATTTAATTTTATTTCATCTAAAAGTAATTAAGGCTAACAGAAATCCTAGACGTTCAGAGTATGAAACGCACAAAGGATTCCAAATAACATCTGCGTATTCTAACACAGATCGAACTAACGCAGTGTACCACGAAAGTAGAGAACATGAATCCTTAAGTCCTTTTGCATTACGTTTGATAAATCCGATGTTTGAATTTGCTTTGAAGACAACGTAATCAATGTGAGATCTAAAGGAAATTTTCTTATCAGAAATTACACCCAAATCCTAAATTTCAAAAATACGTTTTACGAATTAATAGAGTAATTAAATTCTGTTGTTAGCGAACAACTGGAGTAGGAGTAAACAATATTATTAAAATCAGATTGAATCAAAAAACAATCGTCTGTATTCTTAATTCTCATAAATACCTTAAGATTATCTGCGTAAAGGAGACAATGACAATTTTTAATAACTGAAATGAAGTCATTTATAAATATTAGAAATAGCAAGGGGCCTGGATGGCTTCCTTGAGGTACTCCTGAAGAACAGTTGGTTTGAAATGTTGGTCCCAATTTTAACTCGTTGAGTGCGACCAATAAGAAAAGATGATAACCAGCGAAGGATTTCAGAGTGAAATCCAAGGGATCCCAATTTGTTAATAAGAATTAAATGGTCAACCGAGTCAAAATCTATACTGAAATCAGTGTAAACAGCATTAACCTGAACTTTTTCTTCTATCTCTTTCAAAGTATAAGATGAGAATAAGGCCAGGTTAGTAACTTTAGACAAAACCATGTTGAGCTTCAAATAAATAGTCTTTTGTCAAAAACTCAATTCTGGATTTGACAATACTTTCAAATAGCTGTGGAATCACTGAAAGCTTGTAAATGCCACGATAGTTTTCAATATTATTTTTATCTCCTGATTTATAAATAGGCACTAAGAATGAAGCCTTCCACTCGTCAAGGAAGACGCCATTTGAAGGCGACCGGTTGAAAATACGCCACAGTAGAAATGAGATAGATTCACTGCAAAATTTAAAAATATTGGCAGGAATACCATCAGCACCACAATTTGAAGTTGGTTTCAGTGACTTAAGCGCCAGAAGAACTTCTCCATAGCTAAGTTGTAGAGACCCAACATTTACACAACTGTTAGCGAGTATGTCATTTCTCACTATTCTAGGCGAGATGCATTTGAAAAAACGGACTCGAAAAACGAAAGAAACTATTGAAGTGTCGTATCAATGTTAAATGTAATACATAGTACTTAGGATGCCGGCGGATTTACGCTTCGAGTTTACGAAATAGCAGAATGATCTACCATTCTTTTTAATACTGCGTTCAATAGACATAATGTAAGTGTTATGTAAAAGTTTGCTCAACAATATAAAATTCTTACGAAGACTTTTATACGTGTTATAGTATAGTCACTTGGATTATTTGAATTTTTAAATCTTTTAAATGCTTTGGCTTTTAAGTTTTTTAAATTTTTGTTTATTATACCAAGGCGGCTTGGTTGGCACACAATTTCTGGACATAGGGGCAAATCTAGGAAAACCGTCTTCTATGAAATGTTTGGACATATTACTCAAATTTAAATCAGAAAACTCATTATTCCAATTTATATTTGATAGAAAACTATTAAGTTCATTAAAGTTAGTTTTCATAAAGTTAAACTTAAATTTACTTTTTACATTAGAGTTATTAGGTTTAACGTATGTGTAAAATTTCATATCAATAAATAATTCTTTATGATTAATATATTAATTTAACAAGGAAAATGGGGGACTAACAACGTGAGCTTTAAGTTCATAACAACAAATAAAAACTAAATGTAATATTTTAGACAGAGAATTCGTGATAACATTAATTTGTTTCAAATTTAGAGAAGAAATTATCTCGGAATTGCTCCAGAGGGTACCCAACCTTGTTACTAATTGGTGAAAGAGGGTTCTTTCAATGTCAACCCCGAAAAGAGCACCATAGTTGCCTTCACCAAGAGAAGAAAATTGTACAAACTTAAAGATCCAACACTTTTTATTGAAACCATAAGGTTTTCAAGTGAAGTGAAATTCCTAAGGGTTACCGTGGATTAAAAACTCACTTGGAACACACATATCACGAACCGCATTCTAAGTGGGTGGCTTGAGTCCAAATTGGACGATTCGGGTTTCAATACCAGCCGTACCTAAAAGACGTTCTTTTTTTTTACATGCAGTAACTGGATTTCTAACGGGTGACTACATAGTCCAAAAGTACCTTATAGCTATGGGAATAGAACAAGACAACAACTTTCGCATGTGCAACGAGGAAGAAGAAGCAGCAGAGTATATCCTTTGCCACTGTATCAGCTTAAGCAGAACACGTCTACTTCTTCTAGGTAAGCCATACCTTGAGTCTTGAGGAGATCACAATAGGCCTAACCTGGCCGCAGTGATAAGGGTACATAGTCCCATGTACAGTGTATGTGGTATGAAATGTGTCCACATCATGATGAACAGCGAGCTGCGTTGGTCGTCTATGAGGAACAATTAAATCACGTAATCTTCTATACGCTTCACGAATTGAAGACCGACTTTCAGTGAAAAATTAAAGTAATTGCGTCAAGGTACAAGAAATTCAAGCTACCGCAGCAGTTTGGTAACAAGGTGATGACGGAAACATCTCGCATAATAGCCCACGACAGTGGAGGAATATATCAGGGAGCCCACGAATACGCACTACCTAATATAAAGACAATTTAAGCCTGAAAGGACAACTTAGAACATTTGATGGAGATTCCAATTAGACCAGTGAAAGTTTACACTAAGCTCAGCTTGGACTGCGAGCTACGGACGCGAGTGTTAAATTGGTGGATTTACATTTTGCACTCAAGGAATTTGGATTCAATAAACCGAAGATTTGTTGAAGTCAACCGAGGAAAAAAGAGCCAACTAGATCCCAAACAAAACATCCAAGTGGGATATCAATGCAAGATAGGCTTACTTTGGCGTTATAACGAGCCTTTAATGCCCAACAGCTTTAAAAGCAAACAGTAGACTTCTCAACATCAAGGCAAAAATTCGTAAGTATTCTGCATTCGCAGCAAAGTACTTTAGAGAGATTAAAAATTAATATACCACAAGGGCTGTTACACCAAGAGATGATCTCGGAGGAACTAGTTACTAGTCACACTTGGTATTTGCCACTATTCACAGTAATCAACAGTAGTCGGAAACGTAACGCCGGGAAACTACGCATCGTCTTCGACTCTACTGCCTGCAACAAAGAGTATCACTCAACTCAAGGCACGCTCATGTCAGTGTTATTCAAATTCAGTCAATTTTCGTTATCATTCGCCGCAGTTATAGAAGAAATGGTTTTCTAAATTTGAACGCGCACCGTTTTCTTCAAAAGTTAAAGAACTGAAATCGATACCCCATTAGACGTTGGAAGTGAAAGTCTGTCAGTCGATTGAGCAGGATGTCTACTACTAATTACAGCCTGAAGATATGAAAATATAAGCGCGCGCTTCCCCTAAAGTAGAAGAATATTATTTTCTTTTCATTTTCATAAGAGACAAAACTGATTTTTTTTCTTTAATACCTACTCTTTGGTTGAAGTTTCGCTTTCAAGTCGCTTATACCACAAATCGATTGACCATCGATTTGTAGAAGCATGCTAACTACACCGAAATATATGCAAATGCGGATTGCTCTTGGTGTTCGTAAACATACATATAATATATCGTATGTATTGCTCTGCAATATACCAAACCAGCCATTCCTTAGATCGTTTTACAAAAGTTTCACATTTCCTAGCATATTCTAAAACAAAAAAAAACTTAAAATTACCTCAATCCACCGCAATCAATCAATTCCCCGAATAACTATTTTTACCCCTCGTGCTTCATGCAATTTCCTACGACTAAATGCCAAGGTCATGTAATTATCCTTAAAATGCCACCTTGACAGAAACTTTACAGTCAAGTTCAACTTCACCCAAAGCTCACTCATGTGACTTCCCACATCTATAAGTTCATTTAGATACACTTGAACAGGCCTTAACGGTCATTTGTACACCATTCACCATACTTTACGCACTAACACTGGTATATTAGAAAAAAAAATGATGTCTAGGTCGATCGATTGACGTATGTATGCAACGACGAGAACGAATGGCCTTGCACAATGCAATTCGCATTTATGTATCCACATCCATCTATCTACCGACCGACTTTGAGTACCGGCGCAAAAGCTTATTTCTTAAAGAGAGACACTAACAGTGTGAGGGAGAGAACGAAAAGCTCAATCACTTCGAAAGGGGTGTGTGAATTGGATTTCCACAAATAGCGAGTGATAGATACACAGTCGCATATTTAAAACAAAATTCTGTGTGGCGGCCAAGAATAAATTTATTGCCGAGACATAAGTTAATTGGATACTAGATTAGCAGCTAAGCACTCATATCTAAGCAGTTGACGAGTGCTATCTAAGTCAAGTGCAATGCATGCGATACTCGTCATCAAGGACTAGCCATTTGCATCTTAAGTGCCTTCATACTCGTATACGAGTAAGTAATCACCAGCAATATCAAACGAGACTCATACTCTGCAAATGCAGTATTTACTCGTAGGCATAAAGTTGAACATTTCTGATTGGATTAATGTTGCAGGAAACAATTATTAAGAAATAATAGCTGGTTAGACCAATCTCGGATATCCGAGTGGAAGTGGATAATGGATTGGAACCGATTTGCGCATTATATGCGCGGAAAACGGTCACAAATTAGAAGACTGCAAAGTCAGACCATAATGCTTGCTTTGCAAGACCAAAATAGTCGAATTTGAATATATAACCAATAGCAAAGTTCAGAATATAAAAATGCGTTCAAAACTATGGTACTCCTACATATATCCCAAAAAAATTAAATATCCTACAGCTAAATCAGAATGATTGCGAAGCTAACTGGAAATAATTGGCTAGGTTTGCCTTCATTCATGAATTCTCGGAATAGCCTGAGGGCTACTTTATACCGGCTGAGATAAGCGGTATTTATACATATGTAAAAGTGTTATATACCAACTACAGCTGCTATCGCAGCTTCGAAATGATCTTAGATATTCTTGTAGCCGACGCTAGAGATAATATGAGAGAGATAATAACTGGAGCGTAGGTGATCATTATAGGCATAGCGATCATAATGATATGTATATCCCTTACCGCCAGCACCGGTTCGGCAATCGCTATTAACCGGACAACATTAAACGGTCTAAATAGAATATTAACACCCTGGATGGTTGGGTGTTTTAGAAATAGGGTACGCACTGAGAGGTGTCAACTTGACAATAGTCAGTGTTGTAACAGTTTCTCCACATCAATTGTGCTCATTTCCAAGTGGTAACCATCTTGTACTGGTCGATAACCATCCAGATTCGACTTGCCAAACTTACAAGCGAGAGTGCTGACGATCAGATCAAAAAATAGCAGCGCTGTAAACAGGTCAGTGGATATGTGAATAAAGCAAATATAAGCAAAATAAAGCAAATGAGACATTATCCGTGCTACTCCGACGTATTTGGCGCTCAGACCGGTAGTACTGTCGGAAAGAATTGCCTGCACGACACGACCTTTGATAATGGATTCAGGCTAATCAGTCTCGATATTTACAACGACGCAAGGCACTCCTCCAGTATTATGTATATCAGAACATTCCGATGGACCAACATCGACTCGGAGCATTACCTTGTTGTAGCCAAGGTAAGATTGCGGATATCCCGAAAATCACAAAGGCAAGCTAATACTGTGAGGAAGTTCGACGTCGAGCGGCTACAATCGCAAGGTATCGCCAAATCCTTTTCCGATCGAGTTTCTCTTAATCTTTTAAGAGGTCCTCTGTCACCAGCATCAAGTATCGAAGACCAGTTTCAACATTGCTAAAAAGTTATCAAAGATGCCGCCTCTGATGTGCTGGGTTTCACTCAGCCACCACAACAAAACCTCTGGTTTGATGACGAGAGCCGGCAAGCACATGCTGCTAAGCAAGATGCATACAAAGCGGCATTGCATAGAAGGACTAGAGCTATTCACGAGCTCTATGAGCAGAAAAGGAGAGATGAATATCGGCTTCTCAGGAGGAAAAAGAAGGAGCTGGAGTCGAGGAAATTGAGAGATGTGACTCCAAATACGAGACTCGGAAGGAAGCTTAGCCAAACGATAAAAAAAAACAGCCAACACAAACCAGCAACCGAAGCCCGTAGAGACGAACCAGGGGACATACATATGTATATAGTAGTAATGTCGTAGTTTAAGCTGAGGATTTGGAAAGAGCATTTCTGTAGTCTGTATAATGGCGATGATGAACCAAATACCGCTTTCAGGCAGAATGAACCTTTCAAAATTGCCGATGTTGACCAACAATTCCGTCACGACCTGGATGAAGCGAAGATATCCATATCTAGGCTTAAGCCCAGCAAAGCTCCTGGATCGGACGGCCTGACTTGTTAAGGAGCATACACCTACTCACCACTAAAATATTGTCGTACGAAAGTATGCTCGATGAATGGAACCTCAGCATTGTTTGTCCGATCCTCAAGAAAGGAGAACTGCGACAACTACAGAGGCATCGGACTTCTTAACATCGCCTACAAGATCTTATCTGCCGTATTGTGTAAACGTCTGAAGCCGTTCGTTAACAACTTGATCAGTCCGCATCAGTGCTGCTTCAGGTCAGGAAAGTACACCATCAATCAAACATTCACACTACGGCAGGTCTTGGAAAAAACCAAATACCCCATGAGCTCCAAATCGATACACACCACCTGTTCGAGCCGTTTGAGAGATAACACTTTCGTCTTTTTTAGTTCAATTATTTTCATTTATTTTCTCAAAGCTTTACGGAATAAAGATTTGTACATGTGAGAAAAAAAAGAAAAGAAAACTTAGAAAATTGTTTTAATTTTTACCTCACGGTAAGATCTTCTTCGCTTAGCCACCAAAAAGGTGGAAAGGAAATACAGGTAGATATGCTGTCAGACATTTTTTTTTTTTAATGTTGTTCGCCCTGGACGGTAGACTCTGTTATGTTTGTCTCGATTAACGCGTTTGGGAATACTCCCCTCTGGTAATCAGGGCAAGATCGATCGCTCTGGTTATCAATACCACCAAACCGCTTTACGTCTAAAGGGGCTAATTTCGCTACTGGTCTTGTAAATATACATGTTGCTATTTGTATAATAGCACTCCTACAATGTCCATCTCTGCCCATTATAAGCTTGATAATTCTCGCCTTCGGCAAACATTTCTGGGATAATCAGCGTCATTAAATTAGCAAGAGCTCATTTTCTCCAGATCCGGTTCGCGTATTGCTCACATTTCTGCCAAAATTTCCTTACTGGTTTGCTTTCGACATTAAACTCTCCTACTGGTTTTTGGCCATTGGATGAACCGAATCCCGCCTTGCTATGTGTGAATTTGACGTCTTTTTGCTAATTTAACTGCCCCGTCTATTGTACTATATTAAGGGTGTCAAGCCAATCGTCAACGTAATGTTTATTGATAATTGCATCAACTGCTCTTGGATATCGTTGGCTATATCTTCTGGCATTACGATTTTTCATGTATTGCGCTCAACTGTGGAAGCAGCATATGGCGCCAAATATTAACACCTGCATAGGAAAGATTTCAACTTCGTCCGTGTCGGGATTTCTCCATAAAAAACGTTGAGCTGATGTGAATGTGAATTTGGTGAAACATATCTTTGATGTCTCCACACAATGCCACCTTTCGCTAACGGAATTCGTATAACACCAAGGTGAGTGCGGGTAGTGTGTCCGGTCCACGCATAAGCATGTTTTCGCTGCTGCGTCCCACACCATTTTCACATTTCCTGGCTTGTTGGAGTTCACAACTGGAAATATGGGGATGTATCAAGTCAAATTATTTTCTGTTAACGCTTCCTCTGATGAGAATTTGCGTGAGTAACCTTTTCTTTCATAATCCTTTATTTGTTCGTCTAATATCATTTTTAATTTAGGATCTCTGGATAATTTGTTTCCAATAATTCAAGTCGTCAGTCGGCCGAAGTTCTATTGTTTGGCATTTTTCTTCTTTATATTTCCATAACAGTGAAACTGTATATCGGTTATTTTGACATTTGGTAGTGGTTTCAAGTGTGTTGAGTTCTATCTCGTAATCTTTCGAGAGCACTTTCGGTTGCCGTTTAATGTACTCAAGGGCAAAGTATTCATTCACTAAGTCATAAAACTTACCGTCTGAAATCCTTTTGACACTCACACAAATCGCAGTTGTGTATACTGTGGAAATTTTGAAATTCGCCATTTGGGACATCTGAGCTAAAGTACTGTCCACTTGTCGCCCAACCTATTCGAGTTTTCGTGGCTATAGGTTCTTTTTCAAAACCTACTCTAACACGCCATGGAACCGACAAGTTGAAATGTTCTTAACCTATAAGAATGCGGACCACAGCATTTCTGTACGATATAGCTGTTGTTGAGTAAGGTTACAGTAATTATGCCTTACAAAATTTATTCTATGTAAAATACCCATCAGGCAATTCCCTTATATTTTTAAAACTTGGTAAGTTAATTGTAAGCCCTTCTGGCAATGCCTTTTACCAATTGCTAACCAAAAACAAGTTTACTTAGACATACTGTCAAATGTAAATTTTTTTTTTTGTGGGCTTGACTTCCCTGAATGTCCTCGCTTTGATGGTCTGGGACGGATAAATTTCTTTCGAATTCTATTGTTTACGTTCTTAGAGCAACGGGTGGTGTCTACATTCACATCCATTTTCACTACATTTTCTATGGACGGTACATAGTTTACTTCTAAGGTCATAGTAAAAGCAGGTGAGACAGAGGCTGTTATTTCTCACTTTTCATTAAAATTCATTTCGTCAAATCGCTTACAGTGTTGCAAAGATCGACATTCGCCAGAACACACTTACACGCCTGATTGGTGAGAGTGTTTACTTTCTTGTTTGTGCACATTTACCAACCCTTTCTGTTTTGTGTCAGATTGCCTTTCTATTTGGGAACTTGGTGACAAATTTGAAGCGGCTAAGGCTAACTGGTACAGCCATTGACTTAAATATGTGAGGTTAACTTATTCTTGACACTGCTTACAAATACCCCAGTTAAGCCTAATAGACGCGGATAATTTATCGACCAGCTCTTGGAGTAGGTACGGATTATTCAAATGGCCTATCCAGATTGGTTGCTTCCATTATTGAGCAGATGTTTTGCACTGATAAGGCAATGTTACAATAGTTTCTAATTTGTCAGATTTGGGTGCCGGATCGTATCTGATCTTTGCCATTAACGACGCGATAATTTTTTTCGGCTTTCGAGCCGAAACCGTTCGTTCGTTCGAAACCTATTAAAAGAATGGAATTTGACTCAGCTTGGATATTCGGATTTACAGTGACTCAGCTTTTTGATCACATGATCAGAAGAAAATACAAATTTTTGATGTAACTTCTCCAATTTTACTGTTAGTCGAACTGAATGTTCACTCAAAACAAATGGAGTGATTAAGAATTAGCATAGCAACAGCGAACGGAAATGCACCGTTATTTCGTGAGTACTTTTAAAAGTTCTTAGACAATGCACGTGATCAATTTGTTGAGACTGGCGCAGTATATTGCGAAGCATCGTAATTGGAGCACAAATGGTTGCAAAGCTTGGTTTTTTTAAAAGTGTTTTCTCTCGAAATTTAACAAATTTGATTATTAAAAGAAAATTAATATTTGAATCCAACATTAAATTTCAGTTTAAGAAAGCATTTTTAACTGTCCTGAATTTGATAGAATATGAAAAAGCTTGGTAAGGCTAAAGAAAAGGAAGTGGAAAGGTTAATTGTTTCCAAAATGAGCCATAGAAAAATTTATAGAAAACTTGGAGTGTCATTGGGATTCATATCTAAAATACGCAAGAATTTGGGCACTGAAATCGAAAAATTAAGCGCTGGGAGGAAGCCAATTTTGAATTCTACCTTGCAGCGGCGTATTGTGCGACAAATAAAATATGGCGTACACGACAATGCGGCCCAGATCAATAAAGATTTGTTGCAAAACAAACTGACCGCCATAAAAAAATTAAGGCTGGAATTCGCCAGACATTATAAAAACTATAGTGTTAGTGACTGGGCAAACGTAATTTGGTTGGACGAAACAAAAATTAATCGTTTTGGGTCCGATGGTCGTCAGTGGACATGGAGAAAGCCTAGTGAGCCAACAAGAGATCGCCACTTCAAGCCAACATTAAATTTTGGAGGTGGAAATCTTATAATTTGGGTATGCTGCAAAGTAATCATTTCAAAGTACTTGATTGGCCACCACAATCGCCAGACCTCAATCCGATTGAGCATCTTTGGGTTGAAGTCAAACGTGCAATTACAGATTTGCCAGGAGATTGTGCAAATTTACTAACTTTATGGCACCGCACTCAACCTGCTTGGCAAAACGCACTTAACCTGCTTGGCAAAACGCACTCAACCTGCTTGGCAAAATGCAAAACATTAATAGAATCCATGCCAAGAAGAATACAAGCAGTTCTCAAAGCAAAAGATTGCCATACGAATTCATTTCCTGTTGTTGGAATGTTAATTATACCACCTTGATCCCGGAATTTATTCAGAAAATTAAAAATACAATTTTATTCATCTAAATCTATATTGTCCCCTTCAAAGTAATCCCCATCGACTGCAACACACTTATGCCAGCGCTTGATCCAATCCTCGAAACATTCGCGTTCCCCGTAGTGGTTTTTTAACTCGATTGAACAGAAAGAAGTCAGAGGGAGCCAAATCAGGTGAATTCGGTTGCTGTTGGATGGTATTTGTTGCATTTTCTTGATGGCGCTGTGCGACGGTGCGTTATCATGGTGCAAAATCCACGAGTTTTCTGTCCACAATTCTGGTCTCTTTCGGCGAATTGTTTCACGCAAACGTCTCATAACGCCCAAATAATACTCTTTGTTTACTGTCTGGCCTTCTGCCAAAAATTCATGATGCACTATACCGTTGTAATCCATGAAAACCGTGAGCATTCCCTTTTGATAATTTTGATGAATGTGGGATCCGCAAATCATATATTTTGCGACGTCAACACGGTCTCTTTTTTGCATGAAATTGAGGTCATTTGGCACCAACTTTGCTGATACACGACGGAAACCCAAATCATTAACCAAAATATCTTGGATGGATTCATAGGCAATGTTCAAGTCTTCCGCTATCTCTCTGATGGTTAATTTGAGGTTATTGACCAACATTTCTTTTACTCCATCAATGTTTTCGTCGGTTTTCGATGTCGATGTTCTACCACTGCGTTCGACATCTTCGATTGATTCACGACCACTTTTGAACCGCTCATGCCACTGGTAAACGACCGTTTTTTTAGAGAATCGTTGCCGAAACACTTTTCCAACATTTCCAACGATCGCGCACTATTAAATCCGTTTTTTACGTAAAATTTAATACAAGTTTGTTGTTGCAAATTTAAATCCATTTCTAAAATTGTAGAAAATCGCCAACACACACAAAGTTAGATGTACTCTTGGCTACGTAACTTTTACAAATGTCAAGCTATGACGCTAAAATTTAGAAATTTAGAGGGAATGTCAACAACAGATTTACCAACTTAACAAAAAACACAGAACTCAAATCGGAACAATGGGAGCGCCACACGGTGGTCATTCCGGGAACTTGGTATATAAGATTTTAGAGTTGCTTACTACTATTCGTATGTTACTCAATTCTAACATTTGATCAATACTTAAGTAGGGTAGCTTATTTCTAATAATAATGTTTGTTATTATTTTTTCTTCCAAATTCGTTAATATATATGAATTAATAATATTGGCCTTGGACCATAGAATAATATAGTTAACGTTTGCTATTTCTTCATTGATAATATCGATTTCTTTTTTTTAAGTTATTTATTTATAAAAGAAATTTTAGATGAACTAAAACATCTAAAATTTCTTTTTCTTTTTTAGCTAAATCGTTAAAGTTTTTCTCAATAATGTTGTTAATTAAAATTTGCCTATTACTGTTTTCTGCTAAGTGATTAAGTTTGGACGTTAGGAGTTTCAGATCCTCGTGATCAGGAGACCCCGCAAACCATTTCCAAGCCGCACCCAAGAAATCCAATGACCATTTTATTTTATTGATAGGTTTAATTCTATTTATGTGTCGTTGCGTTTGTTGGATGTCATGAGTCATGAAAGAGTACATTGGGTCCTTGTCATTAAATTTTGTAGTCACTGTCTCATTGAGGTTTCTCAGTATGTCTTCGTAAACGTCTAAGTTAATTACATGAATAATTTTGCAATGTCCGTCCTCCAACATTGCAGTCCCGTTGTCGAAAGTCAATAACTGTCCGTTAGAGTAGTCGAATAACTGGTAGTCTGTTAGGGCATTCCCTATCATCGTTGCGAGCAGTAAAACGATGATGATAGATTTCATTGTTAGGTTTCTCCTCGGGTATTTTTGGTTCTGGATGGGGTGGTGCGGCTAATTCCTACAAACTACCGTTTTGCTCATTGCGCTCAATGTTCAATAGTCAATGTTCACTGTGGACTACTACGCGGCCCTTAAATGTTCACCACAACACGATTTCGGGGGACCGGTAGTTGGGTTAAACAAAAGTTATAAAAATAGGGGCGGTGGCTACTTTAGGCATCTGGCTATATTTATTTTATTTTATCTCGGGGACGAGGCGGCTACTTAAGGCGACTGGCTTTTTAAGCTTAACAGTCCACTAATAACTTTAATAAATACACTCAACACTACCGGTCCCTGCTAGGGCGCCAATTAAATAATTTTAAATGTAAATTATTTAAAAAAAGAAAATATTTTTTATTGAAAATTATTTGGGCATAATTTCCCCTTACACGTCAACTAAAAACTAACAATACATTTATCTTACGACTACCTTAAATACCCAAACTATCGCTTGGGAAGATGTTGTATTCCCACAGGTGGACTCGGATTACCGTGTGCGCCATACGTGATGGAATGCAGCGGCGAACTAAGCGTTTCAGGTGTCACAGATGCTGTCTCTGAGGCAGTTATGAACAGTGGCCACTCCTCAGGTTTGCCACTGAAGTTTGGAAATTCTTTGGGTATGACATGACGGGCTGCTACTTGTCTAGCATTTGGCGTTTTGGCATGTGTAATTATATTTCCTGATTGCTCTTCTCTTACATTGAATCTGTTGTCTATTTTTCGCCTTGTTTCGGTCTGAATAGCTCCAGCCCACGTGTCGTTGAATTTGATATTTTCTGCATTTTCTTTCGCATTCCCATTACGTGAGTCAACATCAAACAACAATTTACAAACAACAATTTACAAGCGCAAATAACGATCCTAGCATTATAAATGAACTTCTTGGAAGAAAGAAACATTCAATAGATGCAACCATTCAAAATAATTTCCCGGGTACTGACCAAGGTGTAAACGACATTGTTGATAAATTTGCGGAGCAATTTTCGAACCAGGTATCAAAGATTTTGAATGTTTGTAATACCAAAATATCAAACCACGAGAACTGGCAACTTCAACGAAACATTTACATAGAAGAAGCAACAGAATCGGAAGTATATCTAATGTTGTGTCGATTGAACGATAAGAAAGGTCCTGGAGCAGACAATATTAGACCAGTTGATCTAAAAATAAACGCTGTGTCTCTTGCTTCAGTAATTACAAAAATTTTAAACTTAAGTGTATGTCAATGTCATGTCTCAAAGCTGATGAAAACGTTGATCATTCGACCAGTATATAAAGGAGGAACAAAAAATAACATAGAAAACTACCGGCCAATCGCGATTTTGTCAGCAGTCGAAAAATGCATGGAAGAAGTAGTAGTCAGTCGATTGAATCGTTTTTAGACTAAACACAAAGTACTACACCCAAACCAGCATGCTTTTCAAAAAAGTAAAAGTACCGGATCTTTGTTAGGGGAATTTACCAATACGGTTAATGCTGGCTTAAACAAAAGCCATCACGTACTTGTGCTACTTATTGATTTCAGCAAAGCGTTCGATACTTTAGCGCACGAAAAACTTTTGGACAGTGTCAACAGAAATGGTTTAAGAGGAGTACTGGCAAACTGGCTAAGGAGCTATCTGACTGATAGAACAATTAAAGTTAAAGTGTCTAATGCAGTGAGCGAAGAAAAACTCAGTGAATACGGTGTATCGCAAGGCTCAAAACTGGGCCCTATTCTGTTTATATTATGTACCAACGAACTTTTGCGACTATTTAAAAAATGCACTGCCTATGCAGGTTATGTACCCCATGAAATCTAAAGCCGCTTCAATTTTTGCAATTTCAAAGTAACTTAATTTTTTCCCACACTTTTTCGCGATCACAGCAACATAAGGTGCGACAGCAATGTTGCAAACAAGGTGTCAAGTATCGCACAAGTCTACACACGCAATGTTGAATATAGCTGATGTAGCAAGTTAAGATTTAATATTAGGGAGTGACAAATGGTCACTCGAGTTAGTTAGTAAGTTGCATTTGAGTGAAATAAAGAAATAATCTTTTTTTTTAAACTCCCAGTGTTAGTCATTTGTTAAGTGGCGCAGTCGGTAGGATTCTTTCAAACGGGAAGAATCCATAAGAGAACGGGCGATACGCGAGTTCCAAAATCAAAAATAAAAGTGTTAAAAGTGTCAAAAGGATTAAGCTTAAAATCAGCTTTCTTCCAACACAGTAAAAAACAAAGAAAAAAAAATAATAAAACAAAAGGTGTTATAAGGGTTCAACTACCAATCAGTTTAAACCCAACACAGAAAACAACAAAATAACAAGTGCCTAACGCGTGAAGAGTGTTCTAAGTGCTAGCTATAAATCAGCAAGAAAGTGCTTAGTTGAACAAGTGCTACTAACTCAAAAACAAAATAAAATAAAATTACTTTCAAAATTCCACGAAAAGACGTCATTTCCAAACTATTCAGAAACCGGATAGAAGAAGAAATGGAGGCAGCTCTAGTTGAAAGATTGACCATAGCTTTGGAGGCATTAGCCAGCAGAAACCCTGTCCAAAGTAGGGCAGTTACTATTATGAAGGAAATAGCCTATATTAAAGAATATAGTGGCGACCAGGAACAATTAACACAATTCCTAACAGTCGTACAAATACATCTGGACAGCGTGGACAACAGTGTAAAAAATGAACTATGGCAGGCGATTCTGAACACAAAGATTCACGGATCAGCGAAAGAACTTCTCATCAACAATCGACCAGCGACTTGGGAAGAAGCGAAACAATTATTACAACAACACTTTAGACCTACAATTAGTTATAAGGACATTTAAAGAAAAATAAGCAATTTAAGGGTGAGTTCAATTTTCGATCTTAATCAACAAATAGAAAAAATCATTAAAGAAATAAACACTTTCGCGACGTACGAAACAAAATCGGCCGAAACAAAAAATTGCTTTTATACAGTTTTAGTAGACAAAATAAAACAAATTGTTGCAGGAAATTTATCTCGTGACATTAGGGTTAAATTTGTACTACACGAAGTGAAAGAAACGTTATATTCTTACATAGGATTTGATTTTAACAACATAGATAGGAAATTTCTAATAGACGATAGACGACAGACACAAAACCACAAGACTAATCAAAAACATGACAGCAATAACACTCAGAACAGCCAAAACCATAATCGCAATTCAAATAACTCAAATAGTTCAAATAATCAAAATAGACAGGCAAATAGTAGTAGGTATAATAGAGATACCTTAGGACAAAATAGGCAGCGTAACTCTTACTCACAACAGAACAATTCAGGTCAGGATAGGCAGAATAATTATAGGCTAAATACAGGGCAAAACCAAGAACCAGTATTTAATAGTTCAGGGCAAATTAGAAACGCACGACAACAGATACAACCAATGGACGTAGGACAATCATAAAACTTGTAGCTAACATTGAAGCCAAAATAACAGCAATAGAGCCGGAAAGGACCAGACACAGAAGAGGACTTGTAAACATGATCGGATCAGCACAAAAATGGCTATTCGGAACCATGGACGACAATGATAGGCAGGAAATAACAGATCATATCAAGAACATAGAAGAAAACGACAGTAACGCAGTCTTTAACCTTAACAAGCAAATAGAAATAAACTCCCATTTCAACGACGATTACAGATCTGAAGACCATTATAGAAACTAACAGAAAACAACTGACACAAACATACGAAGAACTGACAGGAAACGAAAAACGAATCATTCGCCAGCAACTGAAAATAGATCAGATATTAAAATTAAGAATTTTAGAAGACAAGCTTAATCAGATAATAGATAGCATAGTATTAGTCAAACAAGGCCTAGTCCACCCAAGTATGATGACCTCAGCAGAAATTACTAATACAGGATTAGATTTGTATAAGCTAAAAAACATTAAAATAGGTCTATTGAAATACGACTTAGGCAGACTGATTATTGCAATCAAAGTACCACACACCTACAAGCAAGTAGACTTTAAACTAATTACGGCGTTACCTACTAAATTAAAGCAAGAAATTGTAATTGAAGATCAATATATTATAGAAATAAATCAAACAAAATATAAATAGGATAGCAAAATTTTATATGAAAAGGACTTACTACCAATCAATAATTGTATTATAAACCAAAATTGTGAATTTAAAGAAAATAAATTAACTGAGATTAGAGCATTAGATGAATACACTGTAATCTGTAAAAATGTGAATAATGAAGAATTGTTTAACTATTGTGACGACCGAAAAGTAAAACTAGATGGAAATTATTTGATTGTTATTAATAATTGTTCAATAAATATATTAAATCAAACCTTTGGAAATAAAAATATTCAATTTGTCGATAGATTCTTTTACAAAGATGAGATAAAAGTCAATTTTACGAAAAATCTTAGTTTTAAGGAAATTATATTAAAAGATTTTGTAAACTTAGAAAGCATAAGATTGTTAAGATTTCATAGAAATGTAAATTATATTGCTAACTCAACTATATTCATCATCATTATCGTAATAACTATCTCAATAATAACGCTTACTAGAAAAAACAGAAATCTGAAATTCAGAATTAAGAATCAAACTCCTAAAAACTTCAAAATTCAGGAGAATTCTCAATCTAACGGGGGAGAGGTTATGTACCCCATGAAATCTAAAGCCGCTTCAATTTTTGCAATTTCAAAGTAACTTAATTTTTTCCCACACTTTTTCGCGATCACAGCAACATAAGGTGCGACAACAATGTTGCAAACAAGGTGTCAAGTATCGCACAAGTCTACACACGCAATGTTGAATATAGCTGATGTAGCAAGTTAAGATTTAATATAAGGGAGTGACAAATGGTCACTCGAGTTAGTTGGTAAGTTGCATTTGAGTGAAATAAAGAAATAATCTTTTTTTTTAAACTCCCAGTGTTAGTCATTTGTTAAGTTGCATATGCCGATGACATTGCAATCGTGGTCAAACACAAGAATTTCAACTCTGCCGTGGAGATACTGTAAGATGAATTTAACGCTGTTTCGAAGTGGTGTCATGATAACTTCCTTATTATAAATGCATCTAAAATAAAAGTAATGCACATTCGCGCCCCATCCAAACGAGCGGACGCTGTCCAAATATACCACCGAAATTACTGCTCTCTACTACCAGCCAATGACGTACCAATTGAAGTAGTCCGAAGCATAAAGTATCTTGGAGTAACCATCGACGAGCACTTCTTATGGCGTGAGCATGTAAATGTCCTGCGCCTTCAAATAAAGAGCACTATATTTGCAATGGTGTATGTTAAGCGATACTCAAATTTCGACGTGCAAAAGCAGGTATACTACTCTCTAGCTGAGTCGTGCATAAGATATGGGATACTGGCCTGGGGAAATGCAGCGAAATCTCATCTAGATAAAATATCTCATTTACAGCATCGTCTAGTTCAAATTTTCAGACCTAGTAATTCGTCTTTTAAAGTTTTAGATGTGAATGCAATCTTCCAGATGACGACATTGCTACACTATATGGATAACCAGCGTTTTCTGCAACCCATACGTCACACGCTAAATACAAGACGTCGAGCCCAAGAGATGCTAGATGTTCCAGAAACCTTCAACACATATGGAAATCGGGAACTAAGATGTGTCATCCCAAAGTTACTCAACACACTTCCTCAATTTATAAAAATCATTTCAAACTTTAAGAAAAGAAAAAAAGAGCATTTACTCCAATAAATTGTTTTTTGTAAAGTAAAAGTAATAAACTATTTAACTTATTGAAATTGCTAAACTTAAATTGTATAAAACTCAAAATAAAATTAATTGTATACAATGAATTCATTTAAAATCACTTCAAAACCAATTTTTTAAACAACCACCTGCAGATAAGCATTTTGCTTCGCGGGTAAAATTATATACCATATTTTTTTGTAGTACGAACATAGAAAAAAAAAAAAAAAAAACAAAAAAAAATGAAGTCAACTTTTAACTTTGTCCCCAGAATCCGAGTGCATACTGGAACTCTGACTCAATCCTGATATGATTTATTCCAATATCTGGTATATTTTGGTAAGATATTCTTCATCGCGTTGTTTCCTTGAATTTTGTTCTTCTTCCAGCCATTATAGCTTCAGTGATAATATTATGGCGTGTGGCAACACCACCTATTCATCGATTTTAAGGCCACGTATGAAATCATCAAAACTCGTCCGTTTGTGCAGGATGATGATGGAGAATGTGCAGCTCTTGGCTGCTTTGAGAGAAAAATTCCTTCGGTGATTTTCGGTCTCGTTTGCATAGACGGTGAATGGAGGAGGAGCTACATCGTCGAATTGTACGGGCTGTACACTGACATCGACTTAGCCAGAAAAGTGAAGATCCAATGACTGAGGTGGTGCACGAAAGTTGAAGGGGACCTCAGCCAACTTAATATGCGAAACTGGAGGCAGCTAGCTAAATATCTGGAGGAACTTGTTGGTTGAGGCCCAGGTCCAACCCGGACTGTAGCTCCACCTTAAGTAAGTAATTAGTGAGGCTACAATTGTAATGAGTAAATGCCTATATTAGGAAAGGGAAAATATCGATCTCTTTTATACTGGTCGAAACGGGCCTATGATCAGTATACCACCGAACAAGAAGCACTCGTATGATACTCGTACTTAGCAGGAATACTGCAAATTGAGAAGTAGGAACCCAACTCAAAGCAGCGATTAAGTCTCGCAAACGCCTTTGCTTTAGAGACCTTTGCGAACAACTTAATTTCGGTGTACGGTGCTGCTTATCAAATTGTATTAACGAGGCTTAAAGGCCCTGCATGTAATTGCCAACATGTCCGGTATTATAATGACAAATATTTGCGATCCCAGTTCTTCGCCAAGAAAGTGGGATCACGGCTGATCCAAATTAAATTCATCACGAAAGTACCTCCATATGAACCGCATTAATAGCTGGCTTTAACAAACTTATCGCAATCCTTTCGAATCCTTGACCAAATTTAACATTTGGTTACAATTTTTGTTGTGGATCTCTCTCCAGTATGTGATACACTGTGAAATTTCTCGGTAGCTCGTTGTCACTATCAAGATGAGTGGTCGGAAACGGCAGTGATTTAGACAGATAGGGTGTTTCCTGTAGAGTGAAGATGATTCGTCGATGCAACTTTTTTCTCTTTGTTATTTGGCAATGGATGCAATTCTTCGCCGTTTGCTTGCTCACGTGCCACACCCATAAGTTCTAACGTCATGCGTTGCTTACCAATGACTTTGATTCTTGACAAGAAATCCGCCGTGCCGTTTGCTGAAATACTTCGAGCATATACTTTGAGGTGATGCATATGTCGCGGTGATGCTTTGTCAGCTTTTGTTCGAACGCGTAGACAAGAGACTTATGTTTCTTGAAGGTGCACATTTCACGGCCTCTTAGCATACTAAATCTCTAACTGTAACTTGCCTACGTCAGTGACAGTTTCACTGAACACTGAAAGCAAGCCTTAGGCTTAGGCTTAGGGTTAGGCTTAGTGCTTGAAGCTCTCGGCTTCAAATGTCTAAAACCCTAAGAGGTTTTGCTGTTGAGTTTGAAGGCCAATACGTGGGCAAATTCATTTCCGCCATTTATTGTAAAAAGTACGTACGTTACGGATTTCAAATTTCTTAAGTCAGTGAGGTTCAAATATTACAGCATCATTAAGCCTATTAATTAAGCTCACAAATTACGATTACTGTCTATTTTTTTGTGTTGTTCAAATTTATCTAATAACTTTCGTGTAACTTATATCTCTCCCAGTTGTCCGCTTTTATAGATCACTTGCCATTGTTGCAATGACAACACACCGCCGATTGCTGGTCGTACCTCCTGCAGCTGTAATTACCAACTTTTAGCAATTTACAAGTCCCATTTGCCAGTACCGACTAAATTATCCCATAAAGCATTCCTAAGTATAGTTTACATAATGTACGTGTCGAATACTGGTATCAGTATCGTTTAGCCGCTCAGATTCCTTGAGTAGATTAAAAGCACATGACTCGTGCACTCGATGTAATTTATGAACGCGCCAATCTGTGTCTTAGATTTATTCATACGCAGTGTCAAGTGACAGCTTTATTTATTGGCTTTCTAGTGTACACCATGCTGCAGCTTGTTAGATACGTACATACTCGTATGTACACCATGGACTTAGTACAAGTCGGTTCCAGCAATCGCTCCAAGCCACACCGTAGTGACCCTGAAAAATTTTCTACCAAATTGCCTAAATGACCGAAATTTAGCTGAGGATTATTGTACCCCACGATCACGATCGATTGGACCCGAATCTTGAATTGTTATGTAGCTTTGTTGTTACCCCAGTCCTCGACTTAATTGTACAAACAAAGACTATTTAAAATCAAAAGCCGATCGATTAATTGAATTTTGATAGGTTGGACTAGTTAAGAGGCTGTCAGATCGCTGGTGGCACCACGACACGATCACAGCTGGAGGTGCTTATATTTTGTTTCAACCGAATGCCGAGACAAATATTGCTTTGGCATTGCATTGCTGATTGAAATGTTAAACTGGAGGAGGGAACTCCAAATTGGTTTACTGCGAGTACTTACATTCGGATTGGGTGCCACTAAAGTGGTGCTGGGTAATCGAAACCAGTTGCAATTAACTACACCGAGCTGGGTCATTGTTTTACAATTTTAACCCACAAGCAGTGTCGTTGTGCTAAGACCACCTCAGAAATGCTGTGGCCGATCACAAGTTCGAATATGTATCACCAGATAGTTGGCTGTCACTCGATTTACCTAAGCTGGCAATAGATTACCACCACTTCAGCTGAGTCTGACTGCTTTGGTTGCTCTGCCTGTCCAGTGTCATTGACAACAACAGCTCAACCGATTGGGTAACGATAAGCAATTTAGATCACTGCCGTTCTGTTTTTTTGTTTTCTCTGTAGAGCAAAATTGCTCTCCTTTAATTTTGACAATATTACAGCGTATGTTACTTTGATTGGATTCGTGCGTTCGACATAGGTTGTGTAGAAGGTCAATATTGAAAGTGAGATTGGTTTGTGAGCCACAGTGTATTTAAAGACTCAGATTAGCACGTCTATGTACAGATTTTCAATTGAAATATTTAAGGCACATTTATTTTCCATTTCATTACCTCCGTGCTATTGGCTTGATGACTTAGGTATCGATCAGTCATTTAGAATAGGTTCGGCCTTCGTTTCTCAAACTCTTTTATATTGCTTTTACATCAAAGTTTTTCCTATCCTTGCATGTATTCAATTCAGCTCCCCATTAAGCTCCCAGCTGTCCATTCTGTGGAGAAATATAAAAAATGGCTTCATTTTTCTGGCGTGTAGTCACCTTTTCCGATTTCGTCACGGCTATAGCTACGGCGTATTGTTGGGTCTGAAGCATGAGATAGCGCAGATGCTATCAGATTTTCTGAGTGACTCCAGTCTGTCTGATTTCCTCCTTTCGGGGACTTTGACTAAGCCACTGGTTTTACTGAATGTTTCAATATTTTAGCTCTTGCTTCAAATTGTAAAGAATTCAGACCTCCGCCAAGCCTGAAGTAACTTATTTATAAGTTTTCTAGTTTCTTTACGTTGTTGCGGTAAATTTTCCCGCAACAAGTTTGGCTCTCTTTTGTTTGCAAGTCCCTGCGGTCCCTCTTTTCATTGAGTGAGAACACCGAGCTCTGGCGGATATGGAGGGCAGCCATGGTCTCATCAGCCAGTGGCCCACCAACCCCAGACCTCGGAAAACAACCCACATAATTCTCACGGGCGGTTTCCCCTCAGAGGAAAATGAGGAAGTTCGGTCGGTGAAGCCCTAAGGGCAGTAGAGAAACTCACAACGAATCAGGAACCCCAGGGTTCGACAGGAGGTCCACCATGAACACCTTTGTCGGATCCCATAGATAGACAGCAACGGGCTGCATCAGACAGGACGTTTGAAAGTCGCTGACGGGTAGGGGCGGACGGTCTTTCAATCCAGACACCCCAACACGATGATGGCGGGTGGGGAAAGACGATCTCTGAACTTTACACCCCAACGAAAGCCAAGAAAGTCAGAAGCTTAAATAACACCCCATCCTGCAACCGATGTGGGTACGGATACCGGCATCACACCCCCACAACTGATGTGGATGTAGCTAGCCAGAGCTAGCACAGAGAAAATCGATCGATGGGTGAAGAGACGACGATCTCTTTTATAGCAACAAGGGAGTAACAGTGGTATGCAGGCGGACTGCCAACACAATCCAGCACACCACAACGACGTACCAGCTTTAAAAGTTAGGTTCGATGGGTGAAGGGATGACGACCTCTTTTAAGCCAGCACCCCACCGAATGAGCAGCAGAGGCGTATAGGCGGGCAGCCAAGCTATAAGACAGCCTCCAACGAGGGAACACACAAACATACAAACAACTTACACAAGGAGACAAAGAAACACACTAATAAAAAAAAACAATAACACCCAACAACGTACAACAACAAAGCACAACAAGTAACAACAACAAACAACCACATTAACAAAATCACAATTACAAAAAAAAAAAAAAATAAATAAATAATTGTAAGGAGTGACATGCTATTTGTCAGCCCCTTCCTCCCTCCCAAAATCTGAACGCCGATTCACAGGAGTAGATAGGGATCCGCGGATAAACTTAGCTTTTGTTACGGGTGGCGATCCAACGGATGGTTGGATCAAGATACAATCCCTTTTGGATTGTATCCCTTTTGGATTGTATCCCTTTTGGATTGTATCTACACTCTTTACCTTTCGTCCCAACACTCCAGCTACCATTCCCATCGAATTTCCTGTCACCTTCCCGGCCGTTTTTATTTTGTAATAGATTTTATTGGTGTAATTCGATGGGGGAAAAATACCCGGCCAAAAGAAAGAAAGGAAACATTGCTTTTCGCAATTTCTTTGTAGAATCTAATGGTAGGGAAAATAGTTAGTCATAATTAGGATCCACAGCTCCCATAAACTCTCTCAGTGGAGCTCCCAGTCATTACTGGAAGTGGGAGCGAACTCCGATACTGATTGTGAATGTTGAAAATTGGTATGAGTGAAAGGCCTAGTTGGACACGGGTGCACACACTAGCAAAGCTTTGCTAGTGGTGTAGCTAAAAATCCCGTCATTGGGTCCACTAGAGCTGAATGAATGTGTGAGCGAGCGTGTGCGTGAGCGTGTGTCTGACGGGAGCTGTGAAACAAAAAGATCTGGAAGTCACTTTAATGACGACCAGCAATTTGAGAGGGTCATAGTTTGATAGAGTTATCAGTTTGTGCGAAAAAAATATTTATCTGCAATAGCGAAAACAAATTGTTTTCTTTTATCTTTGCAGTTTTTGTAAAGAAAAAAAAAATAAGTAGAGTAGATTTTCTTTTGGTGCTAAAGTCGGGGCTTTTGCAAGGTTTCGTGATTCTGTTGAAAAAATCACATGGCGCCCTGTTCTTTTACCCAGGTCTAGCTGCCGTCCAAGCGCTACCTGAAGGAATCCACAGCTGCGATAGCGGGATCCCAGAGAAATAGTTATCGTTTGGTTCGGTTCATCGCTCTATCGGTGCCGCGAATCAAACCTAACAACGTAATTGCTGCTGATTTGCTTTCCACCATGCCACGGGCGTGGGTGTCAAATGAAACAGAATGTCTAATATCGCAGAAGAGGTAGACTGCAAGGTTCCGCGTATGCATAAACATGCTGTTCTTTGGACTCTGCTTAGTTTAATGCAGTTGACAGCATTTTCTAAGGCCGTCCTCCAGGCGACCACCCCGTAAGTAAGTATCGGTCTTATGACCGAGATGTATAGCCAGTGGGTTATGCGAGGTTGAAGGCTCCATTTATTCCCATTGACTTTTTTGCAAGAGAATAAAGCTGTTGTAGCTTTATTGACTCTTTCTTGAATGTTAGGTTTCCAGTTTAGTTTCCTGTCAAAAATAGTCCCAGATATTTTGCTGCATCGAAAAAAACTAAACTGGTACCGTTTATTGAAGGAGGATCTATAATTAGAATTTTGTATTTGCTGGAAAAGAGGACAAGATCAGTTTTATGGGGATTTATTCCCAATCCATAGCGATCTACCCAGCGGGTTAATCTATTGAGGTTTACTTGAAGGAGTTCTTTAATGGTATTGAGATGCTTTCCTGAAACGGCTATGGCTATGTCATCCGCATAGGCAATCACCCTGCTACCACCCGCTTCCAGGTATATCAGTAGTTCATTAAGTACTAAGTTCCAGAGAAGGAGAGAGAGGACACCGCCTTGCGGCGTACCTATGATGACCCATCTTTTAGCAGAAGTCTCACCCAGTTTGGAGTTGATTATCCTGCTTTTTATCATGAGACTGATCAACTCCCCAAGTGAGTCGTCCACGTTCTAAATCGTATATGGATACAAATCACTCGTTCTAGAGTTTTCAGAAGGACAGATGATAGACTTTTAGGTCTGAGGTCCTTTGGAACAACATGAGAACATTTTCCGGCTTTGGGAATGAATACTACATTGACTTCTCTCAATGACAGTGGAATGTGGATAAGTTCTACACAGCCCCTCATAATATTTTCTAGCACAGGCAGAGTAATATCAGAGGACCTCTGTAGCTCGGCAGGTATTATATCCTCCGGACCAGCAGACTTGTATGGTCTAAAGCTATGCAGCGCCCAGAGCAGTTTGTCTCCTGTAATCAGATCATGAATTTTATTTTAGAGGTTTCTGCGATTTTGTCACAGAATGACCTCCAGGATTGTCGCTTTGCCTTCCCCAGTTCGTTTTTGTATAATTTGAGGGATTCTTTATATGAGTCCCAATCAGTCACTTTTCTTGTGCTTTTTGCAATGTTGAAAAGTTTTCTACAGGTGTTTCTGAGCAGTCCCCGAATAAGAGGGCAGGAAGCGACCATAGCCTGATTGAGAGCCAGAGTAAATTCCCTAACTTTCATGTCAAGCTCATTGGTGTCACGCTGAGGACTTGATAGTCCAGTGTATAACGTTTCTGACAGTATTCCCCAGTATTTTGGCCAATCACAATGTTGGTTGGCTGACGAGAGCATCACTCAGGCTGAATTGGATGTACCTGTGGTCTAAAAAAGAGTGTTCAGACAATACCATCCAGTTCGTTAGCCTTTGAGTGATGCTTTCTGAGACAAGAGTGATATCTAGCACTTCCTGTCGGTTTCTGGTTATAAAGGTGGGCTCATTACCAATGTTGCCAATAAAGAGGTTAGTGCTTAAAATACAGTCAAAAATTGATGTCGGTACTGCCCCATACCGTGTGATGAGCGTTAGCGTCGCATCCGATGAAGGGGCCAGTTTTTTGCCTTCCAGCTTCCACTACCACCCTTTTTAGGTTATCACCAGGGAGAGGGTCTATATGATCTTGACCAATGTAAGCCGATGCCAGTAGGAGCCTTTGGCAGTCTCTAGTCTGGCAACGATTAAGTCGGGGTCGCTGAGGTTAGGAAGTAGAAATACATTAAAGCTATGTTTCACTAATATACAAGTTCTAATCGTACCTTTGTCTCTTGTATAGAGCGGAGCGTATACGGGTGTCCTAAGTCCACGAACCACGCCTTCTACAATCCATGGTTCATGGATTAGGATAATGTCTTCTGCGTTTTTTGAAAGACGCAAAATTTTGTGAGTGACGTATTAACTTTTTTGGAAAATTGGATAGAGAGAGAGTGAGAGAGAAAGATGTTTGGGCTCAGTGATTATTTCTCTGGTATTGAACCCCGAACCATCCGATTGTTGGGAAGCCAACACACTACCACTTGAGTCGCGGCCACCCACATGTATTAACGGCAAAGTAGAAAAACCAGCTAATTATAGAGGTTGCGAAGAACTTGAGAAAAAGGCGAGATAAATTCCTAAAGCCACAAAATGAGCACTCAAAAGTGGCAAGTAAGTAATTTAACAATAACTACAGAAAAGCTATCGGATTCCGATTAAAAAAATATGAGAGAAAAACCATTAGCTTTTTAACGTCGGTTACCGGGCAAACTAACAAATGCCCAGGTCATAAAATTATATAACGAAAGCACCGGAAACTCGGCGGACCCAGATTCTAATGTTTCCTCTATTATACGTGAGAAACTTGAGGAGCAAAGTAAAATAAATAAACTTATTTCAAAAAGTTACGAGTAGCTAAGCTCGAAAATAGTGAAGTATAATAAATTGCGAACATGAATATGGAACCTGGGATGCTAACGAACTTTTACAAAAACTTGACGATTTAGAAATATTCATACGAAAGTAGAATATCGTGTGAAAAAATAAGAGGCTTTAGGCATCTGAAAAGGCGAGAGCCGGACCCTCTTTGCACATTAAAGAGTCTATCCAATATACTGAAGACCTTAAAATATGCAACTAATCACGGTACGTGTAAGAAATTAACATGTGTAATTTCCTTACCATTTACTGCCTACCAACATCGCGCTCGAAAAGAGTGTCTTAAAAAATATATTTAAATCACTTGCATCTAGTTTTGTTATTGGCGGTAATTTTAATGCAAAACACACTTTCTGGGGCTCAATATGCATCTCACAGAAGGTAAGAACGCTCTATGAAGCTGGTATGGAACACAATTATGACTTCCATTCGACAGGCAAACCGACATACCCAATCTTATTGATTTCTTCGTTTCAAAAGAAATATCTGACAATTTCATTGACCTTTCTTTGACCTTTCCTCTGATCAATCTCCAATTATTTAAACAATGAGTGAAACTCTAATTAAAATACAAGAACCACCAATAATATCTGACAGAAATGTAGTAGTGCAAAGATGTTTTAGAAGCACCTGAACTGATGTGGGCAGTGTACTCCAAATTTTGGGCGGATGAATGTCTTATACACCCATACATATGCAAACACCATCCGTTTACTCCCCATGTTACCTACGCCCAAATGACGTCAGGTAGAGGAAATACGGTACAGAACTACAAGCATATAAAAAAAAGAAGATTCAAATACGTGAATTCAGAGCAAACATCTTAGGTATACCAGGCCATCAGTAGCGGAACAGGCCCAGGTTATTAGGAATTACCCACCATTCCTCCCAAAGAACCAACCTGGACGGTAAAAACTTGCGGAGGAAATGTATCATTTGCTATGCAAAAATAAAGCAAAACATGGTCGTGAAGAAGCCACAAAACATTCGAAAATGGTATATAAGTTCTGCAATGATTGTCCTGGACAGCCACAAATGCGCCTTCCGTGCTTCAACACAGGGCACATATATTTTTTCTTTTTTTGTGAATTACATTTATTTTATGTAAATTAATTTATTTTCTAATTTTTTCTTTACTATAAACACCTGGATTGTGATTTAAGTTAAAAGTTGTTTGTACTGAAATAAAATTTATTGTAAAATTAGTAAATTTTGTCATCATCAATTTTATTCTTTAATAGCAATCACATTTTTTGCATATTTGCCAGAACCAAGTATAATATAGTGATCACCAGAGGCCAGACTTTTAAATTTCTATTCAGTTTGTTCCTAGTGTCAATGTGTTAAGTAAGAATCTCACACTACTATGAGCACGCGCTTGCCATCCTCATAGTGTACAATGGAAGATTTTCACATGCCTTCGTCCAAAAAAAAAAAAACAAATCGTACTACCAACTACGCCCTCCTTGACAAACTTGGCACTGAAATTACTCAGAACATCGTTGGCGTAAACACGTTTGAGATCTTCTTGACAGGATTGCTTTTTTGAAGAAGTCATCAAATATGTAACCTCATTCATTTTTGTGATGTTTCTAAAAATAAAATGCCCTAAACGAGTCTACGGCTTCTTTGAATGCTCTTCGAACTTCGTGTTCCACCGCATTTTTAGTAGAATATCTATTTGACTCAACTTGATTTAACCACACTTAAGACTCTTTGGTAGAACGTCGAAAAAACTATAAACATGCCCTTGGTTCAGCAACTTCCTCAGCAACAAATGCGGAACCAAGTAAGTAATTTCTTAGTACTTTAAGAGGCTTTAAGAGTATTTATGATACAATACATTGTATTGTATTGTAAGTGTTCTACAGAATGATTGATGTCGACAAATCCGAATACCTGTTCGGCTGCTTCTGAAAGGAAGTAAACTTCTATATGACTTGGCAATTATTGGCCAGCACCTGTGGCTCCACTGGTCTTTGGATATCCACGGTAAGCGTAGACCATATGAAGCTCTGTGAATGAAATCATTTTCAAGGTAAATGCCTGCGAAACACGCGTTCTTTATGAATATAATGCTCCATTGAGCATTCAGAGATACTTGCGGTTCATAATGGTCTTGAAACGTCATCTGGTTAGGCATGGTGCCTATTTTTGCTGGGGTATTGCTTAGGTTTATCGCACCATAAAGAGGTATATCCATGCTTAACTTATTATCTGAACGTTGTTACTTACTTCATCAAAGAGATATTAAGTACATGCTTAAGCCTTCATAATTGTTTTTAGCGTGAACACTGGATGACAACTTAGATTCAACCAAAGCAAATAAGTTGCTTTCTGGTTATAATGTTTACGGAAACTAACTCTGTTTAGTGAAGCACGTGATCGCGATGATTATGAGAGATGATTGCTAAATACTTCCTGGCTTGACGGGAATTTCTTGACACTTGTGTGACATCAGAAGGGTCAATGAAATAGCATAACGGATGTTAGTTGTGGACAACTTTTGTATTTTTAAGCTTTCATCTTCTATCAGACATGTAATGACTGCGTAATGGTTTTTATATTGATGATTAGGACAGCACCCTTGAGCCTACTCTATTCTACATTCCAAATCTAAACCATCAGATGAACAAGCATATTGCAGTGGAGAGTGTGTTGACAGCGAAGGCATATGCTATAATCCATTGTCCTGGCTGCCAGGTAATCGTGCAGTCATCACCTAATGCCTACGAGTTGTTGAAATTGTCGAAGAGATTGTAATGGGGTGGGGTATTCAAGCTAAATAAAGACAGCAAACAAACCCCTGTAGTGGGTTACCGGCACCATCCTATAAAAGATCAGGCTATCCAGGTTGTCCCGACCACGAAAAATACTATATGTTATGAAGTAACGAATGGCCTCAGTTATGGATGGACTCACTGCCGACGGTCAAAGAAAATCAAAAATTAACAATGACTTTCGACTATGCTCATATACGAGTAGCTGAACAATTAGCGGAGGCCCTAAACCGGTACAAAGCGGCAATCATTGCCATCAAAGAACAGCGATGGGATAGGCCATTCAAAAGAAAGTTGGAAAATTGTGGCATTCTTGGGCTCCCGCCCAATTATCAAGGCTTCGCCCATTAATGACGTTGTCTAATAATGAACGGGGGCAGAGCAAAGTAATGGTCTTATCGTAATCATCTTCAGATAAAGCTACCGAAGTTTGCTACGATTCGATCAGTCACAATTTGCCGGTCATAGGTATTGTAGGCGGCTGGACCACCGGTAGTTCCTACCAGGACTTAAAGCACGGTACTATGGAAGTCAGGAGCCCCCCTGGATCTCGATCCGGGCCTGATTTGAAGAGGTAGGCCCCCTTGTGGGAGCGTCATGGTGGCGGAAAAAATTGCGGAAAGGGTTTCGGCCCAATGTAGAGTTGCAATAAGTACTGGGTGCTGCGACCCTAAAAGCAGTAAGAGGTTTTAGGTCGGCCTCGACTCATACCAAGAGTGGAACTTGTGCCGGCAACACAGTTCCGAATTGGTATCAATGGAATGACGGAGAGCGATGGCAAGGCGTATCCTTGCCCCCATGGATGTATGGGTACCCCGTAAACATAAGTCTACATGACAGGTGGTTTACGTTAAAAATCAGACACTATGTGGCATTCTTATGGGGATTGCTTTGGAGAGCAGAAATAGCGAGAAAAACTAAAGTTAACTGTGTTGGGCTTCAAGCGTTACATTACAATTCGCATCAAGGCTAAATTCGTCAAATAAATCTGATATACGTTTACACGCCCACAGAAAGAAAGATTTCTTGAACGAGCTTATTGACTAGACTTATGGGCAATGTTGTAAGCATGACATTAATATCATTCTTAGGGGATCTGCGTGGCGATTGATCTAGAAACTGCTGAGTATTATATAACTTGGATTGGAACATCATCGCAACAATTAAGTTCGTAGCGAAGTGCTTCCCTTACTTCACAGTGGTGGTCCCCGGTGTCTGCATGCAGGCTAAATGACAAGGGCGTACCCGGTATTTAGCATTATGCTTGCCTACTCCATCATAGGACTCACAACCCTATACGGAAGAGATTAAAAAGATGTGACGAGCCAACTAATGGACTTGCAAAAACATTGACTAACTGTTGACGACTCTATCAAATGTTAAAGGACAACGACCTTCGTATGTGCACGTGGAATGTTTGGAACGTTAACAAGATACGTGCAGAGGAGCAATTATGAGAGGCCCTTGACTGCTATTACGCAGATATCACCGCCATCCAGGAAGTGCTATAGGATATACCGGACAAAGAGAGGATGAAAAACTGTGATATCAACAATGGAGGTAATATATTCTTCATAGTTAATATCTGACCAAGGGTTAGGACTTACGCAGTAAGTCTTGAGTTTCCAACATGTCAGCGAGCGTCCTATGACAATCCGCATCAAGGCTAAATTTGCTAATATGAGCTTAATATGGGCCCATGCCCCTACCGAAGACAAGTACGACGCCGCCAAAGAATGTTTCTACGAGATCCTCGATAAGACATATGGGCAATGTCCGGAGTATAACCTCAGGATAGGAAAGGTGGACATCTTTGGAAGGACAGTTTTTAACCATAGCCTAAATAACACCACGTCTGGCAAACGAACTTAGGCACACGAATTCCTCATCTCAGTATATACAAGAGAACATGGCTGTTTCTATATCTTGAAACGCTAAATCAAATTGATCACATTTCGATAGACGTATGGAACGTCTGAACGTTCCGAGCAGCCAACATTGGCTCGGATCACAACCTTGTTGCAGCCAAGGTACAAATGCGTAGAAGAACTACTGTGAGAAGTTATAACGCAGAAAAGATACAATACAATCGCAAGACACCGCCAGAATGTTCGCCGTACGCGTATTCGGAAATCTCTCAACGATTCTTATGCCGCCAGCATCAAAAACTGAAGACCAGTGGCAACGCTGTCAATGTGCCATCAGAGACGCCGTAACTGATGTGCTGGGTTTTACTCGATCACCACCAAGAAATCCGTAGTTTGATGAATAATTCCGGAAAGCACATGCAGCTAAACAAGAAGCCTACAAAGCGACTGTGCAATAAAGGACTAGAGCCGCTAGTCAACTCTACGAGCAGAAGAGACGGGAAGAACATCGGCTTCATCAGAATTCTTCTTCAGAAGAAAAAGGAGCACGAGAAGCTCGGGAGAGGTTTTACCCCAGAAATAACGTACGGAAGTTTTACCAATAGATAAAAAGAACATGTTAAGGCAAGAAGACCCGTACCGAGGCATCTAAAGATGCAGAAGGAATCCTTGTAGTAGGGTCGCAGTCTGTGCTGAGAATATGGAAACATTTTTCTGCTGACTGTATAAAAGCGAAGAAGCCCAACATTGAGCCGTCAGGCAGAAAAGATCATTCAACTTAGTTGATGATAGCCAAAACTTTCGTCCACCTGACCAAAACGAAGTAGGGATATCTATATCTAAGCTGAAATTCAAAAAAGCAGCTGAACCTGACGGCTTACCGGCCGCGCTATACAAAGCTGCTGGAAATAACTTTGTGGAAGGCATACACCAACTCATGTCTCAGATCTGGTCAGAAGAGTATATGGGATCTCAGTATTGTTTACCCGATATGCAAAAAAGGAGACCCTCTCAACTGCTTCAACTATACAGATATAGGTCTCCTCAACATCACATACAAGATATGTGTGATATTCGATATCAACCTGATTGTTCTCTATCAGTGTTGTCAGAAGCCAGGAAAATCCACAGTCACCAAATTCTCACACTCCGGCACATCCTGGAAGAAAGTCAAGAAGTCCAAATTGATACCCACCATCTTTTCATCGATTTTGAGGCCACATATGACAGCATTTATAGAGATGGGCTACATAGTTGTGGCATCGTTGCCAAATTCATTCGTCTGTACATAACGCTCGCTGCTCCGTCAAGGTAGGTTACGATTTGAACGAGATCTTTGATGTCAAAAAAGCTTCTAGACAAGGTGACGCTCTGTCATGTGACTTCTTTAAGATCATACTTAAAGGAATTGTGTGGAACTGACAAGCGAACACTGGAGGCACAAACTTCCAAAAGTCTGTGCTATTCTTTGACCGATGATATCTATATAATTGGCAGAACTCAGCGGGCTGTCAACTATGCGTTCGCTGGTATTCAAACAGATGCTGCCAAAATTGGTTAAGCGGTAAATGAGGGCAAAACCAAGTATACGAGTATGCTATTAACAAGAAGGAACATACAAAATCGACGGCTGTAACTTCGGGGTAGCAAGGGACTTTGTCTACATTGGCTCTGCTAAGAATTCTGCGAGCAACACCTCAGCAGAAATATAACGAAGAATCAGTTTTGCCAATCGCTGTTTCTTTATGTTAAGAAGGCAATTAAGTAAGACACTATATAAGACCTTGATCTTTGGAGGGGAAGATTCAAAGACGAACTAGCAATTGATTGCGACTGAAAGTGTGACCCTATTTAAACAGCATGAAAATGCCATTAGTTGATTCGAAAGAAGTTCTTCCAGTGATTTTTGGTCCCATCTTCAGAAACGGAATTTAGAGAGGAAGATATACCAACAAACTGTATATAAAGCAACATTGATCTGGTCAGAAATGTTAGGAGTGTCTGCTGCTCGAATAGCTAAGTTAGGCCTCACCTTAGGTGTTATGCCCAAGCGGAAAAGGACCTCTACCTGCTTGATGAGCGCAACTACAAGCGATTATTGCAAGATCACGCTAAATGGAAAGAGCAATTGGTTGGTCCATCACGGTCTGTGGCGCCACTTAGATCGATAACCAACAGCCGATAACCAAGTAAAGTATACGATGTCACTATCTAAAACTGACAGCTTATGAGTGGCGAGTCTCCAGCTCATCTGTATTATGTAGACGAACAATAGAATTCCCGATCAGCTGAGAGCACCATCTGTTCGATTTCAGAAAATGATATTAATGTCACCGTTGTTCGCAAGAACTTGACAAGCTACCGGTATTATATATGCTACCGGTATTGGCGTGCGATCCAAGTTTGCTGCAAAAGAAATCTCATTCCCACCTTTTCAGAGAAGCCAACCTTCTAAATTATCACCATCCATAATCTCATAAATTTGGCAAGGATTCCGAAACTAGACATGACAATCTGTCATAATGTGAGAAGATCTTGCAGAGACTAACTGTTGAAGAGACTAATTCTTCTATTATTGGCGCAGGTTAGAGGGTTTTCTTTCTTGTGAATCTAGCAAAGAATGCTGGGGTTCTATTTAGCATGGCAGTTAGGCCTTCTGGTCCAGCAGACTTGTTACACGTATTTATTTTTTTTTTGTAATTTATGCGCGCCTAAGGGGTTAGATACCCTTTTACTGTTGCCTGGGCGCGGGCGGAAAGGTAGACGGAGGAGAAAGGAAAATTGTTTTTGTAGTGGTTTGAAACCCAGGTGTATTTGGTTTCGATATTTGCTCACCAGGGGTGGGAGTCCGAATAGGACTGAGAGTTTTCTCTTCACTCAGAGTGATTCGAAGGTTATAATTCACACTTGTTTTTTGTGCTTGAAACTCTACAACAGCCAAATCTACGTGTCAGTGTTATGCCTTCACACGCAGAATTTTACTGTCTGAGTTCCAATTACACAAATGAAAAACTTGAAAGACTTGTCATTCGAACCTTGACCCTCCGAGTGAGAAGCGATTCCTAGTACCACTACACCACATATATATTTTTATATTGTCATCTCTATCTCACTTCGGTCGGATAGACGAAAATTTTCGCTTCAAGTTATATTATATATATCCACCCGAGAACGGAATATGAGTCTTATTCGCCGATTAACAGCCTGCCTTAGCACTGTGACTTCTTCCTCATCTTCATAACTATGACTCCAGTACCCTGGGATGCAGTCAGTCCTAGCTCGAGGTCGTCATTGCGACGTAACACTCCGAGTAAGCTTAGTGAATGAGAGGATCAGAAAAGCTGTGGCTTCATGCGCAAATTTATCACTTCCTCACTTGTTCTCTTAAGTTGTCCGTTCTCCATGGCAACATCACCGCCGAATACATGGATTAGCTTTAGAGCCATCCATGAAGATCCGATTTCATTCCTTTCTTGGCTCGGATTGTGACCGAAGGGCAATGATGAGAAAGCCGAACGCGTACTCATTCTTGTAGTTTAGTGAACATTCAATTTTAATCTCCAGATTTTGAATATCAGTCTCACAAGGTTTGATTTTCCATATTAGTGTGTCTGTTGCTTCTGACAGAGGATGTATTGAAAAATCAATTTTGAGCAGATGAAACTCAACTAACTTTCCATGTATGCACTTCAGCTGGAGGAAAGCCTGACTTATAGGTCTGAAGATCTTGGCGATTGAGTAGTCATTTTTATCGATTTTAGGCATAAAAGTTACTCTTACTGCTCAGTAAGTGATTCGGTATGTAGCCAGTGCCACTGCAACAATTCTCTGTTGTTGAATCATCTGAGATATAAGTTGGGCTACCTTAGTTGCAACTAGGCAGTCGTCCGTTCAGAAACGGAAACTGTATACGAGCAATTTTTTTCTTTCGTCTGCCACGTGAATTTCGTATTAAGGTCAATCGGCATCATGGCTTCAGTGTGCATGCAATTCTTCGTACCGTGGCAAAGTTTGAGAGTGATTACACTCTTTTGGATCTTAGGCCACCGACCAGATAGAGATTGGTACGCAATGAAGAAAACATAGCCGCCATAGCGGCCAATATCGAAGAAGACCCAGAAATGTCGATTCGGCGCTTATTTTGCGGTTGGATTTGGGATTAAAGCCGGACGACCATAGACAACGCCGTGAGTTCATTAATTGTGCGCTGGAAATGTTGGTCGGAGATCCTCATTTTGGTCAGAAAATCATCTCGGACGAGACCTATATCAACAAGCAAAATTGCTGTTACTGGAGCTAACACAATCCGCAAGTGTTCGGCCAAACATCAATGCATCCACAAAGATCGACTGTTTGGTGCGGTTTATGGCATGGCGGCATCATCGGAACTTATTTCTTTCGAAATGAGGAAGGAGACACCGTTATCGACTCTCTGTAGTTAGAGCTCGACAACATCGACATATCCAAGCTGTGATTCCATAAAGACGGCGCTACGTGCCATACAAGAGACGCAACACTCGAAGTTGCGAAGGAGAAATTTGGAGACTGGGTCATCTTACGGCGAGTGTTCATCAATTGGCCGCCGCTATCAGAGTAAGTACATCCATTCTTTTCCGAGGATCTTATTTGCTTAACAATATTTTCTGGCATGATCTGGTAGTTCATCGTGTGTACAACCACTTGGATAAAAGTGCTAAAATATTCCAAAACCAATTAGCGTTATCGTTATTGACCTCAGCTCTAAATACTCTGACGCAGCTCATGTAAGGTATCTTCTATACTTGCTGTTGGTGTCACAATTGATACAATCGCATGCTCATGTCTTTCGCTTATAAGTTTAGCGAGTCAAATCCGGATGGAGAAGAACAGTACCCGATGACGCCTCGACGAGGAGGTGAAATAGACAAAATTAATGTATAAGTACGCATTGTTTCAATATTGTTAAACTGGTACAACAGCCAACTATGCAAAATAATAGTCCATACTATGCAAAAACACCCCTCGCGGAAATCTGCTTATCCGTCATCAAATGCTGAAAGTGGATATTAAGGCACAACAGACTGTCATATAATCCTTTCACTCTGTGTTTATTTTGTAGTCCCGACTGCGAGTTAATTCCTTAATGATGCTGTTGATTATTTCTAAATAACACACTGCTTCTTCGGCTTTCTACTTACTCTGCTTTAGTACACTTTAAATTGTCATGATTCATGTCACGATATTTGCTCTCCTTTTGCCTCTGATGTATAGGATGCAGTTCCTAAGCCCGGTAGCGGTTGTTGTGCTAGAGACACTTTCTTAAGAAGCTGAGGAAAACTTCAACCATTCCAAAGACGTCTGTCTTTTATAATGCGAACTCCCTTTTAGCTGCAAATATTCAACGCTAAAGTCAATGAGTCTAGAATCCAATCATGTCTATCGGAAGCGAATGTTATCATTTTAGTTTTTTACGATTCCGGCTCGCGAGACTAATACAATTTTGTCTTCTCTGCTTGGCTAATTCCGAAGAAGTTGAATTAGTTGAAACCATGAGGAAATGTTAAGTTGGGCATGTATTAACAGAGCAACAAGATCCTGATTTCAGTGGCGGTTTCTTGTTGCTAACATGCATAAATCGCGCATACCTTTAGGCTTGGTTATCTCAAACCATTCCGCACTTATGGTTCAATAGGCAAAAGTCTAAAACTTACTTCGCATTTCGAAAAATCCTTGAAAAGTTCAATGAGTTGAATAATCGATGTAATAATACGATGTAAGTTCAAAACTTTCCATACCTTTTCCGGTTTTTAACCAGAAGATACGTTGACGTGCTCGAGAATAAGCAAATACTAATGCAGAAGGAAGAGAATGTTGATATTGCTCCAGTGCTAGTTATATAAAGTTGACCTTGGAACATATTACCTGTTTCCATCAATGATTACTACATTCCTTCATTCTATAAGGCCTATACAGCATTGCCTTCCTATTCACACGCAATTGAAAAATTGTATCATTTTTCCTGACCTTGCTTCTCTAATTCCAGATAATGTCTCCTGACCAAAATAGTGCGCTGATGTAACAACACAAAAGCACTTATGTAATGTAACCCATATTCGACACCAATACCTCTGTCATTCTAAACACCTTCTCTGGTCATCAACCTAATTATTAATAGCCCTTGAGATGGAGTGGAGATGCTGATTTCCTTGCTCTAACTGTCTGTGGTTTTGACAATTTGTCAAAGCACTTACCAGCTCCATGGTACAAAATCACGGTGTTAACTCACCATTGTTAACACATCTTTTGTTATTCGATCTGAGAGGGAAGACGGATATTTTATCACCTATTCAAATCCAAGAAGGTCAAGTGTAATGTAGTTGCAAAAATTGTAAACAAATTTAATACCTCGTCATCGCAACCATTGGAGTCAACACACTCAGTTTACCCAACAGACGTCAACATCTTTACATAATTACCTTAAGAGAAGAAAAGATACTCTATCTACGGCGAAATTTCATTTCAAAATGAAAACGAAACAACAAATAAAATGAGCTCATAACATTTCGATGGTAGGTGCCAACTTTGGTTACCAGTTTCGCTTGACTTCACTTGAGTACTCGTACAGACCTCTAGTCTGCGTAGAGGTACAGCAGATACAGTCCGGAAGCTAAATTACTACACGCAATCCAACCGGTATTTCGGTCTTTACTTCTCTCTACTCTGGTCCGAGAGTCACCTCGGAAACCCAATGAAAGTGAAAATGATCCACTTGTTGGAATAGCGATATTTCCCTTTTTCTTGGCGCACTCTGTGTATCCAGTTTTTAACCGGACTAGGGGCGTCCAAATGGCAACAAGGGAATCACACGATAGCCAGCCAAGTTAAATTATTTATTACCAAGAAAATTGGACGAATTGACTAAATCAGATGCAACATGGCTAGCAGTTTTGTGACTTTTCAATTGCATTGCCAAGTACGAGTATATGGAGTGTGAATAGTGGAATACTGGTTAAGTACTTTCTATTAGGAATTCGGATACTAATTCGGATTCGGAATGGAAACGAGGGAAGTATTCAGAGAACATGAGATGAGCCAGTCGTTGGCATGTATAATATGAGTAATGGTATCTTGTGACTTTTGGAATACATTTAAACCGTCCTTTCTAATGAGAGGGTAAACTCATTAAGGTCATCGACATTAACAGTTTGATTCAGAATCACAAGTGAATTATGTGGATTATGGTACATGGTACTCCAATCGTCTTTAGGGCCAGAGAGCAGGACTGCATGGACATATTTTAACATTCAGCCACCGTAGCATCAGTTGTATGGGTTAATTTAAGTCGAACGAAAGCTTCGTTAGTAGTTTATGTTGATCAGTATCTTCAGCTTGGTCCCCTCATTTTTCAAAACTGATTTGAAAAAAAAAAAACAATTTTTGGGAAATCGATTTCAGGTCGTAGTGAAATAAGTGAAATACGCAACTGCCGCCGGCAAACACTGTTCGGTGTTCGATTCTATTTGGCAGCTTAGGTCAATCACTTGAGGGAGATAAATATTTGCGGCACTTCAAAAGGTGTTATGTAGATAGTAAAAGGTGAAGGGGCACGAAACAGGGTAAAGAAAAAGTAGTTGAGCTAAGGTCCTGGATGTAGGAATGTTGAAATGTAGTTGTTACAAATGTAACATAGATCTTGAATGACTGAGTGACGCTAGACCTCAAATAGTCACCAATTAGAGTTCAATCAGTCTAATTGACACCTTTATCTTCTAGAGCGGGAGCCTATTTATGCCCCTTTCATCTGCTACAAAAACGGGCCTGGGGATAACTTTTTATTGCTTGTCCTACATATTAAGATAACAAACGACTTATATTTGTTAAACATGCTTTTTCAAAATACTCTTCAGCTATAGCATCAAATATGGATATGTGTCAAAATGCTGGAGGGAGCAAAGATTGTATACATTCTCGAGGTAGGTAAGCCCATTAAAACGACTTCGGGCTCATAATACACATTCGCTGTCATCCAATAATGTCAACGTTGCCGCTATACTTAGAAACTTAGAAAATATAGGAGTTAATCTGGCATTAACAAACTTGTTAGATTGCTTATTCATCATCATTAGTCAACGTTGTATTGAGGGTGATGACTTCAACCTCAAAGGGAAGTGAATTCACCTATTCTGTGGACCCTAGTTGTCAACGAAATACTTCTGAACCTAAGAAGGGAGGGAATAAAAGCCAATGCCTACTCGGATGGTATGGTTCTTATGGCCGCCGAAAATTTCTACCCATTTCGGTGAATAGGTGAATGGGCCAAAATCTGTGGACTGGGAATAACCAGACCTTGTCTTATTCACACATCAAAAGAAAATTCCACAATTTGGCTGGCTTTCCTTCCACAGATGAGACAACTTTCCGACTATCCCACAGAGCTAAATATCCTAGATATTAGATATCGTACTATTGTACATAGATAGAGTTGAAAGCTCAATGTTGAAGAAAGTGTAAGGAAAGGAATGATCACTTTCTACACTTGCAACAGTATATGTACTTGGGAAAAAAATAGGGTCCTGAGCTCAAAACTATCCTATGGCTATGCACGGCTATCTTCAGGCTCATCTTAACCTACTGTAACTTAGTATAATGGCAATCCGCAAGTGCAGAGGATTTCATGTATTGACACAACTCATGCAATGAGAACGATGCAAACGGTGCAGCTAGAAACTATAGTTGGTCTCTTGTCGCTAAATTTCTGCAAGAATCGGCAACGAAAAGTGATTTATGATTGAATCAGAAGGGCCCCGCCCCAAGTCTTACAAGTGAACTAGGCTTATGCTCCCATACGGACTATATAATACCCCATCATAACTTTAAATAATAACTTTATTTTTCCAAGCAGAGAGACATGGAGCAGGAACTAAATGGTAGAAGATTCGATATCCGTATTCACAGATGGATCAAGGGTACCGGAGATAGGAACCGGCGCTGAGATCTTATCCAATCAATTGAACTTAAAATGCTCACGTCTCGTCATTTGTCGGACTACAGAAGTGACTTTGAGAAGTGTTCTGGCAGAAGTGGTCAGCGGCAATAAAGGTAATATTCCACGATATTACCATATTCATGGACAGCCAGAGTACCGGTTAAGTGCTGCTGTAAGACGTTCAGAATGAAGCTAAGCTCTGTTGGGTCCCTGGCCACAAAGGGGTCAATCAATGACCATCCAGACGAGTTAGCTCGAAAAGGATCCTCCCTTGATAGGAAACTGACAGATCAAAATATCAAACCTTTCACTCTGCACTCTAATAATGCAAGTGAAGCAAACAATATAAATCAAAACTAATGAAAGTTGGAAAGACCTTCCAACCTGTGAAATTTCAAGACAATTTTGACCGAAACTCAACGAATCTAGAACAAGAAAGATTCTGCTGAATAATAGAGCAGTTCATGCAATAAAGCTGCTCCTTACTAATGACGATCTCTGCAGAGACGGTGGGGATGTAGACTCACGGGAATATACCCTCCACTTTCTATGCCACTGTCACAGCCTCAGTGATTTGAGACAGAGAACTTTAAGAATGTACTACTTCCATGACCTCTCAGAGCTATTTGCTGTTTCATCCACATCTCTTTTCAGATTCGCGGATGCAACAAGATGACTTAGACCCACACAAGCGAGATGGAAAGCGGAAACCAAAATTAGCAACCGCAATCCAATTCCACAATGGGCCCAAACAGACATAAATGCGAAGGTGATTTCAGCTCCAAATATTACATCGACCGCAAACCTAACCTAACGTTATCTATTAAACCAAACAAATGAGATGAAGACCTGCTATAAGTTCCACCTAAAAAGGACCAACTGTGAGTCTCCAGAACGTGATAGTCCCTGTGACCAAGCAGCCAGGTAACAAGGCAAATATTGACTGAAATGTGTTTAAGACTTTAAAACCTACGGATGTCTAGACATTTATAACCTGTATAGAGGTGACCAAGTAATACGGACTGTAGGAGCAGCAGGAGATGAAACGCCTTTGGATATTTGGCCAGAGCTTACTAGATCCACACTTAACTCCACCAACTATAAAGATATAAATTCCTAACATGGGGTAGAAGATCTTGTCTGCCGTATTGCGGGAATGGCTCACAGATTTGATTGATTCAAATCCAAGAGGTTTTAGGCCCGGTAAGTCCACAACTAACCAAATAGTTACACTATGGCAGATCCAAGAGATAATCCAGGAAATCTAGATCGATTCACAGCGCCTCTTCATCGATTTCAATATGATTTCAAGGTCGTATATGACAGCATCTAGAAAAATACGAAAGTCGTGTCTCGCATTGGCATGCCTGCCAAACTTGTCAGATTATGCTGATTCGTTAAGGTCGGAAGCAATCTCGCCGAGACCTTTGATGTCAAACAAATTTTAAGACAAGGTGTGGCGTTGCCATGTGACTACTCCAACATCATACAATACTGTAAAAATTGCAAATTCTCTGGAAATACAATTTTTCAAATTTCTGCGTAACTACTTGCATACGCTGATGAAATTTGTATCAATCATTAGTGTGTTTGGAAGTTTTGGACAAGAAGCGGAAAAATGAGCTTAGCTGTGAATGGGAGCAAAACCCAGTATACGCTGTCAATACGAAAGATTGAAAACCATCGACAAATCGGATAGAACGTCACAATATAGATCCACGACCTTGAGGAAGTCAGAGATCTTATCTATCTCAATAGCAATAAGATTTTGTCCAGGAATACTAAGGAGACTCTAAATAATGCCACAGATGCATGAATGTAAAAAAAAAAACGGAAGAGAACATTCTTGACCGCAAGATTGTTCGGGTGGGTTTGGCGCTGTTTGCGTTTAAGAGGAAGCAGTTCAATTCCAAATCAACTACAATTGCCCATGGCAATCCCTCAAAACTCCACCTAAACTCAGAAAGGGGCAAAACTTAGTGGAAGCTATTCAAAACCTAGAGAGGGCTTTCACTAAATATGCTGAGCTGATGCGAAAAAAAAACTTCTGCAGATCGCCTGCAAAATACAAATTTGCAGCGACTATGTAAGAAAAGCAGAAAGCGCCAAACAGATAAATTAAGACAAATCAACTAAGACGGAAACAGTTTGAACATCAAAACAAGCCCGTACTTCTAGCCCTAGAATAACATGTCCACACCTCAAGACTGTAATTCTATCATAAAATCTCTATGATATAACCCTATAACAAAATTGGCATGACTAAATCTTAAGTCGCAAAATCTCTCGACCATAATTCTAGCGTTAAAATAATATATATGTCAAAATATAAACCCTAACTGATGCCCCTTAATTGCATGTCAACATCTCAACACATTATTATTTTAGAGCGAAATTTCAGTTCTTAAGACCTAAGCATGATATTCTAAAGCTTAAATCAGAATCTCCAGAGTTGGCCTATTATTCTAAATCTAAGATTAAGGGCTTTGGATTTCAGGGCTATTATCCTAAGTTTTATGGTCTTAAATTTGTATGAGCTTTATTATGGGATGTGAAAAACAAATCTTAGTTTAGACTCGGAGGCCATATTTAAAACTGAGCCAAATAATGCAACCAAACAAATCCTGATACAGCGTACATATCAACGTGGAAGAACTTGTGATATTGCGTCTTAAAATTTAGTGAGCAGTTTTGAATATGCATTCGACTCGAACGAGTACGCGTTTGGTATTGTCATCGACAACTGTCGAAAGTACCGTGAACGTAACTGCTACAAAGAACTAAGTGTGGAGGAATCACTAGTTTTGTAGATTAAAGCAATGATAGTTAACAGAAGCTTTGTTGCAGATGTTGACTGTGATCACCACTGCAATGGCACATATTTTTTGGCTGGCTGCTTCACGTTCTCAACGGTTTTAGCGCATACACTGTATGACGAACTGTGTGTCGGCACATACCTAGCAACTGTTTACTCTAAATCGCAGGCAGTTCTGGTCCTAACCGACAATTTGTGCACTGGCAATGGACGTTTAGTCAATGTTTTTAACATTAAGGTCTGATCTTGATGAGTAGGAGACATTCTACTGGCTTGACTCATCTAAAGTGTTAAAAGGCGTCACCATTCATTTTTTCAAGAATCTTAGCATATAGATGTTATACTGGATACCAAACATTTTACTCCAAACTTGCCGTATCGAAAACTTTCAAGGCGCTGTCAGCTTTCTAGAAGAGCAAGAGAACTTCTGCCAAGACATGTGGCTTGTCATCTTAAAGGTTCCTCTGGATATACAAGGCTATGATGACACCAATTCCATCCTATGAACCAGTTATTGGGTTACTGCTTCACTGCTCCCTTTCAGACTCTTTCGGTTGCTTGGAAGTTTTCTCTGCACACCAGTTCAGTTTTTTTTTTTCAGTTTTAAAGCATTTTATTTCCTTAATCACTAACTCTTACATACTAACAAAAAATGCTTAAATGCTAGCTTAAAATTACTTAACAATCTTATACTAACTTACTGGCCCCACACAAGCACTCTAAGCTACTCTAAATTCTTATAGCTATGTCTTTCGACTTTATTTACATTTGTTTTACTAATATTTGTTTTCTGTACTTAAGGCAGACTCTAGCACACCAGGCTTACCACTTAATGCACTGATGAACCTCCGTCCCATTGATCACATCATAGGCATATCATGAACTTAAGGAAAGTTGTTATTCGTTTTAAAGAAGTTATTTGACCGTCTAACGTAATGACATTGGAACTCAGAATTTAGCGGGAATACAATGCCGATTTTAGCTGCTGTAATCGGATCTTCATCGATGGCTTTAGAAACAATATTGGATGTGGCCGTTGTGTCTTTCTGTAGGACGATGGCCTTAGACTTCAGCACCCTTACTCATAGGCGGTAAGAATTTTTGATTTCCGTTTTTATATAAGGTTTAGTTTGAAGCTGTATTTCTTGTTGCTTATCAACGCAACAAAAATCAACCTTTATAGCTGCAGCAAATCAGAGAGTTTTGTGAGGAGGTGGGAGGAACAGTTTAACAAACATGGGGATGTTGACGATTGAAAGGCCGTTGAGCCAAAATGTCTGTTCAGTTACTGGCATATGCAGACGACATTGACAGAATGTAAGAACACAGCGAGCAGTCAATGAAGCGCTTCCAACTACTGAAGTAAAAGCGGCAAAGATGAATTTAGCAGTCGGCGAAAGGAAACCAAAGCATGTTCATATATACATATATGCTGTCAACACAGAGGGACACATAACATCGACGCCTAGGGCGAAATGTCACAATAGGCAGCTACAACTTTGAAAGACTTTCATACGCCTGGACACCAGAAGTAAAGGGTGTTTTGTTTTTATTAGAAATTTGGTTTTTAAACTAGCAATACCGTTTCTGCAGATTACCAATTTGACAGTTGAAGATGGATTTGTGGTTAGTACATTTTTCCGTTCAAAAAGCGTTCAAAATATAAAAACATATTTCAAAAACCATGGTTCGGTTCACTAAACTTATCGTGCGCTACGTCCATTTTACGATGCGAAAGTTATTCGGAACACGATGAATTGTTTTCGCACCACGTACATTCTAATCGATAATACGCATCTCCAAAGATAACAAAAAGTGCGAACAAAAGAAATTATTGTCAATTTGTGTTGTGTTGAGGAGTATCTGAATGAGTCGATTCGCCATCGTGCACAGCAATTGGAGCTATACGCATCCACTTTGTGGAAGATTTTACGGAAATATCTTGGCTTAAAAGCTTATAAGATCCAGCTTGTGCAAGAGTTGAAACCGCATGACCATTATACACGTCGTAGGTTCGATGAATGGGCCGAAAACATCATTCAGCTTGATCCTCATTTTCAGAGCAAAATTTTGTTCTCCGATGAGTCCCATTTTTGCTTAAATGGATATGTAAACAAGCAAAATTGCTGAATTTGGAGTGGAGAAAACCCAGAACCCTTTGTCGAGACGCCCTTACAACCATTAAAGCTCACTATTTGGTGTGCTTTATGGGCTGGTGGAATCATCGGTCCATATTTCTTTAAGGACGATGCCTGCCACAATGTTACCGTCAATGGAGAGCGCTATAGAAACATGATTTCTGACTTTTTCGTTCCTCAGTTGAATGGCATTGACGTGACAGAGCTTTGGTTTGAACATGATGGCGCAACATGCTACACGGCGCGCAACACCATCAATTTATTGCAGGAAACATTTGCTGAGAGCATAGTTTCGCATAATCGACCTGTGAACTAGCCTCCACGATCCTGTGATCTCACACCTTTAGATTACTTTCTTTGGGGGTGTGTGAAGTCACTACTCTATGCCGATAAACCAGAGACGTTGGACGATTTGGAAGTCAACATTCGCCGTATTATTGCTGATATACGGCCCCAGTTGTTGTCGAAAATTCTACTTCTCGATTGCGTTTCATTCGAGCTAGTCGTGGTGCGCATATGCCCCCCATATTTAAACACTAATGCTGTAAAAATATCTATTAAATAAAGCTAATATCATGAACAGTAAGATTAGCCTCAAGTGTTTTATTTCATATTGAATTTGTATACCTCTAAAAAAAAACACCCTTTACAACGCAGTAGTGGACGATCCCATTAAGATGGCGCACACTGTTGGAAAGAGACCTGAGCCAACTTTGTATGCACATCTGGAAAAGGTTGCCAAAAGACCTCGCTAGTTGCAGAGGCCCTGGCCCACGCTGACGTTAGCTCGAGAAAAGTAAGGCAAACCTTATCAGAAATAGGCCACGGGGCTTTGATCTTCAGAATTATCTGCCGAAGAGATGAACTTACGAAGATTCATTTTTTCAAACGATCCTTCGAGACGATTATTGATTGCAAACATACCACACTCATAAGTTTGACGAAGTATCTAAAGCGGCAATGAGTCTGCGCTTAAGGCCTTACTGAATCCCCTCATCTATTTTAAGCTAATTCGCAAATGTAATTCATCTTTGAACGCACTTGGAAACTGAATTCACTGAGTCTTGTGAAAGATCTATGAACTTGGTAGACAATGGTCATATGAGGATCTTAGCAGCGTTGTGACTGCCTGGGTCGTCTGTTAGGGCTTTGACAATTGGATCCCTTATGAGACAGACCATAAATGCTTCCGGAATTCGTCAAAAACTCAGTGGCCTTTTTTCTCCTTGGCAAAACAGACCGCAGATTTCTTTAGTGCGATAACTAAACATGCTGAATGTCACGAAGCTTGCTGTAAGGTGATTATGAAACCGAGCATCACTTTCTCTTTAAATGTGCTGTTTACCCTCGTATTAGGCTTAAGTTAGTACTGATTTGGTTGGTCCTGGTTCAGTAGGCATTTTCGCAGTTAAGAGATTATGAATCTTCCTTCTAACAACTGAGATATTTCAGTAAAGGAACCCTCATAGAAGTTCAATGCACCAGCTCTTTTTCTGTCATCTATCTCGTGTGACGAAAATGTTGAGCTCTTAACTAGATAGATTAATTTTTTCAAATTAAGTTTCACAACCACTCTTGATTGTGTGACAAAATGAGAGTCTGAAATGGAAAAGTCTAGAAGATGACACTGCAATAGATTAAAAGGTTTATTCAAAGGAAACGTAATGAATGAAATGTGCCTGTGATGCTCCCAGTTTATGTTGAAGCAGATCCATTTAGTACCTATTTGCTCACTACCGAGTTGTAGTAGCTATTAGAGCGTCAAATTGAGCAATGTGATCGAAAATGCAATAAACCAAAAAAGCAAATCCCACAAACTTTACTCCAGAGTAAAACCTTACTCAACCAACCGACTATTACCGTTAAACTCATTGTATTTCAAATATCTGCAGTTTGAAACTTCAAACTAAAGTAGTTTCCAACAAATTGATGAATAATCTTTAAACCATATCGAGCTCGTATTAATTGCACGTCTGCACGTCTACACGTCCGGCACATTAATATACCCCCTAGGCAACTTTGTAAATAACATCATAAGCTTGCATAACACCACATGACTTGGTCTGGTTTGAATTTATTATTTTTTTTTATCTCTCTACCGCCATTGACACCTTTGCTGGTGCGTATTTCCAACCCACGAAATTCCCATTAAGACCGCGTAAATCGTCAGAAATACGATCAAGTCGTGCATATTAAGAGCAATCACTATCTACAGGTTGAGTTCACAGATTAACGTGTATAACAGCAACAAGTGTCCTTCTTAAGGTTATTTCTATCTGCGTCCAAGGCTAGCTATTTCAAACTATTCTGTCCGCATATTCTGTCATAATTCTTCGACTTAAATCGAGTTGAATTACAATCAAACCTGCATGCCCAAACATATGTAAGTGGTTATACTTACTCGTAATAGTACCATTGCCCTCCCACTGTCATTTCATAGATTGATCGCATAAATTATGTTTCTCTACAGACTAGCAGGCTAATTGAAAACAAACTTATCTGCTATTGTAAATGCGTACGATTAAATCGCTATGACATCGATAATTGAAACTTACTCGTATGATCTTGAAAACACACTGCCTCATCTGGAACACCTTTTATCTGTCACTTCAACTAGTTGACGATCCGATGATTCAATGATCCAACGATCAATCGATCTGGCGATCCATTGAACCTCACCTCAGGCAATGAAGCTATTAGCTTACATCATCTAGCTTACCTCCGCCAGATGCACTTACCTCTTACTCTTTAAGATCGATAACTACTCGTATGTTTGCAACCTGTATCTGCAGCACTATGACTGAGTTGTACGAGTATCTACAGCAGCCACAAAGAAGTTAAAATTTTGCTACTAGCCACCCCTCATTCGACGTCGTTTTCGTTGGCAGTTTATCCGTTGTTATTTCATTTAAATATAAAAGAGTGACCACCACCAGTGTGACCAGGGTGCATTTTCTAGCCAACATTTCCAAATCTCTGTCTGCTTTATCACAGTGAATAAAATTCATGGAAGAAGTTTGATTTGAATTGACTAAATAAAGCTGCTGGTGTGCGCTTGATGTTTTTGAGGCCGAAGAGATTTAAGAAATATTTTAGTGAGCAAACCAAATCCACATCCTTGAGCTGCTTATAAATTACATATACGAGTATCATTCGAATATTAATTAACAGAATAAAAGTTAGTTTCCAGAATGACAGTAGAGAGGTCAACGACTACCACGTTACTTACTTAGTTAGATAGTGTGACAGTTTCGGGTGGATTAAAGTTAGTAGGATCTTTCGCCTCCAGTTTCGCACTCTCATTAATGAGATCGCCTTGCACTTGTGTGTTTCAGCTAGGAAAAGTTTTCCTCTACTATGTTACTTTGTCTTACCGGATTGGATCTCCTATATATATTTATTCGCATTACATGTCCTAACTATCTTAGACGACTTATGTGCATTTTCCTGAACAGGTCGATGCTTCCGCACATTGAGTGGTGTTCGATGTCATATCCTTTTTTATAATTTTTACGTTCTCGAAGGATATAGTGTACACTTAAAATGTTTGCACTCAGCGCGGGCGAAGGAAATTTAGAGAGGAAAGAAACAGAGGCACCGTTGATTTTGAATATTTTCAGACTTTAATGACAGGGAAATAAAGGCATTTATAAACTGATCACTATTCAGAGCGAGACGAGTGTTATGGCTGAAGAGACGAAATGCTACTCGAAATTTCGATTGATCATGGTGAAAATAGTTTCGCTATCAAGATTTCATTAAATCGCTTTGAATACACTCTCTTCTTAGCTTCCCTTGTTTTCATAAAAACACTGTTTCTTAAAGCCCGGAACACTGCATGAAACTCAGATACCCGGAATCTTTTCCATCGCTTGTAGGCTAGGTCGCGTTGTTTTATAACTTCTTGAATTTCAGGTGTAAACCATGTGATAGTATTTGTTAGCATGTGTTTTGTTTTTATTGGAACATGTGAGTTATAGAGACTACGTATGGCATTTTGTAAGAAATTTATTTGATTATCAGCAGAAGTCATAAAATAAACATCTCGCCAATTAAATTAAGTTTATTGCCCTAAAATCGATATATTTATACAAAGAGACTGCGGTTTGCGCCGGAGGATGTCTGACAGTCGTAAAAATCAAGTCATGTTTTGAGAAAGCGGACGCTGACAACTGAGTACAAAGAAGGGTGTTTTCGGGATTGCTTGTAAGAAAAAGGTCTAAAAGGGTTGATGAGATGCTTGTGAAATGCGTTGGATTAGCAGTATTGATAGACCCTAGACCAAGGGTACTGATTTTGTTTGTAATGTAATAGTTTCAGTGTAGTGAGATGTTAAATCTTAAATCTTCTCGAATTCAGATAGATCCACATTTTTATTAAAACGGTAAGCTAAACCGAACAAATATTTGCTTGACACATAAATAGTTTTCTCAACAAAATAATAATCAATTAGGGAGGTAGCTTCAGATTTAATTACAAATTCAAAATTTATGCACTCGCGAATGTACATATATTGCAACTCCCCCACCAATACCTATCAGCACGATACAACTTTTAACCATTCATATTGTATACAATATTAGGAATATCCGGTTGAAACCAAGTTTCAGATGCACACACTATGTCAACTTTCGACTTCACAAACACATCACGAAATTCGTCGATTTTGGGCCAAAGACATACATGTAATCCACTACACTACTTGCAAATAATATCAAGCATAACATGCAAATTATTGTTTATGCTGTCAGTTGTATAGACACTAATTATTTTCAATAAATAAGAACAAATCTTCCACCATAGGACATGACAAAAACATAGCACCCAAAAGAAATAGAAGAACAGATATTTGACCAAAATACTTAAAAGAGTAAGTATATAAGGTAAAAGAAAGTCAAAAAAAAAGAAAAAGTTTAGAAGCATACAAAATAGTTTAGTTTTTAGTTTTAAATGCATTTTATTTTCTTAACACTAAATCTTACATTCTAACAAAAAATGCTTAAATGCTAGCTTACAATTACTTAACAATCTTATACTAACTTACTGGCCCCACACAGGCACTCTAAGCTACTCTAAATACTTATATCTATGTCTTTCGACTGCAGTTACATTTTATTTATAAATACTTATTTTCTATACTTAAAGCTAAGAAAAAATTTGTTTACAAAAACTTAGCATATGGACATTTATTTTTTATAAAAACTTAGTATCTAACTTAAAATAAATCTTAGCCTACCTAACCTAAATGCACAATACACACATAAACACACATAGACATTATACACAATCATATACATACATCAGTATACACCTTTGTATACACTGATATATGTATATGTTTCTTAAATGCTAACCTAAACCTATGTAAGCTGGCCATCGCTATTTACTGAGCAAATAGATTGGTCAGCTCTGCCTCGTTAGTGAGGCTGGTCCGTAATTGACGGAAACGACGACAAAACATCTTCTCCGTCATTCAACCACCAGAAATGCTGGTGCTGCCGAACGACATCCCCCTTATCGCGATTCCCCACCGCCCTACTGAACCTGAGGCGATCCACACTGCCGTGTGCGACGTCTCTGCCGTAGTTGAGTCGCCTGTCCCCAGCTGTCCGAGCGACATGGAAGATTAACGGGACCGCTGATCTATCCTGGATCAACCCTATCTGATCTAGGTAGAGGAATGAGAAGCATACAAAATATATACAACAAATTACACAACTCACGATATGCCATTCGTTCTGTAGCCGAAGAGTACGGACGTGTGTCCGGGAATGGATATGAAAAGCGGTGAGTACTGCCGTCAGGAAGGGAATATATTAGATTGGAAGTGGAAGACAAGACATTATTAATAAAGATTAAAAAGAGTGTCGAAGACAGAACGGAGCCCTGGGGCACACCAGCATTTATTTCGTGAATATCAAACTTCAACCATCCAAGACAACATAAAATGAACATTACGAAAGGTAATTTCTAATCCATTGAAGAATAGATGCACGCATTTTCAACAAAATGCCTTAGAAATATCAAGTGCAACTATCTAGCTTTCGCCAGATTGATGTACGCTTTGGTTGCCCTTTTTGTTGAGTCATGCCATCAAACCACCAGTGGACTTGTTTATACGAAAACCGTACTGCCACTTCAGTAAGAAGTTTTCGTATTCCGAGATAAGTCATGACCTGATGCTTTATCAGTGCTTGCGAAACCTTGGAAAGAAGGTACGCAAGTACAATGGCTCTGCAGGAGGAGAGAGAAGAATGTTCTTGCTTCGGCAGAACATATACTAAAATTGGAACGATACAGAGAAGATTAACATGGCCCCTGCGCAAGGATGACACACAAAATCGTGAAGCGTTCCACATTTTTTTAGGTTAGCACTTAAGAAATATATACATGTATTAGTGTATACAAGGGTATATACTAATGTATGTATATAATTGTGTATAATGTCTATTATTGTGTATGTTGTATAGGATTAGGTAGAAGTTTACTTTAAGTTAGATATTAGGTTTTTATAAAAAAATAAAAAATTTTGTTAACAATTTTTTCTTAGCCCTAAGTATACAAAATAAACCTTTATAATAAAATGTAAATGAAGTCGAAATACATAAATATAAGAATTTAGAGTAGCTTAGAGTGCCTGTGTGGGGCCAGTAAGTTAGTATAAGATTACTAAGTAATTTTAAGCTAGCATTTAAGCATTCATAAAACTAAAACTAACTAGGAGAGAGAAGAAGATTCGAATTTTTTTATGCACGGACGCTGGACAAATGCTGTTCTCCGTCTGCTCGGAAAGATTCCTAAGGAGTAGGATTGATGATAAGGATTGATGAAAAAAAATCGCATTTATTAGGGACGAGCTGACGGAAGTGCATTCGTCCTATTAAATATTCAATGAACTTGAATGTAGAGGGACTGGCTTTGTCCAAAGAGCTAACAACTGGAATGTCGTCGAAAATGCACGTTGGAATGGAGGATGGGACAGAATTTGTAACGTTTTTGACGAACGACCTAAAGTTTCTCATTGCTTTGAGACATTATAGAATTTTTTGCTTCAGTGTATGGTAGTGTTGGACTTTCAAGAAAAGCGTTGCTGTCATTCTCGTTTGAACTTCTTTCGATTCATCTTGTTAGATCGAAAAAATAATTTTCTAATCCTGACGATAGGGCATTCTTGGCATGTGATTGCTTAGCAAAAATGTGCAGCACTTCAACCGAAGAGTACTGTTTTCCATATCGCATCCCTGTTCTTGAATGCAAACATCGTCTGCCTTAGTTATGTTAACTCATATCGTTGATCAACACAGTTTTTGCAGCACCAATTCCAGCCTAACCCTATGCGTGGAAAAAACTAAATCAGGGTTATTTCTCAGGGTACTGGTTGCCGCACGGCCTTATACAGATATGGTTTTGTCGATGACTTTGACCGTTTCGTCCTATTACCGTCTACTGGAATTGCAGCCTTTCTAAGCAGCAATGCTTGGTAAAATCTTTCCACGGAGGAAGTGCCAGGAACTTTTTACCGCTTGGCCCTGTTCTGAGACCAAATTCAGTGGTTGTCACTTCCGCCGATCTGATTCTACTCAAGTGAGACTTTTAGCACTCTCGGATTTTATAGAACTTGATTTCTCCTTGCGTCGTTTGTTTGCCCGTTTGTCCTTTAAAAGTAATCCTTCATAGTGTGACTCTTTGGATCTCGTTCGTCTTCCCGGCATAAGACGTCAAAAACGGCACTCTGACTTATCACCTGTCTACTGAGCCTCTCCGGTACTCCGTAAATCATTTTAGCACAATCTACGTGTTTAGGAAAGAGCCCCAATGAGTCGCTGTAATCGAAACATCTAGCAACTCACTGGTCAGGAATTTTTTTCAGTATGTTGGTTGGAGCCCCGAAAATGAATAATCTCTATTGTTTAGTCATTTAGCATCTCGTGTAAACGAGAGTCCAAAGAGTTCCGCTAAGATCACCATAATCTAAATATCACTTCTTTCTAAACGGAAAATGGCTTTAAGAGTGCAGACCACGATATGAATATCAACGGGGGGAAGACTCATTAGTGCATCTATACCAGGACCGGTGCATAGGGAATAGGATGCTGACGAAACAGATCGTCCTTGGGGTTTTGGTGAATGTGAAAGTGGAAACAGTGCTAAATAAATTTGTTTCACAAAACATCAGCCGAATAGGGCCAAATAGTAGACGAGTCATATCAGTCAGCTTTCTCCTTGTTATTAAGAAAATAACTCTACTTTTGAGATTATTAATTTAAAGGCCATTTGAAGTGTTCCATAATATTTAAGGCTGTCTCCGGCTTAGTGTAAACGGCCGCAAGGCGACCGATGAACAGCAATGAACATCATACGAGAGAGTTGATCAATATGCACGGTTCCCCGCAAGTTGGCCTTCTGTCTCCAGTGCATCTTGACCGCAGTCAGGATCCGCAACAAGGGTTATGTTCTCTGCTTCGTTTACTTCGCCTTGTTTGCTCGGTGTATAGCAGGCAAAATTACCTTAAAGCATCATCAATGTCGATGAAAATGACCACATTTTTATCGAGTCCACATTCAATTCTAAGACAGAGGGTCTCTGTTTTCGACCCAGCGTAGATGTCATTAGATTTTCTGCGTATGTCCAGTGTGGATGGTTTGCCCCTTTTGAGGAGGTTGACCGGTCGGGTAATATCGCAGAATTTCCTTTAAGAGGCACTCTGGATTAGTTTCTTTTGATTCGATCTAAAAAAATACTCCAAATCATTCTTAAGCGACTTGTTTAAAAGTTTTCTAGTTTCCTTACATAGTAGCTGTAGATCTGCGTTTCAAAAGGGAACGAGCTATCTAACGATTTTTTCCTAGCTGGACATGACAGTTCTAAGCATTTCATGAGACAAGCTACGAAAAGTCTCTTCTATCATCTGCGTTGTTTTGAGTTTAGACGAAGCATTGACGAATTCGAAATGGATGCGGTTATGATCTGCCTTGGAAACCTCCAACAGTACTTTCGAGCCAATAGTCTTCCTAGCGTACTTGTTGTCGATTACTCGGTGTTTAACTTTCATAAAAAAAGATGGCTGCGAGCCAACATTGTGATCAACCAGTTCAGACGATAGATAAAGTCCAAGAAATGATTCCCTCTCAAGAGTCAATGCTGCATATGATAAGCCCCATGTCACTGGAATCACAGTATTTAATGAAATTGCTACTGCCTTTGGTGGTGGTCTAGCATTTATAAAATTATATGGTAAATAAGATAACGCAACGGCGCGACGTCGTGTTATTCTCCATTCATTAAATTATTATAAAAAAAACTGCGATTCAAAAAATTTTTATAAAAAAAGTTATAGTTGCTCGCAATATAAAAAACAAAAAAAAAAAACCGCTGTGGTATAAAAAAAATTTTAAATACTATATACGAGTAGTAAAACTCATGGTCACACTGGTTTTGAGTATAATGTAACAGGTGAGTCGGCGAGGCAACCACAAACTCCAGGCTATAGAGACTACCTTCAGCAGATACACGACAAGTGTGGTTCAAACTTTCGTGGCAATCACTACGAATCCACCATAAAAGATCGTCGTCTGGTACTCAGAATGCCAGTTGCTTAATAAACGTGATCGAGTCCAAGGAGCTTACGGATAAAACGTAAATTTTGTTTTTGTTTTCTTTTTTAAATTTTTACAAAGCCAATCGTGATAATCAGTGTGTATCTTCATCTCGCCGAGTTAATATCCAGTGTAAGTGGAAATATAAACAAAAAGCAAATATACAACTACCTACAACTCGTAGGTGTTTATAGTGCGGTAATATTCGTATTGATAGTGACAATGACGTTGAAGTTGAAAGGCAGAGAAAAAAAAATTAACTATTACCATCACGATTACTAACTGCAGCAATTCTGAAATTAAATTTATGTTATTTCCACAGTTGAAAATCTTTTTAAAAGTGTTTTGCAATAGCTTTTAGAAAAAAAAAAAACTGGTACCACTTGTGTCCTTCTGACTTGTGTTACTTTGTTGCAGTTTTAGTGGGCGACTCTATTGGGAGCAGAATACGAAATCGAAATTCTGATTTGCATACCGTTGACCTTCGCTTTAAAGTGGACACGGACATTCCTATAGATACTCTGTGTTTGTGATTCGATAGAAAAGAAAAAAACATACAAAAACTGGTCTACATACAATATTTCATGCAAACATTCTCCAATGGCTTTGTGGATATTGGAAATAATTGCAGTCTTGGATTTATTGGATTTCTATATCCAACGAACTCATTCTTAGGCGCATTGTATAATGGGTTGGTGCAAATGGCATTAGCAAAATAATCAATTTAAATGAGAAACAATTTACTGAGCACGTCTATCTTCAAGGACATCTTAGATTAGTTCGTTCGTTTACATGTTCCTCAAGGATAATAGAGAATATTGTCTATCATACACGGAAGAAGGTAGGGGTAATATATCCGGGGTCTGATGTTGATTTAATTGAGCTTCTAAGTTCCCTGACCGCAAGCAGTTTGCATTTTGGAGGGCTCTTATCAGATAAGACAGTTTCGAATTTTATTCGTAAGCTTTTATATATTATATAAAAAAATAATATTTATTACAGAATATTTAGCCGCCTACAAAACATTATTTTGGCCGAATCCATAGAGATCCCAACTTGAAATTTGAAATGGAAATAGAGGACGAATCTCTCTATAATATATAAAAAAATAAAAAAAACACAAAATACCATTTTTTTAGTTATTCAAGGATATATGTAAAAAGGATATTCTGGAATATTCTTTGTCCTTGAAAGTAAAAATTATTCCCAATCTTTGAAAGTTCATCTTTTCCTGAATTCAACAAGATATATTTTATCAAATTCTGGTGAACCAAAGTTATGATTTTTTTTTGCCAATTTTTGAAGTTCCGTTACATGCAAACTATATTGAATTCTGCAAAACTTTTTTCACCTTATGATTCGTAAGACTCCACTGAGTATTTGTACCACTTTTCAGCCAAATCGGAGGGATCTCGTTCAGCACATCGGTCGATCCTTCATGGAATGACCCATATCTACTGTTCAATTTAATTTCAAAACTTCTAATACTACGATGTTCTTTCTAACAAATGTGACTGTTGCATATTTTGGGCACAGTGTACACCAGTCTACTCTTGGCGTATTCATTTTAAAATTGAGGAAGGTGATGCATTCCCTCCGCTCTTCGTCTGGTGTTTGGAAGTTTGGGTCATCATGGTACTCTAGCACCACGGTCATTTCCACACATTCAGAACTCAAACGTTGTTGATAATGGCGTCTCTTCTGGAAAGTAACCTAACCGCCCTAATTTTGATGTTTTGCAATTTCTCAATATGCATTTTCGCTGCGTCTACCCAAGCCAGTACACAATTTCTATGTTTTGACTCTATGAGGGCATTGTACACTTGCTTTCGTACATTAACCGTAGATTTGTATTGTATATAGGCCAATGTGATCATCCCCTAGAAAGCGACTGTCATTAGTGCTGACTAGGTATATGTAAGAATCAACAAGCTGAATGTGTCATTTCATCCGTGTGATTGTTGACGCTGGGTACTATGGACTTGGGACACTACTAGCAAATTCTCATGGCACCATTTGTCGACTGCGTATAACGGCTGCTCCCACCAGCTCATCACGAACGGGGTGGTCTTTCCTAAACACTGAAGCATTTCATTCACATAAAGCATGAAAAGAAAAGGAGAAAGTTTTGAACCTTATGGAACCCCATACTGCATTACTTGTGTCATGCTACAGCACTGATTTTTACGCGAAAGGTTCTTTCTTCTAGGTAATTAATTAACTAGTACGCTAATTATCTCCCTGTTCCGGTTTTTTGAATAGCTTTGAGCAGTCTGTTATGGTCCAGTGTATCGAAAGCCTAGCTGAAGTCAATGAAGAAAACTAACACATGATGTCGCTTGCTTAAGCTAGTGTTAACAAAGTTCGCAAAGTCCGCAACAAGACGGTTAGTGCTTCTTACTTTTTGGAAGCCATGTCATGCTCCCCGATGAAATCTCGAATCCGACCTGCGTCTTTTTGCTTTATGATTTTTAATATTAGGATGTCAATAGGACGATAGTTCGTTAGCTGGGTCTTGGTAATGTCCTTCTGGACATTTAGGCAATGTAATAGTCTCTCTATTGCAGAGGACTGAATATCTCCAAAATATTATATTATACACTGAGACTCGCAGTATTAAAGTACTTCGTTCTGACGTACGCTTAACACTGACGTATGATTAAAAATGTTTACCCCAAAAAAAAAACATTTGTCTACTAATGTGTCAGTGTTTTTACTGCTTGGAAAGTTTTATTCAAATGGGGTCATCTATTGTAAATGCGACTTTTTTTTCTAAAATCTCACTTATTAACGCCCACGATTTTTCCAGTATTGTTTGGTCCTTGTATTGTAAAATTGATCCTTGGTTCCAGGCATTTTTTTTTAATTAGTTTTATTTTCTCATAGATTTAAGCTTCTAAGATATAGCATATACACAGCTTGCTCAGAGATTTGACATATAAATTATATTTTACGACTGAAAAATTATTTAAACATTCCGAAATCAGTTTTAATTGAGGAGAACATTTGAACTGAAAACTATGATTAAAACCCACGTTTAGAATGTTTTCTAACATGAAAATAACACCAAAATAAATATGTCTATAAAAAAAAAAACAAATAAACATATTACTCTGTTTATTCATTTATTTATTCTGTACTAAATAATGTATGAATAAATGAAGAAATAAATAGATTTCAAGAATTAAATAAATAAATAAACATGTTTGTTAATAACTGAAGAACAAAATAAATAAATAAATGAACAATAACATTTAGATAAGTGCTTCATAAAAGTTAATTGAGTTATTAAATTTTTTATTAACATTTTGTTTGAATCTTTACATCTCAATCTGAACCTTTGGTGATTTTTTTTCTACTAAAATTATGTTCCCCCTTGTGAGCCGTCACATAGCACATATTTTTAATACAGTAGTAATAACTTCGGTATACCCGGATCCTTGGAAACAAGCCAAAATTGTATCAATTCCTCAAAAGGGCAACACCACAGACTTCTGGTCAATTGCTTTACTGTCCTTCCTTTCAAAAGCATTTGAATTCATTCTGTCGAGACAAATTGAAAACTTACCCCTCTTCTGATACTACTTGACTTTTCCAAAGCCTGTAACTCAGTTGACCATATAATTCCGTGTAATAAACTCTCTTCCCTCTGGCACTATCGTCAAATTTATTTTTTCATACCCGAGTGATTGTCTGTAAGCAGTCTTCTTTATTTTTCGTCCGTAAAAATGTCCCTCAAGGCTTATTCCTCTGACCCTTATTATTCTCAATGTTTATAGATGATTTATTGTACCAATGTGTTTATCTAATTGTAAATTCCATATGTATGCTGACGACGTTCAAATTTATTTGATATCTCCAATAGTGTTGTAGCAAAGTTAAATGAAGACATATCTGCTGTAGCATCTCTGAACCAATTATTTATTAGCCCGTCCAAACCAAAGGTTCCACAAACCGCTTATGTAATATCCCATAATCGTTTTAAATAACTCCCACGTTAAAATGATGCCCAAAATAAAAAATCTTGAAATTTAATTTAAAAACATTTTGACTTGGAATGATCATATCACTCACCTTAAATCTAAAACCTACGGAACCTAGTTTATCGACAACTAGAGATTAGCTACCGTTGCAAATAAAGTTGTAACTAGGCAATCCACTTAGAATGCCTTATAGTGACAAAAAATCATTGAGTCTTCCAGTAACTTTCGGTGTGCCCCAAGGATCTGTCCTAGGACCTCTTTTGTTTACGTTGTTTATAAATTATATTTATAAAAGGATAATGTACTGCGATTGTCATATTTATGGGGATAATGTTCAATTATATAAAAAAGTGTTAAAGTTCTTTCGTGTGCTCCAGTGTGACCGAATTTAACACAGACCATCGCTCTATATTTGTTTGGACACCAAAAAATTGCTTAACCCTTAAACCACTGATGTCAAAATCCAAAGTATTTTCTTATGAAAATGTCGGTGCTAATAGAATTTTATGTTGAAAAATATGAATTTAAGGTTAGTTTATCGAAAAAATGTTATTTGGAAGCGCCAGGCGAGAAAAAGGTAAGGTAACAAAAGGTAAAAGGTAGGCGGTCTTGAGGGTTAAAAATAAAATGTTATGGTTCATTCAAAAATTAAAAACAAAACAGTTTATTCAAATGCAAACTTTAAGAAATATAGGCAATACAAAATTCTTATTTTTGAGTGCGATATGTCTTGAAACAGTTCTTAGCTTTTGAAAAACACAAATGTCCATTCGGGAAAATGATTAGTTTCATCAAATCTAAGACTGTCCACTGGATGTACAGCTTTTTTGCCAACATCGTTGCTTGGAGGGGCTTGCGTAGCAGATGATCGCCGACCAGCAGCATACAGTTCTTTGGCGATGCTCAACCTAAACTCACATTCCATTTTTTCGGCATTCCGTCGTCTGTACAAGATAATAGAATTAGTAATACATATACAGAAGATGGTAAAATATCCTGGTGGTCATGTCTTGCGTTTTTATTTGAAGTCCATTTCGACCCATATGGGAGTCCATCAAATCAACTCCACGCATATGGGCGTTATACTCACGTATAATTTGTCGACAATCAATCTCTTCGTACATTTTTTCTTTTCTGTTATACCATGGAGTTTTTGACGGCTGAATTGTTACATTTGTTTTTAAAAAAGGATTTGTACCAACGTAAGTTGAGCAAAGCTTTCCATAAAACTGTGATAATATCGACACCGTAAGCGCATCCGACGTATTCCGTTGAATACGAGTAGCCTCTCGAAGCTTTCTTCAATACCTCGCTTTTGCCGTTCAGAAGCTGTTTTTCCCCTGAAAGCAACCTCATTCACATGCAACTGAATGCACATTTTTTGCTACAAAATGTCCTTGAACTCTGAGGAATCTTTATTAATATTTACTAAGTCTAAAAATATAAAATGTTTACAACCTATTTGGCTTAGAAAAAAGTTCATTTGAAATACATACTAACCACCTCCAGTGAAGCCACCAGCTGATGGCATAATTCGTGGACCAGATGATTCTTCAGTAGGTTATGGTGATCGAGCCCTTTTTTTGGGCTTAAACGGAGTTGCCACATTTATTTGTGGATCATGTCGTGTTTTTGTGGACATGTGCAACACAGCCGCAACTTCGTGGATTGCAGTAGCTTTTGTCACCTGATTTGGAGCATCAATTATGTTCAGACTCAGATTGCTCACGTTCAAGGACAATTTAACAGCTTTGACAAACGATGAATCGTCCATGAGTTGCAAGCAATCGAGTGTCATTGCATTTTCTTCGGGTTGGAGCTCATCACAATAATAATCTGGGCCTGCAATCTCGTCATCCAAAGCTTCGAACTCATCGTCTGATTCAACCGAATCCATCAACACTGCTATTTCTTTATCATTCAGCACGGAAGGTCTTATTTTATTCGTCTTATCACATTCCATATTCCTCGAATTTCGGCGAGACATATTCATTGACTCTAATAAAATATAATTGCTTACAATAAAGCTTTTGACTCAGCTAAAACATCCACTAAATACCGACAGAAAATACAAAAGTAAACAAAATTGGGATGATATTTTTTCACAGCTAAGTCACTAAGACCGTCTACAAACGGTCTTCACAAAATTGTTTTTTTTTTACAGATCAACCAAAATATAAAAACATCACAACATAATATCTAACTACTTACCAAAAAAATTCCCTTGTCTATTGAACTTTTAGAAATATATTTTTTTTAATTCTTATTGTCGCACAAAAATCACAATAAATTTGTTCACCTGTTTTCACAAAACTTTTCATAGAATTGGCTACATCTATAAAAATTTTCTGCTGAAAATTTTCAAATTAGTTCTATTGTTATTCTATGTTAATCATGATTTTGTTGAACTTGCAACTAAAACTAAAAATCTAGGAATCCATTGCAACCAACATTGCAACTGGATTGATAGCATAAAATACATTGTATCTAAGACATGTGACATTCTTAGGGGACTAAGCCCAACAAATCAAAACTTGCCCACCAAAGTAAAGATGAAACAGAGCTTTCGTTCTGCCCATCATACTGTACGGATGTGAAGTATATGATGTGTTGCAGTTAAAAACTGAACACACCTTTTTAAGGTACATACATATGTATTTACCATGAAATGAGAAAAAAAAATTCTCTTTTCATTGTAAAAGGTTTTCCAATAGGGACTTGACAACTTTGAATTTAATTTGTGAACGCACTCTTGCACTAATCATCAAACTGTCACTGTCAATTTATTCAGTAAACTCAACATTTTCATCATGGTAAAGTACACGAACGAACAAGGTCTGCAAATTATAAAAATTTTCTACCGAAATTTGGAGTCGGTGACTGCAACTTTAAGAGCGTTAACTCCAATTTTCGGTCGTAATTCTCGCCCTAGTAGACAGGCAATAACAAGTTTAGTGCAAAAATTTGAGTCTAAATATTCGTTGTGTGATGTTGCCGTGTCAGTGAGACAACGGGTTGGTCGAAGGCGTCCGTTCAGGCGTCCGTAGCAAACGATCTAAATCAGTCAATTCCACGGCGTTCTCAAGAATTGGTCATCGCTCAGACCACATTATGGCGTATTTTGCGTAAGGATCTTGGTTTACACCCGTACAAGATCTGACTCAAGAATTGAAGCCATGGACCATTTGAAGCGACGTACGTTCTCCGATTGGGTTCTGAAGAAGATGCGCCAAGATGATGAATTTCATCGCAAAATCATCTTCATTTTTGGCTCAATGGGTTCGTCAATAAGCAAAATATGCGTTATTGGTTGGATGAAAATCCACATGTGCTTCATGAATCACCACTTCATCCACAAAAAATAACATGCCGGCGGCGTTATTGGGCCATATTTTTTCGTCGATGATAACGATTGTCACGTTACTGTGAATGGTCAGCGTTATCGCGCCATGATCACCGATTATTTTTGGCCCGAATTGGAAGATATGGACTTGGACGACATGTGGTTTCAACAGCATGGTGCCACAAGCCACACAGCACACGCTACAATCGATTTATTGAAGATTAAGTATGGTGAGCGTGTTATCTCAAGACATGGCCAGTCGATTGGGCGCGTTGTTCGTGCGATTTAACGCCGCTTGACTATTTTCTGTGGGGCTGCGTTAAGTCATTGGTTTATGCCAACACGCCGATGACGTTGGAAGAGCTCAGAGCCAACATTGAACGCGAAATGTCAAGTCCTTATTGGAAAACCCTATAGCATAAATAAACACTTTTCGTAAAAAGATATACAAAAATGTGAAGATTTTTTTAGCATTTTGAAAAGTAATGCCTTTCAGGACGACGCTTTCGCTTAGAGTTGTGACAACTTTTTGTAGAAGTTCATTGTAGTGTTGGACTGGCGACCTATGGTGGCGTCCCTGGAGCTAATCTGTTGCAAGGCCAGCCAAAAAGCGACTTGTTCATTTTACGTATACTCTTAAAAAGGGCTAATTTTGTTAGGCGAAAGTCATTCTGACGGCGCTAAAGGATACATGTGTTTAGATTAACTAAGGTTGAACAGGGGTATGATGGATATGCCATCGCACAGATACCAGGCACCAAAACATGCCCATCGCAATCCTTGTGGAACCAGTTGAATTTGTCTTAAAATGGCAAAATCCTAAACAATCTCCCTGGTGAAACACCCAATTTTCCTGCAAAAGCCAGGAAGGCCTTTGAAGTTCGTGCCGCCTTTTTCCATCTATTTCCTTTGGCTACGCGATATTGCCTCGCATTCACACAGTATGTGTGTTATGTCCTCAACAGCTTGCAGATCATCGCAGAATCTGCAAACATCCATATCTGACAATTTGAGTCTTTGAGAAAGTGTCCTGTCAGGATTGCTATTACTGTCCTAAACTTATCCCTGTTTAATTTTATTAACTTCCTAGATCTTTTGCCGTTAAAAAGCGCCCAAAGAGCTTTGGATACGCTGTGTCCTTCATGACTTGACCACCTTAGGTCGACAGTGCCCCTCAGTATACAAAGGGGTGGTTTGGTGTTGGCAACCTCGCTATTGTAGAGTAGCCTTCCTTTTCTTGCAAGTTCGTCCGCCATTTCATTTCACTTAATACTTATCTCTCAGCTCTGGGTCTTCTGAGAAGATACCAGAACCAGTTCCTTCTACTGGTTTTAAGCCGTCTGTGAAAATTGTAATTTCATTCGACCTGATTATAGCATTATTTTGCCAGTCCTCCCTCTCCGGTTACCTTATATCATACAGAATGTCGAAGTTGACCGAGGAAGGAATTTCATCCGTTAGAATTGGAATGCCTGGCAGTAGCTCCGTTAGGACCGTGCCATGTCCGAAACTATTGCTCTTAAAGTAACGCAGATTAGTGAGTCGTATCGCACTGTTACCAGACAATTTTTTGGTCTGTAAATCAAGCGGTGTTAGGTGCAAAAAGGTGTCGTTCTTTGAACCGGCGCTCATTTTCCGGAAATCGTTTTCTTGATTTTTGCTTTCCACCTTACTAGTGCGCCGTATGCAAGTAAGGGTCTTACCACCACCGTATATAGCCAGTACACCGTAGCAGGTTTTAAGCCCCAAATTTTTCTTACTGTTTTTTTGCAATTTCAATTGCAATTGCAATTCAGTTTTTTGTCCAGAATCATACCCAGATACTTCGCGCTGCCCGAGAGGAACAGTTGGCGTAGTTTAGAGGGTCTCCTTTCTTGAGGATCGAACAAACAATGCTGAGGTTCCATTCATCGGGCATACTTTCGTCCGATCATATTTTACAGATGGGTTAGAGTATGCTCCTTACCAAGTCATCGCCTGCCACTTTAAAGAGCTCGGTAATCAAGCCGTCCACTCCAGCAGATTTGTTGTACTTAAGCTTAGATATGGCTATCTTCACTTCATCCAGGTCGGGTGGATGAAATTTTTAATCTACATCGTCCAGGTTGAAAGTTTAATTCTGCCTGATAGCGGTATTTGGTTCATCACGCCTTTACACAGTCTACAGAAATGATCTTTCCAAATCCTCAGCTGCGACTGCGACACTACTACTATGTATGTACTCGTATGTCCCCTTGTTTGTCTCTACGGGCTTCAGTTGCATGTTTGTGTCCGTAGCATATTTTTTTTATCGTTTGGTTAAGCCTACGAATTTCATTCCTGGAGTAGAATCTCTCAATTTCCTCGGCCGCGCGCTTCTCATGCTCCTTCTTTTTCCCCCTGAGAACTCGGTGTTCGTCTCTCCACTCGTCCTTCTATGCAGAGAGGCTTTGTATGCCTCTCGCTTAGCTGAATGTGCTTGCCGGCGATACTTGATGCTGGAGGCATTTGACCTATTAAAAGATTAAGGAAGACTCGATTGTAGCTTTCGAACTTCCTCAGAGTAATAACTTGCGACGTTCGATGGACATCCATAATACTGGAGGAGTGCCTTACGTCGATCGCAATGTGGCCAATCCGGTTGACGGTTGATTGACCAGGAGTTCTCCATGTCGCCTTATGCATATCGAGATGTGGGAACTGCGTGCTAGCTACGGCAATGTTTTGCCCCGCCGCAAAGTTGATTAGCCTGAATCCATTATCAGAGGTGGTGTCGTGCAGGATATTATTTCCGAGAGGACTACCAAATATGCCCGACATAGCTAGGGCACTGCTCGTAAGTCATGTCCAAGAGCTCGTAGAAGCCATCTTTGGTGTCGTCATCTTTCTCCAATGTGGGGGCTTGTGCGCATATAAAGCTAATATGGGTAAATTTAGCCTTCATACGGATTATAGCGAGGCGCTCGTTCAAATGACGGAAACTCAAAACATCTTGCCTCAGTTTGCCTCGAATAACGAATCCGCATCCAAAGAAGTGCTGCTTTTGCAGTCGATAACAATCGCCGTAGTAAATGTCGCAGTCTTTCGTTCTCTATTTGTCCGGCCCATCCCATCGCATTTCTTGGATGGCGATAATATCTGCTGTACAGCAGTCGTTCGGCTGCACATGGCCTATTAAGGGACCTAATATTCCACGTGCAGATACGTAGTTTGTTGTCCTTGTTTCGTTTGCAGGGGTTGTCAACTGTAGATCCGTTCGTGTCCGAAGCTTTTTGCTGCTTTGTAACTTTTTTTTTCGTGGGCTGGCAGTTACCCCGGGGGCACAACCGCCAAACTGTAGGGCCAGTTCGATTATAATACCACTAGGGTCTAGCCGACCGAAGCCAGTAACCCATTCGGGGATGTTTGCGCTGCCGCTAAAAAAAAGTCTCTTTTGTTTTGTTCTGTCCCGTTTATAGTGCTGCTACGAGTATATACTCGTACATATGTCTGCTGGTCAGCACTCGCGCTTATAAGTTTGGCAAGTCGCGTCCGGACAGAAATCGACTAGTACCCGATGGCTACCACTTGGAGGCAAAATAAGCGCAATTGATGTTTAGAAACAGTTGCAACATTGGGTATCGCCAAGTTGACACCTCTCAGTGCCTACCCTAATTGCACAGCACCCAACCATCATTGAAGAACATGAGCTTCGTTTTCTTATGTTCTGTTAACCAACGCCTTAATATATAAATGACATGCTTTATGCCAGCAACTAGATCTAGAGGATTTAATGAATCGTAAGCAATTGCCAGATCATCATCAAATGTTTGGCAATGAATGGTTGAGCAAATAACGAATTAATATATATTAGAAAGAGCATAGGACCCAATACTGATCCTTATGGAACTCCTAGATTAACAGGTTTTGATTCAGTGAAGACATTACCTACCTCTAATCCGATTATTTAAATATGAAACAAACCAGCTGAAGTCAACATGAAACTTATTTAAAAGAATGCAATGATTGACCTTGTCAAATGCTTTGGTTATACCCTTCGACGTTTGCTATGGGATTTATTACTACATATACCGCGAAGCGAAGCAGTATCGCTGTGAATTCCCGGCCCAAGCCTTTACAGTAGGCATGTTGAGCCATAGACAAAAGTCGTGAATCAATTCTAAATCGTATATAGACACCAATCAGTCGTTTTAGAGTTTTCAAAAAGAAAGGTCCTTTGGGATAACATGAGAACATTTTTCGGCTTTGGGAATCAAAACTACATTAATTTCCCTCCATGACAAGGGAATGTGGATCATTTCTACGTCATGATATTCACTAGAGTTAGCAGGATGATATTTGTAGCTCGACAGGTGTTATACCGTTCGGCCCAGCAGACTTGTATAATTTGAAGCTATGGAGCGCCCAGAGCAGTTTGTCTCTTGTAATCAGACCGTGAATTTTAGTCGCGGCAGCAATAATCCTACTAAGGCCTACTCGTAGAATAGGGTGCTACCTGGAAAATAGGGGGGCGGTCCAGTAGCGGGTTGAGTGATTCATCACTTGAAGTCATCCAAGAGCCATCGGTTTTTTTCAAACAACTAAGTTACAAGGATTTTTCTTACGCGCAGTCGCTCAGAGGTTTCTGTTATTTTGCCACAGAATGACCACCAGGAATGTTGCTTTGAGACTCATTACATGGGGAGCTTAGGAGTTCAGAAGAGAGTAGTTTTAAAAGTATTCCTCTGTATTTTGGGCAATCAGTTTTCTGATAAAGAGACGTATAATGAGTGCGGCCAAGGCCTTTTTGGAATGATGGAGGTTTATCTGAAGAAACTGTAGCACTATTGCTACACTCAACCAGAGAAGGTGTTGGTGTTTTCAAATTTGGGGCGTTTGGGAACCGGCGCAGTTTCTCCAACGATCTCTGGAAATTGGAGGAGCCATTTTAGAACTGTGAGTATCCGTGTTTTAGCATGTTGTTGGCTCATTCTGTTTTGTTCCTTATATCTGCAGTTCTCTTGACCTCCAAGGTTGTAGAGCAGCTTGGGTGGGGCTTCCCGACACAGTTGTGCTTCTGATTCCTCTTTTGAGGGAGAAGTTTTAGTAGCAGCACGAAGTCTGTAGCCTATGGTCTATGGCCTGTCACAGACTTGCTGCTACTAAGGGTGAAGGAAGTGATAGGACTATGACTTGCATACAGTCTTGCAACCCTTGAAAGTTTTGCAGGGTTTGACTCATTGCGATTGCCTTTGGAAGGTGAGTGATGGCTTGCCACAGTTTTGCCTTTGCTCGGCATTGCAGGAGCCTTGCTGGTAGTCGGTGTAGTCACCGAGTGACAGTCCAATATTGGAACAGTACCGGCCTCGAGTTTTAATTTGAGAAATGATTCCATATGGAATACCACAAGTGGTGGAGAAAGAGAGATCCATCTGTACAAGGAACCGCCATATAGAGATAAGGCTGGCTAATCCAGAGATCGACAGGTATCTAGATACTCCGTTCACGTCTGAACTATTTTTTAAATACACCTTGATCCAGACCAGGGGAGAAAGGAGACTGAAAGAATGAAGTGAGAAAGATAGAGGGAGAAAATGAGGGGGTGATGACTCATCTGGATAACTCCTCGAGAGTCATTAATTTTAATCAGCCTCTACAACTCCACAAGTTCGGTGCTCAGTGTAGAGGAAAGTTTTGAATAACTCTGAGAACTTTCGTTTACTCTCCCATGTTATTCAGGTTAAACAACAGGACTTCCCTGTTAGTATTGTTGAAGGCCGCCATGCTCAAGAATTAAGCTTTTGACGTAGAAATTCCATACTGATTTACTTTGACAGTTTCGAAAAGAAGCGCTTATCTTTTATATTCCCTATTCACCTCATTAATTGTAGGATGCATCCTAGTTGTCAATCTTTGCATATTTGCTTTGAAGCTGCACTGGCCTCTTGATGCATTCCATAGTTTTAGCGAGAATGCTGCGTTTTTCTGGCCAACAGTTGATAAACGAAATATGTGGTTCACCCACAAGGCGTACTCTACGAGGAAGTCATTCATTTTAATTCCCGTCCAACGACCGTTTTTCATATCGTTTTGTACCACTTATCAGATTCTTAATACAAGGGCTGGCTTCAATCGCTTTATATGATATTCTAGTTCTGTAAAGAAAAAAATAACAACATTTGGATACTTTTTTGACAGATTTGCCGACAAAATTTTAGACAAACACCGTAGCAGGTGCCGAAAACTATGGCATGGTTCATAATGGGCTCTGAGCTGCGTAAACATTTTTTTTATGTAACCTTAAATCAGTTAAAGGTTTAACCTTAATTCGTTGAATGAATAAAACTGAAGTTTTGTTCATTTTGCCAACTGCTTGGTTGGTTTCATCCGCCTGGAATGCCCATTTTGGAGACATATTTGTGGCACCCCAAGTTAAGTAGGCAATACGAATTATTACCGCTCTAGATGATCTACAAAGTATATGCTTACCTTGAGATTGTTTGCACAAGCTCCATCCAGCTTTCCAAATCGCATAGTTGATGCTTCGGTTGGTTACAGTTGAACTTTTATGAGGCTAAGGTCTCCATGCTATGCTTGTCTTCTGTTTGGAATGTGGTTGTCGTCTTAAATGGGCATGTGCAAGGGCGTGGGTATTCTTGATATTTACAACAATTACACATTCGTTGTTGATATGCCTTCTAAGCACAATCATGAAGAGTATCTTTACCATAGTCACACAGTCGACAAAGCTAAGTTTCCATTGACCGTATTTATTTTAAAGAATCATCTAATTATAAAGCATCTATTCTATGGCAACAAAATCTGCTATTTTGTTTTAAATATTAAAATAAATTTATTTCGAATTTTTTGTTAAGTCAATGAGTTTTCTGCCCATTAGTAGTCGTTTATTTCAATTTATGATAAGACCGCGGGTCTAAAGAAGTGAAGATTGACTTGTATCTACTGAATGTAGTCACTAACTTGTTATACTCTAGTTTGATTGGGGGTGTCAATTTATGATCAAACCGAAAATGCCAAACTGCTTTAGGCGATAACTTGGGAAGCATTTGGACTAGGGCCTTGGTATCTTGTTCTGTTACATGTTGATTTATGTAACATACATCTGTTACATAAATCAAATTCGCTTCACATGATCCTTTTTACTCATTTCCTTCATATCTACAACCCCTCGAGAGGAACAAGATCTCAGCAATTATCGTGCGCCGTATATAATCAAAAAGATTTGGTTACTATAATTATGATTTTTGGAGAAATGGCGGCAGTTTTTACAAAATGTTATAACAAACAAGCAGAAAAAAAATTGTTAACGATCGGTGTCTAGATTTTGAGAAATCGTGTCCACCGCAAAGGTGTTTTTTGAAAAGCACGATTCTGAGAAAATCGTGTTTAAAGTTTTGATTGCTGATTTTTCGTTTGTAACATTAATTTTGGTACACTGAAACTTTTTTGTACACTCACAACGAGTCATAGATTCCAGAACTTTGCTGCTGTCATCGAAGCATTCTACCCTCTCTTGGGATTTTTTTTTTAAATTTACATCAATTTACAACAATTTACATCAATTTACCCGCAAAGCAAAGTGCTTATCTGCAGGTGGTTATCAGCATTGGTATCATTAGTTGTTTTTGAGGTGATTTAAAATAATATCTCAGTTTCATTATATAAAAGAATAGCATTATTACTTTATGTAGATATATTGTACAATTAATTAAATTCATTATTGGTGACTATTCTACTTTACAAAGTACATCGAAATAAATAATTTTCTTAATTCTTTTTTTCGTTTTCTAAGGTTAGGAATGTATTTCAAAGATTCGGAAGTTTGTTCATAAGTATTGGAATAGCACAGCGTAGTTCTCGTTTTCCATAGATGCTGAATGTTTGTGGTACTTCTAGCATTCCTTGGGCTCGTCTTCTGCTGTTTTGCGTATGACGTATAGGTTGCAGAAATCTCTGATCATCCATATAGTGTATGAGTGTTGTCATCTAAAACTTTAAAAGATGTATAAGCAGGTCTAAAAACTTTAAATAAACGATGTTGAAGATTCAATATCATATCTTTTCGCCGCGTTTCCCCAGGCCAGAATCCTATATCTGATTCTTGATTCTGCTAGCGAGTAGTACACTTGTTTCTGCACTTCAAAATAGGAATATCTTTTAAGGTATACTATCGCAAAGAGCGCGCTCAGAGTTGAAGACGTAGGGTATTTATATATAAGTGTTCATCTATAATTATACCGAGGTATTTCATGCTTTTAACTACTTCAATTTCTTTATTGTTGGCTGACAATGGGCAGTGTTCGTTTCGGTGATATATTTAAACAATATCTTCTCGCTTAGAGGGGCTGCATATGTGCATTACTTTGGTCTTGGTCGCATTTATTAGGAGGCATTTATCATGACACCATTTAGAGACGGTGATAAATTATTCTTGCAATATTTCCACCGCAGAGTTTAAACATTTGTGTTTTACCACAATTGCTATATCATCAGCGTAGGCATAGGCAGTATTTTTTTTTGAATAAGCGCAAGAGTTCGTTTGTATAGAGGATAATTAACAACGGGCCCAGTTTAGAGCCTTGTGGTACACCGTATTCACTTGGTTTTTCCTCGCTCATTATGTCTGAGACCTTAACTTTTAAGGTTCTATCTTTCAAATAGCTCTTAAGCCAGTTTGCCATTATTCCTCTCAAACCTATTTTACTGAGGCTTTCCATTAGCTTTTCATGCATTAGTGTATCGAACGCTTTACTGAAATCGATAAATAGCACGAGAACATGGTGATTTCTGTTCAGGCCGGCATTAACGATATTGGTAAACTCGCCTAGTAACATTCCAGTACTTTTATTTTTCTGAAAATCGTATTGGTTTTGATGTAGTATTTGGTGCTTGGTTATAAAATTGTTAAGTCGATTAACAACTACCTCCTCCATACACTTTTCAACAACTAACAAAATTGCCTGTAGTTTTCAGTGTTATTTTTGGTTCCTCCCTTGTATATTCGTCGAATAATCGATGTTTTCATCAGCCTTGGAACAATGCATTGATTTATACTTTGGTTAACGATTGTCTTTATAACAGGAGCTAGATACACTGCATTTACTTTTAAATCAATTGGTCTAATGTTATCGGCTCCAGGACATTTATTGCAGGTCAATTGATACATCATTTTATAAATTTCCGCTTCGGTTGCTTCTTCTACGTAAATACATTGCAGTTTTCATGGTTTGATGTTTTTACATTACATACATGCATACCCTTTGTAGCCTGGTTTGAGAAGTGCTCCGCAAATTTCTTGGCCCTTTCAATTCAAGTCTTCGTCGTTACCCGTGAAATTGTTTTTAATAGTATCATCTATAGAACATTTTTTCCTTCTTAAAAGTTCATTAACGATATTCCATGTTTTTCTTGGGTCATTTTTAGCGTTTACGAATTGTTGCTTATAAAAAGTAGCTTTTATATTTTTTGTATGTTTTTATTAACAATATTTCGAAAGTTCTTGTACTGGATTTCATAGCTTTGACTTCTTGGGCTGTTTTTCCATCTTCTATAGAGTTCATCTCTCTTTTTGCACATTGAAATTATTTCTTTCGTAATCCATGGTTTTTGCTTTCGACGACATTTGCTTGTTTTTGTTCTACTTGCTTCAGTGTATATATTATTCATTACTTTTACAAAGTTATTATAGAGCTTTTCAACATCCCTCTCTTCTAGTATATTTTGCCAGTTCATTTGCACTATTAGCTCATTAACCTTTTGTTGGCTAATATGGATCGTGTAGCGGCACGACATAGCGGCTAGGCGTCGCACTATTAATGCTTATAACTCCGGTTCTAAAACTCCGATCATTATAAAATTTTGTGAGGATATTTTTAAAGGTTTATTATTAACAAATATTCAATTAAAAATTTTTCTATTTCTTCGACCCTAACAAGTGGATATAACCCATTAAGTCTTTTTTTAGAAAATAGATATCATTTAAAGGTGCTTGCAAAATGTTTGGGGCAGAAAACTGAGATTGGGCTTAGCATTTGACAATGAAATAGCAAACTTGACAAAGCATTTTTGTCTTTGACTGTGAGCTTAACTTGCTGCTGAAATAATAGTATTTGAAGGCAATAAATTCCCTTTGCCATCCACCGAGCCAAATGATAGGCTCCTGGTGACCGAAATTGAATGCCACCTGGAGAAGTCCACCCTAAATAAATAACAATAACCTCTAAAAACTCTTTGAAGTCATCTCGACTAAAATTATCTTCTAGCTTTGACATTGCAAACAATACTCGTAGGATCTCTTGCCTTACATCTGCAAGCACACTGACAGCCTTTGAGTCCATTAACCACACACAAAATTGTCGCTTATCAATTGTTTTCCAACAAACTTAGATTCGATAAAAACTCGTTGAAGAATAATTTCAAAAACGTGATGCCTGCAAGCTAAGTAAAGTATGTCTCAACCAATTTTATTTCTAACAAGACACACGCTCCGTTTAAATGCCCGGTGTTAGATGCAGTTGTGTCAAATACAAATGCTTGCACTTTATCGACTAATGACCAGTCTTCCAAAACCTCGTGCACTGCAGACGAAACTTCTATCCCAGTTCTAGCTGACAGTTCCGGTACTCCAAGGATCGTGATGCACAGACACTCAATTTTTCAATTGAATTTCCCCGGAGTACTTTTCACTAACGCTAGGTTTTGGTTCAACTGGTACGTACTCCAAAGAACTCTATGGTGGCAAGTATTTTAAACGGGTGAAGTGATAGTACACCTACTCATACACTTACTTACTTACTTAGGTGGCGCTACATTCCGGGGTGGTCCTGAGCCCCAACCAATAAGCTTGTCTCTCCAAGTTGGTTGAGGTCACCTTCCACTTGCGCGCGCCACTTAAGGCTAGGCCTTCTCTGTTACATTGTCCCTCCGGTTTAGAGTCGAAGATTCTGCGGGCAGGAGCGTTGGTGTTCATTCGCTCTATATGTCCCAGGCATCTCAAACGCCCAATATGCAGTTTTTTGACCAGATCGTTGTCGCTGTACAAATCATAGAATTCATCGTTGAATCGTCTCCTCTAGAACCGGTCAATGCATACGGGACTAAATATCTTACGAAAAATTGTTCTCTCAAAACGACCAACGATATCTTCATCCACTTTAAAAACGGTCCATGCCGAAGACTTCGGACCATATAGCAGGACTGGGATTATAAGGACTATAAATACAGAGTTTCCTTGGTTGTTCGGGAGAGGGCTTTACTACACAGTTGGCTTCTCCGCCCAAAGAAGCAGCGATTGGCAAGCGTTATTCTTCGTTTGGTTTCTCAACAGATATCGTTTTCAGATGTGATATCAGAGCCGTAGTAGACAAAGTCCCTTACTACCTCAAAGTTACTGCTGTCGATTGTGACATTCTGGCCGATTCGATGTTGGGTGTCCCTTCTTGCTGGCAGCATATACTTTGTTTTGCGCTCGTTAACCGCTTGACCCATTTTTTCCGCTTCTGTTCCTATATTCGCACACGCACCAGTGACAGCTCGCTGTGTTCTATCAATAATATCAATATCGTCGACTGCGGCAAGCAATTGGACAGACTTTTGAAAGATCGTACCTCATGTGTTGGCTTGTGAATTTTGCACAATTCTTTCAAGTATGATCCTGTAAAATCCTATTTTACATCAAACGTCTCATTTAGGCCTTGATGGCTGCATCAAGTGAGTTTCCTCCGTCGTCATCCTGCACAAGCGGAAGAGTTTGACAAGGGTGCCAAAACTAGACATGGCTCTGTATACCATAGCTCGTCTTTGTAGATTTAAAACTGATAAAAAGGTGGTGAGTATCGATCTGAATTTCTTGAGTTTTCTCCAGGATCTGCAGTAGTGTGAATATTTGATTAATTGTGAACTTACCGGGGCTAAAATCGCACTGATATGGTCCAACTAGATTGTTGATAAATGGTTTCAGGCGCTCACACAATACGGAAAACAAGATCTTATATGCTATGTTTAGGAGACTGATACCTCTATAGTTGGCGCAGTTTAGAGTTCTTGTGAACCGGGCAAACGATGCTGAGGTTCCATTCATCAGGCATACATCCATCCAAGCAAATCTTGGTAATAAGTTGGGTTGTGCTCTTCACCCAGTCATCTCCTGCTGCCTTAAATAGTTCGGCGGCTGGGCCGTTCGGCCCGGCACTCTTGTTCGGCTTCAGTTTAGATATTGCTATTCTCACTTCATTTTGGTTGGGTAGACGGAATTCGTGACTTGCATCGTCAATATTGAATGGTTCGCTCTGTCTGACAGCGGAATTTGTGTCGTCTTAGCCGTTAGTCTGCGGAAGTGGATTCTCCATATCCTCAGCACCGACTGTGACTCTACTACAAGGTTTCCTTGTTTATCTCTACAGATTTCCGTTCCGGTCTTATTACCCTGACACGTTCTTTTTACCTTTTGATAAAACTTCCGGAAAATATTCATAGAGTAGCACGTCTCGCACATCGCTCGCTTCTCATGCTCTTTCTTTTTCTCCGGATAAGCCGATGTTCTCCCCTCCTCTTTTGCTCGTAGAGCTCACGAGCCGCTCTCGTCCTTTTGTGCAGCGCCGCTTTGTATGTATGTTGTTCTCCTGCTTGTGCTTGCCGGCACTCTTCATCAAACCAGGGGTTTCGTGGTGGTGGGCGGATGAAACCCAGCACATCAGTTGCGGCATTTCTGACGACTTCTCGTCATCTAAGCCACTGATCTTCAGCACTTGATGCAAAGGACTTCTCGAGAGGTTGAGATCAGCAAAAATTCTGGCGGCTTTTTGCGATTGCAAGTGTTCAACGTTAAATCTACTCATAGTATTTCTCCGTTGTTGTGGCGTCTGAGATACCCGTAGACGTACACATACACAGTTTACAATAAATTTGAGTATAAAATAGAAGTTTTAAGATTGGTTTCTTAAATATTATCATTTGTAAGTTTTAGTTAATTTGTAGAATTTTTGGTTTTAGATTTTAGATCTTTATTATGGATGACCTACCGTCTTTTGTGGTAAAACCAGACTCTGCCTCATCGATACTAATGCTTCCTTTTATATATTTTCATTTGCCACTTTCCCATTGTGCACGGTGTAGACCAGCAAAGTAATTTGACCCATGCGACGTACTCTCGCAATTTGTTTATACAAGTGATCGCAAGAACTTGTAACATTTGGTATTGATACTTTGTGACCTTTTTGTATACACATTTATTGCGGGCACTTGGGTAGGTTTGTGTGATGGCACTATTCTATTAGCTACTACAGTGGGTCAGTTGCATATTTGCACATGTGGTCGAATCAGACTACACTGGTCAACATCGGAATCGGAAAGGAGGGAAATCTTGACATTTTACTCATGTGGTTCATTAGTTAGTATGCGAATGCATCTTGCAGCGATATAATGTATGTATTCTGTGTAATGGTAGCTTCAAAAATTAGCTCAGGGACTAAAAGATATCGTATTATCTCTATCTCAAACTACTATAAGCAGCTATGAGAGCGATGACACAAGTTATTAACTCCAACGAATTAAACGGTTTAGTAGATGTCTGAACCTCCCCAAAAGCAGAAATTCCAGCTTCTCGGTTGAAATATTGGAGTTAGCTTGAAAAAAATGTAAGAATTCGAAGACGGACTTTGTTCATTCTGACTGGCGTATTTTCTTAGACAGTTCTACAAAATGTTTAAAAGCTGTCCTTCTCCACAATGAAAATAAATTTTCATCTATACCTTTGGCTCATTCTGTGATGCTCAATTTTGTTTGAGGTGTATATGTAGTACATATGGCCAGTGGTAGCGTATTTTACTATGACTTCCACCAGAAAGGAAGGCGGGTATACCAAATATCATTGCTACCTTGCTTATAGGATGGTAAAGCAGAAAATTTGCATCACCAACAGCACTCATGGCCTAAGCGACCAGAGTGTGAGATAGGAAAACAGAATGTTAAATGTGACCTAATTGTCGAGCCTAAACACATATTGATGCGTCCATTTCATCTAAAATTAAGCCTTATAAGTAATTCATAAAAGCTCTTCGTCAAGATTATGAAACTTTTCAATATCTAAAAAAAACATTGTTTCCTAAGTCAAAAGCTAGTATTTTCGTCGGACCACAAATAAAGAAAATTATAGCCAGCAACGTATTTTTAAAGCTCAATACTCATAAAAGGCGATCATGGAAAAGTTCAGTATTGGTCCATGGTTTTCTCGGATGCATAAGACTTGAAGACTTTGAACTCATGTGTTGCAGAATGTCCCGTAGAGTACATATGCTACATGCTCACTTGAACCAATAGGTGCCTTTTTGAAAGAACTAGATTTGATGGACTTTCAACGTCGCTATCAGGGCCAATATAATGAGAGACTGATGGGAGATTATATTTTGGATTATTATATTATGTACGAGACAAGTAAATATAGTATTCATTTTTAACCAGTTTATGTATTTTTCATATATTTTGTTGCTATAGTTATTTTGTATTAAATTGTTTTTTAGTTATTAAAAAAAATTCTAATTCGATGCAAAAGTTAATTTTTATTTTTAAGTACAATGTGGGCCATGCTGTATGACCCTGATTTAGAATGTCGGCTGTGGCTAGTGCGTTATGCGCCATTACTCAGACCTGCTACAACCACATGTCCTCCAGTACCAATTCATCCAATTGAGGAATGAAAGATTCATTTGATTCAGTCACCATCCATAGTGACCGTTTGGACCGCGCCATTCTCAAAATAAAAATGCTAAAATGACTCATCCAGCGTAAATAGCACACCATGCAGTGACTTTGAGTGCATGTAATGCATCTTCGTGCATTACTCGCAGATTTTCTGTGCACCCGAACTGAAAATTTTGTTTGTTCACGTATCCACATAGGTGGAAATGGGCCTCGTCACGCATGATTATTTTTGACGCAAATCATCCACTTGTTAAGATTCAAGAGAGCGTGAGCGTTGGTTAAATGGGATTCACGGGTAACACCCATCGGTTGATCGACTATCTATCTTCAAGTCTTTCACCAAAATGCGCCGCATGTCGCCTGGTCGATGTCGACAGAACCTCTACAACATCTACGTCAGCTATATTTTCGGCCAAATAAGAGGTACGAGGCCTTTCAGGGCTTGCTCGGTTCCGTGTTGTTCCAATCAAAAAGAGTCGTGCAGCTTAACTCCGCATTGAACGAACAGCGGGAGCCGGTCAGCCAGGAAAACGGGCACGAAAGGCACGGTGCTCCAAAATTTTTGTTGAATTGTTCATCAAAGACAACGTGAGTATTATTCAGCATTTTTAAGAGTAAAGTGTCCCATTGTTTATTCACACAAATTCCAATTCTACTTGCCTCCAATTCTACTTTAGGTTTGTCGAGGAACTAGCAGAAACAGTATTTGGCAGTATCGTCATGTCAAATTGTTGTTAGCGAATTTGCCGCTTACGCGGATTGTTATACAACATTCATTATTGTATTGGAAGGTAAAGACTATCAGCTATATCAAATCCCCACTCAAATAGACATTGTACTCTGTAGCTTATGACCGTAGTCTATGTCATAGCTTGTTGGATCTGGTAACACCTACTTTTTGTTGAATGTCTGTATAGTTTGACATTCTTTCATTCTCCTTTTTCTTCTTCGCTTTACTTTGTTTTATAAAAAAAACTTGTAACTCACGGCAACGGTCACCTTGACATTGTAAAGACCTTATATATGTAACAAAAAAAAAGAAAGGAATTAATATACGCAACATACATTGTATTGAATTATTCAACATACTCGTATTCATTTTTTTGCATCGACATCGATAACCGACACAGATCCATTCTATCAAGAACTCAACATTTGGTGCCTCCTGTGAGGATCTGAATTGGTTATTTGGGATATCTTGAAGTCATCAGCGGAATATATCAGAGGACCGAACTAACCTAATTTCTGTAACACGAGGTAAGTGCTCTGATTTACTTGTTCTGGTTCTTTAAATAAATGATGACTGAGGGTAAGGAAATATCTGGGCTTAATGATATTGTTGCGGAGCAGTTGGGACTGTTAGATTCAATACAAAGGGCACTGCGTAATTTTAAGAAAGATTCTTCTACTCGTAAAACTGAAGCGTACCATAACGTCCGTCTGGATTCTTTGTCGTCATATCGAGAGGAGTTTCGATCAAATCATCGTATTTTAATTCGACAGTCAGAGAATGCTGCTGTTAAGGAAAATTACGTAGATGCTGATATGTGCAACAAATTCTAAGACATTTATATCGACGCTGTTACTACTATCCGGGAGTCGCTCGCTGCAAGGGCGGTATCAGCACCGAGGAATGACACTTCTGTGGAGTCTGATTGTTTGAACAATTCCTTTGTAGCTACAGGGGTTCCTCTACCCGAAGTGAAACTTCCAACTTTTAATGGAAATCATGTCGAATGGCCAGCCTTCAAAGAAATATTTTTGGATAGAATTCATCGAGGTGAAAGATTAAGTAACTTACAACGATTTCATTATTTAAAATCAGCGTTAGTGGAGGATGCTGCGCAAGACATTCAACATATTAGCCTCGTCGGGGAAAGTTACATGGAAGCATGGAATATGTTGTGTAAACAGTACGACAACAATCGCATTCTCTTTACCCATTACATGGACGTATTGGACCAACAGCCAGATGTACTACGAGATGACCCTACTTCACTCAAACGGTTTACCCAAACTTGTCGCTCTTGCATTAGTTCCATTAAGAAGCTGGGTGTTGGTGGGGATGAACAAAATTCCGTGCTGGGGTACTTTCTTGTTAAAAAATTACCTCACTCTATTCGGAGTGAGTGGGATCACTCTCTACGAAAGAAAACTAGTATTCCAACCTTTACTGAGCTTTGTACCATACTGGATGAACAATACCTCATGATGGTAACTTCTTCAAGGTCGAATAATAAGCATTTAAACCAATCATTAAAGCCGCATAACCAGCCGATAAAAAAGTCTACGGGAAACTTATCATGCGGGAAGAGGGAACTTAAATCTATGCACACGGTAAAGAGAACGTCAACAATATTATGCCCCGTTTGTGAGAAGGCCGATCATCCAGTGCGGGGGTGTCCAAAATTTGCCGAAATGAGTGTAACAGAAAAACGAGCTGCGGTGGCAGTATTCAAACTTTGTTTTAATTGTCTAGGTTATAATCATCGATCGTCTAAATGTAGTAGCCGTCGAACTTGCGGTGAATGTGGAGGAAAGCATCATACACTTATCCATATTGATCGAGTTCCCGCAACAACCGCTCAGACAACTTCGTCTACGCATGTGGCGACTGAGGGAGGGATGGTACAAGAACAAACTGGATTATACGACGTTCTTTTGCCAACGGCTGTCGTTACTCTTAAGTCCGTTGCAGGGCAAAATTATCAATTTAGAGCATTGTTGGACCAGGGGTCACAGGCGTCATTTGTGACGGAGCGAGTAGTTCAACTGTTGGGTCTTCATAGGGATAAAGTTTGCATTAATGTTAATGGTCTGTCAGGATCTAAGGTCACTACTGGTCGTTATAGAGTCAATCTATCTGTTGGTTCAAGGCTGGATCCGCTAATAAGATATGAAGTTGTGGCATATGTATTGCCTAAGGTGAGTGGTGTCTTACCTGATAAAAGAGTTGTCATAACCAATTGTACGCATTTGCAACAATTAAGCCTTGCGGATCCAAAATACTTCGAGCCACAATCTGTTGATATTTTGTTAGGCAGTGATGTCTACGATGAGTGTATTTTGGATGATACTCGGCGTGCGGGCAGTGGGCTACCTATCGCTCAGAAAACAACATTTGGGTTCGTTATATCGGGAAAGAATACCAAACGTGTACCTTCATGCACAATATTGTCATCTTTGCATACCCAAATCGAAATCGATTTCCTTTTAAGGAAGTTCTGGGAATTCGAAAATATTGCCGATTCTCATGTTCCTGTAGATGAGGATCAATGGTGTGAAGACTTTTACAAAAATACTCATGAGCGTTCAGAAAACGGCAAATATCGGGTGAGACTGCCACTTAAGATCGATATTAATTCATCTTGTTCTATTGGAAGGTCAAGGTTAATAGCTTTAAAGCGCTTTGAGCACTTAGAAAGGCGTTTGCAAAAAGATAGCCAATTAAAACGAATTTATATCGAGTCTATCAATGAGTATTTAAAAATGGGACAAATGAAGCCGGTTCAGACTAGCGAAGATCAACACTGCGTCGTGGAAAATAATAATGAACAGCGATATACTTGTTGCTACCTTCCCCATCATGCAGTTGTGAAGGAGTCGTCAACAAGCACAAAGGTGCGAATTGTGTTCGATGCATCTACAAAAACTTCAAATGGAAGGTCGCTCAATGATATTTTGGTTACGGGACCAGCACTTCAACAGGATTTATCTGCTATTCTTACCAATTGGCGTACTTTGAAATATGTATTCATGGCGGACATAGAAAAAATGTTTCGTCAGATCAATATGCATGAAGACGACGCACAGTATCAGCGTATACTATGGAGGGAAGATCCTAGCCATTCGATTCAGGAGTATTATTGTTCCACTGTTATGTTTGGAACTGCCTCAGCTCCCTATATGGCAATACGTACAATGCATCAATTAGCGGACGATGAGGGTCACCGATATCCGATGGCTGAAGAAGTCATAAAGCAGCAAATGTATGTTGATGACATACTCTCTGGTGCGAATTCGATTGAGGTTGCGTTGAGTAAACAGAAGCAGGTTATAGACATGCTGCGGAGCGGATGTTTCGAATTGCGAAAGTGGGCTAGTAATCATCCTAGGTTATTGGACAATGTCCCCGAGGATCACAGGTATACACACGGCTTAATGGAACTCAACACATCGGATAATATTAAAGCGTTAGGGATGTATTGGGACCCAAACACTGATGAATTTAAGTTCAAAATCAATTTTAATATTACCACCGATTCACCTACTAAACGGATAATGCTGTCAACTATCGCACGTCTCTTTGACCCACTAGGCCTCCTCAATCCAGTTATAGTATCGGCGAAGATATTATTGCAACAATTATGGTTAAGCAAAATCGGCTGGGATGCGCAAGTACCGACACCAATTCAAAGGGCTTGGAAACGATTTGGTGATGATCTTCCATACATTACGCAGCTTCGAGTTCCACGATGGTTGGATAGCAAGGACGATTGGAGTGCCTACGAATTACACATATTCTGCGATGCGTCAGTGTATGCTTACTCTGCTGTTGCGTACCTTAGAATTTGCAAGGATCATGACATGTTTTCAAGTAATTTATTAATGGCAAAGTGTAAAGTAAGTCCCACAAAACCGAAAATAACTATCCCTCGAGCGGAATTGTGTGGAGCTGTTTTGGCCACTAAGGTTTTAAAATTTATAAAGCAACATTTGTGCATGGGTATTGGCTCTTCAAACACTTTCTTATGGACCGATTCTTCTATCATTCTTAATTGGATCAGAGGAGATCCAGGCAGATGGAAACCTTTTGTTTCAAATCGTATTCGAAAAATTATAGCTGAATCCTTTGTCAACCAGTGGCGGCACGTGACTTCTGAAAATAACCCGGCCGATATTTCTAGTCGCGGGATAGCTCCATCCCGACTAGCAGATTGTAGTTTGTGGTGGCATGGTCCAAGGTTCCTTCAGTTATCATTTAAAGATTGGCCCCAATCCATACTAAACACATCGCATAAATCTGTCGAGGAAGAGGAAAGACGATTGAAAACCTTTTTAATTTTGAAACCTGAGACGTATAAAAACCCTTTGCTTAAGAGATGGTCATCATTTTTTAAAATGACACGAATGTTTGCATATTGCATGCGGTTTGGTAAAAACTGTCGTGCAAAGTTTGCATCGAAATTAAATGGAAAATTATCAACCAGTGAGTTAAACTTAGCAGTTATAACCATCGTTCGACTTGTACAGCGCGAAGCCTTCTCTTCTGAATGGTGTAATTTGTCTTCAGGCCGACCGCTCCCGGAAAATAGTATCTTGCGTCCGCTCAATCCGTTCTTTGACAAAGAGAGAATGGTTATTCGGCTTGGAGGTAGATTAAAACATGCGCTGTTGTCTGAGGATCAAAAACATCCGTTTATCCTACCTGCGAAACATAATTTTACCAACTTGGTTGCTGAATATAGTCATTTTAGTACTCTACATGGTGGTGTGACACTTACGTTAAATTATATCCGGAGACAGTTTTGGATTTTGAATGGACGTACTGTCGTTCGTTCCGTCATTCACCGATGTATTACATGCTACCGGAATAGACCGAGACCCTGTACGCAGCTAATGGGGAACTTACCTGCTGAGCGTGTTCGTCCTGCTCGCCCATTTTCAGCTACGGGTGTAGACTATGCTGGTCCTTTCAACATTTTGCCTTCTAAAGGAAGAGGTCGTACATCAACAAAGGGATATATATCCCTTTTTATCTGCCTGGCCACCAAGGCTATACATATGGAGTTGGTTGGAGATTTGACAGCGGATGCTTTTATCGGTGCTCTCAATCGGTTTATTGCCAGGAGGGGTATGTGTAGCGACATATATAGCGATTGTGGCACCAATTTTGTTGGGGCAAATAGGAAACTGAAGGAGGACAGGAACACCTACCAACGATTTATTGAGAAGTGTTACCCTCAACTTGCTCAGCGTCAGATACGATGGCATTTTATACCCCCTTCTTCTCCTCACTTTGGTGGGTTGTGGGAGGCGGGTGTAAAATCCGTGAAATTCCATTTAAAACGGACAATTGGGGAACAACGATTGACATTTGAGGAGTTAAGCACGGTCTTAGCTCAAATAGAGTCCTGCTTAAACTCAAGACCATTATGCCCATTGACGAATGACCCTAATGACTTGATGGTCCTCACTCCGGGACACTTCCTTGTCGGAGATTCACTTCTAGCTCTGCCAATGGTTGAGACTGGCCGTAGCAGCCATACCGATCGTTGGCGTCATGGTCAGATCCTGGTGCAGCAATTTTGGCGGCAATGGAGTAATGAATATTTAGCACGTTTGCAACACCGTCTCAAGTGGCTGAAGTCCAATTGCAACTTGAAGATCAATGAAATCGTAATGATTAAAGATGAGAGGTTTCCATGTAACCGTTGGCCACTTGGCCGAATCGTCGAACTACATCCGGGGCCTGACAGCTTGGTACGTGTAGTCACTTTAAAAACTCAGCACGGGTTAATACGACGTCCTATCATAAAATTATGTCCACTGCCAATACAGGACAATTATCAACCCTTACCGAAAGACCAGACACAGTAAAATCATTGCACATAATACCTTCCTCTGTTACAGATATTATCAACACCAGGAAAGGCCTGGCAGCACATTGGATGATATTCTCCCGAACATCATCGCCGGGCAGGAATGTTGGATCTGGCAACACCTACTTTTTGTTGAATGTCTGTATAGTTTGACATTCTTTCATTCTCCTTTTTCTTCTTCGCTTTACTTTGTTTTATAAAAAAGACTTGTAACTCACGGCAACGGTCACCTTGACCTTATATATGTAACAAAAAAAAGAAAGGAATTAATATACGCAACATACATTGTATTGAATTATTCAACATACTCGTATTCATTTTTTTGCATTGACATCGATAACCGACACAGATCCATTCTATCAAGAACTCAACATAGCTTCTAATAGCCCCATCGTACAGTCTTTCTGAAAATCGATAATATCTGCTTCATTGCGAAGTAAGACCTCCCCTAGTTGGAAGCATACATTGGAAAAGTAGCATGAATGTAAAATTAACATTTCACATGCAGATCGCATTGTTAGAACAGGGCTATTAAACAGTGAATTCATCCCTATCCAAGGCTTTTAGTTTCTTCGTTAGATTCTTCCATGATGAGCCAGTTAATTTTACGGATAAATCCCCCCTTCGAGGGCCAGTTCCCCCTTATAACTTTTTGAATGAAAATAGACAGATATTTCGAAGTCAGGAACCCACACCGAGATATGAAAACCACCATTTCTGTTCCAATGCACTGACTAGTCGGTAAAAGATCTTACTGACAGCATCTCTAAACAAGTTGAAGTAGCTCATATATGTAAATACTCTGCCACGCTGGCTGTCGATAACACCATTGATTCAATCGTGATGAAAGGCAAAGGTGGCTTCGAAATTCTCAACAGACAACAAGGACGGTGTGTTGAGATTTTCGCTGCTGGGAACAACTTGCAAATGAGCACACGCTCACCCCGATAAGTACAAGTTCGATATTCTAACCTCTCTAGGCCCGTCGGACCACTGTGTCATATCAGCTAATTTCTCGCACACCGACCACACAGATAGAGAAAAGATTCCTAAAAGAACCGTATGGCAATACGAGAAAGCCAGTTGGAGCCGACTTAACAGCTTCTTTAGAAATTTTACCTGGTCGTTATGTTTTCTCGACAATGACGTAGATGTCGCTGCTTATATGATCACAAACACTATTTTCGTTGTAATTGGAATGAGATCCAATTTATCCCTCATCGGATGAAAAGTATGAAACTAAAAGAAAAGGGGTGGTACGACTCGAACTGTAAACATGCTATCGATGTTAGAGAAATGTTGCTTCGGTCTTTCAAGACCAACCCGACAGAGGAAAATCGAAAAAAGTTCAAACAAGCAAGTGAAATTTAAATCTCGATATGACCATAAACTGAAGCAAAAAATACTACAATGTCCCAAAGTTAATAAAGATTTTTGATTGTTCGTCAAAAATATTATAAATTCTGCCTCATCCTCCATCATCCCAACGCTCTTATATTATGGCATTCCATATTTCAGCTCTTTGGACAAGGCCAATCTGCTTTCTGCACACTTTGTGGCCAACTCAACACTTCCAGATTGTGTTTTGTTCCCGAATACACTTGAGTGCATCGAATCTTTAATGGGACGAATCCACTTTCGCACTTGTGTAGTAGCAAGAGTACTTAAAGATCTTCACATACACAAATTTGCTGGTCCAGATGATATATCTCCCCTTCTTTTAAAGAGGTATTCTTCAACGCTGGCAAAACCCCTGTATAAACGTTTTCATCAATTCTACTCTTCAGGACTCTTTCCGAGCAGAGCATTTGTTCAGCCCGTCCCTATAAACGATGAATCTTCTTCTCTCTCCTCCTACAGACCCATTGTACTTACGTCCTGGTATGCCGCCGGATCCTGTTCTGGCTCCCACACTCTTTTTAATCTTGATAGATCTCTTGGCTGCTACTTCTAATTCAATATATTCTTTAGTTGACGACGGTACTATCTGCTTTTCATATTCGTTTTCGAACTCATGTCCCTGCTCTTCTAGAATAGTAACGGCAGCGTTTGCTGAGTTCATTAAATTAAATATTAACAGCATAGCCAATTGGGAAATCAGCAGAGTGAAATTTCATGCTTTCAAAATACAATGCTCTCTGTCTGCTGTCATTAAAGCCAAATTGCAATACCCAGCCATTATCCATGAATCCATTATCTTCGAAACCGAAAAAACAACCTACGGTGAAACAACAATGTCGTCAAAAATGCTGCAAAATGTCTAGGTGTCCTCAAGCGATGTAAGAAATACTTCACATCCTCTTACCTGGCCCCAATGTACAAGGTGGCGCAAAATTAATCACTCTATCGGAAGATGGTATAATTTTTGCAAACGGCGCCGTACGTCAATCATATTTGACATTTGTGAACTAGACAGCTGCAGTATACAAACAGACAAGCAATGGAGTGCTATACTCCGCAAGAGCGTGGAATAATTGTGTAGATGTTTTAGACCAATAATCGGTCGGTGGTGTTAGCGCAGCGTGAACTTCGACGTCGATTTCCTAATTGTGTCGCGCCAAAAACATTCCGGCACTTAGCTACTCGACTCGAACAGATTGGAACCACAGGAGACCATGCAGGGCGTGCCCGCCACGGTGAATTTGTAGTTTCAACAAGACAGTGCAACCGCACACATAGCACGTGACACAATGGATATTGGGAAGGAAGCGTTTCCGATCGCCGTTTTGCCGATTTGGTATGGCCAGCAAGATCGCCCGATTTAACCATCGCAGACTTTTTTTTTGGGGCTACTTGAAGTCGCGGGTTTATGCCAATCACAGCCCTTAAGGAGAATATTCGACAGGAATGCGAACAGTTATCATCGGAAATCTTGCGGAAAGACATGGAAAATGCAATAAAACGGGCACAAATATGTGTCAACACTGGCGGCAGCCACTTGGCGGATATCATCTTTTCCACTTTCGGACGTACTCTGAAATATCGTGATCTTTTCCTAAGCCGCACAACTCACTTATAGAACGCCCTACCGAACTCTTTATTTCTTAGTCATTATGGTTTTCAAACATTTAATATCAACGTTCATCGGTACCTCTCATTATTTCCCCGCCAATTTTTCGTCAAATTTGTTCCGTATCAGGTACTCATACATCTTAAGCCTCAATCCATAATTTGGTAATATGAACGATATTAAGGTAGCCAAAATCGTTTTAAGACAACAAAGCTCTTTGTCTTTAGATTGCTGAATTAACGTAAATATGACAGCATCGGATCCTGATGACTTTAAAATTGTTTATGTCCAAAGCAAATTCTCCGTAGATGTCATATTCAGAAGATTGATACGAGTAATGTTTTGCACATAACTCCCCTAGATTCAAAACCGTTCAAAAACTATTGTCTGGTTATTGCTACGCATGCAGTTTTTTTTAGTCGCATAAGCCCTCTCTGCAGACCGTTTAAATCAAACTACCCATAGCTCATGGGAACCGATTGGCGTCGATCATTAAATCGTCAGCAGCGAATGCACCTCCAACGCAGATGCAATAGCACGGCGTATACGTAACATTTTTACGTGCGTTTTTCGCATGCAAAATCCATCTGTAATGGATTACGTCCAACAGACCGCTATGATTATTATTTTAAGTTCAAACAACCGTATTTGTTGCTCATTATCCCATCATTCGTATTCGTATCTTCACTCAAATCTCCGTCCCAAATTCTGACGTGACCAAATCCAAAGCCAATGTTCAAATACAAACAGATACAACAGATACATTCGATCTATGTAATAACAGACTTGTCACCAAAAATATATACAAATGGCCCTAGGTGCGAAAACAGGTATCTATCGGTTTGTATTCAAAAATTTCCCACTGACAGATTTGCGACTTGTGACGAAAGCCAACACTAACGGGTGTGCCAAAGTGAATGCGCGCATCCAGATACTAATATCACATTTTGGAAACGTTTATACGAGTATGTGGGTCGGGCATTCGTCGTTCGATTTGTATAGTGTGTCATAGTGATCGCGATCATCCGTACGAATACTCGTATCATGGCGATCGCCATTACGATAGCTCCTCACTCGATTATTGCGTTGAGTAATCAATTTTTGTTTATTTTCTTTCATCGTTTGCTTCGTTAAAATATTGTTTCATCGTAACTACGAGTAGCCCCGAATGAAAGTGCAAGTAGCATTGAAGAATGAAATTTCAAAATGTATTCGTATCGCACTGAATGCTGATGTGAGTTGGTTGCACAAAACCAAAAAAAAAAAAACTTCAAGTACGAGTTAGCATGGTGTAATGTTGAAAGCCACGACTCTGTACGAATACGATGTAATTCAACCTTCTGCTTGCTAATTTAGGTACTCTAGTCATATCTTATTCGTTGTTGTGGCGGGTTTTCCAACCTAAACTGTGCCCTACATTTTCTAATGGTTGGAGTTGCAAATCTCCAGACAACCCTCTACTTCATTTGGCTAATATATTGCCAAATCGCTGTGGTTTCTGAAAAGCCTGAGTGGTCATAATAATTTTATGTGACGACAACTCTACAGAACCGGTGAAGTATAGTTTATACGACAAATTATCTGTACCGTAGTCGCACTGAATTTGATCAGGGCGGCTGATATACTCGTATATCATCTGTATTACTACAATAAAAGTTATTCAATCGTCTGCGGAATCCGATTGCAATTGAAAGTTCAAATTAGCATCCTAATGGATTTGATTCAGTTATTATGGGTCAATATACTTTGGATGTATTTAGTATAAAATACAGTGCTATTATACAGACTACACTTATCTGAAGGAGGATTTCTAAACACGCTCCTGATGCACCCCAACTTCAACTTCGACCTATAAGGCTGGGTATTTCACTCCCGTTTCGACTTCAATATATATCCTTTATCATTTAGTCCTTGAGACCTGTCCAGTTTTCAGCAGGTCGATGACGATATTTCGTCTCCCCAACATAGCCTGCAATGACGTTTAATTGTGTGTCATCGTCGAATGTCTAAACCTACACCGATAGGGAGTTGCTACAGTATCCTGCGACACATAACATCTTTCGGTCAGTAAGAAAAACAAAATTGTATTGGTAGCGATATCCCAGGTTGCAAATTAATTTGTCGGGAAACCGGCGGAATATTGCTTTTACATACTTACTTGCATAGATTAAGATACGTTCCGAAGTGGGCCATGGGTTCAACTAACATGCCTACAAACCCAGTCTTTGCCAGTTGGCTGAGATCTCGTTTTACTTATGTGCGAAGTCAAAGATGGGATCGTCACTTCTGACGAAGTCGGCATCACGGTACCACTCGTATAGTTCGCGGTTGAAATGTCTCCTCCTTTCACCATTGATGCAAACGAAGAACTTTTCTCTCAATTGCTTTCCAAGCCTAAAGAAACAGCGATTAGCTGTAGTAATTCTTTGCAAGATTTCCACGCTCGTATCGTTGTCGGAGTTAATAGCGGAGCATAGCTACCTATACCTATACCTAAGTCCCTTTTTATCTCGTAGATGTGAACATTTGATCTTTGGTGGACTTTCCTGGCTTAAAACTACACTAATAGTGGCACATCAGGCTGTAGAGGAATGGCCTTAGGCGTTAGCGTTATACAGCAGACAAAAAAATTTGTATGCGATGTTCGTGAGACTTATTCCCCTGTAGTTGGCAGCATCCAGTTACCTTCTTTAGCATCGGAAAAACAATTTTGAAGTTCCATTTATCGGGCATACTTCGTCGACCCACATTTTATGAGTCCTTGTACCCTTCGTATCCAATTATTACTGTTTTAATCAGTTCAGCCGTTAAGCCATCGTGTCCAGTAGCTTTGTTAGACTTCAGGTTGGGAATTGGTGTTGACTTCATATCAGATGAACGTTTAACAGTGTGCAGATTCTCAATACCAACTGTGGTTCTATTATTAGGTTTCCTTCTCCGTACTTCCAGATTTCTGTTCGGGCTTTACAGCATTGGAATGTTTTAATTTTCGTCAATTATGTACGAGTATTTATTCATACCACTTTTATTCTATGTGTTTAAGGCTAGAAGTTTCGAAGTCGTGGAAGGTAGGACTTTCCTCTTCCCAAATGTTTCATCAAGAAGGCTTGTTCTAGTAAGTTAAAAAAAAGAGTGTAACATTACATTTTTAGTTATTCTTGCATAGCATTTCATCAGTTTCCTATGTGTTAATGGCTATAAGTATAATAGAATATTGTAAGGGCAAAAATTAGAACTTACCTCACGAATATTGTTCCAGAAGTGTTCGAAGTATAACACATCATTGCATCATGCATCGCAGTAGGTTGTGTCTGTTATAACCAGTACATTTTACAACTTAACAAAAGAGTTGTGCCTCGTTAATATGTCAATAAGCAGGGTTCAGTCCTTCCTGCTGAAGGACAGCAAGAAAGATCTTATATGCAGCTTAGCTGTAGCAGAGATACTTCCCTTTCTCCAGCGATTCGTCACTACTTAGTTCATTTTTATCAGGATTGCGTAAACGCAAGCTTTCCGAACTAAAAGTGAAATCGAACATCGTAGTTCTACGAAAATACACCAGCACAGCATCACGAATCGATTTTGTAAGATTTATTTCCTGGCTCAGATTTTGGCCGTAGCTATTCCTGAACATACTATCCCAGCAAAAGAAGTTATAGGGCCATCGCATCTGATGACATATTCACTAGACCGGAGTCAGAAGAGAGCAAGCTCATCAAATCTCCAGGGCATATTTTACCAAAGATCGCGTTGTTTTCAAGATGATTCTAAGAATGGAGCCTATAATATGAATTATAAGGCGAGATAGATTTGTCAGTGCATCTAGAATCTACAAAAGAGTTAATAGTGAAAAAGGCAAAGTACCTAACCACCACAGAGTTATAGTTGTCAATTGTTACATTCGATTTATCGATTTTGATGACAGCATATACTTTTTTTTTATATCAAATGTGACATTGTTGCCGACATTTCAATACGAATCTACGAGCTTGGCAAGGATACTATTGCATGTGGCGTTGAAATCGATAAAGAAGCGGTGTTGTTGCGAACTGGATTTCTGAAGTGTTCTCCAGAATTCCGCTTCAGTGTAAACATTCGGCCATTATAGAGTTCGTTTTAATGCCTAAAACAACACTTGAGAAATGGTTTCAGACAAGTTATTGTCCGCGATATTCAAGATACTGATGACTCTTTAGCTGGAGCTGTTTAGAAGTTAAGCTTTCTGATAGATTAGGCTACTGATGCTGAGGTTTCATCAGACATATTTTCCCCTGAACAAGACTTGGAAATAAGTCTGTGTATGTTCTCGATGAAGTCATCTCCTGATGTCCTATGTAGCTAGACAAGAAGCCCATTCGGGGCGGCAGCAGCCCGAAGTGGATATATTCTGGACTTTACTTTATTCGGGTAGATGAAACTATGGGCTTTCATCGCCCAAATTTAATGGACCAGTTTGTTAGCCCCAAGCTGTGGTTTTTCCATATCATCCGCAACTACTTTAACTCCTTCTTCGTTTATGCGCGTCTCAGTTCGTGTATTGTTGTTTTGATACCTTTGTGCTAAGATTTCCAAAGATTTTTCCTGGAGTAGCTCCACTCCTGCTTTTTATTTTTCATCAGGACAACCCTTTCCTCTTGCTTTGCTCATAGAGTGCGCAAGCAGATCTCGTTCTTATATGCAGTGTTGCTTCATAGGTACCTATTTTGCTACCTGTACTTACATACACTGTTTATCTACCCAAGGCTTTTGTGGCGGGTGATCAGGTCAAACCTAGCACTTCTTACGGCTTGGCAATAGATTGCATAAGGCTTTTCGAGAAGTTAACGAAGGGTCCTGGCTTTTGTTTCGATGGTATCTGAGATATTGTTGCAACTAAGATATGCTGCCGCTCGGTATGTTTATATCATGACTTACTTGGTTTGTGGTGTTACGATCAATTGACCGTCATGTTTCTCTGTGAATATTGAGGTGGGGAAATCGTGTGCTAGCCCTTGTAATATTCAAGTCTGCGGCAATGACAATTTTCAGAATTGATGTCATGTATACTTTGATTTCCTTACCTACGTCATAGTAAACTACGTTCACTTTGCTACAAGAGAATTATGTTATGGCACGAATATATTAAATCCGCTTCAGAGTGCCCCTATTAAAATTATCTGCAAGCTCTCTAGCACTTCTCCTAGCAATGTGTCGGGTGAAGTTCGGCCCTCTGCCGAATCCAATCTATCATCATACCTGATCCTGAAATATTATATCGCTTTATTAATATGAAAAAAAAACTCCAGTCGCCTGATCCAACAGCAATTGATTTTATTTTATGTGAACCGTTTGCGGTCCAAACTGAAGATCCCTAGACTCACTGCTAATGACCTCTTTGTACTATAACATATACCTAGTTTATCCGACAACTCAATGTGCGTTGAAGCAAACTGGGTAATAGATTGATTTTGTCTCATTGTCTAATGATTGTTAAGAAACTGATTCGGGCATATTCTCTTAAGTGCCCGTGTAAGCCATATCCAGACCACTTAGTGTACATTTAATGACGAAACACTTCGAACTAAGAAGCCCCGTGAGATCTTACTATTGCTTCAACATAACAGCCAACAGTTATGTTGGCTTCTCACTCGGAAGGCCAAGGTTCGAATCCTGCCCATGACAAGTCTTTCAAGTTTTTCATTTGTGTAATTGGAACTCAGACAGAAAAATTCTTCATGTGAAGGCATAACACTGACACGTAGATTTGGCTGTTGTGCAGTTTCAAGCATAAAAAAATAATGCGAATTATAAAAACTTCGAACCACTCTGAGTGAAGAAAAAACTCTCCGAGACCAAACACACCTGAGTTTCAAACCACTACAAAAAAAACAACAATTTTTCCTTTCTTCTCCTTCTACCTTTCTGCCCGCGCCGTGTCAACAGTAAAAGGGTATCTAATACCCCTGAGGCGCGGGTAAATTATAAAAAAAAAGCTGAGCAATATAAGCTCTTGTTTATTCCAGTCCATCTGTATAGTGTTATTTGATGTTGAATTCAAAGTAAAACATACAATTATAGGGCGTAGACATGAATAAAACGCAAAAAAAAAGTATTTTCTCTTATTTATTACAAAATGCCGAAACCGACCGACCGATATGAATGCTCGATTGACAATGCCTCCAACTTATCTACTCTTCGTTCTTTCTCTTTCGTTCAATCTTTCGTTCACTTTCACAGTATCGCCACACAATGGAAGACAGTACAGATAAAAAGCGATATGAATGTCGGAGAAACTAGTCCAATTGGCCACTATTATGATCCTGATCTTAGTCTATATTAAGAAAGTTTTCATTTATGGGTTACACTTGATCTTATTGAACCTATCTTAGTCTCAGTCGTGATCTTTTCACTATCTAGGACAGACACAACATACTTTACTCGAACCTGTACTACAGCTGCAACCATTTAGACGTGTAGAGTTCTTTTTGGGATTTCTAACATTTCGGCCTTTTTCTTGCTACTACTCGTATTCTAATATTATTTATGTTAAATACTTGTATACAGTGGATTTCTCTTATTTGGGACACATCGGGCTGAATGATTTTATACCAATTAGGCGGCTGTCCCAATTAAAAAAACAATGAAGTGAAGCACAAATAAAAAAATACGACTTTAATAAATATGTACATATTTATTTATATTTCACTTATTTTCAGTAAGTACTAAACACAACAAACCTTTTTTATTGCTATAATATGTACATACTTTATTTCGAACAATACCACTATAGAAAAAAAAACAAATATACATATTTCATTCAATAACTTTGAAAAAATAAAAATAAAACAAAAATGTACTATTGCTATGTTTTAACGCTCTTATCTGAAATACAATACATTTGATTAAGAAAGCATGAAAGTATGAATAAAAAACCTAATTTCTCATCTAATGTGTTAGATATTTGTCGATGGTCCCCTGGCGAATGTTTTTATTACTTTGTAAGTTAATAAAATCAACACAAACATCTAATGCTGATAATGGGCTGGCTTCACTGCCTTCATGCATGAAATACCTGCTGCCTCGCCTCTCGATTGGTAACTCGAACTGGAACTGGTTCATCAATTTCCATATCACTTCCGGCATCTTCTTCTGCGCTGTATCTTTGTAAAATTTCTTCAATAATATCATCCAAAACTCTTCATGATTTTGAACGCGCTCAAGTGGATACGAACTTTCAATTTTTGATATACCTGTTATGATTTCATCATTTAAATTTTTGAAACCACAGTGAGAAAAACAGTTTTCAATTATGGAACAGCTTATTTTTCTCCAACTATCCGCAACAAATTATATAGCCTGCAAAATATTAACCTTTGCGCCAACTTCTGTGGCATATGTAGATGTTGTTAAGAGATTTTCTTCAATTGCTTCAACGATGAACTGCACAAATCGTCCTCGATATAACGTCTTTAAATATTTTATGATTCCCATGTCCAGTGGTTGTAGTAAGGATGTGGTGTTTGGGAGAGGAATTCTATTTTAATATTTTTGAGGTTGATTGAAGGAGGGATGTGCAGCCGAATTGTAAATAAGCAGCAGAATTTTCCTTGAACTTTGCAACTCTGCATCCCAATCCGAAAGCCATTTTTTAAAAATGTTGGCCGTTATTCACGCGTTCTTGTTGGCGTAGTAAAGAACTGGCAAACTGTCCATTCTAATTCCTTTCAAGCACCTAGGCTTGACAGCTTTTCCAACGATTAATAGCTTCCTCTTGTCATTTCCCGACATATTACAGCAACACAACACAGTAACTCGATCCATTGCCTTTTTTAAACCTATTATTTCATGGTATCTATAGCTCACAGGGCCATCTGGCGTGTCACGGTAAAAGAGCCCTGTTTCATCGGCGTTGAATATGTCAATAGGATTCCACAACTGTAAGAGCTCGGGAAGCTTATGCATTTTCCAATGATCAGCGCTCAAAAAATCAGCATTAGCTTTCTCCCCATGTGCTTTCTTAAATTTAATCTCATGTCTGGTTTAACCCAACTTTTCCGCTAACTCCTCTGATGTAGCTTTCAGCATTGGGCCACTAACTCCAACACCTCTTCTAATTACAATTGAAAACCATTGGTTCAGAGCCTCATCAACATCTGGATCCTATACTTACCTTTTCCGTTTTCTGGATTTGTCTTGAGTTTTGTCTCATTCCTCTTGCAGTTTAATTTCATTGCTTCTGATACGCGCTATTGTTGAGTTAGGAACATTAGTGATCCTTTCCAAATCCGGAAAGGAAGTACCCGGTGCTTGACTTTTCATTTTATCAAGTAAAGCAATTTTATCAGCTAATGTTAAGTCTTTTCTAGACATTTCGCCTACAATAAAACCTGGCTTGTCAATATGCACGACACTCGACTAGAAAACTACATAGTTTATTCATGTCTCCGCACGAAACTGAAAACAAACCGCTTTGTAGAGCAACAAACTTCGAAACAGCAAAGCGAATAATAAAGTGATAAGTGCATATATTTCTGAACCTGAAAAAAGCAAAACATGCCACGAGACATACCGTTATTTGAATCCCATTAGTTTACGTTTTTTCACGTCTTCTTCGTCCTTATTACTATGTACCAACGATTTTTGTGCATCTGCTGTTGTAAGTTATTGGATACATTGCAGGTAAGCGATGTGGGGATGTTTTTTCCTGTCAAAGTATGTGTAAGACTTGAATATGTCCCAATTAAACGGCTGCTGTCCATAAAAGCCGAACAAATTCATCCCTTTTTGTTTCCGTTCTTTTTCATTTGTCCCAGTTAAGCGGCTGTCCCAATAAAGCGGTGGACTTGGTTTTGCATAGAAAATACTGAACTTCGTCTTCATTTGCTTCTTTGTTGGGGCAATGTTGGAGAATGAAGTGGACCCCTTCGACTTATCACAGAAAGGGCTATAGGGATATTAACTTTTGCATAAAAGAGTTAATAAACAAAAATACATATATATTTATAAGTAACTCCTCCATTTTAATTATTTTCTTTCAGATAAAATGAAATCAACAATCGTATTCCTAACACTTATTGGTCTATCAACCGCTCAATTGTATTTCCAACACCTTCAACCCCTTCAGTATCAACCAGTGGCATTTCCATCGGAACGTCAAATTCATATCCAACCCGACTTGGCCCACAAGTCTGTCGTCGAAAATGCCATTCGCGAAGCTCAACTGCCACCCGAGTACATGAACCATTTCTACAAAAATCCTAGAATAGCAGCAGCTCTAGCTAAGGAGTCATGGCTCACCGACAAGGAGATGCCAGTCTTCGAAAGAGAAGCCGAGAAAATACCCCGCGGCATGGTCTATAAAATCTTCAAAAATGCCGGATGGATTAAACGAAGATAAACATGTGGCCAGTGTCAGCCGTTTCCGGTCAAATTAATTTTGTTCTTAAATCAATATTCGTTTGCAGGTACACAAATTTAGGTTGTAAGTGTTAATTTTACTCTAATTTTAGTCAGGTTTTATTTATTTTAATTTTATTTTACTTTTGTTTTGATTGATTTTGTAAATAAATTCTTTTTTGTGTTAAGTTTGAGTCAGAAAGTTTGATTGTTATATTGTACTTATTTGGTTGGGAATTGGGGGACAATTTTTTGAAACGCAAAATTTTGAAGCTTGGATGTAGCACGGTTTTTGCCGTCTTTCGATTTTGAATAGAACCCAGTCGAGGTAGCTACTTTAATAAGCTAAACCATTTCCAATCATCCCTCCTGACGGTATTTATGTCTAAGCAATGAAAGCAATAATATCTGCGAGTTTGAATAGCAAAACACAATTTTTAAAGAAGAAAACTTGCGGTTAGTCAGCCTTCTATTTTGGCTATTATATTGTGGCAAAAAGTCTTAAGAGCACAGATCCTAATTTTCTGAATAAGTTTTGATTTGATGCTAAGAAAGGGATTTGTGTACTTAGATGCGTACACAATGCGTTAAATAGGGTGGGATGGAATGAATCAGAATGCTTTGGCTGGTGACATAATTCAGGAAACTCAGGATAACATCCAAAAAGAAGATGTCAGTTCGGTCGACGCCGTCAGCTCTGAAAATCGCACTCCATTTTTGTTCTCAATTTTGAGTTGAGTCAAAGTGGCTTGATTTTCTACAGAGTTCATACTGCACCACGGCATGGTCCACTTAATCAAGAGCTTCATAATAAAGTCAGACTTGCTTGTGAACAATGCGACTCTCAGCCAACATTTTCTACGAAAATACGACAGCAAGACGGCTTGGAAGTACCTAGAGGCCAGGGATTCTGGGCATGATTTAAAGAGAGGCTTATCAGGTCGAACAGAACCTGAATGGCACCCTCAACAAGTGTTTTGAACTGACATGTTTTGCTGATAATACTCGTAACAATCCTGCAGATCGCCCATTCCTTAGTGGAACGCAGATCTGCACGGCTACGTAGAGAAACCAGAAAACTTGTAAACGAGTCACTTCATACTAATTTAGAGGAAGACTGAGGTACACAAGCTAATTCTTTTGCGAAAATATCGGAACGTCGGCGACACCAAGGCTAGTCATAGTCCTCAAATAGGAAAAATCGGCTGTAATCCCTCAGAGAATCTAATGGAATCTACACCTACAGAGACTCTCCAATGGAGAGTCCAGATGGAGTCCATCTCTTGCTTGAGACTCACTCCCCAGGTAACCTAATCAGAACTAGCTCACAACCAACTCCTGCTAACGGAGCTGCTAGTGAGCTGAATAACACAATACGCCGTAACTTCCTTTGCTGGCTTCAAATCGACTGGCACAGATGGCATATATGCAGTTATGCTACTAAAAAGTATAGACCATCTACTGGAAACTCTGAAGAGAATCTTCGCTGCTAGTTTTGCACTGGCATACATACCGAAGCCCTGGCGAACAGTGAGACTAGCCTTTAGACCGAAAATCGGAGCGAGAAGTCTTACTTCTTTCATGAAGAGAATGGTCAAGCTACATGTGTGCAAAACTGCTTTTCGAATGCATCCTCTGTAAAAAGATGTAACATGAAGAAAATTTGGCGAGAGTGCGCTTCAAAATTGGGTAGAAATAATTGAAGGCACACTCGACAAGAAGGAGAGTAGGGGATTTTCATAGATTTTGAGGGTGGTATACTCGTATGTAACTCGGCCAGACAAAACACTAATTTTGGAATAAAAGCAATGCTGGGGAATAAAACGCTGGTTGCGGATGCTGACAGCGACCAACATCCGATGGCGCGGGTAAACAGGGATTGTCCGCAAGGTGGCGTCCTGTCTTCACTGCTATGGTGCATACTGGTCGACTCACTGCTTAACGCTCTAAATAGTTCTGAAGTCTAAGCTCAAGCATATGTAGATGATGTAGCTGTACTGTCTATTGGATCGTGTCTTTGGATTGTGTCGATTTAGAGCTGGCAGCACTAGACGTGATCGAAGATTGGTGCAATGGTAGAAATGGGCTTTCAGTCAATCCTCTCCAAACTGAGGTTGTTCGTTTTATGGGAAGCATGAAGATGGCTGGTCTGAGAAATCTAGTGTTTAAAGACATCTCCATCCAATTCTCCAAAGAAGTTAAGTATTTGGGTGTCATCCTGGATAGCAAATTTCTCTGGACTAAACATATTACGTCGAAAACCTCTAAGACGCTGTCGCCCATCTAGCGACACAAAGGAGCTGTCGGCAAGATATGGGGCCTGTCACCGATAAGTATCTTCTGGATCAACACGGCTATGATAAGGTCAATTATATCTTTTGCGCCGGTTGTCTGATGAAACAAGCTTTTACGAAAATATTGCAACGTCACTGTTGCTTTTTTCAGACTCCAAAAACTGTTTGTCCCGACTGCATTTGGACTCTCCCTAGAACGCCTGGCTTAACTCTAGGCTCACTGATGAATCTCCCTCCCCTTGATGTTCATATCATGTGCTGCTCTCTCAAAGCCATCCTCCGTTTCAACTGTCAAAATACGACTGAAAAAATACGAAATCAACTTTACTTTATCTTTGCCCAGGACTGGTTTTGGCCAGAATCTGAGCGAGGAAAAGAATGTTAACGAGACTTCACGAATGGCTCCAAAACTGATGTGGCGTTGGTGTCGTTCTGGAGGTCGACAACTTTAGATTTCACTTGTCGTTAGGAAAATTTGCGTCTTCCACGTGGAGATATACGCAATTTTGGTGGCAAAGAACTATATTCAGAAGATTCAGTGGAGAAGCAGAGCATATGTATCTGTAGCTACACCCAAGACGCGCTTAAATCCCAGATAAACCCTCTCATGACTTCCCAGCATGACAATCTGAATTCACTGAGTCTTATTTAGGTCCAGGCCACAATGGGATTAAGGGAAATGAACTTGCTAAACAAGGGTCAGAAAAGAGCTTTTTAGGACCCGACCCTACTTGCGCCCTCGGTTAGGGTTTCCATTGACATATGAGCATAACTGCAGATGGCATGGCTCTTCAATGTTCCCGGCAGGCAAAGTGAATGCTTCGTGGCGTCTCTTAGAGGTCAGCAGCATTCCTGCTGTCCATCAGTAGGAAAGACTATAGAGTGCTTACTGTTGCCGTAATGGTGGCCCCCACCAAATTATAAAGGCTTAGCCCATTAAAAACGTAGTTTAAACGTAAACGTTTTCTGATTAACGTCACCGAAGTCTGTCCGAATTGGTCCAAATATTTAAAGGGACAAGTACAGAGCAATAAGTAACCATTCGTTTAATTTTATACTATCGCTCAACTTTACCAGAACTAACATACAAATTTTGGATGATGCACGACAGTATTAGTTTTGGTGGACAGAATTTTGCCGTATCGTAACATATTTTAGTTCCACCTTGTCGGGCCTGTTCTTCAATCGCCGCAAACAAAGATCAAGCATATTCCAATATCTGGATTGAATTGAAGAAAATATTGCAATATGTGTTAATAGCTGCCTGTCGCGTTAGGGATTGAATATGCCACACGAAATGCAGTGCGCGTTCGAGATTCGTGGGGGCTATACTTTGCGATGACAGTGTTAAACATCTGATCTTTGCGATCGGTAAAGACAAGTTGCTCACAGAGCTTCAGTCAGATTGGTCTGAATTCATTCCTGCTAAAGAGAATACGAGACAACGTTTAGCTTTATTTGCGGAAGAGTTTTTTGCTCTTGTAAGTGGAACTGAATCGACTTTAAGAGTCCCTTCAACAGTTTAACTTTTGATTTCATCGGATCGCACATACCACTAAACTTTCAGGAACTAGGGCCTCGAGCTAATGGATTGCGACGGAATTTCGTGAAATCGACGAAGTTTGAAAACAAGCAAAATTGATATTTCAGAAGTGAAGCAAATCTAGGAAAGACTTATGCGACTCATGAGTCTTAATTGCATCATTAAAAGTGCACTGCTTGGTCATTACGCTGATGGCGTTATCAGTCCTTATTTTTTCAAAAGTGAGGATGGAGTTCGCTTTACGGTCCATGATCAACGTTACCGGACAATCATCAGTAATTATTTCCTCGAAAATATTGACGACATTGATCTAGACGATATGTAGTTCCAATAGCATAGCGACACGTGTTATACGGCCCATGGAACCATTGATTTATTGAGGATTCGATTCAACCACATCATTGTATAGCGAAATGGACCAGTTTACTATCCGATTACTTTTTAAGGGCTTATGTAAAGTTGTTTAGTGTTTGTAAGCCAATATTTAGAACTTTATTGGTAAGATGGGGCCTTAAATACTCGAAATAGTGGCCCAAAATTGGAGCCATAAGCCTGAAGTCGTTTTTAAAATACAGTGCCAAGAAAAGTGTTGATTTAAACTCAATCCTAACGATATTTTTTAAAAGAAAATATCCACAGCTCTTAAAAAATACACCTTTTCTAAACATACACTATTTCTGCCCTGGTTACATCTTGGCTTAACCAGCACGCATGGCTCTGCTGTAAACGAACTTATTGATCTTTATATCTGTGCTCTCAAGCCATACTTGCGAGTACTTAGGTGGTGTTACAGTTCGGGGTGAACCTGGGCCCAATCAACAATCCTTTCCAGCTACCACCATCTCTCACCAGCTGCCTTCAGTGTCGCACTCCAAGTTGGTAGAGGTCCCCTTCCACTTGCATGCTCCAACTTGTATGCAGACGTCCTGCTGGCTGCTCCGTCTCTCGGGATAAGAATCGAAGTCACTGTGGCCTTAAGATGGAGTGTCCATTCAAAGCGGAACAGCCATCTTAGACGTTAAATCCATTGACGATTTACTAGACGGGTGCACAGCCCGTACAGTTCGTGCTTGAATTTCCTCCTCCATTCCTCGTCAATACGAGTGCCAACAGGACGGAAAATCACACGTAGTATCGAAACTGGCAAGCGCTTCTTCATCCACTTTCGACATGGTCCAAGCGTCTGTGCCATAGAGCAGGATCAGGATCTTGTATAAAGACAGTTAAGTCGTCTTACTAGGAAGAGCTCTGTTACTCGATTGCCTCCTGAGCCCAAAGAAACAGCGATTCGCAAGAGTGATTCTGCGGAGCCAAGGAAATTGAAGTGCTTAACTACCTCGAAGTTATACCGGCCGATGGTGGCGTCCACACTGTGGGTCGTGCGAGTAATTTTCTGATAACAGCATATACTTTACTTTAAATTCAAGAAATAACAGGCGTTTTTTTTAAAGGCTCAAACATTTTTGTTCATATATTAAGTTCATTCGAAAGACCATTGCACGGCTGCCTCGTATAAAATGTATTCTAGGGATCCACTTTTCGAGCAATGGCTGTCATATATCTTACCTGGACAATGTTTTTCTCCAAAGTATCAATCGTTACTGATGTAGGACTGAATAACGGCGATGCCGAACCAACTATCGCTGTCAGGCAGAATGAAGCTTTCAACCTGGATGATGTAGACTAAAAATTCTGTTCATACGACCTGGATTAAATGAATATAGCCATATCCGAGCTCTTCAAAGCGGCAGGCGATGACTTGGTAAGGAGCATACACCAATTCATCCATAAAATATGGTCGGACGAAAGTATGCCCGATGAATAGGAACCTCAGTATTGTTTATCTGATCCTCAAGAAATGAAACCCTCTGAACTGTGCCAACTACAGAGGCATCGCCAACAAGATCTTATCTGCCGTATTATTTGAACGCCTGAAGCCGTTAGTCAACAACCTGATTCATCTATATCAGTGTGTCTTCAGACCAGGAAAGTCCACCATCGACCAAATATTGGCAACTGAGGCAGATCTTGGGAAAAACCCATGAGCTTAAAATCGATTCCTACCACCTATTAATCGATTTTAAGGCCACGTATCTATAGAGACGAGCTATACAGAGTAATGTCTAGTTATGGTATCCCTGCCAAACTCGTCCACTTGTGCAGTACGACGATGGCGAATGTACGGTACCCCATTAAGGTCGGTAAAGACCTCACCGACACCTTTGATGTCAAAAGAGGATTTACAGACGGCGATGCGCTGTCATGCAACATCAATCTTTAAAGAATAGTGCAAAATACAAGAGCCAATACAAGAAACACAATCTTTCAAAAGTCCGTCCAATTACTCGCATACGCATACGGGTAAGATGGGTTTAACTGTCAATGAGAGCACCAATTATTCGCATATATAACAGAACGTCACTCTCGACAGATACGAGTATAACTGTGATGTAGTTATGGACTTTGTCTACCAAACAAAGAACAACTCGTAAGACCTTAATAATCCCAGCCCAGCTCTATGGCGCAGAGGCATGGACTTTATCAAAAATGGATAAGGATGCTCTTCGGTCGATGATTTTCGGTCGCGTATGCATAGACGGTGAGTGGAAGAGGAGATACAATGACGAACTGTACGTGCTGTGCAGCGACATTAACTCAGCGAGAAGAGTGAAGGTTCAACGACTAAGCTGGCTGGGTCATGTAGAGTCTTCGAATCCGCTCCTGAGCGCAGTAGATGAAGACAGCAACTCAGGTGGGCCGCGAAAGCGGAAACTTATCGTGGAAACTCGAGGCAGCTAGTTAGAGTTCGAGCTGGTTGGAGACGCTTGTTGGTTAAGACCCACCTTGAATTGAAGATTTTAGCTCCACATTAGGCTTAGTGGCGTCTTGCGATTGCAGTTTTTCAACGCAGCTTGCAGTTTGGTCCTACTTGACCCCGTTGTGCCTGTAATATCTCCATTCGTCCCTGGCTGCAACCAGATAATGATCTGTGCCGATGTTGACTCCTCGGAGAGTTCGGACATCCAGAATCCTGGAGGAGTATCTGGCGTCGATCGCACTATGATCAATTTAGTTTATGGTTGATTTGTCAGTGGATAGGCTAGTTCTTTTATGGATGTTGAGATGTTTTAACCGCTTCTAAATTCTAAAAACGTATATCCCCTGTCGGACGTTGGACGTTGTGTTAGCCAGGGTGTGCTTTTCCGATACCCAGGCTTGCGTTAAAATCTCTAAGCACAATTTCGATGTCATAGCTGGGGAGCTGAACATATGATCTATCTAGGAGGTCTTCGTCATCTCTATACTCTGTAAGACCATGTATATCTCCTAATTTCGCCTTGATGCGAATTATTATGAGGTGTTTGCTTAGATGTCGAAAGCTTAAGTCTCCTTCGGATACTCGTAGCAATTTTACATCCAGCCAAACTTCGTCTTCCCTCTGTCTGTCGTAGTTTTTCATCTTCTTTCATTCCGGGAATATCTGCTTTAGAGCAATATTGGGCCTCCTCGGGTTGTACGTAGTCTGCTAAGGGTTCTATCACTCCATGTGCAAATCCAAAATTCGTTGTCCTTAAAATGTTTGATTGGTGTCGTCAACGTTATATCCGACGTATACGAGGATGTTAGTTATCTCTGAACTGTTTTTTTTTCACACCACCTGGGCAAATGGTCCATCGCCAGTAGCCTCGCTAAAGTTTTAAGAACCAATCCTTATCACGTGGTGTTGAGAGTAGGAGGCGATGGGTAGACGCTTAGGTGTCGACGCTTGTCTCTTCATAAAACTCTTGAACACCGTGTATTTGGCACAGATCGCAATAGAATTTAAACGAGCTTGTGCCCCAACTGCATTTGACTTCGATCCTATGGAGATGCCATCTCTCGCAATGAAACCGAAATTTCGATTGCTGCGATAATACGAAGCCAACTTTCCCTGTGATTAGTACTGCTTCTGAAGGGCCATCTGTGAAACCGGATATGGGGGTTGTGTGTTCGTTCGTTGTGAATCGTTTCCAACCTACATATGAATTACAAACTCAGCAACGTTCTTAAAGTTTCTCAGCAGGGAACACAGTATTCTACTAGTCGGCATCTGCACGGGGCACTGTGATTTGTCCTGCTAAGTTTAGTGTGAAAGTAACACCTTATGCTCACATCAGACTGCAGATACACAGCGATACAAACGATGGACAGTATTCAATCTCCCGAGTAGATAGCACCATGTCTCATTATTTCAATCATAATATTAATGTGGCTGAGCTAATATATTCCAATTCAATATCACTTCTAACCGAGAGTTTGACAGGAGATTAGAATTCGAGGTGGTGTGCACTTTTACAATACAATTTCTATTAGAAGCCAGTTTAGACTCAGTATAGCAAGTTGTATAATAGATACAACCAATTATCTCGCCATCTGTAGCCCCCAACTTTTCAAACAGTTTCCCACCAAACGATCGAGATGGCTATTTACGAGGCTCTCAATCCTAAGGCCACGTACTCAATTACGCTTACCCACCAAAACGTTCTAAACGATCCGAATCCACCTAAGGCCGACAAATGTATCTGGAGCAATGTTTCTCGGCTGAAAAAAACCCAACGACCGTAAAAGGTCAAAACCAGACCCAAACTCACGCTCGATTTTATCGACTTAATTCGCACTTTATTCGATTAATTACAATTACAACTAAAAACAGTGAGAGGCATAAAACGAGTACAGTAAAATAAAAATAAAATATATGACCAAAAATTGTTTCTCTTTTTGAAAAGCAACAACAAAACTGTAATGAAAAATGTCATGATACGTAGGCAGTGAACAGCTTCTCTGATCTAGATACGGATACTAGTACTTGTACAAATCCAGATGCAGATGCGAAAACTCACTCACGACTCATTTCTGTCCTTTCACTTTGATGGCAATGGCTACTGGCAACGACGATGCATGGGGTTGTTGATTAATGGGAGCCGCTATGATGGTAGCCCAGGGACGCTGCAGGATGATTGAATGTGGCCGCTACCCTATAAGTAGCAGCTGGTGCCTGGTGATAGGAGGCCTTTTGCTGAACTTGCTCGAGGCCAGCGTTGTATGTTTGAGCTGATTCATACGTAGCCGTTTGTGGATTTTTGGTGATGGGTTCCTGCTCGGCGGCATTTTTCTGCTGAACTTGTTGGAGGGCATTGTGTGGTGATGGCGCTTTAGTGATGGGTTCCTGTTCGACCACCTCTTGGACGGTTTGGAATGGATGGTTGACGACAATGCGGCGAGTCTGGACACTTTCACTGGCGGCACTACCATCCTTGGGAGCTGGAGTAGAGGCAATGACACGATGATCACCATAAGTGCGACCACTTCTCAAGGTGATAGCTCCATGGGTTTGTTCGTTGCGATACTTTTGCTGACCTCTGGTTTTGTGGGGAGCAGATGCTGTTGTTGTTGGTGTTGGAATGGCTTCGTAGCGTGCTGCAGTTTGGTGAGATATTTGTGGATTCGGGGAAAGAGATCTTAGTTGTTGTGGTTCATTGGGAGTGAGGGTGGAGATTTGAATTTGACGCTGCTGTCCGTCTGGAATTTGCGCTGGCTGGCTACTGACTTGGTGGCTGGCAACTTGACTGGGTTGCTGGGAGTACGCCAAGTGTAAGTGCCGACCACTTGGAGAGAACAGCGAGGAACCTTCTGAATTGAAACTAACAGCGTGTTTGGAATGGCCTGGTTGATGGGCATGACTTGGGTGATGGACGTGGCTTGACGGCGATGGCGCGTAGAGAATACCAGGTGAACTATTGGCTAGAACAGAAGCGTATGTCTTTTGTTGCGGCGTGTTCTCCAATTTTTGAGCACTTGTGTATGAGACGACAGATTCTTTGGTGGATGAATCCACATTTGTACTTCTAAGGCTGGATTCTTCACTATTGGACTCTGGTTCTGGGGGAAGTTCTAAGTTCTGACTTCTTCCTGAAGTCTTCAGGCCTTGCGGATGATTGTGGAAGAAAATATTGTGTTGCGACGGTGCAACGTTAATGGTGTGGTGCTGGGTATACTTCGAAGGAACTCCATGTTGCTCATACAATCTTCGGCCACTGGCAAAAGGTTCAGGCTGATGAGTTGTAGACCCGACTTGATGTTGATAATGGAAACTTGGTTCGGCAAGATTTTGTCGATGAGTGCTGCTTCGAACTTCAGCAATTTCGATTGGTTCTTGAGTCACTTGTGCCGAATGTTGCTGAGTTTGAACAGAAGGATGTCTAGATTGCTGGTGACGAGTGTAGGTGACTAGATTCACTCGTGCCGGGTGCTTATAACGTTCTTCTTGTGGTGGATGTTCATTAACTTGTGCTATGTGTTGCTGTTTAACTTGTGCATCGGTCTCAAGGGTGTGTTGAAGAGTGCTGGTGGATTCGATTTTAATGGGTTGAGATGTGGTTGTTACGAAATGATGCTGATGTACTTCAGCAGGTCGTTTATGCGTGTTGCTATAATCATGGGAAACCTGAACAGATTTCTCAGATCTCCCTGTAAACTGACGTTGCTGTTGATTATTTGCCTGAAGATCTCCTTGATGTTCGTGTATTACGCTGACTGGTTCCTCATATGGAGTATGGGATGGTATCTCAGCAACATAAGCTGGATTTTCGTGAAGGGTTTGATGGGCAAAACTCTGTGAGAGCGCACCATAACCGTCTTGATTATCGTGCTGAGTTGCGTCATTTTCAGTTTGCACTTCTCCAGTTAAAAGCCGTCCTTGGTATCTCATGCGGGGATATGTTTGAACTGTTGCTGGCGCCTGCGTATAGGGCTGTTGTTGTACATGTCCTAATGGAGATCCATGGGAGTTTATCTCCACGTAAGGTGGATAGTGGAAATTTGGTTCTCCTACTGCTATCATGTATGGGACGATATTCCGGCTCACAGCTTGGACGCTTCCTCTGGCAAATGCAGAGTTGTCTTGAGTGCTAGAGAATGAACTCTCTGTAGTCGTGCTTGATGAATAGGTTCCTCGATTTCGAACATTAGCACTTGCCTCGACAACTACACTGTCATCACTATTCGTCTGCCGGAATTGTGCCCCTATAGCAATTGGTCTTGAGGTTGTACTTGATATGATTGGATATTCAGAACTACGTTGTTGCTGAAAGCTTGATGAAATAAAACCACCCTGTGGCCCAAATGGCAGTCTAGGCGATGGAGTTGGAGGTGGTAGATAGGGAGGTGCTGTAGTCGAGAAAATAAGTCCGCCTTGCGATTGCTGAATGCCTATCCCGGAAATACCGCCCTGTGGTCCTCCCTGAGAAATTCCTACACCACCTTGAGATTGTTGAAAGCCTACTGTTGTTGATCCACCAAAAGGTGTTGGAGTCGCAGGTGGGATCTGTGGAGCGCCTGTGGTTGAAACTGATATTCCTCCTTGTGATTGTTGTAGTCCTGTGCCAATAAAACTTCCTGGCAATCCCCCTTGTGTTACTCCGATAGAACCTTGAGACTGCTGGGTGCCGGCTCCTCCTTGTTGTCCTCCGGCTCCAGTGGATTGCGTTGGAGCCGCATATACAGTAGAAATTGTTATTCCACCTGGTGATTGCTGGAAGCTTACACCAGTAATTCCCGTCGGTGGAACTCCTTGTGGACCGCTTTGTGGTCCACCTGGAGGTGCACCTTGGGGTTCACCTTGTGGTCCTCCTTGTAGTCCGCCTTGCACACCCCCTTGTGATTGTTGGAAATTAAATGATCCTCCTATTCGAACGGGCGGTATTGAAGGAACATCAGGTATGAATAGGCCGGGTGTTGTGAAATAGTTAAAACCACCTTGGAATCCACTTGCAGATGTTCCAATTGAACCTTGCTGAGGACCATTACCAGCCGGAGCGGCTGGTGTTGTGGAAATGCTTATTCCACTTTGCGATTGTTGAAATCCTGCTCCACCGGATCCCCCTTGTTGTTGTTGAACACCGGCTCCGAGGAATGTTCCCCCTTGACCTCCTTGACCTCCTTGACTTCCTTGGCCTCCTTGACCTCCTTGACCTCCTTGACCTCCTTGACCTCCTTGACCTCCTTGACCTCCTTGACCTCCTTGACCTCCTTGACCTCCTTGACCTCCTTGAGGAACTGTTCCACCTACAGAAGATCCGATTGCTCCCTGTTGTTGCTGGACTCCTACACCACCGAATCCACCTTGTTGTTGAACACCTGCTCCAATGAATGTTCCACCTTGGCCACCTTGAAAAGCTCCGATTGCTCCCTGTTGTTGCTGGACTCCTGATTCACCGAATCCCCCTTGTTGTTGTTGAACACCGGCTGCGATAAATGTTCCCCCTATACTTCCTTGACCTCCTTGATTTCCTTGACCTCCTTGACCTCCTTGACCTCCTTGACCTCCTTGACCTCCTTGACCTCCTTGACCTCCTTGACCTCCTTGACTTCCTTGACCTCCTTGACCTCCTTGAGGAACTGTTCCACCTTGTTCCCCATCAGAAGCTCCGATTGCTCCCTGTTGTTGCTGCACTCCTACACCGCCGAATCCACCTTGTTGTTGTTGAATACCTGCTCCAATGAATGTCCCCGTTGGGCCACCTAGGGAAGCTCCGAATCCTCCCTGTTGTTGCTGGACTCCTGATCCACCAAATCCGGCTTGTTGTTGAACGCCTGCTCCAATGAACGTTCCAACTTGGCCACCTTGAAAAGCTCCGATTGCTCCCTGTTGTTGCTGAACTCCTGATCCACCGAATCCACCTTGTTGTTGTTGAACACCTGCTCCAGTGAAAGTTCCCGATGGGCCACCTTGGGAAGGTCCGATGCCGCCTTGTTGCTGCTGGGCTCCTGGACCGCCTAATCCTCCCTGCTGCTGTTGTTGAACACCTGCTCCAGCGAATGTTCCTGCTGGGCCACCTTGCGAAGCTCCGACCCCTTCCTGTTGTTGCGGTACTCCTGATCTACCGAATCCGCTTTGTTGTGGTACGCCTGCTCCAATAAATGTACCACCTTGACCACCTTGAGAAGCTCCGATTGCTCCCTGTTGTTGCTGGACTCCTAGTCCACCGAATCCACCTTGTTGTTGTTGAGCACCTGCTCCTATGAATGTTCCACCTTGGCCACCTTGGCCACCTTGGGAAGCTCCGACTCCTCCCTGTTGCTGCTGGAATCCTGGACCGCCTAATCCTCCTTGCTGTTGTTGCTGAACACCTACTCTGGCAAATGTTCCCGCTGGGCCACCTTGTAAAGGTCCAACCCCTCCCTGTTGCTGCAGTACTCCAGATCCACCGAATCCGCCTTGTTGTTGAACGCCAGCTCCAATGAATGTTCCACCTCGGCCACCTTGAGAAGCTCCAATTGCTCCCTGTTGTTGCTGGATTCCTAATCCACCGAATCCACCTTGTTGTTGTTGAGCACCTGCTCCTAAGAATGTTCCACCTTGGCCACCTGGGCCACCTTGAGAAGCTCCGATTCCCCCTTGTTGCTGTTGGAATCCTGAACCGCCTAATCCTCCCTGCTGTTGTTGTTGAACACCTGCTCCGCTGAATGTTCCACCTTGGCCACTTTGAGAAGCTCCGATTGCTCCCTGTTGTTGTTGTATTCCTGATCCACCGAATCCGCCTTGCTGTTGAACACCCGCTCCGATGAATGTTCCACCTTGGCCACCTTGAGGAGCTCCGATTGTTCCCTGTTGTTGCTGGACTCCTGATCCACCGAATCCACCTTGTTGTTGAGCCCCTGCTCCATTGAATGTTCCACCTTGGCCACCTTGAGGAGTTCCGATTGTTCCCTGTTGTTGCTGGACTCCTGATCCACCGAATCCACCTTGTTGTTGTTGAATACCCGCTCCGGTGAATGTTCCACCTTGGCCATCTTGGGCAGCTCCAAATCCACCCTGTTGTTGTTGTTGAACACCAACCCCAGCAGTAAATGGTCCTCCTTGACCTCCTTGCGATACTCCAATTCCTCCCTGTTGTTGCTGAATTCCAGTTCCGCCTAGTCCTTGCTGTTGCTGGATACCTGCTCCAGCAAACGCCCCTTGTTGGCCTCCCTGGGGACCGCCAATGCCACCTTGCTGTTGTTGAACTCCCAATCCACCCAACCCACCCAATCCGCCTAGTCCGCTTAATCCGCCTAATCCGCCTAATCCGCCTAATCCACCTAATCCGCCTAATCCACCTAGTCCGCCTAATCCGCCTTGTGAGCCTCCGGGACCAATTCCAGATTGTGATTGCTGAATACCTCCTCCAAAAATACCTCCATCAGATAAACCAAAACCTCCAGAAGATGAAAATGTCAATCCACCTTGAGATTGCTGTAATCCTGTTCCAGAGACGCCTCCTTGTAGACCATTAAAACCAACAACAGTTTCTCCTGTTGGAATTTTCGCCACAGGGCGATCCAGTTCAACTATAATCGATCCTGCTGGACGAATGATGACCCGTTCCTCAATGTCATAGTAATGCTTTTGAATGGCGGGCCTGCGTATTTCGAAGGTTTTCGTTTTGACCCCATGTTGGGCGACATTAATGTTTCCCGGAACCGGCGATGGAGAAGGCACTATTGTAGGTATGGGCTGTGCAACTTGATAGTAATATTGCTCTCCACCATTATACGTTCCTTGGTAGTTCGGTAAGTATGGTCCACCTTGTGTTCCACCATCTTCAATAATAAATCCCCCGCTTTCAGTGCCATGGGAATAAGTGTGACCTGTTGGAACGAGAATACTTGTTGGTATTGTTGGATGGGCTATACTTCGTTGGAAAGTTTCTGGCTTGTCTGGCTTCTTAAAGACTTCGGTTTGCGATCTCAATGAGGAAGTTTCTTCATAGTCTTCTTCAGGTTCATCAGAGCGTAAAGGTGCTGGGCTTGATGAGACGAAAACCTGAAAAAAAGACAAAAGTCGTCCGTTAGATTGATAATGAAAAAATGAAAAAAAAATCAAATCTATATGTACGAGTAGTCAAAGGGTTAACTGGATTTCAACTTACTTTAAGCCACAGAGGTCACATTAAAACTATCGAACGCTGAAAGGAGCGTGAGCTTATTGGCAACTAAAAACTAGATGAACATGCACCACTAGCGAAAGCTAAGTATAATGAACATTTTACAGAACTGAATTGAACTGAATTGAAAAAGAGGTTGTCTTTACAGCCCCAGCTTTAGACTCCTGAATACTGATGAAGGTTATCACTTCAGTTACTCTGCATTAATTAGAAATGAATTTGTTTATTTAGGTGTATAAAAAAAAGAGGTCTTGAGTTTTTGTCATGTCAAGATTTCGTCATGCCACTGGGCATAAGCCTATAAGGGATTCATGCCGTTATGGAGAAAATTAAAATAAAAATAGATTTCACAACCTACTGGTAGAAAAAAACCGATAGCACTGAGGATAGTTGCAACGAGTTCCTTTACAAGTCGTCCGCTGCGAGTACTATTCAGAGGTAGGATAGTAAAACTTTTTAAATCTAACAACTGGAAGGCATAGTATTCAAAAAGGTTTAGGCAAATTGCATCTGCATAAATGTTATCGTGGTCATATACAGATTTTCAGAATAGTCTACAGGCAACAGTTAGTCATTTCTTCACTGACGCAAGGCATTATCACAGTGTTCTGGATGTGGTAACCTTCGAGAGAGAAGAAAAATACTGAAGCAATTCCCTCATTATATAACAGATGGTTGTTCAAAGAACATCAAACTAACTTTCCAAAGGCTGGAATCGTCTTAAACATTTACAAAGTCTCATTCCACTATCAGGCAAAATAAATCTTGTTATGCAATTCATGATGTTATATGATGATAAAGTAGGGAGGATCATGTTTCCTTAAGTGGAACTAGGCTACAAAAGCCGAATTGTTAGTACCTTAATTATTTAGAATACCCGGAAATGACTTACATAATAAAAGAGCATAATCGTACATCAAATCATTTTTAAAATTGGGGATCGGAAGACAGGATACGAGTGCGCTTCATTTGTAATAAGAAAGGTGAAAGTGCACAAAGTATATGGTATATCCGTCTACTTAGTAACGATAGGAAGACATTTTCTTGTGAAATTCCTGAACGTCTTTAATCACTTGTTATCTGTCAGACCGTGGTGAATCAGTGTGGTTTTAGCTCTTGGGCACATCTTCAGAATCGGAGGACCTCAACAACACCGTGGTGGAGGCGACTCTGGAAGACTGTAGCAATGATACGGTTTCTCCAGATTAATCTCCACCACTCAAAAAAGGCTTCGGCCACACTCATTCTGCGTCTTTCCAAAAGCGCAGAAGACATTATTCTAATCCAGGAACCATGGATTGCAGAAGGCGTGGTTCGTGGACTTAGGACACCCTCATACGTTCCGCTCTATACAAGAGACAAAGGTAAGATTAGAACTTGTATATTAGTGAAACGTAGCCTTAATGTATTTCTACTTCCCAACCTCAGTGACCCCGACCTAACCGTTGCCAGATTAGAAACTGCCAAAGGCTCATACTGGCTGGCATCGGCTTACCTTGGCCACTACCAAGTGGGCCCTCTCCCTGGTGATAACCTAGAAAGGGTGGTACTGGAAGCGGGAAGGCAAAAAACTGGCCTCATAATCGGATGCGACGCCAACGCACATCATACGGTATGGGGCAGTACCGATATCAATGATAGAGGTGAGTCACTTTTAGACTATATTTTAAGTACTAACCTCTTAATTTGCAATATTGGCAATGAGCCCACTTTCATAACAAAAAACCGACAAGAAGTTTTAGACATTACTCTTGTCTCCGACAGCATCACCCAAAGGCTAACAAACTGGATGGTATCGTCTGAACACTCCTTTTCGGACCATAGGTACATCCAATTCAGTCTGAGTGATGCTCCCCCTCTCCAACCAACTTTCCGGAACTACCGGAAAACTGATTGGACAAAATATAGAGGAATCCTATCGGAAACGATATCCTCCAAACTATCAAGTCCCCCGCGTGACACCAATGAGCTCGACATGAAAGTCAGGGAATTTACTCTGACTCTCAATAAGGCTATGGCCGCTTCCTGCCCTCTTATTCAACCAAGAGGCAAGAAAAAGCCACACTGGTGGACATCGGCACTAGGACTGCTCAGAAACACATGCAGAAAACTTTTCAACGCAGCAAAAAGCACAAGAAAAGTGACCGACTGGGACTCATATAAAGAATCCCTCAAATTATACAAAAAAGAACTGAGGAAGGCAAAGCGACAATCCTGGAGGTCATTCTGTGACAAAATCACAGAAACCTCTGAGGCTTCGCGGCTAAGAAAAATCCTCTCCACAAATCCTATGATGCCCAGCTGTTTGAAAAAAACCGATGGCTCTTGGACAACCTCAAGTGATGAATCACTCAACCTGCTTCTGGACACCCACTTTCCAGGTAGCTCCCAACTCGCGGCCAGTAGCAGCCCAAACAAGCCTACTGCAACCGTGACCAAAATTCATAGTCTGATTACGAGAGACAAACTGCTCTGGGCACTACATAGCTTCAAACCATACAAGTCTGCTGGTCCGGACGGTATTATACCTGCCGAGCTACAGAGATCCTCAGATATTATTCTACCAGTGTTGGAAAATATTATGAGGAGCTGTGTAGAACTTATCCACATTCCACTGTTATGGAGAGAAGTCAATGTAGTATTCATTCCCAAAGCTGGAAAATGTTCTCATGTGGTCCCAAAGGACCTCAGACCCATAAGTCTATCGTCATTCCTTCTGAAAACTTTAGAACGACTGATTGATATCCATATTCGAGCTAAAGTTGATCCAAGACTTCTGTCTACGGCTCAACATGCCTACTGTAAAGGAAAGTCGGTGGAAACGGCTTTGCACTCTCTGACCAGCCACATCGAACGATCCCTACAATATAAGGAGTACACAATGGTTGCTTTCCTGGACATAGAGGGCGCCTTTAACAACGTCAACACATCCGCAATCACGACTGCGTTGTCAACTCTGCAGGTAGACGACTCACTTGGGGAGCTGATTAATCTAATGCTGACAAGCAGGATAATCAACTCCAAACTGGGTGAGACTTCTGCTAAAAGATATGTCAGTAGGGGTACGCCGCAAGGCGGTGTCCTCTCCCCCTTCTTTGGAACTTAGTGGTTAACGAACTACTGATATACCTGGAAGCGGGGGGTAGCAGAGTGATTGCCTATGCGGATGACGTTGCCATAGCCGTCTCAGGAAAACATTTAAATACCATTAAAGAACTCCTCCAAGTAAATCTTAACAGATTAACCTGCTGGGCAGATCGCTGTGGATTGGGAATAAACCCCCATAAAACTGATCTTGTCCTCTTTTCTAGGAAATATAAAATTCCAATCATAGACCCTCCTTCAATAAACGGTACCAGTTTAGCTTTCTCCGATACAGCAAAATATCTGGGTCTGATTTTTGACAGGAAACTAAACTGGAAACCTAACATTCAAGAAAGAGTCAATAAAGCTACAATAGCTTTATTCTCCTGCAAGAAAGCCATTGGGAACAAATGGGGCCTTCAACCTCGCATAACCCACTGGCTATACATCTCGGTCATAAGACCGATACTCACTTACGGGGTGGTTGTCTGGTGGACGGCCTTGGAAAATGCAATCAACTGCACTAAACTAAGCAGAGTCCAAAGAACAGCATGTCTATGCACAAGCGGAGCCTTGCGGTCTACCCCCTCTGCGGCATTAGATATTCTGCTTCACTTGACACCCCTCGACATTTTTAGCAAGCAAGTAGCTGCGACTGCAGCTATTCGCCTTAAAGCGACTAAACAGTGGACAAATAATTCATTTGGCCACGCCAACATTCTTAATACATTAGGAATCCTCACAGAGAACACCGATTACACCATACCTGAACTTTGGTTTGACAAAAACTTCCATGTAAGCTTCCCCTCTAGATCATTCTGGGAGGAGGATGCTTTCATGGAGGACAAGTCAATCCATCTCTACACAGATGGATCTAAAACCGACAGCGGAGTTGGTGGCGGTGTTTTCTCAGATAAGCTTAACCTAAGCCTCTCTTTCCGCCTTCCAAATCACTGTAGCGTGTTCCAGGCGGAAATTTTGGCGATTAAAGAAGCTCTGTCCTGGCTGAAGAAAAACGTGATATCTGCAAAGGATATCCGCATATTTTCGGATAGTCAGGCCGCCATCAAATCCCTGGACTCGGTCTCATTGTGTTCTAAAACTGCCCTTGAATGCCGATCATCTCTCATGGAGATGGCAGAGCAGTTCAACATTCACCTCTGTTGGGTGCCGGGCCACAGAGACATTCCAGGGAACTGCAGAGCCGATGAACTCGCCAAAATTGGAACCACTCTACCTATCCTACCAGACAAAGGTAGTATAGGTATACCAATCGCTACGTGCAAACTAACACTAAAGCTAGATGCCAATAAAAGTACGGACCTTAGGTGGACTGCTGGACAAACATGTCTAGCGACAAAACAGATCTGGCCAAAGCTGGATCTGAGTCGATCTAAGTGTCTGATCCTCTTAGAAAGGAAACATCTCAGCGCCATAATAGGTGTCATTACCGGACACTGCCTCATAGGCAAGCACGCAAGAAGGCTTGGCGCTTTTACTAACGATTTTTGTAGAAGCTGCATGGACGAGGAAGAGGAGGAGACAATCCCCCACCTACTCTGCACATGCCCAGCTCTCTCTCAGAGAAGGAAGCTTCACCTAGGAGCTTTCTTCTACAACGACCTAAACGATCTAGAAAAAATAGACGTTAACAGTCTCCTACGCTTTATTAAAAGCTCAAACTGGTTCCAGTAGTAAGAAGATCATAGATCCACGTGGCATCACAATGGGCCAATAGGCCTAAGTGGGTTGGTATTTCCAACAGCCACTCTTACCTAACCTAACCTAACCCTAGACTATGAAAGTTTTGGACAAAGCTTGGCGATATCGAAATGATTTTTTCAGCTTCATCCCAAAGAGGTATATTAGTTCCTGAATCTGTCCAATTTCGGGATACCTGACACCATAAGCTTTAAAAGGAAATTATAACAAACTCCTGGGTACCGAACACTGACGACAAGATACGGACTTTTTCTATCTTGGCTCCATAGTTAAATCCATCAACGGCATTGCAAATAGAGACAACTGAATCATAGTGGAGCTGCCTTGGAAAGGAGTCTCATAAACCTTGAATAATTAAGGTGAAACTAATGCTTCTAATTATGTTAGAAGCAAAAACTTGTGAGATCAACAGTACTTATTAACTGTAATATTTGTCAGTGGTAGAAATTGAAGGCTTTGCTATAAAGACCAAAAGTTGCATTTGTCACTAAAAATGCACAGGAGTCAATAATATTAATCTTGTTTCCTACGGCATAAATGATACGTATGGTGATGATGATATCCCTGTCGAAATGGAAGATATCACGCAAAGGTTTGGAATGAATATACGAATGACTTTAAGAGTTGTATTAGTTGCCAAACCGGTTAGTAAAATCGCTGAAACTGGGTAATATTTTCAAGCAAAATTCTACTAACGCACGTTTACCAGTTAAAACCGGCTGTTCTGATTTAAAAATAGGATTAACGCAAGCGATGCGATCTTATTTTGTAACAGAATTATTGAAAAGATTGGAAGAATTTTAAGGAACTTATGCCCAAAACTGAAGTTCCGACTTTGGTAATACCAAGATGGTAAGCGATGGCCAGGTGTATAACCTGGCCCCCACGGATGTATCAGCATCTCGTGAAATTAACACAATCGATGACTGGTGTGCACGATAAACACATGAGATGTTCTTTAAGAAAATCGTAAGCCAACACAGCGGGATCCTAGTAGAGAATTTTCTAGCATTGGAGGAGAAGTCACTAAAAGGGGTTTGGAAGTAAACAAAGACAAAACTAAGCATGTACTTTACACAAAAGGATGCATACAGAAAATACGTCTGGAACAAATAGAACTACTATAATACAACTCCAAAGCTGTAAATGATTACACCTACTCAGACTTGGCAGTTAATTTTGACCACATCAGTACTGAAATCCAAATAATAATTACTTTTGTCAATTACCTCTTCTTTGTGCTTAGGACGCAATTGAGTAGATAAGCCCTATCAGAAGCGACCAGAGTGACATTCGTTTCATCTACTGTTTCTGCAATAGTTGTTTCCCAGTTTCTCAGGTAATTTATGACCCCGTTTGTATTGATACGAATGGCGAAGAGAATTTAGTGAAAAACTATCCGTCTAAGTAGTTATGGGCAAGTTGTTGTGGGAATTCTAGAGCAATATCGAATTCAAATTGTAGAGTAGGTGGCCGAGCTTGACTCTGAAGAAATTTCCAGAGTCTACCGGGTAGTTACACCAATACTCTTAGAATTTCCTTGTATTGTGCGTCATAAGGTACACCTGCGAAAGTCTTTAGTTTAAGACCATCATGACTCAGAAAATGCTCAGGAGATATAAGGCTAGCACCTTACTATACAATTTGAATATTCCAGATGGAAACCTTGGCTAAAGCTTCAAGCTTCAGATAGTAAATATTATGTCATCCAAAGTCGATATAAACGAGTTGTCTGGATATTAATAATTATGGCCTCTTATACAGAGCAGGAGGTGAATTACAATCACGTATTTTAGCTTAGCATCTTCTTACGTTTCTCGGTTTACCAATTTAAATACAATATTTCAGAAAGTATTATGCCTATTCATCACATGGACGAACGTCGCTGTCGGAAGAAGTCCAACTATATCTCTCAACGACGGAAGTGGAGAAGAACTCTCTGCGTCTGAACTTTCTCTATCTGTAGAAGTTATATGAACAGCACTCGAACCTTCGATTTTCCAAATACAGATATTTAGAAGGAGTGGACTTGATATTAAGCTCGAAATCCGTGATATTTATTTAACTGCCGAGTACCCGAGCTAAATTACATCAAGATAGAAGTCCAAGTACTATATAACAACCATAAGTGTAACAACTTGAACTAGTTGAAGATACATAGCTTGATACATTGGAAAAGCAAGGAAGTAGCTTTTAAGAAAAGTTAAATAGTTACAACAAAAGCGTGGTGGAACGAAGATCTTCTTCTGTGATGAAACTGATCATAAACATTTTTAATATCTGTCACAGTATACATACGAGTATGTACATATATTCTACAATTTCTATATGAACTGTTAAAAAATTTATAAAAAAGAAAATCTGCAGAGTATTGCCACTCCATTACACTCCGTACAACATAATCTTTTCTAGACTACGAATTTTCCTATTACGCTCCTAAGACGATTAAAGACTGTATGTGCCTGGCTTGCTGTAGTACAATACCCGTATTTCGGGGCAGTCTCTTATTCGACTAGTTACATTCCAGAGTCCTGGAAAAATTTGTGGTTTTTATTCTAAACGTCGGAAGGATTATCTACGACTCCGCGAAAAACTTCAGACTTATAAGTCTGTCCTCCTTTGTGCTAAAAAAGCAACAGCATATTCTGGACGCATATATCTAAGAGTTTCTAGCAATTTCATTGTCTACCCCTTAACATTCCTACCAAAAAGGAAAGCCCACAAGATTAACCCTGCATAAGTTTTTGCAAGTGAAATCTTTTCACCAAAGACAATATATTGTACTAAGACATCTTCCACGACATAGAAAGGGCTTTTATCTATACTGAATCTGTTGATGATCTGCTCACCAAAGCAAATGTTCGTAGTTTTATAGAAAACTGGATCATTATCATATTGAAAGCTAAAGTAATTCAATTTCAGATATTAGCTCACGTTTACTTTGGCTAAAAGTTATAAATGTTATTCTAACAAAACTAGACGAAGGAAAAACCAAATTAGCTGCGTCGATGGATGAAGTATTCATTCTGGTATCAGGAATGTTCCCTTTAGTGTTACTGGTATCATAGCAATGGCTTTACGCTTGAGCCACAAACTTTGCCCTTAGCCTTAACCCGAGTGAACTAGTGCTGCTTACAACAATCCTTCTGGCTTGTAGCACTATTGCGTATGCAAAAATACTATTATATGAAACTCTAAAAGTCCAGAAGTTAGATACCGAAATCATCGAATAATCTTCTAATATGTAGCTAACTCAAGTGCACACTGCCTACGTAACAGCCAAGCTATGTTAATAATATCAAAGTCCTTCCAGAGGAGAATAGTAAAGAGACACAATCACCTCCAGGCTCCAAGACGAAGTAGCGTTTGAACAAACATCTTCTCATCTAAATTGAACTTTTCTAACTGTTAATACCTTCCTGACTACGTCAGTGTGCCAATACTGGATTCAAAGAGGTTAATAATCCCTTTTAGCCCTTCAATTTACCTCAATGCAGTCAGCAATGTATGTTGATAGTATGTCACTATCAAATCCTTCAGCTCAATAACCGCTTCATCAAAACTAGTAGAGCAATGTGGGGAAGAACTGTGGGAACTGGGAAGGTCGAGCAGTCAGCTCAATATCACTCTCTTTGGAGTTTTTGGCTAAGGAGGGGGTGAACCCAACCGAAGATTTGCGGCGATTGCAGATACAGTTCGCGGACAACACTCTCTCAAGGACCCATGTGTTTTCTTTTCACAAAGAATTTTCTGGAGGCTGTGAAAAGATCAAGAACGAGAGCCACGATCGCCGCTCAAGAACAAGTGTGACCGAGGCCAACATTGAGGCGGTCCAAAATCTCATAGAGAGGGCACATAAATCGTTAAGAAAGTGAACATCAGTTACGGGAATATGCAATGACGCATGACAGATGATTTGGAATTTTGCAAAGTGTCCGCTAGATGGGTTTTACGTCTGTTATTGGAGGATCACCAGCGACATTGATTGGGGATTTGGAAGCGACTCTTCAATCGATTCCAGCAAGGGGTTGAGGCGTTTTTGAATCGGATCGTCTCCTGTGACGAAACTTGGGTGTACTAATACATGTCTGAGCCGAAACAGTCGAGCATGGAGTGGAGAAAGAGCGGTAGTAGGGCACCGGTGAGGGCAAAGGTGCGATTGTCAGCCGGATGGGTAACGGCAACAGTTTTTTTTTTGTTTGATCATCAGGGTGCTTTTCATGTTGATTTTCAATATTATTGTGAATTACTTGATGCCGTGAAATTGTCATTTTGGAGGAAAAGAAAGTAGCAATCGGCCAGAAGTGTTATTCTTCTGCATAACAACGCCAGACTTCATGCGGTTAATGTTACGATGCAAAAATTTGAGCCTTAGAATGGAAACCGCTGGAATATCCACCCTATAGTCCAGATTTACCATCTTGTTGGACCCTTTGGAGAGGCGCTTGGAGGCCAGCGTTTCGACCAGCTATAAGAACTTCCAAAGAACAAAATGTATTTCTAGGGAGGAATAGTATGTAGAAAAATAATGTATTGTGTACATACATATTTGTAAGTTAAATGAATTTAAAGTTTCTTAAAAAACGAGTCCCGTTTATATATATTTGCTCCAGTTGAATTGGAACAGAGGCCTGACTTCTCTTGAGTCCTGGACTATTACGTACCCACCTTTACAAGTTTTAAAGCGGAATCAACCTGGTCAAATAAAGGATCTTTCAAAAGTTGCGCCTAGATGTCAGTAGTGAATAATTTCTGATCGCAAATTTTTTTTTTATATCGTCTTTGATATTTGTAAAGTAGACATAAGTATAATTTTAACCATGGATAGCTACACGCTAGAACAACGCATTAAAGTTGTTCAAACTTATTACGAAAATGATGTCTTTAAGAAATATAATACATGTCGTAAAATTCTTGATTTTTTTGTTGAAAATAATCGTCAAAATGAGACAACAATTCAAAAGTTTGTGAAAAAATTAAAGAAACTGGTTCTGCTGTCGAGAATCGAAATAGGTCTGGTAGACCAAAAAGTGGACTGAAGAACCTTCAACATCGATATCACGAGGTTCTCAGGCATTAGGCATTCATCCATCGACTGGTTGGCGTACTTTAAATAAGTATTTGCATTTGCATCCTTACAAAATCCAATTAACACAAGAATTGCAGCCAACAGATCATAATCAACACAGTACTTTCGTCAATTGGTTGTTAGAACATGGTGCTGGTTTTTCACACAAATTCGTCTTTAGTGATGAAGCTCATTTCACATTGGATGGATTCGTCAACAAACAAAATAGTCACATCTGCGAGAAGAAAAAAGTCCTCGAATAATTTCAAAAAAATCATTATAGTACATTCACAAAAATGTCCCGTTTGGTATGGTTTTTGGACTGATGGAATCATTGATCCATTTTTCTTCGAAGATGCAAATGAATGAGCAACGACTGTCAATGGAGAGCGCTATAGACAAATGATTGAAGATTTTTTGTAGCCTCATATTGAAGAAATAGACACAGACTTTATTTTCAGCAGGATGGAGCTACTAGTCATACATCACTTGCAAACATTGAGCTATTTCAGTCTATTAGATTACTTTCTTCGGGGTTTTTTTTTTTTTTTAAAAGTCTATGTGGATTTTTACACAGCTGAAAAACATCTTTCGGATCGAAATTGATGAACGTAATGCGGTAATGTGTAAGCGAGTCCTGGAAAATTTTGATGTTAGTATGAGAGCCTGCAGAGTTCGCATCATCTGAGAGGATTATGACGTACGGACCCCATGGGTTCCGATGATTCTTCTTGCAAAGCATTTGATTCAAATCAAATATAGAGAGACGACGTAACAAAAAAAAAAAACACCGAACTTAAGTTGGAGTGCGGATTCGGAAGGAACCTCCATCAACTTCTCGTTAACCCTCTCAATCTAAATATATTAGGTTGAGACCCTGGTCAACCACAGAGTATAGCGCCAAGAAAAGGATGTAAATAAGTAAAGTTTTCTTTGTCAGCAATTAAGAAAAGAGACATTACCACGAACTTCGCACTAATTGATGAAGTCAAATACTCCGTGCTAGTATTCGAAAGTGCTAGTAGGCCATGCCAAAGAAATAGACCCCAGTTCCGATTAGAAAAATATCATCTGTAGAACTTAAGAACTACACCAATCCAACGATATTGCGAATATCTAACAGCGAAGTCTGTTGAATAGTATTATTAAATTGTAAATCATTATTATGAAGTAACTCCAGCATAGTCAGTCCCAAGCCCAGGTTGAAAAAGGAAGTGGAAAGTCGTTGAGGATAACTACTACCATTCTGCAGTATGCTGAAAACTCAAATGTAACCGAACACTTAGACCTGTACAAGCATACCTTCAGTGCATATGCATGTTCAATACAAAGTGCAATATTGAGGTTTTAGCAGATTAACTCCGAAGATGGAGCCAAAGTTGACATTAGAGATAGAACAAAAGATGACATTATTTAAGCTACTTCTACTATATATATTCGGAGTTCAAATAATACGAAGATCTTTTTCGGCATCTAGCCAGGTTGCTGAAATAGAAATTGTGGCGGAGGAGTTTCAACCGAACTAATGTAAGTGCTCAAACCTCCATATTTGTCTACTGACACAATCCTCTGAAGGATCTGGCCTAGAGGTTGAGAGTATAAGTTAAAAAACAATACGCAAAAAACATCCATCTTCAGCTATAGACGAACCCTTAACAGTACCAAAACAATTAGCAGAAATCCTTTTCTGCTACGATGGATTGAACTGGGGAAAAAAACGTATGGAACACTATGACATCTATTATGGAGATTGCTATAGAGAAAAGAAGTAGCACCTATTTGGATGTGAATTTGTCATTAGAAAATTTGACGTCTAATGGGTACAATTACCGTTTTTAATCGAGTCTACTAATATCTTTGCAGATGTCCTATGTAGACAGCATCAAGAGCAGAAGATCGGTGACGACATTATCAGCAAACTATTAAAAAGGCTTTATCTGATGTGCTACGAAATGCCTAGTTTGACGAAGGGTATCGGCAAAACAAGAGACATATAAGGCGGCACCGCAAACAAACTGCTGACAAAATCTTGGGCACCTGGTGAATTATTTAAAGCAACGGGGATTGCGTTGATGAGGAACATACAGAACTCATCTGTAAAATATTGTCGAAAGAAAGTATACCCGGTGGATGAAATTTCGACACCGTTTGCTACATCCTCAAGAAGGAAGACCTCAAAACTGCGCCAACTATATAGAAACCAGTCTTAACATCGCGTACAAGATTTTATCCACCATACTAAGTAAACGTATGAAAGACTATATCAACAATCTGATAGGTCGTTGTATGTCTGAAGAGGATTTCAACAATGTGACGCTCTATCTACCTGAGCTGCACTGTATTTTCAAGTAATGGGACCAACAAGCGAAGAACCACTCTGGACAATCGGTGTGTTCTTGGGCTAAAAAAAACAGCTGAGATATACGAGTATAAGTGTTTCTTACGGACAACGGAGAATGCATGGACCTTATCTAAAACGGACAAAAACGCCCTTCATTGGCCTGAATATAAATTCCTTTACTTAATTTTCAGTCTCGTCTGCATAAACGGAATTTGGAAAAGAGGATGTAACAACGAACTGTATAGGCTATACAGCGCTTTTGACTTGGTCAGAAGACTTAGGAGTCATCTTCCGCAATTGCTAGGATACACTGCACAGATAAATAACACCGCTAAAGTCCAGAGTGTCTGAAAATACATTCCGGAAGACGAACGCAGTAAAGAAAACCTTTCATAAAGTGCCGCGGTCAGGTGGAAAGGAATCTCGGCCAGCTTGGTGTTCACAACTGAGGGCGATTAGGATAAGAACGCGTTTAATTGCAAGACTCCAATAACATCCATTCAGAAATAAATAAAAAATAATTGTATTTGAATTGTTTTAGAAAACGCAAAACCCAAATATTTTGGAGCTATCAGTGATTGTCAACTTTGAATAATTAAATATTCCAAACAAACTCTTGCCTAATAAATATATAGCTGTGTCAAGGATGACATGTTTTTCGATTTAAACGATGAATGTGTCATCCGTCAATCTCAATGACTTAAGTAACCTAAATGTTAGGCAAATGCAGTGTAGTTGAAAACTAATTTAATGTAAAATACTAGATCATACAACCATAAAAAAATAGAATGTAGGAAGTAGGATGCAGCCTTATGGTTTGCCAGCATTTTTATTCTAACCGCTCAGTAAAACTTGGACTAACTTGAAATAAGTAACAGTAAGGGCTAGATTCTCTATCTACACATTCTAATTTGCTGATACTATCGAAGAAAGAAGGATACAAATAAATTGCAATGCTAGGCTACTGCGCAATTAAATGAAATGTACTTCCAGTCAACTTTTCGGAGACCTTAATCACTCTATGTTTAATGTTTATCTTTGAAAATGTACACATTATTACACATTATAACACATTATCTCTTTCGGACGAGTAGTAGAATCTAAAAACTGAAACTACTTATTTTATTGGGAAGCTCTGCGAATGTTGCAAGCGTGAACGAATAATAATGTCAGGCTTAATATTGGAACATGATTATGTACCTTTCCCACTATATTCACTCCACTTTTTTTTTGTCTTTTTTTTATACTCACAGTTTCGATTGTTGGACGATTGTGGTATTTCTTGATGAATCTCTCGAATTCTTCGTTTTCAATTTCATCGTCCTTTGGAATGTCTCTGTTTCCACTTTGAATAAACGCTGCATGGATAATCCTTTCAGTTGGCTTTGCTTGATCCCTTCCAGGTCCTGCTTTTAGATCATCGGGAGCCTTTCCCTCCACATAAGTGACACCAGCAGGATTCTCTTGAGTTGTATCGATTGATATTGAAAAATTCTTTGTACCGTATATAGATACTGCATGCAGCAGCAGGCACAATACGAACACTCTGTTCATCCTGAACGAAACAAAAGATTAAACCAACCATCCAACAGTTAATCACAAAACTAAAGTCGGAGGGCACCTGGCAAAACTTTATGGCCCCCCCCCAGTTAATAAATATTTAACCAGCAATCACTAATCAATCAGAGCACTCGATATCGGATTAAGTATTCCAATCGTATGGTATCTCACTGATAAGTGATCTAGATCACGTATCCTATTATCTCACCTCGAAAATTTTTCACTACCACGCTTCTTCGGCTACCTTTTGGGTGTAAATTGGGTGCTTTAGGCTTTGTATTTTTATTTATTTTTTACGATTTTCGTTGCAAATTTCACTAGTCGAACTGACGTGAATGAATAACTGACTAGCTGACGAGCTGAGCGTTTTTATAAGAGTATATAACCTTTTGATGTAACAGTTCCAATTCGGACGAATGATGAGCACGACAAAGTAACTTCGTTTTACAATTTAGGGTCCACATACGGGTGGGACTACATGTTGTGCCGCCCCACTTACTTGTATGCTTTGTAGAAATTTTTTTCGTATCTATGTTTCATTTAAAATGCATCTGTGATACGAACATTTTTGTAATGCATTAGCTTGACAGAGATACATCATCATCATAATGTGAGTAACAATATGTATTACGCACGAGAACTACCTGACGGATTCACCTCACCTAATAAGTGGCGCGATGATTATAGATCACCGCCTGACAAATTCGGTGATGTTTTTAATTTCAATCTGCAATCGCGTAAAGGTCGCACTTCCATTCGCGTTCGACATCGTTTAAAATTCTAGGAATGTCAATAGCTAAATGATGCTGGGAATTCAATAGTGTGATAATACATCTGACCAGGGGGAAAGATTTTCACTTGTCATTTGTATTGCTGAAGATAAAACAAATCAGATATTCGTCCCACTGTCTGTTTCTCCGAATTGATGTGCTTTAGGTGCCTATCAATCAACCAATCATGTTCTATGAACGTATGGTTCTCCACAATCCACAGCTGAATGTGACTCTATTGCTAAATTTCCAGTATTCCACCCTACACTTAACAACTTACAACTTCGATACGTTGCTCCTGGAATAGCACCTCTAGCCTTCTCGTCCTTCTATTGTATTGTAAAATGTTTGTGTGGGTATAAATGATAAAACTTATTCTTTTTAATAGAAATCGCTTTATTCAGTACAGTTACAATTCACTATTTAATTGTTTCTCTCAGTACAATCCAATTTCTCAACCGCTTATACTTTTCTTATCTTTTACTTAAACCACTTAATCACTTCTCCTAATTAACACTTCAAATTTCACTTTAGAACTGATTTGCATACCTTGGGGATGCTGGTATTTATACTCGAATGACATACTTCGAGAACAATCCTCGCCATCCAGCGTCCCATACAATTTCCAATTTGCTAGAAAATTCGATTCCACTCTCCAGTCAAGACTTTGTTATTCCAGTATCGAAATCTTCTGGTCTTCGAGTATCGACATTTTCTGCTCTGTGAATCTAGATGTCGCTGCTCACATTTAAGTGGTTATCACAGTATTGTACGAGTATATAGAGCCTTAAGTTAGGTGAGTTATTTTGTTGCATAGTTTGTGGGTGGCACATCAGTTGTTAAATTTCTCACGGCTACTTGGCATCCATTCCACTGGTGTTTTGCACTTTGTGAACGTTATGAACGGTTTGAAGAGAGATTGTGGGATACGTCATCGAAGAAGGTACTAGCGGCCAATTGCAACATTAAGTAGCCTCGTAGTATTTCATTTCATTTCAACAAAGTAGTGGTGGAGTTCAAAACAAATTCAACTAGCCGTGATAAGTTTTCAGATGTGGTATCGTGTAGGCTATACTTTTCGACTTTACCAATAAAGATGATCTCTTTTCCTCCTCTGGCGTTAAATCTACCTTAAACTAAAACCTACTCACAATACTCAACCTAGATAGTTAGGCCCCTTCTGGGACCCATTCGCTAGTAAGCCGCTTAGGGGATACGAACATTGTTCATTTGTCATCATCACGCATCTATGGTTTCAGATATTTAAAGGGTTTCATGCCACTATGTGACAAGTGATCGAAAGGACCGAGAATTTGTCTTTATATGCCGAACTCACTCTCACCATCTAATCTTGGGCAACTTTGCAAGTAATATTTAATTTAACTACGAAACGAACCGAAACTAGCACAAATTCGTTGTTATGGCAAAGCCGATCTAGTTGAATACTGTGATTATATGAAGATGCTGCGATGCTAATGCTGAGAGCATTTTTTGGTGCAGAAGAAAATGTAATGTGAGAGCCAATCATCTCCTGGTTTTCATACTGTCGTCTGACCTGGTTGCCAACAATGTTTGCTCCCAGTCAACTTCTGTTGCGACAGTAAGCAAGCAAACAATCGACTTAACGTTATCCAATAGGTATTTTAAGTAGATTAGCGGCTAGAAAGTACTACTGGAGGTCTCCAGCAGAATTCACAATCGGATGCAAGGTCTCGACATTGTTCAAAAAGGAGGAATCTGCGAAAAAGCAATTCGGCACGATTTAAGGAACAAGTCGGCAAGTCCACCAGTGCTCCTCCTTAACTCAGGACAAAACAAAACATAGAGGAAGCTCTTCAGAACCTGAACGGTACCCTCAAGAAGTGTTTTGAACTAACATGTCCAGCTAGAAAAGAATCCCCCAGATCGCCTGTTCCTTGGTGAAACGTAGATCTGCAGAGACTACGTAAACAAATCAGAGAACTTTTAAACAAGTCACTTAAGACTAATCTGGAGGAAGGCTGCAGTCCTTACTGATTGAAGCAAAAGGCAGCAGGCTAGTCAAAGTCATAAAAACGAGAAAATCAACTAGGCTGGAATCACTCAGAAAATATTACGGCGCCTACACTTAGTTGGACATACAGACACTCTCCGTCTCATGCTTGAGATTCATTTCCAAGGGTGGCCGTGACTAAAGTGGTAGTGGACTGACTTCCAAATCGGAAGGTTCGGTATTCGAATCCCAGCCTCGCCCGAAAGACATATTCATGTTTTCAGTTAACGAAAATCAAGTAAGATGAGTAGCCAACTTCCACTAAGAATTTAGTCTCCCCATTAAATATTGGATGCCACCCATGGAGCGAACCACTGAGCCCAAACATCTTTCTTTATCCATCTATCCCATTTTCCAAAAAACTTAAAACAAGCTGAGGCATTATAAGTGTATTCATACACACTTGAGTGTTAAGTTCTTTAAAAAAAGAAAAAGCTAATAGGCACCAGCTCCTATCAACGAAGCTGCTAGTAAGCTAAATAATATACACGCCGTAGCTAAATATCTCAACGGTTGAGGTGACGGAAGAAGCCGTTGAATATGCTGTTGCTTCCTTTGATGACTTCAAGTCGACTGGCACTAATGGAATATACCCAGTTATGTTTCAAAATGATATAGACCACCTGCTGGTAACTGTAAAGAAAATCTCAGACTGCTTGTCTGCCAGTGGCATACATACCGAAACCCTGGCGAACAATGAGAGTAGCCTTTATACCGAAAACCGGAAAATAGGACTACACGCTCTTCAAGAGCCTCAGACCTATAAGTCTGCCTTTCTTCATGTTGAAAAGCATCGAAAGAATGATCGAGATCCATGCAAAACTGCTTTGCGAATGCATTATTTGTCTAAGACGCAACATGCTTACCAACGGCGAAAATCCTATGAGAGCGCGCTTCAAAATCTGGTAAGGCAGAATTGAAAGCGCACTCGACAGGAGGGCCTGTCATTTTCATCGACATTGAGGGTCTTTTTTTTTGTCAGCGCATCTTTTGTCGGCATGTGTTACTCGGTCAGACAACACGCCAGAGATGAAGCACTATTTTTGTGGCTAAAAGCAATGCTAGTGAATAGGACATGAATTACGGACTGACTGGCAGAGGTTGTCTTCTCTGCTGTGTTGTATTTTTGTCAATTCATTGCTCAACGCTCTCAATAGATATGCATAAGCATATGCGGATGATTTAGCTGTACTGTATGTTGGGTCATGTCTAGCGACTGTCTGCTTTAAAGCACAGGCGTGATCGACGATTCCTGCATTCGAAATCGGATTTCAGTCAATCATCTACAAACTGAAATTGTCCTCTTTACGACAAGGAGGAAGCTCACTAGTCTAACTCATCAACTGCTTAAAGACATCATCATCCAATTCTCTAAAGAATCTAAGTATTTGGGTGTCATCCTTGATAGAAAACTTCTCTCGACTAAACAGATACGTCGAAAACCGCTAAGGCATTATAAGGAAGACATAGGGTCTGTCGCCAATAAGAGTCTTTGAATCTATACGGCTATAAGAAGGCCAATTATATTCTATGCGTCAGTAGTCAGGTTGAACAAGCTCTGACAAAAATACGTCATTGCTGCTTTTACCAGACTCCAAAGGAGGTTTACCTCGACTGCATACGGACTTTCGCTGCACCGCCTGGCTCTGCTTTAGACGCTTTGATGAATCCCCTCCCCTTGATATTCATATAATGGGCTACACTCTCAAAACCATCTTCCGTTTAAAGAGAAGTGGTCTCAGGTACAACACTCAGTGGAGCTTTGATGACCCTGCGCACCGAATGTCTCTTGACTCTGGTCTAACGAACATGCCGTCTGATGCAATGACACCGGAACTCCTGCAGCAAAAAAAAATTAATGGCTTCCGCCAGAATCTGCGCCTGGAAAGGAATGTAATCGGGTCTTCACGGATGGCTCCAAAACCGATCTTTCTGGAAGACGACAACGTTAGATTTCAATTCTCACTAGGAAAACTCGAGTCTGTCTTCCAAGCGGAGATATACGTAATCCTGATTGCAACGAACTATATTGTAAAGAATCGGTGGAGTGGGTGAAGTATTTGGGTCTGTGGTGACAACCAAGTCGGAAAGTTGAAATTACTCATTCTTGTCTTTGTCCCAGATTAAAATTTAATATCGGGAAATGAAACCACCTATGAACTTACTAGGAAAGGCTCAGGAGAGAGTTTTCCACGAATGCTTCTCAACGTCTCTAAGAGGTTAACGGCTTTCATGCTGTCGATCAGTAGGAAAAACTTCAGGCTGATTACTACGCTTTTGCTAAGCACTTAAGTGTGCTGGTCTCAAGTATTACGAGTACAACATCCTGTGAGATGCTTGCTGTGAAAGTAATGACAACACCTCGGAGCACTATCTTTGTGAATGTTCGGCCTCCGCTCGCATCAGGCTGCAGGTACTTGGTGCTGACATGGTGGATGCTGGTATTGTAAGCACTTACTCATCTTTCTTCGAAAGACTGAGAAATCTTATTAAAAGGAACTTACAACGAGTACAACGGACCACTTATTTGTCTGAGTGGTCTGACAAAAAACAAAAAAATGTTTTTTCAGCCGCCTAATCCTGCAAAATTTGTATTGACCTCAGCTCCATATACGCTGAAGTAGCTTATATAAGAAATCTATAATTCTTCCTGTTAACTCCACCATACGTCCTCACTCTGTCGTTCACTCATTTCTGGCAGGACATTATACATAGTGTAGCTACTAACCTCAAGCCGGTTGGGACTACAACACTATTAATCGTTAAATGCTTTTGTAATGGAATAGCATTTCATAAATACAAACTAACCTCGCCATATGCATATAAGAGTGGCATCATGCATATTCATACGAACTATCTCACCACCACCTACGTACTGATTGTATTTTTCTATGAAGAAAGCTTTTCTAAACTTACGAGTAAGTCTTTATATATGAATGCTGAGAAAAGTCCATCTGTCATGTACAGCACCATAAAGTAAAACAAATTTACTACAATTGAATACTGTTTATAGTTCACGGAATTTATCACCCATTTGCTTGTGTTTTGTTGCTTCGTCTGGCTCTCTCTATAAAGGAATATGGATCAAGTGATGAGCCCAATTTTGGACAGAAACAATCATATCCATAACTAAAGTCCTCCAAATTATTTATTTTGCGAATTTCTGATTTAGATTGACATAAGTAGGACTACGACTTCCAAATAAAATACCAAAACGAAAAGTAAATTCGAACAAAATTGGGTTAATCATGTAAAGCGCTCGAAAGTAGTTAAAGCAATTGGGTAATCAAGACACCGCCAAAGTGATCGTTTACATTTTGTAACTCCTATCACCTTGCATGACATAATTGGATTCGAACAAAATGAAACAGACACTTTCGATATTCTTGCGGGTGCGCTCAATTGCTCAGAATTTTGCACGAAATTTCCATAGGAGCATGCCTTGCATGACAAAGAGCGTAGCGAACTTTATGGTGCGTTGGGCTTAAAATGGGCCATTAAAGTTAATTTATGCATGGTAGTCTGTTGTGGCCTTGCATGAGTTTTGTTTTACTCCAAATGGAGACAAATCAAGGCCTTATTGAACTTCCTGAGGACTTTTTGTTTATGGCTTGAAATTAAGAGTGAGTGAAAAGATATTTGCAGAGTCAGGCCACTGGAAGGTCTATTCCGTTGTTATACATACATACATTTCATGAGTATACGAGTACTTTGCATATAGATTTAGATTTAAATTTTTTAGTAAATATGGAACAATTACCTAATTGGTTGTGCTACAATTTGGATCTAGGGCTAAACCAACGTCTAAGCCGTAATAATGTTATAATAATAATAATAAAAAGGATGTATTGCACAACCACCATATGGTTTACCTGCACTGTGACCTTACTTTATGTGTATGTAACTTAGTGGTTTGTTCCATTGTTGAGGACTTCTTTATGATTACAATTCCTGGGAATTTTATTTGTGACTTTGTGCTCTGAATTGCTATAGACAAGGGTAACCATCTTAGAGCACATTCTCCAACCAATTTTCTTTGATCTGACAAAGCGTAGTGAGTCCACGGCAGATATATCCTTATCTTGTATTTAAAAATTAGGTCAGTGGGTCACTGGATATCAGATTATCATCAAGAATTTCGATGGCCTCGGTGCAGAATCTGCAAAGGCCTTCTGCTTACTTACTTCATTGTATATTTGGGCCCCAAAAAACATGCCTCGCCAGAAAGCCCGGTTTTTTGTTAGATGCTTTCAAATTCGCGTGTTGAGGTTTCGCTCCACTCTTGCGTAGTATCTGAGGTGGGGTCTTCCTCTGTTGCATTTTTCCACGACAATGGGTTTGAAGACTTTACGAGCTGAAACGCTAGTGTCCATCCACGTAACCCGATGAATTCTGGCTTTTTTTCCCATTTTGTTTATTTATTCTTAAGTTTACAGTTTTTTCCTACAACTTACATATAAACCAAAAATATGAAAATCTAATATTAGTACAATGTTTAGTAATCTTTTATGTTTATAAACAAACGTTTTAGAAGCAAATCATTTAAATGTGTTTTTTTTTTAGGAAAAAAAAGAGCAAACAATTAAGACTACTCGTATATGAAGGTTTCCTTTTCTAATAAATGAAACAAAATATTTGTATAACTAGTTAACCAGGTAAATTTTATTTTACGTGCATGTGCAATATGTATAAAGTTTAAGACTAAATTTTTTGCACACCAGGAGTTACTCTCACAGTCATCGGGCTTGTATTTGTTCTTTTTTGATTTGAGGCCTGGGTCAAAGGACAGATTTATTAACGCTTATAGCAAGTATATTCTTAAAACTAACAATTTCACTTAAAATTAAAGGGTGGGAGCGGTTAAAGAAAGTTAGGATGTGAGGCATAGGTAGAAATACTAATGTTCTTGAGGGAGAGTTTGCTGAGAGGCAGAATATGGGTAACTTTACGAAGCGTTCTAGACATTGGCTTCAGGTATCCGTAATTCGTTCTGTGAAGATTGAGCCGGAAAAGTGGCACAAACCTAAGATAGAGTGAGTTGATGTTAAAAGCAATAAATTGAAGTAAAGAAGGATAATCGATATTACCAACTAAAATTTGATGAATAAAGAGAATATCGTCAACTTTTCGGCGTATAGAAAGGGGTTGTAAATTTATAAATTTTAGCCAATCAATGTATGATGGTAAGTGTTGGCTATCTTCCCAGGGTAGACCACGTGAAGCAAATCGTAAAAACCTGCGTTTAACAGCTTCTAACCGAAGGATGCAAGTTCTGTATTAGGGTGACCAAGCTTGGCTTGCATATTCAAGAAGAGGCCTATAAAAGGTTATGTAAAGGGATTTGGTAACATAAGAATTGGAAAACTCGAATGAAGCCAAGGGCAGAGTTGGCTTTTCTTATTGCATTATCAATGTGAGAAGAGAAATTGAGTTCCTCATTCACTAAGGTAACAGGGAGTTTAAAGAATATAAAGAATATAGCAGGTGAAGTAGGAGGTCGCTTATGGCTATAAATTATAGCCTGACATTTATTGACGTTAACTTAGGGAAATTCTTCTGACACCAAGTACAAAATCTGTCTAGATCTTCCTGCAGTGGTAGGCTGTCTGAGGAAGATGACATACGAGTATAATATATCTAAAGATTTTCATATTATCTTCGTAAACAGATATGTATGACTTTTTAATGATGCAATCAACATCATTAATGGTCAGAATAAATAATAAGGGACCAAGGTGACTGCCTTGAAGAACACCAGAGGAGGCTTTAATTGGGTCAGAACCAATGGACCTAAAGAAAACATAGTAATGTCGTTCATTTAAATTGAATTGAACCCATCTTATAAAGCTTGTTTGGAAACCAAGAGCCTTTAATTTTAGAAGGATTCTATCATGGGAAATTCTATCAAATGCTTTGCTAAAATCGGTTGCAATTGTGTCAACTTCGTTTCCAGATTCTAGTGCACATAAAGTACTTGATACGAATTCCGTTAAGTTGGCTGTTGTACCTACCTTTGAGAAATCCGTGCTGGTTTTGGGAAACAATAGATTTACAATGGAAAAGTATTGTTCCGATTTGAGTTCTGTTTATTTTTGTTAAGTTGGTAAATCTGTTGTTGACATTCCCTCTAAATCTTAGCGTCATAGCTTGACATTTGCAAAGGTTACGTAGCCAAGAGTACATCTAACTATGTGTGTGTTGACGATAAAATTTTACAATTTTAGAAATGAATTTAAATTTGCAACAACGAACTTGTAAATATTAAGTTTTGCGTAAAAAACGGATTTAATGGTGCGCGAACGTTGGAAATGTTGGAAAAGTGTTTCTGCAACGATTCTCTAATGAAAACGGTTGTTTATCAGTGGCACGAGCGGTTCAAAAGTGGTCGTGAGTCAATCGAAGATTGAAAACCGACGAAAACAATGTTGGTCAATAACCGCAAATTAACCATCAGAGAGATAGCGGAGGACTTGAACATTGCCATTGACATTTTGGTTAACGATTTGGGTTTCCGTCGTCTAGCAGCAAAGTTGGTGCCAAAAGACCTCAATTTCATGCAAAAAAGAGACCGTGTTGACGTCGCAAAAGAGATGATTTGCGAGTCTGAATTCGATCCCACATTCATCAAAAGGATCATTACTGGAGACGAGACGTGTACGACACGCAATCCAGACATCAGGCAAGTGAATGGCGTTCACCAAATCAGCCGAGACCAAACAAAACCACGTCGTTTTCAGTCAAAAAAGAAAGCAATGCTCACGGTTTTCATGGAATACAACGGTGTAGTGCATCATAAATTTTTGCCAGAAGGCCAGACAGTAAGCAAAGAATATTATTTGGGCGTTATGAGACGTATGCGTGAAGCAATTCGCCGAAAGAGACCAGAATTGTGGACAGAAAACTCGTGGATTTTGCACCATGATAACGCACCGTCTATCAGTGCCATCATTATTCGTAATTTTTTGACGAAACGAAAAATGCAACAAATACCATCCAACAGCCACCGAATTCACCTGATTTGGCTCCCTTTGACTTCTTTTTGTCAATCGAGTTAAAAAACCACTTCGGAGAACGCGTTTCAGCAGCCGAGAGGAAGTAATGGAAAAATCGCAGGAATCACTGATGGACATACCGAAAACCGAATATAAAAAATGTTTCGAGGATTGGATTACTTTAAAGGGGACAATGTAGATTTAGATGAATAAACTTGTATTTTTAACTTTCTGAATAAATTCCGGGAACTTTTTGATCAATGTGGTATATTTGCGACTTTTTTATGTAGGGGAATACTGAAAGACCTTTTATAGGTTGACGGAAATAACCCCTGGATATTAGAAAGCTGTAAGAGGTTGGGCTAGGCGCATTTCGCATTTCTTTAATAATCAGGTCCAGCAGAGTAATCACCTTATAGGTTTATTATTTTATCTTTAAATTGCTCTAAAGTAATAGACACAGATTCCAAAGTTATTTACAGGCAGCTATTTCAGTGGGCTCTTGGGAATGCATGGCGAATGCTTGGCTAAAAAAAAATTACGACGAGATTTGAAATAATTTGGGGATCGCCCGAGGACTTATTAAGAAAATTCAGAGGTGATGGATGGCTATCCGATTTACTTTTAGTTTTGTTGAACTGAAAGAATCGTTTTGGGTCGAAAACGAGTGTGCGATCCATTCGGTTTAAATTGTTGTCATAGAGAGTTTGGCAAAGTACAGAGAAATTTATTTGGGCAGACTGGTAGTAACAGAAATCGGCGTCGAAACGCGATGTTAAGTAGGTAGACCGGAGTTTATTTCTCTTGTTACGAAGAGTTCGCAGCTCTTTATTATATCAGGGTGGTGAAGATGAGGGATACTTTTTGGGTAAACAAGGTACAGATTGGGCAGAGACAAGTGAAAATTTCGGTATAAAAGAGTGTGACAGCATTGTTAACCGTAAGGTTGGGATTATCGTAGAGAAAGCTCAAATTGGCCATACTGAGAAGGTTGTTCAGTTTGGCATAGTTAGCCGTATGAAAATTAAAACTGTAGGAATACTCATAGGAAATGGGATTAAGTCCATTGACATACGTCAACGTAAGAGAAAGCGGAGGGTGGCAACTATCCAACTTAGAGAGAAGATGTCTACTTTCTAAAACGACACAGTTATTTGTACCAGGGGCGAAGACTAGGTCGAGTCGTCTGCCAATGTTATTGGTGACATCACTTAATTGATACAGCAAGGCAGTCGATGAAAAGATTTTCTTTATCAGAGGTGGGATTTGTTGCAGTAAAGAAGGACTGGACAGCCTGAGCCCATAGAATTCTAGGTAGCTAGCTGGTAACTTAAATTTGTTGATAGGGGCGAATAAAGCAACAACAAATATATAGGTTGTACTTGCAAATAGGAATTCTAGCGTAAACGAATTCAAAAAATGCAGTAGACGATTTTTTAGAAGTACACCACGGCCATATAAATTCTCCTCTTTGTCTATGCCATCATTACGGTTTGATTCAAAGTCTTGGGAAAATATTTCATAATTCTTCATATTAGGAGTGAGATTGGTTTTTGTGAAAGCAAAAATGTCGTAGGGCAGAATCTGTGAATTAAGATATACATATAGCAGAAATCTTAGTTCGTAATCCTCTTACCTTCTGATAGTATGTACCAGGACAGACATTTGGGAGGCTTTGGTAAAGAATCTTCGCCGGGTTAGGAGCGATGGTAGTTTTTAAAACTAGACTGTGTTCTCTAAAGGTGTAGTATGCGTTTGGAACTTACGTGAGACGCAAAAGCATAGAGATCATTAGCCACATCATCAGGAGTCATATCTAACTGCTTATGAAAACGTATAAAAGTTGCCGCAGATCATTATGATTAGTGGGGAGGCCTTCTTGTAGAATGGAAACCATTGCATTAGGTTTCGTTATACCGTCGATACAGACAGAGTCTGGCTTATCATGTAGATAGGAGAGATATATATATATCCTCCCCTGAATCGATAAGATGCTTGGTTAACTTTGCCTTTGGAGGAAGTATGGCATCTAAAAAAGAAGGTGGTGTGGTATTAGGGAGGGAGTCTAGCGTAGAAGATGGGGAGGGATTTAAAAATGGGAGCGAATAAAGTTAGGGTAAGCCGGTTTTGTTTGAGTGGAATAAGGAGATGTTGTTAGGTTTTTTTAAAGGACTGGGAGGAGGATCAAGATTCAAAGATACACGTTTGGGAATTGGGATGGACGGGGAACATTTTCCAAATTCACCTCATTTGCGAGAAGTGTTTATTTGTTAGCATTTTCCACTTATTAAATATTTACAATATTTGTAAATAATATTAAATACTTGTGATTAAGGATAAGATTGACCAATATCGCTGTAAGGTAAATCAATAACATAGACTCAAAATTATCACGAATTTTCACTACATTTGGTCTATTATTACACCCTTCTTGTGATCTAGAGATGGATTACTGCTTTGCCACCATGTACCAGGGGTTTCTTCTGAACTTGACTCATCCTGCTGACCAGATATACTGTTGAATGAACTTAATAGAAGACCTTTGCGTCGGCTGGAGGGTGATGCTGTAACTTTATTACCAAACGGTCTCGAGGCGGCTATATGGTAATAATCCGTTCTGCTTTGTTCTGTCAGAATTACCTCTGACAGCATCTTCTGCCTCAGAATCAGTTCCATTATTCAGAACATTCATCGGAATACTCTGACTTGTTACCTTAAAGATTATTCCGCTTGCTTGATGAACGAGAAGATTCAATGATTGGATCCGGGCTTTGAAGTCTATGTTCATTGGGTTTAGTGTTCTTACCCAAATTTCCCATGTGTAGATCATATTGAGGAGTCGTCATTCTGAACAGACATTATGTTTTTGTTGTTAGCTGCAGCTTTGTGAGGCTAAGATCCGATGTGGTTTCCACGAAGTGGCCGATAACTATTTTGGATAGAATAGAAAAGATTGAAGACTCAATAAACTGCATTGATAGTAATGTGGATGCTTACAAGTCCACAGGAAGAATGATCGAAAAGCAACTGGCAGCGATCCAAAACCTATCGAAAAGCAAATCTAACCACGACAACGAGAGCGAAGTGATCAAATATCACTTCGACGGAATTAAAACTTTCCTCAAAACAAATTTTGCCAACCTCCTTAAGTCCAACGAACTCACACACATAAACGACTCTATCAACCTTCTCCGTACTGATCTCGACTTGCTTTTTCAATCCTCCTCCAAAACAACACATCACATCCCGCATCCATCAGATTCTACGCTCGATGACCTGACCCTAAAAATGATTGATGTCAGTGAGGAACTCATAGCAACTCGGTTGACCGTTGCCGAAATCGGTGAAGAAGTGAGATTGGCTTCCAACAAAATCGATGGAATACCCGATCAAATTCAGTTCCAGGCTAGTTCCCCGTACAATGTCTCAATTCATAATGAATTAGTAGACAAAGAGTCTCATTTGCCATCATTCTCAAATACTCCTCCCGCCACCCTAACAACAGAACCAACTAAAATCCCGCCCGTCGCCGCTCCACGCAAACTGCTCAATCAATTTGGAACTTCATGGACCCCCTCCGAATGGAAAAACAGACTCGAAAAGCTGAAACAGGGAAACCATACGGCATTCTTCGTTGAAGGGGCCCCTCAACACGCTGATGTTTCTTGGGTGCGGAATTTCTTTGACCGAAGTTACGCTAGCGAGTGCCAGATGATTTCCCCCGCTGACTCCAACAGTTCCTGCAGCTTCAAAGTCAACATCCCAACCAAATATTCGTGGTTGTTCCCTACTCCTCCTGGTAAAACAACTAAACCTGGGAAGATAAAAATTACAAAATGCTCTGAAGAACGAGAAAACGCACATCTCGAGAGTAATGAAAGTGTTAAAAATAATCGTAGTGTTAACAATAAAATTAAAAAAAGACCCCTGTCCAACTCCCTTCCAAATAAAAAATATGCTTCCAAAAAACGAAGCTCTAATATCGACCCCAACTGGAGCTTCAAAACAAACTTATTCCCCAATTTTAGTCCTCCCTCCTCACTTATCCCCAATTCCCCCCGTTCCACCGAAGTCCCCGCGCCAACGCGTCTCTTTCAACTTAACCCCAACCACCCATATTATTCCTTCTCAACCTTCTACGCCACCAAACCCAGCTAGCAACCCAATTCCCAACTTCGACCTTAAAACTGGAGCTAAGTACCCTAACTTCATTAACTCCCATACCTTAAACTCCACATCTCATCCCTCGTCCAACTCCATATCCAATCATTTATCTCTATCTCCCTCCTCCAATGCTCCTATTCTTGATCCCCTTTTTCCCCCCACTGTTAAACTAACACAGCAAACCAATGGCACTACAGAAAGTCGATATGCTCTCTCTAGGCTCAGAGAACGAAAGATATATGAAAACATTCGTCTCTTTCTTGCCTATTTACATGACAAATCTGACTCGGTCTGCTACGAAGGGAAAACCAAAACCAGCGTCATGGTTTCCATCCAGCAGGAAGGCCTCCCTACCGACCCTATCAGTCTCAGGAACCTTTATGTCAGGTACCACGAGATATTTAACATGTCCCCTCAGAAAGTAGCAGACGACCTCTCTGCATTCGGCAACTATGTTCACTCTAAACGAGTATCACACCTACAACGAAGCCGAGCCGACCACGACAAATTTTTTCGTCCATAACGTGCCTCCCTTGCCAGCGCTTAAACCATCCTGCCTCACACCTCCACCCACAACATCCCTCTTACATTTTACTACCAGAATGTAAGAGGTCTTCGCTCTAAAACCAATGCTGTCCTACGTCAATCGCATGCTCTTCCCTTTGATATTTACGCCTTGACCGAAACCAATTTGATTCCCGACATAAAGAACCAGCAATTGTTTCCTCCTTCTTTTAATGTTTTCCGCGACGACGATCCTACCCGCACAAATAAAGATTCCCCCTGTCGAGGCGTCCTACTGGCGATGGACAACAGCCTTAACTCTTCTCCCATTACAATTTCTTCATCCTCTAAAGCCGACTTTGTCGCAATAAAAATATCACTGCCTCTCAAGTCCCTTTACGTTATATGTTGCTACATCCTACCAGCTCAACCTATCGAATCTTACCAATTTGTTATTGATGCGATCGATTATTTAATTGAACTGTCAGACCCTACTGATGATATCCTTATTTTCGGCGACTTTAATCTTCCTCAGCTACAGTGGACTCCATCAGATGATCAATCGTTTTTCATCGCTTCAAATGCCATCTCAGCTAAGGAATGTCTCTTCTTAGATCGCTTAACAGACTCTAGTCTATGCCAAGTCAGTGGTATATCCAATTATATGGGTAGGCAATTAGACCTTATTTTCACAACAGATCCAATTAACTCCTCAGTCTCACTTTGTCCCCTATCTCTCTCAACAATCGATAACTACCATCCCCCCCTTCTACTTTCATTTTTTTATAACTCTTCATTCCAGTCCACTCCCCCCACAACTCTCTCATCCCACGACTTTCATAAAGCAAACTTTCACAAAATCAGTGAATATCTCAGCAGATCCCACTTTAACTTTCACAACTTAAGTATAAATGATGCCTTATCCATTTTTTATAAAGAAATATTTAATTCTTTTTCCCTTTACGTTCCGTTTTCCCGCCTTAAAACATCATCTACTAGTCCTCCCTGGTATAATCGCAAGCTTCGTTCCTTACGAAATAAGAGAAATAAGTTATGGGCTGTTTTCCTGCGTACCAGATCCTTTACCGACTATTCCAACTATCTTGGTGCTTATCTTCATTTCACCGAACTTTACGATTCCCTTTACCAGCGCTACCTTAACAATGCGCAAGTCAACCTTATAAACCACCCTAAGTCCTTTTTTCAATTTGTTAACTACAAAAGAAAGTCCGATGGTTACCCTCCTTCCCTCTCTTTCAACAACAGGTCATCAACCGATCCACTCACCATTGCCAACCTATTTGCCACATTTTTTAAACAATCCTTCACCAACGACTCCTTTGTACCAGATCCATCCTATTTCAGTTACCTACTGAACTTCTCTAATGGCCCACTTCTCTCTCATATTTTTGATCCGTCTTATATCGAACATAAATTACACCAACTCAATGACAAATTCACACCCGGCCCAGATGGCCTCCCTGCCATATTTCTTAAAAAATGTTCTTCCTCTCTTTCCCTTGCCCTTTCTAATCTCTTCCGTCTATCCCTTTCACAAGGAGAATTTCCTCAGGTTTGGAAAACCTCCTTCATAACCCCGATCCACAAGAAAGGATCAAAGAATGAAATAACCAACTATCGTCCCATCGCTAAACTCTCCCATATACCCAAACTCTTCGAAAGTATTTTGTATGAAGCTCTAAGCTTCCAATGCAAATCACCTATTTCCCCTAGACAACATGGCTTCTTAAAGGGTAGGTCAACCACCACAAATCTCGTTGAATTCGTATCCTTTGCCCTCTCTGCCCTAGAGAATGGCAATGAAGTCGATGTAGTTGCAACCGATTTTAGCAAAGCCTTCGATAAAATCTCTCATCGGTTAATTATCTTTAAATTGTCTGCCCTCGGCTTTGAACCCATATTGTTAAAATGGATATCCTCTTACCTCGAAAACCGTTTTTACAGTGTTCGTTTTAGGTCAGCCCAGTCCGCTCCATTTTTGGCCACCTCTGGAGTTCCACAAGGCAGCCATCTCGGTCCCCTTCTTTTTATATTAACCATAAATGATCTCGATATGATCATCAAACACTCGTCTGTCTCCCTTTACGCCGACGATACCAAATTTTTCAAAACCATTTCCTCTCCCCATGACTCTTTCCTCCTTCAACAAGATCTTGATAGTTTCTCGATCTGGTGCCTCAAAAATTCTTTGGAACTTAACATCGCCAAATGCCAATCCATCACCTTCTCACATAAGCGGCACCAATCTCCTCCCCGACTCTATCTTCTCCATAACCAACCTATCTCCTCCGTACAGTCTCTTCGCGACCTCGGCATTTTGTGTGACAGCGAGCTCAACTTCCGTTTACATATGGATGAGATAATCCTCAAAGCCAACTCTGCACTAGGTTTTGTAAAACGGTGGTCCAAAGAATTCACCAACCCATACGTGACCAGGTCCCTCTATATTACCTTTGTTCGCCCCCTCCTAGAGTACGCCAGTCAAGTATGGTCTCCATATCATCGTGTTCATATCTCGAGAATTGAAAGCATTCAGCGTCGTTTTCTTCGATTTGCTCTTCGAGGTATGCCCTGGGACGATCCTTTTAATCTGCCCCCCTATCAAAATCGTCTCAACCTTATCAACTTAAACACCCTCGAAGATCGCAGAGATGCAGCAGACTTTCTCTTCATTCATCGACTCCTTTCAGGTCACGTTGAATGCGCGTCCCTTCACAACTCCATTTTCCTCAACACTAACCCTCGTAATCTACGTACCCCTCGACTCTTCTATCTACCAACCCACCACACCTCCTATGGCGCGAACGAACCAATCTCCCGTATGCTACGTTAAATCAACTCAAACCCTACCGTCTTTGACTTTCACCGCACCACTTCCTACCTCAAATCTGTTCTCCTTCACCACTCCAACCAACCTTAGTTTTAAGTTTTAGTTTAAGTTTATTTTTTAAGTTATAGCTTGTATTAAGCCGAATAAATGGGGGCACTCGCCCCCACCAAAATTAAATTAAAATTAAAATTAAATCTCGTTGTATGAAATTCGATGAGGCTGCCACCCAATGTGGATGCTAAAGATCTATCTGCATTACCACCACTTGAGGCTAATCCTTCGTCTTCGGCATCAAAAGTGTCTGTTCCAGTGGCAGTACTTTCTATGTGTGATCCTCCACTAAGGGAATCTCATCCATGATCAACCGAGACGTGGTGATACGTACGATTTTTCTTCCTCCGGCACGGGGGATGTGGTAAATATGAATAACCAGAACGTAATCGCTGTTGTGGCAGTCGAGCCTGCATTCTTACGATCATGTGGTGGGGTATTTGTCACAAAAAGACACAACAATTACCGCTGGCCGTTTAAGAGATTTTCATCTGCTATACCTATTTGCTTCAGGTTTAGTAGTGGAAATTCTGAGCCTCCGATGCTACAGTAAATTATTTTCAAAGTTGAATTTTTTAATCCTGTCATTTCTGGGAATAACGAGAAGCAAAAGTTGTCCTAGTAATGCATTATATTCCAAATCAATATACGAGTATCTTCCTTACGATTACTTCTTTTGGCCGCATCCATAAACATGATGTGCAAAGAATCAGGGAACTCCGAAGACAACGCCATTGCTGATAGTCACTCTTTGCACTTTGGTAACATTCTCTCATCTTGTGACCAGACTGATTCATTTTGGCCATCCTATCGCTGTTTGTCATCATTGGTCACGCAATCGTACAAGTTGGTACATCCGTTACAGGATGCTACGCCAGCATCCCAACGAACGGCCGTTGGGATATCATGAGAGCGCGAGGCCGAACCTGAGGTCTTCTCCACATGTTTTCGCTCAATGAGCTTACTACCTTCCTTGGGAATGGAATAACCGTTGTTAGCATGTCGATGTTGAGTTAGGCCATCTTTGAGCCCACTCTGTAGAATGCCTCAGAGGGTTTGTGCCTTCCATTATTTCCGTCAGCTGAAACTCGGCGGTGTCCGTCGGTCTGTCACCACTACGATTAATATTACAACCCAGGATGTTTTGATTTGACTGATACTAGTCTACTTGTTCAGAGGCCTTATCAGACTTCTGAGTCCGTACACCGGATACATGCTGAACCGGTAGCGTTAGCATTTGTTTTGGGCCTGATGGCATCGACGGATTCCTGATCGATAATGAAGGTCGGCAATATTCTTCTACTCTTTTTTCGACAATGGAGTACCTTCCATATCTCGACATTTAATCTTTCGCTTTGTGTTTTTAACAATGCCAAGGGTCTTTTACGGCGCTGATTAGCACTAAGTAACCAGCGACCGGATAGCAATTATAGTTTTTCCAATTGTTATGTTTCGGCAGCTGTCAAAGTTACCAATGACATCCAGCTGTCAAAATAAGGTTTGTAAGTAAGTTTGTAAGGTTTACGATGCATGATGACATCGTTTGACGCTTGCCAAACGTGCGGAAATTATTAGGAAAATACAATCGAAATTACTGCTCAGTTGTAAATACGCAACATGCTATATCAACAAGAAAAATTGAGTTATAGGAGTGAATACAATCCACTAGAGTTCGGCCAGTCATCAACGCATCTACAAAGATTGACTGTTTGGCGCGATTTATGGCATGGCCGCATCATCGGCCCTTATTTCTTTCGAAAGGAGAAAGGAGACACCGTTACCCTCAATGACCTCATGTATAGAGCGATGTTGACAGACTTTCTGTGGTCAGAGCTAGACAACATCGATATATCCGAGCTGATGATATATTAGGACATTTCGCGCCTATCCCAACCACAGTGACTCTGACTTTCGCAAACTTATTCATGGCCATCTTGGCACCTTTTTATCCCTTTTATTTTTTGGTTCTATTGCAGGTGTAGAGAGTGATGTTAACATGACCCCTTTTTTCAGCTATTTCGTTTTTAGTCCGGTGTTGATCAGCCCTCGTTTTTGCACTTGTCAAGGTACCGGTGGTACCAACGTAACCAGTGCCTCATGGCATTTTTTCTGGCACATTTTTAAGGCTCTAGGATTTTAAAAAGTTGTTGGCACTTGAGCTGTTTTCAGTTTCTTTTCTCTCCTCTCCACAATGGATAACTTGCTAGAGATGCCGGAAGCTAAAGCTTGACTCCCGAGCTCAAAGAGGGCGCAAATTTTCCGATTGTTAATCTCGGGACACACCAGTAACTTACGGCAAGAAAGTGGCGGTTCTTTGCCCGGTGCTGGATTGCAGTCGATTCCTCTTGACTGGAAACCGTCGAATGTTCATCGGTTCCACAACACTCTGGGAGCAAATTTGAGCATTTCTAAGGACATCTTACTACATTTTTAGTCAAAATTAAATAAAATAAACAGATTTCCTAGTACTGGCAAATAACTTATTTGTCGCAGGATATTATTTTTGTCTAAGGACTACTAACAAATGTCAGAAATTAGTTGTAATAAACTTTTAATATTACATTACACCATAGTGTCACGTACTGACACAATGGTGTCTGGCGGTATTCGCAAAAGTCTCCATCTTGTGAATAAGCCAATGCCAAAGAAAATGCGCTTGGATACGTAAATACAAACACTTCTAGTAATATCTCAACAGCCTGTTTGTAGATTGCTATTGGCTTGTGCAAACGTAGTTAGTTACAAAAACGGCTTAGTGGCAATGCAGTAAATCTAATTTTTCAACAAAAAAAACAACAATAAATCTTTTGCAGCAGGCATTGCTAAACATTTTTTACATAAAAGAAATATGTAAGCTATACCTCATATACCTGTGCTATGAATATAATGTATCACAGTAGCTCATACAACTGCTATTGGTTCCCTATTTGCTCCCAAAAACCCAAACCCAAATCCAAAACACATACATACATCAATGAATTAGGATGAGACCGAAGAAGATTTTATTAACTTTGCTTAGTAGCGGTAATAATTATGTAAATAGAGCAAAAGTAAGAACATTTTCAACGAGTGCGTTGTCACTCAAGCCATTACAAATATCTCTAAGAGTTCAAAGCCAATTTTCACCAAAGGAACAATATCATTATAAGAATTTATTGAAGAAACATTATATAGGTACACTTAAATTAGCAATAAAAGTAAAAGACAAATTTTCAGTTCAACACCTCGAGCAAACACCATCCTCACACATCTTACAACAACTTTTCGATATCTTTAGCAATATCCATTGGATCTGTGGTTGGTGCATAACGATCCACGGGTATTCCCTCCTTATTCACGAGGAACTTTGTGAAATTCCATTTGATGCCACTGCCCAGAGTGCCTGTCTGCTTTGCCTTCAGATATTGATACAAAGGATGAGTCTCTTTGCCATTGACATCGACCTAAAAATAATAAATTTTCATTGCAAACAAATCGATGTTGTTGCAAACTACACTTACCTTTTGAAATACTTCACCAATATCAGCTTTGGCATCTCTTAAGTGACACACCATTGGTTCACCATCGGCTTCTGGCATCTGTGATCCAAACTGATTGCAGGGGAAATTCAAAATTTTCAATCCCTTATCTCCATACTTCTCCTTCAATTCTGTGAGCTTCTTGTAATTGTTCTTGGTCAAGCCACATTGTGAAGCAATGTTGACAACTAGAACAACATTGCCTTTATAGTTTTCCAAGGAAACATCATTACCGTGTGTGTCCTTGACGGTGAAGTCATAAATTGACTGTGCATTCTTGGCTTCTTCAGACATGTTTTCAATCTGAAAAGAAAACGAAACAAAGAAAAAATACAGTAAATAGAATAGCGTGTACCCTAGAAGCGGTAAATTTTGGTATGCAGTTTAAACAAACACTATGGAAAGACTTTGACAAAAAACGTTGTTAGAAAGGAAATCAGAGAATACTTGTTAAAAGCAAACTACCACAGAACTTTTACTCACATTTTCTGCTTCAGAAGAAGCACACCGAGCCACTTGCACTAGTGGAAGGCCATTAAGTGGCAACCAAACTAAGCACAAACGACCACAGGCGACAGGTGATATTATAGCTGTTGGTATGCGGTGATTTGCAGTTCTGTAGCTAAGCATGCGCACAAATCTTGTTGCCGCTAATCGGCCTGTTCTGAGAAAATTACTTGGAAGCATTGCAGCTGCTAGAAGTAAATTTAAATCATGTAATTATTTTAAATAAAGTATCTAGCAGAGTACCAAATTGCCAGATAAACACGCAAATGTATGAATTATTGATTGTAGCATAGCCAGAATGGTGGTAGTCAGCAAGTAGTAAGGAAATGAATATCTAAAGTCCATCAGGAACATTGTGTTTGCTTGTTTTGTAATTTGCATGGACAAGGTCGTAGTCATAGAATATTCGATGCTGATATTAACGATAGAGGAGCGAGAAAATACGTTGAGTCAATGCATAATAGAGCTATAACCAAAAGCTGAATTTAGGTTTCGAGCTATACGTTTACGTCAATGTACCATAGTGATAGAATGAGGGTGGACCAATATGACCAAAAAAACATTTTAATTCTCAACATAGTCGCCTTTTGTGCTTAATACACTTCATCCAACGTATCTTCAATTTGTACATTGCTTCCAAATAATAAGATTTGTCGAGATCCTCAAAATAGGTGTTTGTTTGAGCGAGGATTTCTAAAGGCCCGAATCTCTTTTATGGAAATAGTCACTGAGAGCTTAATCCAGAGAATAATGGTGGACGAAGAAGCCGAATTCATGAAAATTCGCCATGGCGACTACTCATATTTACACCCGTGCATTGTTTTAATGGAAGAGTACTTTGTCCTTGACCAAACGCTGTCGTTTTTAACTCAAATTGTCATTGAACCGATTCAAAATTTTAACATAATATTCGCAGGTAATCAATTTGGATTATGCCCTAACTGTCTTCATGACCTTATTGGCCGACTCACCCACCTTGACTTTCTTCGGCACCGATTCGTCCGAAGAAACCGTCTGTTTCTACTGTTGCTTGATCTCCGGTGTGTTTTCGTGGATCCGTGTTTCATCCACGATTATGAAACGACGCAAAAACTCGTCCGGATGGCGGATATACAACGACAAACACTCCTTCAAAGTTGTCACATGAAGTTGCTTTTTTCCATTTTCGCAGTTGTGGATGGATGTCACTTGAGCATAGTCAAGTACAATAGTATATTGACAGATGGTAGTTGTCGGGAGCAACGCTGCATTACTAGTTACAATGCGGGAAATTCAAAAAGTTACGGACTTATTGATCAACCATTGTAGCAGTGTATAAATGTGTCTTTGTGTAGAAAAGTGCCCACCGGATTTGCCCTTTAAAAAAAACTGCCAGTAATCTTCCACAGTTCCTTCCTCTGAATTCTTTCGCTACTAGCCCCGTCAAAAAATTCGCAGCACGAGCTCGGTACTTCTAATTTGTTTATTGATACTTTACGCTAACGTACGCGTGAAAAGAAGGCAACACCATCGACAGGTAAGGCCATGATTATTGCTTTCTGGAATCCGCTGTCGTGGGTGGTAAATTTACAAATTTTTCAATAAAATGTCACTGAACAATGGGAAAATGTTGTAGAGTATTTTAGAGCGGAAATGTTCGAATAGTTCACGAAGTCGACTGCACATAAATTTGTGGTGCCACAATAAATCTAAAGAGGCAGCTACGGACAATAAATAAGCGACATTTCTAACACGCTCATGGGGAGGAAACAACGGATTTTACGGAAAACGAAGTAAGCAAAGAAGTCAAAACTTGAAACGTGCAATGGGGACAGAATCACTTAACGAAATCTTGTGCTCAAATTGCTCTGTTGTGCAATTGTCTGATAAAATGATAAAACGCAAACGGATGACAATCCAACACAGGCAAATCTTCCTTTTGCAAATTCCCACTGTGAAAAAGCCGCATACAATAAAATTTGACGTTAAAAATATTCAACAGTGGTAACCAATCAGACTGGACATTGGGCATACGTAGTTTGCTACTTAGAGGGCTGACCAGAATGTGAATCTGAAGCTTGAATCGCTGTCAAATGCAGATAAATGTCAATCTCGAAGTTAGCGTCTTTTACAGAGATTTGAAAATTTTTTCTCAGCCGAAAAATGGAATTAAATCGTGAACATTTTCGTGTGATGGTTTTTATATGATTTTCGGAGTGAATTAGCAACAGTGTGCTGATCCACTCGCTTCGACTTTTGGTGGGACATCGTGTTTCGTTGGTTTTCTGAATTTAATCGTGGTCGTCGTTCGTGTCAGTACGAATTTCGTGGAGGTCGTCCAAAATTAGTTGTTGTGAAATTGAGGCATGGTTTGGAAGGAGTTCCACCCGCATAGATTTAAGGCCGTTTTCGAAAACGTCATTTGATCGTCATTTTGATCGTCATTTGCAATACTTAAGGGTTGCGAACATCAAACTGCAAACGTCATTTGGTATCGTTGATCTGTGTTATCTACATGATTTTTTTCTTGCAAGAGCATTTGACGTTTTCGAACAGAGCAATCATCCTTGAATGCATGTTATTACGCAGTGCAAATTTCTGTCGTTTATGAACATCTTTCCTGCAAACACTGCATTATCGAACATGCTGCAAAGGCAGTTTGATTTACTCGTATAATGTCGTTCTCGAACAAATGACTTTCGCAGCTTGCGTTTAAGAACATTTTGCAAAAGCAATTTGATGCAGGTGACGTTTTCGAAAATGGTCAAATATTACATGAAACTTTGACCATAAAAAAGATTTTTCCGCGTCGGATACCGCATAATTTGACAATCGCTGAAAAAAAAAGGTACGAGTCGATTGGTCCAAAGAAATGTTGAAAAATATCGATCGCAGTGCTTCAAATGATGTCTGTAAGATCGTGACAGGCGCAGAAATATGGACGTATGCATATGAGCCCAAAACCAAACAGCAGTCGACTGTATGCGTCTTTCAAGACGAGCCAAATCGAACAAAAGCTGTTCGCCCACGAAGCACTTCGAAGCAAATGGACGCTTGTTTATTCGAAAAACCGGACACGTCGCCATCGTGCCATTAGAGAAACGTGGAACGGTCAATTCGGAATATGCAGAAATTTTTGGAGACATAAGGAAAAGCAGGAGTGGGATAAAAATCTTTCTAATCCTAGTGAGTGCATCCAAACATGATTGCATTTAAATCGTGGAAGTCTAATTATTAAAAAACCGGTTGCATAAAAATTCCAAGCTCAAGGCCAACTAGTATTACCATGTTTTTCTTTTTTTAAAAGGATTCTAGACATAGTTTTGTTTAACCGAATACAAATCTTTTTCCCAGCCATGAATACTGTACGCTGTACAATGTTGACTTGAATCCGCTACATAGATAAACGATTGCTATTTATGGGTTGATTTTATCAGTACACTATCGGTTGAGCATGCCCTGACTCGCTGCTTTCGTAAATATTCTTTTAATGTTTCGACAATGCGGTATAAGATAATTTTGTTTAACATTTTACTTACACGAGGCAATAGCTCAACCTCTCAGTGACTGTTGAATTCGGTTAGATTACTCTTTCCAGTCTTGTGGAAGTCTCGTAAAATTCCAAATTGATCCAGCTTATCGCTGCGTCAGGCCTAAGATATTCCGTTGAAACATTTTGGACAAACATGTAAAACAAAACACAACAATAACAGCAACAACAAAAGATGAACAAAAAGTGGTGCCCCCAATCATCACCAACAAGGAAATTTCGAAATAATTGGAAGAGCAGTTAATTGCGGATCCTTTCTCTCAGATTCTCCAAGTCGAGGTCAAAAATAAGAGGCACATCACTTCCTACGAAAAAATGCACTTAAAATGTATCTTCCCAGCTAAAATGTATCTTCCAAGCTAAAGATGCTGTTTCGCTCTCTGAATAAGCACACACTTTACTTTACTTTAGATGCCACTAAAGTTGGAGCTGGGCCTCAAACAACTGCTCCTTCCATTAATCGCGATCTTGGCCTCATCACCTCCAGTTGCGCACACTAAATCCCTCCTGAATGGATTCGAAAACACTCCTGGCTATTCGCTCAACTTTTATTTGTCTTTGGAACCGATAAATTCTACAACGCTTGACCAGGTAATGACTCTGTATAACCCGCACATTTCGTTGTTATATCTTCTCCAAATTTCATTTATACAGACGAGACCGAAAATATCTCGAAGAACTTTTGACTCGAAGCAGCCAAGGGCATTTTCGTTCGATATATACAATAAGAAGTGCTTGCTTCTTTGCTCGTGAGAGGGACTTATTTCTCAGTTGTTCTCTTAGTTAAAAAAAAACCAATTGGCGGGTGATGCTTCACTTGATCTCTACCGTGTTTTATCGGTTCAACTAAACACCTAGTGAAAGCCTTTAACTAATACAAAGCCAACTAAAAGGTACGATGGGCCGTACGTAAAGGATGGGCCGTACAAAAAAGAATGGAAAACTTTGACATCTGGTATGGTGATTGCTAGGAGAGCAGAAACAGAACCTATTTGAAATGGATTTGACTAAGGTAACAAGTTTTGAGCTTTAGGCATCTAATATCTCAAGTTTCTAACATATGATCTGTGGATCTGGCAGTCGACTGATCAAAAATCCGTCTTCCTGATTGACCACATTATGAACGACGCAACATCTAATGTTCTGGGTTTAGAGAATACACCATCGACTTAGACCGCTATCTTGATGTAGCCAAGGTGCAAATACGAATATCTCGGACGATAGAACACCGAAGAAGTATTAATGAAATTTGACGTTGAATGGCTACAATCGCAAGAGATTGCTGAACGTGTTTCGCAACATTTTTCGAGAAGTCTAATATTGTAAGCGAATTTGTCAGCAAACCATTAGAAACTATGAAACATGTCCTACAAGTATATTTCACCCACAAAACCACAACGAAACGATGATTTGATAAGCACATCCAGCAAAACAAGAGGCAGACAAGTCGGCGCTGTCAAGGACGGCCAAAACTGCTCTCGAACTGTATAAGCAAGGAGACGGGAGGAACATTGATTTCTAAGAAAGAAAAAGAAAAAAGCAGAGAAGCGTTCAGTCGAGGCCATGGAGAGGTGCTTCTATAGAACTGATATTCGGAAGTTCTACCAAAGTGTGAAAACATCTGGCGAAAAACGCAAATACCGAACAGAAACATGCAGAGATAAGAATGGCAACATAATAGTAGAATCATAGTCGCTACTGAAGATCTGGAAGGTTTACTTCTGAAGAATGTTTAACGGCGAAGACGACCAACATTTCGCTGTCAAGCAGTTAAAGCATTCAACATGGATGGTGATTGATAAAAACTTTGTACACTTGCCTTAGAAGAGGCCGGAATAACGATATCTAAACTAATTATTTAAATCAGCCCGGACTTATTCGGTTCTGTGCATACACAAACTCATCTGCTGAATATAATTGGATCAGGGAATTCCCGGTGAATACAATCTCATCACCGTTTGCTTGAATCTCAAGGGACACCCTCTAAACTATGCCGACTATATGTAGGTCGTTATCAGTGTGGAGTTAGGCCTGATAAGTTCACCGTACAACATTTATAACGGCCCATGTCAAGTTTTGGCATCCCTACCAAACTCGTCTGTCTGTATGGAATAACAAGAATAATGGCTCGCTACTGCAAAAAAATGTCGATATGACACCTCTGAGGAATTGAATGTTTAAAAATGATTTCTTCAACATTGCACTTGAAAAAATTGTGCTCACAGGCCAATACTATAAGCTGTCTTTACAACTGCTATTATCCGCTGACGACAATGACATTATAGGAAGAAATCAGCAGCGGTGAACACAAGTTGATTTGTAAATAAGGGTAAAACAGAGTGTATGCTGCCGACAAGAAGGACCACCCAAATTCCGGCAGTGCAGATAAGTGAAAGAAATCTGTAGCATTAGATGTATTAGGTTGTACGACATAAAAGGTCCGATTTTTCTTTAATCAAAATATGATCCGTTGGCATTTAAGGTAAAATATACCTTTTTTGTAAAAGACCTGACTTTTCGTCGAAATGTAATCCTCAAAAGCTCTTATGTCCTCTGCTCGGAAGATTTTCTGCCGGCTATGTTACTTCAGACTCCAAAAAATATGATACAGTGAAACCTGCCAAGTTAGCCACCCCCCGGAGATGGCCAATATTTACACGCACCGAGAAAATCACATACAAATGTTTCTCAAAGTACTCGTATCTTTGTAAGTTGTCCACCTGTCTACCTTTGAATTTGGCGTTGAATTTGCACACTTTATTTCATCTCACATTGGCCAACCAAAATATTTTCCGGCATAGTCGGCTACTAGCCGCACAGGAGTAAATGTATTTTGTTCCTTGTGTTTACTTATCAACTGAACAAAACGATATAAAGATAAAAAACGAGAGGATCATTTATTTCTTCAATTCGTAAGTAGTGGTTTTAACGATTGAGCTATGTAAGATAGATGAGCTTTCTATGAGTAAGAAGGAGACATTTTAAATGAACTGGAAGTAGGCACATCACAAAGGACTTTGGCACAAAACTTTGCAATCTCCAAATCAACTGTTGGTAATATAAAAGCTCAGAAGAAAGTACTTTTGGATGCACTAGAATGTAATATGGCCAATGAAAGAAAGAGAAAGCTAGGAAAAACTCATTTTGAAGACATTAATCTTGGAGCCCGCTCTTTTTTCAAGACATGTAGATCAAAAAGAAAAAGCAACACAACATTAGCGGATGAACTAAAAATTGAAAACTTTTATGCGAGCAATGAGTGGTTCGAATCTTTTCGGAAGAGAAATAATATCCAATTTCGAGTATTATGCGGCGACGGTGCTAATGTCGACCATCAGGCTGCAATCACTTAGAAATTGAAGCTGCCTCACCTATTAAAAGACTATCCGCCGGAAGAAATACTCGTAGGAATATTTTAGCTTCCAACAAAAAGTCTTGGTGGTGAAAATTGCAAAGGTGGAAGGATGGCCAAAGAAAGCGTTCCTTTTTTATGTAGTGCTACAGGTGACAATCTAAAGCCGCTTATTATTGGAAATGCTACAAGTCCAAGAGTTTTTTGCCAAATTAAAATTGATGTAAGCAAATTTAATTAAAAACCATGGTTAAGTGCCAAATGAGGCTGCAAAAAATGCGAATAATCTTCTTGGTGGACAACGCATTAAGCTACACTATTTAACGCCAAATCTCAGATCAGGCTTTGGACCAGAGTATCATCCAATAAATAAAACCCAAATATAGGTTAAAAATACTTCGTTCTCTCTTGCCAAAAATTTGTGAGTCTGGGTCAGGATCTGAATTCTCTAAGTCAGTTAATGTATTGGACGCCATGGACTCGGCCTCCTTGGAATGAGGTCGAAAAATCAACAATAATAACATGCTTTCATCGCCAATCCAACCGTAGAACCCTCAGATGAGCTTCAAATAGCAGAAACCATCGCAAACTTACTTGAGAGTATAAGAACGGACCAAGGCTTAATTGTGCACAAGTCTAACAAGAACTCCAGACTGCTGATGCGATGCGGGGGATGTAAGTGAGCAGTCCGAAGATGGCGTAGTTGAAGTTTGGGACTATCAACCTATTACAGCTAATGATCCCTTAATAGCGTTAATTTGCTTCTTTTCTACATCTCAACGGATCAACCTTATTTCAGATGTTCTTAATATCAAAACAAAAATCGAGGAACATAAGGGCAAATCTAAAATCATGAAGCAACCAAGTTACGAGAAAGCCAACAGCTTCTTTAGGAATTTTAAATGGGTGTTTATGTTTCCCCGAACATCAAGTCCCCCGCGTGACACCAATGAGCTCGACATGAAAGTCAGGGAATTTACTCTAACTCTCAATAAGGCTATGGCCGCTTCCTGCCCTCTTATTCAACCAAGAGGCAAGAAAAAGCCACATTGGTGGACATCGGCACTAGGACTGCTCAGAAACACCTGCAGAAAACTTTTCAACGCAGCAAAAAGCACAAGAAAAGTGACCGACTGGGACTCATATAAAGAATCCCTCAAATTATACAAAAAAGAACGGAGGAAGGCAAAGCGACAATCCTGGAGGTCATTCTGCGACAAAATCACAGAAACCTCTGAGGCTTCGCGGCTAAGAAAAATCCTCTCCACAAATCCTATGATGCCCAGCTGTTTTAAAAAAACCGATGGCTCTTGGACAACCTCAAGTGATGAATCACTCAACCTGCTTCTGGACACCCACTTTCCAGGTAGCTCCCAACTCGCGGCCAGTAGCAGCCCAAACAAGCCTACTGCAACCGTGACCAAAATTCATAGTCTGATTACGAGAGACAAACTGATCTGGGCGCTGCATAGCTTCAAACCATACAAGTCTGCTGGTCCGGACGGTATTATACCTGCCGAGCTACAGAGATCCTCAGATATTATTCTACCAGTGTTGGAAAATATTATGAGGAGCTGTGTATAACTTATCCACATTCCACTGTTATGGAGAGAAGTCAATGTAGTATTCATTCCCAAAGCTGGAAAATGTTCTCATGTAGTCCCAAAGGACCTCAGACCTATAAGTCTATCATCATTCCTTCTGAAAATTTTAGAACGACTGATTGATATCCATATTCGAGCTAAAGTTGATCCAAGACTTCTGTCTACGGCTCAACATGCCTACTGTAAAGGAAAGTCGGTGGAAACGGCTTTGCACTCTCTGACTAGCCACATCGAACGATCCCTACAATATAAGGAGTACACAATGGTTGCTTTCCTAGACATAGAGGGCGCCTTTAACAACGTCAACACATCCGCAATCACGACTGCGCTGTCAACTCTGCAGGTAGACGGCTCACTTGGGGAGCTGATTAATCTAATGCTAACAAGCAGGATAATCAACTCCAAACTGGGTGAGACTTCTGCTAAAAGATATGTCAGTAGGGGTACGCCGCAAGGCGGTGTCCTCTCCCCCCTTCTCTGGAACTTAGTGGTTAACGAACTACTGATATACCTGGAAGCGGGTGGTAGCAGAGTGATTGCCTATGCGGATGACGTTGCCATAGCCGTCTCAGGAAAACATTTAAATACCATTAAAGAACTCCCCCAAGTAAATCTTAACAGATTAACCTGCTGGGCAGATCGCTGTGGATTGGGAATAAACCCCCATAAAACTGATCTTGTCCTCTTTTCTAGGAAATATAAAATTCCAATCATAGACCCTCCTTCAATAAACGGTACCAGTTTAGCTTTCTCCGATACAGCAAAATATCTGGGTCTCATTTTTGACAGGAAACTTAACTGGAAACCTAACATTCAAGAAAGAGTCAATAAAGCTACAATAGCTTTATTCTCTTGCAAGAAAGCCATTGGGAACAAATGGGGCCTTCAACCTCGCATAACCCACTGGCTATACATCTCGGTCATAAGACCGATACTTACTTACGGGGTGGTTGTCTGGTGGACGGCCTTGGAAAATGCGGTCAACCGCATTAAATTAAGCAGAGTAAAAAGAACAGCATGTCTATGCGCAAGCGGAGCCTTGCGGTCTACCCCCTCTGCGGCATTAGATATTCTGCTTCACTTGACACCCCTCGACATTTTTAGCAAGCAAGTAGCTGCGACTGCAGCTATTCGCCTTAAAGCGACTAAACAGTGGACAAATAATTCATTTGGCCACGCCAACATTCTTAATACATTAGGAATCCTCACAGAGAACACCGATTACACCATACCTGAACTTTGGTTTGACAAAAACTTCCATGTAAGCTTCCCCTCTAGATCATTCTGGGAGGAGGATGCTTTCATGGAGGACAAGTCAATCCATCTCTACACAGATGGATCTAAAACCGACAGCGGAGTTAGTGGCGGTGTTTTCTCAGATAAGCTAAATCTAAGCCTCTCTTTCCGCCTTCCAAATCACTGTAGCGTATTCCAGGCGGAAATTTTGGCGATTAAAGAAGCTCTGTCCTGGCTGAAGAAAAACGTGATATCTGCACAGGATATCCGCATATTTTCGGATAGTCAGGCCGCCATCAAGTCCCTGGACTCGGTCTCATTGTGTTCTAAAACTGCCCTTGAATGCCGATCATCTCTCATGAAGATGGCAGAGCAGTTCAACATTCACCTCTGTTGGGTGCCGGGCCACAGAGACATTCCAGGGAACTGCAGAGCCGATGAACTCGCCAAAATTGGAACCACTCTACCTATCCTACCAGACAAAGGTAGTATAGGTATACCAATCGCTACGTGCAAACTAACACTAAAGCTAGATGCCAATAAAAGAACGGACCTTAGGTGGACTGCTGGACAAACATGTCTAGCGACCAAACAGATCTGGCCAAGGCTGGATCTGAGTCGATCTAAGTGTCTGATCCTTTTAGATAGGAAACATCTCAGCGCCATAATAGGTGTCATTACCGGACACTGCCTCATAGGCAAGCACGCAACAAGGCTTGGCGCTTTTACTAACGATTTCTGTAGAAGCTGCATGGACGAGGAAGAGGAGGAGACAATCCCCCACCTACTCTGCACATGCCCAGCTCTCTCTCAGAGAAGGAAGCTTCACCTAGGAGCTTTCTTCTACAACGACCTAAACGATCTAGAAAAAATAGACGTTAACAGTCTCCTACGCTTTATTAAAAGCTCAAACTGGTTCCAGTAGTAAGAAGATCATAGATCCACGTGGCATCACAATGGGCCAATAGGCCTAAGTGGGTTGGTATTTCCAACAGCCACTCTTACCTAACCTAACCTAACCTATGTTTCCCCGATAACGACGTGGATACCGCTGCTGATATGATCACAGACACCATTCTCTTTGGAATGAGATCCTTTATCCCTCATCGGATGAAGAGTATCAAACCAAAAGAAAAGGCATGGTACGACTCAAGCTGTAAAGAGGCTGGGTTAGAGAAATGTTTTTTCGGGCCTTCAAGACCAACCCGACCGAGAAAATCCGAAAAAAGTTTAAACGAGCCAGGAATGACTGCAACGTCTTTCTTAAGCGTGTACAATTTCAGTACGACCAAAAGTTGAGGTCAATGTCCCAAAGGTAGTGAAAGCTTTTGGTCGTTTGTCAAAAACATCCGAAACTCTGCCTCATCCTCCATCCCAACGCTCATTCACAATGACATTTCAGCTGTCAGTTCTTTAGACAAGGCCAATCTGCTTGCTGCACACTTTGCGGCCAGTTCAACACTCCCAGATTGTGCTTTGTCTCCGCCTACACTAGAGTGCGTCGAATCTTTAATGGGACGAATCTACTTTCGCAGTCGTGTAGTAGCAAGAGTACTTAAAGATCTCAACATACATAAATCCGCTGGTCCAGATGGTATATCTGCCCTTCTTCTGAAGAGGTGTTCTTCCACGCTGACAAAACCACTGCGTAAGCTTTTTCATCAATCCTATCTTTAGGACCCTTCCCGAGCAGATGGAAAACAGCATTTGTCCAGCCCGTCCCTAAAAAAGGCGGATCATCTTCTCTCTCCTCCTACAGGCCCATTTCACTAACGTCCCTTCTTTCCGAGGTCATGGAAACGCTGGATCGTCAGCTCATGAAATATGTCGAAACACGAAAACATCTCAATGACCGGCAATATGGTTTTCGTAGCAACAGGTCCACTGGTGATTTGATGGCATGTCTCACCGAAAAGTGGAACCAAAGCGTACATCAATCTGGCGAAAGCAAGATAGTTACACTTGATATTTCTAATTCATTTGACAGAGTTTGGCATCAGGCTGTTTTGTCGAAAATGAGTGCATTTGGGATCGACGACTCTCTTCTCCATTGGATTAGAAATTACCTTTCGGAACGTTAAATTCAAGTTGTCTTGGATGGTTTCAAGTCTGATATTCACAAAATAAATGCTGGTGTGCCCCAGGACTCCGTTCTGTCTCCGACACTATTTTTAATTCCCATCAACGATCTCTTGTCTGCTACTTCTAATCCAATATATTCCTTTGCTGACGACAGTACTCTCTGCTTTTCATATTCGTTCCCTGACTCACGTCCCTGCTCTTCGGCTGTGGAACGGGAACGCCAGCGTATGTTAAGCTCATTAAATTCTGATATTAACAGCATAACTTTATACACCTACATAATTTAAACACCCAGCCATTATCCATGAATGGCATTATCCAGCCATTATCCGGTTTGTCGAAACCGATAAACTTTCCATTCTCGGTATGTGTCAGTGACACCTTACGTTGGAATGACCACATATTTCGATGTCGTCAAAAATACTGCGAAATGTCTAGGTTTCCTCAAGCGATATACTTCAACCCCTCTGATCTGGCCGCAATATATAAGACATTTATCCGCCCCAAATTGGAGTACATTGCCCACATCTACCGACAATTCCTAACGAACCCTAGAAGTCTCCGGCGTCAAACACTTTATAAAGAATGAAAAACAGTGTTCCGGTCCTACATCAGTAGTGCCGTTAACTGTATACTTCGACCATTAGGCTAAAGATGCTAAAGTATCATGAGTTCAGTTCTATCCTGGACCTTGTACTGCAATTAGGACATGTCATCTTTCTTCCCTGTGAAGACATAAACAAATAGAGAACTAATCATGGTGCAAATAACCTTGCCAATATCAATTATAATTCAAGAACGAAGCTAATGATAATTCGAGTGCACAACTAGGCTGTCAGTTGATGTTGATTTACGTCTAAATACACCAAACTCTTGCTGATAAACCCCGACCCACATATCTTTTACGAAATTGGGGGCTATCGCCTATCCGATAGCTCGCTTGTTCTATTTTCATATCAGCCTTATCGATATTCCTATTAAATTAGCGCCTCCGTTTGCCCACAGCGGCAACTGACTGTAAAGCCTCAGATAAAAATATATTACCTTCCTCCAAATCCTTAAATTTAAACCATTAGAAATACAACCTCCCCTAATTGCTTTTAATCGAAAAATGACATCACCCCCGAAACCACAATTCTCAAATTAAAAACAAAAAAAAAACACCAAAACAACTCACCCTATCCACTTTTTAATTAGACAGTTCGCACCACCGCTTATTGAGTAAATTAGATACATAGATGTAGAAGAAAATATTTTACCAGATGTGGTCTTTAGAAGAAACAGAATCAACACTGCAACTGAACTGGTGAACGACGGAACTGCAAATTGACATTGTGCACCTTTATCTATGAAACCCGCATGAAGACGCAATTACTTGATTTTAAGAAGCCCTAGAGATAAATCACTTGAAACTTTTCTAAAGCACCTATCCCATTCCATTTACACCTGGTCACGAAAACCAGCACAGACAAATCAATACCTCGACCCATCGTTAACACTTTACAGTATCAGTTGATAGTTTCCCATGAATATGTTTGTAGTTTAGGTAAGCAAAGCTGTTAGTGTGTATAACATAGAGAAAAACGCAATCATTAAATAAAAAGAAAAGAAAAGAAAAAAATAATTACTTGTGTGTAGAAATAATAGCAACCCCCGATCGCAGTTACTAGAGCTCCAATAAGAAAATGCATTAACGTCGCCATTGTGGATACCTTTGTCGAGCAATTAAATGAGGGGAAGAAGATAAATTATTGATGCCGTGGGTCAATTATGAGTTTTTTTTTTCCTGCAAGTCATTATAGGGTAGCGTTAAAAATAGAAATGAAAATGTATAATGAATCACTAGGCACTGATTTGGTAGGGTGCAAAGTTCACATATTATGATAAAATTACAGGAAACTAGTGTAAGTATTTATTTTGGTAGATTTATTCATATAGCCCAAATGGAATGTTTTGTATTTAGTTTTTTAATTTGAAATTAGAGAAATCTTACTTAAGTTTTGGTGTGATGCGGACAAAAATATTTTCACTACTTGGTAGCCGGCAGAATTTTTCACTTTTGCTGCCCTGGAATTAATTTTGACAGATAAATATACTGCAAGGGGTGTACATGTAGTGGTGTATTGTTTTGTCGGTAAGGGAGAGTTTGTTCAAACATGACGAAGCACTTTCAAAATATATCAGATAAGACGACAAATGAGCTAGGACATACAAAGAAACCAAAGTTGCAAACAACCTACTATTACCCAGTTTATCCGACAGCTCAATGTGCGTTAAAGCAATCCGGATTGGTTCAATACTCTCATATAAACACCACTTCAAACCGCATTGAAATATTCAACACGCATACGTTCATTCCTGCTTATAAAACGCATTGAAAATTTGTAACCGCTTTGAAACCGCTTTGGAAAGACAAAGAAATAAGAACAATGTATCAGTGTTAGTGTCAAGAGTCATTTCAGTCAGCTGTTTGTTAAACTTCTCTCAATTTTGTCTCGCTCATTTCGGATAATTTCATATAAACACCAGCATTTCTACGGCTATTGACGGCTACGGCAATGCGGATTGCTTCAACGCACATTGAGCTATCGGATAAACTGGGTATATGAGATATATGAAAGTGAAAGTTAAAGTTGTAACAGGAAGTGCATATCTATGTATTTACGAAATCATAAATTAGTTGTCAACCTAACAGACCGTCTACACGAAACAGAATTATGTCAGACATAACATCTAATATTTAGTCTACCATATTTTTTTCTGTCTTGACTGGGTAAATTATGTCAAAACACTTGATTTTGCGAAAAAATGCAACAATAGGAACAATTATTTTCCCCTTTTTACTCGACATTTTGATAAAGATACGTTCACCACCGCATTCAACAAAAAACAACTCACATATACACGAAATATCAAAACATTGCCCTGATTTCCAACCACTCCCATGTTTTGATATAAAAGTAGTGAACATCCATGTTATGATGTTTGCTTGGACATAAATTTTTATGTCTCCACTAGACATGTTCTTGGTATGTTTATAATCCGGGCATTGTTCATGCACTACGGAGACTGTCTGTAACCAAATTAATTGAAGCCTTCATAAAAAAAAGTTACCATACTCCTTCTTTCTCTCAAATCCAGTTGTAGTAAGCTTGTTTTTTTTTCCTGTCGGAGCAGAGCACTCAGTCAGAGTACGCTCCTGGTACGTTCCTTTTACTGAAATTACTCAGCCTTTCGTAGACAGATGGATAAACGCTTCAGGGGTTAAGTTAATACAGTTCCAGCATCCAACATGTTATCGCCGGATATTTGCAGGATAATGCGAGTGTAGGCCGAGCTCTCAAGGATGTAGTACTCGTACTTCCCGTTGTCGTCATCTCTCAGTAACCGCGGGATTTTGTGCCATTTATGCCTAGAACACGTAGGTGCTAAGCAAAAGCGTCACGATTCCAGCAGCAATATACAGTCTTTCTTACTAAGAGACAGCAGGAAAGTCGACGAGATGACGAGATATTAGTGGAAACTCTAGCTGAGGTTCGAATCCTGTAAACTCTCTTATGAGACCTGCCTAGCAAGTTCATTGGCGATATAATTTTTCGTGAGCTCATTGTGATCTAGCATCCAAAGGAAACTCATTGAATGGTTTAGTGAAGCCAGGCATTATCGAACTAACTTAGAAGTCAAGAGTGGGTTCAGAGGTACTTCAAGCGCAGTTTGGTTGTCACTACAGATGCGAGTTGCGAATCCCCTCCACCGATTCGTCACAACATACTCGTAATTCATTGCTATTAGTATTGATAGATGGAAGTTTTTCTAATAAGGAGTGAAATCTATCATTATCGTATTCCATGGCTTAGATTGTGGTCGAAATCATTCCTTGGCACAATGAAAGTTATAGTTTATACTTTGGCATCATAGGAGTTCTGGTGAACCAGACGCAAGTTCACAATAACTAGTGCTCCTTGTGCCAAAAACTTTTTAAATCGAAAATTACTTCGAGAATATAGCGCGCGATATGAATATCAAGGGGAGGGACATTCATCATCACGAATAGTGATGACTTTGAACATTAGACGAGTTACACCAGTGAACTCTCTCCTTCTCGTAAAGAATACAATCTCAGTTTTGAGAGGATTGACTAAAAGGCGATTTCTGATGCAACAATTTTCGATAAAGTCTGGGGCTGCCTGCACTTTGGAGCATATATTCAACACGAATGATCCAACAGACGATACAGCTACATCATCTGCATATGCTTGAACGTAAGCGTTAGAATTACTGAGAGTATTAGGCAGTGAATTGGACACTTCCTCATAGTCAAGCACGCAAGAAGGCTTGGCGCTTTTACAAACGATTTCTGTAGAAGCTGCATGGGCGAAGAGGAAGAGGTGACAATCCTCCACCTACTCTGTACATGTCCAGCTCTCTCCCAGAGAAGAAAACTTCACTTCTACAATGACCTAAACGATCTAAGTCTCCTACGCTTCGTCGTAAGCTCAAACTGGTTCCACTAGTAAGAGGATTATACTCGTAGATCCACGTGGCATCAGAATGGGCCAATAGGCCTAACTGGGTTGGTGTTACCAACAGCCAATCTTACCTACCTACCTACCTAGGCGGTGAATTAAGCAATTAAGACAGCTTCCCTTGTAGGAAGACATATTTACCATCATATATTGGCCACAGCCAGTCTCCCCATGAAATGAGCCTAAAGAATAAGGCAGAATTTTATATTTTTCTTTTCTGAACCATTGAAAACTTAAACTTAAACTTAATTGTTATATTTTTTTCTTCGATCGTACGATTGTTTATGAATCCTTTCTTTTACTATGTGGTCTGTATACGAGAAATAAGCAGATATGATAAAGCGTATATATGCTATACACATTCTGAATTTCCGAGTCATTTATTCAACAAACATAAACAATTTTAATTATTACTTCATTAATTTTCAATGCCACCATTATTATAAAAATAGTAAATTAACGAAATCCACCGCCGCTACTGACCTCGGTATGGCAGTGTGGAAACCATCCACCTCATCCACATGTAACATTCCTGTTTAGCTAGAATGTCATCCACACTTGTGTCAAAATAATTTTTTTTGTACTCTAGAATACCTACGTAAAGATTTTTTTCTTATTGTCCAGCGAAAATTATTAATTTAAAGCACAATTCCGAAATAAATACACCATCGATGAGCTGCAAAAGTGCCCAACACTTCAATAAAAACGTTTACACAGCATAAAATGTTCAGGAGTACCAATTAATACACCCATCATTATAAACATTTACTGCTGAAGCAAATTCAACACACAAAGCTGCATCCCCAACATGAAGACGAACTCCGATGAAATGCTCTCGTCCATAAACAACTCCTTTGAGCAAGAGACTCACGACATAGACGGCAACTATGATGGTCCCGATCTGGATTTCGTGTACAGTGACGTTGATTCGTATCAAAATGAAATTGCCGAACTCTACAGTTACACAGAGTTTGGTGAGTTCCAGTTGAACGTGAAGGCGTTTGAGGATCAAATGGAGATGTATAATCTGCCACCGAATTGGCAGAAGCAGGATCTTACCAGTCAAAAGTCAATCATTATGAAATTGATCGACCAGCTGGAAGTTTCCGATCGGACGTTTCGAATGCAAGCAGCTCGGTGTATTCTATACCTGGCACAAGGTTGCTGGGCTGAAGTGCAGTCTGATGAGGAACAACACCAGAATACTCGGGATAATGTTATCGTTTTGTATGAACTGGGAGTGTTTACATCGTTCATTGATTTACTAAACATGGAAATCGATGCTTCTGTGTCGTCAGATTGTGCGGCGATAAAGATCTCGAATGTATCGCTTGCGGACTCTACCGATTTGCGAGTAATACTCTCGGTGTTGTATATTGTAACAGAGACAATTCGTGATGAGAGGGAGAAAGATTCCGAGGACTACAAACCGATTGCTGAGTCCTTTGTGAACGAAATCAATAGTCCTTTCGGAGAAGAGCTGTTGTCTGTGAAGCTTCTGGGGATGATTACACGTTTTTGTAGTGGAGCTGCACCACATTTTCCAATGAAAAAGGTTCTTCTGTTGCTGTGGAAGATTTCTCTTGTCGGTTTAGGTGGAATGGAGGTTCTGAAGAACCTCAAAAACGAATATCGAATGCGGTGTGGATTGCCTGCAAACACGGAAGATACAATGGAGATTACGAAATGCATGCGTGCAAGCTCTCCACCAGCTACGGCTTCAGATATCTTAGACAATCAAAACTCGAAACGAAATGTACTACGAAGGAGTCTGATCAAACAACGGTTTCTTGATGAACAGGAGCAGATGGACATGGAACTGCAGTCGGGCGAAGGTGAAGAAGACATGACCCAGTACTTTCGGCCATACGATGATCCCTCGGCAAATGCCGGAAGCAATGGTGGTCCTGGGTCCGGTGGAAGCAATCAACGTAATGACCAGCCAGTTCATATAACAACGCGACTTCCATGGACACCGAAAGTGCGTCAGAAAGATGTCGATCAATTCTTGGATATATCGCGGAACAAGTTTATCGGTTACTCACTTATCAATGACCATGAGAGCTTGGCTGGTCTGCCACAGCCCATCCACGAGGGTGTGAAGACGCTGCGCAAGCATATGTACACCAGCTTGGCTGACATTCAGATCAAGAAAGAGGAGGAGATTGCCAGGAATCCCATATCAACGCAAGAAGATGAAATTCAAGTGACACCGGCAGAGATTTTATACCAGGTGAGTCGAATGAATTATGTTGTTTTGTGTGGAATTTATAGAAAAACATGCGGGTCCCTGATTCATTTGCTTTCCTTTGTAATGATGGATGTCAGATGTATGGCAAAGGATTGGTGTAGAAGCTGTAAATTAGAAGGAAACGAACAGCTGATGATTGCGGTTTTGCGAATCGAATTTCGTGATAGGACCGAATGAAATGAACTTAAACACTAGTTGTCTTACTGAGGTAGCCAGGAATGAGGAATGAACATGTTTCTTTCTTGTATCTCGGCTGTTGCAGATTGCGTTGTTTTGCGACCTCGATACCATTCCCCAGGCCTTTATTTTGTGTCACATCTTGATTCGAGTGAACTGTTTACTTTTCCTTTGGTTTCTTCTTTGAAACTCTGGGCAAACTTGAACTGCAGTTTCGTTCCCTACGGAATTTTCTACGCCCTTTTCTGTGCAAGCCAATTCTATGCTCTCGGCCTGGTGTTTTCCACTACCCGTTACTTAATATGGGGAATACGGTCAATTTCGGCGCACTGTTAGCTAAGTCATGTTTTATAGTAATACACAGCGCAACAACCGCTCTAATTGTTTGCTTATTCATCATAAAGCAGGACTGGGATGACAAGTGCTTTATATAGAGCCTCCTTAGTGTTTCATGACACTACCTTATCCAACTGCTTTCTTAGGCCAAAGAAAAGGCTATTAGCAAGTGTAACTTAAACTACAAGATGTGTATGGTGACGTTCTGTCTCATTTGCCGATGTTGCGAGACCATCTTATTGACAGCATATACGTACTTGCTTTTGCTTTCGTTCACATTTAAACCCAATTTTACTGATCCTATTTCAATACTTGCAATTACACCAGTGATAGGTCTCTGAGTTCCGCTTTGTCCAATCTATGCCAATGTTACGAGTATTAGAGTTTTCAAATATGTAAAGGGTGACCAGATAGCCATGATAGTTTTTCCAATTGTTTTGTTTCAGCAGCTGTCCAATTTACCAATGACATCCAGCTGTCAAAATATTCGGTAAGGTTTGCCATTTCATCATGTAAATTCGCAACGTGAATTTCGTCGTGAGGTCGATCGTCATCATTGCAATTCCTCGCATCGTGGAAAAGTTTCAGCGTGAGTACACTTTTTTGGATCTTAAGCCACCGATCAGACAGAGATTAGTGCGAACGAAGAAAACATAGCCGCCGTAGCGGACAGTATTGAAGAAGACCCAGAAATGTCGATGCGGCGCCGGTCAGCTGAATAGGGTATCGCCAGAGAGTCCACCCAAATTGTGCTGACACAAAAATTGAAGCCGGACAATCACAGACAATACCGTGAGTTCCATAATTGGACGCTGGAAATATTGGCCGGAGATCTGGATTTTAACCAAAAAATCATTTTCCCAGACGAGGCCCACAAACTGAATTTCCGTTATTGGAGCGAACACAATTCACATTTATTGGGCCACCCACAAAGACTGACAGTGTGGTGCAGTTTATGGCATGGATCATTGTTCTGCTGAAATGTCCAAGTAATGGGAAGATGGTCATCAGCGTATGGAATTGGAATCTGTCCATCCGTCCTTTTATTTTTTAATTGGATCGACACCACGTTACGACATTGCACCCCATATAAAAATACTTCCACTACCATATTTGAGCATTTAGCGGGTGTCTTTTGGTCATATGCCTTTGACCTGGGGCGGCGTACAGTAGTTTTGCCGTCAGAAGAAACTCTATTTATTTTGGTTCATCATTGAACAAAAAATTTTTCCATTGAGCAACGGTCCAATGGCTGTATTTCTGAGCAAACTCTAAATTTTTCCTGCGATTTCGCCCAAAGAGCCCAGCGTCGCGCAACCTTCGCTTTACAGTAACTACCCATGGTCCGCTGTCATTGTCGCCAAATACTTTCGTACGAATTTCCCCAGCTGTGGCATAAGCGAATTTTTTTACTGTAACGAACAATGAGTTAGTCTTCTCGGTAGGTAGTCACTTTCGCCCGAGGTTTACGGCTAAATTTTCTTAGAACATTTTAGCGCTCTTGCAATTTGATCATAACTTGTTCTTTGCTCGTATAAATTTAATATGAGCACTCTGGTTTTATTAATTAATTGGAATAATTATTCTACCTTATATTTAATAAAAAAATATGCTAATTCTAAAATACCAGTTAATTTCTACCCGTTTCTTATTGAAATTATCCCAAGAACACAAATTATGTGCGCGTTTCTAATTATGTGCACCACCACTTTAGTCAACTTTTTCTCATGTGACATATTATGACTAAGATAACGGTACTTTATGCCAATTCTCTGACTTTTTAAATTGGTGTACTCTATTTTACAGTAAAAGAGGAAAATAATCTTAAAATTTCATGACTATACTGCAGATCTTTTAGGTGAAAACGTACGAGTATGTGTTATTATTGCAAACACAGTTTTTATTTTTAATGCTCACTGATATACGAGGGCGGGTCAATAAGTCCGTGACTTTTGGAATAAAACACAGATTTTTTGATAAAAAAATAATTTTATTTTTCAACGTAGTCTCCCTTGAGCTCTATACACTTTGTCCAACGCTTCTCCAATTTTTTTATCCCTTCCAAAAAAAATGATTTGTCGAGGTCCTCAAAATAGGCCTTTGTTTGCGAGATGACTTCATCATTGGAGTCAAATCTTTTTCCACCAAGCCATTTCTTCAGGTTTGGGAACAAGAAGTAGTCGGAGGCTCGGAGCCAAATCTGGAGAATAGGGTGGATGAGGGAGCAATTCATAGCCCAATTCATGGATTTTTGCCATGGCAACTGCACATGTGTGCACCCTTGCATTGTCTTGGTGGAAAATAACTTTTTTCTTGGCCAAATGAGGTCGGTTTTTTTTCAAATCGTCATTGAATCGGTCCAATAAGTTGGCATAATATTCCCCATTGATTGTTCTTCCCTTTTGAAGGTAGTCAATGTGGATTATCCCGCGTGCATCCCAAAAAACAGTCGCCATAACTTTATTGGCTGACAAACCCACCTTGGCCTTCTTTGGCGCCGAAACCCACTGTTTTGACTGTTGTTTGTTCTCTGGTGTGTTGTGATGGATCCATGTTTCGTCCACGGTTACAAAACGGCGCAAAAACTCCTCCATATTGCGATTAAACAACGCCAAACCTTCCTGTGAAGTTGTTACACGATTGCGTTTGTGGTCGACTGTGAGCAAACGCGGCACACATCTTGCGGAAAGTTTTCCATGCCCAAGTGATCATTCAAAATTGAAACCACTGAGCCATGCGAGATCCCTACGGCTTCCACAATCTCTCGCACTTTCAATCTTCGGTCGGCCAACACCATATCGTGAATTTTTTCGATTGTTTCGGGTGTAGAGACCTCAACTGGGCGTCCAGGACGTTCGGCATCTTCAGTGCTTGTACGGCCACAACGAAATTCAGTAAACCACTTTTTTACCATTGAAATCGATGGTGCAGAGTCCCCATAGTATTTATCAAGCTTAGCCTTGGTCTCGGTAATGGTTTTTTTTCGCAAAAAATGATGCTTAATAAGCACACGAAATTCACTTTTTTCCATTTTCTCCTCAAATTAGTGAGTAGTCTGATAAAAATAGCTGTCAAACACAAACTAACTGACGCAGCAAGTTTAAATTTTGACAGGAGTCAACTGACAGATGCCTGTTGACAGGAGCAGTGTTGCTGTTTCAGTAAAGAGGTTAGAAATTCAAAAAGTCACGGACTTATTGACCCGCCCTCGTATCATCGGTTTCAATGATTTTCTCTGGATTGTAATTAGATTTTTTAAAGACAGATAAATCTACTAATATTAATCGTTTGGGGTAACGTATAATGCTCGGAAAACAGACAAAAAGTAATGTTTTGTTTTGGCGAAGATGGCTACTAGATATTTCGAATTCAAACGACAATTAAAAACTCTTCCTTTCAATTTTACGCACACCGAATTATGGCTCGAGAAGGGCAGTAAAATTATTTGCTTTACTTTCGCCAACTTCTCAACGCTAAAATCGTGGTTGGACGTTTACTATATACTCGAACTAACTAAAGTCAATTCCACTCCGAAAACTATACCCACCTACAAAACGCTGTCAGACAAGACGGTGTTCCCAACAATCTAGGGCGCTTAATATTGCCATGTTCCTTCATTATCCGGCCGTGCTGTTTGCACCAATGTATTCAACATTTTTTTGTGGTCGCCCCGATCTATTTATAACCATAACAACAAATTCAAAGTGGGAAGATTTATCAAATGAACTTTTTGATGTGCTGGTATCTCACAATCGTCAAGATGTTGTCACGCAGATACTCAATTTGTAGCTTAAAAACCTTATGGATCTTATCACTAAAGAAAAGGTATCTGGTGCAGTTCGGTGCCATATGCTTACAGTGGGGTGGCAGAATAGGGGCTTGCCACATGCTCACATATTGCTGTGATTAGAAAATAAGATAATGTCGGATGAAATGGATGAAATTATTTGTGCGGAGTTTCTAGATGTTCAAACAGATGCTGATCTTTTCAAAATGGTTAGGTTGGTAGGTAGGTAAAAGTGGCTGTTGGAAAGACCAATCCACTTAGGCCTATTGGCCCATTGTGATGCCACGTGGATCTGTGATTCTCCTACTCATATAACCAATTTGAGTTTATGATGAAGCGTAGGAGACTGTTAACGTATATGATCGCTTAAATCATTGTGGAAGAAAGCTCCAAGTGAAGTTTTTTTTTCTTCCTGAGAGAGCTGGACATGTACAGAGCAAGTGGAGGACTGTCTCCTCTTCCTCCTCGTCCATATCGAATTAGTTAAGTCACATATGAAGCCCGGCCAATGCGGAGTCCTAAAGTCTCGATCACCGTGCATGACGTATGGGTGGTATTCCGAGAGGTTTCCTAAACAATTGACATCAGTGACAGTCACAGATGACCACGGGCGTGGAAGTGAAACTGATGTTGGACGTAAAGCAACGATTCGTATGTGTGGCCAAATCGTAGAAATGGTTAACAGATGAGTGGTGCGTTTTTTACACACATATCAACGTTGAATACTGTGGCAACAATGAAACTACAAAATATCTTTGTAAATATGTATGTACGCAATCGTACTGATCAAGCCACGTTCTCTGTGCAAAATAAAAGCTATGAAGTGATGCAGTATTAATACGGGAGATATGTCAAAAAGTCTGATGCAGTGTAGCGTACTACTCCAGTCAAGAGCGGTTCCCTCCAGTTTTTCATTTGGACGTTCATTTTGAAAATGGGCAGCGGCTGTATTTTGATGCCTCGTATATACACGACCGTAGGGAAAGCCTAAGGACAGCTTGCCAATTGCTGGAGGCCTGTATTCCTCAAAATGATCTCAGATTGCGCCATTTGTTCGATGTATTACTATATTGTTGTTCGATGATGATATTTACCGTGAAAGTATTGAAAATAGCTTTCTTTTAAAAATACAAAAAAAATCTTATTTTCATCCAACTGGCTCAATATGGACTAATGGAAACTAATCGGGAATACGCAACGGGAACGAGCTATGATCCGGCCGCACTTTTCGTAAGTTTAGTTTTGTTAACTAAGAGCACATCAGGGGCTTCGTATCTAAGCAACTTAAGCAGTGTGGCCATCCGTTCGATCTTCAACGTGGTAAGAAAAAAGTTAGCTTTACGTTTACGAACCATACATTTGGATTTATTAACTTACCATGTATTTAATCTGAGTAAGTTCTTTTGCATCCAATCACCCATATTTTTTCCGGATATAAATAATAGAGCATCATCGGAAAATTGGGCAACGTGATTAATTTGCCGATGTCGTTTATAAAGGGTTTTCCAATAGGGACTTGACAACTTTGAATTTAATTTGTGAACGCACTCTTTTACTAATCATCAAACTGTCACTGTCAATTTATTCAGTAAACTCAACATTTTCATCATGGTAAAGTACACGAACGAGCAACGTCTGCAAATTATAAAAATTTTCTACCGAAATTCGGAGTCGGTGACTGCAACTTTAAGATCGTTAATTCCAATTTTCGGTCGTAATTATCGCCCTGGTAGACAGGCAATAATAGGTTTAGTCCAAAAATTTGAGTCTACATATTCATTGTGTGATGTTGCCGTGTCAGTGAGACAACGGGTTGGTCGAAGTTTCGAAAATATCGCTGCCGTTTAGGCGTCCGTAGCAAACGATCCAAATCAGTCAATTCCACGGCGTTCTCAGAAATTGGGCATCGCTCAGACCACATTATGGCGTATTTTGCGTAAGAATCTTGGTTTACACCATGACTCACGAATTGAAGCCGATGGACCATTTGAAGCGACGTACGTTCTCCGATTTGGTTCTGGAGAAGATGCGCCAAGATGATGAATTTCATCGCAAAATCATCTTCAGTGACGAAGCTCATTTTTGGCTCAATGGATTCGTCAATAAGCAAAATATGCGTTATTGGTCGGGTGAAAATCCACATGTGCTTCATGAATCACCACTTCATCCACAAAAAATAACTGTTTGGTGCGGTTTGCATGCCGGCGGCGTTATTGGGCCATATTTTTTTGTCGACGATAACGATCGTCACGTTATTGTGAATTGTCAGCGTTATCGCGCCATTATCACCGATTATTTTTGGCCCGAATTGGAAGATATGGTCTTGGACGGCATGTGGTTTCAACAGGATAATGCCACAAGCCACACAGCACACGCTACAATAGATTTATTGAAGAGTAAGTATGGTGAGCGTGTTATCTCAAGAAATGGGCCAGTCGATTGGCCGCCTCTATTTTCTGTGGGGCTACGTTAAGTCATTGGTTTATGCCAACACGCCCACGACGTTGGAAGAGCTCAGAGCCAACATTGAACGCGAAATAGCGGACGTTTCGGCCAAAATGTGTTGAAAATTGGGTCCAACGAATCGACCGCTGCAAACGTTCCCGCGGTGGCCATATGAACGAAGTCGAGTTCCATTCATAAATGTTTTGATTGTACTTCAAGCCGATAATAAAGTTTTTGAAATATCTCAAATGGTTTGCGTTTTATTTAAAAAAAAAGTTGCCAAGTCCTTATTGGAAAACCCTATATATACGAGGGCGGGTCAATAAGTCCGTGACTTTTTGAATTTCTGACCTCTTTACTGAAACAGCAACACTGCTCCTGTCAACAGGCATTTGTCAGTTGACTCCTGTCAAAATTTAAACTTGCTGCGTCAGTTAGTTTGTGTTTGACAGCTATTTTTATCAGACTACTCACTAAAAAAAAGAAAAAAGTTCTTTTCCACCAAGACAATGCAAGGGTGCACACATGTGCAGTTGCCATGGCAAAAATCCATGAATTGGGCTATGAATTGCTCCCTCATCCACCCTATTCTCCAGATTTGGCTCCGAGCGACTACTTCTTGTTCCCAAACCTGAAGAAATGGCTTGGTGGAAAAAGATTTGACTCCAATGATGAAGTCATCTCGCAAACAAAGGCCTATTTTGAGGACCTCGACAAATCATTTTTTTTGGAAGGGATAAAAAAATTGGAGAAGCGTTGGACAAAGTGTATAGAGCTCAAGGGAGACTACGTTGAAAAATAAAATTATTTTTTTATCAAAAAATCTGTGTTTTATTCCAAAAGTCACGGATTTATTGACCCGCCCTCGTATAATGAAAAGCAAAGCACCGAGAATGAAACCTTGCGGTATTCTAAGGGACGTTTCAATCCACTTCGATAAAGTTCCATCGATCCTTATTCACTGGGATTCTCCCTCTTAGAAATGGTGCTTTTTGCCTTTGATACCATAACTTTTAAATTAGACGGAGCCCTGGGGCAGACCAGCATTTATTTTGTGAATATTAGACTTGAAACCATCCAAGGCAACTTGAATTTAACGTTCCATTGAAGAAGAGATTTTTCGTTTCCAAATGCACGCATTTTTAACAAAAGAGCTTGATGTCAAACTCTGTCAAATGCTTCAGAAATATCAAGTGCAACTATCTGGCTTTCGCCTGATGCCATCAAATCACCAGTGGCCCTGTTGCCACGAAAACCTTATTGCCGGTCATTGAGAAGTTTTCGCGTTTCAAGATATTTCATGAGCTGACGATTTATCAGCGTTTGCACGACCTTGGAAAGAAGGGACGTAAGTCCAATGGGTTTGTAGGAAGAGAGAGAAGATTCGCCTTTTTTAGGGACGGGCTGGACAAATGCTTCTTATCGTAGTACACGGTTGATCGTGGTCTGTTCAATGTCCGAATATTCCATTCGCAGATGCAAAAATCATTATTCGCAGATGCGCTGAAACGTCATCCTTATCCGAGGCTATTGGTTGCATCGCAATAATAGGGTTTTTACGTGGCCGGGTAGTAAATTCCATTCCGTTAACAAATGTAAGCTTCATCCTACACTAACTTTATTTGTTGCAAATCCATTGAAGTAGCTTATATAAGAGATCCACCATGCTGACTGTTAACGCGGCTCCATTTTCCGAACGTCCTCCTAAAGTTCAGCCATTCCTGATGGGACACCATGGTGTAGCTAATTTTTCTTGCTCATGCAATTCGTATAAATCATATTTGGAGCGGACCAGCGAGACAAGCATCCAATGGATATCACGAGAGCTAAAATAAGCATAATCGAAAGGAAATGGCGAAATGTCGGAAATGCCACTACTTGAACTTGCGAATGAAAGCGTACAAAATGTATTAGTACGGAACAGAACAAAATAAGAACAGAGTTACTTTCATCGTGACAGGTAAACTCCAAGATCAGATCAAAATCGTATAAAAAATTAACGACTGGCAAATGTCAATAAAAGTGATAATTGAGCACAAAACTTGGAACATTACTAGCGCCTACGCATCACAAGCAGGTAGTAAACAATCGGAAAAAATATGGCACGGTGCAGATTTAAACGTGCAAGTCGGGAAATTGAACTGCCATGGGAAAAACAGATTTCGAACAAGAAATTCATGCAAACCACACGGTCTATCTGTACTAAATACACATTTTACTAAGCGGTAGACCCCAAACACAGAGGCTGAAAAGTCAACTTCGGTAAACCATTCGCAAATCAGCACCGGTTTTTCCTGAATAGACCAGAGAAAAACCACCGAAAATGGTCACTAGTAGAGAAAATAAACTAACACAATTTAAACCAAAAATGCCATAAACCAAGGAGAAGAACTAATCGTACAAGGTATGTACATATATGGAACAATTTCGAAGAAAAATGTAAGAGTAGTAAAAAAAACTGTTTGCCATTTACAAAAACAAAAATAAAACGTGGACGGTAAAGAACAAAAGGCACGCCTTTCAATTATAGACAAGGTACAGCGGAAACCGAAAAAGAGCGACATGAGTTAGATTACGATCGTTGCAGAAAAGAGGCCAAGTAAGTAAAGGTAAAGGTTGATTGTATCAAGAACTATCAGAGAGAACATATTTTCATAACCCATAACTGAGCGAAAATCAGTAGAAGAAGTGTAACGTCGAAATATAGGGTTTTCCAATAAGGACTTGACAACTTTGTTTTTTAAATAAAACGCAAAACATTTGAGATATTTCAAAAACTTTATTATCGGCTTGAAGTACAATCAAAACATTTATGAATGGAACTCGACTTCGTTCATATTGCCACCGCGGGAACGTTTGCAGCGGTCGATTCGTTGGACCCAATTTTTAACACATTTCGGCCGAAACGTCCGCTATTTCGCGTTCAATGTTGGCTCTGAGCTCTTCCAACGTCGTGGGCGTGTTGGCATAAACCAATGACTTAACGTAGCCCCACAGAAAATAGTCAAACGGCGTTAAATCGCACGAACGAGGCGACTAAAGAGTGACCCATTTCTTGAGATAACACGCTCACCATACTTACTCTTCAATAAATCGATTGTAGCGTGTGCTGTGTGGCTTGTGGCATTATCCTTTTGAAACCACATGTCGTCCAAGTCAATATCTTCCAATTCGGGCCAAAAATAATCGGTGATCATGGCACGATAACGCTGACCATTCACAGTAACGTGACGATCGTTATCGTCGACAAAAAAATATGGCCCAATAACGCCGCCGGCATGCAAACCGCACCAAACAGTTATTTTTTGTGGATGAAGTGGTGATTCATGAAGCACATGTGGATTTTCACCCGACCAATAACGCATATTTTGCTTATTGACGAATCCATTGAGCCAAAAATGAGCTTCGTCACTGAAGATGATTTTGCGATGAAATTCATCATCTTGGCGCATCTTCTCCAGAACCAAATCGGAGAACGTACGTCGCTTCAAATGGTTCATCGGCTTCAATTCTTGAGTCCTGGTGTAAACCAAGATCCTTACGCAAAATACGCCATAATGTGGTCTGAGCGATGCCCAATTTCTGAGAACGCCGTGGAATTGACTGATTTGGATCGTTTGTTACGGACGCCTGAACGGCAGCGATATTTTCGACACTTCGACCAACCCGTTGTCTCACTGACACGGCAACATCACACAATGAATATGTAGACTCAAATTTTTGGACTAAACTTATTATTGCCTGTCTACTAGGGCGATAATTACGACCGAAAATTGGAGTTAACGATCTTAAAGTTGCAGTCACCGACTCCGAATTTCGGTAGAAAATTTTTATAATTTGCAGACGTTGCTCGTTCGTGTACTTTACCATGATGAAAATGTTGAGTTTACTGGATAAATTGACAGTGACAGTTTGATTGTGAAAGAGTGCATTCACAAATTAAATTCAAAGTTGTCAAGTCCGTATTGGAAAACCCTTTACAAACAAACAAAGAAAATACGAGTACTAGCAAGAGATTCAATTGCAGAAATATATTGAAGAGCAACAAGGGAATTTACGAATGGGGAACAACGACATTTACAAAAGGTGTTACGAGTACGTGAACGTGTTTTTTAAACGAAGAATTTCCACGCAGTACCATTCCTTCGGCTGGCCGGTACAAAGAAAAACCTCAGATTGTGCAGAAGTTAAAGTTAATAAGGCAGAAAATGAATGAACAGGAGGCGTGAATTCGGACCGAATCTCGCATACTGGCCAAGTTAGGGCGACAATCGGAAATGGCTCGCGATTTTGTTTAAAAAAAAATTATGAGCGCTGATGATGGAACCCCTCACCAGTGGAGGGAGAGCTTTCCTGTTCCACTATGACAATATAAGAGAGAGTTCTAACGAATATAATTAAACTCCATGCGGCTTTTTGGAAGGCAGGTCGATATATGGAGCTTCGAAAAGTCTGCATAAGTCTACGTCGACTTTAAAACAGCGTTCGACCAAGTTCGCAGCGATCTTATTTGTACAACGTAAAGATCTCAAGAAGGATATTCGATATGTACGATGAAGTTACAATGAAAGTTAAATGCGCAGCGTTAATAACCATTAAATTGAAAGTTAAACTTCGAGTACACTAAGTGTGCGTACACAGTCCGTTACTGTCGTGCATCATTTTCTATTGGAACAGCAATAGAAAATAGAAACTTCCCTTTTTTTCGCCAAAGGTAGCGCTCTCATAAGCAATGACATAACAGCTCCTCAATAATGATTGGGTAAAGGCGCCGGAAGGATGAAGAGTTGCGAATTAGTCATATAAGACCGAATATATGCATTAGTTTTGCTATGCTTACGGAAGGTCGTCGGAAGATTCGGTCTAAAAAGCAATAGAGGCTCAAGTTGCAGGTGAGGTTCGAAGAAGAGGTCTAAAGAAAAATACATAATTGGATCACTCAAATGTGAAACTATCAGCAAACTGTTGGCCTCAGTTAATACTGGAATGCTTCGGTATAGTAACTATTACTCTAAGGTACAAAGTGATGATGGTTAGCCTAGAAGGGAATTGAAAAACATAAATAGTATCATTCAGAGATACTTGCGCAAAGTCAATAAGTCTACTGAATTGTGTAATGATGGTGTTGCTGACGATAAGCCTACAGCATTGTCAGCAGTGTACTAGGTATCATTTAATTGATGACAAAGTTAGAAATAATAACTACAGACACATGGGTTCTCAAAATTATAAGTTCAATTAATAACTTATGTTCCTGTTGTAATAACGGTGTTCCGAAACACACTCTTACAAAAATAGCACTCAGCATAGCTGACATAATTGTCCACATTTTTAACTTGAATTTTTCCTAATACTCGTAAATTAAAGTGTGCTAGTGTAAAACTTCTTTTCAAAAGAGGTAATAGAAGTGACATAAACAATTTTAGACCAAATTCGTTATTATCTTAAATTTTTTAAATATTTCAAAATAATGCCTTCAAAAAATTAGTACCATTACTCCGATTCAATTTCTTTTATATATAAAGCACTTCTTCGTGGACACCACTCGTGATTTTATACATAATTGGTTTAAATCCTGCTTGCATAAATAGTGCATAACTTTTTTTTTTATAATGAGAGCACTCATTAGTGTACACTTAACCCTTTCGCTCCCAATTTTTTATTTCTGTGGTATGATTCGTCCCAATGGGACTCAAGAAACAAAAAATCATTTTTCAAAACATGTTACGCACAAAACGACCTTGCAGCTGGCGCAAATAGTTTTAGTACGTTTTCCAATCTGGTTTGCGGAGCATTGAACACAACGAACGAAAGTTACTTGCCAAAAGGGCATAGTACATTTTTTTGTGATGATTTTCAGATACATGGATGAACAAAAAAGGAATATTTTAGTTAAAACCGAAATAGTTATGTTTCAATTTTGGACCGTAATTTACAGAATAGTTACTCAGGGTTACGTGACAAAAAAAAATCTAAGAAAAGTAAAGATTTGCGGTCACGGCACTTGAAAGATCGTCACAGGGTGTCAGATTTCTCAATTTTTTTTTGAGTGCCAATACCAATAATTTTAAAAGTACATGACTTATGTTAGATTTTTTTTTTATAATTTTGTGATAACCGACACCACATGACCTATCACTTGTTTCCGGCTTGACGTTAATTTTTGGCACACCCTGTATATTCAAGTGATAAGTGTAACCTTTTTTCGCGACACATCGCATCCAAATTTTAAGCCCCCGCTTTATTGGTTTTAACGGTTGATACTGTTTCAAAGATGACCTGCTTTTGAATTTCGTCATGCTTTCATCTATAGACTGGAAAGGTGATTCTGTTCTTTGAGCAGGAGAGGTGGTCTTTACACAATTTACCAACTCTTCAATGTAGTATAGGTTATGTTGGTTTTGATGGATAGTTTACATATAACTTTGTCATCAAAAGCTGGAATCGGTTTCTAGATAAAACATGTTTTCGTAATCTTATTATAGCTCATGACAAGACAAATACCAAGAAAAGCAAGAATTTCATACCTATCAGTTCTTGGGAACTTCTTTCCTGATTGCTTTTCCAGAATTTCAATTCTTTTATTCGTACATTCTTCTATAAATATGAGCAAGCTTTTAGTTTATGGAAAACATCTATCTCAGAAGATGCTCTGTTGACATTCATTGTGACTACAGGTTGACGATCATTGGCAACTTTGCGTGGAACATAGCTTGGAACTGGACTAAACCAGACACTGAAATCGTTGCTTTGTTCAGTATTTGTAGGATGGTTAACGATTACTCTCATTTCTGACGGAGAATGTTATTCAGGTTCTACATCCGTATCTTCAGATTTTGAACCCTCATCATCAGAACGACTGTATTCAGACTCTGAAGCACTGAAGTCATTTGAGGCAGAGTCGTCTTTTTCCCCAAGACGTTGCAAATCTTCAGCTAGTGCAGCCATTCGAAAGCTAACGTTCACAGCACCGATGGGATATATGTGTCCCATCGATAAACACCAAAAATAAATTCTACTTACAACTATTTATATAATTCTTTTTGTGCTTCTTGAGCACTAAATGCACGTAATGATATTTACGCAGTATGAGAACCTAAAAAACATCCGATTTACAAATAAATAACCATTTTGTATAAGAATATTGAGTGCACTTTGCAAGAATCGATCCGAAACTGATTTATTTATTTAAAAAAAATCGAATGTGTAAACTTGGAAAAAGTAACGGTTAAGAAGCATGATCATACCTGAAATTACTAATGGGACCAATTTAAATAACATTTTCTTTCAAATATGGTTTTCTGGGATTCTTCGAACTTTGCTTGGGACATATATATGATCCCAATGGAAGCGAAAGAGTTAAAGTGATTTTACACAGCGTGGGCAAAGGAAATTTAGGGAGGAAGAAAAGAGAGGTACCGATGTACATTGTTTTTAAATGTTTGCAAGTTATAACGACCAGGAAATACAGAGATCGGCAAGGAAATCCATAAGCGAGTTGTACGGCGTGAACGAATCACGATATTTTTGAGACATGAGACAGCATTGTGTTTTGGAAGCAGTAAATGCCACTCTGCTGATAGTTCCCCAATTGTTTATGCGTTATGCGTTTTCCGTGCTCGCTTCTGTATATACGATTGAAGAAAATACACGAGATCAGGGAAGAAAAGTTTGAAGTTGACCTGAATATATGTAAGTGAATTGATAATCTCCTCCATTGACGCACGTCTAAGATCTAACAAGAAGGACAAGAAATTCAAAAATTTCGCACATGAGGTTAGTTCAAGTGTTAGTTCAAAAGCAACTTGAAGCCGTCAAACCATTGACACAAGGTAAACTTGATCACATTTACTGTCCTCCAAAAAGATAAGTAATTAATTCTGATAAAAATTGAGAGTGAAGGACTACCTCTACACAAATATTTACTGCATTTCTTATTGTCAATGAGATAGAGATTATAAACTCAATTAAAAGCAAATAGAAAAAACAAACTGATATGATTTGATGACAATCATATCTCACGTTTTTAAAAGGTCAGCAGCTTGCAAACATTCTCGTACCCATGTACTAGCTGTATTCGTTGATCACCACGATAAGCGAATGAGCCATTACAACGACCTTCGTAAGCCATGACATTAATCTTATTGCCTCCTTGTAATTACGAGTATAATAAGTGTTTTTATTTGTTGGCTCAGCAATAGCTGTTGATTCAAGATAGGATACTAATTCAGTAAACTTGGAGAAAAGATTAAATAATCTATATACATATCTACGATTATATATATATATTTGTACTTCCTAGATCCTTTAAACTCTTCGTTCTCCTGAGGTTCTAGTGGCATCTATGCCAGTAATTGTTCATTATTTGGCGTTAAAATTTTATTCAGTTACGAAATAAAAGCTCCATCGCTTCCAGCCTATCTCGAGTTCTGAGATTAATAAGGTTGATTAAGCAGCATCAGATGCATAGACCATATTGAACCTAGGGCAGGCACCAAACCTGGCTTCATATAGATGCTCTACATCTCCTCAGAGCGCATACTTCGGATTTGTGGTTTTTTCCCCACTTAACGCGTCGAGGTTATATTTCGAATTCGATGCGGCGCGGCGTGTCCAAACCTTTGGTAGTGAACACATTACGAGATGTTTTCGCTCCTCATTAATTTCTGATTCTTTACATTTTACACACGAAAAGTGTGGTAATACCCACTTCTCCTTTCGGATTTAACTGTGGTAAATGGCTTAAATTCTACGAAAATGAGGTCATGGATCGGTAGACGGTTCTAGTCCCCAAAGCAGCGTTGTTTGGAGCAGAGATGAACTAGTCCTAGAATCCTTCAATATTTTTTATTTTATTTTAATCTCCTATCAGTGTTAATCATCGTACAAGGTGGCGCAAAATTAATCACCCTGTCGGAAGATGGTATAATTTTTGCAAATGGCGTCGTACGTCAATCATATTTGACATTTGTGAACTAGACGGCTGCAGTATACAAACAGACAAGCAATGGAGTGCTATACTCCGCAAGACCGTGGAATAATTTTGCCGATATTTTTGACCAATAATCGGGTCGGTGGTGTTAGCGCAGCGTGAATTTCACTTAAAGTCACTGTGTGATGCGGCGTTCACGCGGGAGGAGTGATTATGATAAACGAAATCTTACTGCCGGAATTGGATGAGCGGGTCTTGGTGAACTTGTGGTTTCAATAAGACAGTGCAACCGCACTCACAGCACGAGCCTCAGTGGATATTGTGAAGGAAGCTTTTCCTGGTCGCGTAATCTCCCGTTTTGGCCATTTGGCATGGCCAGAAAGATCGCCCGATTTAACCATCCCAGCACTCTCTGACTAACCACATCGAACGATCCTTACAATATAAGGAGTACACAATGGTTGCTTTCCTAGACATAGAGGGCGCCTTTAACAACGTCAACACATCCGCAATCACGACTGCGCTGTCAACTCTGCAGGTAGACGACTCACTTGGGGAGTTGATCGGTCTAATGCTAAAAAGCAGTATAATCAACTCCAAACTGGGTGAGACTTCTGCTAAAAGATATGTCAGCAGAGGTACGCCGCAAGGCGGTGTCCTCTCTCCCCTTCTCTGGAACTTAGTAGTTAACGAACTACTGATATACCTGGAAGCGGGTGGTAGCAGATTGATTGCCTATGCGGATGACGTTGCCATAGCCGTCTCAGGGAAACATCTCAATACCATTAAAGAACTCCTCCAAGTAAATCTCAATAGATTAACCCGCTGGACAGATTGCTGTGGATTGGGAATAAACCCCCATAAAACCGATCTTGTCCTCTTTTCTAGGAAATATAAAATTCCAATCATAGACCCTCCTTCAATAAACGGTACCAGGTTAGTTTTCTCCGATACAGCAAAATATCTGGGCCTCATTTTTGACAGGAAACTAAACTGGAAACCTAACATTCCAAAAAGAGTCAATAAAGCTACAATAGCTTTATTCTCTTGCAAAGAAGCCATTGGGAACAAATGGGGCCTTCAACCTCGCATAACCCACTGGCTATACATCTCGGTCATAAGACCGATACTTACTTACGGGGTGGTTGTCTGGTGGACGGCCTTGAAAAAACAGACAACCGCATTAAACTAAGCAGAGTCCAAAGAACAGCATGTCTGTGCACAAGCGGAGCATTGCTGTCTACCCCCTCTGCGACATTAGATATTCTGCTTCACTTGACACCCCTCGACATTTTTAGCAGGCATGTAGCTGCGACTGCAGCTATTCGCCCTAAAGCGACTAAACAGTGGACAAATAATTCATCAGGTCACGCCAACATTCTTAATACATTAGGAATCCTCACAGAGAACATCGATTACACCATACCTGAACTTTGGTTTGACAAAAACTTCCAGGTACTCGTAAGCTTCCCCTCTAGATCATTCTGGGAGGAAAATGCTTTCATGGAGGACAAGTCAATCCATCTCTACACAGATGGATCTAAAACCGATAACGGAGTTGGTGTCGGTGTTTTCTCAGATAAGCTAAATCTAAGCCTCTCTTTTCGTCTTCCAAATCACTGTAGCGTGTTCCAGGTGGAAATTTTGGCGATTAAAGAAGTTCTGTCCTGGCTGAAGAAAAACGTGATATCTGCAAAGGATATCCGCATCTTTTCGGATATTCAGGTCCTGGACTCGGTCTCATTAAATTCTAAAACCACCCTTGAGTGCCGATCATCTCTCATGGAGATGGCAGAGCTGTTCACCCTTCACCTTTGTTGGGTGCCGGGCCACAGAGACATTCCAGGGAACTGTAGAGCCGATGAACTCGCCAAAATTGGAACCACTCTTCCTATTCTACCGGAAAAGGGTAACGTAGGTATACCAATCGCTACGTCCAAACTAACATTAAAGCTAATAAAAGAACAGACCTTTGGTGGACTGTTGGTCAAACAGGTCTGGCGACCAAACAGATCTGGCCAAAGCTGGATCTGAATCGCTCTAAGTGTCTGATCCTGCTACATAGGAAACACCTCAGCGCCATAATAGGTGTCATCACTGGACACTTCCTCATAGGCAAGCACGCAAGAAGGCTTGGCGCTTTTACTAACGATTTCCGTAGAAGCTGCATGGACGAGGAGGAGGAGGAGGAGACAATCCTCTACCTACTCTGTACATGTCCAGCTCTCTCCCAGAGAAGAAAGCTTCATATAGAAGCTCTCTTCTACAACGAACTAAACGATCTAAATATTGTAGACGTAAACAGTTTCCTACGCTTCATCATAAGCTCAAACTGGTTCCATTAGTAAGAGGATCATAGATCCACGTGGCATCACAATGGGCCAATAGGCCTAAGTGGGTTGGTATTTCCAACAGCCACTCTTACCTAACCTAACCTAACCTAACCATCCCAGACTTGGGGCTACTTAAAGTCGCGGGTTTATGCCAATAAGCATCACACAATCGTAGCCCTTAAGGAGAATATTCGACAGGAATGCGAACAGTTACCATCGGAAATCTTGTGGAAAGTCATGGAAAATGCGATAAAACGGGCACAAAGGGGTATCATCACTGGCGGCAGCCAATTGGCGGATATCATCTTTTCCACTTAACAGAAACCATTGTAAAGGTCCAAATAAAGATTTCCATCACTCAAAATAATATTTTTTTTTTATTTAGTAAAAAAGTAATTCAAAAACGAAATTGGATGATTAATTTTGCGCCCCTTGTAGTAGTAGTAGGGGTCACAGTTATTCATTCATTTTTGGCCTCTTATCTTATCCTATTCTTAGATTACAATGATATATATACGCTTTAAAAAAATCTGTAGTTTTTAGCCTGCACATGGTCTATCTTCCTTCAGGTCTTTATCCTCACTGAACCGATTGTTGTTGCCATGAGCTCTTGACAAGAATGTCATGTGAAGTTAAGCCGCGGGCTATTTCAAAAATAACTGATTCAACCTCGCACAACTATTTAATTTACTCGAAAAATCGGCCTCAACTTATTCGAAATTCTAGCGGTGTGCGGCAATCTACATTGCTAAAATAGTCTTCCGTGTACATGGAAAACAGCTAGAAGCTCGTCGATCATTCGACAGTACACTTCAGCAGTCCGGTTTCTCTCTGGTTAAGAAAAAAATAATAAGGCACAAATATCCGTCGGGTAAAAATCGCACGCCACACTGTAGTGTGATGTAAACGTTTTCGATGTCCTTCTGTATGGTTGATGATCCATATAATTATTAATCGACATGAAAATCTACTTCGATGTTTCTCAGCGTTCTTGCTGTTCGATTCACGCAGCTTCTGTTGACCATTATTACTTTTTGTCTTCACATTTGCACTCACGATCAGATCAGAAACCTGTATAGCCGTTATATTAAAAAAATTTTTCAAAATTCATTTTTAACATTTTTTTTTTGGTTTTTTTTTTTTTCAGGCAATCCTTCCAAATCTTCCACAGTACATGATTGCGCTCCTAAAAGTCTTACTCGCTGCATCGCCCACTTCAAAGTCAAAAACAGAAAGCATCAACATCATGGCTGATGTACTGCCTAAAGAGATGCCAATGACACTCACTCAATCGACGCGACTGGCGTATGATGTAAGCCGTCACAAGGAGATTATCGTCAAAGCGGTTTCTGCCATCATTTTGCTTTACCTCAAGCATTTCAAGATAAATCACATCTATCAGTTCGAGTTTATGTCACAGCATTTGGTCTTTGCCAATTGCATACCATTAGTGTTGAAATTCTTCAATCAAACCATCACCGAATACGTGAGCTCAGAAAATGCCATTCCACTGCTGGATTTCCCATCGTGTGTCATAGGCGAGCAACCAGAACTGACTTGCGGTGAAAGTGTTGTATACGGTGACAATTCGTTGGCATACTCATGGCGAAATGTCTTCTCCTGCATCAATCTATTACGTATTCTGAATAAACTTATCAAATGGAAACATTCTCGTGTGATGATGCTTGTCGTATTCAAATCGGCGCCGATTCTTAAAAAGACTCTTAAAGTACGCCATGCCATGATGCAGCTGTATGTGTTGAAGTTGCTGAAAATGCAAACAAAATACTTGGGCCGCCAGTGGCGCAAATCGAATATGAAAACTATGAGTGCAATTTATGAGAAAGTGCGTCATCGTCTTAATGATGATTGGGCCTTTGGAAATGATTTGGAATCACGACCATGGGATTTTCAAGCGGAGGAATGTACCCTGCGAGCATGCGTGGATCGTTTCAATTTACGACGCTATCCAGAAGCAATGCAGAAGTGTGGAGCCGGCAGCAATGGCAACACGGCAAACTCGGAAAACGCTGGAATGACAAACGGAACAGGGGGCATGGGTGCTGGCACAGTAAGTGCCGGTGGAAATGACCCTAATATAGTGGGACAAAGCCAATACAATGAGGCTAACGAAGGTGTATTTCCCAACGATGAAATTCTCTCACATGCTGATTTCGCATTTTTCGGTCACAGCGGATGGTGGGACAAGAAAATCGAACTAACGGATAATTTCAAAGCAAACTACACACTGTGGCTGCAGGATGAAGTGTATAATACTCAGATCGACTGGGATGCGCTCTAAGTGCATACTCTACCCTGCTCATCGATATATGCATGCACAAGCCATTCTCATAAGACTTTCACTCCTCTATTCATTTTTAGCGATTGTTATAGGCTTTATATTCCTCCCTGGACGGTGCTCTACATGCGGATCACTATATTTTGTATTTGTTCTATTTATTTCCTGCTATTGCGATTGTTGAAAGGTAAGTCTTCTTTTCGAATTTATTCTTCTCCAAATGCAATGAGATTAAGAATGTTTTTTTATGTTTTTTTTTTCTATTTTTTCACAGACGCTTGGCTTTCCTGTTTGCTCCCGAATTTGATGATTATTTCCCGATACTTGTTTTTTTATTTTGTTTCGTTGCTCATCTCGATGACCCTCTCATTAAATAGCAAAAGATGCGATTATATAATTCATGATAACCACTATGACACTAATACAATTCAATTAGGAATATACAATCTATGTAAGCAAAACTGTGTATTGAAATTATTGCTATGGCATGTAATAATAATTATTAATGTTAGTTATAATGCCGCAGTGTTTTTTTATATTGTTAATTCGGTATTCACACCATCGATTAGGTATACAGCACTTGTCTAATTTAAACTAATCAGCGTTTCACTCAAAAGTTTGTTTATTTATTTATTTGTAGCATCTTATGAACATCGTTTACCAAAAAGAGCCCAAGACAGATCATTGAGATACGCTCGTTGTTACTGATAAACTCAACGACTTTTAGTCGTCATGCTTGGTTCCGATTATTAAGATATGACGATGATGTGTTGAGACGTGTCTAGCAAAAGCAAATTGGTTTCTTAGTTAATATAAAATAATGTCATAGTTTAATGTATCAAATGCATTTGGAAATTCAAGAAATATCACAAGCGACAACATATCTGCATCAATAGTATAACGTATTTCATGAGTTACTTCTTCCAACGCTGTGATGCAGGTGTGCTTAGACTTAAAATCAAATTGAAGTTGGGTTGTGAGATTATTTTCTTCAAGGAAGGACTAGATGTCCGTATGTTCCGAGGGACTGACATTGACTCGGACCACTACCTTGTGATCAAGGTACGCATGCGAATATCCACAGCGTCGCTAGGACGAGGAAATACTATGAAGAGGACGTGTGAAGACTGGTATTGTAGGAAATAATCAGGGGCTTTGCAGGCAAAGTACCCTTTAAATTCGCTGGACGTCTTACGCCGCAGGCGTTTTGTCCAAAAAGCCGTCCCTGATGTGCGATTTCCCACTACCACCGTTGCGAACCACGCGGTTAGGTGATGAAAGCCGACTGGCGCACGGAGAAAAACATAAAGCATTTAGAGCGGCTTTGCAAAGGAGGGCCAGAACGGCTCATGCGCTATACGAGCACCCTGGTTGCCGAGGTGTTCAAGACGAAGGAAGATGGACAAAGGAATGCAGACAATTGGAACCTCAGCATTGTATGCCCGATCCTGAAGGCTCTGGTTTCCGCAAACTCAACATTATCTATAACACCTTCTCTGCCGTTCAATGCTTTGATTCTTATTGGCGTGTTTTCAGGCGTTAAAATTCCACCATCGACCAGATTTTACATTATGGCAGACCTTCGAAAAAGCCGTCAAGTGCAGATTCTACATCCACCAAACATTTGTCGATTTTAAGGCCACCTAAGACAGTCTCGAGCTCCCCGCTGTTTAGCCAGCTTGGGTAAGCAGATTTCACTGCATGGCGTACATCGCAATGGAGCTGTCTTCGCGTCGTCGTAGGGTGTGTCCAATCCATTGGCACTTTCTCCTCTGTATAGTAATGTCTATAGGTTCTTGGCCCGTTCTCTGATAAAGTTGCGCATTAGAGATACGAAATCTATGTACGATAGTTTGCAGCTTGCGTGCGGTAGTGGTGTCCACCTCCCAAGTACTGCACCCATAAAGCAGTACTGATTCTACGTTCGAACGGAGCAGTCGTAGCTTCGTTCTTTAGCTGAACACTTTGCCTTTCCACATTTTGGATAGCATTCCGAACGCAGATTTAACCTTCCAGATTTTGCACACATCCAGTTCGCTGCCACCCCGATTAACCGAGACCACACTTCTTAAGTATAGAAAATTGTCAACTTTCTCGACGTCCTGTCCGGCAATGTTAAGTTGAACGCGGGTGTTGGAAGTGCTAAGGGCTTGCGTTTTGGCTGTGTTTATTTTGAGCCCCACTTTGTTCGCCTCAGCTTCAAGATTGTGGGCCATCAAATGAACGTCCTTTATCCGATGTGAAACTAGGCAAACATCGTCAGCGTTATCAAAGTGTTTAAGGTAAGATGTCATTGTCCATTGAATTCCACAGTTGCCTTCCGTCAATGCTGCACGGAGCACATCGCTGACAATCACCATAAACAATAGTGCTGACAGTATATACCCTGACGTACCCCACTTTAAACTTCAAAATCCTTAGACATCTTACCATTGTGCAAAATGAGACACCACCCTCGTATATAGCTTTAATAATAGCTATGAGTTTTCCTAGGATGATTCTCCTGCATAAGGCCAACCATAAGACATCTTGATTCAAACTGTCGAAAGCCTTCTCCAAGTCGATAAACAGTAAATGTAGCGGAGACCTGTACTCAACGCACTGCTCTATAATGATCCGTAAGGTATTTATGTGGTCGTTGCAGGAGGATCCAGCGCGAAAGTCTACCTGTTCGACGTCGAGAGTTAAAAAGAATTACTCAAGCTATTACGGCTGGAATGTTGCATATACCTCTCCAGTTTTCACACTCCATCAGGTTTTCTTTTTTGGTAGCTTTATGATTATGCCTGTTTTCCACTCTATCTACATTTTTCACTATCCGACGCTTTGCATACTAGCGACTGTAGCAGATCAGCCGATGTATTTGGTGCCGCTTGGTATAGTTCGGCAGGAATGTCATCAATACCCATCGCCTTGTTTTTCTTGATAGACCTGATTGCTGCCATTATTTCGGTTTTACTGGGAGGTCCGATGTGAATTCGGGAATTTGTTGAATTCGAAATCATAGCGCCATCGTCTAAGTGGTTTAAAACTGTAGAAAAATGTTCTCTCCATCTAGTGAGTTGTCCCTCATCCGAAATCAGTAGATTACCTTCTACACTTTTCACTGGATGTTTTTTGAGTTCCGACCACCAGTGCGCTGCTTGGTGGTTTTGTAGACAGCAGGTGTGACAGTGGTGCTGTCTACACCTGCTTGCTGCTTCTTCCGCCCTTGAAGCCAGTATGTTAAGTACTCACGCTTGTCACGCGTCACACTACGCTGCACTTCCTTCTTCTTCACACGATATTGGACTTCTAGCTCGGTTGTCTCTACTGCTGAGATGCAATCTGCAATCCGAAGTTTGATTGCTGTACGCTCATCGATCCGTCTCCAGACTTTCCCACGTGATATGAAGCGACGAAAATCAGCTATAAACGCATCCAATTCCAAATTGATTGCCTTTGTACTCTTGCAGACGAAGATTGGGAAATAAGCTTTTGACAAACTTGGTTTGCGTCCACGAGAGAGCTTTATAGTAAAAGGCCTAGCGTAATCGCATACAGTGTTTGTAAATGGTCGATTCGGTTCAACTCGTTGAGGAGGTACATACCATATATCACCCATCAGTTGCGTAATGCGTACTAGTTAATTTTCGTTGCAGAAAACAGGGATTGCATCTGTACACAATCTTCCGAATCAGATTGCGGCTTCCCATAATCCAATACTGTTGACAGACTATGGCGAAAGTTTCTGAAAGCCCATAATGAAGATGCGTGTTATGTATATATTCTGCTATAAGAAAAGGAGAAATGGTTACTTTTAAGTAATATAGGGTGTTTCAAATTGTAAGAAATATTGACATGTTTAATACGACAGAAATGAATAGTACTATTTGCAAAGAAGGCGGTCCAGGGACGAGGTGGAGAAGATAACCACAGAAGCGCGATTTGTGAATCACACGTGCCTATTAATCAATACAAAAAAGGGTTCCGCAGAGCTCAAGACGTGGAATGGATACCGGTTTGTCCTGGCAGCAATTTAAATGACCTTGTATTGATTTTCACCAATCTAAGAATGGTTGTACACTACAGCATCGTAGGCTAGGAATGTAGCGTCTGAGAACCCACGAAGTTCAGCTTCCTTCTGTGAAACGAATACATGCCGTTCCACTCGTAGCGGCTGAAGGCACTCAAGTTGATTTTGATAGTGTATCCATAGGTGAGTTAAAGGCAATCGTAAGGGAATCATCCCAGTTGAGGTTGAGATGACCACAATTCCTGAAACAACATTTTGAATAATATTGCGGACGGAGCTACAAATCCTAACTGATGAAAGATACGGGAAATCTCAGATAACAATGTCCGTCTAGTTGGTGAAATGGACAGAGGTGAATTGGAAATTATCTGATGTTAAATCCCAGACCATTCTAAGTATCTTTGTCGTTGTAAGGTCCGTATCAAGCCATGAGAAGTCGCAATCATTTTTTGGCAGACGAGCGAGTGAAGGCCAGAAATTTTAGTTCCACTTATTTAATCTAGTTTAGCGTTCGCCAATAAGTCAACTAATTCTGATTGCAAAATGATAAGTTCGTCGATTAAATTTGCTCTTGTCATTAAGTCGACTACGTAGACGTCGTTAACTAAAAACCTGTTTCAAGATTGGAGGGATAAAAATGGAACCGAAGCAGTTCCGTAGGTAAACGGATGTAGGCGAAAATGACAAATTTCTTCGGAGAGAGTTTCACGCCACACCATACGTTGAAAGTCTGTAAGTTGATCATCAACCCAAATTTGACGAAACATCTTAACCAGATCCTCTGTAAACACATATATATATCTATGCTCATGCAACCGTAAGCTAACTCCAACTAAATCTCTTTAAATTGGAGGACCGGTGAACAACCTACTTTTTAGTGAATTCCGATGTGAATATTTAGCGAAACCATCAAACACGACGCCTAATGATGTGGATCTATCAGGATCTGCATGATGAGGAAGATCCAATTTCTGCCCAATCCCACTTGCTACTTCTACTGGTGGAATGCGAAGCATATAACCCAGTAGAAGGTATTCGTGTATAAACTTCGAGCACATACTTTTTAGATTTGCGTCTGCTTGCAAGCGACGTTCCATTGATTGAAAGCATATAACAGTGGACTTAAGCGAATTACCGAAATCAAGTGACGGCTATTACACGGCAACTGAAAAATATATCTACAATCGGATGCTCGTGAGAATGTTCGTCGGGAACGCTGTTCAGCTTCATCATCGCTTCATCTAGTTCCCAAAAACGCTGTAGTAAGTAAAACAAGTAAAAAGATTTAGTGTCAAGCAACTCTATAGTTACTATCCAGTCGGCCTTTGTATTTTGGGTACCAGTATTCCATTTGGACCTTGAACTTGGTTTCCTTTGAAGATACACCAGAGATTATTTCCACCAAGCAAGACATCAGACTGGACGAGGAACATTAAATAAGGGAACTGCTAGACATCAATAAATAAATTATTTTGAGGAAACGACTCAATGACAAATGAATCTTGTATATACTATATTACCTTGAGTATCCTTTACTCTAGCTAATATTGTGGTTATAATTCTTGGCTTAGAGTAACCATATGTACTGATCGACTTTTATTGTGGAACAGGTGAAGAAGACAATGGCTGATGTGGTTTGGTTTTTATGAATGGGTTAGAACACGACGAGGACGAAGGGTTATCATCCGTTTTGATGTGATGGACAAGCAAATAGTGACGGGATTTACATGACCGACAGCTATACTTGTACAATGCACAACATTTTGTTGCAGTATGACCTTGCCGTAGACAATTAATGCATAAAGAGTCGGTCTTTACGAAACTCCGGCACGATTCAATATCAATGACGATAAATTTTTGACACTGAGGCAAAATGTGATTGCTTCCGCATTTGGGGCATAGTGACGGTGATTTCATTTTCGCGACGTGTGATCGAATTTGTGCTTCTGATTTGGCACGTGATACACTAGGGCGGGAAACGGATTGATATGCTTCGAGCGCCTCACATCTTGAATCTAGAAAGTTTATTTATCGTGATATCGTTTCGCGAAACGACATTTTCAGCACAAGTTGTTTTTTTATATAATGAGCGCGCGCTCAAGGGGTTTGTGTACCATTAAAGTGCGGGCAAGCTTGCTTCATATCACTATCTAATTTACTTTCCAACAGGTAGAGAAACCAAGGATCACGATTATTTGACTCAAGAGCATTAAGTTCGCGAATCGTTGAGTTTGAACGTTCGCACTACTTGTTGATAAATGAATAATAAGGTTCACAAGATCGTACTGTTTCTCTAAATTTTCCCAGTCTTCAGATATTGGTATATACTCGTATCTTACTAAGTTTGCAGCGCCGCGATTTTAGGTACTTAAACTTTTGATTCGGTGTAAGACCTTTTTTGTTATCAACCGAACCGAGGAAAATGTCGCGAAATGATGGCCATAATGACGGTGACGGTCGCCCGAGAAAGACGGCGCTTCCAACTTTGGCAGCTGATTGTTCGAGCTGTGTATTGAAGACCAATATTTTTTATTTTTAAATGCCGATTGTTGAATATCAACTTTCTCCGCGTTTTCTCAAATATGTTTCGTTAAGCTCGAATGCGCATCAAAAAACCGAGTTTCCCAATTTTAGTTTACTCGTATTTTAATAATACCCATCTATTGTCGTCTGCGTTGATATTCAAGTGAGCTAGAACGTTGGATAAATGAAAGATCATGAAGACGAACCACTACTTACGCGGTCTTTCTCTTCTTTTTTTTTGTTGGGTGTATTACGAATGCTGGAGTGGATTTGTGGGCCAATTTGTGTAAGTATTTATGTGCGGTGAAAAGTCCGAATGAGGTGCGTGGGTAAGGAGAGTTGTGGGTTTGTGTATGTGGCGAGTATCTACGACATTTATTCGTTATATGCTTATGTTTATATTTGCGTTTGTTCATGTCGCTGCGGTATTCTTGATTTTCACCACTCACCCCGCGAAGCTTCCTTATTTCATGGAACTTGTTAGCAATTTTTTCATTGTATACGTCTGTGTCTCAAGATATATTATTTTCTTCATCAGTTTGCCTTCTCAGTTCCATTAGGATGCCGTCACTAGCTGGCCAACTTCACACCATTTTTCTTCTGAAAGGGTTATTTTGTTAATAATCACGCTTGCATATGAAAAGTTGCTACTTGGTGTTATGAAGGGTGGGTAGTAGAAAATTGCGTGATATGCAGCCTCTTCCTGGTTCAGATTTGGGAGGTCATGTCCGAATTTGTGCACATATTTTCTGAACATGCCATGGCCCGTTAAAAACTGTGTGATGTAGAACTTTAGTTCACCAGCTCTTCTTTTCACCCTTCCATTGGTGCTATTATCCATCAGTTCTGCCACTTTGGAACTGAGATATCCCTTTCCTCCATATGGATCTCACCAATTGATCCAGTCTCATTTCATCAGCCATTATATCAATGGGCATCATTCCGGCTAAAATGACCGCCGTTTCCTCTGAGACGCGGAAGGCGCATATTGTTCTCTGATGATAACAACTGCCAAGACTCGGGAGATCACTTCGTTTGTTGCCGATTCTATTTCGTGGTTGTGCTTGGCCACGGTTAAGACGGCGATATCGTCCGCAAAATTTATTGCCTTCACTTTCGGGCCTTGGGAGACTGAGGGCATCGTCATACATAATATATCACCGCAGGACGGATCCATGTTGAATTATAATTTTCTTTAGGAAAACTTGTGTTTGTCTTCCAAGCAGAAATGGGCGTAATGCTGATGACAACAAACTATATTATGAAGAATTGGTGAAGAACGACCATATTTATAGCGACAGCCAAGCTGCACCCTTGCCCAAATCTATTACCACTTCTAGGGTAGCTCGAGAATGCAAGGCTTCTCTCAACGTAGTTGGAAGGTTGATTTCACTGTGTTCTATTTGGTCCCAGGTCGAAATCGTGGTAAACGAGTTCGCTAATGAACTTGCTAGACGAGGCTCAGAGAGTTTTTCCAGACCACAAATCGTGTTAGGACTGCCTGTGTCCTAGGCACAGTTAGGTTTCATATGAGCAAACCTCTATATATCTTTGCTCTCCAGGATCCTGGCGAATCAAAAATTTAATTCCTAACATCTCTAATAGTTCAGCGACTTTCGTAACAGATGACAACACTTTTGCTTAGCATCGATATATGTTAGGAATAAGTGACCCAATATTTAGCGACGGTGTGAGAGTGATGACGATATCGCGGAGTACTTCTTCTGCGTGTCCAGCCTATGCTCGCATTAGTCTGCAGCCGCTGTTCTGGTGGTTTTTGGTGTTCTAGACATTTTATCACTGAAGCGCATATTCATCTTTTTATGAAAGACTGAGAAATTCCAGTAAAATGAACATAGAAGGAGTGCAATGGACTTGTTCTGTGTCCTCTGTTCCCACAGAAAATGAAAAACGTGTTAATATACACAACACCCCTAAAGGTGTAATAAACTAGCAAGCAAAACCTTGCTACTCTCCGCTACCACATTTTAATGACCAATAAATATGTATTTGCTCTGCTGATATTTAACATACAACCGCCACCTTCAAGAATAGACACATAGCAACAAACATAGAAAACTCTTTACAATTTTAAATTTATTCAGCCGCTCAACGTAAAAATGATGCTGATCCCTTATCACTGCGAAGTGAACTCAGAAAACTGATACCAGACGACCATGACGATAAGGAAAACATTTCAATCACGTCCCTATAAAATATTATTGCAATTGCAAATAAAATAAACAAACAACAATTCTCTTGACCCTTACACTTCCTCAAGAAGCGCATTTCAATCGCACGAGGTGATGGCGCGAGTGTTTACACAATCTATTTATTTATTCTAAAACCGTGTGGTTATACTAAATTCATAAATTAGTTTTGTTAATACTAGAAAAGAAAATTAAAAAAAAGTGCGTACAACTACGTCATGTGATTTGTTTTTGTTGTTGGGTAGATTCCAACAGCTCCAGCTGTGTTACAAAAATACAAACATCCTACAAACTACATTAGAATGGAAAACTAAGCCAAGCACCTAGATTGTAATCCATACAATCTGGCCTACTGATCCATTATGCACGGGTTCGTCATCTCACTTAAATAGGAATTGATGCGTTGCAGTACATGTTTGAATATTCTCTCTTTACAGATCTCTCCATTCAATGTCATCAAATCCTTACGCTCACGGAATTCACCGAAATGCTTCTCATAATACGGCCAAACGCACATCTCAAAATAGCCAGTCACATCTGGCGGATCATATGTTCGAACTTTTCGCCGGGCAAAACATTTCTCATACGGCAAATGGAAGTGGAATTTCAAGTGACAAATCTGCAACAATTCCGGTTGATTGAAAATGAGGAAGCCTTCGATGATGAGTATGTTGAGTTGTGTGGCATTTTGGAATGTTGTAATCTCATTTAAATAATCACCGGCCATTGTATTATCTATGGCCAAGTATCGTCCCTTCATAGTCCATGTGATATCGGAAAGCATTTGTTTCATATCGAGTGCGGTCAATACTTCAAAATTGATAGCATTCAATTTTTCCACCCATTTGTGTCGGAGATCTTCAACTGGAAGAAAGTAATCATCCTGACTGATTAGTTGAACATCACTTATGATGTATTTCGAATTCCATAGACGAGAATTTCTGTGATTTAGGAAATAGTCACGCAAACCGCGAGCCAAAGTTGTCTTACCACCACACGTAATTCCAGAAATGCCGATTACTAACCACTGGGGTGGCATGATTACAACGTTTATCGGAACCGACTGTGTCTCACTGACTGCTTATGTGGTGCTTTTATAGTGATGTATTCTTATTTATTTCATGTTACATGGACACAGCACTGCAGAGCACTGATGCAATTAAAAGAATTTAACGTGATCCCATATGTGATACAAAGTGAAGACTGACAGTCCGCCCAAGAAGCAAATCCCGAATGCGGCTGGAACAGCAAACGCGTACTGTAGTGGTGGAAAGAATGAATGAATTATATTATCTGCAAATAAAATTCAATTAGTATCATCACAACAGAATTGAATTATAAAAGAATGCATATGTAGCTTCCACAGAGCACAACAAAAGGCGACAAAAAAAAAAAAAAAAAAAAAAAACACAAATCAAATTGTATACGCACCCTCTTCGATGAGCATAAACGGCAGCACAAACACCCAGAAGAAGTAGTACAAGACAACTGATAACACAAGACTGGCAATTGTTTTACCGATTAGAGAATTCGAAGCCATAAATACGCGAACTTTATGCCAACTATTTCTGTAAAAACATTACGTAAAAGAAAGTTTCCGTTGTTTCTTCTCGCTTCTCGTTTTATTCTCAATTTTTTTTGGGATCACAACTTCGCGGGACCACTTTTTTGTGGGGGCAATCAGATTAATCCCTGAATGGACTGATAATTTCAAGTGGAATTTGTTTTTTGATTCTTCGAATTGTGTATTGGCAGGTTCTTTTGACGGTGATAGGCGTTTTTCGCTGTAAACAGGTGGAGCAGCGGTATTTAATGCGACGTAGTGACAAAATGTAAACAAAAAAAACCAAAGTAGCCACACAAATTGCACGTTGCGCGGTAGTTTCTTACCGATTCTAATGTACTCAGGAGGCAGCAGATTTCTGACAATTTGTTTGCGGCATTAGAACTGTCAAATTGGAAATAAAATAATGCGTTTGCAGTGAGGAGTTTGCTTTTCAGAATTGTGAATGGGCCCAATTATGGCTTGGGAGCTACAGGTGATTTTGAATGAGGAAAATTCGTTGAATTTAAAAACGATGAACTTACTTGTTAAGGCTGCTCAGCGAGGGGAGTTTCGGCAATATCGCTCAAAAGCGAAAAACCGATAACACACATATAAGGTAGGCGTCACCCAATTTTTAATGCGAAAATTGTGAAAACAGATGAAAAAAGAACAATGCAATTATCTTTTCCCTGATGGGGAATTTATGGTGATTTATTTTGATTTGTTTTGGTGGGAGTACAGGGTATGCCGAAAGAATTAAGGAAAAAATGGGTCGGCCAACGGGAGGCACACGATTCTATGGCTAGGGGGTCGCGCAATTTGGGGGAAAAATAACCGTCTCACGTACGGTTTCACAGTACAAGCGGGAAGAAGGTTTACGGTCATGGTTATTACACTGAATATGGTCAAATACATAATCTAATGGAAAAAGGATCCAGTATTTAGCCCCAATGCACCACGTTGCTTTTAAGCTCGTATGTATGCTCCATGCCTTTTGTCTCACTGAACGGAGAGGCTCTATCGAAGGACACCGTCTGCGTTGTCGATCAGACTTGGAAATGTTTCTTATAGGGAACGCAGACTTACTGATTTATTCAAATCTCTTTTAAGGAATCTTCATTCCTGCTTCACTTCGTTTACCTTTTTGTAAACTAAGTTAACCAGCATTGGTTAAGATACGAACATCAACTCATGGAGAAATGAGAATCCATGAAATATCTAAACTATGACAGCTATGAGGGCATCAGACTCTCTACCACTAGTACAAGATGTTGTCTGGCGTAATGTGCGAATTAAATGAAGCTGTTCAGAACCTGAATGTCTAAACAGCTGAATTGTCTAAACAGGAGAAACTCTTGCAAATCACCCGGTTCGTGATGGAACACAGATTTGCAACCACTGGGAAATCCGGAAACTTTAAAAAAGCCATTTAAAATTAATTAAGAGAAAGATGGGACTCTTTACAGATTGAAACAAAATGTATTTAAGAAGCTCATATAAAGACTTTTGCGAAAATATCGAAACACTCGGTAAAATCGGCAAATTGGCCAGAGTCCTCAAAATGGGCGAATTAGTTAGACTAGAAACACCCGGAAGATCTGATGGAACTTCATTGAGTCGAAAGCAAAGACTTTCTGTTTCGTGCTTCCCAGATAACCTAATCATAACTAGCTTACAACCAGTTTATATTTCTGAAGTTGCAAATACCATAGCTGGTATCTCTTATCGGTTGTCATGTAGCTGTACAGCCAAGTGACTATCTGATCTTTAGTGCAGGCAGATCTAGATGCTGGTGCACCAGAAATTGGCTTTCAGTCAATCCCCTCAAGACTAAGGTTGTTCTCTTCACGTGAGAGAAGAAGCTAACTTGTTTTCCTACTCTGGCGGACAGAAATTGGATAATGGTGTAAGTGTACATAAGTACAATATATTTTCCCACGGACTTAATCTTGCAATATCCTTGAAAAAAAAAAAACTGCAACACCTTTCAAGGAGAGGTTTTTGCTGTGTATGGAGACATGTAGGCTTAGGATTATAACAATCACATGAGAATATAACCATTTACGTTGACAGTGGTAGCTTTTGTAAATGATGACCCTGTTTATGTGTAGGTGGCACTTTCATATCCGTATCGGACTAATATATCAGTTCATACAGGCACCTCATAGTAGGCGTTCCTGGGCATAAGTTAATGACATCGATTCAGGGAAGTTATCCCTTGCTGACTTGCTTAAGAAAGACTCTATCTGAGAGGGAGATAATCCGTACGAAGGCTATGAAGCCTCTCAACAGCACAGCCAAAATAGTGCTCGAGTTCTTCAATGCCAAGACTGGTAAAGAAAATTAGTCGGAATGCATAGAATCCCATAATTAACTATAAACAAGTTTTTTCGATTAATCGTTTTAGCAGCAGCTCACAATTCGATATGTAAGAAGCACATAATCTTCATGTTTACGAATGTAAACAACAACCTGGTTATTTCCAGAAGTCCGATGCGACGTATCCATCCACCGTCATGAATGTGGAAACCTTCATCAGAGATACAAATGTTACATCTGACAACTAAAGAACAATTTTTCTGTACATAGCAAGAGATTCGAGGCATTGACAGGCTAAAAGTAGCTAGAGCCAGAGTCAGAAACATTCCACAGTAGAGTCTACTTAATCTTAGCTTGTGTCTTTCACAAGATGTGTCAAAGTACAAAAGGTGACCGAAATTGAACAAGAAAAGAAAAATTTGCAAAAATAGTACTAATTCAAAACACAAGAGGATATAAAAGCTCTGCCTTAAGAAATCAAAAGCTTTACAAGACTATGTCCAAATTAAGGATCTATTTGAAGCTGATCCAGATGTGCCGAACGATTCTGGAAAACAATTTAGGAGCAGCTCATCTTTTTTTCAACTTGAACCGGATTCCGGCAAGATGATTTGTTGTCATGCGACAAAGTGTTGAAGTAGATAGTACGTAGGGCTAGTATTAACATTGCTACCAGATATCATTGCTACAATTGCCTATTCCTACCAAGAAGCGTTTACGAAAAAAATAGGCCTGTCGAGTTGGTCCTTGAGTGAACGATAGTAAGACCAAATATAGTTTAACAACAAACAATCTCTCTTAGTAGATATTCGACTAATATTGACTTCTGCCCCGAAAGGTGAGCCGATATTGTACAAAACGTTGAAACTACAAGTTTTACTGTATGGAGCCGAGATTTAGACAAGAAGCAGCAGAGCTTAACTTACTTTTTTTTATAATTTACGCGCGTCTAAGGGTATATGATACCCTTCTTCACTCGGAATGATTCGAAAGTTATCAATTTTCACGCTTGTTTTGTGCTTGAAACTTTACAACAGCCAAATTTATATGTCAGTGTTATGCCTTCACACGCAGATTTTTCTGACTGAGTTTCAAATATACAAATGAAAAACTTGTCATGAGTACGATTCGAACCTTGACCCTCCGAGTGAGAAGCGATTGCTAGTACCACTGGCTAACCCCATTACTAACTTACTTTGGTGGCTATATAGTTCAGGGTCGATCCGGACCTTAACTAACAAGCCTCTCCAGTTACTTTGATCCTTAGCTAACAGTTGCATCCAGTTGCGCAATAAAAGTCGGCTGAGGTCCTCTTCCACTTGTGCGCGCAACATAAATTGAGCTTTTGCTCTTGCGACTTTGCGAGCCGGAGCATTGATGTCCATTCGCTCTACACATTATAGCCATCTAAGGCAACTGATGCGCAGTTTCTTGACTAGGTCGACGTCGCCGTACAGCTCGTATAGTTCGTCGTTAAATCTTCTCTTCCAAAGCTCACCAATCCAAACGGGACCGAATATTCTACGAAGAATTTTTCTCACGAATGCGCTTTCGATAGAGTCCGTGCTTCAGCGCCTTCTTAGCTCAAAGAAACAGTGATTGACAGGAGTGATTTTACGCTTTATTTCTACTGATGTGTTGTTAGTCGAATTGATAGCAGAGCCAAGGTAGATAAAGACCCTTACTACCACGAAAGCTGTCGACTATGACATTTTGTCTAATTCGTGGATGCTGTATGTACTCGTACCTTTATCCCTAAACTCATTTTGGCCGTTTTAGCTTCAATGCTATCGAACGCACTGATGACAGTCTGCTGAGTTCTGCTAATTATGTCAATATAATCGGAGTACACTAGTAGTTGCACAAACTTTTGAAAGATTGTGCCTCCAGTGTTTGCATGTTATTTCCGGACAATTGCTTCAAGGATGAAAGATGGTGGTTATCAGTTTGGACTTCTTAACCCTATACTGCGCAATGTAGACAATCTGATACAACAGAACTCAAACGTCATAATTAGACTGTGGAATTCAAATTTTTCTCTGTTAGACTTTGCAAATGTAAAATCGTCTATTGCTACATCTCATAGTAGGTGGTAAGTATATAGAATTTGCAAAGAATAACGGTCAATTTTGACATTTGGTTATTCGAAGTTGTGTGAGCTGACTTTAAAAATTGCAAGTAAAAGCACGTGTATAATTTTTTTTAAATAAAAGTGTTGAAAGAAAAGCATTAGTTAAAAATTAATTTACGCACTACAGGTAAGAAAAGCGAATGATTTTTTTTTAACTTGTTTATTTCCACTATTTACAATATTCTTAAAATAAAAACTAAGCAAAAACAAGCGAAATACTTACGAACTATCTTAATAACGAAGTACAAAACCACATTAGAAGTGGTACGCAGTACATTAAATCTTTATGTTTTAAGCTAGCTACAGCTCTGTGTTAAACAAATTGAAGAAACATTTTGTTCAAATATCGACCTTGTTATTTTAAGAAACAAAAAATGTGGAAAAAAAATTTCTTTTGCGTATTTAATTTTTTTACTTCAAATTACCTACGATACTAAGAAAAAAACAACTAATACTAGACTAACCTAAGCGTCAGCTTCAGCCCAATCAAGCCACCAGTATTTATCCCGATTTGATCTACATGTATCGAGAGTATCCCTTTCAGGAACGCTCATGCAGTATCTCCAAACATTAGCCCCATCATCCGAGTGTACCGGCACATGTAGGATTCTTTTGTATGTGGCCCTTCTAGCAGCATGATATATAATCAGAACATTACTAGCATCAGATAGATAACCGTGTGCATCTAGATACAAGAACGCCTCAGGTAGTACATATATATCCACTCGACAATGTGTTTCTGAAGTAACCAGGGTTAGGATAAAACAAGCCCGATATGAACTCGTTCTCAACAACCTTCACTGAGCGAGCGAAATGCTTTCTGACAAGGTCCAGAATAACATTGACTATCCTGGACAAACCGGAAGCATCCAATGTACATTCGTAAACAAGCTCGAAGACATTTTCTTTCGAAATCTCGATATTTCTCCATGTAAGAAGGATTTATGTTCCACCATACAGGACTCGCGTAAGTCAATATTGGACGCACAAACGCTTGATAGCAAATGATCTTCACATCTGATCTCAGATGATTCGAGTAAAAAAGGCTTTTAAGCGACATAAATGCCGCTCTCGCTTTTTTGACCTGTTGGCTTATGTGTTCATTGTAATATAAAAATTTATCCAGATGGACACCTAGATACTTCACAACAGTCTTTGACTCGATGCGAAGCCCATCCGAGGATTTTATTACCAGGTTGAAAAGCGAATGATTATTCGATAGTAAAGATTCAAAATTCAATGTGCTTGATTGAAATAATCATCTTTTTGTGAGATGTATCACTTCTGATACATTGTGCTTTAACAGGTAAATTATATTATAGGTAGCATGGCATTCCGGAAATCGAAAGAGTTGACAGATCGTGAATTAGAGGAGATATTGGCACATCTTTCAGATAGTGAGAATGATTTCGAAGAAGAGGCTTCTGATGGTGATGCAGTTAGCCCAGGCGAAGACCTGAGTGCTGCTGACATTCAAGCCATGCCCATTGAGTTGGAAGACGAAATGGAAAATGATTTTGGCAATAAAGAGAGAAGGAGAAGGAATGGCAATGAAGGAGAAATTAGTTGGAAATGAAGACATGTGGTATGGTACAAGGGATTCAAAAAAAGAAGTTAGAAAATTGAAGGAGAAATTACCAGGACATTTTGTGGCGAAAAAAAAATTTAATTCTCGATGACATCGTCTTTCTTTAAGTACTTTTTCGACAATGAACTGATATCTGTAATAACAGAGAAAGAAATCTATTTGAAAAAGATGCAGGCAGACCTGCTTATACTCGTATAACTAAGCAGGACCTTAATCAGTACATTGGAGTCTGCTTGTATATGTCTGTGGTACACTTGTCAGATATAAGGAGTTACTGGTCACCTGGATGTTATGAGATATAACAAATTTGTTAAAATTAGGAGATTTTTGCATTTCAATCAAAGGTCCAATATGAAGCCAGGAGAACACTCAACACCCTGACCATGACAGATTGTATAAACTGCGACCCGTAATAGACAGTTTAAATGCCAAGTTTCAATCTGTTCCACTGCAGTAATACCTTTGTGTGGACGAAGAATTATGTGATACGAATGCAAGGCATTATATCAAACAATACTTACCAGTAAAACACCATAAATGGGGATACAAGCTTTATGTGCTTTGCGGGACAGATGGATCTTCCTACAAATTTGAAATTTATACAGCCGATGAAAATACAACAGTTATTTTTCTTAGATACAGGAAACCAGAAGAGTCGGACTTGGGTTCAAGTGCTAATATTGTCATACGGTTATGCAGAAATGTGAATCACAATCAAAACTACTAGGTATATTTTGAAAATTTTTATTCATCGATTCCATGTGCTGTATGCCTTGTAAAATGTGGTATACACTGCCTTGGAACAATAAGAAGGCCAAGGATTCCCAATTGCAAACTTCCCAGTGACAAGGATTTGGCGAAAGAAAAACGTGAAGTTGTGCCCATTGTTTGTGCAACCAAGGAAATTTATCAACAAGTAAAAGAGAAAGGCCAAGTGATTTGGAAAAAAACATCCACGCAAAGAAGAGACGCTCCGCAACGACTGCTGACCACCAAAAGACGTGCGCCAGGACTCATGCAGCCATTGGTCTATTTACTATATGACGAATCAAGGCAACGCGACGATGTAAAATGCCCAAATGCAAATCATTTTCTTTTATAAAATGCTCAAAATGTAGTTTACACATTTGTCTTAACAAAAATGTTCGAGTGTCCTAAATGAAATAAATGAGGAATAATTAAAAAAATATAATTTTTCTATTATTTTTCTAGTAATCGGAGGAAATTTGCGCATGTAGGGCTAAGTTTTTTTTAATGATCTGCCAGATGGTGCCGATGCCTGACCTGAAGCCACACTGATAGGGGCCAATCAGGTCGTTGACGAAGGGTTTCAGAAGTTCACACAATATGGCAGATAAGATCTTGTAACATATACGAAGTTTAAGAGACTTATACCTCTATAGTTAGCCCAGTTCAGGGGATCTCCTTTTTTTGTTGATTCATTCATCGGGCATACACTATTCTGAAGAAATCTAGGAATGCTCTCCACAAAGTCATTTCCAGCAGCTTTAAATACCTGGCCGGTAAGCTGCCCGGTTCAACAGCTTTATTGGATTTGAGCTTAGATATTGTTATCCTTACTTCATTTTGGTCAGGTGGACCGAAGTTTTGGCTATCATCGTCTAAATTTAATGCCCGTGCTGCCTGACAGCGGGATTTTAGGCTTCGTCGCCGTTATACAGTCTGCGGAAGAAGTTTTCCCGTATTCCCACCACCGAAAGTGACTCTACTACAAAGTTTCCTTCTTTATCTCTACAAGTGTCTGTACGAGTATCTTGCCTTGACACGTTCTCTTTACGTGTTGGTAAGACTTCCGTACGTTAAACCTGGAGTAAATTTTAGCACTTAACACTTCACACGTAAATTTTAACACTTCGTAAGAAATTTTATTTAAGAGATTTTTATTTTATATCTCACTTATTCTTATTTGCGTCTTTATGTTTAAAATAATTTTATATATAGAAGTATAGTATTATACTACGAATGCCGTTTCAATATGGAGCTGCACCCTGATGAACTCTTGGGATCTAAAACCAAAGTAAAAACTTAAAGGTAACGGAATGCCAGAAGAAGGTTGAATATACCCGAATTTTGCGACACAATCTCTCATTGACTTGTTTAGATTTACATTCTTCATCATAAAGAGGTCAGCCGAATGCATTGGGTTCATTTATTCAGATTATTTCTCAATAGGGTAACCAAATGCATTGGTTTACTTTCTTTATTTATGTTATGGGTCAACATAAAAGTGAAGACGATAATAATTTACGGTATGGAATATGGAATATATGGAATAATGTAAACACAGGCAACTATGGTTTATGAAAATATATAATACATAGTATACAAAGGACACTCGTCCTTTGTTGAAGCGCCGTTTTGTACGCTTCTTTTGCCGCCATTTTTTATCAGACCAGTGATTTGTAGGTGGTGGGCGGTTGAAACTCAGCACAACAAATGGTACGTTGGTAGTGCTGTGATTGGTCTTCGGTAATTGGCACAGAAGTTCTTGAGAGATTTCACAATACCCTTTGGCAAAGTTTTTAACGGCCCCTTGCGATTGCCAATTTGCAGCTATCTTCTCACAGCAGTTCTTCTTTGTCGTGGTGCTTGGGAAATCCGCATTCGCATCTTGGCTGTAAGAAGGAGGCTGGAGGCATGCCTTACGTCTATTGCAATATGATAAATTTAATTTAGTGGTTCATAATCCGGAGACCGCCATGTCCCCTTGTGTATATGGAGATGAGAAACCGTATGCTTGCTATAGTGATATTTCGTCCTGCCCCAAAGTCGATAAGCCTAAGCTATGCTTACCTAAATTAATAAATTAAAATTTCACCTAATAATTTATTTTATATTTATAATAAAATAATTTAACTTTAATTAATAAAATTTATTTATATTATTTGTATAACCACAACTGCTGGCACAAATTAAGTCAATATTATATAGTTTTTGGTTTAGATCAGCCCTTTCAGTTTCTTTACTCGCCTCCGCTGGGATTCCACAAGGCAGCCATCTTGGTCGTCTTCTCTTCATTCTTGCTATTAACGATCTTGAGAGGGTCATTAAATAATCCTCCCACTCCTTTTACACTGACAACACACTATTTTTTAAAGCTAATTCTACTCCTCATGACTCCATCCTTCTTCAAGAAGACTTCGATAGGTTTTCTATCTGATGCCTCAAAAACTGCTTCCAACTTATTATCGCCAAATTCCAATCTATAACCTTCTCACGTAAATGCAACCCGTCTTCTTCCCGACTTCAATCTTTTCAAGACCTTGACATATTATTCGATAGTGATTCGATAAGATGTTCATTAAAGTCAACTCATCACTTGGCTTTATTAAACAGTGGTCCAAGGAATTTTGGTTATTTTAGTCAAGCTTTCACCGAGTTCGTGTTTCCCGAATCGAGGGTATTCAATGAGGATTACTCCGATTTGCTCTTCGTGATCTGCTCAATAACGACCCTTTATCTTACCTCTCTATCAGGACCGCCCCAAACCTATCAACTTGAATTTCTTAGAAGAACGTGGGAATACTAACATATATAACTGACATTCTTTTCGTTTATCGACTGCTCTAAGGTTCCATCGACTGCGCATCCCTTTACAACTCTATTTCATTCAACACCAACCCATGTAATTTACCTTGTCCTCGTTTCTTTTTCGTGTCGTTTTTAGTTAGATTTGAAGTCCTTGTATTAAGCCAAATAAATGGGGGCCTTAAAAATCATAAATTATGAAATTAATTGTTTGGCTGCACTTGTCGTGTTAATGGTGCGAACATTCCACCCTTTAAGGTTTTGTCAGGGTCATCAACAATGGCCATTAGCATTTTTTTTTTCTTCCGTTGAGTTGTGAACCCTATGACGGCGTAAGCCAATATTATGGTACTGGTCGAGCATGCACTTGCCATTTTAGCCTGCACGGGTGGGGATTTACTCATTTTGTTTCCCCAGACCACCACTGTGAGGTAAAGCAAGCAAGTTATACGACAGTTAGCAGTTTCCTGATCAATTACCGTCCAGATCCCCAAACAGAGCTCAACTGAACTGAATTTTATCAGCTTCACCAAATATTTGATTTTGGTTAATTAAGAGAAGATACAACTGTATACTGATTGGGACTGTTTTTCGAGAATGGGCTCTCCACACAATATCGCTCAATCGAAAAAAGAATATTTAGATGCACTCGATATTTCCCCGTTACAAAACCCTTCATGACTACGAGGCATGTAACTTGAATAAAACTTTCAGGTTCTGCAAAGAGGGAAGATAATAAGTTGTCTTTTTATTTCGGGCTCAGTGCATTTACAGGATCTGAAAAGTGAAACTATTACGCATGTGAAGAAGTCCAGAGGCAATTAACGAAGTGCGAAGTTAAATGCAAATCATTGAAATGATCATGAAGTTTGTGCTGGTAAGAATGTAACTTTCTTAGAAGACTTTTGGGATTAAATCCTCTCTTCTGATTCCATACTTTACCGTCATTCACCACTTGATTATGCATCATCATGTAGACTAATTTTTTAAAAGATATAAAATAAAGTAAGTAGCCCTCTGTAGGTAAACCCCCTGGATGGCAATGCAATACCACTGCTGACCTAGTTTCGAGGATACTCACTCGATTAGTAGTCATCACTTCCTACGCAAATTGAAAATCCACTTTGTGTCCCTGAATTCTTAAACTTGTTATGCAATGCATGGAAGGTATTCGAGGTTCTCGACACACGTAATGCAAACATTTTTAGAATACCTTTTTACAAAATTAAAATTCTGAGTAACGCACTTAATCACCGGAATATACCAACTGTTGCTAGGTATTTACAATATTAAGATACCGACAACGCACTATGCTGCTCCACTTGAAAATTCTGGCTTTTGAGACTACGAATATGCAATACGGTAAATTGTTTGGATTCCAAACAAGCCAATAGCCGTTTAAAGGTCACGTATGACGTAGTAGAAGTAAACACTTGTTTGTCAGAAAATTCGACCACCAAACGTAAACCAGTTTGAGAATTTGTTTGTCATCTAACGTTACCGATTCGTATCCAGGAGCGAAACTGCATCAACTATTCTTCAGTCGAGTGTACTCGATTTCATTTGTTGATATGTATAATTAATGGCTGCTCAAGCTGTTCCAGTGAAAAACCTTCCATACGACTTTTAATAGCGCTACATTAACGATGAATATCAAGTGGAATTCCCCGTAGACACGAGTAAAAAACTATTTTAACAGTAAAAAACTGTTCAAATAGTTAAAAATCAACTGGAAAGAATTGTTAAATCCCGACGTAAGAGATCTTCTTTCGAAACAAAGCATTCAGGCAAAGAACAAGGCCATTGTACTCCTTATATGTTTTTTTTTTCTAGGACCTCTCAGTTTTTCCTAGAAAGATGAGTAACTGCTTCAGTGCCTACAGTACCAGCACCTAACAACAATAGCGCCGAGTACCTGCAGGATGCTGGGAGCATAGGCCGCCGGATACTAATTAAGGAGTGTTCCGACGTGTCGTTATTACTCTCACAGCAAGCGACGCAGGACGTTGTGTCACTTATACTTAGCACAATTAGATGGTTAACAAAAGCGTAGTGTCTCTTCGTGATGCAAATAGTAGCTCTTCCTACTGAAGAACAGCAGGAACTTTTACACACGTTGGAAAGCATTCGTTTGGTCTGTCGACAATTTTAAGAGTCGTACCATTTGTAGTTATGCTCACATGAAACCCAACTTTTAATGGAAGACCTAACCGAAGGCGCAGGTAGTCCCATGGCAAGTTCGAATCCTGGGAAACTCTCCTCTGAGTCCTGCTTAGCAAGTTTACCGACGATCATTTCCCGTGTTCCAATTGTGACCTCGAATTCAAACAAGACTCAATGAGTTCAGCCTACCAACTGCGTTCAGAAAATCTCTGCATTCTTAAACTAGCTTGGAAGTTGCGAAAGTGTCAACAAGGTCTTAAGCGCAGCTTGGCTATCGCTGCAGATGTACGAGTAGTTATTCTTCACATATGTAGTTTATTGACATCAACATACGAGTATATCTCCTGTTCAGATTCTGGCCGAAACCATTCCTAAAGAAAGGGAAAGTCGGGTTTGTACTTTTGCTTCGATGCTGATGTACTTTTGTGAAAGCCCATCGGTGGCATACCTCGTATTTTGGAATTTTCGACGTGACATGTTTAGTTTGATGTCCAGAATAACAAAGAATTCTTCATTATCATCCTCAGTCATGATTTACATTTTTGTTTCGATGGCTTTGTTAATAAGCAAAACGGCAGCCACTGTATGTCAAAAAATGACTGTTTGGTGTACATGTGGTATACTATTTTCATGTCGGAGGTATCATTTATTTTTTGGGATAAATCAAAACTGGGAGTCTTGGAGAATATGTGGTTTCAACGGGATAATCGACTTATTGAAGACGAAGTATGGTGATCCTCTTATCGCCAGCAATAGCCCTGTCAATTAGCCGCCCATTCGTGCGATTTACTACTTTCGAACTCTTCCCTTTGCCACTACATTTTATTCTCTGGTCTATGCTAGCAAGCCAGAATCTTAAAACAACATCGGGCCAATTATGCGAAAAAGTAAGGATAATTGGGTTCAGCGATTCCGTGAAGTTCATTTGAATGATGTCATATTTTATAACTATGGTCATCAATTATATTTCAATCAAGAGAAAAATTTCATTGGTATCATATACGAGTACATAGACCATTTTATTACTTAGTTACTTACTTCGTAGGCGGGGGCCTCCGTGGCGATTGATAGTGAAACTGCCTTCCAGTGGTGGTCCCCAGTAACTAAAAGAAAAGGGCAGTAACATTATACCGGCTTATAAATTTGCGGCGCACATTGGTCGATTTAGGGCCATTAGCTGGACATAATTCGGATTTAATATTTTTATTATGTTTGATTGGAAGTGTGTTTTATAAATCAATTTAACCCCATACCGCATGAATTATTAAAGAGATGAAAAAAACAATTTTTTTTGCAAAAATGTGTTTATTTAGTCTTAAATGATAGGATCAAACTGAGAAAAAAAATTATTTAAATTATTATTATTAAAATTTTTATATTTTAGAAGTTACATATATAAGCCATATATGGCTTCGTATGCAATTACTTATACTTCGTGAAATTCTTGAAATTCATGAAAAAAACATTACATTTTTCACATAATATGAAAGAACTAAATTTGGAACAATATTGGCATAGTTGTCGGGCGTTCTTCTTCCAAATCGGATAATGGCTAATTCCATCAGAACGTACCGAAGCCAATGGCATACCTTGATGTCTAGCTGGAGTTTGTCGTGGATTTTTCGCGGGTACCAGAGAGTCAGGCAAACCGGAGAGAGTGCCGCTCCGTCTGGATGTCGGTGTTCCGAGACTACTTGATGGACGACCACGTTTTCTTTGTAATAACAGGTTTCCCTGACTTTCGCATATGCTCGGAAACAGCGAGCTTAAAATCATAAAAAGACATGTAGGTGTCTGCGCATGCATTGATTCGCTGCCATAACAACCAAGCATTTACAAGAGACATGTCCACCATGTGAACAAAATCCGTTTGTACCACTGACGAGACCGAAAATGAATTCTGTAATAACCCAGCATGGAGTCAAGTAAATCGACTCCTCTCATATGCTGGTTATAAACATCGACAGCTTGCGGAGAAGGTATGCAAACATATTTTTTATCCTGTCGAACATAACGTCGTTTTGTTGTTGTTGGCTCGCTTCCAACGTAGGCTGAAATAAGGTTCACATTCTTGTTATCAAACCAGGAAACTTAACTTTAACTTTACTTCATCTATGACTGCTACCATTTCTTCCATTCTTCTGCGACCTCGCTTCTTCAATTCCTTTTCTGTAGGCATATTTAAATTTAAAGTAAGAAAGAAGTAAACCGTTTTTGTAAAGATATACTTGAGGATTTGGGTTGTTGAACCAGTTATCAAAACAAATTTTGTAGTTTGATGTCGTGGAGCTATGTATGTCAATCGAGCGACCACATTTGAGCTTACGCCAAGATCTGGCGTGTCTGAAGGGTACGAATTGCTTTGGTCTCCAACAAAGATGTCGAAGTCATAGCTAAAGCCACTAACGCCGCTCAGGGCTTGGTTTTTGTAACCCCATTTGTGAGGTTTAGCTGGGTTATATTGTTTTAATTCATGACGACATTTGGTAGGGATTATTTGTTCGTCTACGGCTAAATATTCTTCTTTAAGGACTAACATCAAACGCCCACGAATCATAATAAAGGCCGAATTTTAAATAATTTGTCATGGCCATATTCTCCACGGGGTACAAAAGTCACATTATGATTAAAATGGAAAAATCTTTTGATAGCTTCGAATCTGTTACACGTTATTATTTCATAAACTTGCGACACCCCTATTTCTTTTGACCAATACTTCCTCGATACCGGTAACTTCACAGAGGACATAAAGATGACAATTCCTATAAATTTTTTCGTCTTTCGTGATCATTGCTGGTTTGTTGATATTGTCTTGAACAGATTTAAGGTTAGATTGCTCAGTAATAAAATTAATCATATCAGCTGTAAACAAGAACTTGAAAACGTCTGCAGAAGAATTCAGTTGTTTTATAGTTAACATCGTAAGCTGGCATTTTCCCTATTTTCCAAATAACCCTTTTAGAAGTTTTTCCTCTGGATTTGGATGTAGTTGCAGACTATACATTTATCAAAGGTACGTTGACTTCTTCAGAAAAATCAGAATCAGTCTCGGGTATAATAATGTGCTTTTTTGGAACTGAACTAAAATCATCATCACATTCGGAATCAATGTCATCATCACTCAGGTTTCCATCACCAGGAATACCATTAACATACTTAGCAGAGCCACAAATGGCAAATTTGGAAAAGTGAAAAAAAAAAAAAAACACAAAAATAGCAAAAATTAATGTTTTCCCGTATTTAAGAAAGTCCAGAGAATGTAGTTTTATTTTTTTTCACCACTTTATTCATATTTTTGATATTTATTTTTTAATTACTTCACCTATCAGTGAAGACTGACAGGCTGCCTTATTTGAAATCACACTAATAAATACTACCTATGAATGTACATATTTTTTGGTTATCTTTCACTGCTAAATCTATACTGCGGACTCTTAGACTATTAGCATTTCTTTCTTTTGCGCTTTTTTGAAGTCGCTTATATTGATTTTCTGTCAGTTTCAAATCAGTTATAAGGGATATGGCTTCTTCAGGTTTCTCAAGCTTTTTAAGTGTTTTTGGAGAACACTCGAAAACCCTTCCTACGACTTCGTCTTTACAACGCTTTCCTTCTATTTTAAGCTTAGACTCAACAGCAAGCTTTTAGCTCTGTTTCCTCATTCCTGAAATTCTCTTTTCCGGTTTTCCTTGTCTAGAAGTTGTTGGCACATGAATTTCAGGCAATAGAATTAGGATCTCCTTTTGAAACCAAAACGCTTCAGATTTTAAGAATCGGTCTGGTGACGCTGTTTTTTCTTTATACTTTTTGAAAAGGTGTGCTACAAAAGTTTTACTGTATTCGGGGCATTTTTTGATGAGCAGCTTCATCGAGAACGGTTATTGACGTTTTTGACATTACGTACTGCAAAACAGCACTTGCACAAACCGTTAATGATGACTTAAAAGATTTTCACTCTGAATGAAAATAAAAACTTATTGATGTAAAGGGAATGGCCGCCCTGAAAAGGTATCAACCTGTAGGAGAAGAAATAAAATGTTGCGCTGAATTTCGGCACTTTAGTTAAGCATTATTTTCAAGGTAGTAATCCAATTTTCAAATGAAAAAAGTTTCACGATGTCACTTTCTCGCACTTTTTATTATGGACCAAGAAATAAAAAAAAAGTTAGCTCGTCACTACAAAAAAAATGTTCCACCACATTTAGTACATAGTGACAGAGCCTTACTTATTTTCAAATAAAAATACTCTAAATTTAAAAATATTTACCAAAAGCATACTCTGCCATATTTGCTACAAATAATTATCTCAGTTTTATTTCACCATAACACTTTATAAACACCGGTTAACGCGCGTAAGGCAAAATCGAGAATGAGCAAAGCTTTATGCATTACATTGAGATGCTCCCCATTGATAAAGTAACGGAATTAAAGAATTTGTTTTTGTTGTTTCTCGTTATTTGGGTGGTTGACTTTAAGTCTACCGTATTTTTTTTTAATAGTAACAAAATTTTTTTTCACTTATGACCAGCTAGTGATGCGAAATATTACTATTGCAAGAACGCGGATTCCTCATCACAATATATGGTACATAAGGGGTCAAGACGGTCTCCGGATCTACAAACGCTAAATGAAATTGATCATATTGCTATAGACGTAAAGCATACCTCCAGTATTTTGGACGCCCGAACCACCTTGTTGCAGCCAAGGTGCGAATGCGGATTTTCCTAGCGCCACAACAAAGAAGAACTACTGTAAGAAGATATAACGTAGGGTAGATGAAGCTTTCTTCTCTGGGAGAGAGCTGGACATGTACAGAGTAAGTGGAGGATTGTCTCCTCCTCTTCCTCGTTCATGCAGCTTCTACACAAATCATTTGTAGAAGCGCCAAGCCTTCTGGCAGTGTCCAGTGATGATACCTATTATGGCGCTGATATGTTTCCTATTTGAAACAATCAGACACTTAGAGCGATTCAGATCCAGCTTTGGTCAGGTCTGTTTCGTCGCTAGACATGTTTGCCCAACAGTCAACCTAAGGTCTGTTCTTTTATTGGCATCCAGCTTTAATGTTAGTTTGCAAGTAGCGATTGGTATACCTATGCTACCCTTTTCCGGTAGAATAGGTAGTGTTCATCGGCTCTGCAGTTCCCTGAAATGTCTCTGTGGCCTGGCACCCAACAAAGGTGAATGTTGAACTGCTCTGCCATCTCCATGAAAAATGATCGGAATTCAAGGGTGGTTTTAGAATTTAATGAGACCGAGTCCAGGACCTGAATATCCGAAAAGATGCGGATATCCTTTGCAGATATCACGTTTTTCTTCAGCCAGGACAAAGCTTCTTTAATCGCCAAAATTTCCGCCTGGAACACGCTACAGTAATTTGGAAGACGGAAAGAGTGGCTATCGGTTTTAGATTCATCTGTGGAGAGATTGATTGACTTTTCCTCCATGAAAGCATCTTTCTCCCAGAATGGTCAAGAGGGGAAGCTTACATGGAAGTTTTTGTCAAGACAAAGATGTTATCTGTGAGGATTCCTAATGTATGAAAAATGTTAGCGAGGCTAAATGAATTATTTATCCACTGTTTAGCGCAGCTACTTGCCTGCTGAAAATATCGAGGGGTGTCAAATGAAACAGAATATCTAATGCTGCAGAGGGGGTAGACCGCAAGGCTCCGCTTATGCATAGACATGCTGTTCCTTGGGCTCTGCTTAGTTTAATGCAGTTGACTGCATTTTCTAAGGCCGTCCACCAGACGACCACCACGTAAGTAAGTATCGGTCTTATGACCGAGATGTAGAGCCAGTGGGTTATGCGAAGTTGAAGGCCCCATTTATTCCCAATGGCTTTTTTGCAAGAGAATAAAGCTATTGTAGCTTTCCGAATAGGACGGAGAGTTTTTTCTCCACTCACAGTGATTCGAAGTTATAATTCGCACTAGCTTTTTGTGGTTGAAACTCTACAACAGCCAAATCTACGTGTCAGTGTTATGCCATCACACGCAAAATTTTTCTGTCTGAGTTCCAATTACACAAATGAAAAACTGACTTGCCATGGGCAGGATTCGAACCTGGACCCTCCGAGTGAGAAGCGATTGCTAGTACCACTACACCACGGCCGCCCCTTGAGATTTACTTGAAGGGGTTCTTTAATGGTAATGAGTTGCTTACCTGAGACAGCTATAGCAACGTCAACCGCATTGGCAATCACCCTGCTATTACCCGCTTCCCGGTATATCAGTAGTTCGTTAACTACTAAGTTTCAGAGAGGACACCGTCTTGCGGCGTACCTCTGCTGACATATCTCTTAGCAGAAGTCTCACCCAGTTTGGAGTTGATTATCCTGCTTTTTAGCATTAGACCGATCAACTCCCCAAGTGAGTCGTCTACCTGCAGAGTTGACAGCGCAGTCGTGATTGCGGATGTGTTGACGTTGTTAAAGGCGCCCTCTATATCTACGAGTAGGAAAGCAACCATTGTGTACTCCTTATATTGTAGGGATCGTTCGTTGTGGCTAGTCAGAGAGTGCAGAGCCGTTTCCACCGACTTTAATTTACAGTAGGTATGTTGAGCCGTTGACAGAAGTCTTGGATCAATTTTAACTCATACTCGTATATGGATATCAGATATACTTATAGGTCTGAGGCCCTTGGGGACAACATGTGAACATTTTCCGGCTCTGGGAATGAATACAACATTGACTTCTCTCAATGACAGTGGAATGTGGATAAGTTCTACACAGTTCACATAATATTTTCTAGCACAGGTAGAATAATATCTACGGACCTCTATAGCTCGGCAGGTATTATACCATCCGGACCAGCAAACTTGTATGGTTTGAAGCTATGCAGCTCTCAGAGCAGTTTGTCTTTTGTAATCAGACCCTGAATTTTGGTCCCGGTTGCAGTAGGCTTGTTTCGGTTGCTACTGGCCGCGAATTGAGAGCTATCTGGAAAGTGGGTGTCCAGTAGCAGGTCGAATGATTATCACTTGAGGTTGTCCAAGAGCCATAGGTTTATTTCCAACAGCTAAGGATCATAGGATTTGTAGAGAGGATTTTTCTAAGCCGCGATGTCTCAGAGGTTTCTGTGATTTTGTCACAGAATGACCTCCAGGATTGTCGCTTTGCCTTCCTCGGTTCTTTTTTGTATAATTTGAGGGATTTCTTGTATGAGTCCCAGTCAGTAACTTTTCTTGTGCTTTTTGCTACATTGAAAGGGTTTCTACAAGTCTTTCTGAGCAGTCCCAGTGCTGATGCCCACTAATGTGGCCTTTTCTTGCCTCTAGGATGAACAAGAGGGCAGGAAGCGGCCATAGCCTGATTTTTTTTTTTTTTATAATTTACGCGCGCCTAAGGGGTTAGATACCCTTTTACTGTTGCCAGGGCGCGGGCGGAAAGATAGAAGGAGGAGAAAGGAAAATTGTTTTTGTAGTGGTTTGAAACTCAAGTGTGTTTGGTTTCTATGTTTGCTCTCCAGGGGTGGGAGTCCGAATAGGACGGAGAGTTTTTCTTCACTCAGAGTGATTCGAGGTATATCACAGTATTTTTCTTTTCTGTGCTTGAAACTCTACAACAGCCAAATCTACGTGTCAGTGTTATGCCTTCACACGCAGAATTTTTCTGTCTGAGTTCCAATTACACAATGAAAAACTGACTTGCCATGGGCAGGATTCGAACCTGGACCCTCCGAGTGAGAAGCGCTGGCTACTACCACTACACCACGGCCACCCCGTAAATTGAGAGCCAGATTAAATTCCTTGACTAGTTTAGAGGATAGGGTTTCTGACAGTATTCCTCTGTATTTTGGCTAATCAGTTTTCAGATAGTTCCGGAATGCTGAATTGGATGTATCTGTTCCATAGTGCCGGCCCTAGGACTGAACCTTGGGGTACTCCTCCTGTGACCGTGTGTCACATCGTTTGTGTCGTATAAGTAACACTCTCTATCGTAAGTAGTTTTTCACAATGCTTCAGATGTAAATTGGTACTCCCTGTTTCGTACAGTTTCTTGTACCCAACTCGCGGTATTAAAAGCGATCTTAACGTCCAGTGTTATGACATAGCAGTACTGTTTTATACCTCTTCCCTATCGTCGTCCTTTTATGGTCATTCTTGCTGTATCAACACCGCTTTAATTACATCAATAGTTGAGTATGCCTTTCGAAAACCGTACTGATGTTCTGATAATCCTCCTGCTTCTTACCTGGTTACTTTTAATCGACTAGTTCAGTTCGCTATTTGTCGTGTTGTGGATAAATTTCATGTAGAATATATGACACGCCAATAATGTGCCAACGTAATGTATGAATGTCTGGCGGACGATTCGGAATTGTCAATTTTGCTCGGTTCAACTCGATCGTATCAATTTGTCGCCTTTGTCCGACTACTATGTGGACAATTTTGTGGAAAGATCTTGGCCTTAGATTTAGTTTGGCGCATCCCGTAGGATGCGCGTCGTCTAAAACAGCAGAGAAAGCCTTAAGCCTGAAGTGTTCAAAATAGTGTTCATCATAAATAAAGGTTTTTGATTCAAACTCAATTCTTTTTGTTAATGTTCAAAAAAAAGCTCTATAGCTTTTATAATACACCCTTTAGTTAGGATATACCTATAAGATTTAGGATTAATTTGAAACTATGGTTAGTCTTATATTTTAGTTCATTGTTGACGAGTACATAAAAGTCCATTGCTTTTTAATGTCATGCAGGGCTTCACCATTTTTGAAAATAATAACACTATCATAAGCAACGATTATCCGACAACTTTGCATTGCCGGTTTTCCGAATCTGCAAACACAACTCGTGACATCTATTAAGAAGGAGTCGTGCCAAAGTGCGAATAATTTAAATTGTGATGTCAAAGCCACACATAGAGTAAGGGTGGAGTAGCTTAAATGACTTGAAAACGCAGCAGTACTTTTTGACAGTATAATACCACTTAAACTTGAAGGTTTATTATATACGGTAGTCGTTCATCCAACCTTAACATACATATTTCAATTCTGGACAATATATGAGAACGGCGAACGGAAATGAAAATGTTACAAATGCCAGTGGAAGTAAAAGACATGATTTAATCTTCACATTTATAAACCGATAGTGGACAAACTTTAGGCAAACACCTGATTTTGGCACGTTTAGCAGAGATAAAAACATCATCTTCTGAAACTAGTCTGATTGGCTCCTATTAGTGTGGCTTTTGACCAGAAAAGTTCACCATAGATTAGATTTTCACAATATGGCAGATTTTGGAAAAACCCAAGAGCTCCAAATTGATTAAACCACCTTTTCATACATTTCAAAGCCGTGTATGAAAGCTTCTATTAAGACGGCCTACATATAGCCCTGTCTAGTTTTGAGATCCCTGCCAAACTCATTCAACTGTACAGGGTGAAGATGGTGAATGTACCCTGCTCCGTCGATAATGAAAAAACCGTGACCTTCAGTCTCACAAAAGGATTTAAGCAAAGCGATAACAATGTGACTTTTCAGCATCACTTTTGAAATAGTTGAGTGAAACTCGCAAGTCAACTCCAGGGGCACCATTTTTCAAAAATCTACTCCGGTAACGACACCAGCGAGGAAATCCTGCGAAGAATCACTTTTGCTAATCGCTGCTGCTTTGGGGTTAGAAGGCAACTGAGTAGTAAAGCCCTCTCTCGAGCAATCAAATATACATAATACAAGACACTGATCATCATAGTCCTGCTTTACGGCGCAAAAAAAGAGTGGGCACTGATAAAGTGGATGAAAACGCTCTCCAGCGATTCGAAAAAGTTCTGCGAACAATTTTCGGTCCCCTTTGCATCAATGGAGAATGGAGGAGACATTTCAAGATATTTCAAGCGAATAACTCATCAGAAAAGCTCGGGCAGCCCGGCTTAGATGGCTAGGTTACCTTGGGCTCCGGCCCAGAAAGTTGTCGACTCCAACCCAAAGGGACAAGCGGTAGTGGACGAATTTATTCATGGACTTGTGGCGCACACAAGTAGACAGGGACCTCTGTCAACTTCTCTGGCAAAAACCTCACTAGCGGGAGATTTATTGATATTGTTGAAGGTAATCGCAAGAGTAACTGGAATGAATACTTCATTCACCACTGAGCCAGAATAATTATTGTCATCGGCTGTCCAAGATAAAAAATAATTTCAGAGAGAGGAGAGCAAAAATGTGTTTTTTTTTTAAGTGAAACTTTTTATCGCAGTAATTTCGAACTCCGATGAAACGAAAAAGCGACAGTAATGCCTGAAACACATGTGTAGTAAAACACGTTCAGCAAAAATAGGAAAATTTTTTTTTCATAATAGGAAATAAAGAGCTCGGTATGGCATTCCATAAGCGAGTTGTACGGCTTAGAAAAGAATCACGATATTTCAGTGTCCATCCGAAAGTGAGCTTGAGTGTAAACTGTTACGGTTAAAGGTTTAATGGGGCGGAATGCTATTGGCAAATTTCAATGGAGCAATGGTGGTTAAAACAGCGATAGAACGAGGTGAGACAGGAAACGTTTCGTCAGTGTTCGAGCTTGTCAATTGACTGGGTGATATTAGCATCACCTTTGAGTCTTATCGCACGGTTTTGAATCTTATCTAGCAGATACAGAGAGGTTTTAGGAGCAACTGAGGTGGGCATTGTGCTCCAATTATGGGCAGATAAATGCCTTACATATTGAGGCTAGATCAGAAGGGTGAAATATTTCAGCATAGGCATTGATTAACACACGTATCGATAACGAAAAATTTTCCGGTTTCGACAATGCAAGTGCCATTCATGGATAATGGCTTTAACAACAGCAGACATCATTCTGTTCTGGAAGCATTAAATCCCACTCTGTTTTAGTGATGCGGTTGATATCGGAATTTGATGAGCTTAACATATGCTTTCATTTCCTTTCTAAGCCGAAGAGCAGGGACATGAGTTCGGGAACGAAAAGCAGAGAGCACTGTCATTAGCAAACTAATATATTGGGTTAGAAGTAACAGACAAGAGATCATTGATGAAGATTAAAAATAGTGTTGGAGACAGAATGGAGCTCTGGGGCACACCAAAATTTATTTTGTGAATATCAGAATTGAAGCCATCCAAGATAACTTGAATTGAACGTTCCAAAAGTAGTTCCTAATCCATTGAAGAAGAGAGGCGTCAATCCCAAATGCATGCATTTTCGACAAAAGAGCCTGTCTCTGTCGAATGCCTTAAAAATATCACGTGCAACTATCTTGCTTTCGCCAGATTGATGTACGTTTTATTTCCACTTTACGGTGAGACATGCCATCAAATCACCAATGGACCTGTTGCTACGAAAACCATATTGCCGGTCATTGAGATGCTTTAGTGTTTCGAGATATTTCATGAGCTGACGATTTATCAGCGTTTCTATGACCTTAGAAAAAATGTGTAATTTGTGTGTAGGAGGGAGAGAGAAGAAGGCTCGGGCTGGATAAATACTGTTTTCCACCTGCTCGGAAAGAGTCCTAAAGAGTAGGATTTATGAAAAAGCTTACGTAGTGGTTTTGCAACGTGGAGGAACACCTATTCAGAAGGGGAAGTATACCATCTGGACCAGTGGATTTGTGAATATTAAGATCTTTAAGCACTCTTGCGACTACACTAGTATGAAAGTGGATTCGTCTCATTGAAGATTCGACGTGCAGCAAGCAAATTGACCTTCTCCAAGGAGCTGACAGCTAGAATGCCATTAGAAGGAGCGTTGGAATGGAGAATGAGGCAAGATTTCTAATGTTTTCGACGAACGTGCTAACATTTTTATTATCGTTGGGACATTGTAGTTTTTTCCAAGGTTTGTAGTCATAAAGAAAGACGTTGTAGTCTTTTCTGGCTTGTTTGAACTTTCTTTGGTATTCCTCTGTCTGATTGGTCTTAAAGGACAGAAAAAACATTTCTCTAACCCTGACAGACTCTTTACAGCTCGAGTCATACCACGCCGTTTCTTTTGTTTTCACACTCTTCATCTGATGAGGGATAAAGGGTCTCATTCCAAAGAGAATAGTATCTGTGATCATACCAGCAGCGGCATCGACGTCCTTATCGAGGAAGCATAACTACCACTTAAAATTCCTATAGTAAGTATTAAGTCTGCTCCCATTGGCTTTCTCATCTTGACATACGGTTATTTTTTTGATTTGTAAAAGCTGGGTCAAGTTATCTAGTTTTGGGTCAGGTTTTCCGTAGCGAAGATCTCAACACACCGTCCTTCGGGTGTTGTCTGTCCAGAATGTGAACTAGACCACAACAACTGTTATACAATCTGTATATCATCCAATCCGGCGAATCTCCGGTCGATAAGTCTCCTTCCGAATATCAGTAAGGTTTTTGAAAAAGTAATCAATAGAGCTCTCTCTAGGTGGGTTGAGGACAAACATCTAGTTCCGGATAATCAATTCGGTTTTAAGGTGGGACATGATATCTCACATGCCGCGTCTAAACTTGTGTCCGATATCCAATGGAATAAAGGCAAAAAACAATGTACTGGTGCCTGTCTTGTTGACTTGGAGAAGGCTTCCGACACCGTATGGTTAGAGGGTCTTTTCTATAAGCTGACTAGGCTGGGGATCAGTAAACGACTCTTGTACATTCTTTATAATATGCTAACTAACAGACAGTTCATCGCGAAGAATGGTGATGTGACTTCTGTTGGAATATTTCAAATTAAAAATGGTCTTCAGCAAGGCGCGGTCAATTCGCCGATCCTATTCAACATTTTTACAAGCGACTTGATAGGTTCACTTCGCCATACTATTGCGTACGCAGACGATTTGATAGCGTACAGAACAGGTCCAGAAATCGAGGTTATAAATACTCTCTTACAACGTGACTTCGATAAGACAAGACGATTTTGCGATGACTGGAAGTTGAATATCAACTTTCAGAAGTCGGAAACCATTCTCTTTAGGACGCCGTTGTCTTGAGCCTCTAGGGATACCGGAAAAAATTGGCGAAAGTTCTCAATCATTGGACAGCACGGACAGCCTCTTGCCTGTCGAAATGTAGTCAGATACATTGGGATCTGGCTAGATCAGTTTCTGTATTTTGGCAAAAATGTAGATGCTGCTCTGGCCAGGGCTAAAGACGCTTTTGCCATTACAAAGAGACTGTTTTATAGCAGCCAATTCGATTCGAGGGTAAAGGTAATCTGCTACATGGGACTTATTAGGCCCATGCTGGTATTTGGTTGTCCGTGTGGTTCAATGTACGAGCAAGCTTAATGGAAAAGATTCGGATGTTTGAGAGGGCTTGCCTTAGGGCTTGTCTTCGCTTGTACAGAACACCAGAGTCGGAGTATAAGAAATTTTATCCTAATGAGTCCTTTACAACAGGGCGAACCTAATACGAGTGGACAACTTCGTAATTATCGACAAATAACCTGATATCTGGGGCTTACTACCCCAATTACCTTTACCACGAGAGTGTGCGCTCTGACGGCTTCGTTCCACCGGAAGAATTCCTCTACCTAGATCAGATAGGGTTGATTCAGGATAGAGCAGCGGTCCCGTTAATCTTCCATGTCGCTCGGACAGCTGGGGACAGGCGACTCAACTACAGCAGAGACGTCGCACACGGCAGTGTGGATCGCCTCAGGTTCAGTAGGGCGGTGGGGAATCGCGATAAGAGGGATGTCGTTCGGCAGCACCAGCATTTCTGGTGGTTGACTGATGGGGAAGATGTTTCGTCGTCCTTTCCGTCAATTACGGACCAGCCTCACTAATGAGGCAGAGCTGACCAATTTATTTGCTCTGTGAATAGCGGTGGCCAGCTTACATAGGTTTAGGTTAGCATTTAAGAAACATATACATATATCAGTGTATACAAAGGTGTATACTGATATATGTATATGATTGTGTATAATGTCTATGTGAGTTTCTGTGTGTATTGTGTATCTAGGTTAGGTAGGCTAAGGTTTATTTTAAGTTAGATATTAAGTTTTTATAAAAAATAAAAAATTCTGTCCATATGCTAAGTTTTTGTTAACAAATATTTTTTTTTAGCCTTAAGTATTCAAAATAAATTGTTCTAAGTAAAATATACATAAAGTCGAAAGACATAGTTATAAGAATTTAGAGTAGCTTAGAGTGTCTGTGTGGGGTCAGTAATTTAGTAGAAGATTGTTAAGTAATTTTAAGCTAGCATTTAAGCATTTTTTGTTAGCATTTTTGTTAGAGTTAGTGATTAAGAAAATAAAATGCATTAAAAACTAAAAAAACTAAACAATCTGTATATCGAGCGCAGATCCACAATCGAACAAAAATTTAAATTCAACTTCTTTGAATGCCTTCACAACTCTCTACTGCCTACTGTTGCTAAAGGGGATGCGTAATAAAACTGACATATTGACATTTAGACGACAGCGATGTTATCTATTTTAAGAACAAGTTCTAACATAGCACTAACCTAAGATATGCACAAAGACGTCATCCCCCAACTAAAATAAAAATAGAAAAAAAAAACAGGAAATGACTTCAGTTAGCATTGTGAAAATCTTTGAACAACATGAAATTCGACAAAATTTATCTTGAAATGATTTCGATTTCACGGAAAAGATATGAAATAGCATATCTCCCCAATATTACAATGTCTGTTGTTGGCAATAACTCACAGTAGAACCCGAAAGCGAAACCGGGTCTTAGTCATACCAAACCAATTTAACATTGGAAACTTGATTTTCATCATCAACACTCGAAAGGCCTCCATTGGCCTCCACTTGTATTAGTCATCCCTTAAAATCACTTTCATCTTCATCGAATGACTTGCTTACTAGTTATATGCGAATATATTCGTCTAATTCGGGCATAAACTAATAAGTCTTTTGGTCGGTTACTCAAGATTAGAGACCAGATACAAAAAATCACGGACCACACAGCCCAAATCTGGCATTAAAGAAAAAAAAAAAACAACGGATCGTAACCTCGAAGTATCCCATTAAAGCTAATTTCACAAAAAATACCAGCCTACCTCGTTGGATTGGATTATTTGGAATTTCACCTTATCATCAGGATGACCAAAGAAAAAATAAAGACAAGACCGACGAATTTAAAGTCAGACGTACAGTGCCCTTAAATAATCACCATGTTGCCAGGCGATGGCATGGCACATGTCTTTACAAGTACGAAACGAATACCAATACTATGCTCAAAGTCAGGTTCGTTTACCTTTCGAAAAGAGGTTATCCTCCTCCTTTCCATTCATAGAATTTTGCTCTTTGGCAGATTGGCGGTATGTCGGTTTTTTCCCCTATTGTCTACAGACTTCTAACGAACTCAGGTAGGCGGCATCCGAACTCATATGAGTGTACTCATGGCCTGATCCAGGCAATAGATCCTCTCATTTCCGATTGACATTTTTGGCATACTTGCAGAGCGATTTCTCAGACGATATTATGCTGAATTGAGTCTGACTCGGGGGCATTGGCAGAGAAAAAAAAAAAACCGTCTCCAAAACTGAAAAAAAAAATATCAAAAATCGTGTGACTTTTTAGTCATTTAACTACGAGTAAATGCTTTCCAAGAATTCACATTTTTATAGAGCACACAGCTTGAGCATAAAAAATGCCATAAAGGCACGTTTGAATTGCAATAGTATCTAACGAATACCTCGAAATAGTAAATAGTTTCGGAGTGATATCAGCCCTTAGCACGCAGTTTTATTAATACGTTCTAAACAAATAAATTTTGGGGCAACTTTAAGAACAGATCGCACTTCAAAGCACTTGTATCTAGACGTGCTAGACATGGCATTTCATAAGGAAATCACCTCTTGCTGCAGAGGTAGTATACACATGCGGGAAACGGATCTAATCTATAATTGAATACAGCCACTTACTCCTGATCTTCTGATGTCAGATGAATTTTGACACTTGATTCGAGTTGTCGAAATACTATGACATTTCGATGCAATTCCTTGATCGTAATCGTGATCGCTATCGTGATTCGGATTCCACTTTCAATCTCGATCAAGCGACAAGATCGCAAGCCTGCCAGGTAGAATGAGCATCTTACGGTTTGTCGTTATCGCACTGTGTGCATGTCGTTCGACAGGTAACAAAAGGTGAATCAAACCCACCAGTGATCGGCGCTTTTTATGAATGAGCTAATGGAGCTGGTGCCAGTGGCAGTGGTAGTAGTAGTAGTGGTGATAATACTGGTAGTTGTGATGATGTGGTTGCTTTTAGTCGCTTTGAATCGTTTGGTAGATTGTGCGACGGTGGTGATCCTCTCAATGCTGCTATGGTAAGTTTACCCCACAGTAGTCGGACTTTAAAAACATATATAAACTGAAAGCATAGCGATCTCAATTCATTTACATTCGATTGTAATTATGAAGCAGGTTACTTCCATACGGGGTTATCTCAAATAATAATTTATTTAACGATCGATCTTTTTGTCAATTTTTCTCAAAAAAAAAAAAAAGCATCGTTCTTCTCGGATATTTGTTTATTAAATTTTTCGCTAACCATATTTTAATTCAAACTCATAAATAAATAATTGTTTGTGGACATTATTAACTACTGTGCGTTTTATGTTGTATGAAGGACAAGTGACATTTAAAGTGATCGTTTTTTATTTGTAACTGTGAAATAGATTTTGTGCAATTTTCAGTATTAACAAAAAACTTAAAGAACAAATCCGTTAAACATGATTTTCAAGGTACAAATGATTTTTTTTGTTTTACTAAATTTAAAGTTTTCGAAAAGAATTTAATCAGAAGTGACTCTTGAAAGAGCATGCCTTCGATCGTGTCTGCTTAGTTTAGTATGTTGTTTTGTTGGCTCTAGCAGAGTCTAGTATTCTTGTTCTTGGGAGTCCAGGTCTGTTGTGGAATTTTATTGAATTTTCTTAAATTTTTTTGAAAGTTTTTTAAATTCAGAGTTATCTGTCTTGAACTTTTTCTGTTTTCGATTAATTTGAATTGAACATATTTTATATAGGAATTAAATGACATTGATCTAGCCATGACCAGGAAGATTTTTCTGTCATTTCGTTGGTACCAAGTTATATATATACCAAGCATTTTTTAATATTCTATAATTTTTAACGCAATTCTAGTCCATTCTACAATTTTAAATAAAAAATAAACAATTAGTTCAGATGATTCACAAAAGCAAAAAAACAAAATTTTTTCAAGGAAAAATTTAAAAATCAATACCTGTTCATTTTAGGTGATCTACCAGGCAGTTTTGCCTTACTCATTATTTGAACTTTTGAATTTCAACAAACTATTTAAGCATTTGAACCATTTAAGTTCGGAGATCGGGAAAGTATTAACGATATTTCAGCTTAAAAAGCTTAAACAAATGCTGAAACTGATTCAAATGGTTCGAAATCAAATAAACACTTTTTTCAAGCAAAAATTTGGAAATTATGTATCAAAATGGTCGGAGACTAGTTGCCTTTAGATGATCTACCACGCAATTGGGTCTTATTAATCATTTTAACATTTGAATTTCAACCAAAGAACTGCACGATCTCAGTTGGGAGACCAGGAAAAGAAAAATATTTCCTCAAATATTTCCCTTAGTCATCTGCATAAATTTAAATAAATTATAAAATTGATTCAAACAGTACAAAATCAAAGGAAAACAATTTTTCACACAAAAAATTTAAAATTCGGTGCAAAATGTGCGCAAACATTTTGATCTAAGGTGGTCTACCACCCAGTTGCGTCTTACTGTACATTTCAACTTTTGTATTCCAACAAAAGAGTTAAACATTTTGCGATTTCAGTTTGAAGATCGAAAAGAAGAAACAGAATACGATTTCCACAAATATTATTTCTACTTCAATAGAACTCTTTGTATGTCTTAGCCACTGTGTGTGAAGATCAGTATCAATGCGTACATTTCTACATTATTACATACCAAGCAACCGATAGAATTAACAATTTTTGATACATAATTATTGATGATCATACATATGTATGTGCCTAATTTTTGAAATTTATCTATCATGACCATCTTTTTAATTCACACTTTTCACCAAATTTTCAAGCTGTAAGGCCATACTGTTTTTAAGATCAATTGAAGAGAAGATTGTAGGTACCTACTCAATGATCGTATATTAAACTTTCTTTTATGATTAACTGGCATTTTTATTAGTCGAAATTTTTTTATGAACCCTGAAGTTAAAGATGGTGAATACTTGAATGATCCTCAGTGATCATACTTAATGTTCAATTTAGAATGTTTTAAAAGTTCACAAAACTTTGCAGATAAAGGCAGTTTTGAGATGGATGGATCAAATTACTGGAAAGATCAGTGAACCATCTTGATAGAAATAAACTTTTTAATTCATCAGATTTGATCGAAGATTATATATGTACAAATAGATTGATGGTACTTATTGTCTAATTATTAAATTTTACTGATTTACGCTTTGTCTGCGATTTCATTTGATCTTTCCCATTCAACTAAGGTTAAATTAAGTGTGCTTGTTTACCACAATATTTAGTTTATCTTAATGGCTTTAATTTTTATTGGTGTTTCTATTACGTGTCTGTAAGACTCTTATCTATGAATCTAATTTTAACCTTCACTGATCTAGTCAACAGCAAAGAGATTAATCCAGAAAGGAGACAGTCTCAGTTTTTTTTTTTTTTTTTTTTTTTCATTTTGTGTTAAGTGTATCTAAAGATGATAAAGAATCGTTCGGGATCTACCTATGTAGATATTGTGACGATGATTGAATAGAGATTGGTATCTTAATTTCATGAAATGTATGAGTCACCCAACTTTTTGATTTTTAAGTCCTCTTAAGATGGACTAAAGCAGTACTGTTTTATGGTATTAGCAACATCAGTTTTAACAGGCTATCATCGGTTCATTTCAGATGAAAACTAGAGGACAACAACTACATACTCCTCGAAATGTACGGGTATGACACATTTAATAAAAATTCATTAAAAGTATCTTTGAATATTTTGGGTAAAATGACACATCCAATTCCAAACTTATCACTTTAGACCGTTAAAGTATTTCCTTCATAAATCTATAAATATCAATTTATCTTCCAAAGGTTGACAATCACCATAACAACGGTATTAATAAGTGTATTCCAAATATATAAAAACATGTGACGCGTCACAAACGTCATTCACAACAAAGTGACAGATTAATTTTGGAACACTTCAGTGCTTTTGTCTTGTTCGTTTTGTCTGACGAAATGTCTTATATATAAAGATTAACTAAAAATAAACTCGAAACACCCTGTACAATCAGAATATTTACTAAAAGTTTGACCAAAATCAGTTATTATTATTATTTATTGTTTTTAGTTTTCACAAAAGGGGTATAGTCAGAATATACGGATATATTTCCGTTTTATTGAACTTAAACTGACATTATGTCATAATACGAATGATGTTCTGGTCAGCTTAGCCAGTCCAAATTTAAAATTTCAACTGCTAAAAATACTCAAACACTGTTGTAACAGTCATCGAATGAACCGGTTCCGGTTAAATGAGTGATTAACAAGATCGACACGTTATATGGATGCCACCCGCAGACGCTCATTGACGGCACGACACGACACGACAATGACAACGATAAACGATAATGACAAGGTTTCTTCCTTTCTGCGCGATTTTCCTGAAAGCTTCTTCAAAATCCGTAATTCACACCGCGACTCTTTGTTTTATTTTTTTAGTTTGTTTGTCTCTCCTGCGTCTTCATTCGTAAGTACTATGCCTGTGCGGCTAATTCAATTTCCGTGCTTATTTCATGTAGTTCTTATTCTTCGTGTTTCCCCTTTCTTCTTAATTTTTTTTGTTTGTTCTCCGTCGTTGTCACTCTCGGTTAAGTTTTATTGTCGACCTTAACGGATAATAATAAACGGCATTGGTGTGCCTTGTTATTGGGTAACAAGTTCCATCCATAGACACAGGTACGCCAGCGTAGCCGCCCGTTGTAGCTGTCGCAGTATGCCGTATGAATGCGCATGTGCACATGTGGATCATGTGTAAAATGAGGGACACTGATGCAATGTCATGACGACTGTGGAATACTAAGGTCTCTTAGTTCCTCGGTTTCTCCTTTCCCAAGTTTCTCAGTTCCTCACATGGTGACTGGTGCGCACAATCATGATTATAATTAAGATCATGATAGTCATGATGGATTCATTGAACTTGCTCTGCAAAGGACTCTCCAGCGACCCGACAGAAGGTCAATATCCGTTTTAAATTATGGCCAGACGAATTTATGTTCCAGTAGTAGTGTTGGACGTTGGCGCCTTTTAACATTGTTGTTTGTCAAAGGAAGGAAAAAAAACCGAAAAAGACAACGGAAAAGGACGATGTGCAGTGTTGAAACTGGATTTTCGGTCATCCACAATGACGGAAAAAAGAAGCGGAACTTAAATGTCAAAGAATAATCAACTTTTCGTTTGTGTGTCGCAGAGGAAGTATGTAGGAATGTAGGTATTTGGAATAGTATTTAGATATCGAAACTTGTTAAATGATTAATTAAAAGCCAAAGACAGGTCAAACTGCTGAAGTAATTTTCACTAAATTGACATTATGAACAGTTAAAGAAGATATTAGAATGAATTTATTGATTACTTGTTTCTGTTTAAATGCCGAATCCGTACTAAGACACTTGACGTTTCCCCTTTCCTCGTTGTCAACTGTTAACTACAATACATGTCAACTTTTCATTAAGTTTGTTCGTGGCCATTTCGTGGTACCCTTGTGGGTAAAATTTAATGGGCACTTAGATACAGTACTCATAGCAGAGCAGTAAATATTTACTATCCTGATTTTGGAACTGTCATATGGCCAACCGTTATTATATGAATACTCGTAGAGCGTCACGTTATACTCACAAGATCTATGTAGATTTGAAGCAGATATATTCTTATATTTCCGAAGAGGTACCGCTGTTCTATGAAAAAACCATCTGGATTTGCTGGCCGAGAAATAAACGAAAAATATTCCATTTTGTGGCTGAAAATTCTACAACTACAGTTGGAACTAGAAATACTCGTATCCTCAAAATCGTTAACCGAACAATAAAAGCATTTTTAAAATACTACTAAAGTCAAACGTCACAACAGGTGGGAAACTGTTTCAGTCATTCGCCTGTTCTGCAAAACACCGTTTTATGAGATAAAATTGAACAATTTATAGTTATTGACTGGGTAAACTGAACATACATCTTTCTGACGTTATGGTACCGCTCCTGCAGTATATAAATCAGACAACTTTTACAAATTTGAAGGGGAAGCTTCTATGGCCGTACAAAGAACACAAAGTACAGAACACGCAAGACAAATAAATCAAACTCCAAGATCGCAATACCACAAAAGAAAAAAAATTGCTAGAGCTAGATCGCAAACCAAGATCAATATATCAAGCCCGCCAAAAAAATATTGTTCGAGTAATATCGCAAAACAATGATTACCATGCAATTATCATAAGATTCGATCGAAAATCTAATTGTCTAGTACCAAGATACAAAATATGAGGTCAAAAGACCAAGATCATGTAATGAAGACCGCAGGAACGCCAGAGAAAGATTGCGAGTCTAAGAACGCAAGAGTAGGATTATTCGTTAGTAACGCATGAAACAGTTTTTATCTTGGCATTCTTCCGAGCGGTGTGAAAGCATTTTAAGGGTACTCAATTCCCTTGAGCACAAGCAAATTATAAAAACAAAAACAAATGAAATCACTTTAGAGTTGCGACTTATTTGCCTGGTACTTGGAAAACTTAATGATTCTTGTTAATGGTTTGTTAGTTAGACGATTTGAGAAAGAGTAAACTTAGAATCGAGTTGTAAGTTTTCGGTATCTTTTCTAGTTCTGTTACAAGATGCAATAGTGAATTAAGTAAATACAAGATTTAATACTTAAACTTATAACATGTGGGGTATAACGACGTAGTGAATAGGTTCTGAATATGCTTGTTAACAGATGCCAAACTGATCGATTGATACCAAATGGAAAACTACGTGAAAGTATTTTTCATAGCAGTAAGTTGCTTCTTTCTTAAAGGATTCTTTAGCCCTAATCAACAGACAAAAGTCACATAATTGTCATTTGATCACGCTTCAGTGAGAATACCGATAAAATTAAAAAAAATATATTAATTTTGTGGAATGTTCGTGCTCGAACTTATAGGGAAATTACGTGCTACACAAGCCTTCAAAAATCAGTTGCGGTAGACTTTATCACTTAAAGTTATTTCTTATTATTTTGTTTTGATTTTCAAACCATTTTGAAAGGATTTTCTGTCGATTGCATATCTGCTGATGACAAGCTTGCAGTCAACCTGTTATATACATAGGCTGGTTATATGATGTTTAAAGAACTTAACACTCAAGAGTGTATGACTACTCTTAAAATGCCGGAGCACGTGGTAAGTTTTTCGGAAAATTGGATAGAGAGAGTCAGAAAGATATTTGGGCTAAGTGGTTATTTCGCTTCATGGGTGAACATCCAACATTTAATGGGGAGACTAAATTCTGAGTGGAAGTTGACTTGAGGTTGTATTTAGGCAACCATTCACTTCACGAGATTTCAGTTGCCTGAAAAAATGTATTTCGGTCACGGCTGGTATTGAACCCCGAACCGTCCGAATTGGAAGTCAATACACTACCACTTGTGCCACGGCCACCCATGTTAAAACCCGTTCACCACCTTTAAACGTAGACTTTGGTTTGGATATTACACATTGTCACAAGTTTATTGTAAAGGTCTTGTAAATTCATGCGACCCTGATTTCTACGCAAATTTAAAAATTATCGTTTATACTCATATTCATGTCTAGAGTTTATACAAAAAAAATAAATAAATCAAAACCTATAAAAATAATTCGATTTAAGGATTATTCCATCATTTTGTTCAATTCTTGTTTTTTACTCATTCAGAATCTGTGGCATTCGGTTTTGTTATAAGCTTCGGTCTCCTTTTTTTAGGTAGATTATTTTGCTCTTGCTATAACGTTTTTACTATTTTTGTGATTAACATATGTAATAAAACGAAATCCCCGAATAATCCGACTTTGATTTGAATTCAAATAAAATAATGAAAATATAAAATAAAGTAGTTAACATTTATATAAATTTAAAGACCTTTGAGCTAAAAGCCATATCTAGTTGTGTTATTTATCGCTTTGGAAGCAAATTTTGAAAATCGCTTAGATCCTTCGAACACTCCTTTTTTGGCAGTAGTAAATAGTCTTGTATGGAAAAGTTTACAGGTCTTCCTAATTCTTCCGGACGGGAGAAAACTGAAAACCGAGTGAGCTTGAATTGAATTGGGACCGAGAATTATTTGAAGGTAGAGATTAACAGTCGAAGCTATCCAATCTGAGCGCTTTTCTACAAAATTAACTGTGGCAGGTACCCTTGTAATATTGTGCAATGGCATTGCATCGAAGACCCTTAAAGTGACCGCCATAGTATGAAGATCTTTTCCGATTATCACAGACCAACGGCGGAATTCCATATTAAACATTTTGGGTATCCACTTTTAACATACTAATATAATGACGCCAAAGGTCGGTTCTTCCTTTCACTCTTGTCATTTTGCGCCACAGAGAAGGACCTACGCTTTTTTACCCATTTCTTACGAAGAAACAATGAGACTTACCGAGAGAATGAAAAACTCATTCGTGGGCAGATGTCAAAACTTCTTTTCAAATCGCAAATTATTGTGTTAATGTAATTATTGGTATACGATCCGTGAATCAAACCCATGCGGCTTGGCGAAGCAGTCAAAGAACTTAACCTCTGCGTTAGGCTACCACTAAAATCTAAATCCAGAATCCAAAATCCAGAAAGAATTCTTCGATTCTATTCGATTTCAATTTCGACAAGTTTGCTTGCATCCTCTAGTTTCTGATATACTTGAGCATTCTACTGTTTTGTTGTGGGAAGGAACTAAAAAGTCTGTAGCTTTGTTCGACGCTGGACGGTAATCCATCCACTATGGCTATTAGGAGGAGAATTTAAACATTTTCATGACAAACCTCAACCGCATTTCGCCAAAAAGTAGACGATTGTGAATTATGTTTTTTTTTCGAATTTGTCAATGAGCCAGATAAAAGATATGATCATGGTTCTGAGCGAGTGCAAAGCAGTGAAACGATGAATCGTTTGAGTCACTGAAGATGATACTAAGCCTATTTCATAATTGCAAGCATTCAAAGTGTTTTTTTTTTAAGTAATGCTTTACATACATCTATTTTTCCAAGTTTGCTTAGTGCCAAGAAAGGGAAGAAACTTAGTGCACCAGTCAAAACCATTTTTGATGGCTTGATGAGAGTGCTACCGCTGCTTTTCAGGTCTTGTTACTGTATTGCTGGAGAGTCTTTTGGTGAGCTCTATTAAATAATTTTCATGGCTCCAGATGTACATATGTCCATTGCCATGGATGTTATTCGTATAATACCATCATAACATTGTTAATTTGGTCAAAGATGACTTGACCTGGAAACTTCTACGCCACCTATGGGCATTAATCAGTTTTGTTATCCTGTGAAAGGTCATATAGATCCGCTCTATGTGGAAACGTCCAAGGATAATCTTAGCGAAAAAAACCCAAACATCACTCTTAAGGAAAAAAAGCAATCGAAAAAGCTTTAAAGTCTCAGCGATCACTCTCATTTTTTTGTTTAAATCTGTCTGACCACAATGACCGCTTTACTGAACTTTGTGAAAAGTGCTTATACCAGATCTGCAGCGTTTAAGGTTTAGTCCTTATTTACTAGTTGCCTGCGGTCTGTTCATTTTTATAATTGAGATTCCTATCCTTTGAATCCTCTTTTAGGGTCGTCAATACTCAGGTTTGTTAGTACGACATTCCTCCACTTAACCACAATTGGTTTATCACATGAGTTCCACGATCGTCAGCTACTCACCCTTCACTTCACTTTCTGAGAAAGAAACAAGGATTGCTCAAATTTACTATGAAACAGATGTAGCCAAAGTCTCTAACCCCCTATGCACTCAAAAGTTGTAGCTGTCAATTGTGACGTATTGACCATGCAATCTCCGTTCAATGTCTTCTCTGTTGACAGTATATATTTCGTTTTGCGCTCGTTAGAACCACTTTCACTTGATTAATTTTTGAATTATAGTATATAACATTGATCATCATTGATCGCTAGCTGCGCTCTTGTAATAATGACAATCTCATCCGAATACGCCAATGGACAATCGTTCGAAGAATTTCCATGTTATCGCATGTCAATGCAGTACCGAAATCCCTCTCCATAGATGATTAGGTTAAATATGTATAGATGGCTAAGCTAAACACAATCTCTATATACGAGTACTCGTACTTATTTTAATAACGTCTTGTAGCCCCTTGTGAGTGTGGTCTTCGAGTACGGGTCCTAGAGGATTTCACTGGATCTTATCTGTGGCCACCATTCAACTATACTGATTCTGTAGAGAATTTTGGTGTCGCATCTCTAATATTTGCAGGTTCTTCTGCTTCTGTGGCCATCGCATTGGTTCTTCCCTCCTGCTGGGGTTGCTGCATGACGATTTTTTAGAACTCTTCGTTCTTCGATTAAAATTCAGGCATCCTCATTATCCTCCGCATCTGTTTAGAACGTCAAAGAGACAACCTCTAAAACGACGGCTTATCGCTAGTTGATCGATCGAATTTCAATAGATCCGACAAGTCACACCTGTCAGATATAAAAGAGGGATATGTACTGAACAATGTGCCTCTTATGACAAGCAGTTAGCATTGCAGAAATACACAAGCTATTCACCATTTTTCTATCCGAGACCTTGTCTGCCCATAATATGTCTGAGTCCTTGTTTGTCCTGAGCGTTAGGATCTCCTATCGCAATTACTATATCTACGTCTGGTATTGCGTTGTAAACGGAATCTAGCTGGTTATAAAAGTTATATTTCCTGTCCTTAGTTTTCAGATTTACTGGACCGTAGTATAGTATGATGGTGACAATTCTTAGTCTACTTGAGAACCTGTCTATTAAGATTCTTTCACCGTTTTACTCTAAGGAGAGTAAACTTATGTAGGACTTTCTTGACTGTATCAACTCCACTCCATGCTGATAAGTTACTACCTGTTGGTGCCAAATTCTTGGCAACCTACAACTTCTGTGGTTGCTCATTCCCAAAATGTTTAATTCACACCAGGTAAATTCACATCCCCGTCAAAGGTATATAAAATTATCACGTCCTTCGCTAACTCGTTCAAGAAATAAATATTATATTCTAGAAATATATTTTTACTAAAGTCGTCATAGTTTGATAGTACAATATTCGAGGCGTAGTATACGTTTCGGTGGCAGTAGAGTTTCAAAAACGCACCTTTCTAGCCTGAACGTGAACCTTTCTGTTTATTAAAAAGTCGCATACTCTCCCGTTCATCCTCCGTTCGGAGGATACATAAATAAGTGCCCGTTCACTATGCACGGAATTTCAAGGCGACGAACTCAGTGAATGGGCTTGATAGACCTTGATCCACCCCGGACTATCGCGCCAACAAATTATTTTATTTTTAACTATCCAATTGCATACGATGCGGAGCCCCAAGTCTCTGCTCGTCTCATTTATATCTACATCTCAGTGGTAAGTATCGGTTGGAATTGCTTTCCCTAAGATCTGGCGTAGTCTAAATAGTTTTTCTGGACTTAGATCGAGATACATAAATCTATTAGATTATTTACGACCCTTTAAGGCTTTCGGGAGACTTATTCCTGTATAAATATCTTAGACTGTGACTGTGCCCCTTCTTTGGCATCGGCCTAATAATTTTGAGGATTCTTTCCTAGGACATACTTTGCTTCGATTAAAAATAGATTTAGGGTATCTCCTACTCTTCTCGATTGCTTGTCTTACTTACTTACCTACTCAGGTGGCGAACTGTAACGTGGTGAATCTGGGTCTGAACTTACAAGCCACTCCAGCTAGCCTAATCCTTAACTAACTGTCTTCAGTTGAGGTCACCTTCTAGTTGTGCGTGCCACCTATGGTGAGTACTTCCTCAACTGCGTTGTTCTTCCAGTCTGGATTCGAAAGCTCTACATACCGATATTTTTCTCTCGAAACGACTGAGCATACCTTCATCCGCTTTCGACAGAGTCCGTGCTACAGCGCCATAAAGTAAGACTTGGATGATCAAAGTTTTACTACTACTGAATTGCATTCTTAGCCCAGAAGAATTGCGACTGACAAGAGTGATTCTACGCTTTATTTCTACTAAAGTGTCGTTGACAGTACACCAGTTACTAGTCTTCGGAACTTGATGCTGAGGGCAAAGGTGTTGTTCGGCAAAGATTCTCTTGTGATTGCAGCTTTTTTACGTTATATCTTCTTAGAATGCTTGGCTATCCTAGTCAGATTTAGCTCGGTTATTTCCATTGTATCTCTACTGATTGCAAATAGCTTAGAGTCCGAATATTGGCCACGAATATCGCCGTTTTCTTCAACACCTTATTGTGCTTGAATCACCTTAAGTGTTAATTTTAAATTTTAAATTCTATATATTACAACTTAATTTGATGTATTTGAAGTAAAGACTTGTTTTCCTCAATTTCAGATAAATCTAATTTGCGCTGCATTAATTCTAATCATAGCGTATTCCAACTGCATCCACGAAGTAAATGCCTTTTGTTCACTGGAGAAAATGAAAAAATACGCTGAGGAAGCTTGCGAGCATCTATTCCCAAACGATGAACCAATTCGTCAGAAACGTGAATACCGTCACAAGTCTAAAGTCAACGAATTCGGATGTAAGTACAAGAACATTATATTTGAAGATTTGAGAGTAAATTTAAAATTCTATTGCAATCACTTTTACTACTTCCTAGCAATGAATTAAATAAACAAGGCCGCCTTCCTCCCCACAAATTCTATACAGTCAATCTTCCTTATTGCCCCAATTAACATTGATGTCTCTGCGCCATTATAGCTGTCACCTCTTGTTTTGTAATCAATTCAAAGTAATTACTGCAAATCTCACGCATAACACGTAATTCTACAAACAAAACAAAAATAACAACAACAACAATGGCTAATGAAAAAATTTATTTAACTATTTCGAACTAAAGGCTATCTCAAGTTATTCACCTTTGATAGTGCCTAATGAAATAACATAATTAAATAAATTATCGCGCATAGATATTCATACTCGTTATCGTACTATACAAACTCACTATCGTGATACTCATGATTATGTGGAGAAAGATCTTAGAAACGATTAAATTTAGTCAGCACCAGGCATAACAGGTGCCTAATGAGTGTTGATAGTTGACTAGTTGACAGCTGACGACTGTTGAATGTTATGGTAATAGTCTCGTAAACAGTGTCTAGTGTTAAGAGCCTATGTAGTGTCTGTACAATTGTATTCAGTGACTAGCGTCTACGAGTATGAGATATGAATTTCAATGAATCTCCCGGCTTTGTTATTTCCGAGTTGGCTTGTGTCAAGTCTGGCGTTTTACCATGGAACCGGTACAAAGTCAAGGACCATGCTGCGGAATTGAATTTTTTTAATTAAATTAATTTATGTATTTAACGGTATTTACTAATAATACAGGGTGTTCCGGCTAATGTGTCGAAACTTATAAGGGAAGATTCCGTGACATATTTTGAGACAAAAATGCATCCTCTCCGAGTTACAGTCTTACACTGCCCTGTTTTGACTCTTATTAAAAATAACATCCAATTAGGATATCGTTGAGCTCGTAATTATGAGTAGTTGAATTGTTTCAAAGTAAATGTCGCCCTAAAATTAATGTGTCAAAATTTATTGAAGATAAAAAGTGATTTTTTTTTAAACTTAAAATTTTGACTTTGTCACCATTTTTTTCGGACAAATACTCGTATTTCAAAATACAACCCAACTTGTTTAAATCTCAGAAATGAGGAATTCTTTTACAGCAGCCCTACACAATTAACTAGTTAACAGCGGCTTTGGAATTTCTTATTCTTATTATTGCGCATTATAAATCCAATAAATTTTTTTTTAAAAAGTTTCACTTTATGACCCCTAAGAGGGGAAAAACAGACCATCTCGGGTGGGTAACGCTTATTTTTTCAGATCAAAAAAAAATTAGCAGATCTCTAGTAAAAAAATTAAAAATTATTTGTATAACTAGTTTGTAGTTTTTAACCGACATTTAACCGTCTCCAGCCAGCTCGATCTTTAGCTAGCAGCCTCCAGTTTGGCTAGTTGGTTGGGGTCCCCTTACGTGCGTCACCTGAGTCGCGGTCTTCCTCTACTGCGCTATCCCTTAGGGGTAAAATCGAAGACTTTTTGGGCAGGACAATCCGGTCTATATTACCTAGCAACCTCAGTCGTTGGATCTTCACTCTTTTGGCTAAGTCGATGTCGTTGTATAGCCCGTATAGTTCGTCGTTGTATCTCCTCCTCCACACACCGTCTATGCAGATATGACCGAAAATCACTCAAAGAATTTTCCTCTCAATGCAGCCTAGAGCACCCTCATTCATGTTTGATGAAATCCATGCTTCTGCGCCATAGAGCAGGACTGGAATTATTAAGGTCTTATATACGGTTAATCTTGTTGTTCGAGAGAGGGCTTTGCTAGTCAATGTGTCTTCTTAGCTCAAAAAAGCAGCGATTAGTAAGAGTTATTCTTCGTTTGATCTCAGTGCTGGTGTCGTTGTCTAAATTGATAGCGGAGCTTAGGTAGACAAAGTCCTTAAATACCTCAAAGTTACATCTGTTGAGGATGACATTCTGTTGAAAAAGTCAGTCTGGTTGACATCATGTGCTTGGTCTTTCCCGCGTTGACTTTTAAACCCATCTTCGCCGTTTTCACCTCAATACTCACGAAAGTGCCACTTATTGTACATTACTCTGCTTTCTTCCGTTTATGTATGTCAATATCGTCGGCGTATGCCAGTAATTGGATGGACTGTTGTGTTAGCGCTTGAGTTTTGAATCATTCTTTCAAGAATGATGTTAAATAATTCGCATGACAACGCATCGCCGTTTCTGAATCCTTTTTTAACATCAAAGGTGTCGGTGAGCTCTTTACCGACCTTGGTGAAGCAGCGTGCATTCTTCATCGTCATCTGCCTGACAGCGGTATTTGGTTCGTCATCGCCGTTATAAAGTCTACAGAAATCCTCTTTCCAAATCCTAAGCATCGACTGCGACTCTACTATTATGTTCACTAAGTTCCCTTGTTCTTCTCTACTGGCTTTGGTTCGTCCGTGCCATATTTTTTTACCTTTTGGTAAGACTTTCGAATTTCTCTCAATTTCCTCAACCGCTCACTTCTCATGATCCTTCTTTTTCCTCCTAAGACGCCGGTGTTCGTCTCCCGGCTCGTAGAGCTCGTGAGCAGCTCCAGTCATTCTCTCCTTTGTATGTATCTTGCTTAGCTGCAAGGGGTTTCATTGTGGTGGCCGATTGAGAAACAGTACATCAGGGCGGCATCTCTGATGGCTTTTTGGGAATGTCGCCACTGGTCTTCGATACTTAATGCTGGCTCCATAGGACCTCTTAAGCGATTAAGGGAAACTCGAACAGAAAAGGATTTAGCCCTTACGGTTGTAGCCGTCTGACATCAAACTTCCTCACAGTACTAGTTTGCTTTGTGATATTCAAGATATCCGCACCATACCTTAACTACGACAAGGTAGTGGTCTGCGTCGATGTTGGCACCTCGGAAGGTTCGGGCATGCATAATACTGGAGGAGTGCCTTCCGTCGATCGCAATGTGATCAATCTGGTTGACGGTTGATTATTCAGGAATCCTCCAGGTCTCCTTATGAATATCGGGATGCGGGAATCGCGTCCTAGCTACGACAATATTTCTTCCCGCCGCAAAGTCAATTAGCCTGAATCGGAGGTGGAGTTATGCTGGTTATACTTTCCGATAGTACTATCAAAGATGCTCTTTCTTACTAGCTTCGCATAAAAATCGCTGAGGATAATTTTAATGTCATAGTTTGGAGCACTGCTTGTAAGTCTTGTCCACGAGCTCGTAGAAGCAATCTTTGGTGTCGTCATCTTTCTCCTCTTTGGAGGCGTGCGCGCATATAGGGCTAATGCTGGCAAATTTAGCTTTAATACGGATTGTTCCGAAGTTCTCGTTAACATGCCGGAAACTCAATCCGCATCCAAATACGCGCTCCTTTTGCCGTTGATAACAATACCCATAGTAGGTGTCGCAGTTTTTTATCCTCTTTTTGTCTTGCCATTATACAGCATTTCTTGAATGGCGTCGATAGACTCTAATCCTGTTTTATCAGAAGATGTTCGTATCCACGAAAACATTTACACTACGTCAAATATCATTTAAATACCAGTCTTGGGCAACTAAGCAGACATTTTAATCTAAGCATGACTTATATCTGGAGAATTCTACATTCTGAAGACGTGCATTCCATCATACAAATATGGTATCAGCACAGGAGCCGGGAACATTCTAGAAAGACACTTCATGGAGAACAACTTTATTGCCTTGATTCTATTGACGGATGAGTCCCAGCGATAGAATCACCTGGAATTTTTGCAAAATAAATAACCAAAACTAGATAATATACCACTGCAAAAAAGAACAGCCACTGTGTACTACTTGGATGACGCCCCCGCACACTATGGGCATCCAGTTATAGAGTGGTTAGATTGCATACTCGTATATGAAAATTTATGGATAGGGTGGGATGGACCCATTTTCTTGCCTCCAACATGTCCTTACTTGACCCCAATGGACTTCCATTCATAGAGACGGATGAAGGACATTGTTTACATTGTTTAGGATTGACGAGTCAGGTGCGAAAGTCCGAGAAGAATTGGAAAGAATGGACATTGCTAGAGCTTTTCAAAGACGAGCTCTGGCTTGCAGGCAAAGCATTAACAATTTTTACTTTACTTCCATTTACTTTATTATAGCATAAATTTATATACATTACATTAGAAAACTATTGCACAATTTACAGAGATCTTGTATAATTTACCTTACTACTGAAAAATTCTTAACATTGTTACAACATACGAGTATCACCGCTAAATACGTATGCTCTTGGGAAAAGCTACAGAAAAAACCTTCATAAGAATAAAACAAAAACAAAAACGAAAACAAAATCAAAATAAATAAATAATAATAATCGATGTGGGGAAAGTTTTAGGCACGCATTTACTTTGGAACAATTACAGTAGTCATAATTACGAGTTCAGCTATACCCCATTTGAAAGATGTTATTTTCAATAGGAGTCAAAACTGTTAGCTGGTAGATATTTAAAGCCTCTGTATCTCGAAGGGGGTGCATTTCCGACCCACGGCCTCACACCCATATGACTTTTAATTTTAGTTTTTGATTCGTATTTAACCAATGATATTGATTGATGTATTTATGAGAACAAACGAGTATTTTGTATCTCACACTACGAGACAGTTTATCTGGCTTACGCGTATTGTAACCGAACGAGGCCGGTAGTACGAAAACACAGCTGACGCCATGTTGCTTGGTCGTGCATAAAAATTAAACACAGACGTGCAGTTTCATTGAACATTGACTGTTGAGTTTTTGAGCATTAAGTGTTGTACTCGTTCGTATCTTTTTCGTTTTCTCGTATTTTTTGATTTATTTTTATTTTTTTGTTTTTTCTTGTTTATTTTATTTATTTTTGTTCTGACACAGAGTTTATTTTTTTATTTTTTGACTGTCAGATGTTATATAAGGTTTCAGCGATAAATAAACAATCAACGTACGGCACCGTACACTCATATATCGAATAACACACGAAATACAAATACCAACTCGTATTCAGGGATACTTCGTTTATGATAATTCGTTTGAGATGCTTCGTTATTAAAGAGCTAAAGTTTGTCGATGCAATTCGAAATTGAATAAATCTATTTAAAGAATTTTTTTCAAAAAATTTGAAATTTATGACACTGGAATTCAAATTGGCTACATAATTGTGAACAGGTTTGAAAATGTTCAAGAACAATGGATAGAATTAGATGATGGATTGTATCATAGAATCAAGTTTTTAGTATATATGTACGTCTGGTCAGTTTTGTTATTGCGGATTTTTTTTTTGCATAGAATAAGTGGATTTCGATGACACTTAAATAGTGAGGTTTTCAATGGAATTTAGGTATTTTCGATTAGCACATCAGAGATATATCAAATCATAGGATGGACGAAGGTATCTGTACAGAAGGATTGGAATAATTGTTTCATACCCGTCGATCATCGATCGATCCTTACTTATTTATTTATTTATGCAGATGCGGTACCGCTCGGGATGGATCTGGACCTCAATCAATAAACCTTTCCAGTTAGCGCCAACAACTTTAGTTAACTGTTATTAGTTATGCACTTTGAAATGGTTGAGCTCCCCGTGCACTTATAGGTTGTCCCTCTGCGTAGGATTAGAAGACTGCCTTCTTACAAGGTCCGTCAATGAAAATGGGATCAAAAACCGCTCGAAGATCCTATGTTTAAAGCGACCAAGGTTTTTCCAACTGCCTTTGCTAACGTCCCCGCTTTTGCTCTAAATAGCAGGGTTTATGTGAAGAGAGTTTTATATAGAGTCTCCTTCTTGTTTCCCAACAGTGCCTTATTACTCAAATTGGTAAAAAACGCAGTGTTTAATAATGCAATCTTTCATTTCATTTCTAATGAGATGTCATTTCTAGAGTAAATAAAGGACCCAAGGTGTCTGATTATCCGAACGTCCGATTCCTTTATTCGTCGTTGTTGGTGCATTCTGTTGACAATTTGTTTTCTCTCATATGCAGCTGGGCGCATTTTTGGGGACTCTGTTTTAATAAAGGGTATTTCAGCAAGGAGTGTGTATAGTAGGTGATGCTCGCAGGGCTGGCATGTGGTACTAGATGTCATTTATAAATTTGGAAAATTTACCATGGAACGCTACACAGTGAAAGGAAAAATCCAAATCGTTAAATTGTATTACTGTTTAATCATGGTAACGATGCATGCGAAAAATTCGTGCTAATTTTGCACGTATTCATGTGCCCAACATAATCAAAAATTTCCAAGAGACGAGCTCGGTGCTAGATGTGAAGATTCCGAAAAATGATCGCCCTCAACGTTCAATGGAGTATATCGCCGCAATGTAAAAAAAAAGTGTCGAAAACGACCCAAACACCTTCATTCGTTACCGTTCCCATGAGCTTGATCGTTCTACAGCCACACTGCACCGAATTTTGACGAAAGACTTGGCTCTCCATGCGAATGAAGTCCAATTAACGCAAGAACTGACCACCAGCCGACCGATCCTGGATTGGGTCCTGGAAAACATTCATGCTGACCGTGTTTTCGAATGAGGTACATTTTCACATTGGCAGCTACTTTAATAAGCAAAATTGCCGCATCTGTGGAACTGAAAATTCAAGAGTGATCCAGGAGAGTGATGTGTTTTTTGCGAAAATGAGCCCGGAAAAGCCACTACGGTCAACGGAATATGGATACTGACGACCTCTTATTGCAACATAATGGTGCTACGTGCCATACAAGACGCGAAATAATTGAGTTATTGCCCACGAAGTTGCTTGGCCGCGTTTCCGATGAACCAATTGGCCGCCAATATCGTGCGACTTAACATCATTAGACTTCTTTTTTTAGGACTATGTGAAAAGCAAAGTCCCAAGCCGAGATGGAGTCCCAATTGAAATTTTCGGAAATAGAATTAGGGCCCGCAAGCAGAGAAGAGCCGTGTCTATTCCATGAAACAATAAAGGTTTCAAAAATATCTCAACAATTGTTTGTTTTATTACAAAAAACAAATTCTACACCTCTTGTTGAAACACCACTGACAGCTCGCTGCGTTCTGCCAGAGAGGTCAATGCCATCAGCATACGCTGGCGCACAGACTTTTGGAATACTGTGACTCTAGTGTTTGATTGCGACTCTCGTACATTTTTCTCAAGTATGATATTGAAGTCACATGATAACTACTGCCATGGCTTGTATGTCATCAAAGGTCTCGGTGACATTGTTTCCAACCTTCACTGATCAGTGAGAGTTTTCCATTGTCATGAGACACAACCTGATGAGTTTATGATGTCAGAACTAGCCTCTGTCTAGATGCATAATGTACTTCTTTAAAATTGGTAAAAAGGTTGAGAGAACCGGTTTAAATTTCTCTTCAGAAAAGATCCTTGCGCCAACAGTTTCGGCTGTCCTAAAGACTGAAATGGACTTACTGATAAAGACCTTGCCTTATCTCCATACATTGCCTTCTAGAATCAGTTGAATGAAATCAATGTTGAAGTCGGACTATTAAAGGTCCGTGGATTGGTTTAGCTTTTCCATTGCTGAGTCTCAGCCTCAAGGCAGAGTTAATTGCAGTTTTTCATGCCGAAAAGGTCTACTGGAATCAAATTGAGCAGAATTTGGAAATCCGCCGCCGTTGAAGAGATTTTTAAAGTGATGTTTCTATAGGCAGTATGTTAAATTTTTGTAAAGAGATTGATGCTATTTCGTTTTACCACGAACGGCTACTCCTTAAGTAAGAATTAGCTTCACAATAGTGCATGACTTTGGGCTGTAGACTCTACCTTGGGCAACTAGAGCTGTTTCGCTCTGCTATATTTTCTTTCCACAACAGTCTTCTACTCTAGATGAGGTCCAGATACGCATTTAACTTGGATGGGAGTTGCAGGTTATTTCGATTTTCCTAGTGAAATAGAACCGCTCCATTTCAGCTGGATTCACGCTAAGGCTACAACTATAATATCTGTCCAAGAGCAGAGTGTGGATAAGGTACGAGTGTACTGATGAATGTTAGACAGTGCTGTAGGTTTTTGTCCGAAACATAGAGTGTGATGTTGCCTTCGTAAGTTACCACTCTCAAGTTTATTTTCATGCGATAGACTCATTACTTACGCCTGTCTGACAGTCTCATACATAGCAAAAATCTCAAATTGAAAGATGATAGTTTTTTGTGGTATGGCTCCAGTTAAGTACTCGTAACTCCCTTTTGGCGAACAGCATTCTTTGCTGTTATTTCTTGGATGCACGGGTCAATTGGAAGGATATATATCATTTTCTTAAGATTAGCTGTGCTACTAGACCTGGGAGCATAAGAAGTTGCATCTTTGTGAGTAATTTTATGTTCTTAGTTTAGCTTGAAACTGTCCACCAAACCGTGAGGTGCGTCTAAGAAATAGCAAAAGAGGCGGAAATTTCCAAGGCGCCAAACAATGGAAGAAGATTGGATTTGCACTTAGAATGTGCAATAGGCTGGACTACTGTAAAACAGATTTTACCGCCATCCAAGAAATGCCTTATATGCGCTCACGCACCCACAGAGGAGAAAGATGATCACATCAAAGATAGCTTCTACGAGCTCTTGGACAAGATATACGAACACTGACCTAGTTATGACATTGAAATTGTCGTCGGCGACTTAGCGGCGGGGCGAAATATTGTCGTACCTAGCAGGTGGTTCCTGCATCTGGATATCATAAGAGGACTTGGGTAACTTCTGACCAATCAACCGTCAACCATTGAGGACATTGCGATCAACGCAAAGCATTCCTCCAGTATTATACTCGTAGATGTCTGAACATTCCGAGGGGCCAGTATCGACTCGGACAATTATCTTGTTCTATCCAAGGTACGGTTGCGGATATCCAGAACAACGCAAAGGTAAGCTAATACTGGGAAGAAGTTCGACGTCAGACGGCTACAATCGCAAGAGATCAACCAAACTCTTCCGATCGAGTCTGCCTTAATATATTAAGAGGTCCTGTGCTGCCAAGCATCAAGTATCGAAGATCAGTGACAACATTGCCAAAAATTAATTTGAGATGTCGCAACTGATGTGCTGGGTTTCACCCGACCATCATAAATAAATCCCTGGTTTGCTGAAGAATGTCAGCAAGCAAGATGTATACAAAACAGCGCTTCATAGAAGAAGTAGAACTGCTCACGAGCTCTACAAGCAGAAAAGGAGAGACGAACACCGGCTTCTCAGGAGAAAAAAGTGTATGAGAAACGCGATTGAGAGATGCTATACCAGGAATGAGAATGGGAAGTTTTACCATAAAAAACATGCCACGGACACAAACCCTGAATCAAAGCCTATAACGACGAACAAGGCAACATAGTAGTAGAGTCGCAGTCGATGCTGAGGATTTGGAAAGTTAATTTCTGTAGACCGTATAACAGCGATGCCGAATCAAATACCTTTGTCAGGCGGAATGAACGTTTCAACCTGGATGATGTATTCCAACAATTTCGACTACCCAACGTGGATTAAATTAGTTAGCCATATCTAAGCCTAAGTTCCACGAAGCTGCTGGAGCAGAAGGCCTGATTGCCGAGCTCTTTAAAGCGGCAGGCGATGATTTGGCAAGGAGAATACACCAACTGATCTGCAAAATATGGTCGGATGAATCTATGCTCGATGAATGGAACCACAGCATTGTTTGTCAGATCCTCAAGAAAGAAGAGCCTCTGAAACCAAGTACAGAGGCATTAGTCTTCTTGATTTTTTTAATATCATTTCTTGAAAGAATAGTGCAAAACTCTGGTGCCTGCATAAGAGGCACAATCTTTCAAAAGTCCGTCCAATTACTCACATATGCTGACGATATTGACATAGTGGCGCTTTCCCGAGTATTGAGGCAGAAACGGCGAAGATGGGCTTAACGGTCAATGAGGACAAGACCAAGTATATGCAGTCAACAAGAAAGAACACCCAACACAGTAGCGCCTTCTTAGGTAAGTAAGTAAGAAGAAAATACGCACAAATGCCACGTCGTCTCCTACCTATACTACAAAGAATCTTGCAAGCACGCTACCGACCAGACAACTAATGAACGGAACAAGAATAAAACATAGTCATCGATGTAAAGGGAGTTTAAGATGTATTTCAGGAACGCATTCAGCAGCTGCCTTATGACAAGTTGAAAGAGTAATAGAGCAAAAGAACGACCCAATTCCAGTCAATAAAAATGCAGTTCCTCTCCTAATAGTGATGCCTTAGCCTCAGATATTTATGAATACGAACTTGATTGACACTTCCAGGGCGACATGCGTCGAAACATCAATTAAGTATGTATGTCAATGAAGTGAATATCAGTTCAATGTGTTCCTTCAAAGACGATGTTATGCAATATGATAACCAGGCATATCTCTGTTAAATATTGCTTACAAGTCTCTGTCTAGTGTGTTGCGAGACTTACTAAAGCTTTTTAGCTTTCCGTTGATTCGTTTCGTCAATTGTCGAAATCTTCACAGAAAAATCCTAGAAAAGACCAATCCATTTCGAAGGATAGTACTTATTCATTGACTCGAAAACCGCTTATGACAGAATTATTTAACTGTCACAAGTGGTCCTAATGTGCCGAGGAATGCTCAAAAGCTCGCAGTGCAAACCTTCATTCAAACTTAATTCCAATTTTACCAAATTTATGCGCTGTCGTGTAACTTTTTCAATCCATAACTCTATAAGTCCATCCAGCTTTTGGGATAAACAGACAACATCAGCATTTGTAAAGACGTTTACAAAGCGATATGCGCGACTATGTCATCCACTACAACTTCAACATGAACTCGAAGTAGGGATTCGGATAAGACTAACTCGCGTCTTCTTCCGCTTGGCCAAGCAAATGAATTCAGAACTTTTTTCCAAAAACGAAGCTATTGCTCCATAAAATCTTACTCTGGCATTTTTCTGTATAAAATCAAATTACAAATAATAAGCCAGTAGTCGTGGCTGACCCTGAAGTGTTTCGAGAGAATAATTCTCCATATAATTTTCGGTAATGCGCCGAGAAGAGTTAATAGACTGGAAGATATAACCGCTAACTCTATGATTTATACTAAGATGTAGATGCAGTTCAAGAACTTTAAAAAACAAGAGCTACTCTAGCTTGGCCACACCGAGGTAACGTATAACAGCAAACAGTGTATTCGAAATTCACCTTCGTAGAAGGCTTTGTCTACAAGGGCTTCGAACACTGTAGTATCTTCTGCAGAGATACCTAATAGGAATCCACTAAGAAAAATAAAACCCTACCAAATCATAGCAACTTTGTTTGAAATACTTCACTTGCAGGCAAAGAAAGCCATAAAAAACAATACTTCTTTGAATTCATTCCAAATTCATGATCCTTGGACATTTCAGGTCGTTATCCAATATGTCTCTATTTTAACTAGTGTGTCTGTAGTGATTTTTGTTTCCTTACCAACACTCGGTGCCGTTTTATTTATCTACTCACCTTGAGTACTTTCATTTCGAATTAAACAGTCTCTTCTATGGCTTTCTTCTGCAAGATAGTTCTATCAGATAGGAAGCTTTTAAAAGCCAACCAAGAGGATTCTAAAAACTTATATTGTAACATCTGTTAGCTACTATGAACTTGTTCAGGTAAATGATCACTGAATTCTAAATCTAGAATAAAAAAAAATGTTATACGCCCCGTACAGAGTATAAAAAAAGCTTAAAATTCTTTATAATGTTCGGTTTTTACCGCTCAGACACCCTGAGGCATCTTTGAACTAATTTCACACTAGTTGCGTCTAGACCCACGCTGGTATTGTAGTAAAAAGCATGCTCTCTCCAATTCGAAATTCAGAAGAAACTTTCTCGAAATCTCAAAATTTCAAATCCCAAGGAACTAATCGAAATCTCCTTTTTCTTTTCAGATCACAGTAAAAAGCATTTACTCGCCGTTCGTCGGAGTTCCTTTCCACGTGGTGGATACCTCAAAGTCGCCCAACCCCATTTCGAACACTTGAGTCAGCTGAACATCTTCCCCATGTACAAGACGCACGTTTCGAAGAAACATCACGATGGTGATAGACATAAACGTGAAGCCTACGGTGGTATTGGCCTCCCCTATTGCTGCTACAACAAATGCGATGAAGATTTCTTTTGCAGATAATCACTGCTTAATTGCAAACTAGTTAAGAAGAGAGTAGTATAATGACGAGAAACTTTTCAGTATTAAAAAAAAAAAAAAAAAAAAAAACACAGAAGAATTACAATGAGAATAGTTTTTAATTTTATTCTACTCAAAATGTACCTAGTTAATAGTAAGTTATTAGATCATTTTCTTAGGCGAATATTGTAGCAATCCATAGATAGATGCAATACAACACCTACACCTACATTTTATACATATCATGAACATTTTTCATTGTGATAGCAGGAGTACATTCGAGTGTAGATTTCAGATCTACGAGTATCTATGATACATGCACAGATACAAACTAAGGCAGTCATTTCAATTACTTAAGATACATTAATTTATTTCATTCAACACACACTCACTAGATTATTCGTGCAACTATTCATTCATTCTTCATCCTGGTTTGGAATACGAAACGTTTGTATTTTATCGCCATGTGAAGGATGTATGTTAAAAAATTATTTTAAGACGAATCTCAAGCATTAGTTTAAATTTAAAAGAGTTTATACATTGTTCTAGGTTAAGAAACTATAAAAAAGAATATTTTCGAACATATTGTGCATTTTCATTTGAAATTAGCTTTTTATTCGTATTTTATTTGTCCCCTATTTACGGTTTGCATGTACCAGGTCTTACAATAGGGAAGTTCGAAATTTGTTAGGTTATAGCGGCCATGTTGTTAAAGCAACATCTGTCAAATTTATTGTAAATTATTCAGTAGTGTCCGCAAATAATTTTTTTTCCAAAATCAGTGCTTCGTTCGAGAAAAAAATCATCTTTAGCGACGAGACCCATTCTTGGATGTATCCGTCCGATTTAGGACGATATTAATCCACACGACAAATACCAAAGTCACTGTTCGGGACCGATTTTGGTCTGGCGGAATCATCGGTCCGTAATTCTTCCAAAACGAAACTGAGGCCCTAGAGATCGATTATAAGCAACTTCTTGCGGCCTAAACTGGGTGATAGGAATACAGACGCCATGTAGTTCCAACAGGACGGCGGCGCTACGTGCCACACTGCGCATGCCACGATTGACATTCTGCACGAGCGATTTGACGGCATGGTTGAGGGCATCGCACGACGATGACGTGAATAATCCGCAAACAATTGATGCACTCAAAGTAAACACAACGAACGCCATCCAGCAAATTCAGCCAGATTCATGCGACATCGAAAATTGGACCCTGAACATTTGAACGACGTCGTATTCCATACTCAATGCCACAAAATGTTCTTTCAAATAAAAAAAACACAACTTGTTTTATTTACATTTAAATATCGAGCATCCTTATTGAAATACTCTATAAATACTCGTATAATGGGAATAAAAGGCTCTGGAAGTAAGCGTCAGCAACGTCTTGCTTCGATGTTGATCGAAGCGCGGACACGGATTCTGGAATGCCCAAACAATATAAGGAATTGAACTCATACCGATTTAGTCGCTGACTCAGAAGTTGCTTCCGATTCCGATGACATCTGCGGCACTTTCATCAACACATTCTCAGACTGAAACAATGTAATGATGCAGAGAATACCGGAGAGTCTCACACTGTTACTGCTAAACCCCATTAGAATAGGCACGTGATTTTGTATTCTTAAAATATTTACAAACAGCGCAGGCACGTAAATATTAGGGAAGAACGAAACTGAGCTTCCAATATACTCGTAGGTTGATTTTGAATGTTTGCATGTTACAGTGGCTAGGAAATAAAGAGCTCTCCAGGGCTTACAAAAGAGTAGCGATATTTCAGAGTATTACATCCAAAACTAAACTTGTGGGAGAACTGATGATATTCATTGCAAGATGGGTGTTATGGTTGTAGCTATGAAAGGGAGGAGAGCTACTGCCAATTTCTGCAGCACTAGTGGTGAAAATAACGATAGAACTAGGTAAAGCAAATAAAATGTTGTTCCTGCTAGAGGGTGTTTATTGACAATATTAAAGTCGATTTCCGGAATGGCCTTCAAAGCGGATTCGATTTTTATCTCCTCAATCGTGTCGGAACGGTATCGCCGGAGTGGGGATAGTCAGAAGTCACACGATGCTAAATCAGGCGAATACCGTGGTTATTGAACGATATGAGTTGAATTTTCGGCAAAATTCTCTCGAAGAACCAAATGCAAAAAAATTACAAAAAATTTAGTGTTTTTGAAACCAAACTAGATTTGACTTTTTTCCAGGTACGAAACATCTTTCAAAATGATCTGGACTGATGCAAGTGAAATGTTAACAGTATTAGCGAGGTCTCTAATTGTCAATCAACGATTTTTGAGCACCAAATCTTTGATTTCTATGACGTGTTGTTCATCGGTTGATGTTGATGGCCGTCCAGGGCGATCTTTCTCTTCAAAGTTTTCTCTGCCTTCTTTGAATTGTATCACTTGTAAATATTTCTTTGTAACATAGCCTCATCACCGAAGGCCTTTTGCAATATTCTCAATGTTTCTGTAGCAGAAATTTCATTCCGAAACTTTTTTCCAATGCAACTTCTTTTCCCAACAAAATCAGAGATTGTTGTTCACAAAACACGTGTGTAACTATTGAACAAATTCAGATTTCGATATGAAATTTGATACAGATGTCAGTAAATATGATACAGTACTACCAAGCTAAAACAAAATATTTGCCAGAGTCGAAGAGCCCGCGTATTTTAAAATTAAAATTTCACCTTATTTATTGCATGTTGAAGCTAGAGCGGACGGGAAAATGTATTTTTTTACATCCCTTGAGGAAACCTAGACATTTCGCAGCATTTTTGACGGCATCGATTTTGTGGTTCTTCCAGCGTACAATAGTTTGTCATTAATATTCCTACTGAGAATGCAAAGTTCCTTGGCTTAGACACTGCAAGTACCATTCATGGATATTGACTCGGTGTTTAAATATAGCTTTTGCAACAGCAAACGACATTGTACTCGTATTTTGGAAGTAGTAAATTCTACTTTGTTAATGGCTCTTCAATAAGTTTTGCTGTTAGTATAGCAATTTAATGAGCTGAATATAAGCTGCGGTTTCCATTCTACAGCAGCTGAAGGCCAGGGAAGTGAGTCCGGAAACGAACATGAAAAGCATAATTGCCTTTCATATGCATTACTATCGTCAACAAAGGAATACAAGCATACTGGACTTGTAGTGACAAACAAAAGATCATTCATGAAAATAAAAAAAGAGTATCGGAGTCAGAACTGTCCCCTGGGGTACATCTGGGATGAAGCCGGTGCTGCAAACAACGAAGATTGTAGTTCCAGCGGAAGGAAATCGAAAGAGGCGGCTAAGCCCATCGAAAAAAAACAAGCGGTGATTCTACCCGCGTAGGATATCATGATAAGGCCGATGCTAAAATCAGCTAAATGTCGTAATTCCAGTTGACGGAAGTGAGAAGCGATTGCTTGTAGTACCACTACACCACGGCCACCTGGCTCTGCGAATTGAGAACGGTGGTAATGACAACGCTGAACGACGCTGGGTGTGTCGATCGTCTGTGGGAGTTAGCTAAAGAAGAGGATGTTCTCATTCAAGCAGATTGTAGCGACATGAAATACGAAATTCCTTAGTGAAGTGCAGCACACAGCAAACTTTTGAATGATTGAACAAGTCTGTGCCAAAAATCGACCTTATTGAAGAGAAGCAAAACCAGCAGGCCCGTCTGAGTACTTTAAAGGGACACATCAGTCTGATTTCAAACACCAAGAAATCTGATGGCTCCTACACTGAGTCGAAATCTAGACTCTGTGTCCCATTTTAGAAAGTAGAGACTATCCGTCTCGTGCTGAGGCTTACTTCCCAGGTAATCTAATCAGAACCTGCTCACAACCAACTCTACTAACGAAGCTGCTAATGCGCTGAATAATACAACACGCCGTAGCTATATATCTCATCGGTTGTGGTGATGGATGAGGTCTTCAAACATGCTGTTGCTTCCTTTGATGGCTTCAAGTTGCTTTACACCGCCTGCATATATCCATTTATCCTACCTAAAAGTATAGACCAGCTGCTGATAACTCTGAAGAGAACCTTCACTTCTGGTACTGACATACATATCGAAACCCTGGCGAACAATGAGAGCAGCATTTATACCGAAAATTGGAGAGAAGAAGAGAAGCCTGACTTCCTTCATGCTGAAGAGAATCGTCGGGCTCCGTGTGAACAAAACTGATTTGTGAATGAATCCTCCATTTAAGATGCAACATGCTTACCCAAATACAAAATTCTGCAAGAATGCGTTTCTAAATCTGATAGGCAGACTTGAAGACGCATTCGACAAGAAGGATCGTAGCGAGGGTGAAACGACGCAACTTTTGTCAGCATGTGTAACTAGGCCAGACAAAATGGGGTAGACGAATCACTACAGCGGTTGCCCGCAAGGCGGTGGCGTTCAGTCTCCACTACTATAGTGCATACTGGCCGACTCAGGATTTCACGCTCTCAATAGCTCCGACGCCAATGCTCAACCATACGTAAATGATTTAGCTGTACTGTCTGCTCTAAAGCGCAGGCCGCCCCAGATATGATCGATGACTAGTTGATTGGTATAAATGGGCTTTCAGTTAATCCTCTCAAAACGGAGGTTGTTCGTTTTATGAGAAGCAATAAGCTGACTAGTCTGGGTAATCAAGTGTTTCAGGGCATCACCATCCAATTCTCTAAAGAGGCGAAGTATTTGGGTGTGATTCTTCTCTGTGCTAAAGATGTTACGTCGTAAACCTCTATGGCACTGTCGGCCTTCTAGCAGGAAGGTGCTGACATGGGACCTGTCCCCGAGGAGGGTCTTTTAGATCTACAATTTTACACGGCTATGATAAGGCCAATTATATCCTATGCCTCGGTTGTCTGGTGGAACAAGCTTTCACTAAATTTCATTGCTGCTGCTTTTTCCAGTCTCCAGAGAACGGTCTGTCTGAGCTGCTCCCTGGCACGTATGGCTCTGCTTAGGGCGCACTGATGAATCTCTCTTTTTATGACCTTGTGCGCTGACTGTCGTTTTAAATCTGCGAAAATGAATATTCTGTCTGATGCAATGGCACCAGAATTCCTGTAGTCGTTTCCCTGTATTTAAAAATGATTTCGACCAGAATCTGAACAAGAAAGGGAATGCAGTTTTCTCAGATGGCTCCAAAACTGATCCTGGATACGAACCTGGTGTCTTTTTAGACGGCAAAAAGGTTAGATTTCAATCATCATTAGGAAAACTTCCGTTTGTCTTCCAAGCGGAGATATACAAAATCCTGATGGCAAGGAACTATAACGTTTTGTGAAGAATCGGCTGAGAAGATAACTATCTGGTTTGTAACAGTCGACTTCTAAATTAGTTTGAGAAAGTAAGACATCACTGAATGGAGTCAGAAGGCTAAATTCGCAGATTCTCGGCTGGATCCCAGGTCCTAATGGTATAATGGAAAATAAAATCGCCGATGAACTTGCTAGGCAACTTGCTCAGAGGAGAGTTTTCAGAACCCGAACCTGCGTTACGTCTACCTGCGTCCTCGGTTAGGGATTTCATTGGCAGTTGGGTCGCATATGAGCATGACTGCAGATGGCATGTCTCACCGGCTGGCTGCCGGTGGACTAAAATAATGCTTCCCGAAAAACTTAACTGCTCAGTCCCTCAGTAGGAAAGACTGCAGGCTGCTTATTGGCGTCGTGACAGCATAAACAATTGGTCGAACATCAATGCTTGGTATGAAAATAATGGCGACACCGGCGAGCACTACCTCTGTGAATGTCCGCCCTACGCTCACATCGGGCTGCAGGAACTCTGCGCTGACCTACTTTACGCACTTTATCCCGTTGGTCGATTTTTTTTTGTTCGCAGCAGTTTTAATATATTTAAAATGACGTGTTGTCACTTGTCAGAGACACCGGAATTGCCCAATAAGGCACAGTAAGCTATTTGTTTTCTTAACTGAAGTTAGTAGAATACTGAAAATTAATGGGTCTTAAGCTATCACACTGCTCCCTCCCTAAAGTTGTTCGTCCCGAACAACTTCGTCATTCATCTTTCCGTTGAAATGGACCACCTTAAATTTTCCTCAATCCTTACGCCGGATCCGTAATGTGTCGACTTAAATATTAATATAGACTTAAGTCTAAAGTGTACCAATAATGATTTAATAGTCACTCTTTCAAAGAAACTACTACATTTTCATTGCATCTACTACATAACATTGGTTTGACGTTTGTATTAATTTAAAATGATTTGGATTTCCGATGAGGAAATGTATAATATATGGATAACAAATTAATTGCGGAATCAGTTCTTTCGCGAAGCGTAAAATTAACTAGAAAATCTTCAATCTCTTTTGTCCAATTGATGCAGCATGGACGTTATTTTACATACATACATCATAAATATGTACATCAGCAAACCCCAATTTTACCCTGGTGAGGGAAATTTGAGTATTGATGAATGGAATGGAAAACATGGAACAAAACAACATATTCATGGAAAACCTATTAGATTCGGTTATAAGAACTGGTCTATTTGTACGCGTCTTGGTTATTTCATATATGGAGAGCTTTATCAAGGAGCAAGCACAGGAAATATCTACTCAGAAATCGGTGTAGGTGCTTCTGTTGTTTTAGACCTCATACAATCTAAATTGCCGCCTGGAACTTACAGCTTTTATATGGAAAATTATTTTACGTCTTTACGATTGCTGGATGAAATGAAGGCATTAGGACACGATGCGACAGGAACGATCAGAGCAATCAGAGGGGTGGCCGTGGTGTAGTGGTACTAGCAATCGCTTCTTACTCGGAGGGTCCAGGTTCGAGTCCTGCCCATGGCAAGTCAGTTTTTCATTTGTAATTGGAATTCAGACAGAAAAATTCTGCGTGTGAAGGCATAACACTGACACGTAGATTTGGCTGTTGTAGAGTTTCAAGCACAGAAAAAATTGCTGTGAATTATACCTCGAATCACTCTGAGTGAAGCAAAAACTCTCCGTCCTATTCGGACTCCCACCCCCCTGGAGAGCGAATATCGAAACCAAACACACCTGAGTTTCAAACCACTACAAAACAATTTTCCTTTCTCTTCCTTCTACCTTTCCGCCCGCGCCATGGCAACAGTAAAAGGGCATCTAACCCCTTAGGCGCGCGTAAATTATAAAAAAAAAAAAAAAGTTGAAAAGGCACCCTTGAAAGACACAAAAGAAATGAAGAAGACTAACAGAGGATCTTTCGTTCAGTGTACAGACACTTTGTCTGACATCATTCTCGTTCATTACAATGATAACAATATTGTTACTGTAGCATCAACCCAATGTTGTGTGGAGCCTATTGGTAAAGTCAGACGTTATTGTGAAAAGAAAAAGAAAGACGTCGACCAACCCCGCTGTATCGTCAATTACAACAGATACTCGTATATGGGTGGTGTAGATGTCTGGACCAAAATGTTGGATGTTACCGAATTTCGTTTCGACTGAAGAGATGGTACTGGCAGATACTTATATTTCCTGTAAATGTTTGTATGAACAGTGCTTTCCAACTATGCAAATTACACCTAGCTTAGCAGAATAATCAGCACGAATATTTATCAATTACAAGGCATATTGTAACAACGTATCTTCAGACTTTCTACACCAGAAATGTTCTCCTGCTTTCCATAATAAATAATAAATGCAGATAAGACTTCACATTTATAAAAATATATGTTGGTATTCATTATTATTTTCCACGTAGTGCGCAATTAATACAGTGGCATATCTTCCTACTGTTTCATTTTTGGATCGGTACTGAAACTCAAAGACAGAAAGCAAATTTTTTTTTTCTGATGCTTATTATTGTTCAGTAGCTTACTAACATGTAATACTATAAGTTTGGTTCAAATTGGATGAGCCTTTAGGTACTGGGCAAGATACGGGTATTTTCCGAGTTATAGCATCAAGAGATAATAGAGAAAGGTAGTTACGTACAGGTAGGCCATAAAATAAATGTTTTTATGGCATCCTAAGAAAATATAGAAACAGATGCAAATACTAATGCGATTTTGAAAAAAAATCTGTTTAACGCTGATGGTGATGATATGTAGTGATATGTAACCCACAGCATGCACATCATTTACAGAGTTATATTACATATATATATAGTATATATAGTATATACTCGTATACATAGAAATTTTAAATGTGTTTTTCTCCAAACAAGGTTTCTTGAATCTGAGCACACGATAATTAGAAAACGACTGGATAAATCTTGCGTGCTTCTTTTAATTTTTCGGTGAATCTACAAAATTTTAAATGTTTTGATAGAAATATGCGTTTTTTAATGTTTATATAACGAAATTTTTACGTAAAAATTTTCGAGGTTTAGCTACGAATTATACTTGTTATTAATTTTTTTCATTGTCCTGAATTCAAAAATAAGAACGGAGAGTGTACTCAAATTAGACGCTTTATTTTTTGCATTTTAGTTTATTGCTTTACGAAAAACACATTTTAACCAGTTTTTACTGCAATATATTTCAATAAATTATAATGAAGATAAAGGAATTTTAAATCCATAAAAGTTAAATAACACTTATACAATTTCAACTAAATTCAATTAGCAGTTTACGCATAATTTTAGTATTTTAGATAGCAAGTCAAATCCTTTCCAGTATTGTTCTTAGTATTAAATTAGTACATTGGCATCACTCTGTTCTTTAATGTCATATTTAAAAACTTATACATGACTTTCTCTACATTAAAATTTAATTCCATACTAACACTTATGCCGATTATCAAATTCGTTATTGATACAAAGATTTTGGAAATGTGGAGATTGTAATTAAGCTGTATGTGGTTCTTAATTTGGTTGTTAGTAAGGTCCAATGCATTACATTTCTTTTCAAAAGATATTGCATACATTTAGGATAAGATACTGGTAATTCAATTTCACACTTTTTGTATTGCATGCATTTTGGAAAACCAATTAAGCTCATTCGTGATTCAAAAAGCTCACAGAAAGTGATCTCTTCTCAATAGATTCCAATCCAAATAAACTCGGAAACGGGTAAGTGCACACCTCTTCGGACAAGATTTTGTTTGTACTTACCCGTTTTGTGCACTAATTGATAAGTGCATATTTGTGTATTGTGATAACCACTTAAATGTGAGCAGCGACATCTAGATTCAAAGACCAGAAGATTTCCATACTGGAATAACAAAGTCTCGACTGGAGAGTGGAATCGGATTTTCTAGCAAATCGGAAATTGTATGGGACGCTGGATGGCGAGGATTGTTCTCGAAGTATGTCATTCGAGTATAAATACCAGCATCCCCAAGGTATGCAAGATCAGTTCTAAAGTGAAATTTGAAGTGTTAATTAGGAGAAGTGATTAAGTGGTTTAAGTAAAAGATAAGAAAAGTATAGTGGTTGAGAAATTGGATTGTACTGAGAGAAGGAATTAAATAGTGAATTGTAATTGTACTGAATAAAGGGATTTCTATTGAAAAGAATAAGTTCTATTATTTGTACCCACACAAACATTTTACAGTATTAATTCGTAAGCCGATAGTTATGCACTTATTTTTAAGCCTTTTAATTTCGACTGAAAAGTATTAAAGTGAAAGCTCCCATAGGCGGACAGTCTGGGAGTTCTCCGTCCATGGGAAAAAATTAAAAAAAATACAATTTTCTAATGGCTTAATAAAGAAATATTATCTTTATTAACAAAACATAACAAAAATTAAATTACTTAAACTGCATTTCAACATTTAACAAAAAACAAAAAAAAAACAAGAATTTATTTCTATGTATGTATGTAATATTTATAATTAAAATTTAAAAAAATCAGTTAGCATTGTTTGTTTTTTTCGTGATTAACCAACAGTATCCATATGGGTTCGCAAGTTGAAAAGCATCTGAAGTGCTTTTCCATCATTTTTATTAGTCAATTTTTTTTTTAGTTTTTCAACTCCAATTTGTGATTCCTTGTATGAGCTGAATGTCATTTCATCTAATGCCTCTGGACCTTCTTCATTATCTTCAGAGCTGCTGCCGATGTCGAAAATGTTTTAAACTTGTACTTCTGTCATTATATCATCATCTATGTGCACATGCCCATCAATGATTAAGAAGCTTTCTGGATCACATCAGATTGACACTCATGAAGAAGTCTTGAAATTGTTCTCAGATGTGCCAATGGTAGATCATCGTCTGGGTCAAATTGATGAAGTTCTGTCGTGAATAGTGCTCCAAAACCAGTTTTTTTTAAAAACAGTTTACAATTGGTGTCGCTTTTACTTGCTCCTATGTTATTAATAAAATAGATGGTATCCAAAACCTTTACAGCTTTTGCCAGAGCGCTTACATTCCCATCAATGTTGCTGACAATATGCTTCAACATAAGCGAACGGCAATGAAATTTAAAATTGCTAAGTTAAGAGGCTGGTAGACTGATGTGGTGTTTGGCGATAGAAACAAAATTGTTATATTTTTTAGTTTTAAATTTTTGGAATGGGGAGCACTTTTTTCTTTTTAAGTTCCATTATTTTGTCAATCGGTCATAATTTTTTGGGTGATCCAAGATTTTTTTGTTAGTAGAGTGGTGATCACACATCGTCTTGACAGGTAGAGCCCTGAAAAAAGCCCTGTCTCGTCGGCCTTGAAAATGCAATCAGTACTGTAATTTTTCGTAATTGAAGGTAACTTTTCTAAAAATGACTTGTAAAGTCAATTCTTTTGTCTTTATCGATCGCATAGGTACCATGAACAAAAAAAAATCTACTGGAAAGTTTTTTTTTGAAAAAACAAAACAAAAACATAAGAAAAGACTGCAAACTTAATTCATTTACAAAGATATTTTCATAATTATCACTTGCATTTCAGTAATGCACATAAGGTTAAACTCATCGTACATACCACCTTGATCAAAATGATCCCGGAATAACCACCGTGTAGTGCTCCCATTGTTCCTATTTAAGCTCTGTTTGTTTTGTTAACTTGGCAAATTTGTTGTTGACATTCCTTCTAAATCTTAACGTCATCGCTCGACATTCGCAAAAGTTACGTATCCAGGAGTAGATTTATCAATGAATGTGTTGGCGACTTGGAAAAGTTTCGGCAACGATTCTTTAAAGAAAACGGTCGTTTACCAGTGGCACGAGCGGTTCAAAAGTGGTCGTGAGTCAATCGAAGACAATGAACCGAAAAACATCGTCATCGAAAACCGACGAAAACGTTGATGGAGTAAAAGAAATGTTGGTCAATAACCGCAATAACCATCAGAGAGATAGTGGAGGACTTGAACATTGCCTATGGATCCGTCCAAGACATTTTGGTTAATGATTTTGGTTTCCATCGTGTAACAGCAAAGTTGGTGCCAAAAGACCGCAATTTCATGCAAAAAAGAGACTGTGTTGACGTCGCAAAAGAGATGATTTGCGAGGCTGAATCCGGCCCAACATTCATCAAAAGGATTATTACTGTAGAGGAGACGTGGGTTTATGAGTACGACACGCAATCCAAACATCAGGCAAGTGAATGGCGTTCACCAAATGAGTCGAGATCAAAAAAATCACGTCGTTTTCGATTTTCGGCAATTCGCCGAAAGAGACCAGAATTGTGGTCAGAAAACTCGTGGATTTTTCACCATGATAACGCACCGTCACACAGTGCATCGTTATTCGTAATTTTTCGACGAAAAATGCAACAAATACCATCCAACAGCTACCGAATTCACCTGATTTGGCTCCCTGTGACTTCTTTCTGTTCAATCGAGTTAAAAAACCACTACTGGGAACGCGTTTCAGCAGCCGACAGGAAATAATGGAAAAATCGCAGGAAGCACTGATGGACATACCGAAAACCGAATATAAAAAATGTTTCGAGGATTGGATCAAGCGCTGGCATAAGTACGAGTATCTTCCAGTCCATGGGGATTACTTTGAAGGGGCAATATAGATTTAGATAAATAAATTTGTATTTTTAATTTTATGAATAAATTCCGGGAACGTTTTGGTGGTATGCAGTTTTTGCACACAATAAATAGTGTAAAATGTTTGTGTGGGTACAAATGATAGAACTTATTCTTTTCAATAGAAATCGCTTTATTCAGTACAGTTACAATTCACTATTTAATTGTTTCTCTCAGTACAATTCAATTTCTCAACCGCTTATACTTTTCTTATCTTTTACTTAAACCACTTAATCACTTCTCCTAATTAACACTTTAAATTACACTTTAGAACTGACTTGCATACCTTTGGGATGCTGGTATTTATACTCGAATGACATACTTCGAGAACAATCCTCGCCATCCAGCGTCCCATACAATTTCCAATTTGCTAGAAAATTCGATTCCACTCTCCAGTCGAGACTTTGTTATTTCAATATCGAAATCTTCTGGTCTTCGACATTTTCTGCTTGATGTCGCTGCTCACATTTAAGTGGTTATCACAATAGTTTTAGTAAATAGTTAAATTAGGTTATTTATAAATATATACAAATATTCATTATATAGTATGTTGGTTCCCAACAATATTTCCATCGCTGTGGTGCACCCTAACTCAAACGTCATCCTAGGTTGTCAACACGCACTTCCACGCACTTCAACGAAGTATACGCGCCGCCACTAAATATCCTGCAACGCAAACAAATATCACAAACCACGAAATGATCTGCCGAATGGACACAAGAATGACAGGCAACAGGTCAAAGAACATGCCGACTCACTCACACCGACGCTAAATCCACAAGGGACTGGGATAGGGTCACTCCAACCACCTTCAATCAAATGGGAGTGCTGTCAACACATGAAGTGAGAGAGCAATCAGCGATAGAGCCATCCCGCTCCCACAATGTAAAGTAGGGGGCATTGTTAACAAATGTAACAATATTAGTGCATTAGTATGGCACATAAATGCAAGGCAGGGTCAATGACCATACACGTATCAATGTGAAGAAAAACCAGCTGTTTTACAAGGTACAGAGATTACGAAGTTAGTGCGTAGAGCAGATTGAGACAGTTGAATTCACCTATTTATCAAATAAAGATCAATAAAAAATAAAAAATTACGTGTTTTATTGTTTCTCGGCTCATCTAGCCCAGAATATAGTATTTAAATACATAGTACATATTATTGCCCGTTATTGTATAGGTACCTATATATATATGCACAATGCACATACATAGTAGCCAAGTCTTTTATGCATAGTTTAGGTAAAGTAGTTTTGGATGGAAGTTTGAACTAATAAAAATTTTATTTTCTAATTCTTCAAAAATATTTTCGTATTTTAAATTGCTTTGATTCATGTATGACCTAAGAATATCTAAAGATTGTAAAGCTTTTTGGCGACTAATTTGAGCTTCTTCTACATGAAAATCAACTTCTTCTGATGCAACTTTAATTTGACCGTCGTTTTTAACTACATTACATATTTCAGCATCTGTTAGTTCTCCAAAAAATTTCTTTTTCGTCAATGTCTAATAATTGAGAGAAGTCGTCTCTGATATTGGGTGGAATTTCCAGCATCTCATTAACTTCCTCCTCTTCATTGATATTTGTCGAATTAAGGAAACCTGCCTTTTTGAAGCAGTTTTTCTTTGTTGCAGGTGTTACTAACCACTAAGCTCTTTTTGCCGTCTTTAAAGCATTTAAAATGGATGTAGATTTTCCAATTGAGATTGCAGAAAAACAATAAAGTACGAGTAATTCTACTTTTGTCCACTTTCCCCCCCAGATGGATTTTCGCCTTTATAAACCATCGTGCCTGATGGTGCGGCTTTGTAAAATAATGCTGATTCGTCGGCATTAAATATATTCTTTTCGTCTTATCTTTCCAAAAATCGTGGGAGAATGTTAGTAGTTCAAAATGTTGCTGCAGGTTCGTTAGCAGTAAGTTTTTCTCCTCGAGTTTTCTAAAATTGGACGTTATTTTTTACCTTCCAATGAGACAGCCAACCAGGAATTGGTTCAAAATCAACATCTAACTGAACGGAAAACTTGCTTGGCTTGCTCGAGAATCAATGGTCCTTATACTTGACAACCTTCCGACCGCAGCTATTTGAACCACACAGCAATAGCTTCATCGACAATTTGAAAATTACCTTTCTTACGTGAATATGTTGTGCCAACACAATTGTTGTGTCTTTTTCTGACTAATTATAAAAATAATGTGCACTTACGAGTATGAAGAATTTGTATTATCCTTACGAAAATATTTTTACACCAAAATCTTATAAATTGGCAAGTGGTTTTTAGTGGCGTAGCACTTAAGCGGATTTTGCACTTATGCGGTTTGCAGTTATCCGTTTCCGAGTGTAAATCATCTTGGAATTACGGTATTATTTGTTAAAAAAATTTACAAATATTGTATACACTTTACGTCAATATCGAAAGAAAACCACTGGGTATTTTCGATGAACTCACGGTTTGATAAAAAAAGAGTGCTGGGAGAATCAATTAGCAGCACGCAACTTCAAATTTGCAACGAAAATCCTAAGGGAAATCGTGCGGTTATTATGAATGTACATACGAATTGAATGATGGGTACTGTACGTTCGAAATGTTCGGATAAAAACCTTAAATGTAGTTTTCAGCTATTAAATATTGAAAATATAGTTGAGAGTTGTTTTTTTCGCAATAATCAACAGTTAATTAGTAGATTAGCAGTTTAGGTCACATTACAGGTTCGCTTAACATTAATAAAATGAAATCTTATAAACATACTTAACGTTGTATGACGTTAAAGTCCGAGCTGTACATACTTCAGCCTTAGTCAACGCGCTTTTCTGATCAATCTTAGTCAAACTTAATGTTTTCTTTAGTTTTCCTACTCCTGGTGATATGACTCTAAAGAGATTGAGACCAGTAATAATTAACCGCATTAATAATTAACCGGTGACTTCAGCTGGTCTATTAATCAATGTTTTAAATGGAGTCTAGCATACATATGTATATGTATAAATGTCCATACCGTTTTGTGACAATTATAATTTAGTAAAATTTTCCTATCTACGCATAATTATTGAGACACAACTTTTAACTGCGGTTCAACATGCTGCATCCACTAATCATACATCTTCTTCATACAGAGGATGAAAAACTGTGAGATAAGTATGTATGGTATGTTATCCTTATTATAGTGATTATTATAGGCAAAAGAATCAGCGCTTATTCGGATACAGATTTGTTATATGCGGCAGACTACGACAAGAACTGTTGAGATTCCGACACGTGATCGAACGTCTTATGACAATCTGCATCAAGGCTAAATTCCCCTACGTAAGACAAGGATGACGCCACTAAAGAATGTTTCTACGGCCTCCTCGAAAGACACATAAGTAATATCCTAAGAACGACGTTACAATCGTAATAGGCGATTTTGCGGCGGGATGAAATATCAATATAGCAAGTACACGGTTTCCTCATCTCAATATACACAATCAATCAGTATTCTGGAAGTCCGAGCTTTCCACAGGTAAAAACAATTGACGCCAATCACCTTCTATGCTTTTCTGTCAAAGCAGCCAAGAGCACTCGCATAAATTTTTGATAATGCCCCAATATTCGCGAAATCACCACTGAAATCACACTGCTTTCTTCCGATTATGTCAATATCATCAGCGTATTCGAGTAATTGGACGAACTTTTGAAAGATTGTGGCTGTTGTGTTGGCGCATGAGTTTTGCACTATTGTTTCGCGTGAATGCGTATCGCCTTGTCTAAATCCTGTTTTGACATCTCTTCTCCATCGCCATCCTGCACAAACGGCCGAGTTTGGCAGGGATACCGAAACCAGATATTGCTCTGTATACTTCGTTTTTATAGATGTTGTCATACGCGGCCTTAAAAATCGATGAATAGGTGGTGTGTATCGATTTGGAGCTCAAGGGTCTTTTCCAAGATCTGGCGTAGTGTAAATATTTGGTCTATGGTATTTGCTATCCTAATGCTGTCCTAAAGCCAAACTGATATGGGTCAAACGGGTTGCTGACGAACGACTTCACACGATCACACAATACGGCAGAAATGATCTTGTAGGCGATGTTAGGAAGACTGGTATGTGTCCGTGGTATGCTTCTTTTACCTTTTGGTAAAACTTCCGGATCTGGTTCCTGGAGTAGAATCTCTTAATTTTCTCGACCGCGCGCTTCTCATACTCCTTCTTTTTCCTCCTAAGGAGCCGGTGTTCGTCTCTCCTCTTCTGCCATAGAGCTCGTGAGCAGGCCCAGTCCTTCTATGTAGCGCTGCCTTGTATTCCTCTTGCTTAGCTGCATATGCTTGCCGGTATTTTTCATCAAAGGGATTTTGCATCAAGGGATCTATTGGTGGTTGTTAAGTGAAACCCAGCATGTCAGTTGCGGCATCTCGAATGGATTTAGAGTACCGATCACAATGTGGTCAATCTGGTTGACGGTTGATTAGTCAGGAGTTCTTCAAGTCCCCTTATGAATACCGAGATACGAAAACCGTGTGGTAGCTATGACAAAGTCTGAATTCGTTACCGAAGGTGGTGTGGTGAGGCTATTCTTCTTGACAGTACTACCAAAGATGCCCTCTCTTCCTAACTTTCCATTAAAATCGTCGAAAACAATTTTAATGTTATATCTAGGGTACTGCTCGTAAATCTTACCCAAGAGCTCATAGAAGTTATCTTTGGTGTCGGCTAATGCTGGCAAATTTAGGCTTAGTATGGATTGCTTCTTATAATTTTTTATTCTAATAGGTGCGTCGACAGCAATCCCCGTAATATATGTCGCTGTTTTTCGTCTTCTTTTTGTCCGGCATATCCTATAGCACTTATTTGATGGTGGTAACATCTGCTTTGTAGGAGTTCAGGGGCTGCGCTTGGTATTCGGCTGCACGTGGCCTAGTTAGAGATCTAACATTCTAAGTACAGATCCGAAGTTCGTAGTCCTTATTTCATTTACAGGGGTTGTCTACAGCAGATCTGTTCACCTGAGTTTTTTTTTCATTGGACGGGTAGTTACTCCGATGGCATAGTCTCCAACCTGGATGGCGAGTTCCATTATAGATACCCCTAAGACGAGGAGTCGTTTAGACCGAAGACAGTGTCCCGTTCGAGGATGTGAGCGCTTCCGTTGGTCTATTAAGGGCTCATGCGCCACTATATCTTTTCCAATTGTTGGCATCATTGGTCTACAACAATGCGCCCCAAGAAAGAAGCCACAAAAGGAAGAGAAAGAAATGTCAATACGATTTCATGTATATATAAACGTCATGAAAAATAAATTATGTTTATAACGTTTGAACCACAGTTCGTACCGGTCTTTTTATTTAACTTAAAATCCGTATTACTAGGTCCGTTTTTGCAGTTTAAAACTAGTGGCACAAGACGCCAACGGGAGTGTTTTAGATATCGCGGTATTAAGAACAAACCCCGGTTTATTTACTGGCAACAGAGGCCAAAACCCCGGCTTATTTACTGGCACCAGACGCCAACATTTTCAAAGCCATTTGAAAATTCAAGAATTCAACCGGCTAATTTCTTGACTTATGTGGAAAAATATTCTGTGGTGATAAAGGAGCCCTTTCGCCATGTCTGTTTTATTTGAGTGTGCGACGTGGGACGTTTCAACGGAACAACTCAAGCCTAGAATCAAGCTGACGGGAGTGTGCAACGAGGGACACAAACGTACATACGCAGTAAGTGAATTTTACTTATCTGAACTTGTAGATACATAATTAAATAAGAAAAATGAAGCCCGACGCGCTTATTAGGACATTTAAGCAGTTGGAAATGGACGTCTCGAACTTTTCGAGAACAGGTTCTGTTAGGAGAACGGCAAATTATTTGGCAGGGCGTTTACAGGAAGTTGAAAAGGTAACGCAAACGGCGGCGAAGCAGTTTGAAGCCTTTGTTTCAGAGTTAGGGGATGGAGATTCGAAGATGGAGGAGCAGGCAGAAGTAGTGCATGACCAAATCCGGGAGCTGTACTTCAGGTATCGCAGTGATCTTGTGGATGCAATGGACAAAGCCCAACCATCAGCTACGGGAAACATAAAACAGCTAAACTCATCGGTAGCAGAGGGCAACACAGGAAAGCAGTCTGAATTACGGCTACCTAAAATCAATTTTCCAGTTTTCCCCGGGAGCTACGAGTCGTGGCGAGCATTTTGTGATCTTTTTATTTCGCTTATTCATTCAAATGAATCGTTGTCGGAGGTGCAAAAAATGCACTACCTCAAATCGAGCATTGCAGGTGAAGCAGACAAGCTTCTTGTTCATCTTGGGTTAGATATAGGAAACTACGACAAGGGGTGGAGAATACTCATCGATAGGTACGATCATACGCGTTATTTAGTGACGTCCCAATTGAAATGTTTTTTCAACCAGCCAGTGGTTTCTCATGAACGAGCGGAGGCGATTAAGCAGTTACTGGACACGTCCACAGAGGTGATACACAGTCTGGAAAATCTCAAGGTCGTCAGTTGGGATGTAATATTAATCTACGTGCTCCTGCAGAAGCTGCCAATCAAAACTCAACAGTTGTGGGAGGAAAGGCTCGGAATGAAGGCAGACAGCAAAGAACTTCCGACTTTACAGGAGTTCAAGCAGTTCTTAGAGAACAGGTTCCGAACACTTGAAGCAGTCGTGCAGCAACCAGCACGAGGATTTACAGAAACGCCAAAACCATCATCTCATCGAAACTCGTTCCATCAGCAAACCAAAGTAGATAAGTTTGCCTGCAAGGTGTGCAGCAAAGGGCAGCATGAGATCAGGAAATGTAGCAAGTTCCTTAAGATGAGTATCTCAGAACGGTGTCAAAGAGTAGAAGGATTAGGTATTTGCAAAAATTGCCTTAGTTATAGCCACAGTTCAGGGGAATGCCCAAGCACTCGTAGGTGTTATTACTGCCAGCAGCCGCACCATTCTCTTCTTCACTTTAACGCAAACCCTCAGGCTCCGTCTTTTGTTCCAGGTCAGTCCTTCGTTCCAAGTCAACGGTCAACACCTTTCACTGGTCAACACACAGGTACTGTTAGCTACAGCGATGGTGAACGTCAGGACTGCTTCCGGGGAATTTATTTTACTTCGAGCTCTGCTGGATTCAGGTTCTGAGGCTACATTTATTACCGAGTCAGCTGTTCAATTGCTTCGCTTAAAGTCCAGATCTACGCACATGGAAGTTTCCGGATTAGGGTTGGTCAGCAGCGGCACATGTACGAAGGTTGTCGAAGTCACCTTGTCATCTCAGCATGCAGCCTTCGCAACAACAATGCAAGCCTGTGTTTTCAAGTCACTGTCTGACCTTCTCCCGGCCCGAACTCCATCTGTTGATAGAAAGTATCTGGATAGCTTGGTACTAGCAGATCATAATTTTTTTGTCTAGCTAAAATAGATTTACTCATAGGTGGCGGTGTCTATGCCGAGATATTGTTGCCTGAGATAATAAGATCCGAGGAGGAGAATTTGCCCGTGCTCCAAAAGACCAAGTTGGGTTGGATCCTCTTCGGAAGAGTACCCATAGAGTCACAGCCCATTAGAGCTTTTTTTCAGACAGGTGAAGGCGCCGACCAGCTTAGGAGGTTTTGGGAACTGGAGGAGATACCCGTGATATCTTCGGCAACCGCTGAAGATGCCGAGTGTGAGGAACACTTTGTTCGCAACGTCCGAAAAATGGACGATGGACGTTACCAAGTGTCATTACCGTTCAAAGGTAACACGCGTCCAGTACTTGGGAGATCACAGGAAGGAGCCCTTCAACGATTTTTAAGCCTGGAAAAACGTCTGGCAGCCAATACTCTTCTACGTGACCAGTACGTAACATGTATGGAAGAATACAAGACACTCGGCCACATGTCAGTCATTGAAGAAAACGAACTTAGTAACCCTGGACACTATTTCCTGCCACATCATGCTGTATTGAAGGAGAGCAGCTCAACTACCAAACTCAGAGTGGTCTTTGACGCGTCGTTCAGTACAGCTGACGGATTATCGCTAAACGATCAGCTTATGACAGACCCCAAATTGCAGGTCAATGTTACAGACATAATTTTGAGGTGGCGAACCTACCGATTTACTTTCACAGCAGATCTTGAGAAGATGTACCGTCAGATTTGGGTGTCGGAACAGGACTCAAGGTACCAACTCATCTTTTGGCATAAAACATCCAAGGAACTACTGAATGTGTATCGCCTGAAAACGGTAACATTTGGAACAGCCTCTGCTCCGTATTTAGCGATCCGGACTCTCAAAAAATTGGCAGACGACACGGAGAATCAATATCCATTTGCAGCGAAAATGATACGAGACGAGATGTATGTCGACGATTTAATCTCGGGAGCTGATACTCTGGAGGAGGCGAACAAAAAAATGCAGGAGATTAGGGCGAACCAAGCGGGTTTAATCTCAGGAAATGGACCTCCAACTCAAAGTTTCTTCTTAAAGACGTAAGGGAGGAAGATCGGGAAATAAGCTTTTTATTGCCATCTGAGAACGGAGACAAGGTTAAGACACTAGTCATTCACTGGCTCCCTGGAAGCGATGAGTTTTCCTTTAGCTGCGCGCCACCGGCTATGTCACAACCTACAAAAAGGTTTGTTCTGTCCCCGATAGCACGGTTGTTCGATTCTCTGGGATGGATCACACCCTGCATCCTGATTGCAAAATCAATCATGCAGCAACTATGGGTCCGCAAAACATCATGGGACCAACAAATTGACACCGAAATGCAGGCAGATTGGAACCAATTTTACGAGGAGTTGAAGGTAATAAACGAAGTCCGTCTTCCCAGGTGGGTGCGTACTATCGGCAGCTCAAACCGCGTTGAATTACACGGGTTCTGTGACGCGTCGGAAAAGGCATATGGCGCCGCCATATAAATGAGAGTCGAAGACGAAGAGGGACAGGTTCACACGAACTTACTAATTGCGAAGTCAAAGGTAGCACCAGTGGCATCCGTAAGTCTTCCACGGCTGGAACTCTGCGGTGCGGTTATGCTGGCAAAGCTAATCCACCATACAACTACCGTTCTCGAAAGACCCGAATGGAAAACCTGCGCTTGGACTGACTCAACCATCACGCTAGCTTGGATAAACGGCTCTCCGTCAAAATGGGAAACATTTGTGCGTAACAGGGTGGCAGAAATCCAGCGTTTAGTGAAGTCCAGCAATTGGAGGCACGTACCGACTCAAGAAAACCAGGCAGATTTAGCGTCTAGAGGCATGCTTCCATCTGCGTTGATCAAGTCAACATTATGGTGGAACGGACCCCACTTTTTGCAAGAGGAATGGAACTTCCAAACTTCCAGCTCAACCGAATGACTTGGCCACGGAAGGATGCAGGAAAGCCAAGACAATTCATCTCGCAGCCATAACGCCAAACCTGATCAACGAACTCATTCAACGGTCATCAGACTACAACTGACTCGTAAGGGTCATCAGCTATTGCAGGCGATTTGCATGCAACTCAAGGGACCAACGTTCTAAAAGGGCTTTTGGCTCCCTCCGTCCATCAGAATTGGAGTCAGCGGCGAAACTGGTGATTCGATCTGCCCAGGAAGAGATATTTCCAGGAGGGATCCCTAAGTCCAGAGGTATGGTACCCTTGAACCCGTTTCAAGACGGTGCAGGAATTCTTAGAGTGGAAGGCTCCAAAAATCTGATCTCCCGTATGACCAGAAACATCCCATCATACTGGAGCCATCACATCATTTAACCAACCTGATCATCAGAGATGCTCACCAAAGAACACTGCACGGAGGAATTCAGCAAATGGTGAGTTACCTGCGCACCAAGTTCTGGATACTCGGAACAAAGAGAGCAGTCAAATGGTTTGTTCTCCAATGTGTCATTTGCTTCCGCTTCCGTCACAAGAGGGCTCAGCAACTGATGGGAGAACTTCCGGCGTCTAGAGTTCAAAGATCCCGACCCTTTTCCCATACGGGTATCGACTACGCGGGGCCAATTAGCGTACGATCATGGAAAGGTCGTGGAGCCAAGTGCTACGAGGCATACTTGGCTATTTTTGTATGTTTGGCAACTAAAGCCATTCACTTGGAAGCAGTAAGTGACTTGACGACACAAGCCTTTCTAGCAGCTTTCAGGCGATTCACGGCACGGCATGGAATCTGCAGTAAGGTTTTTAGCGATTGTGGTACCAACTTCGTGGGAGCTGAGGTAGAATTGCGCCGTCTCATGAAGGAGGCTGCCCACGACTGGAAGGAGATCGCGGATGTGTTAGCAACGCACGGGATACAGTGGAAGTTTATTCCTCCTGCGTCTCCCCACTTCGGAGGTCTGTGGGAAGCCGGGGTGAAAAGCGTGAAACATCACTTCAGGCGGATAGTCGGCAACGGAACACTGACCTACGAAGAGCTCGCCACCTTGCTATCACAAATCGAAGCGTGCCTAAATTCAAGGCCCCTTTGTCCATTGACTGAAGACCCTGATGACTTTCAAGTGCTAACCCCCGGTCACTTTCTCATAGGTGAGGCAATAAATACCATTCCGGAGGCAGATCGAACAATGGGAAAAAAGGAGGCGTCGATCGATGGAAAACTGTGCAACTGCACTTACAAGGATTCTGGCACCAATGGCAACAGGAGTATCTGGCTCGCTTACAGCAACGTCCGAAATGGCGTTAGCCTCAGCAACAATTCAAGGTCGGTGATTTGGTCCTTTTGCGTGATGAACGATGTCCGCCAGCAAAATGGAGTCTTGGTCGAATACAAGAGACCTACCCTGGAACCGACAAGCTAGTCCGAGTAGTCAAGGTCAAGACGCAGCAAGGAGAATTCAATAGGCCAATCACCAAACTATGTCCCCTTCCCGTATCCAACAGTGAAACCGAAAATTAAATAATTCAATCACCATAGAACACACTCACTTTGTCAACACATCCACAATTACAGTCCATTAACCTATCTTCAAAAAAAAAAGAAAAAAAGGCGTAGACGGCAGTTAGTCATTATGCCAAACCGCCTATTATTTTAAACACACACTCTACATATGTACATACTCGTATATATCTACAGTAATCAAACAAACATTCACACATTCTATCCAATTTACCTCGGAACCCTTCAATTTTATATGAACTTGCAACAAACCTACGAGTAAACTCGTGCAACGCTAAATCATATCTACTCGGCGTGAAAAATATCACCTCGTTCAATGCACATTGTATATATATGTACATAGATTTGTAAATCCAATCAATCGACATATCCTTCCAATGTATCGAACTTTTGTGCATTGTGCATATCACGAAATATAATAGAACAGCTGATTGCTCCAGGTCAATGACCAGACACCTATTTCCAATGTGGAGAACGTAATGGAAACGGGTAACAACAGAAACGTACACGAAAAGGAAATATAGGAAAATAGGTCATGTGGGAATAGCCAAAGAACAACACTTTGTTTACGTTTTGTCCTCTTTTTGCTCTTGTTCTTGTTTTGTCAAATCTGTACGTATATCCACTAATGAGATTCTCTTTGCATGTAAATAATGAAGAAAGTGACATACGCAGAGCCAAGAAGATAGACAGGAGAAACCTTTACTGATGACCAGTCGTTCAGCGGGGGGGAGAATGTTGGCATCGTTGGTCTACAACAATGCCCCCCAAGAAAGAAGCCACAAAAGGAAGAGAAAGAAATGTCAATACGATTTCATGTATATATAAACGTCATGAAAAATAAATTATGTTTATAACGTTTGAACCACAGTTCGTACCGGTCTTTTTATTTAACTTAAAATCCGTATTACTAGGTCCGTTTTTGCAGTTTAAAACTAGTGGCACAAGACGCCAACGGGAGTGCTTTAGATATCGCGGTATTAAGAACAAACCCCAGTTTATTTACTGGCAACAGAGGCCAAAACCCCGACTTATTTACTGGCACCAGACGCCGACACCAATATTCTGACGTAGTCTTGGAAATACTTAGGTCTCTAAAAAACAAATATGCCGGAGTATTTTGTTTGTATATTTGTTTTATTCCTGAATTTTACTCCACCGTTGATTCCATCTGTGGAATTCATCCGCTGTCCCTGCTGTCCGCTGCTGGTCAGGACTCGCACTTATATAGACAAATAGTGTGGAGTGGCAGGGTGAGTATGGCTTGGTTATCTCATCGTTTACCATAAATTGTAACTTGTAACAGCCTTATAACCTAAAAAGGCGCTGATCGATGCATTGGTATCCCGTGTAAAGCCATGTTAAACATGGGTGAAATTTACGCTTCCTTAGATGTTCTGGTTCCTATTTTGGGGTTCAAATAAAAAAAAAACAATTAGGACATTGCTCGTAGGTTTTGTTGGGGAGCTCATAGAAATAATTATCTTTCCTTTCTTCCTTACAAGGCTCGCTTATTTACCAAAAGCTAAAGTCCGCCTGCTTTAATTTTCCGTCTAGGGCAGTGCTCGGCTACACGTTGTTTATTCAAGGTACTAACATTCCATGTGTAGGTCATAACGTAGTTGTTCTGTTTCAATTTTACGGAGTCGCCATCAGTGGATCTGTCCCTGGTTACTGTAACTACAATAGTAGTGTTTTTGTGTGGTTGAGTAGTTAACTCTTCTTGTGAGGTGGGATTTTTGTGGTATTAAAAGGCATCGTATATTCCAGAGCCAATAACCTTCTTCGAAAGAATTAGAGCTGCCAACACAGAATGTTCTTGAGGAATTTCCCGTCTTCTGCATGTTTGCGCAGTAGCCATTGGCAAAATTCCACTCTTCTTTCCGCATCACCTAGTAGTAAATCCTGTACCGGTGTCAAATGGAAAGGGTGTAATATATTTCTCTGTACAGTCCTGTGAATTCTGGTTCTGGGAAGTTTCAACTGCACAACTAGTCTGCGGGCACTGACTTAAGGTTGAACTTCCACATAACGCAAAATCCCATCCTCAGCTTCTGCCACTGCTGCATCTGAACGTCCTTCTCTTATTTTTTTGGTGCGGTTAACCCGGTATCAACGAGGCGCTGATACGTATCAGCGAATAGCCGGATGCAGGGTATTCTACGATTTGGGTATAATCTTTGTTACTCCAATCTTACCAACGAAGCGTTTCTATTGCATCGTTTTGAATACATTTTGTGGAGATCATCTTATCAATCCGCTGTTCACTTACAGAGCAAAATGTCGATTGTAGACCAGTTGAAACAAAATTGAATGTCAAATTAAAAAAAAAGAGTAACAAGGAATTATTCTTTATTACGATTTTTTTTCCTATTCGACAATTAACTGTTAACTGATTTGCTCATAGGTACGCTAGTTTATTATTCTTACTTAATTTTGTTTGACAAAGAATGTCTTTTACGACAAAATCTGTTGATCGTAGGTAAAAAAGTTTCTAAACATAATTTTAAGAAAATTCTGCAAGAATAAAAATTTCATAAAATTTAAGAAAATTTATTAAGTTATCGACCTCAAAATAAGCCAGGCGATGCCCAGTTTAACTGATCGGCGAAATCGACATTTCTGGGTCTTCTTCGATACTGCCCACTACGGCGGTTAGGTTTTCTTAATTTCGCTCCAATCTCAGCCTGGTTGGTGGCTTAACATCCAAAAGAGTGGAGTGTACTCCCGCTTAAACTTGTCCACAGTGTGACGAATTGCCTGCACGCTGAAGCCATGATGATGACCGACTTCACGACGAAATTCACGTTGCGTATTCACAACTGAGCCGGAATTTGGATATTAGTTTCTAATAATTTCGTTCAGTAAGCGTAAAGCAATGCATGATGAAATATTTTGACAGCTGGATGTCACTGGTAACTCTGACAGCTGCTGCAACATAACAATTGGAAAAACTTTTATTGCTAACTGGTCACCCTATACAATACACGTATTATGCAAGTTTTGCTTTACGGCGCATAAGCCTTGACATTGACTTTTGAAAATGCTCTCGGGTGCTTCGAGTGAAAAGATCTTTGCATCAATGGAGAATGAAGGAAACGTTTCAACAGTGAACTGTACAGTGATACAGACAGGAAAATTCGGATAGCCCGGCTAGGATGGTTAGCTTACACCCATAGACTACACTACTTCGACCCAGAAAGTTCTCGACTCCAATCTAGATGGACAACGCAATAGAGGACGACCTCATCTTAAGTGGCGTACACAATTGGAGGGGAACTTTAGACAACTTCGTGTACACAATTAGAGGCAGCTGGCAAAAGACCGCCAAAGCTTTAGAGGTTCTGATCCACTCAGGTCTGTAGTGCCATCAAACTAAATATTTGACAGCATTTAAAAAGACGAGCTTTATAGAGACATGTCTGTGGCATCTCTGCCAAACTCGCCATATTGTGCAGAATGATGATGAAGAACGCTTCCGTAAAGGTTAGAAGTAATTTTACTTTGCCAGCTACCAGCGATATTTCACTTCTGCCTCTGCAATTAACCAAACAACAAAAATGGGGGTTAAGCTGTGAAAGAGGGTAAAATCAGGTTTATGCTGCCAACGAGAAGAGACTTACAACATCTGCAAATAGACACAATCGAGGTAGCTAGAGATTTTGTCTTTCTTGTCATGGTGACATCTCACCCAACATCAGTCGAAGAGCTACACCTGCCAATCACTATTTCTTTGGCCTAAGAATTCAAATGTGTGGTTATGAAGAAGGAAAATCTTCGGAGTTCTTCCGGAATCCGCGTTGCTTTTTAGGGATGTACGAGTACTTATGATGCGGTCAACTGGAGATGCCCGAGGATTCCTAACTGACATTGAATGAAAATATCTTTCTTTTAGTTTGATGAACAAACATCTGTTGCCTGTTGCCTGTTGTCGATACACTAGATGAGGTAGAGCCCCATGTTATACGGAGAGTTTGTAACGATTATTTGATTTCTAGCCACTTTCTAGCTGGTTTTTCATCATCAAAACTGCAATGCATGCTTCTCTGAGTTCAGAATTAATGTGGCTCCCAGCGTTCCCTGTACTAAAATGCCAAGTTAGGATGGACTTTCTTCGTGATGTTGCTGCTGTCTTAAGATGCACGAATAATACGAATAATTTCTTCGGACTCAAATAAGGTCCGAATAAGTTTTCTTCTACTTGCATGACATCTCTATTAGTTTTCGATGCTTTCATGACGAAGATATGGATACAGATACACGTGATTCAATTGAATTTTCTCAAAACTGTGCCCAAAATTGAAACGATTGTTACGACTCTGCAGTTGATGGCTATATTTAGCAGGGTATCGAAGCTATAGTTTTTAGTTATAAATGACTTTTATTTCATTTTAAGTAGTTTACAAAAACAGTAATTTCTAAGTCTCTTTTTTGGCATGGCTGATAGCCGTCTACCAGATTGACAATTATTTGTATATCCATAGACCGGGTATATAAAATTAGTACAAAAATAAAAACATAAAGAAAAAATAAACTACATTATGTAAATATAATTTAAAAGTCCTCCTCGATAATACGTCTTCTATAGCGAAGGGCATTCAGTGCAAAATTGTACAATAAATCCCATCCTTGCTGTCCATTCAAAATGCGGATTGCTTCTTCTTCATCTATGATGCTTGCACCAAAGAATTGTAAACGGAATTCCCTTAAATTGGGCCAGATGGCAAGAAAATGAAAAATATCTTCTCTTACTTTTAGGTTGCACATATTGCACAGGATTGGTAGTTCTGGGCGGTGTGGTATAAAATTCAGACTTATCAGCTCTCCTCTCAATTTAAATATTGTGCTTATTTTATCTGCTGAGTAGGAATTTAAAAAATATGTACTTTCTTGCAGATGATAATTTACTTTAATACATCCTGTGCTGAGATGATTGGGCTTCATTCGCAAATTTGTCATACAAGTATTTAGCATTTTCTTTAAGTAAGGATGAAAATTGAGTTCTTATTAAATTAGGCTCCAAATTTTCTGTAATTTCAAGGCTAAGGCCACACTCTGACGCTAGATTCCGCCACTCATTCACGAAAATAGCTCCTGTTGCAATAATGTGTGTAAGGACGATTTTCGGCAACCTATTTCCATCCATTGACATTACTTTGACTACATAGTCAAAGTGTAATTTAAGAGTCTCTAAGAATAAAGGGGGCATTCCAGTTTCCAAATATAGCATATAGTTTGGTGTATTACACGGTAAGCGAAAAATTCGCTTCAAGAAGTATCGAAAGAAGATCTCTACTGCTGGGAAAGGACGGTATCCCCAAACTTGAGCTCCATATAACAGTATTGACGTAGCGGTTGCACGAAACAGTTTATATTTTGAACTATGAGACACATAGTTATTCGAAATGCACCGCCCCCAGACGGAAGAAATTGCTCGTTTAGCATCTGATAACTTTGCCTCCAAGTGTTTGTTTAGATTTAAATTGCTTGTTACCAGAACCCCAAGGTATTTAAACCAGCGCACATTTTCAATTATCTCGCAGCAGTACGTCCATCTTTCATATCTGGAATATCTGCCGCCTCCATTTCTGAATACCATTGTCTTGGACTTCTCTAGATTAACAAGCAAGTTCCAGCATTTACAGTATTCGCTGAGCCTATTCATCATGAGTTGCATACAATTTGCCGTGTCAGCAAGGAAGACAATGTCATCCGCATACATCAGCGCCGGGATCTTCGTTTGGCAAAAATTAATTCCTCCGCCTACAGCATCTGTTATGTCGCTGATGAACAATATAAAAAGTAATGCGCTCAAAATACACCCTTGCCTCACACCCATTGTTGATGTAAATTCTTCAGATATGGATTCTCCATCCCACACAAACGCAACATTGTTTTCATACATTGCTCTTAGAGTAGGAATGACTTTACTCGAGATCCCAATTTTGTACAGTTTGTAAAATAGTGCTTCACGTGGTATGGAGTCAAATGCCGCTCGGAAGTCAACAAAGAACGCGTACAACTTTTTATCGTTCTTTTTATAAATTTCTGCAATATTAGTAAGAACAAATATTTGGTCGACACTGGAATAGCTTTCTCTGAAACCTGCCTGAAATTCTGACAAAATCTCGTTACTTTTAACCCACTGAGCTAGTCTGTTATATTCTAGGGCAGCAAAAAGCTTAGCTGACGGGTTCAAAAAAGATATTCCTCTATAATTATTTGGATCGTTGAAGTCTCCTTTTTTATGTAGTGGATATATTATTGCTTTTTTAAAACTTTCCGGTATATTTGCCGACTCATATATTCGATTGTATTCTGACGTGAGCGCATATACGAATTCAGGAGTACAGTTTTGATAAAACTCATAGGGAATACGGTCTTCTCCTGGCGCTTTTCTACTTTTTGAGTTATCGATTACTTTCTGTACTTCTTGAATTGAAAATGGTGCATCCAGAAAATCGTTTGTAAAGAGAGGAGCTGCATACTGGAATAAAGCGGAACTTTGTGTGGTGTTGAGAAGGCTGCGAAAGTGTTCTCTCAAAAGTGAGGCTTTTAACGCGGTAGCGATTGTATTTGTTTGTCCATTTACGTACTTTACCGCTCTCCAAAACTCAGAGGATGATCTTGAGTTATTTACAACAGCAATCTTTTGTTATTCATAAGCTACCTTTTTTGAGTAACACAAGTGTTTAAAGTCCTTGTTTCCTTCGTTGTACATAGCTCTAAAAATTTCGGTGTTCTGTTCTCGGTACAATTTTAAAAAGCCAAAAGACCTACATCTAGCATTATTACACTCTATGTCGAACCATCTTTGCTTGTAGGGGCTTTTAATATCCTGCGGTTTGAACGGTGGGACTGCAGTTTTAATAACATTCGTCAAGGCCTCAATATTTAACGGAGTGTTTGAGTCGTATAAACGCTCTAGGTGGAGATTTATTATATTCTGGAAGCTACTACGCATTTTTTCGTTCCAAACCAGTTTATAATTTTAGTTGGGTGGTGTTGGTTTCATTTGATGAACCGGTTACGATGCATTTAATTTCGAGGGGCATGTGATCCGAAAATTGTTCCACACCTACTCGGAAATCGGCCACAAGCTGTTTCCAAGTTCCGGAGATAAAACAGTAGTCAATTACAGATGCGGCTGTTCCCCGAATAAAAGTATACTCGCCATCACAGTCACCTTCGCAGCATCCATTCAAAACGTTACAATCGAAGGCATCAACCAGCTCAAGTAGTTTTGTACCCTTCTTGTCACAAACTTCGTCTTTCGATCTACGACTCACATGTATGATTGAAGCATTATATCCGCTTACAAAGTTGTTCTGAGACACACCAATCCGTCCATTGAAATCCCCTATAAGCATAAGATTTACTACGTCTATATTGTGTAACGCTATACAACAACGCTAAGAAAAGTGTGTCCTACTAAATGGAGACTATGTTGAGAAATAAAGACATTTCTTCCCAAATTTTGTATTTACTTGGTTCGGCACTACCCTCGTATATTGTCAAGAGCCTGGGACCATATTGCGAAAGAAGTAGCGTCGTCATCGCTTTTCAATTCAATTTATTCAAGGCGAAGAAAAAATAAAAACAAACCCGTCCCCATGTCATTCGAATCACAATCGTCCCACTAAAACATCGACGACACTCGTACACAGAGTTTCCATTACATTACTCCCCCGCTCGATGGAGGTTCTCAAATTTATTTTTGAATTTATGTTTTCGATATAATATTTCAAATTTACGGGAATTGAATTGAACACAACACAACAAATCAGACTCAATTGGCATGATCCAGTCCGGTTGTTTGCGTTGTCATAGTTCTTGTCGCCTTCATCTGTTTTCGAGTGGTTTTTTTTTAAAATTTTAAGAAAAATGCATTTTAAGTAAAATAATGGAACAGCAAATTTTCATAATTTTGAGTTTAACGGGCCATAACTTTTTTGTTGCTGCACAGATATACTCAAAGTATTTAAGACTTGTATGCACTACTAAATTATCTTTCCGAAATGTCTAAAACTATCTTTGTACCTGTACTAGTTTAGAAATGGATTGAAAAGAAACTTGAAATGGAGTGAGAATAGATCCACCCCCTGAGATACAATTTCTTGTTCGGCGGAACTTCGGGAATATGCCCTTAAAGGATTATACTGCTAAACTGGGACACCCTGTGTATCAGCATCCCCAAGGTATGCAAGTCAGTTCATCAGTTGACTTTGAAGCGTGAATTAAGAGATGTGATTTAGTGGTTTAAGTAAAAGATAAGAAAAGCGTTGATAAATTGGATTGTATTGAGATAAGCGATTAAATTGTGAATTGTAACTAATAACTATATTGAATAAAGTGATTTGTATTGGAAAGAAATAAGTTCTATCATTTGTACCCACACGAACATTTTACAATATGTACACTGTACACACGCAAATATTGTCTATCATCTACAAAATACAATATTATACTAAACCGAACTTGCACTTTTTGATTCATGTAAAAGTGCAATCAAAAGATCATCTTTGTTGATATTCATGTCCAAAGTTGTACGACATTTAAATTGTCTGGAAAATCTCAATCATGCGCCCAATTGTCTACTTGTCATGCATGACACACAAAGAGCTATTCATCATGGAAATCCAATAATTCCCCATACGCAAATCCAATTTTGTTGACTTTATTGCCTTCTTGTTGCTTTACCACCTTTTCTCCGAAATACCTCTATTCTGGGCTACTATGATACGTTGAAAGCTTTTGACTGCCTGTCTGGGACAGGAGAAATGATTTGCGTGTTCCGTGCAAAAAAATGGACTTCAATCATTATATATTCTCAGTCGTAGCATAGGGTAAATTTACCACATTAGTTGACTTCTAACATAGAGAATATGATATTCATACAGGAAACTTTGATGTGGAAACTGTGCCGACAGGACTCAGTAGTAAATGTATTGTAAAAGACAATCATCTCCTGACATCCAACCAACATTTGTTACGGCTTACTACACGTATATCCATAAAGTACGCTATAGAGATCGACAGTACTATCAAAGGTTCCCATATTAATCCATAGGTACATCGAACTCCGATTCTATTGTAATCACGACATTGCTGAAGAGAAAGGATTCAAAATATGCCAGCCAGGCACGCTATGAGGAGGAGCTCGCAAATCCACCTAAACTCAGAATAAGACTGCTAGTCTCATGTTTGAAACTAACTTCTAATCTGACCAGATCAAAACGGGCTCACAACAAGCTCTTACCATCGAAACTGTAAATAAGCTAAGTATTGCAATCCGCGAATCTGGTATCAGGCATCGGTTGTAGTGACGGATGAAGGTATTAAAGACGGTTCTGCGATCTTTGATGACCAATAGCACATTTCCAGTTGTCCTCCAAAAATGTGTAGATCAATGATAGCTTAGCTTCTAAATATATCAAAAATCAATTCAGATAAACACTTGTTTTTCATAAGTTTAAGACCAACCAGCCCGAATTGCTTCGATCTTATAGACATGCCATTTGACATAATGCCACTGGGTTTTCTGTTGTCGCAAAACACGAAGTTAACTTTTCTTGCAATCTGGAATGACTTATCTAAAATCTGAACCTGGAAAGGAATGTAGTCTGATGTTTATGGATGGCTCTAAAACCAATTTAGTATAAGGCTTCACTCATGCATGTTCTCGAAATTAATATATGTATACCACATTGATCAAAACGGAATTTATTCTGAAAATTAAAAATACAAGTTTATTCATCTAAATCTATATTGCCCCCTTCAAAGTAATCCCCATCGACTGCAACACACTTATGCCAGCGCTTGACTCAATCCTCGAAGCATTTCTTATATTCAGTTTTCGGTATGTCCATCAGTGCTTCCTGTGATTTTTCCATTACTTCCTCTCGGCTACTGAAACGCGTTCCCAGTAGTGGTTTTTTAACTCGATTGAACATAAAGAAGTCACAGGGAACCAAATCAGGTGAATTCGGTAGCTGTTGGATGGTATTTGTTGCATTTTTCGTCGAAAAATTACGAATAACGATGCACTGTGTGACGGTGCATTGTCATGGTGAAAAATCCACGAGTTTTCTGCCCACAATTCTGGTCTCCTTCGGCGAATTGATTGACGGAAACGTCTCATAACGCCAAATTAATACTCTTTGTTTACTGTCTGGCCTTCTGGCAAAAATTTATGATGCACTACACTGTTGTAATCCATGAAAACCGTGAGCATTGCTTTTTTTTTGACTGAAAACGACGTGGTTTTGTTTGGTATCGGCTGATTTGGTGAACGCCATTCACTTGCCTGATGTCTGGATTGCGTGTCGTACACGTCTCGTCTCCAGTAATGATCCTTTTGATGAATGTGGGATCGGATTTAGACTCGCAAATCATCTCTTTTATGACGTCAAAACGGTCTCTTTTTTGCATGAAATTGAGGTCTTTTGGCACCAACTTTGCTGTCACACGACGGAAATCATTAACCAAAATGTTTTGGACGGATCCATAGGCAATGTTCAAGTCCTCCGATATCTCTCTGATGGTTAATTGGCGGTTATTGACCAACATTTCTTTTACTCCATCAATGTTTTCGCCGGTTTTCGATGGCGATGATCTGCCACTGCGTTCATCTTCTTCGATTGACTCAGGACCACTTCTGAACAGCTCGTGCGAGGTTTGTTGTTGCAAATTTAAATCCATTTCTAAAATTAGAAGAGATATATGTACTCTTGGCTATTTAACTTTTGTAAATATCAAGCTATGACGCTAAGATTTAGAGGGAATGTCAACAATAGATTTACCAACTTAACAAAAGAAACAGATCTCAAATCAGAACAATGGGAGCGCCACAAGGTGGTTATTCCGAGAATTTTTGATCAAGGTAGTATGACCTTAATACTCAATTGCCTTCTTAGCCCAAAGAAACAGCGATTGGCTAGAGATTTTTGGTTTTATTTCATTTAGGTGTTGTTGGCAGAATTGATAGCAGAGCCAAGACAAAGTCCCTTACTACTTCGAAGTTATAGCTGTTGACTGTGTCATTCTGTCCAATTCGCTGATGTTGTGTGTCCCTTGTTTTTGACAGGCATACACTTGGTTTTTTCCTCATTTATCCTTGAAGGGTTGTAGTAGTTTTTGCCTCAGTTATTGGTCATGTTGGAATTACACACGCTGCCAAAGTCTTAGTGATAGAGTATAGACGTACGCAATTCGTGGAATATCCTTTCGACATCGAAGATGCCCGACCAATCCGTCATTGGCAAAGTAGACGGACGTTGCCAAAATGGTGTCAAAGATGATAAATTTGGGGGATAATTGAAGAATCGAAGTGTCCGGGGAGATCCTCAGTACTCCTCGTGAAGAAGAAGTTTGCAACTAGAGATTTTGTGTAGATAATCGACGTCCCAACAATGTCACCAAGAAGCTACAAACTACTGAGAATCGATGACACTTTGAATACGCTTTTTGAAGGTAAATGGTTTTCGACACTAGGCCTTAAAAGTGGATACTGGCAGGTAGAAATTAACCGAAAAGGTCATGAGAAAACGGCCTACATTTGGACCGCCGTGAAACGCTCCAGCTACCTTCGAGCGATTAATTGAACGTACGTTGCAAGAGATTAAGTAAAACACCTACGTAGTCTATTTGGACGACGTTATCGTCATAGGTAAGACGTTTGGCATCGTTCAGCATCGTGAAAATTTAAAAGAGGTATTAGAGAGGCTGCGGAGCATTCATTGAAGCTGAACCCATAAAAATGTGCCTTGTTCCGTCCGGAAGTAAAATATCTGGGTCACATTATATCAGCGGAAGAAGTGAGGATAGATCCGGACAAAATTGGAACGATGAAAAATTGGCCTGTCCCCATAGATACACACCAACTGAGAAGCTTCTTCGCCACGCATTAAATAATTTTTCTGGCATTATATTGTATAAGAAACCCAGTTCTATCTATTGCAGTAGGTATCACTGTTGAAATTATAAGGCACCACAGAATCCATTTCCAATATGGCTAGCTTCACTTTGTTTGTTTAGCTTGCAATTAACTGTTTTACGTTAAAATAGCTTCCGCGAAATTAATTCCATAAAATCCACACGGTTTAAAGTCCAGTGACTCATTTCGTTTTCGCTTTTTATGTTAACGATGGGAAAATGCACCAGAACCTGTTAGTTCCCCGACAGACAAAAAAAGACAACAACAATTGCTATCTACATATTATAAGAGTATGCCCGAGTGCGGGATAGTGATCCACTAAGCATCTGTGATTTATCCATGACTAACTTGATCCATTTCCACATAACATAACACATCCCATGGTTTGGTTAAGTACCACCGACAGTCAGTTTATTCAATTCTCGCAAGCATCCCACCTAAAAGACACGAAGTCCACATCCATTAGAATTCAGAACTCTCATTGACTAGCCGACTGAGACCCCGGCGAAAGCGAATTCAGTTGTGAGTTACGCGGCAAAGTGAACAGACGTTAAACAAGTGTATTGGCAAGAGAATTAATTTTTGCCTAAAAAAAAAAAAAGTATCTTTTATCTGCGTTGTACCAGTAGTGTTAATTTTTTGTTTATTTATATTTTCGCGAAAACAGTCGGGAAAAGTTTTTAGTTTTTGTGCAAAAAAATAAAACGCGATTTTCTAAGAATTAATTGTGAACTTTTTGCCGGTGGGGCGTTCTTTTTTTATAAAATCCAAGAACAATGAATGATACACATGTAGCTGTGGAAATGGATAATTTACCAGACGGACAAAGAGATCGGGTAAGTTTGAGTGGATTTCTGACGAATTTATGAGTAAAAGGTACCACAACACGGCACAGATTCTTAGTCATACGGTTTTGGTAGTAAAGTATCCATAATTTGGTCCATTTTAACCAAATCATAAAACCCAATGAACCTGGGGAAATTCCCTAGACTCGAATAGTTGTGAACAAAAAAAAAGAACCTGTTTGGTTGATCATTAGATACTTTGTGTGAGATTTGTCTCGAATTTGTCACCGGCATACATACAACAATTATGCATGCAGTTAAAATTAGACTTATCGGAATCAGTTTCCACGGTGTCTAGTCGTTTAAAAATAGTCAAAAATGTCAAAGATATTCTTGAGAAATTGCAACGGCGCGGAGTCGTCAGCAGTGAGACAAAGCAGCGATTCTGATGATAAGTAATAAAATACAATTGTATCTATTATACAATTTTAAACTATACAAAATCGATTCGAATAGATGGGATTGCGTGACAAGCACTCCTTGTGTTTGAAATTCATATATTCAAGAGTTCAAGCATTTAATTTGCACTTTGTTAGCACTTCCAGCTTAGGGGGTTTCTGCGCACCCAATACGACTTCTCTCGGAGCCTTTTCATGCATTATTAAATTGTGTTTTTCATCTGAGAGAATTATCATGATTCCCCTGAATCTATTTGAATCGGATGAGAATACTCGTACTCGGATTTCTGAATATATCATGACTTCTCATGTGACCTTAACTGTGATTGTTCTATAGAAATGGAAATGATCGATTCTATAAATGTCTTTACCTACACTCATTTAAGGAGTTGCAGGCGATTACTGGACACAAGACTATCTCAAGGCTATTGAGGTTGTTATAGAAATGCCTTCTGTTCATATGTGGCGATTCATTATCTCCATAATTGTTTGGTGTTGGTTAGTTGGTTGTTATCATTTGTGGTAGATTTTATATTTTAAATTTACGACAAGTTCTATATTTTCCTACGACTTCATTTGCATGCGGTTTTAAGGTCGTTCAACACGATTACAGATAAGAGAGTTGAGAAACGAACCGACAGACTGAAGTAGTTATTAATAAAAATAGCAGTGATTTAGAAAAACTTAATCTAAATAAACAAATGTCTTAAGCTGGCATGCAGAATTATGTAGAACAGCCTCTTAGATAAGCGTTGCTTAGAAAAATGAATTTAAAGCATGATGATCAAATGTTATTTGAGAGAAAATGCCTGGGAGTTGAGGTGTCACTTCTTCTGATTTTCATCAAAATTTTGTATTAGATGCCAATTTCATCGTTATCGCAACTATCCCATTAAGTATTCGAAAAGTCAATTGGGTACCCCTTACCTAGTCTGGTACCATACTTAGACCTTACTCAAAGAGACTTACTTGTCTTTCACAGTCTTATTTAGCTCTTTCACTCTAAGTCCAACAGGTTCTTTAAGATCTTAAATGATGTTGTTGGGCAACTCATATGGCTAGTAATTGAATCTCCTGCTCAAAACCGGTCAAAACAAATGGATCTAGATATATTTTAATGAATTTTTCTGTCGAAATAAACTAGAATATTTTCATCAAGTTTCGATAAGCTCCATTCTCCAGAGCCGTTTAGTGCGGTTGGTATGATTATGGTCCTATTGCGTCGTATGACTTGTCAGATTGTGTCGCACAATCGGTAAACGGATTGTGATTATCGATGTAAACTGCAGAAGCTTACAACTTTGACCTGTGGTGAACTGCTAATTATGACGCAAGATCATCTTTGAATAGCTTTGCTGTTAAGCAGTCAGGAGAATAATCGAAAAAAATAAAGAAGAGAAGCGAATGGTAATTAAAACGAGTATCTCTGTAAACGAATTCTTTATAATATTTATTAGGTGTTACCTTTCCTGTGGTCTGCAAACAAGTGGGCGAGGAGTTCACATAGCAAGATCCACCAACGAAACCGAAACCCGAAACGAGAGAAATTCAAAGAAAAGAAAGAGGGAAGAGAAATGCTGCAAGTGCAGAGTGCGCGAATTCATTACGAGTGGTGAATAAACTCAAATGCTTCGGTTTCGATGATAGATTTTGCTGGGTGGCAAGAGCCCATCACAAAACTTAATTGCTTAAATATTCATGGGTTACAAATTAGCGAAGAAAACATTTTAAATTTTATGAATTGAATTAGATAGCACATTCCAAAATACTGCCTATTACACTATGGATAGATTTTCTTCTTCACCGCTGCGTATATGTGATTGCATGTCATTTGTTCCCTTGCAAGATCCTTCTAATTACTAAAAGGTCTTTACATTGAGTGCGGCCTTGCATTATTCACCTCACCTATTGCGGATACCAAGTTGTCAGGGGCCCCTTTAATTTGAAGGCACACTGAGCCGGAGCGGTGATATCTATTAACTCAATATGTGTATGTCCTAGTCAAAGAAGCAGCTGTACTTTAGCCCTTCTGACCAGGTCAGTGTCGTTGTTATATCTTATTGCATAAGAATTTTGATAAGGGTCTTGTACAGTGCTTCTTTCGTTGTCCGTAAGGGGGACATATTTCTCAGTTGTCACGTTAGTTCGAAGAAACATCCATTGGCAAGAGTGAGTCTTCGTTGGCTGTGCCATTGCTTGAATGTGTAAAAAGTAGTCGTTTGCCACATTAAAAGTTTGCTGTTCCGTCGTGCTGTTCGAGGCGTCAGTGTGTGTTAAAGAAATTTACAAATATTTGAAGTATTGGTCTGTAAGTATCACATGATTTTCCAAGTTTCTTATGAAGAAAGTACATGAAGAAAGTACATTTGTTAGCACTGATTTTGACTCTACTGTTATGTTTCGATTTTTATGATCTCGATGATGTTGTAATTTCTGCATAAGCACCATAGTGGAAATATAGTCTACATATACTTATCCCTCGCAAGAAATATAGTTGCTCTTGATAGTTCAAAGGCATTCGACAGAGTTTGGCGTCACGCTTTTTTGTCAAGTGACTTATATTTGGGAGCGATACCCGAATTCAAAAAAACAACTTCTTCTTTTAAACGTTGAAACTTTATTAACAAAAAAGGAACTCATGTATCTGAATTGTATTTATACACATTTTATGCTGACTGTTCTTACAAAAACGTGTGAATGAAAATGAATTTTGATACTAGATACATTGTTGTGAGACAGAATGCAATGTGAGCCAAACAAAAATTAGACAAACAAAATAAATATTATGCGAACAGTTTATTGATATGTGACTCTTGGTTGGGTTGTACGAGTATGTAACTCGTGCAATAGATTACAAGTCTGATATCTCCACAAAATAATTGCTGGTGTGCCCCAGGGCTCCGTTCTGTCTCCGACACTCGTTGTCTGCCACTTCGAATCCAGTATATTCCTTTGCGCGTGACAGTACTCCCTATATTCTTATTCGTTTTCAGAGTCACATCATTGCTCTTTGGCGGTGGAACAGGAAAGTTCATCCATGAATGACACTTGCGTAGAAAGTATGTGCGTTACGTTAGAATAACCACATGCTCGATGTCGCCAAAAATGCTGCGAAATGTCTGGATTGCGTGAAACGATGTAACAAATGTTTCACGCCCTCAGATTTGGCTTCAATATGAAAGAGATTTATCAGCTTCTAGGGCTTCTGCACTTGCTAGATAGGATTCATAGTCGTATGATAAAACTTTTAGGTGACGAAGACCAGTTAGACAATTGACACCCTGGGACACCATCATAGTCCCTCCTGTCTTATCGTGTTCTATCGCTGCTTCCACCATCAGTTGTCCATCGAAATTGCCAATACGATTCCGCCGTCCAAACCTTCAACCGTAACACATATTTCATCAGGTCATCAGTTTACCGTCCAGTCAACTTTTGGACATACTCTGAAACTCCGAAATATTCCATATCGCGTATGGAATGTTCTGCCTAGCTCTTTACTTCCTAGTCAATATAACCTGCTAACATTCAAAACCAATGTCCATCGGTACCTCTCCTTCTGTCCTCCCTAATTTTCCCTCGACTGCCATGTGTTCAAACATTTTAAGAGTACGCAAGTTATTTATTTAAAAAAAGCACTTATCTTTGACCTCGGTACTCTCTGCTTCTTTCGTTTCATTTCTGAAAGCAGCTGTTCCTCCCGGCTCCTTTGGTCATAGAGCTCACAAGCAGCTATCGTTTTTCTTTGCAACGTCCTCTTGCACATCTCGTTTTTTACTGCATGCACTCTTCATCCAACCTGGAATTGTATTTTTGTGCTGGTCGAGTAAAATTTAGCATTTAAGATGTGATGCCTCTCTCTCTCTCTCTCTCTCTCTCGACGTAAAATTTCTTCATAGTACGTCTTTGTGGTTCTCTGTTAACCGGGATATTCACTTTCGGACCTTGTCTACAATGAGGCATTGATTCGATGTTGGCTCATCGAAACGTTCCAACATCCAAAATAATGGAGCTGTGCCATAGGTGAAACGCAAAGTGATCCAGATCCCTTCGTGAATGTTAAGGTGTAGGAAACGCGTGCTTTCTATCCATTTCGAGTGTTAGTTTTCAGTAATACTGAAGATGGTCGCCTTTCATACTTGACAATAAAATCACCAAGGACGATCTCAAAGTCGTGTTTAGGACATTGCTACGTGTTTTCGAAGAGCTCTTATAAAGTTCTGTGATGAAGGCATATCAGGCTTATGTTGTTGAGTTTAGTCTTGATGAGGAATGTTATTAAGCCTTCGCCAGATACCTGAAGATCAAGACTGCTTGCTCGGCCTTCCACTGCCCGACTGGTCGACTTCGACATCCCGTACGATATAATTTATCCGGAGAGGGAGGACTGGGAAAAGAATGCAATAATCAGGTCAAATGAAATTGCAATTTTCAGAGATGGCTCAAAAACAGAGGAAGGAACAGGTTTTGGTGCTCAAGGCACTATGCAATCGGAACCGGGTAAGACTGTGTTGGGTGCCAAAACACTGCGGTATTAAAGGAAATGAACAAGCGGACGAGCTTGCAAGAAAAAGAGGGCTACTCGACAATAAGAGGGGCACTATCGAGGAAAAAATCACAAAGAATGCACACTTAGGTTGTCAAGCCTTGAAGGACACAGGGTATTCAAGGCTCTTTGGCCGTTTTTTGACGGCAAAAGGTCTAGCAAGTTAATAAAACTAAACAGGGATAAGCTTAGAACAGTAATAGGAATCCTGACAAGACACTGTCTCCTGCGGCAGTACGCAAAGAGACTCAAATTGTCAGATACGGATATCTGGAGATTATGTGGTGATCTGCAAGCTGTCGAGGACATAACACACCTGTAAATGCGAGGCTGTATCGCAGAGTCGAAGAAAATTTTTAGGAAAATACTTTTTCGAAAGCCTAGTAGACTAGGCCTTCCTAGCTTTTGCAAGAAAATTGGGTGTTTCACCAGTTAGATTGTTTAGGTTTTTGTCATTTGAAGACAAATTCAATTGGTTCCACAGGGACCGCGATGGGCCCATTTTGGTGCCTAGTGTCTGTATGATGGCATATCCATCACATCCCTGTTTAACCTAACATAACCCACAACTTCGAGCAATTTTTTTCATTACAAATTAAATATGTTTGGAAAGAGTCGCTCTGATGGAAGTTCTTTCTTACTCCGCTGTTAAGAAGCAGGGGATCGTTATCGAAGGGTCTAACCCATCGTATAAATTACAGAAAATTTCTTTCGTGTAGAATTTGTTTCATTAATGTGTCCATTTAATACAATTCAAGACTTTTTTTATCTTCAACTATAGTAATCCCGAAATCTTTTTGTTCATTGTCATTTTTTATGTACCATGTGCATAGTTATGGATAGCGTTATCAGCGAATCAGAAAAGATGGTCCCTTCTTCTTACGATTTATCACGGGTACATAGAAGCTAAAAACGCGGACTAAAAATACTTCCTTGCGGAACGCCAACCAAAATCTTTTCAATCGCCTGAACTGACTTCCGTACGTTATATCGACAAGTTAACCCCCGAGAGATGTTGTCAGAATATTACACTACAAGCCTTCATATTACACCTATGATCTGACAGGCAAATCTTCAATAGTAATTTCCAGTTAATCATCTTCTTGGTGTACCTAGATAGGGTTCAGTTAAGTAGTAGTAGGAAGTCCAGGAGATTATCGCCTCGATTTGTGTGTACAGTGGAATATAAAGAGCTTCCTGTAATATGTTATTTTATCAAATTCTTATCATTCGTATTATGCTCTCTGGTATGTCCTTGAAATGTCGAGCACAGAGCCGACTAGGATACCAAAGACTACGGGTGGACCGCTTTGTGAAAGACTGTCCCCTTTTAATTTACACGTACATTTTCGTCATATACCTTTATTTGATTTTTAATTTATTTCATTTGCAAATTTATTATGTTGCATTATATCAGTCCCACGTACATTACTGTAGAAGATTTGAATACCAGAATTAGCCTCAGTCAAAAACGTAGTTTCCAGCGTGAAAACCAAGGAATGTTCACGGTTTTGTACTCACCAGGCAGTGGACATTTACACATTAATTACACTGAAAACCACTCCAATAGTCCAATCCACAGCCAACAAATGAGCACATTGTGCATGGTTTACAGAAATGTGGTTAAGTACGACCGGATATATCTGATCTTGCCCACGACTTCTCTTCATGATTTCGATGCATGCATGTGATGTAATTTATTACTCTTGCGCATTCAAAACGTACTCGAGTTTAACTGCAAGCCTTATATAATTTGTAATGTCTTGATTGAGATTCTAGCAAAAGGATAGAGTCTTCTGTCAGCATTATTAATGTTGAGATCATGAGAAGTTGATATGCGATCATATTGCAATCGTTGCACTACACGAGTAGATTGTCTTCTGATCGTTTAATATCAAAGCCATATTAATTATAACCTGGAATTCATTCCAAATTTTCTCCAGGCAGATATATGTCTTAATTATCCATTGACTCAGATACTCCGTGATCCTTAGTATTCACTGTTACATTACATAATAGCGAAAAACCATGACCAAAACCCTCAAACCCTCAAAAAAAGAGTGAATTGATTCTAAGAAGTCAAAACATGAGGTAACGTGATCTTCAAAAATAATTATTTACTCTAACCATCAACTACAACACACAACTGAGTTTTTAAGCGAAATTTCCAAGGAAAATATTGCCCTCCTGTTGCGATAAATGGACTCCAGAAGTTTTCTATGAAAAGTTTCTAAAAATATCGGTTGTTTATTTACTGGGAAAACAAACTTAAATTTTATAGGTTCTTGGAAACCATAAAATGCTGAAAAAAATGTAAGCAGAAAATGTATATACCACCAATAGCAGTGTTGGCACCTGGAATTTTTTAATTTTGTTTACAATTTACATTTTCCATTGCTTCATGGTGTGCCAACTCAGACCATTTCTTCCCCTTCTTCTCGATTGATTTTAGCGACACACTTCCACTTTGTTTTCGGCAGATTTAGAAACTCTGGTCCACAAAACCATCGAATTTTCAACAACTCGCTTGGAAAGTCTCCGTGGAAATGATATCCGCCGGATTCTATTTAGAACCAGCATGCTTCAACACTGCTGCCGGTAGTTCGCTATGCATTTTGGATGCCCTATTAGCTCCAAAAAACGAATATGCAAACAACCAACAAAGCACTATTTCTGAGTCTGTCCATAAGAAAATTTCGTCAACTTGGTGGATCAAGTTGGGACACAAGGACACAAATACTGCTACACACATTTTCTTTCATAACTTTAAAACGACCGAATATTTTTTAATATTAAATACTAAAATTAATTAAAAAAAAACGCGAGTTCATTCAAAACGGTCGCCCTTTGAATTAATACAGGCCTTAAGTTGCTCTGGCCATACATCGATAGCTGCAAGCACCTCCTTCATCGGAAAATTGGTTACAGCTAAGACCAACGCGGTCTTTAAGGACTCACTATTAGGGTATCTTTTACCGCATACCATGTCCTCCAACCCCGTCCACAGCTTGTAGTCTAGTGGACTGGCAAATGGACAGTTTTGAGTCCCTATAAAAATTGGAATATTATTTTGAAGCCAAAGTTAGGTAGCCAGCGCAGGGTCTTGTTAAAAGGCCCACTGCTGGTTCGGAAACAAATTGCAATTAAGTGGAATAACGACCTGGTTTAGAACGGTTTCTTGCTACACTTTAGCCCTTCACAAAAATGGAAGTCAGTTACCCCGTCGGAGGATATGTCGCTGGATGATGAACTTTCTCGACTCGTGGAATCAGTTGTGAAGCCTCACCAGATGACCTGGCATAAATCCTGTCATTCTGCTTGTTGAACTTTCCCTATACGGTATCATTTCTTTCATTTGTAAACAAAATTTTTCTGTGGAGGGTGTTTGCGTATTTCAAAAGTGGTCGCTTTGATTTTTCGACTCTTCCGATCGGGGTCGTCCAGAACTTAAGTGGTTTTTTATATCTCCAGTCTCTTCAAATACCGAGCGGCTGCAGCATTTTAAGAACATAACTTTTTTCCACTTTACATTTATGTAAAGTTACTACCGCAATACGATTTTCTTTATCGGTCCACTCCATGGCGAAACAAATCACAAACTGACACTTTTTTAACAGAAGCCCCACCAACAGCTCAGCAGCGCATAATTCTAATTTAGGAATACTTTCGGTTCTAGTTGGAGCAATTCGAGACCTTGCACTCAATAATTGACAGCGCACTTGGTCATATTCATCCACTGTTCATGTGTATATAAAACATCCATAGCTTGGACCGTTTCATCCAAGTTAACTTTTTTTACCAGCAGATTTTGTACGATAATCTTACTCTTAACAATTACGGGGTTAATTAAGCCTAACGGATCTAAAATGGCAGACAGCTCAATCAGAATAACACGCTAAGTAATATTATTCGCAAATTGAATTGCTGGAACCATATACTCGTACTACAACTGATCACCGAATGGAATCCACTTGGTTCCTAACGTCTTAATCATATCAAATTCATTGATTTGTAATGGAATTTCCCTCTGCTTTTCCGGAACTTTACATTAGTCCACCATTTCCGCAAATCTAATCCCATTTTTTGAAGAATGCTCCTGACTTCTGTGTATATATTGAAGATTTCTTCAGCAGAATCTCTTCCATTTAAGAGACCATCCATGTAAAAATCTTCCCTCAATACTTGTGCCCCTAATACTAACGTGTATAAGCAGCGCGTCGCCGCAGATGTTGTTCCATACGTAACTGAACTGATATCCCAGTGGGTCATCCGTGGTATTGTTCCTCAAAGTATGCTCTGATACTTCGTATCGCCTTCCTCACTTTGTATTTGCCGATACTTATGCAAGTAGAGAAAAAAAGAATCTTGAATGACTTAACCATTTAGCAACACCTCATTCACCGAAATATCTGATGGTGTACGACAACTACTATCAAACACTACTCTAAGTTTTCATCGAGGACGATTCTGGCCCATGGTAAATGATATGGGAAAAAATACATCATCCGGTTCAATTGGTTTCAAGAAATTTTATCCATGTGACCTAACTTATCAAACTCTTACATGAATTCACAATATTTCGACTTGAATTGTAGATTTTTATTGAACCTTTTTTCTAATGAAGTGAACCTTCTCTTGACAGTGTCGAATGATTCTCCTAACTTAAATGTACCAATAAACGGCAGTCACACACCCACACCGTTTGGCATTATAGAAAAACCGTACAAAATCGCCAAACAAACTACGTAGGAGAATTCAGGCAAAAAGAATGATAAGAAACCACAACCATCTCCAGCAGAGCAGTAGCTACTTGACCCTGAAAACGTCATAGTCGATAAACGCTACAAGAACAAGCAACAAAATCTACCAACTACCTACTGAAGAAAATATCACAACGAACTGTTTCTGACGACATTGACTGTGATCAGCCAATTTTGTCACATCATCTAATATTGATGTACGAGTATTGTTAACGAGTCCTACATCAGTTTGCCATCATTCTCCAACTGCATCTGAATGCAACAACAACGGCTTTAGCTTAACAAGAGTACGCGACGAGGACGTAGTGAAAGCTCTATTGGAAATAAAGTCCAATGGTACAAGATATGGAAAAAAGCTAAAGTCGTTCCCATAGCCAAAAAGAAAATCTACACCCTTTCGCACTATAGGCCGAGAGCAATACTTCCATTCTTGGCAAAGGTTTTTGAAAAGGCTGCTCTACAACAAATGCAAACTTACTGAAAACGTAAAAGCTTGCTTAACAGCAACTAGTTCGGTATCCGCGCCAAACGAAGCTGCAAGTCATCACTCCTACTAGTGGCGGATGACATTCGCATCGCTTTGGATAGAAAGGATATCCTACTACTTTGAGATTTTTCGAAAGCTTTCGACACTGTTAACCATAGCAAATGAACGGTTAGTTTAGGTTTTAAGTGGTCCATAGGTGGTCTATAGGGAAAGTCCAATTTTAAATCAATTGGCTGGTATCTCGCTAAGAACACGTGTAATGTTGTGTTATAAGGTTGCAATTAACGCTGGTTTATATGAATAGGCGAGTGATTTGATGTATACCCGTAAAAAGTAGTCTAAAGGCGTCAAATCGCATGATCTAGACGGCCAATTCACCGATCCAAAACGAGAGATAAATTACTCACCGAACTCATTTCTCAAATGGTCCATCGATTGTGTAGCATGAATGGACAAACTACGGTTTTCATTAACATTGGTGGATACTGCAGCAATATTTTCTTCTGAAAACTTTGAGATTTTTCGAAAGCTTTCGACACTGTTAATCATAGCAAATGAACGGTTAGTTTAAGTTTTAAGTGGTCCATAGGTGGTCCATAGGGAAAGTCCAATTTTAAATCACTTGGCTGGTATCTCGCTAAGAATACGTGTAATGTTGTGTTACAAGGTTGCAATTGACGCTGGTTTATATGAATAGGCGAGTGATTTGACGTATACCCGTAAGAAGTAGTCTAAAGGCGTCAAATCGCATGATCTAGACGGCCAATTCACCGATCCAAAACGAGAGATAAATTGCTCACCGAACTCATTTCTCGATTGGTCCATCGATTGTGTAGCATGAACGGACAAACTACGGTTTTCATTAACATTGGTGGATACTGCAGCAATATTTTCCTCTGAAAACATTGAGATTTTTCGAAAGCTTTCGACACTGTTAACCATAGCAAATTAACGGTTAGTTTAAGTTTTAAGTGGTCCATAGGTGGTCTATAGGGAAAGTCCAATTTTAAATCACTTGGCTGGTATCTCGCTAAGAACACGTGTAATGTTGTGTTCCAAGGTTGCAATTGACGCTGGTTTATATGAATAGGCGAGTGATTTGACGTATACCCATAAAAAGTAGTCTAAAGGCGTCAAATCGCATGATCTAGACGGCCAATTCACCGATCCAAAATGAGAGATAAATTGCTCACCGAACTTATTTCTCAATTGGTCCATCGATTGTGTAGCATGAAGCGCGGTCTTGCTAGAACCACGTGTTCATCAGGTTCAGCTCGTGCCTTTTGGGCAAAAGAAAGTTCGAAACAAAAAGTTCATTGAACTATATCGGACGCCACGTTACCGTCAAACGTTTTTATCACAGTCATCTTTGAAAAAATACAGGTCAATGATTCGGCCGGACCATATACCGCATCAAACAGTGCATTTTTCCCAGTGCATTGGAAGCTCTTGTATTGCCTGAGGTTGCTCACCAGACCAAATACGGCTGGCAATTTTATTTATTAACGAACCCATTCAACCAGAAATGAGCTTCGCCGCTCAAGAAAATTTTTCGATAAAAAAATAACGCCCACTCACTGGAAAATAGACGCTGAGGCAGGTCGTTCGACTTCAGTTCTTGCACGAGCAGGATTTTGTAAGATTTTAGACCAAGATCCTTTCACATAGTCGAGTAACACAACCCCAGCTTATGCGAACGGCAACGAATGGACAAACCACGGTATTCATTAACACTGGCGGATACAGCAGCAATATTTTCCTCTGAAAGCACTCTACACTTGCGACCTGATGTTGAATAGTGTGAAATTGATGCGAAACTTGGCCACTATGGCTTGAATTGCTTGCTCAGTAGGTCGATTATAGCAGAGCACGAATTTTGATAATAAAATTCAAAATTTGTTATCGTGTTCGGGTGTATGTCTTTCCATGATAAAATGGCAATGCTAACTGAGCATGTTTGGCTTCGACACATGTCACGAATCATTCGTGAGCTGTCCAAGCAGCAAAAAAATCATCCTTTACAACCCAGTTTCTCGTGCTTAACATCATAAAGCCAATTATTTGTTCAAACGATTCGCCTGTGGAGCTTCCTGCCAATTACCATTAGAAGAGGTTTATAACAGAAGGAAACAATTTAGAACTTCCCTACATAAATATTTGGCCATTGCACAACCTAAGTACCTTAAGTATAGTACCTTATACGCCTTATTCGCTAATAATTGGATTTTTAATTTTACTCTATATGTTTAATCATAAATATACATATGAATTACTTTGTCTTTTTATCTATCTATTAGGTATACGAGTATGTTATGGTATTATACTTTCAACGTGTTTAACATGTTTTTAAATTCATGCCTTAATCCATGCTACAGCTTGCACGTCACTAAATGATTATCGCATCTTAATGTGTAAGCGAATGAACTTGTAATAAATAAAATTGCAGTCGCCCTAGTGTCTTTACAAAATATTTTTCACAGAGTTCTTCGTCAGGGATAAGGAAATTTTTCGTTGACTCTACCCTTTCAATTTTTCAAAAGTTTTTTACTAACTTATTAAATTGCGAGGTCTTAGTTGGGAAGTTTTGATGCATAGCACCATCGGAGTATAACTTGTTTCGGCCTCACAGAACTCTCTTAATTGGATTAATTTGGCTTTAATTTTAATTAGTATTTGGACTTTTTTCTGATCGATGACTTTAGTGTCATGATCTCTGGGTTATGTATGTCAGAAAATTGCCTGTATAAGGGTTTTAGTCTGGAGACTAACATCGTTGGTGTTTGTGTCTTTTGTATTTGTTAATTTGTAATGACTCAGGAATTTAGAGTGGACATAGCAAATATACGTGGGCTACAAAATAAGCACTTTTATGCGTACGTCCACGTTTGTAAATTTAGACCAGTTGTTTTGGTATTTAGTGAAATGCTCATATCTGAAGCTACTTGGCTACGAACCAGTGCCACTATTCTTTTCTCATCGCGGTCTCGTCATTTACGTGCGTAAATTCTACCACAATATAGTCCCTGTTCCAATCCGGAATTCAATTTCATGTGGTTAAAATTCCATCTCCGTAAGCAATTTATCAACTACTGCTTTATTCATAGAAGTCCCAAACTAGACAGCAATTCGACTTTTAACGAGTTTGATGCGCTGTCTGACTCAATACAATGAATTGTATCCTAGTATCCTCATTCTGAAATCGTTATTACGCGCGATTTCAACATACACAATTCTGGGTGGCTTCGACATTCTGGACAGACAACACCCGAAGGACGGTGTGTTGAGATCTTCGCTGCGGAAAACAACTTAACGCAGCTTGTAAATGAGCCCACGCGACGCGAATACCATTCGTTGAATACCGCCAACATACTGGAAACCGTTGATGTGCTCTACCCTCTAGGCTCGTCGGACCATTGTGTCATATCAGCTAATTTCTCGTATGCTGACCACACAGTTAGAGCAAATATTCCTAAAGGAACCATATGGCGATACCAGAAAGCTAATTGGAGCGGACTTAACAGGTTATGTTTCCTCGATAACGACGTAGATGCCTCTGCTGATATGATCACTGACACTATTCTCCTTGGAATTAAATTCTCTTTCCCTTATCGCATTAAGAGTGTTAGACCAAAAGAAAATCCAATACTTCCAGAATGTGCCTTGTCACTGTGTGCGTCGAATCTTCAATGGGACGAATCCATTTTCGTACTCGTGTAGTAGCAAGAGTGTTTAAAGATTTTAACATTCACAAATCCGCTGGTCCAGATGGTATAATTTCCCTTCTACTGAAGAGGTGTTCTTTCACGCTGGCAGAACCATTGCGAAAGCTTTTTCATCAATCCTACTCTTTAGGACTCTTGCCCAAACAGCATTTGTCCAGCCCATCCCTAAAAACGGCAAAGCATTTTCTCTCTCCTCCATTGCACATTCTTTCTTTGGTGATGGAAACACTAATAAACGGTCAGCTCATGAAATATCTTGAAACACGAAAACTTCTCAATGACCAGCAGTACGGTTTTCCTAGCAACAGGTAGAATGGTGATTTGATAGCATGTCTGACCGAAAAGTGTAACCAAAGCGACTCTCTTCTTCAATGGATTAGAAATTATCTTTCGGAACGTTCAATTCAAGTTGTCTTGGATGGTTTTAAGTCTAATATTCACAAAATAAATGCTGGTGTGCCCCAGGGCTCCGTTCTGACTCCGACACTCTTTTTAATTTCCATCAATGATCTCTTGACTTCTAATCGAATGTATTCCTTTACTGACGACAGTACTCTCTGCTTTTCATATCCGTTCCCGGACTGACGGCTGTAGAATGGCAGCGTATGCTAAGTTCATTAAATTCCAACATAAACAGCGTTAGTAAATGGCAAACTACCAACAAAGCGGAATTTCATGCTTCCAAAACACAGTGCTAAAAGACAGCTGTCTGCTGTCATTAAAGCGAAATGTAAATACCCATCCATTATCCATGAATAGCACTGGCATTGTTAAAACCGAAAAACGTTCCGTTCTTGGTATGTGTGTCAATGACAACAATGTTGGAACGACCACACCAGCATTGAATCCGCCCGAAATTGCAGTACAATGCTCACATCTGGTCAAGTGCTCCTAAGACCTTTTTGCACTTGCTAGATAGGATCCAAAACCGCGCAATAAAAGTCATAGGTGATGACAATATTACACAGTTATTCGACTCCCTCTGGTTTTTTTTTGACTGGACGATGTGGAGCGAGTTCTGGAAAATTTTGGCAATTTAACAATTAATTGGGAATAATTATTTTGGCACCGAGACCGCAATGATGTTGTGCGCATTAATCGGCTAATGGTGCAAAGGGATTAGAATGTAAATGAATAGATACTCGTACCTGACATATAATGACTAAGCACTAGAATCTTAATGTCTCATTCTTCAAAACCCAAAAATTCGAAAACACTGGACTCGGCACTGCCATTACCAGAAAAACCTTTCGAATCGCTGATTCAGTGATTTTTTTCCCCCAAATTAAGAAAATAAAAAGCACGCTAGACATACGAGTAAACAATTTCAACCTTCAGTTGGGTTTCAATTAAAAAGAAAAAGTTTTATTTCATCATAAGCATCACCAGCTTTGTGTTTGTTGAAAATTATTTTGACATTAACTGGCCATTAAACATGATTTTTACAAAAATTAAAAAAAAAAATAAATATAATTTTTATCAGAAAATAATATGGAATGATTGCTGTTGTAGCTTTCCCTCTTAAATAGCCCTCAGGAAGAATGACTCGCATCAACCTTATCGGCAAAACACATATGTACGAGTATGTTATATACATATTGCATTTTAAAGAGATTATACATATTATTTAAGACTCAGTTTGGCAAAGTACTTAGGATAGGCATGTTGTTGCTTCTGTTCAGTTTTGAAAGGATTTTCTACCCAAAACAGCAACATTAAAAATAAAAATCAAATTTCAAAATATTCGCGTCTTATTCGCATCTAACAGAAAAGTACAAGCATGGTGAGTCAATTTTTGTTGATTTTCGCTCTCGATGTTGATGATGTATAGAAGTGGTTTTAGCATACTCATGCTACAGATACATACAATATGAGAACACATTGATTAAAAAAGTTAAATAAAGTGTATTGCTCTAAAACTTTGCAAAATATGTAGTTAACTGTGTAGTAGAAATCGTGATGAATTAATTGTAATTTTTGGGACTTAAGGCACAAAAATTTTATTCTTAAAATATTGCATTGAAAACTATCAGGGAACTTTGACAAGTCGAATTGTATGTAACGTGGCAGTTGTTTGGTGGAACAAGATTTCACGTACATATGTATATACTCGTAAATATTTCTCTGTTACTTTTACAAGATTGCAAAGAAGGGTGTTTCTTTCTCGCTGCTGAGTCTTACTCGCCTTGATATTCACATACCAACACTGGAACAACTGTTGCTTCGAAATCGACTTTCTCCGTACTCAGTACTATGTTTGGGCATAATCTGAGCCAGGAAGGTGATTTGGGCAGATCTGCATTAAGACTTGTGTCTGTTTTTCATCCGAAGACATACGCAATCCTGACGGATATGAACTATATTCTAAAGATCGGGTGCAGGGGTCGCTATATTTGAGGTTGTATCTACAGGTAAGCTGAGGTTAAGGCATTATTGAATCTTCTCATGTGAACCTTTTCAGAATACATTCGGGAGGGTCAATTCACTCCACTTTTTTCTGAGTCTAAAGTCACAATGTAGTATCGGAAAATAAGATCGCCTTAGCTCCAAAACAAGGCTCAGAGGAAAGTTACTCAATACCATATATAAACTTGTGTTATGACTGTTTTCATCCTTAGTCAGGCCTTTCATTGATGATAATGTTTCTTACGAGCTCAACTGTAGGTGTCATAATTATCCAGGTTCCATCGTCTCGAAAAAGTTTGCGATGTTTTTTGCACCAACCAAAACTATATACATACTTCTTAGTTACTTAGATGACGCTCCCGTCCGGGCTACACCAGCCCCTTAGCTTACATGCCTCTCCAGCTAGTGCTTTCTTTTACCACACGAAGTTGCCTGTGCGCCACCTAACATGTGGTCGTCCTGAATCGCGTTGTCTCTCTGGGTTTGAGTCAAAAACTTTATGGATCGGGACCACGCTCTCAAGGTGATCTAGTCATCTTGCCCAAGTCGGCATCGCTGTTAAGCCCGTACATCGCTGTTAAGCTGTTGAAACATCACCTTCATTCTCCATTGATGCAAATGTAACCAACAATTACTCGTAGAACTTTTCTCTCGAGTCGCCCGAGAGCGGTTCAAGTTTTCGGTTTTCATCAGGGTCCAAGTTTCTGCTCCATAAAGCAGGACTGGAATGTTCAGGGTCCTGTATAAAATCTTTTTGATTGCTCGAGAGAGGTATTTACTACTACATTCTTCGCATGATTTCCATGCTGGTGCGTTTAATAGCGAATCCGAGTTAAATAATGTCCCTTATTACTTCAAAATTGTAGCTGCCTATTGCAACGTCATCTCCTAGGCGACTATGATGTGTGTCCGTGGGTCTTGACACTTTGTTTTTCTTTCATTGACAGCTCAACCCAACTTTGCGCTTTTTCTTCAATTGTCGCAAACGCTCGGTAGACAATTCGCTGTGTTCTTACGCTCAAATTATATCAATATCATGACTAACTGAACGGGCTTGTAAGTGTCGCACAATTCTTTCAAGAACGATGTTGAACAAATCACATGGGAACGCATCACCTCGTTTAAGTTTTCCAATATTGAAGGTTTCGGTTTTGTCATTAGGCAACAGACATTCTGCGTAGTCGAGAGGCCTTGTCAGGGATGCCAAAATTAAACATGGCTCTGTTAGTTCGTCTCTATAACCTTAACATCCATGAAGTGGTGATGTTTATCGATATGGGACTCTGTTGTAATGTGAAATTTTGATCGGCGCTGGTAAGGCTGCTTACGAAGGGTTTTAGTTTTAGCTGGCGCAATTCTGGACATTTTCCTTCTTTGGGATCGGACAAACAATGCTGAGGTTGGAGATGAGTTGATACATGATCCGTATCTAATCATCAGCTGCTGCTTTAAACAAGCACACCGACGTCATCATGAATCGTTTTACAGCAGAAATAAAAAACTTACTATGCCACACAAGGGGACCAAATATAACAGATTGACAAAATGTGGGCTGCCTATGATGAAGAACCCGATAAGTCCCTTACAGAACTACAATAAACTTGAGATGTATACAAATCAATCAATCAATCATGGGCCACATGCGCCTAGAGAGTAAGACAATGTAAATGCATGGGTGTGCAATGTGCATGTCCTCTTCCATTTTTTTTCTCTCTCAGCCATCATTTTCATATATTTGTTGTTGCAAAGTTCCCTTTTTTTGTTAAAATTTGAATTCTTGTGAGAGCAATCTCTAGAGACCTGTGCAGTAGACTAGCCAACTGATCTGAATCGAGCTTTAAGTCATATTATCCACACATATTATAATTGTTTTTCTTGCTTGCCGTTTAAATTGTTTGTTGTTACTTTTATATAAGCAAGAGGCGATATATAAATGGGTAATTGCATTATTTTAAATAATTTTTGTAAACAGAAAACAGGTTTTAGTACCTACGTGTCATTTAAATGTTCAAAGTCTAAATAACAAAGTAGACGAGTTGCGCTTAATATTTGATAATAATATGGTTGATTTTATTTGTTTGTCAGAAACGTGTAAGTGATGGCCACTTTAAAATCATAAATTCCCATAAATCCCACCGTTCAGCTAGACTAAATAAAGTAATAGGGGGAGTAGCAATATAAAGGGTGTCCCAAGATGCAAGTAAGAAGTAATTTTGATGGAACACGCAGGTTTGCTTTGCTTGTACATACCCACTCTTTTGTCGCAATTTTCCATGACAGTTTTGCATAAATTTGGCTGAATTTGGAGCTCAATTTTCTACCTCAAAGCGTGGGTGGTCGCGGGCTTCTTGACATAAACCTTGAACTTCAAAAAACCCAAAAGAAAAACTCCAACGGCGTTAAATCCCATAATCAGAGCTACCAATTCTGATGACTAAAATGGAAAATTACACGACCAGGAAATGACTCAGGCGGTAATTGAATTTTCTGTTGAGCTCTATTGCATGTGGCACCGTCTTATAGTCCGTATCCATATCATGCCGCGACAGCGAGCACCATTGACTGTTATTGCCTGATTAGCGGAATTTTTAAAGATCTAATGATGTCTCCAGCCCAAAATTCGCACCAAACGGTGACACGTTGTGGATGCATTTGTTTTCTAATTATTACTCGTGGATTTTCTGAATCCCAAATTCAATCATTTTGGCGATTAAGAAGGCCATGATGAAAATGAGCCTCATAGCTTAAGACGATTTTGTTTGAAAAATTAGCATCCGCTTTTTGTTGTTGCATAAACAAGTGCGTGTGTCAGTAGGCTTCAGTTCTTGAGGCAAATGCACTTTCTATGCATGAAGATGCAAATCTTTTGTGAGAATGCGTGGTAGCGAGCTTCTCGAAATGTCAAATTCTTGATCACGGTGCCGATTTGATGTTCATGGACTCTTAGCAATACCCTCATTAACTACTTCGATGTTTTGTATTGAACGACTTGTTGTCAGAGTATCTAAGATCACTCATTGATCTAATCTTCCCGAATTTTTAAATTAATTTTTTCACAGTTGAGGAAGTTAAATCACTATTCCGACCATATTTTGTACGAAAATTGCAAACCGTAGCTGCCAAACCATAATTTTGTTTCCTTGAGTACCCTTAAAATACTAGCACATAGCGTGAGGACACCTTTTAATAAAAAAAATTACGGATATAACGTTGTAAGAAAATCAAGTTCGAACGAGTTATTAGAAAATATAATATATTTATCGAAATAACACATGGTTGTGAAAAACTACTTCTAAGGTGCATTTTATGGTTCCTAACATAGAATAACATACATATATTAGGAATGTGCTAGAGTCTGCGCTTTATGCAAACATTTTTCTTTGTAGAAACTTGAACTTCAATATATTGGAGGGTACATATGAGCAATGAATTAGTACGGCAGATTACTTTAGTTTTTATTTCACAAATTGTAGCTTCATGTCTATTATAGGTAAAAACCTTCGCTCTGAGATGTGTTCTTACTATAGTTTCTAATTTTGATTCTGTAATTTTCCTAACAATTAACGCTTTTCCTTCGTGTGTAAAAGAAAACGCAATAACTTCTTAAAATTTTTCTAAAATCAAGTTAGAGGCTTTGTTTTGCAACAGTCGAAATTTGGACTGGCCGCCGATATAAGCTACAAGCACAAGCAATGTCAATAATCGGATAGGATATATTCGAAATAAAATTGTTATTTATTTAACAAATATGTACCTTAAAAACACAGCAGGAAAATAAATAGGACCAACAACATTCCATGGTTGACTTCGGAAGTTTTTATCCTTATAAAACACCGACCTCAATTAATTAAATAGGGAGTTTGTTCAAAGCAATCATAATACTTTTATTCCCCAAACCATTTCTATTTCCGTCGACCACCAACAAGAAGGTACTTTTTCACTCTCTGGAATTAATAATATATGCGTAGGTCAAACAATTTTACAAAATCAGATCAAAAGCTCAGTCTAACCGGAGCTTTTGCATGCACATGTCATCCGTATCTAACCTAACAAAACCAAAATTTCCAAACGCGAAAGATCACCAATTTCCGAAGACCTTGAATAAAAAATTCTGTGCCAACATGCAAGATCCGAAAAAAAGGGAAGTGATCCCAGTTATAATTAGAAGAAGACATGGACGAAATAATTTCGCCAAATAAGTGTAGTGAAAAAGTGTATTGCCTCCAATCAAACTATTGCAAAAATCCAGTGAATTTGTGCACAACCTTGCAAAATCTTTAAACATAACAGATTACTCTTTGTTGAAAAGATGTCTATATGCATTAAAATCACATGCAATTCTGCTGACTCTTACAGTGCCATATTAGAAAAACTAAAAAGTCAAAGTTGTCAATTCTTCTCTCACGATTTCAAGAGCGAGAAAGCTTTCAAAGTTGTTTTATATGGTAGGAGCGAAATGGACCCGAATCTTCTAAAAACTGAATTGATTAAAATTAGCTTAAAGTGCATAAATACTAAAAAAAAATAATTAAAAAATGGGAGCATTTCATGGACACAGTTTATATTATATTATTAGGAAATGGTTCAATAAAATTGCAAGATCTTAAGAAAAATTATCGCTCCATCTTTCACACGCAAGTGATCTGGAACTACCAATGTAAGCTAAAAGGTAAACTAACCCAATGTCACAATTGCCAGATGTTTGGGCATTGTGAAAAAAATTGCCACCTCAAAACCTTCTGTGCCAACTGTGCCGGCCCACTTAAAACTTCTGTCTGCTCTAATTCTTCCGCTGAAAAATGTGCAAATTGCAACGGATCGCACAAACCAACCGATCCATCAGGCGTTAGCCGATCAAAATTCGTAGAACTCAAGGAAAAATATAAACAAAATAATATGTCAAAGACATCCAACCGACAACATATTCCACCACCCACTCACACTAAACATCATCAGGTTCCAATTAACTCTCTGTCAGAGTTCCCGCAATTTACACAGCGGCGTCAGCTGTTTCCCGCCTCTCACACTAATCAAACAATGTTGGAAAGTGTCGCCCTTCCAACAATCAACAATGTTTCCGACAACATTCCACTTACGTTTAGTAACATTGCCGCCAGCGTTACTTGCAATATTTCCAGCAACAACATACAGCGGATGTATTAAATAGTCTAGCTATGGAATTAATTACAAATTTATCTACATGTAAGAATAAGTTTGAACAATTTAATGTTATCACACGTTTAGCAATTAAGTTTTTGTGTCATAACTCTAAATAATATGAAAGATAGGCATTTAAATTTACATAGCTCTTGTAACTAAAACATGGCTTAAACAGGACTTAAGTTTGTCCACACCCGTCTTCAAATGCTATCGATGCGATAGAGTTGATCGAGACGGAGGTGGAGTAGCAATACTAATAAGATCTATTCAGCACTCGCTTTTGCCTGTAGTGAAAACGTGGTTAATAGAAAATATTGGAATTCGCTTAAAATTGCGTAACCAGAGAGAAACTAAAATATTTTGTACTTACTTTTCCAGCTGTAGAAGCTCATTAGAAAAAAAGATAGCTTTTAAGAATGAACTCCGCAAATTACTCTCACTCCAAGGTGAATTTATTATTGGTGGGGACTTAAATTTTAGACATAGAAATTGGGGTTGCTTACGAGCAAATGCCTACGGTACGATCCTGTCAGATCTAGGTTTAAATTTTCCTGCATCTGTGTTATTCCCTTCTAGTCCGACCTTTTTTCCAGGTTCTAATCGTAGTCCATTTTTATGTTTGTCTAATATTCCTGGTTACCTTTCCCAACCGGTTTTCATTAACGACCTCAGCTCTGATCATAATCTTGTGTTTTGTTTGCGAAGGTGTGCAAAAGGTCGCATATGTGCTAGATCTCAAAAATGCGAATTGGAATCGTTTCTGGTCAGTACTAACTTCCAAATTCCGGAACTTTCCCTGTAATCTAGACAGCGTTACCTCCACTGCCGATGTTGATTCCATTATCTCAGATTTTAGCAAACATGTACTAGACACTATATAGTTATGTGTTCGTAAAGTTCCTAAAACAACCTCGGCAATCAAGCTTCCCCCTTACATCCTGGAACTCATGCAAATTAGAAATGCTTGTCGAAGACATTGGCAAAGATACCGTCAGCCGTTCTACAAACATAAAGTTTCTCACCTTAATAATTCTATTTAAAAGCTTATTTTTGATTACAACAATAAGAAGTGGAACATCAAATTACGATCTCTAGATTTAAGTTCAAAACCTTTTTGGAATATTGTCAAAGTGGTTAAAAACAAAAATAGACCGCTTTCCTTTTCTAAGGATTCAGATACTAAGTTCTGTATGGATCTTGACAAGGCTAACGCATTTGCTCTAAACTTTGGCAAAAATCACGAAATATCTTCTAATTTAGGTGACGCCAAAACAATTAATTTAGTGAACCAATCCATTCAAAATGTTTTGAGTGGTAATCATGTTCCTCCATCCTCAAATCTGTATATAACCTTAGAAGGCACCAAATTCATGGTCAAAGAGCTGAGCAATCGTAAAGCTGAAGGATTCGACCAAATTAAAAACATATATATTAAGCAAATGCCTAAATCTGTCCTTGAGCGTTTAACGTTTGTCCTTAACGTCTGTATTAAAATGGAATACTTCCCAAATGTATGGAAACTCGCTAAGATTGTTCCAATTCCCAAAGCTGGAAATCCTCCTCATGTGGTTACCAGTTACAGACCAATTAGTTTATTAAGGGTCTTAATAAATTATATGAAAAGGTTATAAAAGAAAAAGAACCTCTAAGCATATTGAAGACAACAACCTACTGCAATCATGTTAAATCGTCTCGTACAGCAGGAAAATCAACAGGAATGATATTATTAGACGTCAAAAAAGCTTTTGATTCTGTCTGGCATGACGGGCTTATATACAAAATGATAACTTTCAATTTCCAACCAAATCTCTGTAGAATTGTCCGTAGTTTCTTGTCCAACCGCTGTTTTAGAGTGCAAATTAATAAAGATGTCTCCAGCATTGTCTACTTTTATTCTGGTGTTCCCCAAGGCTAAGTCTTTGGACATGTTTTGTATAACCTATTTACGTCCGACGTACCATCTCTACCCAACTATGAAGTTGCGGCTTTCGCAGATGATATAGCGATATTCTCTTCTCACGAATTCCCTCTCAACATTGAATGGAATCTCGACTATGGGTTGCGAAATTTTCATTTTATACTTTAATAAATGGAAAATACAACTAAACGAGCACAAGCTACAAGCAATATTTTTTACTAGGAAAAGAAAAGCCTCTTTTCTACCTAATGGACAATTACATGTGAATGGGGCTAGTAAAAGTTTTGAACCCTCAGTAAGGTATTTAGGAATTCACTTGGATTCCAAACTAACATTTAATACGCACATCACAAATACCTGTTGCGACCAAGATGTTATACCCCTTCATAAACCGAAAGTCAAGACTATCAAATGTCAATAAAATAAGTTATTTTTCAAGCAATACTCCTTTATGGTTGCCAAGTATGGGGTAATTACGCAAATCTTGCTACGAAGTTACTATACTATTGCGGTTGTTTATCTGAATGCTCTATTCTAATAAAAAGAAATGGTCTCTGCTAAATGTTGCACCAAACAGCATGTGAGAGCAGGATAAGAAAGGTTAAAAGTTCATAAGCATAAATAAGCATAAAAACTAAGATCATTGCGTACCATAAAGTTAGTTCCACTACTGTGATGTGCAAGTCTGCGATGACTTCTTTGCTAGATGCAGAAGGTACTCGTATCACTTCCCCAATGAGCTTGGAAAGTACGGCGCACCAAACTTGGCACAGACCACTAGGATGGTGCACATTATAGTATGTTGGAAAAGAACTAGAAAGTAACGAAACGCGCTACAGAAATCCCAGCACGAAGGCAAATTTTTGTCAAATATGTCAAATATGTCAAATGTCAAATGCCATCTAGTCAAAAACTAATACATACCAACAGCCAGCGATATAAATAGCGTGTCAATTCCTCAAAATTCGTTGACAATGTGTTTTGTATTTTTTAAGAATTGAAGTTCATCAACTCGATTTTATGAGAAATGAAAATTAGCATTTCGTTAATGCGCATACCGAGCAGCGGATGTGTATCCCACACATAATATGTAATTTATTTCAATAATTTTATTATTACGATTTCATCGCTACTTCGCACTGAGGACATGATTTTGATGATTGTTCGTGTTTCACTCAAAATACGGCGATCTTTTAACCAACAGATGGAAATTAATCATTTTGTTTTCTTTATACAATATAATAATTGCAACAATTAATAGGTTCGTTGAATTCTCCAAGGTTAATGACGATTTATCAATTGCGACACTTAGTAGTCTGTCTAAAAATTCAGTGGGTTGCTTGCAATTAATGTTTATTTTCTAAATTACGAATTGAACTACTAGTGCATTTTTAAGAAACGACATTCCTAATTGATCGAATTAAATACAAAATTAGCATTCTTAATAATATTTTTTTTTTCTTAATTTTTTGCAGTCCATTCCCAGAGAGAGATCTCCAAGACCAGACGTTCGTAGGAGAATTGCTAGAGGAGGTAAATACATATATAAATACACTTTACTAATTACAAGTAACTGTAACGATTACTAAAAATTAAAACTAATTAATGAAATTGTCTTACATACAAGGAAGCTAATTAAGATCGATTTATGTACACGATTAAAAATTAAAAAAAAAAAAAAAAAAAACACCAGCATCGTAAATTTAAATACTAATTCGATTCCAAGTTAGCACCTTGAATACTCGTGCTGGGCTCTTTTTGTGTAGCCCGTCAGGTGAAAGTAGTCGGAATTTAAATTAAAATTATAACTCAGCAGCATTCTGTAGAGATGTAGCATCTTTAAACCCGTTGGGTTGGTTTTTTTTACCTGAAGTAACACTGAAGTGATGTATCTTTGATAAAAGTCAGCGATAAATCATTAGGCGCACGACCAATGTTCTCAGTTTGTTATGCATTCTACTGCGAATAATAAGTATCGACGACGGTAGGATTTAGCCAGTTGGATGACATTCTTGGTACATTACGAGTGTGTGTTTTTTTTTTTCAAATTGAAACTATCTACATGGAATAACGATGGATGTTTACTGAGATATCGTACAATGTTAACGTACAATATCAACTTCTATGTATTCAAAAATGACGTAATTGTTGATACTGTTTAAGAATTGAAATAGTTGGCTTCCAATTACTAATAACAAAAGCAAGCATATCGACAGTTCAGACATAAGATTCCACTGGTCTCTACAACTCTACGTGCAAATTTAGACCGTATTAGCACTAAATCTGTTGGTTGGAAAACTTTTATTTATTTTGTGATTTTAAACAAGATTAGATAGGGTACTGAAATGGAGATAGTGGCGAACTAACTCTTTAAAAGTCAACGACAGCGAGTTATTAACTCTAAAATATCCAGGTGTCTATGCCCAAGGATCGCAGAAACAGGTTGCTTTTCCGGCTTTCTCATGGACCACGTAAGAATGAAAGTATTAAAAAGCAACAGAGAGCCTGAGAAAACGAAGGATTCAATGTTAATGAACCTGCAAAACGAAAAAAGGATATTGACATTGCACATTGTTCATGAACTTCCCCATAAAGCAGATATCACCACAATCCTGAAAGTGCGATGGGATGAACGGGCATGGGTAGGTAGGTACGTAAGAGTGGCTATTAGAGTGGCCTATTGGCCTATTGTAATGCCACGTGGATCTATGATCCTCTTACTAATGGAACCAGTTTGAGCTTACGATGAAGAAGACTGTTAACGTCTATGTTTTCTAGATCGTTTATGTCGTTGTAGAAGAAAGCTCCTAGATGAAGCTTTCTTCTCTTTGAGAGAGCTGGACATATGCAGAGTAGGTGGAGGATTGTCTTCTACTCTTCCTCGTCCATGCAACTCCTACAGAAATCATTTGTAAAAGCGCCAAGCCTCCTTGCGTGCTTGCATATGAGGCAGTGTCCAGTAATGACACCTATTATGGCGCTGAGATGTTTCCCATTTAAAAGGATCAGACACTTAGAGCGATTCAGATCCAGCTTTGGCCAGATCTGTATGGTCGCTAGATATGTTGGTCCGACAGTCCACCTAAGGTCTGTTCTTTTATTGGCATCCTGATTTAATATTAATTTGCACGTAGCTATTCGTATACATATGCTACCCTTTTCCGGTAGAATAGATAGAGTGGTACCAATTTTGGTGAGTTCATCGCTTCCTTGGAATGTCTCTGTGGCCCGGCACCCAACAAAGGTAAAGGTTGAACTGCTCTGCGATCTCCATAAGAGATGATCGGCGTTCAAGGGCAGTTTTAGAATTTAATGAGACCGACTCCAGGGACTCGATTGCGGCTTGACTATCCAAAAAGATGCGGATATCCTTTGCAGATATGACGTTTTTCTTCAGCCGGGACAGAGTTTCTTTAATCGCCAAAATTTCCGCCTGGAACACGCTACTGTGATTCGGAAGACGGAAAGAGTGTAGATTTAGTTTATCTGAGAAAACACAGCCACCAACCCCGCTATTGGTTTTAGATCCATCTGTGTAGAAGTAGATTGACTGTCTTCCATGAAAGCATCTTCCTTCCAGAAGGATCTAGAGCGGAGGCTTACATGGAAGTATTTGTCAAACCAAAGTTCAGGTATGGTGTAGTCGATGTTCTCTGTGAGGATTCCTAATGTGAGGATTTCTAAGGTATTATTAATGCAATAATAATAATAATAATAATAATAAGCTGCAGTCGCAGCTATTTGCCTGCTGAAAATATCGAGCGGTGTCAAATGAAATAGAATGCTTAATGCCGCAGAGGCAGCAGACCGTAAGACTCTAAGGAGAATAACAAATGGATACCACAGATTGAGGCAAGAAGACAGCTTTTGACACCGGAGTGAGCACCCAGTGGTAATCCATGTCAAGTCCGAATTTAGTAACGTAAACCTGATATGATTGGAGGCAAGCTTTTAGACAAAACCTAAGAGCAATAACCAAAGTATGACGCTTAAGTCGCTTCAGGATATTTAAGATAATCTTTAATAATGCAGTTGGAAATCATGGCTTACGATACTACGATACATCTGAAAATTCAAATTGCCATGGAAAGGATATCACTATAATTAGCACACAGTTACCCCAACTAAATATTGACGTGGCAGTCACATGATCATTAAACGATTAACAAAGTTGTCTTCTTGCGATTGAACGAGGACATTCCCCCAGTATCACTTAGGTCCGAAGATTCCGAGCGGCCAATATAGAATTTGCAGGTACATTTGCAGATATCTTAGAAGCTATTATACTAGCTTGTGTGGCGGTTTGCGTTTAAAAATGCAATCACAACAGATCAGTGTATAAGATGGTTCCTCCCGACTTGCAGCAAGTGCTGAAGATGTGTACCACCGATGCCAAAAAAATTAGAAAAATCACAACTAATGTCCTGGAGTTAACCCGTCTACACGCATGAAACCCCTGGCTTGTGGAATAGTGCAGGCAAGTACATATAACAACATTTTATGAAACGACGCTGCACAGAAAGACCAAGACCAAGGAGACAGTTAAATGGTGAAAACCGCAGCATCGTTTTCCTGATACACAGGGAAGGAGACCCTCTTAACTGCGCCAAATAATGAGGCATCTTCGCGTACAATGAGCTGTGTACTGGCCGGGTACGTCCATTACTGACCAAATAACAATTTACATTACGTCATATCCAAGAAAAAATCCAGGAAATCCAGATCAATATTCCCCATCTATTTATCAATTTACAAAATATAGAAAAACAAGCATTGTCTAGTTTTGGCATATTTGAAAATTAAAGAGCCGTACTTGTCAATCGCTGTTTCTTTGGCCTAAAAAGACAATTAAGTGATAAGGCCTTGTCAGGAATCATTACCATGGAATCCATGTCTTGTTCTTTTATATGGCAGGATGTATCGAAAGTGGTTGAAAATATTATTTTCCTTTTGAGCGCAAGATTCTTCTAGTGATTTTCGATTACAAGAAGTTATAACAGCGAAATCTAAGAACTGCAAGTCTACATCATCAGGTGCATCAGTCGGCTGGGCATTTTCAAAAATATGAATTTCAACAATGGATATCAGAAAGTCTTCTTATCTTGGAGTTTAGTAAAACAATTACTTGAGAGGTTGATTGACCGATACAATAGCAGGTCCGCCCGCTATTGTACCTCAACTAAATATTTTACCCTTAGTAAATACCATTGGTTTTACAATGTATTGTAGGCATTGTATGTCCCTTTTACTGGAATTTCTTAGTCGTTCGTAGAAACATGCACCTATGACATCAGCGCCGAGAATCTGGAGCCTGATTCCAGAAAAGCCTTCGTTCAACAAGGCCATAGCCGCAGTTTGTCTGTTTTACAGACTCAAACACTCCTCCAACTATTCCCCAAAACATAGTTCTTTGCGGTCACGATTGTATGCATCTGCTCTTGGAAGACAGACGCATCAAGGGTAGGAAAATTCATCAGTCAAGGGTAGGAAAGACCGCTTTTTGGAGGCTGATAAAAGAAGCAGTGTCGTATTTTCGTTCCGTCTGACAACCAATGCAAATCATATAATTGATTTTATCCTAGTGGACCCTCCTCCATAACAAGACCCTTATATTGCGAGGACACTTTTTCACTGCTAAAAAGCCAACTGCGCATAGGAGGTGTTCGGCACGACATGTTTAAAGAAGTTTGTTTAACGGAATGAAGCCGAGATATTTTACTTAGCTTCATTGTAGATAAGGGTGATGATGCACTAGATGAGTGAACTACTGAACAACCGAACAACTTCAGTTGTGAAAAGATTGACTGACGACGGTCTATATCTAGGCCGATCACGTTTAGGGCCGCCTGCACTTTAGGGTAGAGAGTCGCTAGACAAGCTGAATCAGCGAGCACAGATATATCATCTGCATTTGTCTGAGCTTAGATATGCACCATAGCTGTTAAGACGGGATGCCGTCTTGCGCGCAATCACTGCTTACCCGCCATCACATATTGGCCGCAGTCAGCAACCGCAATGAGAGTGCTATTCACCAGCATTACTCTTATCTACGAAATTAGTAGTTCCTCTACGCTATGTATGGCTGGTTGTATTGTCGAAAAAATGCTCAGGATGTACAAAAGCAGTTTAGCAAACACAAAGCTTGGCCATTCTCTTCATGATCTTCAAAATGAACGAAGTCAGAATCAGCAGCAATCCAAGCTTGTTTGTAGAATTTCGTAAGTTTAGATGCTGAGTGTGAATTAGGAACAAAACGGCAAGTTCTCGGTTATTCTGATCGGTGGTAATCTGGAACCCCTTCAACATTCAAAGCCAAAGATGCATTCATTTCACATGGTTCCTGTATGGATATTATGAGTAGAGTATTTTCCAGTTCAATCCTGGCTGATTCGGAGAGCCCTAGTACCATTATTCGAGTGGATTTCAAATACATACTTGCACTTCTTCTCACATCGAGCTGCTGTAAGTTCCAACATACAGCAGTTACATAGTAGACTCCGTGCTATTTGAACATACGCAGTCTTGAGAACTGAGAACTTTCTGATATTGGTCTCGTAAGCTCCATGCTTCAACAGCAGATGTACATAAGTCTTCGTTCGATTTCTGTACGAGTACAGAGTTTTTTGTCAAACGAAATCGTTTGCGACTTCACGGTTATGGATCTGAAAAATATTTTCGGTCAGACATTGTCCTCGGTAGAGATTTTCTGATTTCCTTTATAATTGGCGCGCGCTCAAGGGAATTTGCCTTAAAATTGTAGGAACGAAAAAAAAGAGAGATTCCGATGCACGTTGGTTTTGAACGTTTGCAGATTATGATGACTAGGAAATAAAGAGCTCGGCGGTGCATCCCATAAGTGAGTTCTATGGCTTAAGAATGAATCACGATATTCCAATGTACGTCTAAAAGTGGGCTTGAGGGTAAACTGACGAGGATTAGTTGCGAATGCTACTGACATTTTCAATGGAGCACTGTTGGTGAAAATAGCAATAGAGCAAGGTGAGACTTCAGTGTTCGATGTTGCCAATTGAGTGGGTGATATTAGCATCACATATTAGACTTATTGCACTGTTGTGGATGCTATCTAGCAGGTCCAGAGATGTTATAGGAGCACAGGACCAGATGTGGGCATTGTATTCTTAGGGCGAATAAATGCCATATATATTGAGGACAGATCAGAGGGGGTGAAATATTTCTTACATCGCTTAAGGAAACCTATACATTTTGCAGCATTTTTGACGCCATCAAAAATTTGGCCATTCCAATATTGTTGTCATTGACATACATACCGAGTACGGAACGTTTTTCGGTTTTAATGATGCCAGTGCTATTCATGCTGTCATTAAAGATTTCTTGTATTGTATTTTGGAAGCATGAAAATCCGCTCTGTTAATAGTTTCTCATTTACTAACGCTCTTTATGTTGGAATTTAATGAGCTTAGTATACGCTGCCATTCCCGTTCTACAGCTGAATAGCAGGAATGTGAGTCCGGGAACGAATATGAAAAGCAAAGAGTACTGTCGTAAGCAAAGGAATACATTGGATTTTAGAAGTCAAGAGATGAATTAAAAAGAGTCTCGGAGACAGAACGGAGCCCTTCAAGACAACTTGAATTGAACGTTCCGAAATTTAGTTTCGAATACATTGAATCTCTTCGTCGATCCCAAATATAATAATTTTCGACAAACTAGCCTGATGTTAGCGCCTGTAAAATCCCTTAGAAGTATCAAGTGCAACCATCTTGCTTTCGCCAGCTGATGTACCCCTTGATTCCACTTTTCGGTGAGACATGCCATCAAATCACCAGATGTTGCTACGAAAACCGTATTGCAAGTTATTGAGAAGTTTTCGTGATTCGAGATGTAATATCTGGCATTGTTGACAGTATATATGTACTTTTATACTTGCTCATTCATTATACCTATAGCAGCTTTCATATCTGTTCTTTCATATCATATCTCCTATCTGTTGTCAATATCATTAAAACATGCAAGCATACTAGATTGAGATTTCATTCGCTGAGAATGGGTTCGTCCGATCAAATTATATAATTATATAAATCAGTTGATACTGGCCGCGTATCTATCATAGTTCCCATGTGCTACTTTAAATATGGTAATTTTTCTGGCAAGCCAGTCAGCTCCAACAGTCTTTTTCTTTAAGTTGTGACGTGGCTATCCTAAACTCATGTTGGGCGCGTGAACGAAGTTTTTGCTCATAATCGTCTATATTGAGCATACCATTCTGCCTAACAGCACAACGACAAGTTTTCGACATTAAGTAGTCTGCAAAAGTGTTTCCTAGCATGGACTCTGAGTTGACTACTAGGTTTCCTTTCCCGCATTTGTATTCTTGGTACGTACAATACTTCTAACATTTCGGTAAAAGTTGTAAACTTCAATTCAATTTAATCATGATCGTTGTTCGGTCCATGATATCATGCGGGAGCTGATATCGTAAGATGTTTATGCGAAATTGCGGCATTAGTTCCATCTGCATACATTTAATATTGAGCGAACATTTGGCTGTCAAAATGATTTGATAATCGCTGAAAAAAAGGCACGTTGAAAAGTTCATACTTAGTGCTTAAAAAAATGTCTATAAGATCGTGAGAAGTAACGAATCATGGATGCATAAAAATGAAAAAACTAAACAGGAGACGCACACGAAGCACTTCGGAACAAATGGTAGCCAGAAGTCTTTGGAGAAATAAGGAAAAGCAACCGCCAAACATGGATCATGATCTCTGCTAATTTTTGATAAGACTCTTATTCCTTATTCCCTGTAGACTACGCCGATGTTCTGATTAGAGTGTCAGAAATCGTACGTAATCAGGTAGTGATACTAACATTTTTAAAACCTAACCAAACTTTCACTTTTATTTTTATTCCTCTCTAACTGCTTACGATTTTTCTTTTACCAGTTTCTGAAATAGATGAAGATGGTATGGACAACAGACCTGATGACTTAGAATCACCAGTTGGTGTTGACGATGGACTCTTGGATGTTAATGATGGAGCAACCAAAACACGTCCATCGCGTGGTCCAGCAAATGGCAATGTCCCAAATAATGGTCGAGGGTTTCCGTTTCCAGAATTCGACACACCTGGCACTGTCATGATCGACGGTGTGGAGACACAAATTCCAGATGTGAATGCCTACCAGCACAAGAAGACATTTGCCCAAGGTATGATGGATTTAGCGCTGCTCTCAGCCAATGCAAATCAACTGAGATATGTTCTGGAGTCATACAGAAGGCATCCGTACTTCTATCCGAGTGTGATTTTTATATCTCTTAGTATTATATTTCAAGTGAGTTAAAAGATATTCTTACATAAATAGATAGATGACTAATTGATGGATTTCCTTTGTAATTTTAGGTTGCAGTTGGTATCGGTCTAATTCTCAACAGCCGATACAACATCAAAGATAAAAGAGAGATCTGTAAGGCGAACAGAATCAATAACATGACAATCATTGGGATATTCATAATCACAGTGGTGAATGTATTTGTATCTGCATTTGGGGTCGCTGATGCACCAGATGGAGTGTAAGAGCACACTCCTGCGGGATAACATATCACAGATTGTGTGTTGACTCGTCGAAAAAGCATCTTTTTTCTTTTTTGTGATTAAAATATCTCTTACTCATTTTGTAATAGATCTTTCAAAAATATAGTTTTAAGAACGAGCATTTTTAGAAATTAATCGAAAGAGCAAAGTTATAAGTTTTGATTTATAAAAAATAAATTTTATAGAAGACTTAACGGACAACTTTTTTGTTAGACATTTTTTGCCAGGTGTAAACGAGTTTTTATATACCGATAAGAACGTACTACTGCTATGGGTGTTCACTTTTCAGCGATTATGTCTTACCGAGCACGATCGTGACAAAGTTCTGGGAGATAAGACGAGTATCAGAAACAACTAGTAAGCCATAAAAGCTAGGGTGCAAGGGCAGTATCATATGAGAATATTTGGGCGCACAGCAGAAGAACAGGCCAAAACACCTACCATGTGCCTCACGAAAATAACATTTCTAAGCTAAATAAAATATAAAATCCTAATCAAAAGGCTTTGAATTGTTACAGCAGCAGCAACGGCACAGGCATGCCCACCCACAATGCACGCAATATGCAGCGGTCGTATAGACCCTTTGCTTGATGCTTGGTATCCGCGGTATCATCATCTCAAAGCAAAGGATGTTGTGTCACTTATATACAGTTCATATAGTGCATAGCAAAGCGCAGTTCCCCGTCATGACGACTGCAAGCAGCCCGAAGTTTTTCTACAGAGGGAAAATCACTAACCTAAGAACGTCGGGAAACATGCTGGCAGTTTAAACAGCCATGATAAACGCAGTTATACTTATATGAAACCTAACTGTCAATAGAAGCTTTAGACGCAGGCAGTCCTAACACAGGTTCGAGTCCTACTCTGAGCCACGATAGTATTTTGACCTGCTACAGATGCAGGTGTTTCGCCCCTTCATCGATTCTTCACAATATACGTAACTTGTAGCCATCAATGCTGCGTATATATCTGCTTGGAAAATGGACGCAAGTTTCCCAGAAAAACACCAGCACCCAGCATACGAAATAATCCCGGGCACAGGAAAATTCGATTTAATTTTTTCAGCAGCACGAGTTCTTGTGTTATTGCATAAACTTAAGACCAGTCATCAAAACATGTCGAAAACTTCTTCATACTGCCAGAAGAATGATAGCGCCTGACTGTTCGCCTGGGTTGCGGTACGTGCGAGTATGTCAGTGCCAGGGTAGCACTGAAAATCATACTCAGAGTTGCCAGCAGCTAGTCCATACCGTCTTATATCATAACTGGATAAATGTCATCGATGCCACCTGATGCGACCTGAAGACATCAAAGGAAGAAATAGCATGTCTCGTGGCCTCATTAGCGACCAGAACCGAAATTGATACCAGCTACGGCATATTGTGTTATTTAGAGTACTTGCAACTTCGTTTTGCAACTTTGAGTTGGTTCTGAAAAGTGGGTCTCAAGCATGAGATGTCTATGTTTTCAACTCATTAGGTGTCAGGTGGCATTAGGTGTTCTGAGTGATTTCCTCTCACTAAGGTCTTTGACTAGTCTGCTGGTTTCACCGACTATTTCAATCTTTGCTCAAAAGTCTTCTAAAGAAGCTTCTTATATTCTTTTCGCTTCGATCCGCAAATACTCCAGTCTTCTGTCTTCCTCCAAATCAGTTTTAAGTGACTTATCTAGACGATTTCGGATAGACGTTGCAAATCTGTATTCCACCATGGAACATGCTATCTGCACGATTTTTTCTTAGCTGGACATGTCAGCTTGGTACGGCCTCCCTTCAGGTTCTGTATAGTTTCGTCTAGCTTTTGTTTTGTTCTGAGTTTAGGTGGAGCATTAACATACTTGTCGATCTCGTCCTTAAAGCGCGTCCATGTGGTTTTCCGTGGATCCCTCCTCTTCACAGCAAGGTCGAGAACTCGTATCCGATTCTGAATTCGATATACCTATGGTCTGATAGATGGTATTTACTTCCTGTCTTACTTCTGTAACAAATATTGCTGGGTGCCACTATTGTTTTCAACCCGATTAAGAGGTTGTATGGAGTCTAGGAGCTGACTGCCTCTCAAGTTGCATTTGCTAGTTTCAGAATTCCGACCTTTGTTGGTTGTAGCACCGGCCTTATCTTAATATCGTGAATCCATAGCTGGTTTTGTTTCCGTCGGTTCCACGAGAACTGAAGCCTCATGGTTTTTGCCAAAATTATGTAGGTCCCCGGAGGGGCTTTGCCAAAGGAAACAAAACTGCGAGCCTTCCAAAGCGAAACTGACCTGTAGGTTGCCTGTAGTAATAAGACCCCGCACAGAGATGTTGACGGCTAAGCGTATCTCCGTGGGAAAGGATGCTCTAAAGAGTGAATGAAAGACTTCCGAGAATTAAATCAAATCGGAGATTCTTTTTTTTTAAGCTTCGAAATATGCAACATATTTTCCAATATATGAGCCACAATTCTAGTTTCATACTTTTAGTACGACATGGTTACTCCGAACTCGGAGGTCCATCTGTTAACTCTTTTACTAATGCCTTCCCATCAAATAACTGCTCTCGTAGCCGAAATGCCACGACGCTATTAGCCAGATGTAGAATAAAAGTAGGAAACAAGACAATAATAGTGTGGCACGTCATGAGTGATCTTGCGAATGAAGACGAAATTTTTTTTTTGTTTTTTTTTTTTTTATTATTATAGAAGGTGAAAATCTCAAAGAAACCCAGAACAGTGTTATCCGTATCGTCCGCGAACATGGCTACGACTGTCTTTTCATCTTGAGGTATATTGCTTGTGAAAAGCAAGAACAGAATGGGACCGGGAACATTCGGTACACCTGCGTGAATTTCTTTGAATTACAAGTGTTCAGTCCCGTATCTTACACGAAAGGTAAGATTCCAATATTATATACATTCTTTCCAGCAAGATTTGTCGTAGTTTGTACTTCAGGTCTTCGTACCTTGTTGAGGACTTACGATACGTCAAGAACAACTTCATTTCAACATCGATTCAGCGTAAACATGTAATTGGTAATAAATGAAACTTATTTGCAATATTTGCAAAATGAATTCCCAGGACTGCTAGTAGATGTTTCGCTTGTACAAATAAGAACTAATTTTTACCAACATGATGGTGCGCCAAGTCCCTATGGTAGATTAGTTAAGGACTACTTGTGTGAAAAATTCCCAAATCGATTGGAAGGAATGGTCCCAATTAGCCTGCAAGATCATCAGATTTAACAGCTTTTAATTTCAACGTATGGGCCACGATGAAGGAACGGGTATATTCATCTGATATAGGAACATTGGCTGATACTTTAAACTCTTAAGCACCTTTTTCACACTTCCGTAATTTCCTTTGAGTGAAATTACCTCTGTCTAGGATGCAAAATGCTTACCAACACAGAAAATCCCACGAGAGTGCCGTTCAAAATTTGGTAGGCAGTATTGAAGGCGCACTCAACAGGAAGGAATAGGAGCTGGAATTATCTTCGACATTGAGTGTGCTTTCGGCAATGTATCTTTTGCCGGCATGTTTTACTCGGCGACAACACGTCAGAGATGAATCACCAGATTTGTGGTTAAAAGCAATGTTGGTGATAATAGATAATTGGCGATTAGTGCATTAGAAATGGGCTTTCAGTCAATCCTCTCAAAAATGATTTCGTTCTCTTTACGATAAGGAGGAAGCTGCCAGGTCTGACTAATATTGTGCTTAAAGGCATCACCATCCAATTCTTCAAAAAAGCTAAGTATTCTTTCCATAACGGGAGTTGTAAAAGGCAACAATAGTGCTGCCGGTGCCGTGGCGAAAGCCATCGAAAGGAGGAGCAGGTTGAAAACCACTCCTAATTTAGCAAAAATAAAAATAAGTGCTGCTTTAGCAGCTGAAACAGCAAAAACAACAGAAAAAAACAAAAAACAAACAGATGATGGGTTGATGTACATGTCTAATGAGGTCCAGTATGAGGGGGGCAACATCAAATTTGACTCTCTAGCGCCATCTGAGTCGGAAGATGAGGATGAGATGATAAAAGAGATTATCTGAAGCATAGAAAAGCTGAAAGAAAAATTGCTTGCTGTTAAGCAAAAACAAACTGCACGCAGGCGGAGGGAGCAACCAGAGGTAGAAAGCTCCCAACAAAAAAAGCAACAAGAGTGGAAACAACAACTGCAGCAACAACAAAACCAGCAGCAGCAGAAACAACAATTGCAGCAAACAAAACAGCAGCAGCAACAACAACAACAGCAGCAGCAGCAGCAACAACAACAGCAACAGCAGCAGAAGAAGAAGAAGGAAATGGTGCCTCCTATCAACACCTATAAATTAGAGGTAAATGAAACCAAGGACCTGTGTAAGTTGGACTTTGGTAATCATTTTAATATTAAGCGATTGGGGAACGATCGCCATGCCATCCACTGTAATACAGTGGAGGGCTGCGCGAAAGTGAAAGAGCTCCTAAAAGAAACGACGACGGAGCACTACTCATTCACACCGAAGTGTGAAAAGCGGCAATCGATGCTGCTGAAGGGGTTGGAACCGTCTTCTGATCCTGGCACTGCTCAAAGAGAAGGAGTGCGAAGGACTCAAGTTTGTGGGGCTAAAGTCATTTACCACAGCTAGAGCCAGGCGGGAGAAACGGAGTCTGCCGTTGTTCCTGGTGTAGCTCAGTACCGAAAGCCGTCTGGATAGTATAAGGAGTATTAATGACCTAGACTACCAGGTGATTCACTGGGAAAAATTAAAAAGGATCGAAGTCGTTATCCAATGCATTTGCTGCCAGAGGTTCGGGCACGCCGCGTCGAACTGCCAAATGCAGCCTCGCTGCGTGAAGTGCGCAAAGAACCACATTTCCGAGGAGTGTGCTCTGGGTAGAAACGGAGCATCCGATAGGACGCAGCTCTCGTGCGTGCAATGTGGGAACGTGAGACACACCACAAACTATCGGGGTTGTCCTAAGTTCGCTGACATTAAGAAAGCAAAACTGGCTCGGCAGCAGAAAGTGGAGGTCAAACGCTCACCTGTTAGGTTTCAAACACCAACCGTCACGTCCCAAATTTCCTACGCACAAATGGCGTCAGGTAGGGGGGGTACGTACAGCAAGCGACTGTTGCTTCTTCGGCGCCAATGCCGATAACAACGGAAGCTGCACCTAACATGCTGGCAGATGGCTCAGCTGCAACAGCAGGTACAAGAACAGGCCAAGCGGGTGGACCAGATCTACGCCCTGCTCCCGGGCCTAATGCAACACATGTCGCAATGGGTACGCACATGGTGGAGCAAACTTTCAAGGTCCTTGCGGTGAATGTTAATTCACTGATTAGGATCGAACGAAGAACCGCGATGTTTAAATTGTTACAAGACCAAAGTCCTGATGTGCTTTTCGCTAGCGATACCAAACTAACCGATAAGCACAAACCGGAGTACAATAATTATATTGTTAGAAGAAGAAATCGGCCCAGATCCAAATGTGGAGGCCGCTCCACCGCTCCGCAGTGGAAAGCGGCTGTACTTGGCCTCTGTTTATGCACCTGAGACTTCACCATCCACTTTATTCATTACAGAGCTCGACACGCTTTTTCGACTTCTGAGGCTGGAATCGGGGGAGAATTATTTTATAATCGGCGGAGATTTCAACGCTAAACACAGAGATTGGGGAAATAATTTGCCAAATACTAGAAGGAACCTACTACTCAATTGGTGGGGTCAGCACGATGTCATGTAAAAACTCGGACTTAAAACGACGGGTAACCCGTCGTTTGCCAGAGGCAGGTCTTATTTGGATCTACTGTTGTACGACGAACGTATACGACTGACAGGTACGAATTTACAAACGCTAAAGAGTTTGCGCACATTCGTGTATGACAGCGACCATTGCGGTTTTAGCACCGAAATTACAGTTCCCAACGAAATTGCGGAATTGGAGGAGTTTGTCCAAAGATATTCTTACAACTACAGTAAGACTCGAACCTTGAAAAGAGCACTCTCCTCAAACACGCTCCACCCACCGTCTAATAGAAATTTGTCAAAAGAGGAGATCGATAAGTACCTAAAACGTATGGAAGAAAAAATTAAACAAACTATGGACGCTACAATACCGCGGTATCGACGTACGACTAACGAAGATCTGTTCCGCAATCCTACTAATGACGCACTACACCGACAGAAAAGTAAACTTCTGTCAAGACTCAAAAACTTGTACAGACAGTTAACTGACAGACAAGACCCGAAGATTAGGACAATGAAGTCGTAATTAAAAATCTTCAAACGTTAATAAAAGAGAATTACAGAATTTCTGTAAGTTTATATTGGAACAACAAGTTTCGGGCTGTAAACACCAGCAACCAGAATATGTTTCCGCAAATAAATAAACTATATCGGAGAAAAAATCAAAATGACCTTCAGTGTCTTAAAATAGCCCGGACAACAGACATCGAACGGTTACTGACAATAGCAGGTATTGATCCAAATGAAGCCGCTGACGATGACGACTACTTTGTGATCGAGGATCCATAGGAGAAGGTTGAGGCCATAGGGGCGACTTTCGAGGAAGTATACAAGGCCACTGATATCATTGGCCCTAATTATGACCTAGAAAATCGCGTCATGGTGCACAACTTCTACATTCGAAATGAAGTAGAGAATTGGCGATCCGAGGGCTAGGATTTCACCCGGTTTAGCGACGAAAATATGGCAAATAATGTCATTGCCAGAGAGGGTGACCTACCCCCGTTCATTTCGAAGGAAGGACTCTATGAGATCTTCGACACAATCAGAGTTAAGAGTTAAGAAATCAGTGGGGACCGATGGTATCCCGAACATCGTGCTTCGACATCTTCCTCTAGAAACGGTGGACATCTACACCACTCTGTTTAATAATGCAATGAATAATGCACATTATCCAGCGCATTGGAAAACGGCGGTATTTAAACCAATCCCCAAAAGGGGAGAAGATATATCCAATCCGTCGAATCTCCGGTCGATAAGTCTCCTTTCGAATATCAGTTAGGTTTTTGAAAAGGTAATCAATAGAGCTCTGTCTAGGTGGGTTGAGGACATATAGTTCCGTATAATCAATTCGGTTTTAAGCCGGGACATGATATCTCACATGCCGCATCTAAACTGGTGTCCGATATCCAATGGCATAAAGGCAAAAAACAATGTACTGGTGCCTGACTTGTTGACTTGGAGCTGACTATAAGCTTGGAGCTGACTATAAGCTGACTAGGCTGCGGATCAGTAAACCACTCTTGTACATTCTTTATAATATGCTAACCAACAGACAGTTCATCATGAAAAATGTGACTTCTGTTGGAATATTTGAAATTAAAAATGGTGTTCAGCAAGGCGCGGTCAATTCGCCGATCTTATTTAACGTTTATACAAGCGACTTGATAGGTTCACTTCCCCATACTATTGCGTACGCAGACGATTTGATAGCGTACAGAACAGGTCTAAAAATCGAGGTCATTAATACCCTCTTGCAGCGTGACTTCGATAAGATAAGACAATTTTGCGATGACTGGAAGTTGAAAATCAACTTTAAGAAGTCGGAAACCATTCTCTTTAAGACGCCGTTGTCTGGAGCCTCTAGGGATACCAGAAAAAATTGGCGAAAGTTCTCGATCATTGGACAGCACAGACAGCCTCTTGCCTGTCGAAATGTAGTCAGATACCTTGGGATCTTGGCCCTTATCAGGCCCATGCTGGTATTTGGTTGTCCGGTGTAGTTCAATGTACGAGCAAGCTTAATGGAAAAGATGCAGGTGTTTGAGAGGGAGTGCCTTCGCTTGTACAGAACACCAGAGTCGGAATACAAACAATTTTCTCCTAAAAAGGTCCTTTACAACAGGACGAACCTAATACTAGTGGACAACTTCGTAATTAAGCTAACTCGAAGGCACATTGCAAGAGCAATGACCTCGACGAAGAACCTGATATCTGGGGCTTACTACCCCAATTACCTTTACCACGAGAGTGTGCGCTCTGATGGCTGCGTTCCACCGGAAGCATTCATCTACCTTGATCTGATAGGGTTGATCCATGATAGATCAGCGGTTCCGTTAATCTTCCATGTTGCTCGGACAGCTGGGGACAGGCGACTCAACTACAACAGAGACGTCGCACAGTGGATCGTCTCAGGTCCAGCAGGGCGGTGGGGAATCGCGGTAAGAGGGATGTCGTTCGGCAGAACCAGCATGATGGTTACGGACCAGCCTCACTAATGAGGCAGAGCTGACCAACCTATTTGCTCTGTATAATGTCTATGTGTGTGTATGTATTTTGTATTTTATTTTTATTTTATTATATATAGGGTCCGCCATCTAACGTTTTTTTTTCAAGTAGTGCTTATTTCGTGAATGGTAACTCTTAGCTTGTCATGTCTGATTTGACAGATAATTATTTTTATCCTTCCGCTGAACGAATGTGGTTGTGTATACTCTTGAACAACGCTGAGAAATATTGCCTGCGATCGACTTAGAGAAGGTGCCGATTTTGCCAAAAAAATCATCTTTTCAGATGAAGCTCATTTTGATCTTGGCGGGTATGTAAAGAAGCAAAATTGTCGCATTTGGGGCACAGAAAACCCGCACGCATACATTGAAAAGCCGATACACCCAAAACGTGTCACTGTTTGGTGCGGATTTTGGTCCAGAGGCATAATTGGGACATTTTTCTTCGAAAATGAGCAAGGAGTGGCCGTTACAGTCAATGGCGATCGTTATCGGGCCATGTTGGACGAATTTTTGTTCACAAAAATTGAAGAGGAGGATATTGGCAACATTTGGTTTCAACAGGACGGCTCTACGTGCCACACAGCCGAAGCTACACTCGATGTTTTGCGGCCTGTTTTTGAAGATCGCATTATCAGCCGCAGAACTGATGTCGTTTGGCCACCTCGGAGCTGCGATTTGACACCGTTGGACTATTATTTGTAGGGTGCCGTAAAAGATAAGTGTTACGCTGACAAGCCAGAGACAATTGACGCTTTAAAGGACAATATTCGTGAAGCCATTGGTGAAAGGCAGATGCACACAATCGATAATGTGCTTAAAAATTGGACCTATCGTGTAGGCTACTGCATGGCCAGCCGAGGCAGCCATTTTAATGAAATTATTTTCCATTATTAACCGGAAGGACAAAACTAATTACCTGTCAAATCAGACATGACCTAAGTGTTACCAATCACGAAATGAGCACTAGTTTAAAAAAAAAACGTTAGATGGCGGAACCTTTATAAATATGTTACAGTATTATACAAATTTTATACAAGACTAATAGAAAAATAATGTGGTGACATTTTGTATTTTCTATACATGCAGTATTAAAAATAGTGTCAAATGCCACTTTAAGCTTAGTATATTAAATTTGGGTGGGGTGACCCGTCTAATTTTCGTTTCAGTAAAATTACAAAAACAAAAACAAAACAATTTAATGAAAGTAAAACAGTAGAAGAAAGTTAAGCAATAAGTATTAAATATAGTTGAAAATAACTGAGAGATGCAAACAGAAGCCTAGTTTACACCAGAATGTCAGAAAAATTAATTTCTATATGATGTAAATCATAATCAAAGAGCCAATTTCTTACAGACTTTTCAAAACGTCCAGGAACTGATATTGTTCTAATACTTAGAGGCAGCTTATTAAATAATCGACATGATGAGACTATAAAAAAGTTTCGAAATGCAGTTGTGCCAAAAATGGGTACAGTAACAACATATAAAAAGTTTCTGCGTAGATTATTATCAGAAAATAATCTGTAATTTAAATTTCCTGATCTCTTAAAGAACATTTTCAAAACTTTGAAACAGTATAAATGACTAACAGGTAGGATTTTGAAATCGTGAAATAATGGAAAGCTAGGATGACGTCGATGCTTATTGCAGATTTTTTTCAGTAGATTCTTTTGCAATAATAAGGGCTTATTTCTCTTCAAATGTATGCCCTCCCAACGTACAATTCCATATTGTAATCTCGAGTGAAAGATACCATAGTAAGTTGCTTTCATTAAGTGCTTCGAACATAGGTTTTTAAGATAGAAGAAGACTCGAAGAGTGCTTTGAAAGTATTTTTTTTAAGGACTCTGTATGGCTTACAAATGACATTCTAGAATCAATTGTGAGTCCAAGATATTTGAATTTGTTTACTTTCCCAATCAAGAAGCAATTATCACTGCAATTAATTCTGCTGCAAAAAGTTGGAAGCTGGTTGGAAACACAATTGCAGATTTCTAATCCATACTTTTGGCATTCTGATGCATGAAAATAAATGTCAGCATTCATACATATTGGGGTAGCTAAATTGAAAAATATTATTTTGGTCATTGAGCTAATGCTCAAATGGTGCTCAGTGAACCAAATTCTTAGTAGGTTAAGATCCCAATTTATGTCGGAAATTTGGTCCAGGACACTATGAGAACCATACGTACACCCAACATCATCTGCAAAGTCCGTAAGACTACACCTGAAATTCAAGGAAAATAGTGAATTTATGTACAATACTCGTATATTATGTGTGCATTGTGTATGTAGGTTAGGTAGACTAAGGTTTATTTTAAGTTAGATATTAAGTTTTTATAAAAAATAAAAAAATGTCCATATGCTAAGTTTTTTGTCAACACATTATTTTTTCTTAGCCTTAAGTATACAAAATAGATTTTTATAAATAAAATGTAAGTAAAGTCGAAAGACATAGATATAAGAATTTAGAGTAGCTTAGAGTAGCTGTGTGGGGCCAGTAAGTTAGTATTTTTAAGCTAGCATTTAAGCATTTTTTGTTAGTATGTAAGAGTTAATGATTAAGAAAATAAAATGCAGAAAAAAAAGAAGCTAAGTATTTGGGTAACTAAACTTCTACGGACTAAACATGTTTCATCGAAATCTTCTAAGACGCTGTCAGCCTTTTACTAGATCAGAGCCTGAACTAATGCCGCTTTTCATCTTTCGAGGCCACAGGCATGTTGCTTCCAGTTTACTAGACCAAGGCTTCTGGCGTCCGCTATTACTTGATCTTTAAACCGGAGGTTCGGTCTTCCTTTTCTTCGTGAGCCAGGTGGCTTAGATTAAGATTCGATGTAGCCGACGAATGGGCACTGGGTCGACGAATTTTTGCCTTCCGGACTGCATTGTTTCGAAGTATATCAAGATCTGCTCCGCTGTATTGCTTACCGTCGAGCATTCAGCTCCATAAACCAAGACTGGCAAGACCAGGGTTTTGTAGAGGATGATTTTGGACCTTCGAGTTAGGAGTTTGGACCTTAGGTGTTTGTACAAACCGAAGTAGCAGCGAATTATCATAGATAAACTCGTTCCTACCTCAAAATTAAAGCTGTCGATTGTTAGGTTCTGTCCTAGGCGGTGTTTGACGGATCGGTTTTTGGTCGACAGCATGTACTTTGTTTTATCCTCATTCATCATGAGACCAACTCGTTTGGCTTCTTCTTCTATAGCAGTAAAAGCCTCAATAATAGCACGCTGGAAAGGGCGATGATGTCGATATAGTCAGCATAGCCCAGCAGCTGGATGGATTTGTTAAATATAGTGCCTTCTGTGTTTACGTCGGCCTTTCGCACTATATGCTCCAGCACAAGATTAAAGAAATCACATGACAGTGCGTGTCCTTGCCGGAATCCGGTGCATGTTTGAAATAATTCGGAGGTTTTGTTTCCAAGATTCACAGTGCATTGCGAGTTCTCAAGCGTGGTGCGAGACAACCAGATCAGTTTTCTCGGGATCCCGAATTCGGCAATCGCGTTATATAATTTAGTGCGATGAATACTTCGTATGCGGCTTTGAAGTTGATGTATGTAGTATGCACTACTAAATTATCTTTCCAAAATGTCCAAAAGTATTTTTGTGCCTTTACTAGTTTAGAAATTATAGCGTATAAAGTGGTTACACCTCCAAATTAGAGGTTACCACTTTGATTGGCTGTAACTTGAAATGGAGTGAGAATAGACCCCCACTCCCCCTGCCGTACAATTTCTTGTTCGGCGGAATTTCGGGAATATTAAAGGATTATACTGCTAAACTGGGGCACTCTGTATATCGCACTCCTTTCTTTTCATCACTCTTGATCCTATCTAACGCACTTCCTGGATCGCAGTAATGTCCGCCAGTTCTTGGGTAGCTCCTGCAGTGTATAATGATCTAACATTCCAGGAGCATATTTTTAAATCATTACCCTTTTACGCGCAGCGTTGCCTAATGTTTTACGTGGTTGGGCTAACCACGTGGCTGGGCTAACCCTTACGTGGTTGGACTAACCCCACGCACAACTGCCAAATCCGGTCGAGGTAGAGGAACGTGTCCTCTTGTCTAGAACATGGCTCCATACATTAGTTCACTATTCAGCGGCTGCTGAGATAGCTATCCAGGTGCGCCCCGTGGAGACTGTATGTCAGCTTGAACTGTACAGTGAAAGGGATAGTATCTGGTATCTCTCCTAGTTAAGCGCGTTCAGAACTGTATGTGCACTTCCATGCCATTTGTGGGGTTAAATCCATCAACCCACCCCGGGGTAGGCTAAAATAAGAAGGCCAATTATATTATATGCGTTGGTTGTCTAGTGTAAAAAGCTCTGTTGCTTTCACCCAACTCCAAAGAATGGCCTATCTCGGGCGGCTTTCCCCAACATGCTAGGCTGTGCTCTAGATGCATTGATGGATCTCCCTCCCCTTGATATTCATATCATGGCCTCTCAAAGCTATCTTCTGTTAAAGAAAAGTGGCCTTTGGTCCAATACGCACTGGAGTTTTGATTGTCATGTGCACCAAGTTTATGAATTTAAACCTATTTAGGACGTGATGCTTGTGTCTTTCGGGAGGACGCCAACGCTAGATTTCTAGATTTCCTCTTTAGGAAAACTTCTGTCTGTCTTCCGAGCGGAGATATATGCCATCATTATGGCAACGACCTACTTATATTGTGCAGAATAGGTGAAGAGTGCAAAGCATTCCTGAATTCTAGTTCGAGGATGATAGACTTCACTGAAGGCTAAATTCGCTGAGTCTTGTCTGGGTCTCAGGTCACAATGGGATCACGGGAAATTATATCGCCGTGTCGATGAACTTGCTAGGCAAGACTCAGAGGAGAATTTCTGAGGACCAGAACGTACATCAGGCCTACCTGCATCATCGGTTAGGGCTTTCATTGACAGTTGGATCTCATATTAACATTACTGCAGATGCCATGCGCAGTGCGAAAGACTGCAGACTGCATACTGGCATCATGGCGAGGCACTCCTGCGATGATTGCTGTGAAAGTCGTGGCGATACCGCGGAGCACCAGCTCTGTGAATGTCTGGCTTACTCTCGCAGTCGGCTGCAAGTACTCGACGTTGAGGTGGTGGGTGCTGGTACTGTGGACACTTTATCACTGAAGCGCTTGCTTTTCTTTTTCGAAAGACTGAGAAATTCCGTTAAAAGGCACTTATGTTCTGGCAAAAAAAGAACCTTCTATAATATCTATTATGAGTTTTATGGGGTACGGTCTTGGCCCATGTGTTGCATAAAGTTAGTACCATAAGTACTTGTATAGTTCCACGTCTTCCATGCAATACATACCAAAAAGTTCCCAGAATAACAGTGTCGCGCTCCCATTGTTGCGATTTGAGTTCTGTTTTTTTTTTGTCACGTTGGTAAATCTGTTGTTGATATTCCCTCCAAATCATAGCTTGACATTTGCAAAAGTTACGTAGCCAAGAGTACATCTAAATTCTCTAATTTTAGAAATGGATTTAAATTTGCAACAACGAACTTGTATTAAATTTTGCGTAAAAAACGGATTTAATGGTGCGCGAACGTTGGAAATGTTGGAAAAGTGTTTCGGTAACGATTCTCTAAAGAAAACGGTCGTTTACCAGTGGCACGAGCGGTTAAAAAATGGTCGTTAGTCAATCGAAGACAATGAACGCAGTGGCAGACCATCGACATCGAAAACCGACGAAAACGTTGACGGAGTAAAAGAAATGTTGGTCAATAACCGCAAATTAACCGTCAGAGATATAGCGGAGGACTTGAACATTGTCTATGGATCCGTCCAAGATATTTTGGTTAATTATTTGTGTTTCCGTCGTGTAGCAGCAAAGTTGGTGGCAAAAGACCTCAATTTCATGCAAAAAAGACCGTGTTGACGTCGCAAAAGAAATGATTTGCGAGGCTGAATCCGATCCCACATTCATCAGAAGGATCATTACTGGAGACGAGACGTGGGTTTATGAGTACGACACGCAATCCAGACATGAGGCAAGTGAATGGCGTTCACCAAATGAGCCGAGATCAAAAAAACCACGTCGTTTTCAGTCAAAAAGAAGACAATGCTCACGGTTTTCATGGATTACAATGGTGTAGTGCAACATAATTTTTTGCCAGAAGGCCAGACAGTAATCAAAGAGTATTATTTGGGGGCTATTAGACATTTCCGTGAAGCAATTCGCCGAAGAGGACCTGAATTGTGGGCAGAAAACTCGTGCATTTTGCACCATGAAAACGCACCGTCACGCAGTGCCATCATTATTCGTAATTTTTTGACGAAAAATGCAACAAATACCATCCAACAGTCACCGAATTCACCTGATTTGGCTCCCTGTGACTTAGATAGATAGATAGATTTATTTTTACGTATAATAGTTTACATTTGGCTTGTTACCGCACATTTTACAATACAGGGATTTGATATACTAACTTTCCACTGAATTATTATAATTTTTAACAAAAAAAAAAAAAAATTTAACAAAAATAAGAATTTTAGAAGGAAACACGACTAAAACCTTCCATATAAAGAAAAACAAAAAAAAAACAGAAATCCAAATGATATATAAATAATTAAATAAAATAAATAAATAAATTAATTAATTAATTAAACAAATAAAGAAATTAATAAATTAAACTAAGCAAATAAATAAATATACATATAAATTCAACAAATTGAAGCAAATAACATAAATAGACACATGAAAATAAACTAAATGAATAACAAATTCACACAATAAATATACTCGTATAACTTAATCGCATTTAATTAGCGCATAATTCATTTATGAGAGGGTTATCAGCAAAACTACATCGTTCTACAAATTTAGATTTTAGTTTTCTAATTCTTTCATAAATCAGTTCAACACTCGCTTTAATGTGCAGATCTAGGGTAGAATGATGTCAGGGTAATTTAAGCATCATTTTTAAAACTTTAATTTGGCATTATTGTAGTTTTTTATGTGGCATTTTGCACAATCGCCCCAGACTTGGCTTCCATATAGTAGGATCGCTTGAAAAATTACTTTATAGATTACAACCTTATTTTCTGTTGAAAGGGATGATTTTCTATTTATGAATGGATACAACATTTTGATGGCAATACCTATGTTCGTTACTGTTCTGTTTATGTGTTCATTAAATGTTAGTTTTGTATCTACTCGTAGATGAATCCCTAAATATATAACACAGGTCACCCAAGGAATGTTTACTCCATTAACTTGCAATTGAGTGGAAGGTAAAAAGCAATACTTTCTTTTTCTGGTAAAAAAGATAGCTTGCACTTTATCTTCATTCAATTTAATTTTCCACTTTGAATAATATTTCCTTAATACTTCTATAGCATTTTTGAGGCTGCTTTCAATATTGGAAGCGAGCTCATGCGAAGAATATATTGCTGTATCATCAGCAAAAATGGCTGCGTCACAATTGAGCAAGTAAGGGAAATCAGAAGTGTAGATATTATATAGAACAGGACCCAGGACCTTGGGGAACGCCAGAATCGAACGATATTAAATTTGAGACATCACAGTTAACATGAACTTTAAAACAACGACCAGATAGAAAACTTTTAACCATTCCACAAATATATGACGGAAAGTTAAAATTTATCATTTTAATTATCAGGCCGTCGTGCCACACACAATTATTCATTAATAAATATATTATTGTCACTGATATGCTTGAGAATTTGATATTTCAGAACTTTTTCCAGTATTTTGCTGAGGCTACTAAGTAAACTTATTGGCCTGTAACTTTCAACTGCCGTTCACCAAATGAGCCGAGACCAAAAAAAACACGTCGTCAAAAGGAAGACAATGCTCACGGTTTTCATGGATTACAACGGTGTAGTGCATCATGAATTTTCGCCAGAAGGCCAGACAGTAAACAAAGAGTATTATTTGGGCGTTACGAGACGTTTCCGTGAAGCAATTCGCCGAAAGAGACCAGAATTGTGGGCAGAAAACTCGTGGATTTTGCACCAGAGCCATCATTATTCGTAATTTTTTGACGAAAAATGCAACAAATACCATCCAACAGCTACCGAATTCACCAGATTTGGCTTCCTGTGACGTCTTTCTGTTCAATCGAGTTTAAAAACCACTAAGGGGGACGCGTTTCAGCAGCCGAGAGGAAGTAATGGAAAAATCGCAGGAAGCACTGATGGAAAATACCGAAAACCGAATATAAAAAATGTTTCAAGGATTGGATCAAGCACTGGCATAAGTGTGTTGCAGTTAATGGGGAAGGGAACAATATAGATTTAGATGCATAAACTTGTATTTTTAATTTTCTGAATAAATTCCTTTTCGATTAAGGTGGTATGTCAAACATTTATACACTTCGCTTACAGCTTTATTGTGCTCATAGCAAAATAAAATAATGATTCAAAGACGGTTGCATATCGAACCTAGCAGAGTCAACATATTTTATTTTACTAATATAAAAATACAAAACATGGCGCAGCCGAATTAATATTAAATAGTTATGTTTGGAACAAGAGGACTATCAAAAAAGAAAGCAACTGAGAAAATACAAAATGCGACGATTCGGAACAATTAAGTGACATTGAAAATGAATCAGGGGACTTTAAAGTAGATACTACCACAAAAGTTGCGAAAATTTCTAAGACAAACTTATCTACAAATAGATTAAAAAGTAGTGAAAAAATAAACAAAATGGAATTTAAAGTGCTAAGTCTAGTCTAGTCTAGTCTAGTCATGGATGGGAATCTCTCTGAATTTCAAAAATTCAACCAAAGGTTTGAAATATGTACGAGTATATGTAGTGTGCATCAGAAAGTAACACCAAACAAGAAACAGTTAAAATTGCAATACTTTTTAACCTAATTGGAAATGATGCTGTTGACGTTTACAACACTTTCTCTGCTGACAGAGTGAAAACACTAGATGATACGAGTATATTAAAAGAGTTCGAAGTATGCAGTTGTTTATAAGATTTTCTATATCCCTGTTTAGTGTTGTGTCTGTGCTCTTCCATTTATTTTATTTATACCTAAATGGTCTTTTGTAAGGACAATGGAATAACTATTCTGTCTATAAAAAAATATGATTTCTTCTTCTAAATATAAATTGTTTCGTAATTTGTAAAATGGTTGGATTTTTTTTTTTTTTTTTTTTTATAATGAGCGCGCGCTCAAGGGGTTTGAGTACCCTTAAGGATATCTTTATGTACTCTATTTATACCAGTAGGATATTTTATCTTTAAAATAGTTTTCAATTTTGCAAGACTTTATCGTTTTCTGTTTCTTATTTTAATTGCTCTTTTCGATATTCACTAATATTCAAGGAATGAATATCTTCATTGAAATCTTCTTCTTCATTAATATGATCGCGACAACAAGTCTGCAATATGTACTCGTAGATATTTACTTGGAACATATACTACATTTAAATTAAAATATACCGCTTTAATTTCATTCGTTGTAATCTAGTACAATATATTTTATTTAAATCTTTCGTACAAATATTTACCAGCGGTTTGTGATCTGTCTGTACAGTTACTGGTCCATAATGGTATATACGGTGAAATTTATTGCATGCAAATGTTATAGCCAGTAGCTCCTTTCTGATCTGAGCATAACCGATTTCACTTCGGCTTAAAGATCGAGATGCAAAACTTAGGGGTGTTCCAGACTGCATCTAGCAACAACCAATGCTGTTTTTGGACGCATCACACTGGATAACAATTGGTCTAAGTCCATGGCCACACAAGCGTGGGATTGAAATTCACGTCGGGTGAAACAGCTAGATTTTTAGTAACTTGGGAAGAGAAATGTTGATTACACCAAAAATCCACCGAAAATCATCAATATGACTTTCTACCTGGGCGTCTTTGACGTAAATTTTAATTTAGCAGGAGTTGCGATGCGGGAAAGGTCTCATTAGTGCCTGTTTACATTGGCGACGGGATGAAAGTCCTCACCATGAACGTCGTGTTCAAATTTTCATGCGCTTGAAAGAATTTTTGACAAGTGGAACACTTGAATCGCAGCATTTTTATTTTTTAAATTTGAGTAGTTCGTCTGAAATACACCTACTTTCCTATTCTTCACACTTCCTTCCTCATTAACGATCAAAACTAAAATGATATGTCAGAAATGGAACGATATGGAAAAGAACGATGTGTTGTTGTTGTGGAAGTAACCCTTCTTCTTCCCACTTCAATAAAAAGCGTTCCCTCTCTTTCGGACAATCTTCCTGCCCGCGCCAATGTCAACAGGCACATTAGGTGAACGCAACAAGTTGTATGATTTTTTTTATTTCCTAGGGTTCAACGTTTAATTTAAAATAAAATGACAAGCTGGACCCGTGAACAGATAATGGAGCTAATAACTCTATTTGAACAGTATCCAAATCTGTATCAAATTCGTAATGTGGATCATAAGAATCGTGTGAAAAGAAGTGCAAATTTAATAGAAATTGTTGAAAAATTAAAAAACTGTCGACCAGCAACGACATTGAAGGACGTTATACTAAAGCTGAAAACCTTAAACAGTCAGTATCAAAAGAAGTGGTGCTGGTACTAATGAAGTGTACGTGCCGAAATTGTGGTGCTACGATGAACTTCGTTTTTGGAATGAAAGCATCAAATATTTCCTTTTTACCGGTGAATTGTCTGAAATATCTACATAGTTTGAATGTACGAATAAAATATAATTTAATTTTCAAATGTAGCAAATGATACGTAGAGATACACAGCCACTGAGAGTGGTGGAACTTCCCAGACTTTGCCAAGCACTTCAGGATGTGCAAAAACTTTTTCGGCGGTAAGTGTTTACCACATTTAAATTTTGAAAACATCTTTTAAAGGCTAATTTTAATTTATCTATGTAGATGAAAAAATAGCTTCAAACTAATTTGAAAATGAGCGCAGCGGTAGCCGCCAAAGCCGCAAACACAATTGCAAATTTGATGTCATCCAAACAACATTCTGCACTAAAACCCTTCCTAAACAATTTGCATGGCTTAGGCGAAAATTAAATATTTTTTTGCTGATTTCCGTAGAAGAATATCGATATGGCTTCAGTAAACTTCTTTCCAAAGAAAAAGCGTCATCACCGATTATACAGTAAGGAAAATTTCTGTTATTTCCAATGATCTTGTCTGGAGGAAAGTATTGCTTCGGGTTGCTTAGTATAGTACGGAGATCGCTTCGGTTTAGAACTCCTCCGTCAATTACTATACTCTGCCGTTGCAACCCACGTCAATGAAAGTAAATTTGTAACTGGCATCAGACATCGCTAGCAATGCAATGCTGTTGTATCCCTTGTAGTTGTAGTATAAAGACGCGTGAGAAGTTGATGCTCTAAAAGCGATGTGCTTGCCATCCAGTGCACCAATGCGTAAGGGAAATTGTCATCTATTAAAACAAAATTCGCTGCTTTTTTCCCATTCTGCAAAGCTGTCTGGGAACTGAAGCGAGAAATACATGAACTGAAAGTAAAATTTTAAATAAAAAATTACAAACTTTTAAGTACTCTCCCTTCAGACATGAGTAAATAGCATCGCAGCAATGAGGGATGAAGGCTCCAGTATATAAGCGCGACAGTCTTGTCTGGTAGTCCAAACTTCTTTCACCCGTAGCCAAAAATCGTAGTACCAAAGCCAATCCTTCTTCTGGGGGAATGGTATCTCTCATGTGAGTCGTTTGCTTAATTAGTAGTGGCTTGACACAGTCCAGCATTTTAACAAAACAGTCTTCGTCGATTCTCAGGTACAGTCTATAAGCATCTTTATCCTCTAAACGAAGCTCGTCATGAAGAAATCTGAACGCACCTTTATTTTCTCTTCTGAATCTCCAGGATTTAACCCATATTCTCTTTTTTTTTTCTCATTTGTTGTTTTATTTTCGTTTTCAGCTGCACAAAACAATATAGCAGCGGTTGCAGACAGTATTCCTGTCACTGCCAATAAATTTTCCTCGTTAACGCTCATCTTGTATTTCACAAATAATTACTGCAAATCAGAAACTTCCGAATTGACCTACTCTTCACAAAACAAATGTTCAAATGGTTCGTTTCAGATTTCACTGTTCCCTCTATCTGTCAAAAATTCTTTCATTCCAATGGCGCCTTTTTTTGTGTGTAGCCACTTCGTTCAATGGCACGCTTTCAATCCCACGCTTGTGTGGCCAGGCACTAAGCCTGTCAAACATCTTCAGGATTGGGGCATTTGCAATTAAATATTTTATCTTTTTTAAAGTTCCAGTGTGAATGTCACACCATACAAAATCATTTTCCTTTTTTAACAACTCTCGCAACAACTCTTGGGGGTGGCCGTGGTGTAATGGTCCTAGCAATCGATTCTCACTTGGAGGGTCCAGGTTCGAATCCTGCCATGGCAAGTCAGTTTTTCATTTGTGTAATTGGAACTCAGACAGAAAAATTCTGCGTGTGAAGGCATAACACAGACACGTAGATTTGGCTGTTGTAGAGTTTCAAGCACAGAAAAAAATACTGTGAATTATACCCCCCCCCTGGAGAGCGAATATCGAAACCAAACACACCTGAGTTTCAAACCACTACAAAAACAATTTTCCTTTCTCCTCCTTCTACCTTTCCGCCCGCGCCCTGGCAACAGTAAAAGGGTATCTAACCTCTTAGGCGTTTGTTTGTTTTTTGTTTGTTGGGATTTCTAAATTTAAAATGGCTCTGACAAGATCTGGAATTATTCCTAACTATGAAAATATCTGACCAATGTATTTAATACTTTTAATTTTATATTGAAAGTTTTCTTCATTGAATTTAACTCCTATTTCTCGAGCCCTTTTAAAGGCTAAATTTAAATTCCTATCAAGTTCTTGTTCATCCTTACCGAAAATAATCAGGTCATCTATGTATATAAACAAATGTTCCCGGTAATGTACTAAAATTTTGATACGTATATTTTTGAAAATTTTCCGGTGCTACACTAATGCGAAAATTCCATAAGAACAATGGCCAGACAGGGAGAATTGCTGCGTTTTGTGACAGATCACCGACATGACGTGCTTTTCTTAAGCGAAATCAATCTTAATGACAGACATTTCCCTGAATTCAAGGATTACAATCCCATACGAACTAACAGGACAAATTCGAACAGTGGCGGAGGTACGGCAATCCTCATTCGTAAACCGCTAAAATTCTCTCCAGTTGAAATTGATGAAATTAGAGGCTTTAACCGTCTTGAGACGACTATCGCCTCTCTACCTTTGAAAAATAATAGACGTCTCTATCTAATATCGGCATATTTACCGCGTGCTTCCGCTAATGAGTTTACATACGAAATCGAAAAACTATTCGAAATTCTAAGGCTAAATAGTTTGAACAACTATTTCGTCTTAGCGGGAGATTTGAACGCGAGGCACCCGACTTGGTTGGATTCCCGTGCCAACATAAAAGGTAACCGCCTAAGGGCCTTTATTGATGACAACCAAGCTGAGTATACGAGTAAATTTAAATTCTACAGCCCAGTTACACCAAGTCGCCCTTCGGGTAATTCATACATAGATCTTTGCATTGCGGACGCGCGATTACACATTAAAACTATCCGCAATAATAAAATACCGCTGTTGCCTTATGATAGCGATCACAAAGCTATCGTCCTGGAAATATCTTTGACTAACGACCCCATGTTTACCTTCCAAATAGAGCACGAGGTTCCTAAATTTAATTTTAGGCACACCAATTGGAATAAGTTTGTTCGTTGTGCTGCGAGGACATATAATAGACAGCGATCTTCTTCTGAGGTTCCTAACAATAGGATCCTTACATCGGAAATCTCAATTCCGTACTACGAGAGGCGATGGAGTCGTCAGTACTGACGATGAAAAGTAGAAACAGCATGGAAAGCTTTCTGATAACTCAGATAAATAGGATACGCCGACAATTCCAGGATGTTCCTAATAATGGGGAACTGGTAAGATTGAAGTCCCTCCTGAGAAATGTAAGGTCGCTTATAGAGCAACAATATCGGAATGCGGCCAATGCCTACTGGAGGCAACGTGCGGAAAAAGTAATGAAATCTGACTCAAGGAACATGTTTCCTCAAATCAAGCAGATCTTCAAGCCTCGTATCATTGTCCAAATTCCAAAACTCAGAGTGCCACTGCTCTCTGAGCGGTTCCTATCTCAGGCAGGGATTAATCCTGGTTCCCATTTTGAGTCAGTCCACAAAATCGATCTCCCAAGTCGGAAATCTGTTGAGGTGGCTGAAGGGCTACTACCAAAGCAGTGACACTTTCATTCCACTCAGGTTTTCTGAGGATCTACAAGCAGACGAACTGATAACAGAACAGACAAGAAGCTACTACACAACACTTGACGAGCTCACAGAAATATTCAGAAAACTGAACAACAAAAAGTCATCTGGTTTGGATGGTATCCCAAATGTTGTACTTAAGCATATACCGATCGAAATCATAAGGCAATACTGCGTATTTTTAACAACTTGCTTAACAACTGCTACTTCCCAAAGTGTTGGAAAACATCGAAGGTATTTCCGATAGTAAAAGAAAGAAGGATCCTTCAGATCTTTCCAGCTATAGGCCAATAAGTCTCCTGCCTAATATTGGGAAGGTTTTTGAGGTAGTTGTCAGCAAGGAATCTAAAGATTTCCCTGGTCAGTGCACGCTATAACAAAACTTGTTTCCGATATCAACTGGAACCTTAACGCCAAAAGATGTACAGGTGCCTGTCTAGTGGACGTCGAAAAAGCCTTCGATACGGTTTGGTTAGACGGGTTAATATATAAACTTATTAAGTATGAATTTCCCCCCCCTCCCCCCCCCCCCCTTTTAAAGATGATCAGTTCAATGATACGCAAGAAGAGATTTGTTGTAACAGATAGAAAATACACGACGACTAGAGTCTTCAAAATCGCCAATGGTCTGGCACAGGGCACAGTAACGGCGCCAATCCCCTTTAATATCTATACCTCTGAAGTACTTAGGGACATGGCTTCCTCGATAGCATTCGCTGATGATGTCATATTATACTCTTATGGCTCTAAAATCAGCGAGATACAGAATAATCTCCAAATAAAATTCGACAATCTTCAAGTTTACTGTCAAGATTGGAAGCTCAAGATAAATAGCTCCAAATGTGAAACCATAATGTTCCGCACCCCAGTAGGCCAAGGTAATACAGACTTTAGACGCAATTGGCGAAACCTGGTAATAAAAGACTGTTGTGAAGTATCTAGGTGTCCATCTGGATAAATTTTTATATTACAATGAACACATAAACCAACAGCTCCAAAAAGCGAGAGCGGCATTTATGTCGCTTAAAAGCCTTTTTTAATCGAATCATCTGAGATCCGATGTGAAGGTCATTTGCTATCAAGCGTTTGCGTCCAATATTGACTTACGCGAGTCCTGTATGGTGGAACATAAATCCTTCTTACATGGAGAAATATCGAGCTTTCGAAAGAAAATGTCTTCGAGCTTGTTTACGAATGTACAGAAGCGCTCATTCCGATTTTCGGCATTATGTCAGCAACAAGACAATATTGGATGCTTCCAGTTTGTCCAGGATAGACAATGTTATTCTGGACCTTGTCATAAATCATTTCGCGCGCTCAGTGAAGGTTGTTGAGAACGAGTTCATATCGGGCTTGTTTTATCCTAACCCTGGTTACTTCAGAAGCACATTGTCGAGTGGATATATACCACCTGAGGCGTTCTTGTATCTAGATGCACACGGCTATCTATCTGATGCTGCTAGAAGGGCCACAGACAAAAGAATCCTACATGTGCCGGTACACTCGGATGATGGGGCTAATGTTTGGAGATACTGCATGAGCGTTCCTGAAAGGGATACTCTCGATACATGTAGATCAAATTGGGATAAATACTGGTGGCTTGATTGGGCTGAAGCTGACGCTTAGGTTAGTCTAGTATTAGTTTTTTTTTCTTAGTATCGTAGGTAATTTTAAGTAAAAAAATTTTTTTTCCACATTTTTTGTTTCTTAAAATAACAAGATCCATATTTGAACAAAATGTTTCTTCAATTTATTTAACACAGAGCTATAGCTAGCTTAACACATAAAGATTTAATGTACTGCGTACCACTTCTAATGTGGCTTTGTACTTCGTTATTATGATAGTTCGTAAGTATTTCGCTTGTTTTTGCTTAGTTTTTATTTTAAGAATATTGTAAATAGTGGAAATAAACAAGTTTAAAGAAAAAAAAATGCGAAAAGGAAGCCGAGAGAATTTAAAAAAAAACCGGAAGGTGAACTTAATGTACAATATTCAATTGAGGATTCATCCAGTTCAATCTGCCAGAATTCGGGGTTTAAATCTAAAACCGAGAAGTATTTCATACCGCAGAGTTTGTCCCTAATTTCTTCAAATTTCGAAATTACAAAATTTTCAGGCTTAACTGCTTTATTTAAATCCCTTGGATCCAAACACAGTCGAATTTGTTTATTTGACTTCTCAACAACAATTAGATTACTTACCATCTCTTTGGACTGTGAACTTTTTTTTATTATACCATTTGATTCCAGCTCCTCGAGAGCTTTTTTAGCTGGTTCGTCAAGGTTGCAGTTAGACGACGTGGAGGCTTAACGGATGGGGAAATTGTACTAACAATTTGTAGGTGGCAGGTACTCGACGTTGAGGCGGTGGGTGCTGATGCTGTAGACACTTTATCACTGAATCGCTTACTTTTCTTTTTCGAAAGACGGAGAAATTCCGTTAAAAGGCAAATATGTTAGAGGTGGCCGTGGTGTAGTCGTACTAGCAATCGCTTTTCACTCGGAGGGGTCTAGGTTCGAATCCTGCCCATGAACAAGTCTTTCAAGTTTTTCAGTTGTGTAATTGGAACTCAGACAGAAAAATTCTGCGTGTGAAGGCATAACACTGACACGTAGATTTGGCTGTTGTAGAGTTTCAAGCACAAATAATTACTGCGAATTATAACCTTCCACTCTGAGTGAAGAAAAAACTCTCCGTCCTATTCGGACTCCCCCCCCCCCCCCCCTGGAGAGCAATGGCAACAGTAAAAGAGTATCTAACCCCGCGTAAATTATATAAAAAAAAATGTTACAAGGCGAAGAATGCAATAATTCTCTGTCTGAGTGCTCTGTTCTAGCAAAAAAAAACCTTCTATAACACCTATTATGAGTTTTATGGCGTATGTTCCTAGCCCAAGATACTCTATGAGGAGTCGAGGTCTTTTGGTACCCTCCGGTGTACGAGTATAAAAACGAGAACGACAGATTTTTTTTTTTATTTACGATGACCATACCAATTTTATTGAAAACACTTATAAATTTGTTAATTTTATTAAAAAGAAAAAAATACTAAGAAAATAAATTATCGTATTACATTCGTGTTCCTGTGTTCTGCATTATCTGTGTGTGTTTTGTGTTCTATGTTCTATAAGTTTAGCTTTTGCTCTTAAATTCTGGGACAAAAATGTTCCTTTGCTTTCACACATAGTCGAATATATGTAAAGTCAGATAGAAAATAAAGCAACGACAAAAACATTCTAAAAGAACAAACGCTCATACTCGTAACCGAATGGAGCTGCAATCTTACATCATATAGATACATAATTATAAAAACACATCTGAAAATGAATCAAAAATGATAAAAGAAAATTTAACAGATTCAGCATTACAGTGTGGTACATATAGAGTTTTGTATGATATAAACTCTGTGACTAATCTCTACGAATATCTAAAACTAATATCACAATACAATCGGATTTCATGTCAAATGAGAACCAATCTTAGCGCGAAACTGGCATAATTCATTGCAATCCTTGTAAAACCCCTGCGTGAAGCTGGACTTCACTTTACTTCTCGTCGGTGGCAGTTGTATCTATCAATTCGAAATCACAAACCAAGGAAAAGTGATCCGAAGGGTATTGATAGCTCGGCGTACGATTCGTGCCAATTTCATCACCCTGAGGGAATTCTAGGCAGTTCTTCACCTGAAAATAAGATAGAAAGGAACAGGGTAAGTGTGTATCGATTCTATGAACAACCTTTAGATATAACTAACCTTCAATTGATTTTTCGAATAGAAGACATAGTCAATTGTGTGGCAAACTTCGCCATCTTCGCGTATCTTCCACGTCGTGTATGGTGGCTCATGAATAGCCGATAGTTCGGCATAGCTTTCCATAATCTCCATGTCCTTATCATTCTCGGTATCGGATTTTTTCGTAACCGAATCAACTTGACTAAGTTCCTTTTTGATGTCGGAATATGCACTTGAAAGGTTTACCCCTTCGCTGCTTAGAATCGTCGTGTAAACTGGTTCTATAGGTTCAGCATTAAAGTCACCGCACATCAAAATCGGACGTTTTGCGGCAAAATTTTTGGCAAACCGTACAAGATCCTTTCCCTGTTCATTACGTAACTTAGACAGCAACGAACCATGGCGAGCCTTCAAATGGGTTGTGCAAACGCAGATTTCTTTCCCACTAGCCTTAATTTCTAGATTTACAGCAATGGCAACTTGATTACTTTGAACACGCCACACTTCGAGGATGTGTGTTTCAAAGTTTTTCAAGTCGAATTTGTCACGTTTGTAGAATATGGCACATCCGTCGGGTCCATTGTTTTCTTCAATGTAGAGACATGGCGAGTCTGGTTTTGGGAAGAATATACCAGCATAGTTCTGCGAACCGAGAACGTTTTCCAGAAATTTGTAATGATCCACCTCCTGAAAAGTGAGAGAATAACAAAAGAATTTAGTATCGGTTTTGGGTAACTTCTCGAAGAAGTTAATCAGATTCTAGTCATTCTTTGAAGGTAATCTGTTCAAAAAAAAAATTTCTATGAATCAAACATTTTGAAAAGTTTTATTGGTTCACAAGGGTTGTCGAAGGAGCAGAACAACCTCAAATAGCATCAGCTGTTAATTTGGCTACCAGCTAACCACTAGCCCTACTCTTAACTGCAACAATACTGTTTTGAATGAAAAATGATCCACTTGGCTCCAGAAAGTAACAACATCTTTCCGCCTAGAAAAAAAAGACGTTTCTAATCTTTCAGCAAGCAAGCCCCAAATCCAAAGTGGGATTGATCCGGAGATTAAAGTGATTACGCCTCATGCACCCTGTCCAGCAAGAAGAAGCGGGGTGCGAAAATTCAGAGTAAAATAAACTCTACGTCTTTTCTGTGGATGCGATATCACAAATCACAGACAAATGCCACACAAGTGTTCACTAAGTGTTAACTATCCTTTCTGATGCCTCAGTGTTAGACTTTGCTCAACCTCACACCGCTGGTTTCGTAGTTCAACGGTTCGGCGGACAAAGCGATTGATAGACTACGGAAGGGACAGCTATAACCACATGCACTTCCGGCTCAATACAACCTCGTTAGCGACTGCTGTCTTGTGAAAAACTTATCATATGACTCCAAGGCTATTTTTTGAAAGGAGATTGTCTATTAAGATTTTTCCTATAAATAAGAACTTGGTTTCTAATGGAATGGAATAAATGGTGGCTAAGAAACAGAGAGAGAGAGAGGGATATATACGTAAATATATAGACTGCACATTCAATTGTGGTGAAGATAAGCTTATTACATTCAATTGTAAAACTGTGAAAAACAATAAGTTCCGTGTCTGAGCAGGTCAAGAAAGTTTTCACATTCAATTGTGTCTCTTAGCAAACAAACCAGTTGGCTTAATCGTTCTTGGTACAGCAGGTTCATAAAAATGAATGACACCGGAATAAGACCATTTCTGTGTGAGACTATTGATAGAGCGGTCATTCGATCCGCATGGCAAAAATGGCTCCGTTCATTCTCATTATATTTAGAATCGGGAGAAATCATAGACGCAGCCAAAAAGGAGAGCAAGTTGTTACACTTTGGGGGTCCACAATTAGAAGAAGTTATCTTCACCATTCCCGGGGCTCTTGTTGGAGAAGGCGACGGGTACGCAATTTTAGTCGAAAAATTGAATGAATATTTGTTCACCACAGAGCAATTCCACTTTCGAAAGGCGCCTGTTCCGCTCCCTTAAGCCAGAGGAAGGGGAGGACCTGAACAGGTTCATTCTTAAGTTGACGAACCAGGCAACAAAATGCTCGTTTGGGAAAAGAAGAGTACTCATTGGATGAAGTCATAAAAAGGTGTCAAGCTCACGAATAGATAACACAAACGATTCTAGAGAAGGCAACGATTGCGTAAGATGCGGGCGGAGTGGCCATACTCGGAATAGCTACTTGTTCCCAGCCAGAAACAAAGATTGTAGTGGGTATCTTGGTCATTTTTCCCTAAAATGCAAGACAGGAAGGAGTAAACGCAAAAGTATTAGAGGCGATGACACGGATGGTAAACGGCGTGGACCATCAAATATTCGCCATGTAGAGGAAGAATTTGATGACCGTCAAGGGAACCATAGGGCTGAATCGAGGGAGTATGATTGTTTTCAAATGAAAGACGAGTTTAACTCAACGTCGAACGGGAGCATAGACTGTTTCGTCGGCGGCTCGGAGATATCAATGGTCATCGACTCTGGCTCACGATTGAACTTGCTGGGGGAAAGTGATTGGGAACAATTACATCGGAGTTCCTCAATGTTGTGGAACGTACGCAAGGAAATGAGAAACCAGTTTCGCGCTTATGCTGGGAAGGAATTGTTAGAGACCTTACCAGTATTTGAGGCGCCTACAAGTGTCGATGGGAAAGCTGAGATAGTTTCAAAATTTTATATAATGAGAAATGGAAGGCAATCTTTGCTCGGACGGGAAACAGCGATACGGTTGAAGGTGTTAAAATTAGGCCTAGATGTATACCGAGTAAAGGAAGTTCAAGCATTTCCAAAAATTAAAGGTATAAAAATACAATTGGCTATAAAGAAGTGCATTAAACCAATACAGCAATCGCTACGCCGGACTCCATCAGCGCTTGAGGAGAGATGTGATGAGAAGTTAAGAGAGGCTAGTGAACAAGATATCATTGAACCAGTTGTGGGGCCCAGTTCTTGGATTTCGCCAATTGTGATCGTGTTCAAAGAAACTGGGCATATCCGTCTGTGCATAGATATGCGGTGTGCAAATACCGCTATACTCAGGGAGAACTTTCCTCTTCCGACATTTGAGTTACTTATGACTAAATTTAAAGGGTCTTTGTATTTTTCAAGACTAGATTTAAAGAACGCATATCATCAGTTAGAGCTGGATGAGGAGAGTCGTTATATAACGACGTTTATGACACACAGGGGACTCTTCGCTATAAACGTTTGTTGTTTGTAGTGAACTCAGCACCCGAAATATTTCAACGTACTATGGAAAACATGCTAGCTGAACTACTTGGATGATGTTATTGTGTTTGGGCGGACGAAAGAAGAACATGACAACGAGTGAAAAAAGATACTAGGCATTTTCCACGAAATGAACGTGACGCTTAATATGGAAAAATGTAATTGGAGGGTAAAACAGCTAAAGTTTTTGGGGCATATATTGGCTAAAACAGGCATTAGCGCGGACCCCAGAATTCCAACCACCAAATAGCAAGAAAGAGATGAGATCCTTCTTGGGCTTGGCAACTTAACTAAACAAGTTCATTCCCTTAGAGTGCTGACAAATAAAGACACCCAATTCGTTTGGGGCGAAAATCAGGATTGAGCATTTCAGAGGTTAAAGAAATCGCTTGCGAAGATTCCGTCTCTATCTTACTTTCATATCAAGAGTAGGACACGATTAGTAGCTAATTCGAGTCCTGTGGCTCTGGGTGCAGTGTTGCTGCAATTCCAAGGCGATAGTCCCCAGGTTATATCTTTTGAGAGCAAGAGCCTATCCGGAGTGGAATTCTTCTTGGAATTCTCGAATTCTTCCAATCGAATTCAATGTAATTGAACAGAACCGGAATGAAGTCACGGTGCAAGGAGAAGGAAAAACATTCAGACGGAATGTGAGCCATGTCAAGAGAATACCAAATATCACTACTCCTGAACAACCAACTACTGACCAAGACCTAGCAAGGAGCGACGGAACTTCAAGCGACACAATAACAAGGCCATCTTTAAAGTTGGGGCTGGAAAATATAGGAGGGATGTGGCGACCTGCTACATCACGCTCTGAAAAGAGTTGTCTCCAGCAACATCGCAACGAAAGAGTTGAGTGAGAAAGCAGAACAAGAGCGAACCTATCGCCATGCACTGGGCTGAGTGTTAGTGTGCATGGCATATTCTATATTCAGTGTATCATTAGTAGCCGGCGAATAAAGATCTCTTTAAGCCCGAATCGGGTTATGTTTGGTTGAATAGGAGTCATAACAGTCCACATTAATCAATTTTAAAAATGATAGCGCCTAGAATCCATGGTAAAAGCAGGAGCCTGCAAGATCCTCCAGAATGAGATATCAAGTGTCAATATGGTGAATGACAAGCAAGGAATCAATGATGCATAATTTACAGGCCGTCCACTCCGTCAAAATTCAATTAAACATGGTCAATAGAAGAATCGAGAATGAGGCCATCAGTCGAACAAATGCACAATCGGTACACCTTCATCGACATACGAGTTCATACAACAAGAACAGATTATACTCTCTGGTTAAGTTCAGTCGTTGGAATACGTGAGCCGCTTCCACTTCGGTATTCATGCTGAACGCCTGGGAATACACAGAACAAGAATGGAAGGACAAGAATGGGATCGAGTCTGTGTGTAACCGTAAATCTTCATGGAGGGATGAAAGTAGAGAAAAGGATTGAGGCTAGGATCTTCTTCGATAAAGTGAATCTATAATGTTCACTTCGTCCTTCAGACCACAGTAGTGTCGTCGAATTCGAGATATTGGCTGTAGCCGAGACTTTTCTAACTGGCGCGAATTAAGACAACATAGCGTAAAGGCATTATGTACCACATTTGGTGACAGGCCAGGCACAACACCAAAGCTTAAAAATCTTGAAAAACATTAGATGAATTTTAGCCAATGAACCAGCTCTCATCTGCCACTGACTGACACTTGCACGACATCAAACCATCATCGTGCATTCTGAGGCTAAGGATGCATGGGCGAAAAATTTGTCCACTTTCGGGAAATCTAGGTAATTATGGACGGAGTCTAACGCATCCTAATGCCATTATCCCAGCCTTAGGAATTTGAGGTATAAAACCTTAGAAAGACACCACCACCACCACCCAGACTTCATCAATCCGTAGATCTACTCTAAAGTATTTTGTCAACGAGTTGGAGGAAATTAATATTATTTTTCGGGTAATTCCACTCAGGCGGTATCTCGTCATAGATTTTCGGAAGAAATTTACCATTATTGTATGGATATAATGGACCCATTGATGGTCCAAGCGAACAGTGACTCTTTGTGACAAGGCACCCGTCAATCTACCTACTTACTTAACAGCCTTTCCGACCGAAATTTTAGAGAACATTCGCTTGACGATGTGTCAACTTACAGCGTTGTTCATCTTCTCATGTCTAGTGCATAGTCCTTTCCTGACTCTGAATGGAGTGAGAAAGAGAGTCTATGCCAAGGTCTATGATAAAGGATAAGATTTGACTTCTGAAAGCTTGCCATTGGCTACAGAAAAATAGCAGACGTCAGATATTATTTCGTTTTCATATTTTTCAGTGTATGGTCAGGGAATCGAACTCAAAATCTATCATCAAAATAAAAGGAACGACCTGGACGTAACTTTGGTGATAAATACTGAATCCTGTAGCTTTATCCTCTAATTCTTTAAACCTCATTGTGTAGACTTCTTCAAGAACCGTAATTCACATGGTATGAGAGCACTTTAGGTGCAACCTGCAATTTAAAAATTATATCCTTGACATTTGACATCCTATTATCGGATATTCCACTTCATGGTAGCAATGGTATTGGAATCAACATCTTATGAATATTCTCGGGTATTATACTGATCGGCCTCAACATTTTAGAGACCCGCTTAATGAAGGAGCCGAAATGATCGGCAAAGACCATAGCAAAACTATTAAAACGTTTTCGTGGCTGATACTGAAAGCCGTTGCGCATTAAGACAGGAGAGTTACGGCACAATGCTGACTGAAAATATTTGGAGAAGATGCAGAGCGCATAGCACCAACTTCAGCAGTAAAACAGCTAATGTTGCGATGGCAGACCTGGTTCCTTCAAGAGCCAATAGGTGGGCAATATTCCATTTAATATCTAGTGAACAGTGTGGATGCTATTTTGCTAACTTCGAGTAAGATTCGCCTGAGTGTATGTAGGTCTTAAAGCGACGCGAACCTGATCAAGGAAACTTATATCAAGCGAATTAGGGGCCAGAATACGTGGAGTGTATGAATACTTATGTCCATGTCCAGCGAGTTTTTAAGAAATTATTTAGACAACGTACCGGTGGAAAACCTCAGACCGCGGTGAAATTACGAAGAGAACTAAATCGAATTGAGTTCTTGGAGAAGGTTGCTATCATTTTGTTATTTACGCTACGAGTAAGGGCTATGACACTAGACAAAGCTATTTAAGTAGATCATAAAGGTCAGTTCGGACTTACCCATAACGCACTGCTTTAGTAGAAGGCCCATTAAGAGTATTCAAGTCGAAGGTGAAGGCTTATAGAAACTAGACATCAAACCTTAAACGATGTAAAGAGTTATGCAAATGAGTCTTAAATAGGTTCTAAAGTATGAGTTGTTGTCTGATGGCCATGGCTTCCTTTTAAGAACTAAGATATAGCAGAAGGTGTATTATACAATATGAATACTTTCCCTTGTCCAGATGCATCATGAAGATCTTCTATGTTGGGAATTATGGGTGGGGTTAGCCACCTGGGGAACTAACAATACTACTCTTGCGAGCAACCAAAGGTCTCGGATAAGAATATATTTACTACTGATTGTTCAGTAAAATAAAAAAAAGACAGCGACGTTATGAGTTGCACATGGAATGTTCAGACCTTAATCAGGTCACCTGTAGCCAAACAGCTAGCTGAGATTTTTGACTGCTGTAAAGCAGATATCATCGTAACTGCAAGTAGCATTAAACACCGTGACATAAGCAACGGTGACTTGTACATAGTTTGCACTATACCACGGATGGTATATTAGACTTTAACCAGGGACATGATGGCCATTTCATCCTCAAATCGTCAGCAAAATAGGTCAAGCTGTCATCGACATATGGCACTCCTACAGTGTTATACACGTTCAAACATTCCGGCTGACCAATATGGACTTGAATCACTGCCTTTTGGTAGCGAAGGATCGTTAATACTCGTAGATATCTCAGATACTACAACCGAGAAAATTTAATGCTAAATGGCTGAATCACAGCCAGAAACTTTGTTAATTAACCTCTCGTCAACTTCCTTACAACCTGAGGAATACCTCTATTGATGTGTTGGGCTTCAACCGACCACCGAAGACGAAATATTCACACTATGGCAGTTCTGGAGAAAGCCCAGGATGTCCAGATCTCATCACCCCTCCATCGATTTTTATAACAGCACTGATAACCTACTGGAACGCGAGCAATCTCTCACGGATTTGATGTAAAAAAAAGGGTAAAGACAAGGTAAAGGGCAGTCATGTGTCTTGAGAATACAAGACCAGCGACAGAATTTTCCAAAGGTCTTTGCAATTCCTTGCATATACTGATGATGTTGCTGTCAATGGAACAACGAGTGAGTTGTCATTGGTACGTTTGTAAGTATTAAAACAAAAGCAGGAAGAATTGGATTAGCTATACACAAAGGTGAGTACTCGTGTAAGGTCTATATAAAACACTCATCGCTACAGTCCTGCTCTATAGCGGAGAAGCATGGACGTTAGCGAAGGCAGATAAAAATATCCTCGGTCGTCGGGACAACGCTGTAAAGGAACCCTAGAGGAACTTTAACCATTTTGGAGTGCATTACTTAAGGGAGTTGCTTACTGGAGAGGTTTATTGGTTGAAGACCAGATCTACCCCGGACTTTAGCGCCATCTAAAATGAAATGCGAAATGTGTTGTACATAGATTTCTGACAAGACATAACCAGTGGTATAGGTCGATCACTTGAGACGATATTCAAAATTCAAAAATCACAAACTAAATCATCATCATTATGTGACGGGATGCTAACCAATATTATAATTGTAAATCAATTCATCGTCTTTTAGAATTTCAAATCGCCAAAACTTTAAAGGAAAAAATCAAATTTCAAATCAATACCTGTAGACAGACGACATCGGGATTATTCTGCAAAATCTCCTGCACAATCAAGAATTTCCTGTGGTCCCACGTCAAAGCCTCCTCAGGACATCGCACAAATCCATCATTATTCTGTCCCAAAGCTAAAATCGAAAACAAATTCAAATTACCATGCCAATGACTGGCGTCTAACGCAATTTGCCATTCAAATAGTCAAGAACTCACTCTGTGACAAAATGTTCCACTGCAGCAAACGAATGTGATTTGGAGCGGTCAGGGGAGCACTGCAGACTGAAATTACAATAAATTCGTTAAAATATTCCAATGTCCGTTGTAACGAAAACAAATTACCTTTCGAAACCGAATTCAATTTGAGAAACCTCAATCCCTCCGATATCTCATTCGAAATAAACGACGCTGTGTTTGACGGCTTAAGAAAGTATCTCGTCAATAGCTGAGGCTGATTCTCACCTCGCAACTGTTTGATGTGCTGCAACAATTCACTAGTGCTCAGGGCTTGTGGAAGCTCCAGACTATCATCCTGCGAGTCGATATTGTTGATTTTCGGTGCCGAGTTAAATGATCCCATCCTATAAAAAGAAACCAATGTGAGTAACTGAAGTCCAGGCTATGTAATCGCACGTACGGCGGATATGATTCACTAAACTAAAATCCATCTCGTATCTGGTTAAGCAAGCAAAATTCAAAACGTCACTTTTTTAAAAAAGCTCTTAACCAACTCAACTCCGTCATGGTGCTTGAAATCAAGCACAGACGAACACACACAAACGCACACAAACACACACAAACCTCAAGGTCAAACAGAGGAGAGAAAGTATCTGATCGACAGTCAACTCGCATAGGAAAGGGTAAAAAAAAAAAAAAATTGTCACCGCAACCAACGTCACTCACCAACACACCGAAAGACATTGAATATACTCACAGAGCCGGTAGTCTCCAGACAAACTTGCGCAACATGAAATACTTGATAAGATCGATCGTGTGAACGCCGGTTACATAGACTTTGGCCATAAACTTATCAGCTCGCGAATTGTTTCTACGGTTGCGATCGCGCTGCCAATTCAAATTCGATTTCGAATACTTTGCAACACTGCCGCCGCACAAAATAAGCCTGTAAAAGTAGCGCACGACTCGACGGTTGTAGACTTGAATCGAACTCTTGTTTACAAGTTTTTTGCTACACAACACAAAAGGCAAGAAACGGAAGACACAGACAAAAATACGAATAGATAAACTAAACAAAACAGAAACAGAAACAGATACGACGGCAACAAGTCGAGTTTTTGTTTTATCGTGTGTTCACCTACTCCGCTGCAAACGAGTTTACTTAAAGGAAGCACGAACACATTGCATAACCAGTTAACAAGCCCAAAAGCGTGATTTAGATTAGGAATACAAAAATTAGAAACGATAGAGTGCAGATACTTATTTGAAGGGCTTAGCAAGATCAGTGATCATGATCGCACATTACCAGATAATCCTATATATCCTCCGATATTTCTCCAGGGGTGCTGGCAGATACAATCTATGTGGTCTATTTCCTTTGTGTCTCCCTATGTCAAATTTAACAGACTTAAAAGATTTACAAACCTATTCGGTTCTCGTTGACTGCCCTATAACTTGGATTGGGCCAGCAGCACAACAATCAAGCTCGTAGCGTAGTGCTTGCCTTACCTCGCAGTGGTGATCCCGGGAAAGAGCAGGAGTAAATCCCTTCCCATGCAGGTTAAAATGGGAAATGCGAGCTTTACCAGTAACATAATACTGGCCTACGCTCTCATATACGGAAGAGATTAAAAAGATGTGACAAACCAACTGATGGCATTGGATAAAAACGGATTCACAGTTGAAGATCTGCACGCAGAATGTTTGGACCCTTAACATATCATATGCAGCCGAATAATTAGCAGAGGTCCTTCACTGTAATCACGTAGATATCACCCTCATCTGGACGGGACAGAAAGAGGATGCAAAACTGTAATATATTGATATACATATGTATACTATGTCTATGGCTATAAGTTAAAGAATCAGTATTTATTCGGACGCGAATTTGTCATACGCGGCAGACTAAGGCAAGAAGTCTTGACAATGACGTCTCATGACAATCCGCATAATAAGACTAATGTGCGCCCATGCTCCTCGGAAGACAAGGAGGACGCCACCAAAGAATGTTTCTACGACCTCCTCAACAAGATATATGTTATGAACAATGTCCTAAGTGTGACAGTAGGAATGGAGGACGTCTTTGTTAAGACAGATGGTAAACAAAGCTTACACGACACCATGACTAATATCGGTCTTAGACGGGACGAAAAATCACTATAGCAAGCACACGATTTCCTCATCTCAATATACACAAAGGGACATGGCGGTGTCCCGATCATCAAACGTTAAATCAAACTGTAGGCATCCCTCCAGTATTATGGACATCCGAACCTTCCGGATAGTCAATATTGTCTTGGACCACCACCTTGTTATAGCCATGATACGAATGCAAATCTCCCAAGCGCCACAAAAAAGAAGAACTACTATGAGAAAATATAACGTAGAAAAGCTGCAATAACAAGAGAACGCCAGAATCTTCGCCTTACGCGTATTCTGAAATCTCTCAACAACTCTATGCCGCTAGCATTAGGTACCGAAAATCAGTGGAAACAGTGCCAACGCGCCATTAGAGACGCCGCATCTGATGTGTGACCACCACCAAGAAATCCCTAGTTTGATGAAGAATGCCGGCAAGCACATGCAGCTAAACAATAAGAGTACAAAGCAGCGGGACTCGCTCGTGAGATCTACGAGCGGAAAAAACGAAAAGAACATCGGCTTCTCCAAAAGAAGATAAATGAGAACGAGAAGCACCGAACGAAGATATTAAGAGGTTGACCCCAAAAACAACGTACAGAAGCTTTATCAACAGGTCAACTCATCAAGAGCCGTACAAAAACGTGTACATATCGAATGTCTGAAACCCTTGGTCAACAAAATTATATACCATATTTTTGTAGTACGAACATGGAAATAAATAAAATAAATAAACCTGATTGGCCCCTATCAGGCCCCGGTTGCGTTGATGGGCTTTGGAGCGACAAAGACCTAGTAGGAAAACTGCGAGGTAGTTGCCTGAGATTGCTAAGACAGAGCGAATGTTCACCAATCCTTCGGCCGCAGACTGACTGTCTACAAAAGGTATATAAATCAACTGAAGGTGACCTGGTTGGGAAAATTGCACCAGCTCGTCTGTAAGATATGATAGATATGAATTATGGAATCTCAGCAACATCCATTGTCCGATTCATAAGAAAGTAGAGCTATAAGTCTTCTAAACATTGCCTTTAAAATCTGCCGTTTTATGCAGATTCATGAACAACTTTGTTGGTCCATACCATTGGGGTTTCAGGCCAGGAAAGTCTACCATCAATAAAATATTAAAACTGCGGCAGATCTCGGAAAAGACCAGCGAATTTTAGAACGATACTCATCATCTCTGTGTCGACTTCAAAGGCGCATATGACAGCGTGGATACAAACGACCTACACAACGCCATGTCTAGCTTTGATGTCAGGTTGTGCAGGATGATTATGGAGAATTCGTTCTGTTTTATCAAGGTCGATAATAAATTAATCGAGACCTTCAATGTCAAGAAAGTTTAGACAATACGATTCGCTGCTGTCATGTGACTTTTTCAACATCGCCCTAGAAAGAATTGTGCCAAATTCGCTGACCAACAATAGAGGCGCAATTACCTCCGCATGCGAATGAAGTTGATGTGATGTTAAATATAGTATATGCCGTTATCCGAAAAGGGTGCACACCACGGACTGCTTGGCCAAAATGTCACCATTGGCTGTTATAACTTGATGTTGTTCAAGCAGGAACAACATCAGCGCAGAATTCCTCTTGCAAGTGGATGATTCTTGAGAATCGGAAGCAGAGCTCTCTCTCGTAAGACTAAACTGGCTCTATATAAGACCCTTAGAAGAAGAAGAACTTAGTCGTTTCGAGATAAAAATTTTGCGCATGAGTTTCGATTCAGTTGTACTATCGCTCCGCTCCAAAGAGTCTTCGATTGGTGTGCCCAAGATTGTCTGAAACACGCAGCATACTGAACCAATCAAATGTAACACTAACTGCTAAAGAGGTTGAAGAAACGTTTGAGACGTAAAAAGCGCTAGACCGAACAAAGTCTCGATTTAGATGTCTGATAACAGGAAGGAGACCTGGAAGTTGTTTTAGACCCGCGGTCTCTACCTCCAAAGTCATGCTGACGATATGGAAAAAGCAAGAAGGTAAGGTAAGAATTTGTTCTTTTTAATGACACGTTCTTAGGTTTGTCTTAGGTTTGACCTATTAAAGTGATGAAGATAGAATTTCTTAGGACAGAGCCGTCTTAAGATATGTCTTTAAGCAATAATCTGAGTCTGAGAAAATACAGAGGTCAGCTGTGATATGCTATTTACTTTTTAAAATAAATTGAAATCTTCTCTGCCAGATCCAACTTCTATTTCGAATTGAACGAGGCACTGACACAGAGGACTTAATCGTTAGAATTGGACCTACAGCTTCTCATAGGTTAGTGATGAAATTGAGAATCATCTTAAAAACACTTTTGGTCAGACACAAAGGAAACAAGGGAGTCCAGACTAATAACCTTACAAATAATGATCACGGCAATGTTCCGATGTATTTTCTAAATCAAAATACAATTATTCAAATTCGTTTCTGTTGGTCTTAAATAAAGGACTTCCCAGAAAAAAGAACATTAAGAAAAGACTATAAGGATATTGGATTATTTTGTCACTTTTTCAATTCTATGTCGAACATGGTGATGCTTTTTATTTTAATTTATATTTAAACTGTAACTTTTATTTTACTATAAGCACTTGAATTGTATTTAAATAAAAAATCCTATTCAATAAATTAGAAGAAAACACTTTTATCCTTGTTAAAAAGGGCGACTTTTCAGGTTTGACAGCTTTCAGGGCTAGACAGTTACTAATTGGAATTCTCACTATCTCTGGCTTTCAATATAAAAGAAAACGTTCCCAAAATGTTGGAGGCCTCTTAGTTTTAATTGCCAACCTTTGATCCTAAAATTTTTTCATCTATAATTGTCATTATAAAGTTTTTGGCGATTGACTCAAAGTCGGACACTTTGTTAGATCTCATTAAATCTACATTATGACATTCTATGACATTTCTATTATGCAAAGGAATTTTAAAAATTATAGTACTCTTAGAACTGTGTGACTTGCGTCATGATGACAATAGAAAAGCAATGCTGTGCCATACTTTTGACTCACTATAAAATTAAAAATTTAAAACGATTTTCGGCTAAATAGGCGAAGTCTTCAAATCCTTTACAGATGAAATGCCATGCCCATTAGAACAATTAGCAGACGTCCTGAATTGGTCTGAAGCAGACATCAATGCCTTTTAAAAAGTGCTACAAAATGGGCCGGGTATCTGGTTTTTCGGGCTTGCTCTCATAAAAATTCGTAAACAGAGTCAAGACTTCTGACATGTGTGATCTCGATTATATTTCGTTCACATAAGCTAGATGTACTCCAAAGAACTCTCAAAAGCGAAGCATGATTTTTTAAAGATTAATTTAATTTAATAAGCACTACTTTCAAACATATGTACGTGTAATGTCCTTGGTAATTTCACCGACACGTTAGTAAATGGAAGCATGCTTAGGACACAGTTTCACAGTATTCATAGCCTGCAAGGCACAACCTCAGCGGATTCCATCTCTCGGAAGTAAGCCCTCAGACAAAACACTGGTCAATTGTGCTCCTTTATGATCCTCTCAGTTTTTTGAAAAAAGTCATAAACCAATACCAGAGCCAATAACCTCAACCTGCTTCTGTAGGCCGAATATTCACACTCATCATAACTCTCACATCAGCCTCGATCGCTCTAAGTAGTGTCACTTACGCCTAACACACTTAAATGCTTGACAAAAGCGTAGTGCCCCTTTAAGACTCCAGTATGGAATCTACAGTTTTTCCTGCCGTGAGACATCAGAAGGGCCCTCGACTTTTTGTAGACAGATCCTGAGAAGTTCTTCAAGGTTTTAGAGTCGACATGTTTAGTCCAAAGAAGTTTCCTTTCCACGAAGACAAGGAAACATCTGTCGACCAATTGTCAATTACATTTAGGGCACAATCCAACAGAAGTACAGATATCATATGTCATCAAAGTTGCACACCTAAAACGTCGATGAAATTGCTTACATGATCGCTTGTGACTTATCGAATGAAGCTCAGACTTATATAGTGTTCGGCGTTGCGTTTGAGACAGACCGATGACAGAAGCAATTTTGCGAACAGGGAGATCAATCATTTTCTCTACTCTTTCAGGAGGAGGGCAGTCAAATTGATAGGTCAGAAGCTCTTAGCGAGTGAGTAGTCATCTTAGTCGAAGCTTTTCTCATTATTTGCTAGGGGTTTGGTATGTTGACCAGTGTCGGACCTGGGTAATGATCTACAACTTTTTGCAGCAGAGCTGGAAGTATGCTATCGCTGCATGGTATCATGAACCCATCAAAGGACACAATGTTGTATTAAAAAAATGTGGGCTCATTTTTGCCAAGCCCAAGCAGAAGTGAACTTTCTTGTGGTAGTCATTACAAGGAGAAGATTGGTACCTGCAATCATTAGCCAATTTCAGAGTTACAAAACGCTGAAAAGCCGCATCACCAATCATCATCTCAGTGCGAATCGCAATCGCGTCCAGAAATAAAACCGCCAAGCGTACATCTTCCGCATTTCTCCGGCGACCCAAAAGTGTGGAGATCTTTTAGCAACGCTTTCAAATTAGTTGTTCATAATGAATCCTCGCTCAAGGGGTCTCAAAAATCTCATCGAGCGCCGATGTGGCTTAAATGTATCGCCAAGTACGAGTCGACGAACAACATGGAGACTACCAACTCATTCTCTAGCGCGACTCTCCCCAGCACGACATCGAGGATTACAGAATTTTAATCGTCACATTCGGAGTTGCATCGTCTTGCCATCTAGCAGTAAAGTGCGTTCAATAAACAGCAATAGATGAAGGCTAGGACTATCCAGAAGCAACGCAAGTAATACTGCATCACTTCTATATAAACAATATGCTAACTACAAGCTGAGGTCACATCAGGACTAAGTAGAAGTGGTTTTTGTCTTCAAAAATGATCTATGAACTCTCCACTTGTTATCAATGGCAATCCTGAAGCATTCGAAGACAAAGACTCCAGTGGGAACCCGCTTCTGATAATCTATCATTCACTATTCATCTCCCTAAGTGTTTACTTCTCTCTGATGCTTCAAAGAGACCTGCCCTCTCCATGCACAATCAGCCCCAAGATGCTATTCTAACGTCTGTGGAAGCCGTATATGGACTCGGATGAAACTGTGGAAAATGGTGGAATGGTCCATATTGGCTAAAACATAATGAATCCTTATGACCGATTTTCACAACCAATGTAGGCCAACCCTCCAAGCCAAATTTTATTACAAGTTCATCGCAAGGACCGTCAACTTGCGAACTTATTGAGAATTATTCGTCCCTGAGAAAGCTGAATATGTTTTACATTTCTTACACAACACAAGTCAAGTCGATGCCACTGAAATCCGTATAAAATACGAACCGCAGCTGCTTTTGTTCAAATAAACATCTACAACCTTTTAGATTGTATGAAACTCTTATATTTTGGGTAAAACTACCTCAAGTATCTTATTTCCGGAAGGATATCCAACGCCTCGAATCCAAACAACCAATGAGTCATCACAGTAAAATTTTGAAAGTATATCCTTTTCAGATGATAAAGGGCTGCTCTGGGTGGGCGGAAGGTTAGGCTAAACCTCTCTGCTACCTAAAAAACACTATCCCCTTATAATAACAGCATAAATAAGGATAATCACACTTATATGTGAAGATATTCATCGCACCACACTTCATGTGCCTCCAATCAGTGCAATCAATACTCCAGAGTCGCTTTTGGGTCATCGGCGCTCATAACTTAGAGTGAAAAATATGCAGGTTGTGCATCGTATGCCGCCAGCACTCTCACATACTCCAACAGTAGTTTATGTCCGATTTATCGAGGCCTCGTGTTGTGCCGTATAGACCTTTTCAATGCAGTGGTGTGGATTTTGCAGGTCCAGTACACGTTCGCTTTTCCAAAGGAAGGGGTTCAAAAACAACCAAGGGATACATATCCACATATTTTCATTTGCATCGCACCTGGTGCTAACTAAACATCTCATAGACGTGGCATTGGAATCCTTCTGCCTCTCCACACATGGGTGGCTATTGGGAAGCTGCCATAAAACGTGTAAAGTACCACCTACGCCGTACACTATGAGATAATCTGTTGACATTTGAAGAATTTTCAACGCTTTTGTCAGAGATAAAAGCTTGTTTGAATTCTAGGCCCCTCTGCCCCATATCGTTCGATGTAAATGACTACACTTCTCTAACCCCAGGAGATTTTTTTAATCGGGGAGCCGCTGAAAATCTAACTAGAACCAGACTTAGTCGATTTTCGATGAAAACTTACGAATAGATGGCATATAAATTCCAATCTGAGGCAACATTTTGGAGAAGTTGTATCTCATACCACTTCAGCAACGTTCAAAATGACCTCATCCCATCTTCAATTTTAAGATCGACGATTTAGGCGTAATCAGGGACGAGAGTCTTCCTCCTAAAAAATGGGAGCTTGGAAGATTTACAAACGTACATCCCGGAGCAGATGGAAAAGTGCGCGTCGCCACTCTCAAGATAGCTGACGAGATACTGACTGTGAGTCAACTTCCATCTTCTCATCAAAATTCATCTTAATCATTGCATTTAGAACTCATTATCCTTTTGTTCTAAGGAGGGTGGAATGTTCCAGCCAATATCATTATAGAGTGCAGTCAGTCTGCGAGTAATTGTTGACCATGACGGATCGTTTTCTTTTCTATACCATTCCCTTTGTTTAAAGAAAGCTTCGTTTCATTCGCTTAACTTTTTTTTCTGATTCGTTTCTCATTTTCTCTCTCCAGTTCAGAATCCGCTTCTTGAGTATAGCCTTTCCATTAAAATTGCCTGATGCAATGACATCAGAACTCTGGTTGCTGCGAAGATACAAAATCGACTGTCCTTGTGGCCAGGAATTGTTTCGGCCGGAATCTCAGCCAAAAAAGCAATATAGCCGTATCTTCAGGAATGGCTTTAAAACCGATTTAGGATGTGGGACTGTGGCAACAGCGAAGCTGAGCTTAAAGTTTTACTGGACCCTCTCACGACTTCTCGGCTTGTTCGAGAATGCAAAACTTCTCTGAACGCAGTCAGAAAGTTGAATTCACTGAACTTGCTAAAAAGAGAGTGTTTCAGAACTTGCGCTAGGACAAACAGACCAAACGAATACTTCCCATGTCTCTAAGAGATCAGCGACTCAATTAATAATTTTATGTAAGAATGAAAAGATTTTAGCTTTGATATACTGTTAGCCTCGCAAATCCCTAGAGTACTCTGATAGAAGTATTTGTACTTTGCACTGGGATAATGAGTGTAGACATTATACGAGTATATGCCTTTACCATAAGTTATAAAAAGCACTTCGTCGCAACTTGCAAGGATACGTCCAGTGACCACGCTTCTGTGATTGTTACCAGACAGTAACAATACTCGTAGTTGCTAATTCTACAGCTCATTGAATATTTTTTTGATATTAGAATTACACATACACATAAATGGTTTTGCTGGATCTAGCAGGAATCCATTTACTATTGTCCATTGTACATGCGTGGAGTATGGCTTGGCAAGGTGTAATTCAATGTCATCTGCGAATGGATGTGCTAAGCATAGGCAGAACTCTCGCAGTTTTCCAAAAACTTACGAAATGTTGATGTACGAGTATTTTGTATCAGTTGATTGCATGGGTGAAATTGTACATAATTTGCCGTAAAATAAGTTCGATAAATCGTGTTTGAAAGCCTATGGAATCAGATGTGATTCCTGTTACATATTCGGTAATTTCGCCTTCGGTGACTACTAGAAAACTTTCCAGTCTTAGCAGAGAGTTATCGATCAGATTAAAGTGAATAAACATACATATTTCAGTGATTAATAAATGGAACAGAACATGAATATACCTACACTAACCCATGAGAATCACAAAGAAGGAACTTTTACACGAGTATTTCAAATTAACGATAGAATATCAGTCAACAACGAACTCTACATTTTTGTCAGTGATTGTAATCTAAAACCAAATATTGATTTATTATTTTTTACAACACAATAGGAATATCTAACATCTTCCCAATAATTAGATCTGTTGTAACTAGGTTGGTGTGACGCAATTTAATTGTTCATAGTTCCCTTAGCGGCATAGTCACTCCCTTATGACTTACGGTCTAATTGTCTAGTAATGTGATATTAAACAAATGTACTTTCTTCAAAAATTTTAACATATAAATAACAGAAAAAAAAAACGAATTTAGGAAAGGAACTCTAGTGAGCGTCCGACTAAACTAGTTCCCACTATTCAGGTGCATAAATAACGAAAATTATTTTATTTACCTTATAAAGAAAAAAATATAATATTATGAAAGCCACGGCCAACTTATCTTATTTTGATCACCTTCTTAAATTACACAACTTTTGAGATAGCTATTTTCGAATTTAAAAATTTTGATAAGGCCCGATTGGGTTGGACCCCAGTCTAGAAACCCCAAAAACTGTGAAAGATATCCTAAAAGATAAAGCCTCGACGACACCTTATCAGCCGGGACTTTGTTTAAACTCTTAGGAAATTTACTAAGTCTAAGCATGTGAAAGATTGTCTTAATCTTGACAAACCTTTACTATCTCAATATCACACTTAGATACTCGTAAATAAATAAAAGAAATTAAATGATAAAAAAAGTGCGTTTACCTGGTTAGCATGACTTTTTGTAGATATGACTTTCGGTCATTTTTACATGGCACTTTTTGAGTTAGTTTCATTTTAAGATTGCGTTCCATTTTAGATTTTTTATATGCAAAACAAAAAAAAAGGAATACTACTTCAATCTACAAAGTCTGTACAAAACAATATTAGGAGACAAGTTAAACTGTAACAAGAAACAATCGTATTTGACTTCACCTTCACAACCGATACAGAGAGCGGATTTTATGAAACTGATACCTCAGAAGGTCCGCGATCTTAGAACCACCTAGGTGTATCTGAATTTCAATAAAAAGTACAAGTACTAGTATCTTACATGCAACTGTACAAATACTCGTACTCATACTCTGTTTTAAATTTGTTTATAGTTTTGCATTTTTTCAATGTGTTCTTATTCTTGAAAGACACAAACTTATTAACATTTTTTCGTTGATAATACGACAGTACAACCAGCTAACTGTTGAGAGGTGAGTTATGTCGGAATGACACTATTGAAACTCGTACAACGACGACAACAATATCGACAGTAGCATGCTGCTACTACTCGTACTTTAACTACTGAATAAAAAATGTAAAAAAATGCGCGACATCTTATCGCGCTTTTAGATGCGAACGAATACTTGACAATGGCTATTTGAATGGGTTTTTGTTGTTTTTTTGTTGTTTTTTTTTTTGCAATATTATTCTCATTCAAACGAGCTGTTATGTTTGTCGCTATTATTCTTGGCTCTTACAATAAATAACAATAAGTCGAACTAAAGAGCTAAAAGCAAAAAACAATAACAAAATGCAAAACTAAATTCTAAATAAAAAAGTTAAACAAAAAAAAAGACATTTTTTTCTTAACGAGATGCTTACTATTGGTGATGGTTGTGTTAATTTCAATCCATTCTGCGGACTTGTTTACCTATATAGAATTGTTTATCTTTAGGAAAATTGTGGAAAATGTTAGTTGGAAATATCATATCTTAAAGACACTCTTCGCTCTACACAACAAATGTGAACCGTTGACATTCACATAAATTGCTGGCGGAACACTCGCATTCATTCAAGTTAGTGATATAGATGCAGACTGAGATTCTTAGATACGAATAATAGATAAGGAATAAATTACGATTTGAATTACAATATTAGTTTATACACAGACATACAGTGTGAGTGCATAAGCGGACTAACGCAAAACGCTGAGCAGCCCTTCATGATTTACATAGAAGTACTCGGAGCCATCTATATAACAAGACTATCCAAAATGGTTCTCGGCTAAGAGCGTCTTTGTAATAAAATAATGTTCAATAAAAGTTATTTTATTTTTTATCAGTCCGAAAAGGCAAGGCAAGAAATCGTGAACTGGTAGTAACACTTTTTCCAGTAACGGTCTATCTGACAGCTGACAGCTGAATGTGCTTAGTTTGATTTGCGATTTCACCATCAATTTTACAGCCAAAACCACGAATCAAGTAACCATGAATGATTTTCGCACCGTAGAAGCTGTTTCAGCTGTGGAGTATAGTATTGAGGAGGATGTGATTAAGTCGATTCGCCATCATGCACAACAATTGGAGCTATGTCCATCCACTTTATGGTAGATTTGGCCTACAACTGAGGCAGCTTGACCATCGTATACGGCGTACGTTCGATGAATGGGGCAAAAACAAAATTGACCCTTGGTCCTCTTCTTCACAACAAAATTTTACTCAAATTATCGTATTACGAAGCTGCTAAATCCACAAAAATTCAATGTTTGATGTGCTTATAAAGCCAGATTGGTCCATATTTCTTCAAAATTGTTGCCGGCAAGAATGTTACAATTAATGAACTGAATTTTGCGCTCCTCAATTGAATGACTGTGCTTTCAACAAGTTGGCGCAATATGCCACACATTATGCTCCACAGTCATTCCGTGAACCATTCAGTATCAACGAACGCACTATTTTGCGTAATGGATCTATGAATTGGCCTCCGAATTAGCATGACCACCCAATGCAGGTTCTGACGTAGTTACGGTGAAAGGATCGGCAAAACAAGTTAACTATCGAGAATACGACATATCGTGAACGTAACACTTCGCATTTCGAGCGTACTTAAGCATCCGAGTGATACCTGTGTCGAAAGTGAGGAAGAATAGTAGTATATGTCTTTGAACACGCAGTTCCCTAGCAACCAACCCCAAACCTACTTTAGGCAAATCTATTCACCTAGAAATCAATTTGCAAGAAAAAAAAAAAAAAAAACTGAAATGAGCTTGGAGCTTTGATCTTTGATGCCTATCTCGCACCAGGATCAGATATTATCTTCCCTTTACAACAACAACACAACAAGTTATTCATAACATTGACTGTGGCTATTGCCACTACCACAAGGATGCAAGTGAAAACTCACTATGGAACAGCCGGCATAATTATCAGAACCAACCGGCCGATCATCAGGAGACATCATCATTCAAAAGGAAGTGTGTTAACAAATTCGATTCTGAAGGCAAACAATCTCAGAAACAGACCAAACAGACCAAGGCTTTATAAACGCGATCAACCTAATTCAGAATAGAAATGGAATCAAAACCAGGAAGAGCAAAGCTCCTCATCAAGCAGTGACGAATCAGAGGATTTTTCTTTGGTATACTGGGCTTCCTGCATAGAATACAACAACAAGTCTAATTACACGAATATAATTTAGTCTCCCCATTTAATGTTGGATGCCACCTATTTTATTTTTTATTTTTAAAAAAAGGACCCTTCAATGCAAAGATTAAAGCCCGTGTTTGGCTGACTACTTCTTCATCAACTGCTTACTAGTTGCATTAAACTTCCCTACTCTGCTCCAAATGATATCCATCAATACCAATCCACGCAAACTTAGGTCTGTACCCCTATTCCACACCAACTTTCAATACCGATTACGGCTGTAACGAAGTTTTGACCGGAATACTGCGAATTGCGAACAACATGGTTAATGGGTTCGACTCCAACTTCGCAAAACCAGTCTTCGAAGTTCGCTCTCCTAAGCGGCTCCCGGAAATTACGCCAGATTTTTTTTTGGGAAAAATTCCAGAAAATGTTTTTGTTTTCAAATTTGGAAAAAATAGCAGAATTTTGTTTGGAAAATATGCCAGAAATTACGGAAATTAGGTCAGACAGATGTGGAAAAAGTACCAGAAAGTGCAAAGTGAGCGAAGTGAGCCACCCATCCCACAGACTCGCTTATAGGCGCCTGCCTAACAGTTGTTGACATACCCTTAGTGGAGCGACAAAGTTGCGTGAGCGGCTAAACCCTGCGGAGAAAAGGGTGAAATTCTGTTAGCGAGCGAAGCGAGTCACCCACTCCAAATTTGAAATACGCCAGACTCGCTTTAGGCGACAGTTGAGGGTTACAGTTACAAGGATTTCACGCTATGGGCGTCTCTTCGACTCATACACCGGACGGCCTCGCCCTCGCATGCAGGTGCTCAGGGTGTTTTTCCATTATCAGGAAAGGAAAATATGTCAGAAATATCGTTTCTGTTATTTTTTCCAAACACGTTCTCACTGGCGTTTTTTGGAAAAAAGACCTGAATTTTCAGAAAGATAGCCAGAAAATGCTGGCTTTTCTTCCTAGGAAAAAAGGCCAGACTTGTATAGAAAATTTTCTGACTTTTTTCTTCCATAAAAAAAATCTGGCGTTATTTCCTCCGGCGTAATTACCGGGAGCCCTCCCAGGCTCTATGACCCCCATTCCCCTAGTTTTTAAGTCATAGTAATGTTAGTTTTAAGTTTAGTTTTTAAGTTATATGTTTGTGTTAAGCATAAATATACTGTCTGTTATATATTAAAAATCTAGTACAATATTATTATACTCGATGTAAGCTAGGTTTAAGTATAACAAAAATCACTAAATATTAATCATTTATTCTTATTGCACTTTTCCTGAATAAAGGCCTTCCTGTTTGAATTGCAAAGTAATCACAAGTCTTAAATTTTAATCCACAAACATCTTTTAAAACATAATACTGTCCAAAAGGAGTTGGGAAAGACCCTCTCTGATGACCTTCGCACCTCTACCCACATACTGTGCCATCTTCTAAGCTACAATACCCGCGGCGGATATTGCAATATATCGAACAATACACAGACATTCAAGCAGTGATCAAATCTCTTACTCTTAACCGCTTAAATACAAGAATGGTTACTGACTACCGTGCATCTCTCAACTCAATGGCTAAGCAAAACCACATCACACTCTGTTGAGTTCCTGGATACTCGTATATTCGATGTAAATGCTTCGCTGATAAACTGGCTGGACTCAGATCTCTAGGAACAAATATTAGACAACTTATCTCAAAGGAGATAAATGTGACAAAGCTGAACTAATATTTATGTCCTATACTTGATTGTAAGCCATCAATATAGCTGATCATTTTCTAAAAAAAAAGAGCCATCTCCAAACTCACATACATAATTGCGGACACACACAGCTATTGAGTATTCTCTAAAATTGTCACGATTTTAGACGAGTAGGAAGAGGAATCTGTGGCGGACTTCCTCTGCAACTAACCTGCCTTGGTACATGTCAAAGTTCAATCCCTAGGGAGTTAGATTTAAATGATCTCTGCTGTATAAAAAATCCCTTTGATTCTAGACCTAGCTTGTGCAGCGACCTGCTCTCCCATCGGTATCACTGGTCTAAATGCACCTCAGCATGGTTCACTCTTACCCAACATAACCTAATAATCCGCATCAAAACTGAATTCGTTTCCTAACAGAAGAAATAGCCGATGTTATTGTACCAAAGTCAAGCTCCTCCACAAAATCGACATGAAATGCGCTTAGTACGACATTTAAACTTTTTTATGCGAATTTTACTCGAAATCAGAAAAAGAGGACAACATTTTTGGTAGCACAATCGGGAAAAACAGCGTACACGAGACGATGTTTGCACATAAACTTGGGCTTATTGACTTCGATGGCTATATTAAGGACTTGGTTTCATTACCTACATTTGCATAAGGCCACAAACCGCCAGAATCATTGTAGGTCATGCAAGCTAGATCAAGCTATGAAGTTCAGTGACATCGCCAAACTACGAGTATTTTGTGTTTTACTTTTAGCTTAGACCCGTAAGTTAAGATAAAATACTTAAGCATCCAGTCCTAGTAGAGGAAGACCTCAGCTTAGGTGGCACGCATAATTAGAAGGGGATCTCGACCGACTTTGAGTGCGCAAATGGAGGCAGTTAGCTAAATATCAGACTGACTGGAGAGGCTAACTAAGTAAGTGCCTTAAACACAATAGCGATTTTGCTTCGTCTTCGCTCTGACGTTTCAAGTTCAACTATAGGAATTCAATTCTATCACAATGTCGCTTTCCACTTCGGACTTACAACGTATTACACTCGTAATGAAGAACGTAATGCTACGTAACGTGAAACAAAAGTTGGGAGAGGCTGAACTTTTGCTTGCTGTCAAAACAAATGAAAAAAAATGTTAACAAAAAAAGGTTTCGTACAATATTTGGCAGAGAAATTTTAAATTTTTGACCTAATTAATTTTGAATGAAGACACGCTTTCACTTGAAACAAATTAACAAATTGAATTTTAGACAATTTCACAAATGTCATTTCAAAGCGAACACAAAGCGAATAAAACATAACGTCATCAAAGCTGAAGCCGCAGCGCTATTGTTTTTAAGGCATAAGTACGTAAGAACTCATTTGTCTAACGCCTATGTCACTACCTATCATTGAATGAATTCTATGGTAGTAAAAATAAAATAGAAAATCAGTGACATCGATCCCAAGAACGCATCAGAAACCTTTCGTGTGCTAAGTCTGTAAGCGGCAGATATATGTAGCAAAGCGAATAGCCTACTAAGTGATGTTTTCCATAGAGCATACGCCAACTCAATTCCAACATTTTGTTGGGGCAAAATACAGTGGATCAAAAAAGTATTGGCAATTTTAATTTTCTTATTTTATTTAAACTCCTCAGGTTTTTTTTTATTTAAACAGGGCAGCAAAGCTATGCAATAAATAATTGTTTACAGTCATTTCTATTATAAGGTGAATAAATAAAAAAAATTAACATTCGAATTAACACATCAAAAAAGTATTGGCAACACTTAGTGTTCAATAAATAGGTGCCGTTATTGAAAGTACCGGACACGATTGAAAGAATAAAACAAAAGTCGAATTAAGTTCCTTGACCTTCTATTTAGGACATGTTTGTAGAGATTAAAAACACAATTATAAACGAATAAAATATAAAAATGTCCCGTAAATCAAACGAGTTAGATACTAGTTTAAGCAAAAAACCAAGCTGTACTTTTGCGCAAACAGGGTTTAACATATATATAGAGCGATTGAAAAATAACTTAAAATTAGTTTATATAGAGTAAAAACACGGGATCGATAAAAAATGCGAAGAGAAAAGGTCGACCTCGTATTTTTTTCAGATAGTTAAAAACGGGATATTATAAGTGAAGTGAACAAGAACCCAAAAAAATAAGGCACTAAGGTTGGCAGAGCAAGTCGCAAACACAACCGAAAAAGATTTCTGTGTCCAGACTCTTGGTAACGCTTTGCACGAAGCAAACTATTATAGAAGGACTGCTAGAAAGAAGCCATTCATTTCGGAAATTAATCGTCGAAAGCGGCTGAATTTCGGCAAAAAATATTTAAATAAATCTGAAGAGTTTTGGGAATCCGTTGTTTTTACGGATGAATCAAAATTCAACATTTTTGCCAGCGATGGTAAGCAATACATTTGGAGTTTTCTCCAGCACGGAACTTCAAAGACAAAATAATGTACATACAGTGAAACATGGTGGAGGGAGTACTTTAGTATAGGGGTGCATAGCAGCAAGTGGCGTTGGCTATATTACCTTTGTTGAAGGTCGTATAACAGCTGTTATGAATAGTGATATTTTGCGCAGTAATTTAAAGGACTGCGCCCGAAAGCTTGGTCTTTGAAATATGTTTATCTTTCAGCAAGATGATGACCCCAAGCATACGGCTGGATAATACGATATGAAATACGAGAATGGCTGCTGGATAATGCTCCCCGGCAACTAAAAACTCCGCCGCAATCACCTGATGTGAACCTGATGGAGTTAGCTATAAGAAAACGAAAAATTTCTTCAAAAACTAGAGCTTCGTTGAAGAATGGAATAAGATATTCAGCGAAACAACAAAAACTCTGGTTTAGTCTATGGACAGATGACAGGCTTGTAGTATCCTTTTTTTTGTATATAATCTCCTACAGTAAAGCAAAGCTGAGTTTGCCAATACTTTTTTGATGTACAAAATTTTGTTTTGTTCTATTTACTGTTATTAATCTTGGAATTAAAATTAATTTAAACACCCACCTTTAGTATAGTTTTGTTTACTTGTTTATATAAAATGTTTTTTTTTGTGTTTTTTTAAGAAATCTATAAGTATGGAAAAAATAAAAAAATGTGAATACTTTTTTGATCCCCTGTATGCCTGATTAATGAAAGGGAATCAGCATCGTACCATCTGCAGAGGTTTAAGTCTCCTTAATATCGCGTCACGCGTCCATAATTGATAAAACATGACAGATTCTGAAAAAATCCAAGAATTACAAGTCGATAGTCACCATCCCTCATGCCTGGGCCTGAGCCTAAAGCATCTGAAACTATTAGGACCATAGAGCAGGCTCTATAGGTATCTTTAACTCAAATCGAGGCCTATCTAAAATAGGGATCATCTTAAGAACTACTTGGTAGAATGAAAGAGAGAAATGTTTTTTCGGTCCTACAAGACCAACCCGACAGAGGAAAACCGAAAAAAGTTCAAACGAGCCAGAAATGATTGCAACGCCTTTCTTAAGCGTGTGAAATTCCAATACGACCAAAAACTGAGGCAAAAAATACTGCAATGTCCCAAAGGCAGTAAAAATTGTTGGTCGTTCGTCAAAAACATTAGAAATTCCGCCTCATCCTCCATCCCAACGCTCATTTACAATGACATTCCAGCTGTCAGCTCTTTGGACAAGGCCAATCTGCTTGCTGCACACTTTGGGGTCAGCTCAACACTCCCAGATTGTGCTTTGTCTCCGCCTACACTTGAGTGCGTCGAATCTTCAATGGGACGAATCTACTTTCGCACTCGTGTAGTAGCAAGAGTACTTAAAGATCTCAACATACATAAATCCGCTGGTCCAGATGGTATATCTCTCCTTCTTCTGAAGAGGTGTTCTTCCTCGCTTGCAAAACCACTGCGTAAGCTTTTTCATCAATCCTACACTTTAGGACTCTTCCCGAGCAGATGGAAAACAGCATTTGTCCAGCCCGTCCCTAAAAAAGTCGAATCATCTTCTCTCTCCTTCTACAGACCCATTGCACTTACGTCCCTTCTTTCCAAGGTCATGGAAACACTGATAAATCGTCAGCTCATGAAATATCTCGAAACACGAAAACTTCTCAATGACCGGCAGTACGGTTTTCGTAGCAACAGGTCCACTGGTGATTTGATGGCATGTCTCACCGAAAAGTGGAACCAAAGCGTACATCAATCTGGCGAAAGCAAGATAGTTGCACTTGATATTTCTAAGGCATTTGACAGAGTTTGGCATCAGGCTCTTTTGTCGAAAATGCGTGCATTTGGGATAGACGACTCTCTTCTTCAATGGACTAGAAATTACCTTTCGGAACGTTCAATTCAAGTTGTCTTGGACGGTTTCAAGTCTGATATTCACAAAATAAATGCTGGTGTGTCCCAGGGCTCTGTTCTGTCACCGACACTCTTTTTAATTTTCATTAACGATCTCTTGTCTGCTACTTCTAATCCAATATATTCCTTTGCTGATGACAGTACTCTCTGCTTTTCATATTCGTTCCCGCACTCACGGCCCTGCTCTTCGGCTGTAGTACGAAAACGGCAGCGTATGCTAAGCTCATTAAATTCCGATATCAAAAGCATAACCAATTGGGGAACTATTAATAGAGTGGAATTTAATGCTTCCAAAACACAATGCTGTCTGCTGTCTTTAAAGCGAAATTTAAACACCCAGCCATTATCTATGAATGGCACTTGCATCGTCGAAACCGAAAAACTTTCCATTCTCGGTATGTGTGTCAATGACAACTTACGTTGGAATGACCACATATTTGATGTCGCCAAAAATGCTGCGAAATGTCTAGGTTTCCTCAAGCGATGTAAGAAATATTTTACCCCCTCTAATCTGGCCTCAATATATAAGGCATTCATCCGCCCAAAATTGGAGTACAACTCCCACATCTGGTCAGGTGCTCCTAAAACATCTCTGCACCTGCTAGATAGGATTCAAAACCGTGCGATAAAACTTATTGACGATACTAATATCAGTCAATCAATGGACACCCTCGAACACCGACGAAATGTCTCGTGTCTCACTTTGTTTTATCGCTATTTCCACCACCAGTGCTCCACTGAAATCGCCAGTAGCATTCCGCCCATTCAAACTTTCAACCGTAACACCCGTCTCGCTATGAATGCTCATCAGTATACCCTCAAACCCATTTTCGGACGTACTCTATGGAATTGGAACTCGCTTATGGAATGCCCTGCCGATCTCTGTATTTCCTGGTCGTTATAACTTGCAAACATTTAAAAACAATGTACATCGGTACCTCTCTTTTCTTCCTCCCTAACTTTCCTTTGCCCGCGCTGTGTACAATCACTTTAAGGGTACTCAAACCCCTTGAGCGCGCGCTCATTATAAAAAAAAAAAAGAGACTAGAACAGTAACGGAGAAAGTGAAGTGTTTTTTCTTGTTTTCTATGTTTTCTATATTTTCTTTCCATCTGCAGTCTCTACATATATCGTCATCATTGAGGTTAAGCTTCATTGCACGGATCCTTAGTAAATTATGGCCAGTGAAAGCATATACCAGCGTCGGGCATATAAAGCTCGTTTGTCATATTTAGGCCAGCACTTTCTTGATTTTCGTTACTGATTTTCATCTGTTATTGGGTTTCATTTGGATCTTATTTTCCACCCTTTGTCTGAGATTATATAATAGTGCCTTGATTTGTAGTATTGCCAATTAGTGGTGAATTTCAAACCCTTTAGAACCATGCATGCCTCTTCGGAATTTCACAGAATAGCACGGGACTGGTTCCACCATTAATCTTTGATATGTGGAGATATGTAACATACTTACCCATTTTCCTTTCACGGCTTCGCTTGTGTTCCATTTCTTCCTCCCCGGAAAGTCATAAAGAATAATATATCAAAGTTCAGACAAGTTTACTTGTCTCCTTGTGTAATTCTTCAGAATCTGTGCATGCCCTAAGAGACTTGTGATCCAGCTTATGATTCTTAGGCGCTTATGGAACTCAGAAGTAGCAGATGGAGAATTGTATATGTATAAGGTTCTCATTACACTGGTTGTCCCTCCTCATGCTTATCCTGGTTGTAGCCTGCAATCAGACTATGCTGCCATATGTGAGTATTAGCCGCACAATTGCCTACGGATGTACACAGAATTATTTTTGGGTTTGGTACCCATTTTTTACCGAAGATTCCGTCATACTCTATTGACATTCTGCTTTCAGCTTAGTCTTCTATCGAGAATTATTCCTAAGTATTCCGCACTGTCTGCCAGCTTAGGTGGATCAAATTGTATGCTTCATTTGTTTTTGATCAACGCTGATGCACTCTTCAGCCGATTGACCCACAAGCAATACTTAGTTGCCTGCGTTTGGCGGTTGGCAGACTCCTTTGTTTTTGAACTTCTTACGTTTTTCATTAATGATTTCAGCTTAAAGTGAGGAGGAAATGACAGATACTGTTAAGTCAGTCTTGCATTAACATTCCTTTCATTTAGCAGATTCATAATTTTGTCAATGAGAGTTTGGTCAAAGTTAGAGTTCTGCAGTGCCTTTTTCACTACGGATGTTTTGATATTTTTAAATGCTCATCCAATGCCTAGAAAAGCGTCCTAACGACATTATGTAATGTTGTTTCCACGCTTTTGCCCTGTATGTTAGCCTTTAGAGAATTTATTGTTTTTAGATCTATTGCGGAAATAAACGAACATAAATGTTCATTAATTCTTCAAAGGTTTGCAACATAAAATGTATTAGACTTTTAAGTCTAAAATCCTCAGCATTGATAGCTGGATTTCATCGCCTTGGTAATAAAGTCAACGTTCATTTTCCGTCAAAGATCCATGCTATCCCAGCAACATCAAGGGCATTTTAAAATTTGCCAAATTTCAAAAAAGTCTCCTAAAAACGATTCTAAAATGAATCTATAGCTAATAAGTTTAAAAATAAGTCTATCTATGATTTTTCCACATAAACAATAATAATTATGAGGTATTCCATTAATTACACACAACTGATAGACTACACAACGCCACAGAAAAGCATACTTCAGTTTAGACATCAATAACCACCTCACAACGCAATAGATAAATAATTAATAACCCAGACAATTACACTGCGGACAGTAATAGTCGAACTGATTTAGTGTTTTCAATTGTGAGTGGAATCCCCCCTGCCATGTAGCCCACAAGGTTTAATTAATCATTTTGAAAGCAAAAAAAATATCAGAAATCCAGAAATCACAATGATTTCCACCGAAATATAGAGCTATGACACATTTGTGAATAAAATTCCCCACACCAACCCTGCTGAGGTGTGTTTTTTAATTGTATCTATAAATAATTAATTGCTCTCTAAATCTGAGTTAATGCGGGCTTGTTAATGGAGATACTTTAGTAATGAGTTCTGACGCTTAGGAGGTAATTCAGATGAATACTTAGCTCAGCGGAAAAATAATATGCGAACGTGAGAAAGATCAGCTTGGAAGTTATTTCAATGACTTCTAAGGAGTTTTTCAAGCAAAACAATTGACAACTCACTTCTTGATCGTTCTGCATGCTCTAAATGTCGTGTTCCATTTATCTTACTCATCCTACGTTCATTTTTTATATTTCACTGTGCTTTTACAAATAAAAAACAACGGAGTTTGGAATGATTTATTGATTCACTAGAGTCTGCAGACAATATTGCCGAACTAACTTGCATTATTACCCGGCGATGAGCCTAATAAACGCGGATAGCATAATGCTGGCCAACATCATCATAGGGCCCACAACCCTACTGCTAATAGCCTCGAATAATAACGGATTCACTGTTGATGATCCTGGCAAAAGATTAAATGACAACGATCTTCGGATTTACACGTGGAATGTTCGAATCCTTTACAGGCCACTTGCAGCCGAGCAATTAGCAGAGACTTCTAACTGCTATCACGCAGATATCACCCCCATCCAGGAAGTACGAAGGGATGAGCCAAGCATAAGGAGGAAGAAAAACTGTGATACTCGTATCTACAATACTATGGTGATTGTTATACGAGTATGTTATTAACACCGCTTATTCGGATGTGGATTTGTCATACGCAGCAGACTTAGACAAAAAGTCTTATACAAGTGAGCAAACGAACATCTTTGGTAGGACAGTTGGTAAGCATACCCTACGTGACACCACGTCTGCAACGGACTTAGCGTGATTGACTTTGCGGCGGGACGAAATATCACTATACCAAACACACAAATTCCTCATTCCAATATACACAAGAGTGCATGGAGTTCTCCGGACCATGAAACGCTAAATCAAAGTGTTCATTTTGCGTTGTGGACGTTCGAATCTTCCGGGCATCCAACATTGATTCGGATCACAAGGCACGAATATGGATCTCCCAAGCGCCACAAGAAAGAAGAACTACTGTGAGAAGGTATAACCTAGAAATGCTGCAATCGCAAGAAACTACCAGAATTTTTCCCGAACACGTATCCCTAAAATCTCAATCTCAACAAATCATTTGCCGCCAGCATCTACTACTAAAGACCAGTGGCAACGCTGCCAACATACCATCAGAGACGCCGCAACTGATGTACAGCGTTTCACCTGGCCATCCCTGGTTTGATGAAAAATGGATCAAAACAAAAAGCGTATACAGCGCGCGTTCGAAGATATTGAGAGCTTGTACTCCAGGGAAAACGTTCGGAAGTTTTATCAACAGGTGACAAGGCAGCAAGACCATTACAGAAATCTGTAGAAATGTAGAAGGAGACTTTGTAGTAGTGTTGCTAACGGTCCTGAGAACACATAAAAACTTCTTCTCCAGACTGCATAACGACGAAGAAGCCCAACATCTCACCAGCAGGCAGAATAGATCATTCACCTTAAACGATGGTAGCCAAGACTTCACCAGACCGAAATGAAGTAACGATAGCAATATCTAAGCTTAAATCCAATAAAGCCGCTGTACCTGACGGCTTACCGGCCGGGGTATTTGTGAAGAGCATACACCAACTCATTTATCAGATCTGATCAGAATAATGCATGCCTGATGTATGGAATCTCAGTATCGTTTGCTTAATCCACAAAAAAGAAGAAGGCATAAGTCAACCTAATTGGCTCCTATCAGTACGGTTTCAGACCCGGGATGTCCACAGTTGACCAAATGCTCACTCTCCGGCAGATCCTGAAAAAATATCTCACGAAGTCCAAATGTATACCCACAATCTTTCCATTGCAGCATTTATAGGGACGAGACATTTCTAGTTTTGGAATTGTTGACAAAATCGTCCGTTTGTGCAGAATGTGCATCAAGGTCGGTAACGACTTAACAGATACTTTTGATGTCAAAAATGGTTTTCGACATGGTGACCCTCTGTCAAGTGGCTTATTAAACGTCATGTGTGAGGAACTTACCACCGAACACTGACTTTGAAATCTGTCAAAATGGGTTTAGCAACAAGAAGGGACACACAATATCGATGAATTGGACAGAACATCTCAGTCGACAGCTATAATTTCGAGGCAGTAAGGGACTTCGTCTACCTTGGCTCTGCCAAAAATACGTCCATAGAAATAAAACAAACAATCACTCTTGCCAAACCCTGTTTCTTTGGGGTAAGAAGACAATTGAGTACTAAGGTCCTATCCCGAACAACTAAGGTGATTCTAAATAAGACCTTAATAATCCCAGTCCTACTTTAGGGCGCTAAAACATGGAGTCTATCTGATTGATGGGTTTTGGAGGAGAAGATTCAACGACGAACTATACCAGCTTTTCGGCAACATCGATCTAGTCAGAAAATTGTACATCAGTCGCCTGAGATAGGTAGGACATGTAGAGCGAATGGTGACCAATGCCCCGGCCTTCTTCGACAACGCAGTAGAGGAAGACCTCATCATAGGTGGCACCCTCATGTAGATGGGGGAACTCATCTAACTGAGAGTACGAAACCAGAGTAATTAGCTAAAAATCGGTTTAACCAGAGAGGCTTGTTAGTTGAAGCTGAGGTTCACCTCCAACTATAGCAACGCCTAAATAAGTAAGTAAAAGTCAAGCGAATGGGGGTTTGAACGATTTTTTAATGTCAAGTTATCTTTCGGAGGTAGCACCCACGTCGCAAAATAAGGGAATAGAGAGGACATATTCATTAGTAAAACATCATGGTTTTGAAGCTGATGTTTGTTATGTGCTAAGCTTGAGCTTCTACGATGATTGAGCTTCCAATAGCCAAACTACAAAACAGTTATCGCGAAGTAAATGAGAATCAAAAGAACTTTGTCTATGTGTCACAGCTTTCCATTCCGTTAGCAAAGAGAGGAAGATAAGATAATTGATAATAAAATCAAGCCATTTCATATCTTAATTAATACTAGCGGACCAAAGTGTCTTCCCTGAGGTAATCTAGGAATCTTAATTGAAAATAAGCATTGAGTATTGAGCAAGAAGAAAATAGAAAACTGCAAATTCTGTCGAAAATGATTAATAGTCGAAGGAAAGGTGGACTTCTTTGTTAGCACAATGGGGAAATATTGCTTGCACGACACCGCCTCCAACAACGAATGCAGCCATATTGACTTATATATCGAAGCAAGTATACTGTCACCGCATTACGACATTCATATTACAACCTGGCCGCTTCCTGATCAACCTGTCGGTAAGGCAGTGTATAGCGTATTAGCCGGAAACCGTACGGGCTGTTATGGACTTACCTAAAATAATCAAAATTCATCAGCCTGGGATATGTAGAGCAGACAATAACCATGGATGAAGCTCGGAAAATCTCCCACCTCAGGTGATGGGCGAAAATGGAGATGCACCTCAACTAGCTTTGGTTTGTGCAACTGTAGTTAGTTCCTCCCCTGACTGTAGCGCCGCCTAAGTATCGAATTGATACGTGAAGTCTCTACATCTACTCTCTCATTGGTAACAACTTCAATAGCAGACATCACATAATGCATGAGTAAAATGTAGGCCCAACGTCGCGAACTATGTATGTACTGGAAACTTGTAGTATACTTCAACGGAAACTTCAAGGACCACTCTCCAAGTCGGACACAAAAGCGAAGCAGCGAAACACGATTGACCTATTGTATTTACGAGCTAAATTATAATTTATTGAGGAGCAAAAAATTTTGATGAATTTAGAGCTCAAAATCTCAGCAGCTTGTACAAAGCATTGCTAACCAGAAACATCCCCCACATCGACACCAAAATGTCATATAACATCTAGTCTATGTTTTCTTATCATCAATCAAAAACGGTCAAAACACCCAAGTAATTGATAGGTGCATATACTCCTCACTCGTACTTAGCCCTATTGGAAGCTATAATACAATACATAGATAGACCCTAGTTTTAGAAACAAGATAGCCGACATTCAGCAATCGGGAAATACTTTTCTAGGTCACCGATGGAGGCCATTCCTTGTATGTACTCCAAATATTTTCCTTATCAATATTTTGCCAGCTGTCAATGGAAAAACGAAACTACATATCGGTGAAATCCCAACCTTAGACTATCCAAGCAACACACAAGAGAAGAAATGTCAACGAACTGTCATTAGTAACGTCATCAAATGACAGATATCCAAGCAGAGTCCAATGAAGAAGAAGAAGAAATGAAACAAATAATCTCGTTCAGGCGGACAGACATACACTAGCTAACGTTTGTGACGAATTTGTTAACTTTTTTTTTTGACGGCTGTACGTAACACAGAGCGGTTTTATCTTTTTGGGTCAAATAAATAAGCAGAAATGATTAGTAACTGAGAAATTATTTCAAATTCTTGTGTAATGACAGCCCACACGTTGCGCTCTTTGTTACTATGCTAACACATTATATACTCGTAAATTCCGATGTATTGACGAAGGATTAGATTTTTAAAACAAATGTGAATATGTGTCAATAAATAATTACCTTGGAATAGGAATCACAACACGGCGACGTGTAATCATCCGGGATGATACAATTAAACGCGATGACTTTAGTAAGAACTCCATTTTGAATTGTTAGTAGTTGATCGATACTTTTTTGACAATTATAATTTTTTTTTTACTTATATACGGACATACATTTAAATATGTATTTACATATGTACATATGTAAAAGATGCAGGCGTGCTAAAATTGGTCAATTCTTCTTGACAATTTAACCTTTAACTTTCTCTTATTTTTGATACCTATCATACAACGATAAGAGGCTTTTGAAGTTTAAATAAGAAATTTTAACCGACAAGTCCTTATCGTAATGGAAAGAATCATAATATCGAATAGTCGTTTGTACGGCACACAATCCTCACAACCCTATAAAATTAAAAGAAGAAAAAAATTCAATTAATAAAAATTAATTTTGAGTAGACACAAAAATGCAACAAAATGACTTCGTGAGTGTCATCATTTTTAGTGAAGTGATTAATGCCGGTTCCATGGTATACAAATCATATTTTAGATCATTTTTGACAAGTTTTTTGTTTTACTTAGACGTCATATCGATTTTGATGGCAGAGGAAGGAAGCCCCTGAGGATAACCACACCAACTTACTGCAGTATGCTTCGTCTAATTACACAAATGTTACTACATGTTCCATGTTAAACATGTTCCAGGCAAAGCACAATACGGACGTTTTGGCAGAACAACCACTAAGTTTGAGCCAACAGTGACATTAGAACCAGATCCAGTGATGATCTTCTTCTTCTTTATTATTTATTTACTAACTTTTATCTGCAACTTTGTCCGCGTGAAACTTAGTGAGAGTTATCTATTTATTGAAAATCAAGCGCTTTCCAACTAACTTTCCGTAGGAACACCATGAAAAATAGTTGATTTGCTGTTGAGACTCGGAATGAAAGTTCTACGAGTATGTCAATTTCTGACAATTCGTTGGCTGGAACAAATTCGTATGGGAAGTTCAAATTCGGTACGGAACAAGATTAATAAATTTGTTAAAGAAATTTGTGGTTTCAAATACGTGTTGGGATAAAATGTCGAGAAAAGATACGCGAATTTCGAAATAAGTGCTTGTGAAGTGTTTAGATGGGATAGTTTAAATAGAATCGTGCTTTAAAAAATGTAAACAAAGCATTTGTTAAACGCGAAGAAATTGTTTTTCTTGTTATTTCTTTATTAAGTATTAAGTTTGTAGTGAATAATAAAGTGAATAAAGTGTTTAATTAATATACTGTTAAACAAGTCATTAAAGACAGTGAAATGCAACTTAAAATTTTCATAGGTGGAATCTTATCAATGTTACAGCTAATATTATTTCAAGGGAATATTTCAGTTAGTGAAAGTGAAAAGTTGGTGCAAATTGGCTTGGTTCTTAAGTTGTAATTGAAGCAGGATCAAGTACAAGAGAGTGATTGCAACCAGCTCTCAGTATTCTTTCACTTCCACCAAGCGAAGTAGTCATTTTAAAATATTCTGCTAGGAGTATATGCATATACGAGTACATACACATATGTAGTATTCCAACTATGCGAATTTTTAGCCTCATTTCACTATCTTTATTGATTTGTTTAACCATATATTTAACAACAAGACATTATATTACACAGTATTCACTAAATATTTAATAGAGAGATAACAACACAACAATTTCTTCGTGATTCACAAGCTTTGTTTACATTTTTAAAGCGCGATTCTATTTAAATTATTTTTTCTCGACATTTCAACTTTATTCTAATCAGACAAAAATAAATTCTTTAACTAAGTTATTTATTTTGTTCCACACCGAAATTAAACATTTGTTCCCCGCAACGAGCTGTCAAAAATCAGTCTAGCCGTGTGGGTAAAAAAAAATGCCACCAAGGGGCGCTGAAAGCACTTTACCGGGTGTCAATTAAAATTGGTCTAGATTAACACACAAAAAGACTGGGACAGAGATTTAGAGGAGGTTAAGTATTGGGTTGTTCATTCATTCAGTTTTTTTTGCAATAGATGGCATTGCCCGCGTTTATTAATTTGCGACACACATACCATATGTCAGATTTTTGCACGCTTTTTGTTGTTGACACTTAAACTAAAAACGAAAAAAAAGTTGACGCTATTCGGTCGTGTCTTGTGATTGCAATTGTGTTCCATGTTCGAGGAGAATATTGAAGAGCATGTTCGCCATATTTTGCTTCATTACTTCAAAAAAGGGAAAAAAGCAACTGAAGCTTGAAGAAAATGCACTACACAAAGAGACACCAAGTACTGTCAAAGGTGCGATTACTAAAAGTCTCACTTACTTTCTTAAGATCGCGCTACAGTCCGCGGTGGACCTGGTCCTCAACTAACAAGCGTCTCCACCTAGCTCGATCTTTAGCTAGCTGCTTCCAGTTTCGCACGCTAAGTTGATTGAGGTCTCTTTCCACCTACGTGCGCCAACTGAGTGGCGGTCTTCGGATACGAAGACTTTTCTTCCGCTGTGTCCATTCGCTCTACATGACCCAACCACCTCAGTCTGGTTAATTCGATGTCGCAGTACAGTCCGCACAGTTCATCGTTGTATCTCCTGCTCCACTCACCGTCTATGCAGATGGGATCGAAAATCACCCTCATCCATTTTTGATAAAGTCCGTGCCTCTGCGCCATAGAGCAGGATTGGAATTATTAGCATCTTACATTTGATCTCAGCCCTGGTGTCGTTGTTTGAATTGATAGCGGAGCCTAGGTTGACAAAGGGTGACGTTCTGTCCGAGGCGCCGGTGTTGGGTGTCTTTCTTGTTGACAGCATATACTTGGCCTTGCCTTCATTTACGGTTAAACCTATCTTCGCCTCTTCCTCCACAATACTCATGAAAGCGCCACTTCCGCGCCTTCTTCCGATTAAGTCAATATCATCGGCATATGTGAGTAATTGGATGGGCCTTTGAAATATCTTGTGTTGGCGCGTGAGTTTTGCACTGTTATTTAAACAATTATGTTAAATAAATCGCATGACAACGTATCACCTTGTCTAAATCCTTTTTTGACATCAAAGGTCTCTGTGAGCTCTTAACCAATAGACGAGTTTGGTAGAGATGTTAAAACTAGACATTGCTCTGTATAGATCGTCTCTATAGATGCTGTCATACATAGTCTTAAGATCGATGAATAGGTGGTGTGTATCGAATTGGAGCTCATGCGTCTTTTCCAAGATCCGCCATAGTATAGTGTGCATATGGATATATGTCGATGTTGGACTCCTGGTCTAAAGCCACACTGATATGGACTAATCAGGTTGTTAATGAACAGCTTCAGACGTTCGCACAATAATATTTAGGTTAGGTAGGCTAAGATTTATTTTAAGTTAGATACTAAGTTTTTATAAAAAATAAATGTCCATATGCTAAGTTTTTGTAAACAAATTTTTTCTTAGCTTTAAGTATAGAAAATAAGTATTTATAAATAAAATGTAACTGCAGTCGAAAGACATAGATATAAGTATTCAGAGTAGCTTAGAGTGCCTGTGTGGGGCCAGTAAGTTAGTATAAGATTGTTAAGTAATTGTAAGCTAGCATTTAAGCATTTTTTGTTAGAATGTAAGAGTTAGTGTTAAGAAAATAAAATGCATGTAAAACTAAAACTAACTAACGTTCGCACAATACGACAGATAGGATCTTGTATGTGATGTTAAGAAGACTAATATATCTGTAGTTGGCGCAGTTTAGACGGTCCCCTTTCTTGAATATTGGACAAACAATGCTCACTATTCCAGCACAAAAGAAGGCAAACTGAAAAGCAGAATTGCACCATTTTCTTCTATGTGGAACAGGACCAAGAAGAAGAAGATTTTTATCAGAACCTCCGTCGATGGAATTTTTCGCACAGGATGCCCAGATGAAATTGCTGCTACAACATATAATACAAAGGCTGCAATTCTAGTGGACGAAGTTGGGATGAAGCCCGTCGGTTGCTGCGGATGTGGTGGCTTTCCATGCGCACAACTTTCGTCTAAAACCGGTGCTGCAATGGATGCAGGATGGACTAACTTATAATGAAGAAGTTATCAAACAGCAGATAATCTTCGCATTCAAACAGAGGGCATAAACAACAGGTAAACATGCTTCTTTTTATGTGTTCAATTCACCTGATCGTACCTCTGGCATTTTTCGAGTTATATAACAAAAAAGTAAAGCCCATTTACTGGCAACTGTAAAGGAAAACTTTACTGCTGGCCTGGCACAAGGCATACATACCGAACTTGTAGCGAACTGTAAGAGTAGATTTTATACCGAAAATTGGGAAAAATGATTGCACCCTCGCCAATCAGACTGGCTTCATTCATATTGACGACCATGGCGAGAATGGTTAAGCCTTCTGTCAAAAACTGCTTTACTAATGAACTCTCTGTTCATCGCAACATGCTTAACAAAGCGGAAGACCCTGCAGAAGTGTGCTTCCAAATTTGGTGTCCAGAATTGACATTGCGGGTGCTTTCGACAACGCAAATTTCGGCGGTCGGGCCACTAGTTTTATGGATAAGACTAATGATGGTGAATAGGACCTACTTGCTTGTAGGAGTAAACCCCAACGTTAGGACGACGAACCAGCCAAGGTATTAGAAGCAAATCATCAGAGTTTCCAATGGCTGGTTGTAAGCAGGTACAGATTGCCCTAATCGGTCAACGTATCGCCGATGTGATAAAGACAGACTCGAATAAGATTGATCTGTTGAGGATCGTGCTTGTAACGTGAGGACTCTAAGCAAACCAGATATAATCCGAGAAATGCAGTGACACGGACAAGAAGACAATTGAAAACTGCGACATCTGCTATGGTGCGACATTCGTGTATTTAGATCCGCATTTGTTTTTGAAAGCAGACTTAAGGGTTACATGAAGTGTTTCAGACATATAACTGAGCGACTGATGGCAGTTCGTATCAGGGCTAGATTCGCCAACATCAGCCTCAAACGCGCGTGCCGTAGCCAAGTAGAAAGACGACGCTACCAAAAATGGCTCCTGCAAACTACAAAAGAGAACCAACATATATGAGCAGTGACTCTTACGTTATACTTAAGTGACTTCAATGGCATCATACAAGATAAAAAGATTGAAATCAAGTTCGGAAATCTTACCCCACCAAATGTCAGAACAACAGCCACAGAATGAGCACGGGAACATGACAGCAGTGGCCGAGTTTGTGTTGAGAGCTGAGAAGAATCTCTGCCTCTCAAGAAGAGAATGTACATCACGTGATATCCCAATATCATTGATTTAGAACAAAGGGGTCCTCTATTTTGTCTCTTAGAACTCTTCAGTTTGAGGAGAAATCGCATTCGCAACAAACATTCTTACGAAACTCCAAAGACTTGATCTAAGAAGAAAAATGGACCAATAGTACGTATTGTTATTTGGGGAGCAGTAGAGTAGGAACATTAGTTGAAGGATGTATGGACATGCGAGTGTATTAGTCAGTGCGCGCAACTTAAAATAAACAGCAGACTCGGATATATATTACTCGTATTATACGTACCAGCGAGCTAAGAAATCAGTGGTCAACGTGTTACTTATCGACCACTAAGGTATAGTTTCTTGGTTCGATTCCCAGAACATATACCGAAAAACAGAAAAAATAAGTTCTGACTTAATCACCTTTTCAATATGCAATAGCAAACCTCTGAAATTAGACATAGTACCTCATTCTCTCACCATTCGAAGAAAAAATCTAGGTCGCTCTCTCTGTCCACAAAAATGACAAGACTGTACAAGCACAATGAGTAGATAAATCAGATCTTGGTCGACGACGGATTATTACGTCGTCAGATTACCTTCAAATCTTACCTCGGCCAGCGAAACATGGACCATGACGTGAAATATTCGAACCCATAACAGAACACATGCAGCCGAAAAATTCGCGGATGCCATATATGCTCCAAGAAGTGCGGATCAAAAGAAGATCGAAAACAGGCGTACGCTAATTGAATTTGTATATTATTACATCTCAACATTCATAAACATAAATGAAGATCTAATTAGCAACAAAGTGTCAACCAAATTAATAGCACTGCGATCGACGCAAGACACAGTTTAAATATTTTGTATGACCGAAACGAACCTTTGCGTAGTAACCAGATAGTTCAGGCGTTGAAACACCGAAGAAATTTGATGTTGGCCAATCGCAAAAGACAGATGAAACCTTGTCCGATGGAGTCAGTGTAGCGATATTAGCGAGACATACATAATATGCTGGAATTCCGAACTTATTCTGCAGAGATAACGAGGTAATTGGACCTTGTCCTAGATGAAGTGTTTGTGTTGAACACAAACACATACTGTACATAGAAGTGGTTTAGATAAGATCGCGCTAAATGATAGCGTTATTAGTTAAAGTTCAAATCCACCTCGGTCGAAGGGATGACATCACTGTTACAATGAATCAGAACAACAATTAAATACTCTACCTTGCAAGTTTGTTGCAAGTAAACAGCAATGCTATGCATCAAATCGACTAGGGTTTTGCTAACATATCTCAAAACGTGTCGGCATCTTATCTTGGCGATTAACTGAAAATCGAAATATGTATCCCTTAAACCAAAAATCGCCGGCACATGCATTTGTTTAAGGAAAAAATACCAGCAATTACGAATACTCGTACATTCGTACATTCGTACTACTGGAAATCGCTGACAACTCCACTTTCCTTATCGTTGAAAACTGAAACAAAATCGAAAGTCTATAAACGAGAAATTCAAGATCGGCATTTTTATTTTAATCTAATGAAACTCAATCACACACATTCATGCACACAAAGGAAAACGTATCTCAACTTCAGTATCACTTGAGGTTAGTGCAATTAGTCACTTTAAGACTAGCACCTCTCTAGCTACTATACAGACTTGGAGGAGGTACTACAGTTGCCTCAAGTTGACGTCAATGAGTCTATCATGACGTATCCGTACAACACTCAGAGGTAGAACACACACGCACCACCTTAGTCCATACGGGAAGAATTTTAAATCGTGTTTGCAGTTTTTTTTTTTCTGAGTGTCCCTCTCAGTCAAGTGTAACGAGATCCAGTTTGGTCAGTCAGATTCGATTTATGGCACTAAAGTGGGGCAAGAGATACGTCAACTTATCTCGAATTCAATTACAATTTATTGTGTAAAAATTAAATTTTTTTTATTTTCATTTTTACCTCACAAGATACAACAGCAAGTCCCGTGGTGGTTCATAATCACTTCCGATTTCGGTGACTTTAGAATCGACAGTAGGAGCAGCATTACCAGTCAGACGGCGTTCATTCTCTTCGTACTCGAGGTCCATTTCGACTTTACGAGCGGCCAGGCGTCGTTTAACTGCTGGCGAGGTCATTGCTGATGTTTTAGCCAGAGCTTCCGCTATGGTAAATTTTTCGCGGAAGTCCTTCAGCATTGCACTTTCCTGAGGCGTAATTACCGATGACGAATTGTTGCAATCAAGCTGTTCCGAGTGCTGGTCCTGCATAATATTCGAAATGATCTCGATCAGCTCAGGGACGACAACAACATCTTCTTGTTTCAGATCACCGGAAATGCATCCACTGTCATTGGTGGTCGGATACAACATGTCGGCGAGGAAGTTTTTTCTTTGAATTTCAATTCTCGTAGGCGGTCGTTGGAGGAGTTGAACTTTGTCGACTGAAGGACAAGAAGTTTTCGGAATTGGTGGTAATTGTGATGTGTGTGATGGTATTATTGCACAGCACTCCTTGGTACATAGTCTGTGACAGAGCTGTGTTAGTGGACTGTCGTCGTCAGCTGAAGTCATGCAGGTCAGGCATGATGTGTAGAATTTAGAGTTTCCAGTCGAAGACATTTTACTCTCGTTGGTATCCATACAACTGTCACTGCACTTTATCTTTGAATTTTTCTTCTGAAAGTCTTTTGTAGCCTCGTTCTCTTCTGTGGAACTATTTCCGCTGTCACTTCCCTCGTGAACCTTGAAAAATATCGGTGGCCTTTCGTACTCTGGCGATAGACCATCTCTAGACAAACTCGAATAGTTTCTGCCGCTCGATGATGGTGGTGGAAAATTCAGTAGCAACGATGTGACTGGCATCGATTTACCAAGTGATGGACGACGTCTATGACCATGAGAACTTGCGGAATGAATCTGCTCACCGAACGAGCTCTGATGAGACTGCATTATGACAAAGAATCGACAGTCTGTGTATGTGATTTTCTTTTAATATACTAGTATGTATATAGAACACCGAATGCGTATCTCACGATAATTCCAAGCACGATTTCAGCAGTACTAATGCAAAAGATACATAAACAGACACACGAAAAAAATCACCAATAAACCATTAGCAATTAGCACCACTGCACAAGCACGGCTACACCTAGAAGCATCCTTCGTTTGTATTTTTGTTTTTTTTTTCTTTTTCTCTTTTTTTTTTTTTGTTTTGTATAAGATACTTTTAAGAATCTGTAGAATAAATTTCAAATTTAAAGAAATCAACAAGAGGCACTCGCGTAGATACTCATACGAGTACACGAATTATTATGCACAAAGGAGACACACAAAAGATATCTTCAACTTCCGATGCAACGAAACAAAGTTTACAAAAAATTGCAAGAATCTAAAGAAATTGGAATTTGTTTTTTAAATCAGTGCGAAATTGTCGGACGCGGCTGCACGTTTAGAACATTAAACTAGTAATCCGAGAGACGGTGGAAATTCTTTATTTATATGGTCCAAGTCGAGGCTATCGGCATTCTACGTCGCTATACGTGCGAATATAAATTCATCTGCGCGACTGTATAGTAGATATGGTATAGCCACAATCAGCCCGGGGGGCAATTAGTGGTGTATTAACAAAATTGGAAAATAAAAATTAAAAAAAAAAACAAAGACTCTGAAACTGACAAGCGAACGTACTGTGAGTACACACGTTCAGTATGAGAAATACCGAGTACCAGAAATACTATGCGTTTAACAGAAATTCATCGTGATATGATGTATCTTAGAGTTGAAAAAACAAAAAAAAAAAAAAAAACACCAAGAAGTATGGTTGGAGGGGATTTTAAAAAAAATCCCCCATCACCCAGCAGCGTGCGTCGAATGATCCGTAGGTCGGTTGGTTCGTCTCGATCAATTGTTAATACACAGCATGAGGTGAATACGAATTAGTAGCATTACATACGCGAATACATCTCTCATTTGAGGGATACAATCGTACAAAGATACTCACACTCTCGTATTCGTACACTTGATTGAGGCAACACCATCGTATGGCTAAGTACCTGTCATTGCTTAAAGTACTCGCACAGATGACTTGAGTGTACTCTTGGGTGTGTGCAATCCGAACTATTGAGCAAGGAAAATCAAATGAGGATTAGCTGCTGTATCTGTGAGGTAATTAAGGCAAATCATAAGATCAAAAGTGCATTCAGGCGTGAGAAGTGCAGTGCAGTGAGAAGTAGATTAGTGAGGATCTGAGTTACGTTGGATTCGATTAACGACTGTCTAGACGGATTGAAAACTAAAGCCTACATCATGTGATCATATTGTATGATAACTAGAAGAAAGATTGACTTAATAAAAGTTGGAAATCCTAGCAAAGAGGGACCGCCTTGGTTGCGACAGTAAAACTCCGATTTTAAGCCAGCATATGGTAGGATAAGCTTCTACGAACTTCTTAAGAGAATTTATAACCAGTGTCTCCCAAATCTTACTGCTGTGTATAGCTGGTGAGCTTCGCAGTCGAATGAAGCATTTTCGTAGCAAGTATAATTTTCCTCTTAGCATCCACAAGCATTCATCGCGGTTTCTTAATCAAAACATGGCAATCCGGATGGATGATAAAAAGTCTTAACATCAGCACATTACGAAGTGCCAATATCGACCCGGACCACTATTGACTGCGAATATCAAAGGCAGATTATCGCCAGGGAAATTCTGTGAGAGAGTTAAATATCGCAGGAAACCACCAGTGGATTTGCTAATCGTGTTTCCATCCCTCATATCTATCACCGGGCGCATAGGACCAAAATTCACAAAGCGATCATAGACAAAAAGACATATCGTAGGATGCTGTATGCACGGACGAGAGCTAAGATAGGAAATGTTGTTAGCACATATAAGGATGAAAAATGCCAATCACAAACTTCTAGTAAACAAGGAAGACGGAGTTCGAAATATGTACAGTCAAGGTCATTGGACGCATTGTACGAATGAGCTTCAGATAACAAACCCTTAAATTAAGTTAGTAGAAACACATTCCTTACTGAGAATTAAGAAGAACTTCTTCTGAACATACAATGAACATATAACTGTTGGACAGGTAGCTGTACTAGCCGTCGAGCGTTACAGTGGTGAAGGAAATGAACTGGTGAGGACGATGAACCAACTAATCTGTTGAATTTTATCTGAGCAGCGTATACCCGTTGAGTAGAAATTCAGCTTTGTCTATCCGATCATAAAGAAAGAAGATCCCCTGAACGCCAACTTTCGGCACATAAGACTATACGAGATCCTTGCTACCGATTTATGCCAACGTATAAAATGGACCGTCAGTAACATGAAATGTCCATATCAGTGTGATTTAAGACCTAGTATGTCCATCATCTGCCAAATATTCATTTTTTGGCAGATCTTGGAGAAGGATACCAAATCGAACCCTACAATGTTTCCATCGGAATAATAACTCTTGACAACTGCTATTTCTAATGGTCTTAGCAATAGTTTAGCAAAACCCTATCTTGATCATGGACTTCCTTCAGAGGAGATAAAGGCTCTCTGAGCGAAAGAATATCCATGTGGCTTGAGGTCACGTCTGCGGAGAGGAAAGAAGAAGATACAACGAAGAAGTATACTGGCTACTCAACGATGTTGATCTGGTCAGAAGGCATCACCGTTTAAAGTGAATTAGATGCCCAGATCATGTAGACCAAGTGCTCCAATTTAACGAAAATAATTTTCAGACCCATCCCAATGAGACAACGCAGTAAATGAAAACCTTATTTAAGGTGGCACTTGCAGTTACGAGGAAACCTCAATAAGCTCAGCGCAACTGGAGTTAGTTAAGGTTCGAGCTGACTTATCTGCCACCCAAATATGAATATTAATATAAACCGATAGGAGAAGGATACCAATTATTTGGCACTCTGACGAAAGAAAACGTGCTCATGAATACTCAAATCTAGACGTACGAACAGCTACTACGTATACATACTTTAAATAGGAGAAGGGAAAGTGCTATAACAAATACGACTAGGTGATCTGATGAGTTTGTTCAGGTACCGATCAAGCAACAGATGAAAGCAATAAACGTAGTCACTATCGTGTAGCCAATCATTGTGTTTTAGGCAGAGATCTTTGGCGGGATGGGAGCTCATTTAGTAAGTGTGTTATCTGTAATTGTTAAATGTTAAAGCAGAAAAAGGCAAAACATATTCTCAGTTTAAAGGTTCCACGTTGCATCGAGCATCGGTTATGTTCCTGAAAGACTGAAGAATGTGACAAACGTACTCAACACTTTCAGCACTCGGAAAAGGAAGTTTCTACTCTGTTAAATTTCATTGTAATACCAAAAATTAGTCCGATAGGTATAATCAGATTTGGAAATAAATCATACTCCTACGTCTACCTTGAAATAATTCAATTCCGCTCATCCAAATCCATGTTCCCTATGTTGGGTTACTTTCTGTTTTGTGTACAGAGATTAGGACCTACAGTTATTTGCGCACTCTAAGCCACAAGAGATCACGGGACGTTTTCGTAGGCAGACTTTCTGTGGTTTGCCATTGCTTGTCGAAATGATGGTGACGTCAGATATTATCACATTTTTTCGGTTTTTTGCATGAATGACTCGCGCATTGAATCCAATGATCTGAACTGCTGCTTCAGGTCAATGAACCACCATTAATTGGTTTGACTTGAACTTAAGTAAGAATTTTCATTGGCGATTGGGTATCTCGTGAACACAGACTGATAAAAAGTTTTAGATTCAGACAGGTCAAATAGATTCTTATCCACACATGATATCCCTAAAATTATTGACCAGCTCCTGTAAGGTGACAAAATTGTGATCACATTAGAACCATGTTAGACGATATTCGATCGGGTTTACGAAATATGGAATGAGTCGAAGTTTTTGACTAGAATTGAACGAAAGAGACGAGATGATAGTGCTGACTATATCCGAAGCATGCATTTTTCCGTGAACCATGATCAAGTTGTAACGTGAATTTAAGAACAACAAAACACTAAATCGACAGTCCAACAATAGAAGTAAATCCTGAAGCATATGCATTAGAAACATAATTCGAGCCGTTCAATTTACACATAAATTTCAAACCGATGTAACCATTGATGGCTCTAAACTAAAAAAAATATTGCTGTCTTATTTTTTCTAGTTTAGAGTGATCTTCGGATACCGAAATTTCTGTTTTCCAACAAAAGTCTTTACTGTATTCCGCCATTCGAAGAACATCACTCGTGAAAGCGAGATAGAAATGCTCCTTTTCACAAAAGAATGGAGCAACCTGCAGCGATTGAATCATAAAGGTTTATGGAAAAAGTATGGAACTTCACCACATCACAAGACCATGGTTCACCAAACTACGAAAAGTAAAAGGAAAATTTTTAAAGCCAATTAGGCGTTGATGACAACTCGATGCCTAAGCAGTGGCTTCATGGTCGTAATGCAAAGTTTGGTAAAAACAACAACAACAACTCACTCATACGAAAAGTGAATCCATCAACTTTCTAAAGACCCCAAGGCTCCGGGATCTCCAATTGTGGCAACAATAATGTAGCCTTATCACAAATGGAGAAACATCACCAAACAGCAGCACTCTAAGCATCACTGAGCACTAGAATGGTGCGAAAAGTGCGGTTGCATCTTAGCCCGATACATACTACTGTCGACAGATTACAGCAGATAACTGCAGATTGATCGATGGATATATAACAAACTAAGCACGTATTTCCCCCCAAACTCAGCAGTAAATTATCTGAGGAAGTACAGCTCAGTGTAAGGCGACACAAGGCCAAGTAAATCAACGCGCTAAAGAAATAGAAAACAGATGCTGCAGTAGGGTTTTAAGCAGAGTTCACAACTAAGGCAACATGAGAACCTCTTAACTTCGAGTAAGGTAGAGCTGACTATATGAAGGATTTCGAAGCAGCAGATTTGCATGAATTCGCAAATATTGTTGAAATTACAACAGGGCACTAAAAAAAGGCAATAGGCATATGTAGACTTTGAAAAGCTGCCGAATTTCCCAAGAAGAGTAACCCGATGAACTGCGGCAACTGAAAATGGATACCCGTGTTTCGAGCAATAACTAAATTAATAAGCAGAAAAGAGTTAAAGAGCATCTGGACCCACTTGCATTGTTCACATCAACACCTTACGGATCAGTATAGATCGTCTAATTCGTTTTGTCTGACTGCTAACCTTGCCTTGCGCTCCGACTATCAATGCAAGTTCTAACCGAGATCAGTGCCCTGCCTAGCAAATTCATACAGTTTTCGGCAATCCCACGATATAGAAAAGATCCACAAATCAGCCTTCCAACATACATTCAAAGAAATCCTTCAGACTGAAATTAGGTTACATATAGTGAAAGGGTTCAGTAAAGCCTTTAGCGTATCATTATCTACAGACCAATATAGCTAATTCCCATCAGGATTGTTATACTTCTGCTTAAACGACAAACGCTAATTTACGTAACAAGCAGTTAGTCTTCCGTTTTCGTTCTCCACAAAGATGCCAGCCCTTTGCCAAATATTAGATCGATCTTGGATCCATCTATAAAGATCAGACTACATTCATTTCCTAACACAGATTCTAGACGAACCCAGTCCGGTATTACAACATCCATAATACTATTGTCAGATGATGCGCAAAATGAACGAAACTCCTGTGAGCTGTATGCCCCAAAGACGGCTTATTTTTAAACAGAAAATGGTCTTGAGAGTGCAACCCATGAAATAAATCAAGAGGCAGATTTATACATACATGCGCCTAGAGCTAGACGTGCAATATCATAAAAAGGGACCTAGAACTAACACTTGTGGTACACGATCAAATAAATGGTATTTCATCAGTTCATCAGTTTCGTAGGTCTAAGCTGACCTACGGAATTCTCTAAAGATATCCTGATATCCTCTCAGAAACTTGAGTTGGAATAAATGAATCAATTGACTTTTTCGACACCGAATGATAGAAGGGCACCGTTTGGAGCTAAACTAGATCTGAGGGATGCCAGATGACCTGGAATCATTCTGTTCTATAATCGGCTAGTCGGGACCGGAAATGATTACAAGCTGCTACGCTAGACAGACAGTATTGACCCATGTTAGGCACAGGAATGCCTCATGGTTGGAGTTTGAAAATACATAGATGGCATACCAGGATGTTGGTTTTCAGCTTCACAAATGTACATAGTTGAAATCTGCTCATCAATGAAAATAAATCTTGAATTGGAGGGACAATATTGCAGGTTACCTGGTAATTCATTAAGAAAGCCTGGCATTGTTATACGGAACCTGCTTATTGTCAAGAAGGATTATGTCTGTCTTAAAGAGTACACTACGATCGTGGTAGTGCTTTCCACATCTGTCAGGTTGAGATATGACTAGACAGAAGAAAAATCCCTCTTGGAACTTAAGACGACCTCCAAAAATGCTTAACCTAACCAAAGTTGCTTTTCAAATTTGGTAAAGTCATGCAAGCGATGGTGACGAATTCTACTGCACGATCCTGTACGGTATGATTTTGATATTTTCTTCCTGACAGGTCTCTTGCCCGCGTTGTGTACAAACATTTTAAGGGTACACAAATACCTTGAACGCACGCTAATGAACTCTCCTCTCATTATATGTTTAAATGGAATAGAAGATGCTTTGAATGTAGACTAAAACTATCAATTTCACCATTCGCCTTGGCGCCTTTTAGACTAAATTTATGTGCTCAATAGAAAGATTTGCAGCTGTCTACGATGAAACTGTGTAGTCAAGACCACCTCATGATGTTACTCACGATAGGGGACAGCTATTAGGTGGACAAGTTGTAGTATCTCAAGGTTTAATTCACAAACAAGTGAGGGAAGAAGCCCTCAGAAGAAGGTTAATCAAGCTAATAACCTGCTCCACCCAGCTTACCGCTGATATACGTACAAGGGCACTTTAAATCCATATAAAGAATATAAATATATAAAATCTAGGCAACTACATTTGATTATTTCTCATCAGAATGGTTTAAGATTCTAGAGGTAACCCCAGCGAAATCTCTTTGATGTAAGCCACAGAAGTTCCCAAACACTTTCCGTACAGAAATAGCTTTCGCAATCAACTTAAGTTTGGCTCTCAGTATTCAGTTCTAAGAAAAATCTTTCTATTGTACGTGAGTAGTCACAAACTTTTATGACAAGCCGGCAGACAAAAAACGTGAACAAACTACAAACCATCTCGAAGTGGATTCGTAATTTTATAGGCAACGCATGTTTCCGGAAGAACAGGCAACTTGAATATGTTTATGGAAATGTAACCGCAGGCAAGACACGTTCCGAATGTGTTAGATACTTCTAAAAAGAAACTTTTGTATGCAGTGGCTATTAAATTTGAAATTTGTTGGCAAAGATTTCTGGTCATCTATAGGTTGTACTTCCGGGACAAACGTGCGAAATGACCATTTCGAAAAATTAGCTAAAGATTTAAGCTTCGCAAATCCTACAATTTTTAGGTAAACTCTTGAAAAGACTAATCAGTTGGGTGCTCTGAAGAGTACTTTATGCCGCTTGAGGTTAATCTGTAGAAGGTAACCCTGTAAATGTTATTAGTTACACAGATGTGCCGGAGATCTAAGTTACTCGTGCACTCCGGATAATCTAAGACTGAAATACTAAGTTCCACTAACACAATAGGTTTTTGAATGCTTTTATAATTTAGCAAGCACGTAGACATGAATTATTTTAATTTTATTTCCTGATAGGTTTGTACTAATATACGAGCTACTGTCTAACTTCAGATTGAATGATGACACTAAATGACAACAAATCACGAAATTAAAGACAACAATTGAGTCTAGAATGTTCTAAGTTACGAGTAAGTAAATACATCGGAAAATATAGGTTAGAATGGAAGAGCAATGTCGGTATCTCTTTACTCAGAGAGTGTCTTCCAAATGAAGGGCAGAAAAATAGCATCATCAATCAATCTTTAAAGGAATCAATGATAAACACCCAACTAAGGATCTACGAGGAAGGTTAACATGAAGTAAAAGTGACCTTGAGATCTTACAACCGAGATGGTAAACTAGTTTATGGCCAAGGGAATTCATTATTAATGCCTTTCTCTTGAAAGAGAAATAGGGTAGGCACTAAGAGGTGATGCCCAGTGCAGTAACTGTTCCAACATATCGATTGTGCTTATTTCACCTTCAAGTGGTAACCATCCGGTACTGGTCGATGTCCATCTGGACTCGGCTTGAAAAACTTATAAGTGCGAGTGCTGACCAGCAGACAAAAAGAGTACCACTATGAATAAATTCCCCAGATGAAATCGAAGGTAAAATCCCGGAATAAAACAAAACAGACCTTATCCGGGCTACTCCGACATATTTGGAGCTCAGGCCGGCAAGGATTTCAGGCTCAGGAAGTCAGGGTCTTGAAAAAGAGATGGTGGCGGATGAGCCTTTAGTGGACCAACGGATTACTGGCTTCGGTCTAACCAACCTCTACTTCTACGGGTATTTATAAGGGAACTGGCCCTCCAAGTTAGTGGTTATGCAGCGCAGTCATGAAAAAAAAAGTTATGAAAAAAAACAAGTTATGAAAAAAAAAAACAAGTTAGTTGAGTTTCCGGCATGTTAATGAACGCCCACACCAAGTAGAAAAATTACGACACCAAAGATAGCTTCTACGAGCTCTTGGACAAAACTTACGAGCAGTGCCCTACATTGATATTGAAATTGTCCTCAGAGATATTAATGCAAAGCTAGGACGAGAGGGCATATTTTTTAGTACTGTGGGAAAGTATAGCTTACATGAAACCACCTCCGATAACGGATTCAGGCTAATAGACTTTGCGGCGGGGCGAAACATTATCGTAGCTAGCACTCGGTTTCCGCATTTCGATATTCATAAGGCGACTTGTATATCTCCCAATCCATCAACCGTCAACCAGATTCACCACATTGCGATCCATGCAAGGCACTCCTCCACTATTATGGATGTCGGAACGTTACGAGGGGCCAACATTGACTCCGACCATTACCTTGTTCTATCCAAGGTACGATTGCGGATATCCCGAACATCGCAAAAACAATCTAATACTGTGAGGAAGTTTGACGTCGGACGCTACAATCGCAAGAGGTCGCCAGATTCTTTTCCGATCGAGTATCCCTTAATATCTTAAGAGATTCTATGCCGCCAGCATAAAGTATCGAAGACCAGTGGCAATATTGCCAAATAACCATCAGAGATGCGGCCTCTGATGTGTTAGGTTTCACTCGGCCACCACAATGAAACCCCTGGTTTGATGACTAGTACCGACAGTACATGCAGCTAAGCTGCTCAAGAGTTCTACGAGCAGAAAAGGAAAGACCAACACCGGCTTCTCATTAGTAAAAGGAAGGAGCATGAGAGGAGGAAGGGACAAACGCCAGAAGCTCGAAAAAACATATGATGCTCGTAGAATCGATTGAGAAATTGGTGCTGTATGAGGCAGTGTTCAGGCTCTTTACAAAAGAATACAAAGAGCATGTTCAGAACTTATGAATTTATATGTGAAAAATGCGAAGTTTAGAGGGACGAAAATAAAGCGCTGTTAACGCGAGTACTGGACGTTTTAAATTAATAAAACATCAGACTCCTAAACAGCGGCGATAGTCTACACTCACCAACAAGAAGTAAAAATAATTCGAACTAAAAAATAATTCGTCAAGATAGTGGGCGCAGATAGGCTGTGCCGAACTATCCACAGTACCAAAAAATGATCTAGCAAAGAATTATCAAAATAACTCTATGTCATCTCTAAAAAAATGTCTTGAACTGTCCATCCTACAAATCCTACTTAATGGTGCATACAAACTTTTATCGGCCGAGAAAGTCATTTCTACAAAACCAAATTCATGGAGAAAGTGTACAAGTTCCAGATCGCTTAGATAGCGTGTTTTCAAAGCCAAGTCAAGCTTCGGAATACTTTCTAAATTCCTGAAAATGTGCAGGTTAAATATTATCTGATATAGTCGGATGGAACATAAGGAACCCCATCGATATCGAAAATGACCTTAGTACGGAGGACTGTTGCCTTTCTTGCACTCTATGTATAGCTACTGTGCCGGCAGAACACTGACCAGGCCAGGACAGTTCAAATATAGTTTTCCAGTTAGTTGGTAAAGTGGAGGTGAATGAACACAATCTCTATGGAGTATTTGAATCTACCGTACAAGAACGCGGCGATAGAATAAAACCTGATCTTAGATAACGTCTATTTGGTAATGGATGTAAGCCAACCTGGCATGTCAGACCGAATCTAACAGGCATCAGTCTATATCATATCAAGATATAGGAATGGAGAGGAAGATGATCACGTATTGAAGATTGCGACACCCTCGTCTGTAAGCATTTGGAAAAACTTAAGGCTACTATTTGCTTATTTCGAATGAGGACTGGTTCATGAGATTGATTGGCCATATTTTCGCGTAGTAACTAATGCTAGTGGGTATCACTACTTCTATTAAGCATGAGATAAGCAGCACGATCAAAGAACTGAAGGGAAGAAGCCGGTAGGACTTTACTGTATACTCTCTATACTTTTAAAACAACATCAGCCGAACTGATGCACCCTCTAGTCTAGCTTAACTTAAAAAATGGAGTGCAGAGTGAAACCTAGAGATGTAACTATGTCTATAGTTGGCAAGATAATCCTGGAGCGAATTAAAGAACATCTACAAAACGCATTCGATGACAGAGAAGCAAATTTTTTCTCTAGATTTCCTGTATCGATCACATCAGCAGGGTGTTAGCTGATCATAATTGAGGAAAACGTTGAATATTGGTCGCCACTTCGCCTCATAAATAAGTAGCTATTAGTTAAGCTGATACGTCCTATCTAGAAAAAAGTTATCGTGCTTCATGCTTCTCTTTCCACGGGAGACGAATTCGTGAATCTCAAACATCTCGAATACGCTATATGCATATACTCTCATAAAATTACGGATCTTCACCAAATGGCAGAAAGTGTGGAGCGGAGAGTGCTGGGCAGGAATCATCGGTCTCAAAATTTTTGCAGTAGACACAAAATGATTAGCTTCTTGAGAGCAATTTATCTATGATGACGAAGCAAATGATGAAAGCAAATTCAGCATTTGGAGTGCTGCCGAAATTTCAGCCAACCAACACACTATTCAACTTAAACGCTAAGTCCGTGCCGCTATAAAATTGGAGAATAATCTCTACAATCACGGGAAAGCTGCAAGCGTTCATTACCTATGTTATATCTGAAGAATCTTCTGGCCCAATCATGTCTCTAACGAAAAATGGAACTGGGACCCATGGACACAACCATTCAACAAAGCAAGTGGCAGTGAAAAACATGCTGCACATCAGGCAACCCAACTAGAGAAAATTCAGACAGTCTGACTAGACAGTAGAAGCCCTATAAGGTGATACATAATACCAATAAATAAATAATCAATGAACTTGAGTACTCTGAAACGGAGAGTCCTGGAATCGATTTCAGAAGATTCGAGATCTTGGAGGATATCAGTCAAAAGGAGGTACATCAATGCTGCGTTCATCAGTTGCTATCTCACCATAATGCGCCGTTCACAAATGCCCTTCACCTCAATAGTGTTTTCAAATCTATGTAAATCAATTTAAAAGACATCTTCTGATTAAATTGTTAGCCCATTACTACTATATTTATAATTAAAAATCATAATCAAGTGCTTTTCCAGTTAAAAGTGGATTTTGAAGTGTTTATTGACATTTCGTTCATACAGATTCCACATGCAAGTGTCAATTGCAAATTATTTGCCTAAACATTTGACTTGAGCAGTGGAAATTTCTTAACGATTACTCGTACTAAACAAAACAAATAAAAAATACATTTTATTTGAAATTGCTCAGATACTAAGAACATATTTTTCTCCAGATTCATATTGACAGATCACTGAAACAATCACTTAGTTATACCCAAAAACAAAACATCATGACACCAAACTATTTCTAAAATCGTTCCAACACAATTCATCTAAATCTACACCTACCATCTACCTACGATTAACCTAAGAGTACAACTGTCAAATGTCAATACATGTCACATTGACAAAATGCCAGTAAATGACAAAAATTTGTCTCAAATTGACACAACTCACGATTAATTGTGTCATTACAAACAATTGTCTGTTGCCTAAATTAATCGAATCCGAATGAGTATCTATCATACGAGTACAAATAAAACCTATTTAAATGACATTTGCAATCTTGAGTTCAAAAGTGAAACTTGCGCAATTTACTTTAGGTATTTACAAATAATTGCTACCTAAGCACAATCAAGTTGTATTGACGAACGCTTAGAAAGTGCCGAAAGACAAACAACAACAACACCGTGAAGTAGATGCTTACACGTCAAACACTGAAGAGTCAGTAGTTGAGGCATGAATTTGTTGACTTGCTAGCATAAACCTGTCTAAATAGATGCAAAGATACTGTCTACGGTCTAACAGACACATGGATATCAATAAATACATATCATAGATACTTGTTTAAAAACAATTGAAAGAAAAAAATACAATACTATTTTTCAAGTTCAGGGCCCCGTGAATTTTGTATTAAGTATCTAAATACTGCTAATGGGAAAATGAAGTATTTTAAAGTGGGCCGTAAAACATTTTGTTATTGTTGATTTGTTTTTGGTTTTAATTTCGGCGAATAACGATGTAAACAGAATTGAAAGCGCGCTTAACAGTTCTCGTTAATTATTTTTTAAGTGATATTTTTTTATCACTGGTGGACATTGGCAAATGTTTTAAGCACAGTATTCTCGAGGACATGATTAACATCATGAGAATGATGATGATTCAAAAATATAGCAATTATGGTGGGAAGATCGCAATGCAGGCGATCTTAAGTTGTGAAGATTGTCTGATCTGATGACAAATTGGAAAAAGGACGAAAGGGTGTGATTTTTGTTAACATAAATTTATCTGTTGTTAGTTTGATTATTGATTATTGTTCAGTAGATCATTACTGAAGATGGTCACAACCCTCTTCAAAATTTAAAAATTTAGGGTAAAACTGTATCCTAAGTGAATCTTTTTTTTTATAATTGGCGCGCATAAGGGGTTTTGTATACCTTTAAGTAGTTTGCAGGGCGAGGGGAATTTAGGGAGGGAAAAAAGAGAGATACCGATGTGCGTTGGTTTTAAATGTTTGCAAGTTATAGTGACTAGGAAATAAAGAGCTCGGCAAGGCATTCCATAAGCGAGTTATACGGCTTAGGAACGAATCATGATATTTCAGAGTACGTCCGAACGTGGGCTTGAGGGTATACTGATGAGCATTCATAGCGAGACGAGTGTTATGGTTAAAAGTTAGAAAGGGTGGAATGCTACGGCAATTTCGGTGGAGCACTGGTGGTGAAAATAGCGATACAACAAGGTGAGACAGCAAATATTACGTGTGTTCGAGGGTGTCGTATGACTGTGTAATATTGTCATCACCTATGAGTTTTATCGCTCAAGAGTAAGTGCAAAGAGGTCTTAGGAGCACCTGACCAGATGTGAGCATTGTACTCCAATTTCGGGAGTGACATATTTCTTACATCGCTTGAGTAAACCTAGACACATACGCAGAATAGAAAGTCTTTCGGTTTCAACGATGCAAGTGCCATGGATAAAGGCTGGGTATTTAAATTTCGCTTTAACGACAACAGACGGCATTGTGTTTTGGAAGCTTTAAATTCCACTCTGTTTATAGTTCTACAATTGGTTATTCTGCTAATATAAGAATTTAATGAGCTTAACATACGCTGCCATTCCCGTTCTACAGTCGAAGAGCAGGGGCGTGAGGGAACGAATAAGAAAAGCAGAGAGTACTGTCGTCAGCAAAGGAATATATTGGATTAGATGTAGCAGACAAGAGATCATTGATGAAAATTAAAAAGAGTGTTGGAGACAGAACGGAGCCCTGGGGCACACCAGCATTTATTTTGTGAACATCAGACTTGAAGCCATCTAAGACAACTTTAATTGAACGTTCCGAAAGATAATTTCTAATCCATTGAAGAAGAGAGTCATCGATCCCAAAAGCACACATTTTCGCCAAAAGAGCCTGTCAAATGTCTTAGAAATATCAAATGAAACTATCTTTCTTTCGCCAGATTGGTGTACACTTTTCGGTGGACCAGTGGACCTGTGGACCTACACAAGTGTGAAAGTGGATCCGTCCCATTGAAGATTCGACGCACTCAGGTGTAGACGGAGACAAACCACAATCTGGATGTGTTGAACTGGCCGCAAAGTGTACATCAAGCAGATTGGCTTTGTCCAAAGAGCTGACAGCTGGAATGTCATTGCAAATGAGCATTGGGATGGAGGATGAGGCAGAATTTTTAATATTTTTGACAAACGACCAACAATTTTTACTACTTTTGAGACGTTGTAGTATTTTTTGCCTCAATTTTTGGTCATATTGAAATTTCACGCGCTTGAGAAAGACTTTGCAGTCATTCCTGGCGCGTTTGAACTTTTTTCGGTTTTCCTCTGTCGAGTTGGTCTTATAGGACCTAACCCTGACAGCCTCTTTACAGCTCGAGTCATAATATGCCTTTTCTTTTGGCCTGATACTCCTAATCCGATACTTCATTCCAAGGAGAATAGTGTCAGTAATCATATCAGCAGCGGCATCGACGTGGTTATCGAGGAAACATAACGACCGAAGCTGGACTGTATTTGCAGACCTGGACGTACGCAGACAACTGATTACTTTTTAGCCCGCATATACTCGTATTTGCTATGGCCACTCTAAATTCTCGAGTCATTACAAATTAACAAACACAAAAGACACAAACACCGACGTTATTAAACAAGGCTGCAACGTGAAAATTCTAAAGTTGGTTTACCGAATCAAATTGTTGTAGGTATTATGATGCCCTTACAACAAAGTAAAACGCAGCCACTGCCTCTGCTGTATAACAGAGTTATATAGTAATGGCAGTGACCGTGTGCAAACAACAGCACTCTCACCAGGGGCAGGAGATGGGGAGTGCCCAGACTATGATTTTTTTTCCCCGATTCACCGGACCACACCACAAATTTTTTTTTTGCACCATATTTTTTTAATTTTACACTCGCGCGCGTTGTTGGAATGTGCAGTGATTTTTTTTTTTTTGCACAAACCCAGATCGAGAGTACAAGTGCACTATGTATTGTGTGCACGTATAGTGGATGGCAAGGACTAGAATTAAGTCTCGTGTTCATAGAAGCAAAATCTCCCGGCAGGTTTTGGTTTACTTAGTAACAAAAAGCAACTTTTGCAGCCATACACCTACCAGTTCTACTGGCGGCCCCTATTCTCTTTGAAGGTTGGGAGATAAACACTAACTTGTGGATGTAGCAGCACGAGCTCTGGCCCCACAAAACCGAATAAGTGTCGGTTGGCTGTAACGAATCCCATCACACCATTAGAAAAAGCTATTTCGAAGCACAATTGGACGGATGACATTTGACCGTCATATGTGGGCAACCATTGTGTGGACCCTCCTCGACTCGGGAGAAGATACCTGTAAATAGAGAGGGAACGATCATGCGATATAAGATCGATATAGGTTGATATCGACGATCGGATGCCGTGGTGTATGCTTCGCTTACTGGAGACACAGTGATGTTCTACAAACAAGCTTAAGTTTCTAAGGTAGAAAGTAAATAAGATTACTATATAAGAGTGTAATATCTCGACTGAGTATGACTAGAACAACTTCTATCACGATTAACGGTGGAAATAATCGAGAAACGCTAGCGTAGGAAGCGACAGCACGCCACTCAAGCACCTTATGGGTAATCAAAATAATAAAGGCGAGCGGTTTATCGATTTCTATCGTGCTAATCGCCTAGTCATTATGGCCATATTGCTTGAAAACCAGACGCGACACAAGATCAATGAACATTTCCATATGCCGTTTTGATAAATCATTGTTCGTGTCAGTCTATTCGTTTCAGTTTGTAAAACATGATAATGAACAACCCAACCATTCTGAATACTGTACGTCTGGTATTCAGGCGAAAAACAAAAGTTTGGCGAAGTGAGGTATGTATAGATGGAGATGTGTCATATAAAATGTCCAATAAAATGGCCAGGGGGAAACTTTTCGACGACAGCCCTGGTGCCTGATATCCAAGGAGTGCTACATAGAGTCAGGCTCTCCAGGACACTGTAGTGAAACAACAGAAAGCCACGGATATGAATGATACCACGGCTGATGAACCACGCTACTCACAAAAAGTAAACAGTACTGCAAGTGAAATGTTAAGACTGTTTACAGCCGAACAATTCGGCTGAAATTTGAATCTCTCTTGGCTTATAGAACGGATTTTTCACTGAACAGCTTGATATTTGTCCACTATCCGTTTTTTTTAATATGGAGGCTTCCGCGAATGCGCATAGATCAAGTTTTGGTACACATTTTTGACATTTCGCTACTTGGTTTCTTGAACGCATATTACGAATATATCGATTTTACGTTGCCGTAATACGTAATACGAAACTTTCTTCGGGCACTGCGCCGACGTTTTAGCTTTCGACCTATAATGTACTCCTTGAAAGCGTCACATTGCTTGCCTCCACATACCATATGATTGAGTTCTGTTACGAATATTTCATTCGCCTCTGGAACAATGCTTGGTCGCAGAAATACCCGGCGGGATAGTGCATTCATATAAAGGGTATTTTTTCAGAGGTTCAGACTTTTTTGTTTAAATAAAACAAAAAGAAACAAATTTATTCGAAAGACTATTTCATGCCATTTAATATTTGAAAATAATTCCACTACGGCTGTCTGCTACAAAGTGGATTCTATGAATATAAGTTTCAACCATTTCGAGCAATTGGTGGCGGACATCGTGTATTATTCGAACAATGTTTTCCTCCAAAGTGTCAATCGTTACTGGTTCATGGGAATAAACTAGTGACTCAACGTAGTACCACAGAAAATAATCCAATGACGTCGAATTGACGGATCCTCTTCTTGTATTGCCAAATCGTTTTTTTAATAAAACAATGTTTTCTTTGATAGTATGAGGTGAAGTACCATCCAGTTGGAACTATAGTTCTTCCACATTTGAGAGCAAATAATGGTCGATCATCCATCCCTCCTCATTTTTGAAGAAATAAGAACCGATGATGACATCATCGTACAGTCCGTACCGTACGGTACGTTATTCTTGATGCATCATCTTGAGCGTTGTCCTTGCTCTAAATACGGCAGTTCAGCTTGTTTACGGAGGCGCTTAACCAAAAATTAGCCTCACCTGTGGCAAACTGTACTGTAAATGAAGCTTGACAACTCAATGTGACAGCTGATTTGACATTTAATCCCTATTGAAAAGTCTGACACTGCAAAAAAACAAAAACAATTATTACATTCACTTCCGTCCGTACTTTCGCAATACTCCTTTCGTGAGAGTCTCCTGAGTGTTCAGGTGTTGGAATCCGATCACGCACACAGACTTCGGGTAATCTCGTTAGATGTTTATGCGCCATATCAGACGTAAAGATGTAATGATTTAAAGATTTAAGAGCGAAGGCAGACACAGACGCAGCGTCACCATATAAACTCTCTTACGAATCGTAAGGGCGACAATAAGCCTTTGAATGACATGAACGACGTATCCATCGATTTTAAATTATCAGATCACGTGTGCTATGATGACAACCGAACAAACCGTCCAAAGTGTTCAATTTCAATCTCAAAACCGCACCATCTTATTCACAAGAGTGAATTGCTGTTTTTATTTTCGAGTAGTTGACCGAAGAATTCTCAATCAACAATGATTCGATCTGTTCCCAAAATTGTTTGGGGTAAAATTTGAATCAGTTATTAGCGTTATAATTACTCTCAATACATTGTTATAAATAAAGGTTAATTAGCCCCAACAGCTGCCAACACTATAAAGTGTAATACATATTTACAAATCGTGTTCAAAATTTTAAATCGCAGTTTTTCTTTCTGGTCGTCCGTCGGGTCATCACAGCTTTACGTGAGTTGAGTATTCGTTTTATTGATTCATAACATATTGTCCGGGGAGGTCTTGGGAGGCACGATTCTGTATTTCTATTTTTTTTTTCTGTATTAACTCCGTGCTAGTTAGAGTGTGAGTTCTTTTGCAAAAGACCACCACATCTGCTAGGAGGAAGTGGAAAACGTTTTTTTTCTCAGATTTAGATGCGTAATAAATTGTACACACCAACGATAACAAAGACAAGTTGAAGGGGAAAACGTTTTACTACACGAACGAGTAATATTTTTAGTTTAATGTTGACGCATAAGCAAGGATAGCAAGTTCCTATTTAGCTAGCCTACAGCAGTTTGATCGATGGAGGCGTATCCGACAGTGGAGATAAGGTGAAAACACAATACCAATGACAACTGACTTAGGACGTCAGTTACAGTGAGGGGCTCATAAATTGTGATATTAGGTTAATAGCGTTTGTATTGGGGTGGTGGCCCTTGATTGACCCTTTGACGTCATTGGAGATAACGTAGTTCAATACAGTAGGAGCTTATCTCCTTGAACAATTGAACTGTTGGCCGATAAATGGTTTTAGCAATTACACTTAAAACACCATAGCTTCATGATAAACCAAACAATTTTTAACTATTTACGTGGTATCCTGAAGCGCAAGTGATGTTGACACGATTTCTGACTGATCACAGCTATCAACTGCTACGAACGCACCGGGGTCTTAAAGCTTATTCAATGATTGTTGTACCAAGAAGAGGTCTTTAGCTGGAAGTAAGTTAACTGATCTGGCTCAGCAACTACTATAAAGATCGCGACGTTCAAAGAAGTCAAACCGAAACTGTGCTATGCAAGCCGATTGGCTTCCAAATCGGACTGTTCGGGGTTCAATAGTAGCCGTGCCCGAAACACATTCTTTTTTTCAGGGAACTAAGTTCACTTAAGATGAGAGGTTTCTTAGAATACAACAACAAAACCAATTACACTAATGATTTAGTCTACGCATTAAATATTGGATTCCACCCATATGGAGCGAAATAACCACTGAGCCCAAAAATCTTTCTTTTTCTCTCTGTCCCATTTTCCTAAAAACTTAACAGGCATTTTAAGTGTAGTAATGCCCACTTGCGTGTTAAGTTATTTGAAAAAAGCAAGAGATGTTCGAAGATTTAGAACACACTGACTATATACATAACTATGATACGTCCACGGATAACTCGTACGCCAGAACAACGGAGAAATATATACTCTGAGAAGACTTAATACGACTTAATATTAAATGGCTATCGCAAGAAACCGCCAAAGGACTTCACAAATGCCGCACCAGTTGTGCTGGTTCCACGCGACAATTTCCATGAAGCTTTGAAAATTAGAGAACAAAGAAAGAGAGACACTCGAATACCGATGAACGTTGGTTTTGAATATTTGCAGGTTATAATGGCTAAGAACAAAAAAAAACAGTATGTGGGTTTGAGCGTAAACTAATGAACAATTATAGCAAGACTGGTGTTACGGTTAAAGAATTTGAAACCAAGACCAAAAGAAAACAATACTCAAATTTATAGCTTTTCTGTCTGACTATTTCAGGCAGCGGGAAATGACTTGATTGAGAGCATACACAAACTTATTATCAAGATTTGATTAGAAGACAGTATACCTGATTAGGAAAGATCTACAATAAAGAACAGAGCCTAAGCTGGATCAACCTTAAGAGCATCAGTCTTCTTAAAATCGCCGTAATGTTTGAAGCCATGAAAAAAATGTTCTACAATCCGACTTTTAGTCGGCTCTGGTTTATATTTGTGACACACCCCACCTCTTTATGGATTTACCACATATGACAGCATCTACAGAGCTGAGCTCTGCAGAGCCATTTATAGTTTGCGCATCCCTTGGATCAGATTAAGCAAAATGACGACGAAAGACGTTCATTGCTTGGCAGAGGTCGGAATCAATGTCATCGAGACCTTTGATGCCTAAAACGCGTTAAAAGAAGGTGACGCTCTATCATGCAACTTTTTTAACATCATTCTTGAGAAGATTGTTCGAGCCTCATAAGCCAATACTACAGGCAAAATTTATCAAAAGTCTGTGCAACTGATTGCACAGGACCTCAACCCTCTTAGAGTGCGCAACTGAAGGCAAGCAAAAATGCGCTAACTAATCTAAAAGCAAAGAGATTTCTGTTAGATTTGTTAGGGTCTGTGATCTTCATAGAGCAGGGATCATTTAGATTTCAGAAGTTGTAACTGCCTAGGAAGTGCATTCTGTTGCGTGCCAAAGCAAGGCAATTTCAGAGGAAGTGCACCACAGATTCCTTTTTTTCTTCGTACTTGCATCTCCTGCAGAAATCGTTGTGAGGAAAACTCAATCGTTACACGCGTCTTCCCATGGCAGAGTGTCCCGTGATTATTTTTTAGTGTTTAGAGAGATCTTTACCCCAGAGCTATTTAACTTGGATGCTATAATGGTGGGTATATTGACTGTTCAAAGACTAGCTCCGTCTTGACAGAATTTACGCTAAGGCCATAGGTGTTCCAGAGGAGAGTATACCTAAGTTGTACTAGAGAATGTTAGGGAGGTTTTTTTTTGCCCTAGAAGATAGAGATTCTGCATGAGGCACCAGTCAGTCGAAGCCCATTATTACCATGTAACAGGAACAATCATGAGGCATTACTTCAAGGGGGTCGTCTTAAGGGCATATCATACTCAATACTCATACTCATACTCGATTTGAACATTTTACCTGAACGCTTTACGCTGCGAACTTAAGCAGTTTTTTTGCTGTTTTTTTGCCTCCGATATTACTCATCCGCCTAGTAATTGCACCTACAGTATTCGATGATTTCTCGCAAACCTTCTCTGGGTAATGTTTAAAACTTAAACGACTGTCAATAATTACTCCGAGATACTTAAGAAACTACTGAGAAACAATTTCTTGTCTTCCAACCTTAAACATTATCGTTTCGCAAACTTTCTTACTTGTAATAAGCACCGCTTCAGATTCATGATCGGTGAGTTGCAAACCGGTGTTAGTTAACCAGCGACGTACGGTTGTAATTGTTTCGTTGAACTTATTCTAACATTTTTCTATCACCTATGGCAATGTCATCAGCAAATCCAATATTGAATGCCTTGCATGGAGTCTGTAGGGGCAGGTAGTTCAGTATTTCAATCCAGTTCACTGGGTTCACCGAATTTAACGCGCAGTATTTCTTGGTGCCTGGAATGATAAGACGAGGGATCGTTTTTGTTCCCTTTGACAATAGCAATACTCGTTGGCGCTTCCAAGGCTCATGGTAAACCCCCTCTGTTTAAGTAGCGATCTTTAAGGCTTTATTTGAAATATCATCCAGTGGTCTTAATCTTAGGTATGGGACACTACTACGTTCTTAGGGAGAAAATAAGGTTGCAATAGTATTTTAGCCAATTAATACAATTTGATAAGACTTAAACGTCCTGATCACGTTGCTCGCAAAAATATTTAAAGCAAAGGCACTGCATACCTGCGAATGTTTGTCCGACACATGAAGAGTGACGTTGTCTGCGTAAGTAACCACATCACATCTTACGTCCTTTAATTAAGCAAGCAGCCCATTGAGAACCAGGTTCCATAGGAGAGAAGAGAGTACACCCCTTTAGAATTTCATTTATGACTCTACTGTCGATCTACTGAAGTGAATCAATCTACAGACGGAGTCACTGGCAAAAGGTGTAAGTCAAAGTCGCTTAAAAGTCAATAGAATTCTTGTCTTCACTCAGCAAAACGCAGAAAACTACATCCGATCTTTTAACATATCTCGAGACACGTGGATTTTTGGACCTCTTTTCGTCCAAACGTCCAGTGTTAAACGTGCTTTCCAGCCTTTTCCCTATTTGATTTTTTTTCCCTAGTCATACAAAGGAAACGTTACACTAAACTACGATGACTTTTAAAAGGAACGGCCAATGCATTCTTCGGATAGTCGTTGGATAGCCAATGTCTGGGAAGATATTGCTGGATTTTCGTGAAATTGTGAGACCGTCGTTTCGCTAACTACTCAGGTGACTACTTAAATAGACCCGGTATAGTCCAAGAAGGCACAAACAGTTGACATTGTGCGTTATCACTATCGAAAGTCTGATTTCCACCAACCAGATAAAAAACATATAATCTACACTTTTACACCATATGTATAATGTAAGCGTTCTCAAAATAGCAGTAATCACCGCTTCAATCTTCCAACTAAAAAAAATTTTTTTTTTCAAAATTTTTCCATTCTCAGGCCCATCATATACATATTTACCTATGTATTACGTTAGGTCTACCATAAATTCTATCGCTTTTAAATTATTACTATTTTCATCTGTGAATCTTATCGAAGTACTCAAGGCGCAATAGCACCTGATATGTTTCTGTAAATAGCAACGCAGACATAGTTGAGATAAACTGAAAGGTAAAACATACCAGGAAAGTAATTAAACTTAAGATTAGACTTACAATATCTATCTTTCCTGTAGTACGAGTGTCTTTTTTGCTTTCAGCAACAAAAACTAGTGAAACACATTAGTAAACAACGCGTCGCCACTTAATGTTGACACCACTGTACACAACTATGTTACACACTTGCGACAATGCAACCTACGCGCAAACCAACTCATGCACACAAACCAGCTGTCGGGCGTCTATATAAGCATCTGTGCCATTGAACTTAAACTTCTACACAAAACGAAACCACCACTCTGACAATAGACGAAAGAAAAAATTTAAACGTACAGAGTTAATTGCAAATCACTTGCCATCCATACAGATAGACCGCTAGAACGTACGAGATGCAATAAAGAATAAAGAACAAAGCCAAAATCGAATGTATCCAACAAACGATAAATTTTGATTAATTCATTAAAACGTAACTGTTTACGGTTCTATTTTTTTCAGTTCCGTAAAAACCGTTCAAATCTAATCACTTCCGAAGTCGAGACAAAAAACGACACTACAGCTCGAGGCGACTGTCAGTTGGCCCGATGCCTGCAGCCAACCTGTCATTGAGTCTAATTATAAAAACTATTCGTACAATTCTCATACACAGCTGAAGAGGTGATTGATGCAGATATGTATGTAGTACACACGTTCGTTGGTATGGTATTTACGTGTCCGGGGGTTGGGGGGGGGGGGGGGGGGGTTGGGGGGTTGAGGAACAGATAATGGGGTGGCTTTCAGTATGAGTATGGGTCTTTCATGTCAATAGTGGTCACTGGTCAACGATCAACCGGTGTAAATAGATTTCTTTTTAATTTCTATCGAAATGACTTGGAACAGGTGTTGTTGCAAGCATTGGTATGCCGGCAATTAGAGTAGGTGTACCCACTGAATTGAAGGACAGCTTTTTCAAGTGCTTATTGACATTTGATAAGAATCTTTGATTTGTTACAACGTAGGAAAAATGTCCAATTGGCCTCGACTAGATAATTGAATCGATTATGGGATGCATTGCAGTGCTATGCCTACCGAACGGCTATACTCGTATACTCGTATGTACATATATTTTAAGTGAACCAACGATGAGCATGCACCAAGTATGGCTAACCTCGTTCAGTTGAACACGTGGAACTGCTCTTGCTCTTCCGTGTGAACTTCATCTTTGGAGTGAGGAACCGGATGAAGTCCTAAGGTCCCCAAGTGCGCCTCTGGTTCCAACCGTAAACCAAAACTTATGGCAATAAGTGAGTACGTATCTTCTTCAGCCGTCTAACAACTCATAGGTTAGATTAGGTTAGGCTAAAGTGGCTGCTGAAAAGACTATCCCACCTAGGTCTATTGGCCAATAGTGATGCCACGTGGATCCATGATCTTCATACTCTTGGAACCAATTTGAGCTTATGATGGAGCGTAGGACACTGTTAACGTCTATATAGTCGTTGTAGAAGAAAACTCGTAAAAATGTTTATCTTTGGGAAAGAGATGGGCATGTACAGAGTAGAGGAAGAGACAATTTTCCACCTACTCGTCCATGCAGCTTCTGCAGGACTCATTTCTAAAAATGTCAAGCCTTCTTGCATGCTTGCCTATAAGGCAGTGTCCAGTGATGATATCTATGATGGCGCTGAGAAGGATCAAACTCTTAGAGCGCTTCTAATCCAACTGTGGCCAGATCTGTTTGGTTGCTAGACATTTTGATCTAACAGTTCACCTAAGGTCTGTTCTTTTGTTAGCATCCAGCTTTAATATTAATTTGCACGTAGCGATTGGTATACCGCCTTTTCCGTAGAGTGGTTCCAGTTTTCGCGAGTTCGTCAGCCCTACAATTCCCTGGAATGTTTCTGTGGCATTCATGATATAATAAAAAGCCTTTTGAAAATTTGGTATATACGAAGGAATTGGTTTTAAATAATTGAATGTTATAATGACTATGGAGCACCAGTGGTGAAAATAGCGATAGAACAGAGTGAGACACGAGACATTACGCCGATGTTCCAGAGTGTCCATTGTCTGAGTTATATTAGTATCACCTATGAATTTCATCGCACGGTTTTGAATCTTATCTAGCAGGTGTACAGATGTTTTAGGAGCACCTGACCAGATATGGGCATTGTACTCCAATTTTGGGAGGATGAGATCAGAGGGTGTGAAATATTTCTCGCATCGCTTAAGGAAACATAGACATTTCGTAGCATTTTTGATGACATCGAATATATCGTGGTTGCAACGTAGAGTTTTCGTGGACCCAAAGAATGCGGTTATAACTAGAGCACGAGACGCCATGCAGGGCATGCGCTGTAAAGGAGGCACCAAGAAAGATTGCGCCATTGTAACCTTAGACGTGAAAATTCGTTTAGCTTAGCAAACTGGGAACGGAACTGAGCTATTTCTTGAATACAATCTTTCTTCATGACTCTGACACTGACGCTGCCGTTAAAGTGTATAAAATTACTGGTGGTATACCGCAAGGCTCGGTCGTAAGCTCCCTACTGTAAAGCATTATGTATGATAAAATTCAATGCCTCCAGATTCCATAAAAGGTGTCAATTAACGGATTTGCTGATCACACTGTGGATGTGGTTGTAGCAAAAACCCTGGAAAAACTTAAGCTCTACAACAACGAAACAACAGTATGTCGCTGGTTAACTAGCACTAGTTTGCAACTCGCCGATCATAAACCTGATAACAACAATGGAACATATCCTTAAAAGGAAGATGGACACAGGCTTCTATTTGACCCTTCTTTTGACATGACATGACGGTTTCAGAGAGTCTCTGCAAATGCAAACATGAAAACATCGCAAACTGTCAGAAATGTGAACGGAACACCTGTTTTTCATTGTCCACGAAACAAAACTGAGAGGATAGCCCAATGGGATAAATTTGGAGAATGTCGCGCGCTCTATAATATCGTTTTTATTCAATGACCTTATGCTATTAGAGCGTGAACGTGAAGCAAACAGATAAAGTAATCGAATCGTATAGAATAAGCTAAGTCCTCAAGGCGACTACCCCAAAGTAATGCCTTACGGCAGTACCACAAGGAGCACAAATCGGTCTGTTCAGGTGGAGTTAGTTTTAGCCGGTACGAATCCGGCATAGACGTTGGCCAATTAGTGCCTCATGAAAGGTTTCCACCTGCAACCCTGCAAGTACAGGCAAATGTTGCGCAATTTTGTTCATTAAAAAGATAAAAGGCAACCAGACGCTTAACCAGTAGAAGGAGAGCTTCCTTGTTTCATTGTTTCACTTGATAAAGGCAAAGGCGTCACGACAAATAGGAACAACTACAAGTTGGTGAAACTAAATAATTTCGCATGCTATGAAAATATACGCGAAGATTCTAGGCAGTTGACAACGCAGTATTATAAAACTCCATTGCAGTCCATGGCTTATGTGCAACGCAGGTCAACGGATAATGATTAAATATCTTCAAGCTTCTAAAGGTCTGCATATTGTCATCATCGCCAAAAGATATCTTATAACGAATCAATCGCATTAAGACCGAATGTCTTCATTGCTGTTTTTCCGAGCCCACAAACCCAACTCCTGGCATCTATTGTATCTCAAAGGAGTCGACATGCCGAAAAGCCAGAGATTCAAACAAGTCGGCTCTGTCGTTAATCACCAAAGAAATTGCGATGACAACATCGCACATAGAGTCCGTGTGGGGTGGCTTAAATAGCCCGAAAACTCTGCTGTGTTTTGTTACAGAAAACTGTCGCCTAAGCTTAAAGGTTTGTTATACACGGCAGTCGTTAGTCTGGCTTTAGGACATACATACGTTAGCCAAAAGATGTTATGAATAGCAGCGGTTGTAACAAACCATGATCTATTAAGAAGGGACCTCATTCGAGGAAGTCTCTACATTAAGAAACCGATAGTGGGTAAACTTCGAACTGATTTTGAGCGAATCAACTGATTTTGCCGCAAATTTAATCAACCGCACAAACAACGCAGTAGCAATGCAGTTACTTCGGAGAACTATGTACCATTAGATTTAATTATACGCGATACATATTTCAGCGATTAGTAAAAGAACATCTTCCTCCCCTCTGAGTTCAGTACGTCCACCTTCCGATGTACCATTAAATACCGATATTCCATCTTAAGGCGAATTACACGAATGCCGAAGCCTTACCAAGCCCTGTGACTTCCTGTCGTTATAATCTACAATCATTCAAAACCAATGCGTATCGATATCTAACCTTCCCTCCCCTGGTTTTCTATTGCTCGTACTGTGTGCAAACATTTTAAAGTTATTCGTAGCCTCTAGGAACTCCCCTATTATTAAAAAGAAAATTGCTATATACGCATCTACATACATATATATGTATATTCAAATAATTGCTACCCCATAATGTACAGAGAACAACCCTTTGGGAACCACTGATATAAAACAAAATGATTAAGTGTAGTGCATTTCCCTGCATCAAAAGAGCTCATAATCCGTACATCTGAACAACATCAAGCCAAACAAAACCGCACCAAACTGATCGACGGATTTAGTAAACAAATCATTGCACTCGAAACAATTCGAACGGGTTAACGTAACTCGAATGACTTAGAGCTGACCGAAAGGGGACCACGCCAGATTAAGTCAGTCTCTTGGAGGTGCTTCCCGGATTCTTGTTTACTCAAAAAATTACAATCCGTATTTTGGACTGGTAGGATTCAGATACAACCGACTCGATGCATATCACATGCGAATATTCAAGAATCTATTTGTGTTGATTAAAGACTTCGTAGACAATCAAAGACCTTTTTTCAGTATACACGAACTCTTGACACTGTTTTGAGAACGTGTGATATATCCGATAACAGGCTGTCGGAGCAAAGTCTCCTAAGAGTGCCGTGTGGCAATCTCCTATTCACCGGCTATAACCACTTCACTCACTAATGGCTTTGAAAAGTTTTTATGGAGTTTACGATTGAACTCACCATTCTTATAACATGATAGTCCCTTAAACCATAGTCCAACAAAAACACTGTTCAGTTCTTGTTTTTTTTTTTAGGAAAACAGTTATTTTTCACGGTTTTTTTCTTTATTCTATTTTTATTTTGTTTGTTTAAATTAAATCCACGACACTACGACCTTTCGATAGATAATTCCCTCTGTTCGTGCCAAGAGTATCCCCTCACTAGTACGGACGATTTCTTTTTTTTTTTTAGACCGCTATTTTCCTTTTACCGCTACTGCTAACCGAATTCAACTAAACCCTAGACAGAAGATTTTCTTAAATTTATATAAAAAAAGTGATTTGAAGATAAGGCGCGCGTACACGGCTTATTCACCCTTATCAGCGAAGGAGCTGCGTGAAAAGCAGGCAACAAATCAAAAAATAAAACAAAATAAAAATCCAACGAGCATGTGGTAGAGAAGATGTCAAAATAAAACACTCGGCAAATGTGTGATAAGAGAAGTTATAGATGTTCGCACATATGAGCGGGTACAGTTGTAGCGAAAAGTTGACGCTCGCAAGAGATTGTAAACAATTCTAAATAAAGGTATTGAAAATAATGTTTTCAGGAACTTTCCAGGACCGTTGCAACTGAGACTCGTTGATCACAGAACACCAAGACCAAAGTTAACTGGCCATTTAGTTAAGTTTTGTAAAAGATTCTACTACGCAGACATGTCTGCACAAACATGCTTTCTCCACACACTACGCAAACAGTTTGCACAGACCAAGAAAATTTCAAAATATTTTGTATTTGTTCAGACCGTCGTCGTTGCAAACAGACGACATGGATACACACTACACAGCCAGTCAGTACAGACATTTTTGCAACAACAAAATATATACATACATACTGCAGCGACAGTTTGTGTAGTGTATGGGCCCTATTAGGAAAGTTCTTCGACAAGAGGGTTTATCAACGGTGTTGTGCAAGATGTTGTCAACTCACAATTACTTACTAAGAAGGCGCTTACTTCCTTGTCTTACTCAGAGTAGCCTTGGGTCTACACAAATAAGCCCCTACAGTAAGTCACGCTGTGCTGAAGCACATGCGGATGTTGTAGTTGTACTTTCTGTTGGATTGTATCTAGAGACTGTCTGCCCTAAAGCACATGCAGCAACAAATATAATCGACGATTGGTAATGGGCTTTCAGTCAATCCTCTCAAAACTGAGGTTGTTCTCTTTACGAGAAATAGGAAGCTGACTGGTCTGACTTAATCTATTGCTTAAAGGCATCACCATTCAATTATCCAAAGAAGCTAAGTATTTCGATATCATCCTGGATAACAAATTTCTCTGAACTGAACTTATTACGTCAAAAGCCTCTAAGGCACGCCTTCTGGCAATACAAAGGAGGTGTCGGCAAGACATGGAACCTATCACCGATCTTTACCAATTATATCCTATCCGTCGGTTGTCCGGTGGAACAAGCTCTCAAGAAAAAAACTTCACTGCTGCTTTTACCAGGCTCTAAAGAACGGTTTGTCTCGGCTGCCAGGGGGGCTTTTCTTAGCATGCTTTGCTTTAGATGTATTGATGAATCTCCCTCCTTTTGATATTCATATCATAAGGTGCACTCTCAAAATCATATTCAATTGAGAAGAAGGTGATCTGTGGCACAACACCCTCTGGGGCAGTCATTTAATTCCGGTCTTATCGACATGATTTCTTGCTGCGAAAATACAAAATCGTCTTTAGTTGTTCCCGGCAATGGTTTCGGCCAGAATCTGAGCCTGGAAAGTAATGAAGACGGGTCTTCACGGATGGCTCCAAAACCAATTTAGAATGCAGCGCTGGTATCTTTCTGGAGGACGACAACGTCAGATTTCACTCCTCGTTAGCAAAACTTGCGCCTATCTTCTAAGTGGAGATATACGCAATCCTGATGCCAACGAACTATCATATATTGTGAAGAACCGGTGAAGAGGGTGAAACATTTGCACATGTACCACCACTGAATACAACCGTAAGACTAAATTCATTGTGATCCCAGGTCACAATGGGATCACGGGAAATAAAATCACCAATGAACTTGCTAGGTAAGGCTCTGAGGAGAGTTTGTCAGGACCCGAACCTATGTTAGGTCTGCCTAGGTTCTCGGTTGAGGCTTCCATTGACATTTGGGTTTTACGTGAGCACAACTGTAGATGGCATGGCTCTTCAGGTTACAGGCAATCCAAACGAATGCTTCCTTACGCCTCTAAGAGCGTGCGGGTGTCGTGACGGGGCAGTACATCAGCACTTAAATGTTCAGGGCATAAGAGATGCAACATCCTGCAACGTTGCGAAAGAGATGACCACACCGCGGAGCATCAATTCTGTGAATGTCCGGCTTACGCTCGCATCAGGCTGCAGGTACTCGGCGTTGACGTGGTGGGAGCTAGTACTATAATCACCTTATCACTTTCCTCGAAAAACTGAAAGATTCCATTAAAAAAAAACTTACAAGAAGTACAATGAACTGGTTCTTTGTCTGAGCGCTCTGTTCTGACAGAAAAAAATCCAAATTCTAGAAAAAATCAACGAATTGGAAGTAAAGACCCACCATCTCTTCATCGACTTTAAATTCGCATGTGATAACGTTCATCGTCTTGAGCTCCACAAAGCGATTGCCTAGATCGGGATCCCCTGATCGAGTTGTGCCCCATGACGCTGGATAAAACGCGGTGCCATGTGCAATTTGGAAACGATTCCTCCGAGCTATTCCAAATGTGCACCGAATTTTAGAAAGGAGATGCACTGCCATGTTGTTTCAAGAGTCTAACACAGATAGTGCGCAGATCAGGCTTTCCAGCTGCTGGGATACGCTAACGACATCGAGAAAGAAGCATTGACGGCAATTGAAGAACCGGCTAAATGAGTTGGCCGTGTAGTAAATGAGAAATAAACCATTGTCACCAAACAAAGAAGCATCTGTGCACTGTATTGAGCAGAAATAACTTTGAAGTAGTTAAGGAGTTTACCTATTTTGGAGTTAACATCAACTCCACGAATGGCGTCCGAGTACTGACTTGGCGATGACTTTACCTTAGGAAACCTACTTCGGTTGGGAAGAATAAATGGGCTTCTGCTTATGCTATATGGAGCCGAGTGCTGGGCTGTAAGCAGAAAAGCAACCCAGATATGGAACGCTTTCAAAACAAAAATTCTTTATTGTATATTTGGTACTGCATGCGGAGAAGATGGATGGAGAAGAAGATACAAACGCGAACTCTATGAGCTGTAGCAAGATTTGGTTGCAGTCCAGAAAGTCATCGTCGACTACACTGGCTCCACCACATCGAGCTAATGGACAATACAATCCAGTAGAGATGACTTCGAATCACAGCCCTCAAGTTTGAAAGGATAAATAAGACTGAACCTTCGTTTTGAATACCAAGCTATAGTAGATGCTAGAGCGTTTGGTATGGATAATTCGAACGGGGTACCCGAAATGAAACAGAGTGAAGTGCTACCGTGTCTCAGGAAGAGATTGATCACAGGTAATGATCCCGTAAAGTAAGTAAGTAAGCAGGGACCATTACGATCCTCTCTATTACGAGTATATTCGTAACCAAATACCCCCCTGAGGCGTGCTAAACACGGTAGCAGCGCGTAGGTCTGATCTAACTTCGTAGTATGTTCCAGTCGACGATGTAGCTTAATCATCTCCCCTCGGATGACAATCTGATATGCATAGCCAACATGTTAAGTGCAGCTTTTTCTGAGCTTTCCTGAGGCCTATGGTGCGCCATTTTTGCTTGTTGTAGGTATGGTCTACTTTCACAGCATATCCCTGTATTCAACGCTGTAGCTAAGAAATTTGCCCCTGGATAGAGAGCTAGATAGCCAGCATGTTAAACACAGCTTCGGTGCTCTAGGCCCTTCTTAGTTGATGTACCACCGATCATTTAAAAACTGACTGACTGAGAAGGAGTGGATGATTAGCCTCTACCTTGTGCTGCCAAGCTAGATTTACTTTTCTTACGTACTCGAGCAGGGGACAACTATAAATTACTGCATGTCCTACATTTTTACATAAGGCGCACCAGAGCTGGCTTTTATCAGACTATCATTCATCAATAATTAAAGCGCACTTCTTGGGTTTCTGGTTCTTCCAACTTACATCGTACAGAACGAAGTTGCGAATGTCAGTTCAACGGGGTGTGTCTGAATCTTTGGCAGTGAACAGATTGTCTTCATACTCCTGCAGTTGTGTTGGCCGCATGGCGCATATCTGTTCGAAGTTGCAATGAGTCCTTGACACAGTCGATAATTAGTGCACTTATCTATATTGATCTAAAGAAATAAACTAGGAGAACCAGAATACCGAATTGATCCGCTCTCTCATAGTTTCGGGGATGGATGTGACTATGATATGAACTTTTAGTGATAATGGATTTTTAGGAACATAAGCTGTTCACAGCGGGACTCTCCGTTTGCCTCAGCATTTTGCAGCGGATACTATGGCTCACGTGTCAATACTACCTTTAAGTAGATAATAACTCTTCAAAAACAAAAAAAATAAATTGTGAGACTCCCGTTTTCTACTGTAAATCTAATAGATTCCAGACACAGCCAGTTTAAGAGTATAGGAGTATGTATAATTTTTTTTTACTGATAATTCCCCAGCAAAAAAAAAATAGAAGAATAAATAAACCAAAATGTGTACTCGCCTGTACACCATAAACAAAGCGTATCGGAGCTTTAGTTAATTCACAGAGATATGAAAGCACGTTGACTTAGTGCCTCGAAAGAGTGACTTACTCGTAAATATAAAAAAAAACAATCAATAAAAATAAAAACCAAAAAGCAGATATCATTGTGGACTTCCGTAGTGTAATCAGGTCAAGCACTCTTGAATCAGAGAACAACACAAAGATCAGACAGAGATTACGAGACTGAGACTGTGACTGAGATTGAGACTGTACTCCACATTCAGTGCTGTGGAGCACGCCCACAATTATTGAACCACAATCAGGAACCATAATTTAGGAGCACACTTACTTGATAATACTTTCGCGGGGAGCAGCCAAAGTTCCAAGGGCACATTTATTATCTCCATTTGGCCGACGCAAGGTTCATGGCAAAAGAAGATTGTTATTTTCTTCAAGCTCTATAGCATCGTATCATCCGGTGAATCCAAGACGAAAGGCTAGAGGTCTGCAGTTGGATTGAATATTAACAATTCTAATTTTTTTAGAAAAATTTAATAGAAGGTTGTGATAATAGCTATTGTAATCACATATCTCCAACAGGGAAAGTGATAATCAGTTGCCTCAGTTGACGAGACGTAAAGTATTTAGTGGTTTTGGAGACAAATTGTTGATCTCTGGTCTAAGTAGTGGTTGAGTAGCTAACCACACTATTGTGGCCGTTGTCAGTATCAAGCTGTGAAGCTGCTTATCCTGGAATTAACTTAGAATCGTTGGATACACACCTCGCTAGCATTTACCTGAGGCCAATGTAATCGGCCATCCAGAGTACCGACAAGTGGGAACACACACTGGCTTTACTGTAACACATTGTGCGTACAGCAGTCTATTCATCTTGTTCCGTTTTTCGAACACTTCATCGTTCCTTTACCTAAGGACACAAATTATTCAGGACTACATATACATAACTACATATTAATCAAAAATTGTAATATAGGTAAGTTTTGGCGTCTTGTGCTTCCTTCTTATGTTCCAGGGCTTTCTCTTAATTCGGCTTCTGCCATTTGATTTTCTTGCTGTATGCCTACATATCTGGCATGCTTCTCTATTCGATAGCATAAAAGTTATGAGAATTCAGGCACTCACGGCGCTGCTGCATTCTTAGCTGCTTCATATTATTGTAACCTCCTGTTATGAATAGCGTTACTACAGCACAAAATAATGGCTACTGGCAGATAGATAGAAATCGAACTTTGACAGTGTACAAGAACTCTTTGTGGATGTGAAATATATTCTGACATGGATTACTCATCCAAAAAGAAACTTATTGTAGCACACAATAGTTGCGCGAGGTATATTTTTAATATAGAAATGTCTGATCACATTTCTGAACTTACAAAAAAAATAATAGGTTGTTCATTAATAGCTCTAATATAGCTCTATATATAAATTTACGGCTACGAGTAATCCAAGAACAATGAAAATAATTCAATCTAATTGTATATGTTGCGGCATATATGCATATGTGCAAATGTATACAGTATTGTGTAAAACATTTGCAAGTTTTTTACAATTTTGATTTCAGTGAATACTGTTCTCAAACTAAAGCAACACTATTAAACTTTTTTTATGTTTTTGAAAGATTCATTTATTGCGAAAGTTTAAGTATATAAAATATTGAAAATATCATTCATTAACTAACTTTCGTTTTTAACAATATACGCAAGTATTATAAAATGATGTGCAAAACATTTGCAAGTTTTACTCTTTTTCAATATTTGGTCCAATAACCTTTGTTTTTTATTACTTCTCCACATCTTTTTGACATGGATTCAATTAGCGCGTTTATTGTGTCCATTGGAATACTCAGCCATTCAACTTTGAGTGCGTCAAAAAGGGCTTTTGACGACGAGAACCGCTGCCCTATTACCCTTTGTTTTAAAATTCCCAACAGATTTTCTATGGGGTTCAGGTCGGGGGATTGTGCAGGCCAATCTAACATGTTCACATGTTGCATCTCCAAGAACTCTTTAACATATTTTGACGTGTGTTTTGGGTCGTTATCATGTTGGAACCTCCACAACAACGGCATATATTCCTCAGCATATGGAAGCATGACTGTTTCCAAAATGTTTTTGTAGCGAAAACGATCCATAATGCCTGTAATCTTATGTAGAGGACCACATCCTTGAGCCGAAAAACAACCCCACACCATTGTAGAACCTCCTCCGTGCTTCAATGTAGCTCGGACGTGTTGACGCTTGTATCGAGTACCTGGTTCTCGCCTTACGTAGCTAATGCCGTCCGAAGAAAGAACATTGAATTTACTCTCATCGCTATATTATACGGTCTTCCATTGTTGCAAAGACCAGTTAGCATATTTATGCACAAATTCCAATTTGAATTTTAGGAAATGAGCAACATTCACGAATACAGCACAAGCTTCACCTTTTCTGACGATGTTTTAAAGTTAACAACGGCTTCTTCACTGGTCGATATGCCCTCAAATTTGCTTCTTTAGCACGTCTACGCACAGTGCTTGAATGGATTGTCAAATTGAGATCCTTAACGATGGATGTGGATGAGCTAAATGGTTCCTGTCGAATCCTTTGGTCCATGCGATTATCAGTTTTCCGTGGAAGGCCACCAGAATGTACCGTTCCTAGTGGCAAATTATTTCGGTATTCCGAAATAAGCCTAGAAACTGTGGATTCGTGCAATTTAAATTGTTTTGCAATTTCTCTTTGCCTAATGCCACTCTTAAATGCCTCGATAATCAAATTCTTTGTGTGGTTATTATACTTATTCCCAGCCATATCAAAAAAATCAGTTTTTTTTTGCGAAAATATAAACTTAAAGTCGTAAAACTATTGAAAAATATTATTTTTATAAGTTTGGAATCTAAAAGTTCTGAACTACTCAAAGTTAAGCCGGGAATGAATCGCTATTAAAAAACTTGCATATGGTTTGCACAGCTGCATATGCGAGTTCTCAATTTTTTTTCTTTCCCGCAATCACCTAATGGGACATACCGCGGATATCTTTGTTTCCAAATAAAGAGTATACATTGAATAACAGAATTTTGTAAGACAAATGTAAAAAGTTACTTTTGTATACAGTGGATCACAAAAGTTTGGTAATGAAAAAAAACTTTCAAATGTTTTGCACAATACTGTACATGTACACATGTGCTGTCTCCTATTGTTCCGGCATATTTGCATATGTACACACGCATGCTGTCCATTTTCATATTCTTAGTTAGTTCTCGTTCAGACTTCAACACTTACAGTCAACGTCTCCGCTGATATCGTGTTTTCTTTTCGAAGTTTAATTTTTTGATATTTAATAATAATAAATTATTCAAACAGGCTTCGATTTGCTTTTATTTAATTTCAACAAAAACAGTATATATGTACATGCGATTCATCTTTGGAATATAAATACTCTCATCTATACTCTTATCTACCTTATCTACCTAATCTATAAAACGTTCTAACGTAATATGAGCTTAATTGATTGGACAAATTAATTAAATTGGACAATTTAATAAAGATTATATCTTACTTGTACAATGAATTTGTATTATAAATACAATATACAATAAAGATAATGGTTGGGTGTTTAAATTTCGCTTTAACGAAAGCAGGCAGCATTGTATTTTGGAAGCATTAAATTCGACTCTGTTAGTGGTTTCCTAATTATTGTAGTTATGCTGTTAATATTTGAATTTAATGAGCTTAACATAAGCTGCCGTATATAGAGAGTACTGTGGTCGGAAAAGGAATATATTGGATTAGAAGTAGCAGACAAGTGATCATTTATGAAGATTAAAAAGAGTTTCGGAGACAGAACGCAGCCATGTGGCACATCAGCATTTATTTTGTGGATATCAAACTTGAAACCATCGAAGACAAGATGAATGAATGAAGACAAATGCCTTAGAAATATCAAGTGCAACTATATTGCTTTCACCAGATTGATATAGGCTTTGGTCCCACTTATCGATGTGACATGCTATGAAATCACCAGTAGACTTGTTGCTACGGAAACCGTACTGCCAGTCATTGAGAAGTTTTCGTGTTTCGAGATATCATATTTCATGAGCTGACGTTTTATTACCTTTTTCATGACCTGGAGGAGACAGAAGAAGATTTACCTTTTTTTAGCAACGGGCTGAACAAATGCAGTTTTCCATCTAATCGGAATGAGTCCTAAAGAGTAGCATTGATGAAAAAACTTATACAGTGGTTATGCAAGCGTGGAACAACACCTCTTCAGAAGAAAGGGAAATAAACTATCTGGACCAGTGGATTTGTGTACGTTAAGATGCTTAAGTACTCTTGCTACTACACGAGTGCGAAAGTGGATTCATCCCATTGAAGATACGATGCACTCAAGTGTAGGCGGAGACATAGCACAATAAGGAAGTGTTGAGCAAGCAGATTGCCTTGTCCAAAGAGCTGGAATGTCATAAGAAATGAGCGTTGGGATGGAGGATGAGTCAGGTTTTCTAATCTTTTTGACGAACGATCAAACATTTTTACTACCTTTGGTATATTGTAATATTTGTTGCCTTAGTTTTTAGTCATAAAGAAAGACGTTGCATCATTGCATCATTCCTGGCTCGTTTCCACTGTGCAGTTGGTCTTGAAGGACCAGGTGTATGTGATCATATCAACAGCAGCATCCACATCGTTATCGAGGAAGCCATAACAACCAGTTAAAATTCCTAAAAAAGCTCTTAAGTCTGCTCTAATTGGCTTCCTCGTATTACCATATGGTTCCTTTGGGAATCTTTTCTCTCACACAGCACATGTGGTCGTTATAGGATAAATTAGCTGATACGACACAGTGGTCCGACGAGCTTAGAGCGAATAGCACATCCATCGAGCTTGTACTTGTCAGGGTGAGAAGTTAAATACAAGTCCAGGGTGTTGGCGGTACGACTATCAACGTTCGATATTCGCGTGGGGTCATTTACAGGCTTGCTCGAGTTGTTTTACGCAGTGAAAATCTCAACACCCAGAACGTCAAGGCCACCCAGGATTGTGTATATTGAAATCTTCCGTAATAACAATTTCAGTATGAGGTTACAGAGATACAATTCTTTTAATGGCGTCAGACAGCACATCAAACTCGTTAAAGGTCTAATTGCCGTCCAGTTTGGGTCTTCGGTAAATAAAGCATTAGTGAACAATTTGCTTTCGGAGATGGAATTTTAACCACATGAAATTTGAATTCCGGATTGGAACAGTGACTACATTATGATGAAGTTTGGTAAGCAAGCTATAGTACATCACTATGAACGTAAATAGAGAGACCGCGGTTGAAAAAGAATAATGGCACTAGTTCGTACCAAGGCAGCTTCAGATCAGAGTGATCTGAGAGGACTGGACGAGGATCTACCTGTGTTTCACTAAGTGCCAAAACAGCTAGCCTGTATTTGCAGATGTGGACATACGCAGAAAACTGATTACGAAGTCTACGAAGTGACAATTCTAACGTTGTACGAGTAGTTGTTATGCCTTACAATAATAAGAAACAGTGCACCGTATCGCACTTACTAGAAGTTACTGAAGGTATCAGTATCCTAAACGGTGGACAAGAGTGGGATGTATTGCAGTAGGTATATAACTACGCAACTAATGCACTCAGTATCGAGATAAAATTATTGAGGGCCCCTCTTAAAGCCACCACTTTTTACATCTTGTTTTAATATTTGTAAAGATACGGTATGACATACTTGTATAATTGACTTCACGCTTTTCTTTCCTTTCGTTTTCTTTCTGTTTTGTCTGAATATATTACTTTAAACACTTCTGTCAATCTGGTAGACGACCATAGTTCAATTCAAGATTCAAAGCATGTAATGCAATTTTAGAATTCATTTAAATTAAACTTAAACTAATTATAGACATCAGTCTCCTTAGCATTGTGTATAAGATCTTATCTGCCGTATTGTGTTAACTCTTGAAGCCATTCATCAATAATCTGATTGGCCCTATCAGTACGATTTTAGGTCTGGTAAGTCCACAATCGGTCAAATATTCTTACCACGGCAAAAAAAAACCGAAAAAGTCAAAACCGATACACACCATCTTTTTATCGATTTTAAGTCCGCATATTACCGCATCCATAGACCAGAAGTATGTTTTATTTTTCAAAAGTCTGAATAACTACTTGCATAAGCCAATGACATTGACATCGTTGGCAGAACTCAGCGAGATGTTCATTGGTGCGTTCGCAAGTATTGGAACAGAAGCGCGGGTTTAGTCGTAAATAACTAAGTATATGCTGACAACAAGAAGAAACACGCAACATCGAAGTATTTGACAGAACGTGGCAATAGATAGGTATAATTTTGAGGTAGCCAGGGACTTTGTTTGCCTCGGCTGATAGTGGTATCTCATCAGAAATCAAACAGTAGAACAAGAAGGAAAATGAGTAATAATACCTCGTCAACACTTACGAGAGTCTACATAAGACCCTCATAATTCCAGTTGCGCTTTATGATGTAGAATCATGGAAGTTAGCAAAGATAGATGAAGATGTTTATTCATGTGGTTTTCGATCCCGTTTGCGTTGGCGGCCTTTGAAATAGTGCATACATATATATAACAGCGAACTCGGCGAGCTGTGCAGCCAGTTTGGCAAAAAAAACTTGCGCATAAGTGTCAATTTCAAATCAGTAGAGAAAGACCTCGCTTTGGAAAGGTCGCATAAGCAGAAGAGACCATCGTCTACAGAAAGTTAGTACCGTTGAATGATTTATATGTAAAACGTTTTGCGAAAAATAAATACAACAGGTACTCAAGTCTATTTTCTTATTTTCAAAATAAATTCCCGAGAAACACTAAATTTTTCTCATTAATCAGCTCCTACTTTTCGAAACTGGAGAAACGAATCTGCCTCCATTGTCCTCTCAACAACGTTAAATGTGATTTAAACAGTTCTACAATAAATCAATTTTAGAATGGAAACTGGCATCAGTAAATGAAACACCGTTGAATCGAAATCCATCAGATTTATGAATTTATTGTTCACGAGGGAGTTCGGCCTCCAAAACAAAGGCAAAGGCAAAGGCAAAGGCAATTCATCCAAAAATAATCACAAGGTCGGTCTAAAGTTCTTTTCCTGTGATTACAATTTTCTTGTCCAACTTATTTATTTTATTTATTTAGATACCGTAGTTCGTGTTTGTAGTAAATATAAGTTTTTCTATTTTTATGGGCGGCGCGCCGTTAGTATTTAATTTCAACAAACCGTTTTTCGAATCCGTGTATGTTGTCATGTAGTTTCTATTCGATTGAGATTGCAAAACGGCAAACTGATATAAAAGTCAGTTCTGGCGGGATTTTTCTCACTCGAAGCGGCTACCTTATACAGCATGGTTGATCGTATGTTTGTCGGGCGTCAGTGAGGAAACTTCTTCACTTGAACTAATAAAAATCATTTCGTGTACAGGAATAGCTCGATTTACAACGTTTCACTTTAAAAAAAGTAAGGAAAGTACCTCTATTTACGTCACTATTACCTCGATTTACGTCATATTTTGAATTGATTTTTTTAACGTTTTTTTTTTTTTGTATTTGAGTATGCTGTGCATTTTAGTTCAGAAATTAAATACATAAGCACATACCAACTCGTTATATTTTATTATTTATCGCAGTTTGTTCAGAGTACTTTCGCATATAATGAGGATTCCTAAGTTTTATTTTAAAAATTGTGTATGGTTTGAACTAAATACAACAAATTTGCGAATAATCAAAAATATATTTTGGTAACCCGTTTTGGTACGTATATACGTCTGTATAAAGTCAATATTTCATATTTAATGTAAGTAATGCTAAAGGTAAATTAATTTCTAGATAAACAATTAAAATATGAACACAAAAAGTCCGTCTTCTGAGCAATCCAAAAGTTCAAAAAACCTCGAAATGTTTTGGAAACAAAATGAAAATTGCAAATTTTAGAATGCTTAGAGATAGGGGAAAAATGGGCTGACATCGCTCGATCCTCAAACTTCCTCCATCGACTTTCCGTTGTGTAAAAGCCAACAAAGAAAAGTTACGCATTTGTGCTGAAACAGGAGTGTCTACGAGAGATGCAATTATAACCAAACGTAGACCGCTTTTAATGGAAAGAATGCAAATACGTTTGTATACCTGGATGCAAGACTTAAACTAGAAGAAAGTTCCGGTTGCAATGCCTATAATTCAAGCTAAAGCGCAGAGCTTGTTTCATACTGTTAAAGATCATGGAAGGGGTCATGATTTTCACGCTAGCCAGGGATGGTTTGAAAAATTTAAGAAGGGGTACATGCTTCAGGATGTTAAGTTGAGCGGAGAAGCTGCAAGCGCCGATAATGAAGCAGCAGAAAATTTAAAAAAAAATTCAATGAAATTGTCGAAGAAGGTGGTTACAGTCCTCAGCAGGTATTCAATGTAGATGAAACTAGCTTATATTGGAAGCGATCACCAAGCAGAACTTTTATTTCGAAAACCATACATACAACACCCGGCTTTAAAACTGCAAAAGAAAGGCTGACCCATCTTTTAGGAGGAAATGCTTTTGGGAATTTCAAATTAAAACCTCTACTTATCTACATTTCTGAAAATCCAAGAGCCTTGAAAAATATATCAAAAGCTACCCTCCGTGTTATTTGGAAATCAAATAAGAAAGCGTGGGTAACAGCATCACTTTTCACTGAATGGTTTAAAGCAGAGTTTTGCCCAGCTGTTAAGAAATACTGCAGTGAAAATAATTTACAGTACAAAATACTATTACTTCTAGATAATGCGCATGGCCATCCTTCAACTCTCCATCGTATCGACGAAAATGTGAAATTTGTATTTTTTCCGCCAAATACGACGTCGTTGATACAACCGTTCTACTATCTTCGAAGAACATTTTCGCACATTAGAAGCTATAGAAAAATCCTTCGGAAAAATGAAAAAGGAAACCACCATCAGACAAATTTGGCACAAATACGATGTATACAAAGCAATAATTAACATAAGAGACGCCTGGAAAGACATCGTGAAACATGAACAAAGTATGGCGAAATGTTTGGTCCGAGTGTATACCTGCGTTGCTTGATCAACAAAAGGAATCTTCGATTATTTCAGAAGTTCTAAATTTAGCCAGGCAGATTGGTTCTTTGGAAGTGGATGAAGAGGACATAAGTGGATTAATTAATATTCAAGAAGAACCTCTTACTGATGAAGAATTCATTCAATTTTTAGAGAGCTCAGGAGAAGACATCTTACCTAAAAGTTCGGAGAAAGATAAAAATTCTCTGCGAAAGAAATGTCATCCTTTTTTCACCACATAGAGGAGGCTTTAAATATTTTAAAAAAAGATCCTGACCGTGAAAAAAGTGAACTGGTTTTGCTTGCAATCTTAAAAACCACCTCGTTCTATATATAAGACGTTGTATGTTGAAGCTAGGCAAGCAGTTTTAACAAACTATTTTAAACCATCGATATCAACGTCTACATCTACTCACACTCAGCAGGAACAAATACTCGTAGCACTGATATTTTCATCAAGCGATGAAGATTTATGAATGTATGCACATATTTATATAATTTTGCTTTTACGAGTAATTATGTATTACTTTTCATATTAAATTTTGTTAATAACTTTTAATTCATTTTCAGCAACATATTCAAAAATAAATCAAAAATAGGTTAGTATTTTATACTCTATGTACATACTCGTATTTGTTTTACTAATATTGTTTCGATGTACGTCATTTTAGATTGTACCAGTGGAATGATCTTGCATGGCAGATGGCAAGAAGCTGGACATCGGGGCTCTAGATAGCTCAGAGAATAATCTCAATGAAAACGATGAAAGTTCGTAGTAAAGGCAAAGCCACAGTACATTAATTTAATAACTAATTCTGTAGACTACTACTTCCTATGATTTGAAAAATATGGTATTGTCTTCCACAGTTAGCACGGTTAGTTGACATTTATATTTAGTCTTGTTGAAGCCAGGTTAAAGGTGCGGATATCCAGAAATGTGCTAACCTTAAAAATACTCAAGAACAGTTTAACAATAGACGAATTCGATGCATGAAGCCGCTTTTAAATTTCAAACTTTTTAGTGAGCCACCGAAATATACATATACGTATTAGTCTCCTTAATCTGTCAGATCTAAGAGAAAACACTGAAACTTCAAATCGATACGAATCAACTTTTCGTGACGAAAAATGTTCGTTTGTTCAAAATTGACATCAGATTCAAATAACTTAATATACACGAATCCACCTGGCTATCCATGAACACTAAATCAGGTTGGCCATGTTTTGATGGACAAGGAAGGCGGCATGCAATATACGAAGTGCCAGTATCGATTCGGATCACTACATTGTTAATGCAAAGGCACGCCTAGCTTATGCATAACAAAAAACACACGAAACTTGGTACAGAGAAAACTTGTAATTGAAATGCTATAAATAAAAAGGGCAGCTAACTAACCTTTCACAACTTTGAACACACTTCTACTCAATTCGACAACATATGCACGAAGTGGGCACATATCTACCACTCTATGAGGACTACTGCCGAAGAAATGATTGACCTCCAACGCCACCGGAAGAATCAGTGGTCCGACCAAGAATCTCGCGACGCTATTTGCAGTGAAAAATGCAGCATACCCAGGTGTCCTGCAGTCAATCGTAACGCAAGCTGGTACGGAGCTCTACAGAGCGAAGTCAAGGGAAAAAACCTAGCCCAAGTCTGGCCCTGCTTCAGATCCGTAGATTAATCATCATCCCCTTGATATTAAAACTATCAGCCGTGAGCTTTAAGTCATCTATTATTCAAGTGCAAGTAGTTTATTAAAGGCGCGTTACCAGCCTTTAATATATGATACTATCTGGTGTTATGACATTAGAACTTCGTCTGCTGAAAACCTATGACTATGACTAACCTTTCTCTATGACTAACACCCTTTGAGTCGAGAGCGAGTACAGAATCGAATCTTCGTGGATACTTCGATAACGTCTCACAAATCTTCGACTGGTGTTCCCGTAGAAAGTTTTGTCTTTGCGATCGTTTTGTTTTTGGCAAGCAAATAAATATTCGAACTGACAGAAGTTTTGCAGCGCAGTACGATATTGGTTGGCTCGGGCTTTCATGTTTGACTATAGATACATCGAATTCAGGATCGAATGCGAGTTCTCGACCTTGTTGAAATAGGATGAATCCGAGAAAGACCAACTGGACACGCCTTAAGAAAAAAAGCTTCACAAGTCCGTCAACGCTCCGCCTCAACTCAAAACGAGATATAAAATTAAGTAATCTTTTCAGAACCTGAACGGTTCCCTCACTAAATATTTTTAACTGACGTGTTTGCAATGTAAAACTCCTGTAGATCACCCCTTCCATGGTGAGACGCAGATTTGAAGCGACTGCCAAAGGAAACCCAAAAAGTTATAAATTGGTGACTCAAGATTAAACTGGAGGAAGACTGAAATATTTACAGATCGAAGTCAAATTGTGCCAATTCGATGGCACCTACCATATACTGAATCGAAAGCAGGAACTACGTGTTTTATGCTCTGGAATCCTGTAACCTGATTAGAACCGGCTCACAACCAGTTCATACCATTGAAGCTGCAACTGAGCTGAGTAACATATTCCACTGTAGCTTGTATCTTTAAGGGGCTGTGGTCACATATGAGGCCATTAAATACGCGGTTACGTTTTCTGATTGCTTGAACTCGTCTGCCGTCGATAGCATATGTCCAGTAATGCTAAAACAAGGTGTAGAACAGCTGCTGGCAACTCTGAAGAGAGTTCTCACTCTATTCTGACACTAGCTTACATACCGACATACAGAAAGAGAGGCTTCAGGAGAGATACAGGACTACACGCTCGCCCGAGCTATAAACTATTTAGTCTGACGTCCTTCATGCTGAAGAGCAAAAGAAAATGGTTGAGCTCCGTGTATTCAGAACTGTTTTGTTCTGTACAAAATGCATGCCAACCAACGTGAAAAATCCTGCAAGACTGTACTTCAAAATCTAGTGTGCAGAAAAGAAAGCGCACTCGTGTAGAAAAGAAAGGTGTGCATGTTGGGAATTTTCATCAACATTTTGGATGATTCGACAACGCTTTATCCACTTTTGTGGATAAAAGCAATACTGGTGATACTTTGGACCCGATTTGTAGGCGATTATGTCGTCTGCGTACGCTATGGCATGGTGAAGTGAACCTATGAGATCACTCGTGTAAATGTTGAATAGGATCGGCGAATTTACAGCACCTTGTTACAGACCGTTTTTAATGTCAAATGTTCCAGCAGAAGTCATATCGCCATTCTTCACGATTAACTGTTTACTGGAGAGCATATCAAAAAGAATATACAGCAGCGGTTTACTAATGCCCAACCTGTCCAGCTTGAAAAAGAGTCCTTCTAACCATACGGTATCGAAGGCCGTCTCCAAGTCAATCAGGCAGGCACCAGTGCACTGGTTCTTGCCTTTGTTCCATTGGATATCAGAAACCAGTTTAGACGCAGCATGAATGATATCATGCCCCGCCTTCAAACCGAATTGATTATCCGGAACTATATGTTTGTCCTCAACCCACTTAGTCAGGACTCTATTGATCACCTTCTCGAAAACCTTACTGATGTTTGGAAGAAGACTGATCGAGCGGAGATTCGCCGGTTTGGAAGTTTCTTTATCCCTTTTGGGGATGGGATGTACCACCGCAATGTTCCAATGCGCTGGATAATGTGCATTATTCATTGCATTATTAAACAGGGTGGTATAAATGTTCACCGCTTCTAGAGGGAGATGTCGAAGCACAATGTTCGGTATTTCATCGGTTCCCACTGATTTCTTACTTCTAAGTGATTCGAGGAACGTTTGGAGTTCTTCCTTAGGTACTACCCTACGAGGGTAGTACCCTATCGTTGGTGACATTATTTGCCATATTCTCGTCATTGAACTGGGTGAAACCCGAGCTCTCGAATCGCCAATTCACAATTTCATTTCGAAGGTAGAATGTAGATGACTTCAGCGTCATAATCTCCGGGTTATGTCTGTCAGTAAACTGTCTGTACAAGGTTTTTAGTCTTGACAGCAGCCTACTTTTATGTCGGTGCAGTGCGTCAATAGTTGCGTTGCGGAATAAGTGTTCGTCATCAGTATGTTGGTACCGAGGTATCGTTCTGTCCATTGATCGTTTGATTGTCTCGTCCATTAGTCTTAGATACCTGTCAATCTCCTCGATTGACAGATTTCTGTTGGACGGTGGGTAGAGCGAAATCGAGGAGAGTGCTCTAGTCAATGTTCTGGTGAAATTTGTCCAACGTATCCTACTATAATTGTAGGAATGCCTTTGGACAAACTCATCCAATTCCGCAATTTCGTTGGGAACAGTTATTTCGGTGCTGAGACCGCAATGGTCACTGTCATACACGAAAGTGCGTAGACAGTTTGTAGTTTGTTGGTTAGTGCATGTCAGTTGTATTGGTGAGTCGAACAGCAGAAGATCCAAATAGGACCCGTGTCTCGGAAACGACGGACTATCCGTAGCCTTAAGCCCGAGTCGATACATCACACTGTGCTGACCCCACCAATTGAATAGTAGGTTCCCTCTAGTATTTGGTGTATTATTTCCCCAATCACTATGTTTGGCGTTGAAATCCCCGCCGATAATAAAATAGTTGTCTTCCCATTCCAGCCTCAGGAATCGAAAAAGTGTCTCGACCTCTGAGATGAATAAAGTGGATTGAGTAGCCTTAGGTGCATAGACAGACACCATGTACAACCGCTTTCCACTACGGAGAGGTATATACACGATGCATGCTTCCAGCACCTGGAACCTACGTACTACATGACTGTATACTCTTTTGAAACGTATACCTTTTCGTAAGAAAATTGCAACGCCACCTCCCTGAATGGAGTTGGGTCGGTTTCTCCATACTATTTTGTATCTTCTGTGCCTCATTTTGTGTCTCTTGGTAAGCTTAGTTGCGATAACCAAAAGCACATCGGGGGCTTGGTCTTTAAGCAACTTAACTAGTGCGGCTCGTCGTTCGAGCCTAATCAGTAAATTCACATTCACAGCAAGGACCTTCAGGGTTTGCTCCTCCACGTACGCACCCATTAAGGCAAAACGTGCGTTAGGCCAGGCAGCAGCGCGTATACTTGATCCACCCAAGCGATCTGTTCAGTTAAGTGACGTTGTAGCTGAGCCATCTGCCCCTGGATAGAGAGCAAGATAGCTAGCACGTCAGGTACTGGTTCCGGTGCTCTGGGAGCTGGGGCCTGAGAAGCAACATTCGCTTGATGTACCGTATTTCCCCTACCTGCCGCCATTTGGGCGTAGGTAACATGGGGAGTAACGGCTGGAGTTCGCAAGTGCACGGGTGGACGTTTCGCTTCCACTTTCTGCTGCCGGGCCAGATTTATTCTTTTGATGCACTGGAATTTGGGACAACCCTGATAATTTGCGGTGTGTCCCGTGTTCCTACATAACGCGCAAGAAAGTTGGCTTTTTTCAGACGCTCCGTCCTTACCAAGAGCGCATTCCTCGGACTTGTGGTTCTTTCCGCACTTCACGCATCGAGGCTGCATTTCGCAGTTCGACGCGGCGTGCCCGAACCTTTGGCAGCGAACACATTGTAAAATGTTTTCGCTCCTCGTTAATTTCTCCCAATGTACAACCTGGTAGTCTAGGACTTTAATACTGCTTAGACTATCCAGATTGCTGGTGGGACTAAGCTGGACTAAGCTCCCTTTTGGCTCTAGTCGTGACAAATGGCTTGACCCCCACGAATTTGAGCCCTTCGCACTCTTTCTCTTTCAGCAGTGCAAGGAGCTCCTCCGGATCAGACGACGGTTCTAACCCCCTCAGCAGCATTGTTTGCAGCTTCTCCCCCTTCGGGGTGTACGAGAAGAACTCCGTCGTTGATTCCTTCAGTAATTTTTTTATTTAATTTTTTATTGTGTTACAGTGTTGTTACATGCTTGTCTAATGATAATCTTTTTATTAAAAAGTTGTTGCCTATGGCCGACTTACACAGTTCTATCGTCTCTTTGAGTTCCACTTTGTACGTGTTTATAGGTGGAACCCTTTGTTTAGCTGTCTTTTGTTGTTGTTGTTGTTGTGGTTGCTTTTGTTGCTGTTGTTTCCGCTGTTGTTCTTGCTGGCTCTTCTGCTGCTGCTGTTGTTGTTCTTCTTGTTGGTGTAGTGTCCGCTGATTTCTTTTTTGAGCCTGTGTATGTTTTGATTTTTGTTGTTTCTGTTGTGTTGTTATGTGTTGAGTTTCTTTTTCTGCTCGTTGTTGCTGTTGTTGTGGCTGTTGAGAATCGAGAAGTTCTCCAAGCTGCTCCTTCTCTCTCTAATTTCTAATTTCCTCTACCTCCTCCTCTTCGTCATCTGACTCAGAAGCCGCCAGAGATGCAAACATATTGTCATCTTCCATACATTGGCCTACTCCACTATCGGACACATATGAGAAATGACCTTTGTGTGCCTTTTGCCTGGTTTGCTGTTGTGCTGCTGGCCTTGTTAATATTATTGGCGCCTCTTCCCTCGCTCCGCCAGGCAGCTTTTCTGTTGAGGCTGACAGGGAAGGGCGCTTCATTAGGTCCGAAGTAGGCTTCAACTTCCTCCTCCTCTTCATCTTAGGTTCCGGTTGGCTTGATGCACTTGAAGCATCGCCTGACTTATCAGCTGGTCCCGCTATTGGTTTTGCCGACCGCTCCCCGGAATGCATCGAGTGATGCTGTTTGCGCACTTTTTATTTTTTATCTTTATTTTTAAATTAAAAAGAAAAAAAAAACAAAAACTTTTTCTTCCACTTGGAATGGATTCGAAACCCACGACCTGTGACTTGTCACCCGAACACACTGCCACTGCGCCAATTGGAGCTAAATAAGAATTGTCAAATGTCTTTCTTATTGCTTCTATTACTCACTCGCAAGCCGAAACACGTCTAATCTTCACTGAGGTCCATGAACGACTGAATTTACTTCAGGTGGCGATATAGAGGTGTTCTTTAACCGCGTCATCCCTCCAAAATGGCTTCCAAGCCAGTAAGGTGGTCTTCACTTACTCGACAAAGTCGGAGCCAATAAATTCTCGCCTTTTTGACGAGGTCATGGGTATATGTAGAACATACAATTCGTTGTTATATCTTCTTCTCAAAAGTCCGGTTTTGTAAACGAAAACGAAGATCTCTCGATGAATTTTCCTTTCGAATCGCTTAAGACAAAGCCTACGAGTATTCTTCGCTGCCATACAATAACACTGGGACAAAATGGGTGTTATAACGTTATTCATGAGAGCTGCCTTCTTGGTCCAAAGAAAAAACGATTGGAAAAAGCGATTTTTCACTTCATCTCTGCTGGCCGGAGTTTTGGTATTGGGTGTCACTCCAATAGCATATACTTTGTTTCAAGAACATTTACCACTAAACCATCTTAGACGTTTCTGCGACAGCATACTGATTCCCTCCTTTCATATCAATTTCGTCATGGCAATTGCACAAACTTTAGAAATATTGTGCTTTTCATATTTGCCTGCAAATTTTGCGAATTCAAGTATAATGTTGGAAAAATCATCATCAGTCGTTCACAGATCTCCGGTGAGAATAAACCTGTTTCGGCTTTTCGTAAAGTAAAAAAATAGTAATTCAGTTTATTCCTAAATATAATCAGTTGCACTTTCGATATTTCCTCAAATTGTGGAAATATATATTATATAATAATATAAAACAAAACCGACAAATAAGGAAAGAAATAAAGTGATGGATGGTGGAGAGCATTGCGCTCTTCCCATAACGGGAGTTGCAAAGGGCAACAATATTGTTGCCGGGGTGCCGTGGCAAAAGCCATCAGAAAAATTAATTAAAAAAAAAAATAAGTGCCGTTTTAACAGATGAAAAAGATAAAAGAACACAACAATAACAACTTTGTCTCTTTAGCGGTATCTGAGTCGGAAGACGAAGATGAAGAAATAAACAACATTAACAGCAGCATAAAAAAGCTGGAAGAAAAAGTGATTGCTATTAAGCAAAAACAAACTACGCGCAGGCAGAGGGAGCAATTAGAAGTAGTGAGCTCCCAACAAAAGCAACAAGAGCAGAAACAACAAAACCAGCAGAAGCAGAAACAACAACAGCAGCAGCAGAAGAAGAAGGAGAAGGTGCCTCCAATCAATACCTATAAATTAGAAGTAAATGCAACCAAGGACCTGTGTAAGTTGGTCATTGGTAATAATTTAACGATTGGGGAACGATCGTCATGCCATCCACTGTAATACAGTGGTGGGCTACGCGAAAGTGAAAGAGCTCCTAAAGGAAACGACGACGGAGCACTACTCATTCACACTGAAGTGAGAAAAGCGGCAATCGATGCTGCAGAAGGGGTAGGAACCGTCTTCTGATCCTAAGGAGATCCTGGCACTGCTCAAAGAGAAGGAGCAGTCTACAACCAGCTCTCTCAGAGTACAAACACTCCTTCTCACAGTGCGCTTTTGTATACTATAAAACAGTTTAAACACATAAAATAATATATAAATAAACAAAAACAACTCGCAGTCGCAATCTTATTATACCATATCCACTTTCGTAAGTAGAATATTTTAATAAGGCAGATAAGAAAAGCTTACAATGGCTGGTGTCCCCGGTGGGGGCAACCGCCACAACTTTTGGGCGTCGCTTGATCCCGATCCCGTCAGTCCAATCAGAAAGAAACCAAATTTGAAAAACTATAAAGACTTTCCCACTATGAACCTCCACAAACAAGCCAAAACAAAGGATTGTCCAAAATTCATAGTTATAAAAAATAAGGACCCAGCCAAGAAACTCAACCAGTTCAATATCTTCTTGATCACAAAAGCAATTTCAGGCCTAATTACTGACCCCCTCAGCATAAAGTTTATGTCTGACGGCAGTATTCTGATTTTGACACTTGTTTTTTTCTCACCCGAGCTTAAAAATTGTCAAAGGTCTCGGTGATCAGCACGTTACAGGCTGCAAAAAAATCACAAAATTCATTGATGGTAAAACAAACAACACTCCATTACATATTCTCTCCCTCAATCTCTATGAGCTCCCCCCAGAGTTAAGTGTAGGCTTCTTGAAAACGAAAATTGAGCCATATATCCCCAAGCCAATGCAATGCAAGAAATGTTACAAATTTGGTCACACGAAGAAGCATTGTAGATCAGAAAAACAAACATGTGAAGTCTGCAGCATCGCCGCACATGATCCCAAACCATCTAAACAGGTTTTATGCGTCAATTGCAAGCACGAACACACCGCCACGAACAAAACCTGTCCCGCTAACATCAAGAGAACACAAATTTTAGAGATTAAAACTGCAAAAAAAATTACATACAAAGAAGCTAGTAAACATATTCAAGAAAAACCGAACCTCTATCCCGAACCATCAACTACTAATATCCCGAAAGAATCTCTCTCTGAGATAATGGAGAAAAGAAAAAAGAGACAAGCCCTTCAAAATAAAAACCAATCTACACCAACGCAATACAACTCTCAATTGACCGCCGAGGACGTTGTTAGTACGTCATCAATTTCAACTTCAACTCACTCTCTTTCTAATGATAACAAAAGCACCACATCAACACCCAACGAAAAAGAAACCCAATACAATCTTCTAAACCAATACACCGACAAAATTTATACTCTAACAACCAAATCAAAAATCTCCAACAGCCAAGAACAAAAAAACTTTTCCACCAGTAATTTAAACTCAAAAGATAACACAAATAAAGACTTAACAAAACATTTTCACACCCATAAGGTTTAGTTTCTAAACTTAGTTGTGTGTCTCTCTTTAAAAATACTTTATCATGGTCCTCAAAATTCTTCAGTGGAATATGCAAGGCTACCAAAATAATTATTCTGACCTTCAACTAATAGTAAACAGTGTTATGCCAGATATAATCGCAATTCAAGAAACACATTGTCCATTCGATTTCACCCCACAATGCTCTAAATCCTTCATACCATATTTTAAAAACCACAACACGATTGCAACCAAAAAAAACGGAGTTGCACTGTTAATAAGAAAAGATATCCCACATCAACCCATTAACATAAATACCAATCTCCTGGTAGCAGCAGCAGAAATACACATTGAAAAAAGGTTTACTATAATAAACACATATCTACATGCCAACGACACCGTTACCTCCCAAACTTTATTTGACCTTATAAGAAATTTATCAGGGGAACTTATCCTACTAGGCGACTTCAATGCGTGGAACCCTCTCTGGGGCTCATCGAAAAGCGACACCAAGGGCAAAGGGATAGAACACTTCATAATAAATTCCAACACTACCTTGTTAAATGATGGATCACCAACCCACATCTCTACTTACGGCAGCCTTACCCACTCTCCAAACCGAACACCATTTTGTGATTGGTACACTTTGAAAACGCATACAGTAGTGACCATTTCCCAATACTAATTGAAATCAAGAACGTATGCCTCACGAAAAACTCAAATTTCACCCCAAAGTTTAAACTTAAAAACGCAACCTGGGAAAATTTTCAGAATATAATTAACCAACAACTAGACTTAAGAATACCTAGTAATAACAACAACAAGGAAGCAGCAAACTTCCACAAGGCCATTCTTTACGGGGCAAATTATTCTATCCCCCAGACAAAACCAAACAAAAAACGGAACGTTTACTGGTGGAGTAACGAATTAAAACTTCTTCGGAATATCAAGCAAACCGCATTTCACACCCTACAACGGTCTCATACCGTCGAAAATCTTTTAAACTACAATAAATTCGGAGCCCGTTTTAAATATATGTGTAGAAAAGCCAAAACTTCAACTTAAGAGAAACTTACAATGGAGATCCGCCCAGATACACCAACACACAAAATTTGGAACACCATTAGACACATTTCAAGTCCCTTCGAGGCAAGTATCATAAGGACTATAGAAACAAACGCGGGACCTATTTCTGACTCAAAAACTATGGCTGAACTATATGGGCAATCCTGGTCTAACTACTCAAAAGATTCAAATTATCACCAACGATCTCTGCATCAAAAAGTTGAAATTGAAACTAACATTCAAAATCTTCCACATATTTGTAGCAGCGCCAAGAAAATTGAAACTCCAATAACACTCGAAGAGTTTGAATTCACACTAAAGACTCTGAAAGGCTCTACTCCTTCCCATGATCGAATATCATACCCAATGATCTCTCACCTCTCTAAAACAGCAAAATTGCGATTTTGCAACCTTTATAACAACATATTCTTGAACAGCAACCACCCGCAGCAATGGAAAACAGCAACAGTAATACCAATCGTTAAACCACAAAAAAACAACACCCAATTAGAAAGTTACCGTCCAATATCTTTGTTGCCATGTCTCAGCAAGGTGCTTGAAAAAATTATATCAAAGCGATTATTATGGTTTATGGAGCAAAATAACCTTATCAATAGAGCCCAAGTCAAGCGTTTGCCTCTAGATAACGGAATCCCACAGGTATCGCCCCTATCTTTAATACTGTTCATAATAGCATTCAATACTGTTAGTAACATAGTTGACAGCGAAAAAATTATAGATCACGTAATCTACGCGGACGATCTCATCATCATTGCAAAAATCACCAACATCAATCTAATACAGGAAGCGTTGATTAGAATTTTTAACAAACTTATTGATTGGGCTGAAACATCGGTCGCGAAAATATCAACCCAAAAAAGCCAACAATTGCATGTTTGCCGTAAAACAAGCTGTAAAAACTTTTCTTTAGACCTTGGTACATTAACACCAAAATGCGTTACCACAATCAAAATGTTAATCCTTTTTATAGACAAAACTTATAGATGGTCCTCTCACATCGAGCAATTGAAAAAACGACTTATAACGCGTCTTAACATCGTAAAGTACTTTTGTAACAAAAGGAGCAAAGTGCACATCAATTCAATTCTTAATGTGATACGTTCAATAATTCTATCTAAAATCGACTAAAATAAAAACTCCTCTAAACGCCTCAATTAGAATCGCGCTTGGTGCTTTTCGAACTACGTCAATACCTAATCTACTTGCCGAAGCTGGAGTCTTGCCGCTAGAGGAACGTAGAGACCTTCTTACTGCTAAACTCATTCCAAAACTGCTCATTTCACATGGTTCACCCATACAAAAAGACTTTCTTGCAACGATAAAACGTAAGACGAAACCTAAGTTGGAACATACGAGTACCATCTACAAAGTTCTTCAAATTGCAAAGGAACTCAACATTCCGTCAAAAATTTTAAAAACAAAGCACGGGCGTTTTCCTCTGTGGTCATTTAAAAATAGCTGCGTCGATACCGAACTCTCATCCTTCAAAAAAACAAAACTTCACCCCAACCATTTCAGACAAATGTTTAACGAAAAGTACGACCACCTCTCCAAGCTTAATTTTAATTTTCTATATGCTGACGGTTCAGAAATTAATAACAGTATAGCCTACGCGATAGTCGACCAAAGTTTCAATACCGTACAAGCGCGAATGAATCGCCACAGTACCATATTTTCAGCCGAAGCAGCTGCAATTATAGGTGCAATCGAATACGCTGTACAAAGAAGAAGAAAATTCTGCATTTTTTCTGATAGCCTTTCCGTTCTTAACGCCGTATAAAATCTTAACAGCAGACTTTTACCCATTGTTAAAATACGCAGCAAACTTTGCCAATACTACTCGAAAATTAAACTCGTCTGGGTACCAGGACATGTCAACATCCGAGGAAACGAAGTAGCAGATGCTGCAGCCAAATTAGCCACCAGTTCACCCATGTACTGTTCCGACGTCACCAATCCGTATGATTTACTAAACATAATTAGAAACTCGCAAAAAGAAAAATCTCTGAGAAATTTCGAAAAAATAGACAACTTAATTAACCCTTCGCGCTCTCCAGTGCACCTGCGGTATACGCTAACTAGGCCAGAATCTACAGCAATTATAAGATTGAGACTCGGTCATACCCGCCTCACGCATATTCACCTTATTGACAAAAATTCAACCAACAGATCCTGCTTGTTCTGCAACAACCCACAAGACATGACAATAGAACACATTTTGAACATCTGCCCAAACTTCCAACCAGCTGACCACAAAATCGACTACATAAATATAATCAAGAACCCCAACCTTAATAATTGTTTTAGAATAATAGAATTAATCAAAAAATTTAACTTATTGTGTAAAATATAAATACAATTAACAAAAAATAATGTATAAAACAACTTACAACAATTTATATACCCCATCTATATAAATATTCATATGTAGGCTGATGGCTTAGTTGTTAATGCCTTTTTATGTAATATATATATATTTGTAACTTTACATTGCAATAAATAAATAAATAAATAAATAAAGAGAAGGAGTGCGAAGGACTCAAGTTTGTGGGGGTAAAGCCATTTACCACAGCTAGAGCCAGGTGGGAGAAACGAATTCTGCCGTTCTTCCTGGTGCAGATCAGTCCCAAAAGCCGTCTGGATAGTCTAATGTATCAATGTCCTAGACTACCAGGTGGTTCACTGGGAAAAATTAAAAAGGAGCGAAGGCGTTATACAATGCGTTCGCTGCCAGAGGTTCGGGTACGCCGCGTCGAACTGCCAAATGCAGCCTCGATGCGTGAAGTGCGCAAAGAACCACAGTTCCGAGGAGTGTGCTCTGGGTAGGGACGGAGCATCCAATAGGACGCAGCTCTCGTGCGTGTTATGTGGGAACATGGCGTCAGGTAGGGGGGCTACGGTACAGCAAGCGACTGTTGCTTCTCCGGCGACTGTTGCCAATGCCGAGAACAACGGAAGCTGCACCTAACATGCTGGCCATCTTGCTCGCAATCCAAGGGCAGATGGCTCAGCTGCAGCAGCAAGTACAAGAACAGGCCAAGCGGGTGGACCAGATCTACGCGCTGCTGCCGGGCCTAACGCAACACATGACATAATGGGTACGCACATGGTGGAGCAAACTTTGAAGGTCCTTGCGGTGAATGTTAATTCACTGATTAGGATCGAACGAAGAGCCGCGATGTTTAAATTGCTACAAGACCAAAGTCCTGATGTGCTTTTCGCTAGCGAAACCAAGCCAAACTGGAGTACAAAGATTATATTGTTAGAAGAAGAAATCGGCCCAGATCCAAACGTGGAGGCCGCTCCAATGGCTGTACTTGGCCTCTGTTTATGCACCTGAGGCTTCACAATCCATTTTATTGATTACAGAGCTCAACACGCTTTTTCTGAGGCTGGAATCGGGGGAAAATTATTTTATAATCGGCGGGGATTTCAACGCTAAACATAGAGATTGGGGAATTAATTTGCCAAATACTAGAGGGAACTTAATACTCAATGGGTGGGGTCAGCACGATGTCATGTACAGACTCGGTCTTAAAGCGACGGGTAACCCGTCGTTTCCCAGAGGTGTGTCTTATTTATACGACTGACAGGTACGAATTTACAAACGCTAAACAGTCTGCGCACATTCGTATATGACAGCGACCATTGCGGTTTTAGCATCGAAATTACAGTTCCCAACGAAATTGTGGAATTGGAGGAGTTTGTCCAAAACTATTCTTAGATTATTAAAATATTCGAGATTAGGACACTGAAGTCGTCAATTAAAAATCTTGAAACGTTAATAAAAGAGAATTACTGAATTTCTGTAAGTTTATATTGGAACAACAAGGTTCGGGCTGTAAACACCAGCAACCCGAATATGTTTCCGCAAATAAATAAACTATTTCGGAGAAAAAAATCAAAACGACCTTCAGTGTCTTAAAATAGCCCGGACAACAGACAATGAAAGGTTACTAATAATAGCAGGTATTGATCCAAATGAAACCGCTGACGATGACGACTTCTTTGTGATCTAGGATCCGTAGGAGAAGGTTAAGGCCATAGGGGCGACTTTCCAGGAAGTATACAACGCAACTGATACCATTGGCCCTAATTATGACAACTTCTACATTCGAAATGAAGTAGAGAATTGGCGATCCGAGGGCTCGGGTTTCACCCGGCTCTGACTAGGTATGTTGAGGACAAACATATAGTCCCGGATAATCAATTCAGTTTTAAGGCGGGACATGATATCTCACATGCCGCGTCTAAACTCGTATCCGATATCTACTGGAATAAAGGCAAAAACCAATGTACTGGTGCCTGCCTTGTTGACTTGGAAAAGGCCTTCGACACCGTATGGTCAGAGGGTCTTTTCCATAAGCTGACTGTGTTGGGGATCAGTAAATCACTCTTGTACATTCTTTATAAATAATACTCGTTTGCTACACAACGGACAGTTCATCGTGAAGAATGATGATGTTACTTCTGTTTTAATATGTTTTTTCTGTAATAATCTTCAGCAAGGCGCGGTCAATTCGCCAATCCTATTCAACATTTATACAAGCGACTTGACAGGTTCACTTTCCCATATTATTGCGTACACAGATAGCGTACAGAACAGGTCCAAAAATCGAGGTCATTAATACTCTCTTGCAGAGTGACTTCGATAAGATAAGACGATTTTGCAACAACTGGAAGTTAAAAATCAACTTTCAGAAGTTGGAAACCATTCTCTTTAGGACGCCGTTGTCTGGAGCTGCTAGGAATACCAGACAAAATTGGCGAAAGTCCTCGATCATTGGACAGCACGGACAGCCTCTTGCCTGTCGAAATGTAGTCAGATACCTTGCGATCTGGCTAGATCAGTTTCTGTATTTTGAGAAAAATGAATAGGCTGCTCTGGCCAGAGCTAAAGGCGCTTTTGCGTTATATAGGGAGACTGTTATATAGCAGCCAACTCGAAGAGAGGGTAAAGGAAATTTGCTACATGGCCCTTATCAGGCCCATGCTAGTATTTGGTTGTCCGGTGTGGTTCAATGTACGAGCAAGCTTAATGGAAAAGATTCGGGTGTTTGAGAGGGCTTGCCTTCGCTTGTACAGAACACCAGAGTCGGAGTACAAAATTTTTTATCCTAATAAGGTCCTTTACAACAGGGCGAACCTAATACGAGTGGACAACTTCGTAATTAAGCTGACTCGAAGGCACATTGCAAGAGCAATGACCTCGACGAATAACCTGATATTTGGGGCTTACTACCCCAATTACCTTTACCACGAGAATGTGCGCTCTGACGGCTTCGTTCCACCGGAAGCATTCCTCTACCTTGATCAGATAGGGTTGATCCAGGATAGTTCAGCGGTCCCGTTAATCTTCCATGTCGCTCGGACAGCTGGGGACAGGCGAGTCAACTACAACAGAGACGTCGCACACGGCAGTGTGGAAGTGGAAGTCGAAAGACATAGATATAAGAATTTAAAGTAGCTTAGAGTGCCTGTGTGGGGCCAGTATGTTAGTATAAGATTATTAAGTAATTTTAAGCTAGCATTTAAGCATTTTTTGTTAGTATGTAAGAGGTACTGATTAAGAAAATAAAATGCATTTAAAACCAAGACTGAAACTTGGAAAAATCATATGGCAGCGCGTTTCCTTATTGAAATCCTTTTTTGACATAAAATGTTTTTTTTTTTAACTTTTAAATTCATATTTATTGATTTCTGTTTTTCGTTATTATAGTACATTCTAGACAAAAATAATTAAATCTAATTTGGCGATGACAGTTACTTATATTGTACTAGCTTACTGGCTCTTACAAAAGGTTGTAGACTTTACAATTGCACTCAAAATTTTTCTTTCGGCCTTAAAACCACATTACGACTAATCTTATTTATAAATTCCATACTATGGTCGGAAGAAGTATTTTGACAAAACTGTGTGCAATGTTATCTCGCTTGTTTTGATAGACTGGGAGAACTAACCGGTCTCTGTTGATGAGCAAAACAAAATATATAATTTTAACTGTAAGAGCGCAAAATATTTTCTTTATTACATTACGCATTCATTTAACTGTCAGCTGCAATGTAAGAACTGAACTAAAACTAACTAGAAAAAAGTAGTTTGACATCACATTTTTTTCAGTTTTTTTCCTTTCGCGTGCCATGAAAGCTGGGCCCTGTTAATTACAAAGTCTTTTTTTAATATAATTTATTAATTTTAATGACATTCACTAACATTTAATTGGTAAATATGGGAAAAACGTCGGAAATAAGACAGGCTATAACAAATGGGATGGTGATCAAGTATGATGCGGGTATTTCAATGGAATACTTAAGCAAGCTAAACAAAGTGCCTCGTCAAACTGTGTATTATCAAATAAATAATCAAAAGAAAAATAAATCCACAAGTAACTTGCCACATTCAGGCAGACCGCGCAAGACAACCAAAAGAGAGGACCGTTTAATTTTGGGAAAATTTAAAGATAATGTGCTAAAAACTCCAAAAGATGCAGCAACTGAATTGAGTGATCAGCATAATATTCAAATTTGTGAAAGAACGGTAAGAAATCGTTTAAAAGAGGAAGGTTTTGCCACTTATGTAGCCAGACCAATACCACAGATTTCACAGAAAAATAAGCTCAAACGTCTGGAATTTGCCAAAAAATGTTTACACAAGCCTTCATCATTTTGGCAGCCAGTATTGTGTACTGATGAAAGCTCTTTTCAGTACCATGCATCAAAAAAGAAAATTTTCTGCAGAATTCCTAGGAAATTGCGAAAAAAAGTGTCACGTGTATGTGAACGAGTAACCCATGGAGGTGGCAGCGTAATGTTTTGGGGATGTGTTTCCTTTAATGGCATCGGAGATTTGGCACAAATCGAGGGAACGTTGAACAAGGATCAATATTTTCACATTTCAAATAATAACGCGTTTACTTCAGGTGACAAATTGATTGGACAGTCATTTATTTTGCAACAAGATAATGCTCCATGTCACAAAGCCAAGATGATTACCAATTTCCTAAGGGATGTGGAAGTACTCGTAAATACATTGGACTGGCCACCTCAAAGCCCCGATTCAAATATAATTGAGAATGTGTGGGCTTATGTAAAGAGAAACAGAAGTCCATGTTTGACAAGAACGCGCGAGGAAACAGTCACTGACGTCGAAGGCCTTTGGAATGAAATTTCTCTGCAAACCCTCCAAAATTTGGTGAACAGAATACCAAGCCGATTGCAGGAAGTCATCAGTGCCAGCGGAGTGTTCATTTTCCATTAAGTTATGCCTTTAGCTTTATAAATTTTTGTTACCAGTTCTTTTTTCGGATAAATAATATTTTGTCAAAATACTTTTTTCCCCATTCATTTTTGAATTATAATTTTTAATTTTAATACTATTATATTGAATTAACTTAAAGTATATTTTTGTTAAAGCTCATTATTATGTTATTATCATGAATTTTTTTTCAGATTTTTTCAATAATAATAAAGAAAGATACGTCAAAATACTTTTTCCAACCATTGTATAAGATTTCTAAGAAAAAAAGTTTCAAAAAAAATTTTGATGCCATATCATTTTCTTCCACTTCCACTCATATAAAGTAGATGTATGTTTGTATGTTCCGTATGCACTACAAAAACTACTAGACTGATTTACTCGGGGTTTATTTTTGCAAAATGATCCACGTAGTCCAAGGAAGGAGGATCTGACCAGCAGAAAGAAACTTATGGCATATCCTAAAAACAAATGGTATCAGAAATAATAGATGGTATGAGACAATCTACGAGTTTCAATGGATCAATGAAATTTCGGTACCATCTGCGATTCAGTCAAAAAGTGTTTGCATTCCAAGTTTGGCGAAAGCAAGGAGTGAGCGTAGACCATTAAAAGGATGTGACAAAAGCAGCAAATCGAACAAAGGCGGATTAATTGACCGATATATAAACAGCAGAATTTCGCCTTCAGTCAAAACCAAACAATCTTACGGTGAAATAATAATGATTGAATATGTTTTCATTTTTCAATAAGCTACCAGAAACATTAGAAGAAAATCATCTAAAGCAAAAAAAAAAAAGGAGAAATGTAGGAACAACGTGAACCTCGCATTGAAAAACAAATCCGCGACAGGGTTGTAATTTCTAGAGCTACTAAAATGGAGGAACAACGTAATACTCGCCTTCAACTAGAACATAATAGAGCATCTACTTATATAGCCACAGAAACGCCCCAACAACATATCGAACGACTTGATGCAAATCGCTTATGATTGGCTCGATCAAGAGAAGCAAGCGATTTAAAGCATTCAATTGCGACAAAGACATCGCGAGGATGCATAAAATTTGCTTACATTGTGGTGTTTGGAAATTCACTAAGGAATCTCCTAGAATGGGTTGTTCGAACGGGAAAGTTTTTCGCCGCCGCTGATTGAACCACCAGAGCTGTTTATAGGGTATCTTTCTGGCACCACTCTAATTTCAAAATACTTCCTGCAAAACATTCGGAAATACAACTCATGCTTCCACATGACTTCATTCGGTGCAGGAAATCTTCTTAAGAACGTCTGTAGTTGCCCACATTCAAAGTACAAGACCAAAAATATTCCTGTAAATGATCGATAAAGGGGGAAGGTCCCGACATTTTTTTTTTATTTTTTAAAAATTTTTCTACCTATGTTACAACATCTCAAGAATGTCTTTTTAAAATTTCAAAGCAAAATCTTTATTCGTTTCGAAATGGGAGCGTATTTTCGGCCGCAGGTGCACGCTCTATTTTAAAGTGCACAGCAGGCGGTTCCGCCCGCAAGAACAGGGGATGCTCCGCCTGCTCCTTTTCCTAACAGAACAAAGAGACATCTTTGGCCTCAAAAGAAGCCCGTACACAAGGAAGAGCAGCTCAAGATGAATTTCACGAAGAATCAGAAGGAATTTTGTATGCCCCTGTCGTTTTTGTCGTTTTTTTCGCTCCGAAAACTTTAAACCTCTTTTTCTCGAAACATTTTTCATAACGGCATGCAACATAACTTAAAAAATAATTTTCCGATCATTCTAAAATTTGAGGAGATCTTCTTGACACTTTTAGCTATACCTGAAACATGATTTTCAATGCAAATCAAATAAATTGTTTAAACAAATTGGTAAAAAAAATGGTGCCTGTCTTTCTGATCTCTATAATTTTTACAAAATTAATATTTTTTTGGGTTTTAAAGGCTTGGAGTATGAGGAACAATGTTTTTAAAAAGACCTATTGTGATTTTTTGTTACAGATAAAAAATAAAGTCTCCAGCGTGCATTCCATTTTGAAAAATGCTCGACTTTGACGCCGTGCAGTGCCGCCATTTTGGAAAAAAATGTATTGTTAACAGATGTTTAAAAATTTACCTTGTTTCGGCACCCCCCTTTCAAACCTATAAGCAATGTTTCACGAACACAATAGTTTGATTTTTCTATTCAAAACTGCTACAGATCGAATGATATCAGATAACTATTATACATATACTCGTATTGTTGTAATAAGTGATACGTGATGTACAATAGCACTGAATTCGATCGACGTGACATAACCATCCGCCGCCAGAATGTAAATGTGCAATACATTTCGGAAACACATCGAAAATATGACGCACTCTAATATCCAATTCTGTTCCCGCGTGGAGAAGATGGCTACCATTTCAAATTCATGCAACCTAACCCCAACCCGAATGAAAAGTCAACGAAGAAAGTTTCCTGCATGGATTATTACACGTACCGCATCATGATTTGAGCAACTGAATCCAACTACATATTGCAGTTTCGTGAAATATTTCATCAGTTCAATGTTGAAATGAACGAGCGAAAATTTAAGTGAACATCTTCTCTTTATTCGGTTGAATCAAAGGAAGTTCCGCCCAAATTAATACGTTCACATGCGTAATGCATGGAATTGCCAACGCTCCGAACATCGGGAAAATGGTAATCTTGTCAGCAATGCATACCGGCAGTCCGCGGCAAATGCATGAATACGCACAAGAAGCCCTGACGTATATTCGAAAGTATGGACGTCCACATCTATTCCACTCTTTCATATGCAATCCAACATGGAGTTAAATCACAGCTTTTCACCGGCCAAAACTCATTGTACAGGCATAATCTTCTAACGCTAGTTTTACAGCAAGGGCTAATTATAATAGACTCATGAACATCATCACCAAGAACGATATTTTTGCAGCAGCATCGACATAGCCAGAAGAGTGAAGGTACAATGACCGAGGTGACTGGGTCATGTAGAGCGGATGGACACCAATTCTCCAGTTCGAAAAATCTTCGAATTCCCTCTCGAGGGACAGCGCAGTAGATAAAGACCGCGACTCAGGTGGCGCCCGCAAGTGGGTAGGTACTTCAACCAACTTAGCGTGCGAAACTGGAGGCAACTAGCTAAAGATCGAGCTGGCTGGAGACGCTTGTTGGTTGAGTCCCCGGTCCACCCCGGACTGTAACGCCAACTTAAATGAATAAGTAATGAATTGAGAACTCACCTATTAAAGAGCTACCTCTCTAGTTAAAATTATACTCGTATATTAAAGAAGATTAAGTATCAGTGCAGTTACATAACTTTTTTATGCATTTACGAGTATAAACCTGACAAACTTTAAGCCAGTTAAATGGGTTCACCCCTTAGGTGACCTTTCGGTCTCAGCAACGTAGATTGAGGTGACTTCATATAACATTTCGGTGGGTATCTTTTATTGCCTTGCTTTTCGGCAAATGTTTTTACGATAATGCCTAGGTACGATAGTAATAAATGACGCAAGAAGTCAGAAAAAAATGTTAATAAACGAATATGCGACAAATATGTTCAAAGGTAGAGGTAACATACATATATCAGGTATATTTATGAGTACTTAGAACTGTAATTAGAAATGTCGCATTTGAATGAGGATCCCATTAACTAAAGTGAATATGTCATTATTAAAGATCATAGTGGTTAACGTTGCAACAACTTGTTCCTTTTTAACGTTCCACTGCAATTCAAGAATTAAAGCAAAAGGGACGAATTCCTTATCCAATATAACTCTGTATAGACCTCTTCTTGCTCATAAAATCTAGGCTGTCAACTCGCGTGTAGCATAAGATGTAAGAGTCTTCTTAAGAACAGATATACAATTTACTCACTACGTTGAGGTGACAAACCGAGTTAGGTATTAGTGCCAACCAATTAGAGTGACGAAGCGTGGATTTGGCTGTAACCAAAGACGAAAATTTGTTTGATCTGTTGTAATATGCATCGGTATTCAGGAATGTATCTAAAATATAAAAACTCTTAATGGAACTGTGGAGACACTGGGGCTTTATAAGACTGACACAACCGGGGGCCAAGAAATGCGAAGAAATGGACAGATGAAAATAAAGTATCAGTCAGACAGCTTGTATCCGGGTAAAATTCACTAACATTAGTCTAATATGAGCACATTCCCAACGGAGTAGAAATATAACACCATCAACGGAGGCTTGTACGAACTCCCAGAGAGAACCTATAAGTAGAGTCTCAAGTCACCGTAAAAATCGCACTCAATGACTTTAATACCAGAATAAGTAAGGAAGGCACATTTAGCAGCATGGTGGGAATTTACAACCAGCACGCCATTGCATCCGAAAACGAACGCAGGTTGATAGACTTAGAAAATGGTGCTACTTTAATCGTGACAATCACATGTTACGAATGCGAATATCAATGGCAGTACACCACCGAGAAGATACTGTGAGAAGGTTTGACGTCTGACGGCTTTATTCGCACTAGGACATTTAACCTTATAAAATGTATCCTTGCAAAATTTTGTACTAAAAACGACGAATGGAATCCCCTGATGTGCGACAACTACATTATTTAACATCACATACAAGGCCCTCACTGACGTATTATTGTATATTCGTTCAACATCAGTTTTAGTCTTCGCAAGTCCACCATCGGCCACGTATTCACTCTGCGGCAGAATACCGAATCTATACATGCAACTTCATCATTGATCTTAAGGTTGTTTATAATAGAGTCTATAACAGACAGAACAGAGGCTGGTAACGTCTATATTGTTTAGATCGCTTAAGTCATCGTAGAAGAAAGCTCCTAAGTGGAGTTTTGAGCTGGACATGTAAAAAATAGGTGGAGGATTGTCTGCTCCTCCTCCTCCTCGTCCATGTACCTTCTGCAGAAGTCGTTTGTAAAAGCGCCAAACCTTCTTACATGCTTGCCTATAGGCCAGTGTCCAGTGATGACACCTATGATAGCGCACAGATGTTTTGAAAGATCAAACTTTTAGAACGATTCGGATCTAGTTTTGCCAGATTTATTTGGTCGCTATTGTTGTTCGTCTATCAACGTCTGCAGCTGTAGTGTTAGTTTGCACGTAGCGATTAGTATACCGGTGATATCTTTTTCAGATAGGTTGAATGGTTCAAATTTTTGAGAGTGATTTGGAAGACGGAAGGAAAGGCTTAGGTTAAGCTTATCTGAGAAAACACAGCCTCCAACCCCGCTGTCAGTCTTATATCCATATGAATAGAAGTGGACTGAGTTACCGTCCATGAATGCATCTTCCCCCCAGAAATATCTACAGGGGATGCTAACATGAAAGTTTTTGTCAAACCAATTTTGGAGCGAGGTGTAGTCGATATTCTCTGGGGGAATCCTAGTCTGTTACAATATTAGCGTGACTATATAGTTTATTTGTCTACTGTGTAGTTGCTTTAATGCGAATAATTGCGTTGAAAATATTGAGGAGTGTCAAATGAAACTTATGCCCAGAGACGCCGTCCTTTGAACTTTGCTTAGTTTACTGCAACTAACTACTTTGTCTAAGGCCGTCCATACATAAGTACAAAAAAAGTAGACAGATTAATATCTGAAGCAAACTGGAACAAAGTATTAAATGAAGGTGTGTCAGTTACTCTCTATGAGAAGATGGTCCTCAAATTGCAAGATATATATACAAAATCCACGTGTGTGAGAATAATAAAAAGTAAATGTAAAAATAATGCCTGGATGTGTCCTGAGCTAAGAGAAAAATGCAAAAGACGAGATGGTCTTTATAGAAAATGGAAAAACAATAGGTCAAATCTAAGCTACGAAACTGAATACAAACACTTTCGAAACAAATTAAATAAGGAAATAAAAACACAGAAGTCAACATTCTATAAAAACAAGTTTGTCGAGGTTAGAGCAGATCCGCGCAAAACATGGGATTTAATTAATGAGATATTGGGAAGGCATAAGCTCACCGTTGATGAAGTAATTGTGAAGAACTTTTCGTCAGAAAAATGTATAACCACCATATCAAACAAATTTTCACAACACTTTTCCCAACAAGTATATAAAATACTACATCATTGTCAGCAGATAACATCGAATCACCACAACATAACCATCAGCAATACAATATTTCCAACTGAAACCAATATCAACGAGGTCTATAATACAATAAGACGCTTGAACGAACGAAAATCCGCAGGGGCCGATGGTATCCGAGCAGGAGATATTAAACAACACGCTGATATTTTTGCCCCCTTACTGTGCAAATTGATAAATTTAAGTCTGACAGAAGGAAAAATTCCCAAAACCTTTAAAACTGCAGTAGTAAGACCAATTTACAAAGGTGGTAGAAAATCTGAAATAAGTAATTATCGACCTATATCCATTTTGCCAGTGATGGACAAATGCATGGAAGAAATAATGGTTAATCACCTTTATAGTTTTATTGATAAATATTCACTCATTCACCAACGTCAATACGGCTTCCAGAAAAGCAAAAGCACGGGAACACTGCTAGGGGAATTCTCAAATTGTATCAATGAGAGCTTAAATAAAAGCCACCATATACTGGTACTGTTTATGGACTTTAGTAAGGCGTTTGATACCCTAAACCACACAAAACTCTTAGAAGCCCTCGAACGTATAGGCATTCGGGGTGTAATGGCTGATTGGATTAGGGACTATTTAAACAACCGCCAGTTCTGCGTAAAAATCAAGAACGTGTATAGCTCTATGGAACAAGTGTAATACGGCGTCCCCCAAGGATCGAAATTAGGCCCTATTCTTTTCATTTTATATTCAAATGAACTTCTACGTACTTTTAAAAGAAGTATATCATTTGCTTATGCAGATGACACGGCGATAGTAGTTCGTCACAGGTCTCTTCAAACAGCGACTGAAATAATGCAGGAAGAGTTCAGTAATGCTGTAAGGTGGTGTCATGACAATGGCCTTGTAATCAACGCAGCAAAAACTAAAATGATGCATATTCGAATCCCACATCATAACGTTACACAGCAGAAAATACGGTTCGAAAATGACTCATGTGCTTCGACACCAAAACAGCTTATCGAAATAGTAGAATCCTATAAATATCTTGGAGTAATTATTGACAGCCATCTTACCTGGAGTAAACACATTGACAAAACCCGAACAGATATAAAGAAAGCTTTATTCGCACTTGTGCATTTGCGATACCTAGCAACACAGCAAATTCAGAAGCAAATTTATTATGCCCTGGTTGAGTCCAAGATAAGGTATGGCATACTTGCTTGGGGAAGCTCATCTTACTCGCATATAATGAAACTTCAAAAGCTGCAACATATGGCGCTGAGGATAATCAACCAAAATGCGATCTCCGAAGAAAGACACTTCAAAGCGATGACAGTTCAACATATATACAAGATGGCCGTTATTCTTGAGTATTATGACGACCTACGTTTTAGAAAACCAATCGACCATGAAATTAACACTAGAAGACGTGCTCAAGGTATGTTCCAAGTGCCTCAAAATTATAACAATTATGGTAAAAGGCAACTTATATATACCTTTCCTTCAATTTTAAATGAATTACCTGAAAGTCTAAGGAATATAACGAACCTATCCAGTAGAAATAAAGTGATTAAAAATTTCTTCCTAAATTTATAAATTTATAATATTTAATTTAAAATAAGTTTATTGAAATGTTTCCGATTTGTATTTTATATAGCAAAATGTAACCATGTTTAAATTGTAATTTTAACTCTAAAAACTTGAACACTTGTTTACCTGAAAATATACCTTTTTGATACGCAATCTTCTGCAGAAAAGCCATTGAGGCTTCGCGGAAAAGTAAGTATAAAAATTGTTAAGCCTTAAGAAATAAAAATAAATAAATAAATAGAAAAAGAAAAAAAAAAAAAAAGAGTCAACCATACCGCAGGAGAGTATCGGTATCGGTCTTTTAGCAGAAGCTCCACCCAATTTGGGGTTGATTTTTCTGCTATTTAGTCTTCTACTATCAGCTCCCCACTGTGATTGCGGATGTGTTAACGTTGTTAAAGACACCTTCTATGTCCAGGAACGCGACCATTGTGTACTCTATATAATGTTGGCATCATTCGATGTGGCCAGTCAGTGAATGTAGATTATTTTCCACCGACTTTCCTTTACAGTAGCCATGTTGAGCCATTGACAAAAATTGTGGATCAATCCTAGATCGTATATGGATGTTAATCTGTCATTCTAGTGTTTTCAGGAGGAAACATGATAGACTGAGGTCCTTTAGGATGACATGAGAACATATTGCGGCGTTGGGGATGGAAACTATATTAACTTCTCTCCATGCCAGTAGAATGTGAGTCATTTCTACGCAGCTCCTCATTATATTCTCTAGCCTTGCTAGGATAATATCTGAGGACCTTCGTAGATCGGCAGGTATATTGCCGTCTGGCCCAGCATACTTGTATGGTTTGTAGTCAGACCATCCAACTTAATCACAGCTGCAGTAGTCTAGTTATGTTGTCACTGGGCGGAAGTAGGGAGCTTGAAAGTTGGTATCCAGTAGCAGGTTGAGTGAGTCAAACACCTAGGTACCGAAGAATTTTTAGAGAGGATTTTTCTTAGCCCCGATGCCTCATAGATTTCTGTTATCTTTTCACAAAATAACTTCCAGGATTGTCGCTTTCCCTTCCTCAGTTCTTTTTTATATTTATATTTTGAAGGATTCTTTATTCTATCACTTTTCTTCTGCTTTTGCTTAATTGAAAAGCAGCCTTTCCTTGAATAAGTGTCAGGGTGAGAGTCTCGACTTACATGTCAAGCTCGTTGGTGTTACATGGGGGACTTAAGTGTTCAGAAGAGAGAAGTTTTAAAAGTTTTCCTCTGTATTTTGGTCAATCAGTTTTCCGATAATTCCCGAATGCTAGTTGGCGGGGGAAGCATCATTCAAACTGAATTAGATGTATCTATGGTCTGAAAAAGAGTGTTCAGAAGATACCCTACAGTCGTTATTATTTGTCGGAGACAAAAGTCGGGGACAAGAGTAATATCCAGAATGTTGTTGGAAACAAGAGTGTTGTCCAAAACTTCTTGTCAATTTTTTGTTATGAAAGTTGCAATGTTGCAAACAATGCGGATTGTGCTTAATATAATCAAAAAGTGACTCACCTCTATCGTTGGTGTCGGTACTGCCGAATACCGTGTGATGTGTGTCAGTACCGCACCCGATGATGGGGCCAGTTTTCAGCTTTCTATCTTCCAATACTACAATTTCTAGGTTGTCACCAGGGTGATGGCCTGCATGGTCGTGATCGAGATACGCAGATGCTAGCCAGTAGGTATCTACGATATGTTGCTGCATCTGAAAACTGGGAACATCTGGGAAATATTCAATGAAACAAGGCAGTCACCCGATCTCAAAGCACTTAAACCATTATGTTGCGATAGACATTCGTCCAGTGTTATAAATGTCCGAACATTCCGCATTTTTCTTTTCCAGAGAAAAACAAAAAAAACAAAACGGAGACATATATTTCCAGGTACGACGGTTAGAAGTTAGATTGTGTCAAAGCAAGGAAACTTAGTTATGCGCAGCCAAGGTAAATGAGCCATTCAACCTGGGCAGATCAAAATAAAGTAAGATAACAATAACCTAAATTTAAATACAAGGCCACTGGGTTGGCCAACCTACCTAGCGAGCTATTCAAGACAGCGAGTTATGACTTTGTAGATAACAACTACTAATATTATCATTTCAAAAATTGTATCTGAAGAAAGAATGCTTGATGGGAAAGAATTTGCAGAGTATTCGGAAAACACAGCCTCCACGAGACGACAAAAGATAACGGCTTCCGACTCATTGACTTTGCGGCAACTAATAACACGGTGATATGTAGCACAAGATTCCCTCTTAAGAGAATTCACTCAGCAACCTGGCTAACTCCGGACGGTAAAACCACCAACCACGTGATGATTGACGCAAGACACTACGCAAACATCCTAAATGTGCAAACATTTAGAGAGGCAAATGTCGACTCTGAGTACTATTTAGTTGCACCCCGATTCAGAGCTCGACTATCCAATGAAAGCTGGTGCAAACAATAAAAAGTAGGTACAACATTGGATCCCTGAGCACACCGGAGATAGTCAGAGACTACAGAGAGCAACTGGACGAAAGTCTCTGCAATATGCCATTACCTACCACAAATGCCAACAACATGTGGTTACAATGCTGCACTACTATTCAGGAAGTAGCCGAAGCAAGTCTACGTTACCAGCCACCCCCAACAAAAAATGATGACGAGTGCATGTAGAAGAAGAAGGTAACATATGAAGCATATAAGAAGGCGTTGCAAAGAACCAAGTTACTGCGAAAAAAGTAATAATTAGATGCGAAACTTTTATAAAAAAGCTAAAAGCCTGGCTGCAGACTACAGACCAGGAACTCACTCACTTCGAAGCATTGAGGGTAATCTTGAATTGTAGAACCAATGTGGCTTCCGGCCCGGCAAATCTACGATAGACCAAATCTTCACACTACGGCAAATCCTGGAAAAATTAAACCAAAATACGACTTGATACTCTTTCGATACGAAGAACAAGCCAAACGAGTTGAAATGAATGAGGATAAAACAAAGTACATGATGTCGACCAAAAACCGATCCGTCGAACACCGTCTAGAATAGAACCTAACAATCGACAGCTTCGGTTTGTCCAAACAACTAGGATCCAAACTACTAATTCGAAGATCCGAAATCATGCTCTACAAAACCCTGAAATTGCCAGTCTTGCTTTATGGAGCTGAATGTTGGACGATAAGCAATACAGCGGAGCAGGTCATGGGATCCTTCGAAAGAAAAATTCTACGTCGAATATTTGGTCCTGTCTGCGAGGAGGGCGAATGGAGGAGAAGATGTAAAAGCGAACTCTACGAGCTGTATAAGCGTGTGGATGTAGTCCGGAAGGCAAAAATCCGTCGACTGCACTGGCTCGGCCATATCGAGCGAACGGGCGAAAATGCTAAGAGAATCTTCTAATCCCAGCCACCTTGTTCACGAAGAAAAGGAAGACCGAACCTCCGGTTTCAAAATCAAGTAATCGGAGGCAACGTGCCCGTGACATGTGCAGGGAAGAAAGCGGCATTAGCTCTGGCTCAGGCTATTCAAGGGTCGCTGACCGGATAAGTAAGTAAGTACATATTGTAGTAAGTAATTAAGCTTTATTGTGTCAACGCGTGATATCATTGTCATTGCAAATCTGATTGCCCCCTATCAGTGGGATTTTTGGACCGGCCCATCGATATTCGCCCCATCAGGGGGTATATAAGAGCATCTTTATAGACAAGCTGAACGGAATCATCTCCTGCCAAAGTCAGTTTGTTCCAATTCAGAATGATTGGTAGCAAGATCACGGAGAACTTAGATGTTTAAAAAGTATTCAGAAAAGCATCGCACAAGCTTCTACCAAAGATCAAAGCCACAATTTTTAAAGGTCTATGCAACTACTAGCAAGCGCTGATGACATTGAGCTCATTAGCAGAATTGAGTTAGCTATCCATAATCGGACAGAATGTCACTGCTGTTACATAAAAATAAATATGAATTTTCCCCACCTCGACTCTGCTATTAGCTCTGTTTATGACACCTTGTCAGAAATCAAACTAAAAGTTACACTTGCCAATTTATTTTACATCAGAAAGTAATTGAGTAATCAGACGAGACTTAAAACCCTAACCAAACCCTAACCTAGTTCTGCTTTATACACCCAGAAGCAAAATTGTCAAAATGCCACATTATCTGAAGATAATACTATGTTGGACTGAACTATAGCCCCGTCTAAATAAGTAAATACTGCGCACTAAAACCGCACTTATGTGTTCGTTGTCTACCAATGCTGCACTAAAAGCGCACTTAAAACCCTGCACTGCGTGAGTTGAGTGCTGTCGGAATTTTGAATATCAGCTGTTGATGTTTTGGTTAAAAATGAAAAAATTAGATGAACAGAAAACAAACCTAATGTGCAGCGCCCATAAGAAATTCTTCAATGATTTCCTATGTTTCTCCCGAATATCACTTTGGCTCACAAACAATTGAAAAATTTGGTCAAGTCACTTTGGGCAGCTGTGATCCAATTGACCTTATGAGACTTATGAGGAAGTGTGATTATGATGAAGTAATTCTTCTCTAAAAAGCATTTTATTCCACCAATCAAAGGAAACAATGAACTCAGCAGAAGCAAAAGGAATTCTCGGGTGTTCGGGTGTGTTGACAACGGGCGCAGCGGACGAAAAGAGTTTTATTAAGAAGAACAAACGCTGAAATCACTGGTTGGCTGTTGCGATGATACAAAAGATGATAAACTGCGCATGTTCATTCCTTGCTGAAGAACTTTACCTCAGACCAAATTATGTTGACAAGGGTAATGGCACGTAGCAAACTAAATGCATACGTGCTATACTCGCACTATCAAACCAACTTTCCGGAACTGATTCAGCATACAATCATCTGTTTGATTAAAGTCTTACAAATACAGTGTCCATTCAATTGAAACCAAATCATTGGCATTCCTCTCCCCATGTCAAATAAGAAGAAAAAATTGTTTACACACTAAACACTGAATCATAACAAGAGAGACCGATTCAAATTTAAGAGCTCCACTGTTTCTGTTTTGTATGTTTAGGGGAAAAACAGAAACTTAACTTAAAGCTCTTCCTACTGTCACCGAATAGAGAAAATAAAAAATTAAAAAAAAATCCAAAAACAACCTTACACACCCCAACGACTGCTTAACTTATGCAAATTTCGTCAATAAAATTCAATTGATAATGACTATACGAATACGTAAAGGCCACTTGTTCCAGACTTTATTCGCGCCCGAGAAAATGTTGAAGTTGCACTTTCGGCAAACTTCCGGAATCATATCAATTCCAGAAATGTTATCCAAAACAACATTGTGCATAGTCCATTTAGAAAATTGGTGGTACTTAGTACTTACAACAGCCAGATAAGCTTCACCAGGATGAGATACGTGAGAATGATGAATTGAAACATTTTCCACAACCAATCAGATTTGTCAAAATTTGAAAATTGATTCGCGTTCGGTGGCGATTTAAATGCGGAATCAGTCACACTGTCAAGGTAGATAATCGCGGGGAAAAAGGGAGAAAAATCGCAAAACGCACGTGGACGGAAAATCACTACACTACACGCTTCAGCAGATGCTAACACACTTTGCTACCGTCTCCGCCGTACCCATTAACGATGTTGTTCCTTCATTTGACATTGTCGACGGTCGCGCACTGTCAACTGTCAAGCCCTGAGAAGCTATTGTACAAGCAAACGAGTACATGGGAGAGTATGCTCTGCTCTATCGCTGCTAGGTTTTGGGTGTGTTAACTTCAAAAGCTCATAGCTAACGGAAAATAAGGTGCGCCTTCAAATTGACACCACTGTGGGATTCAAAAAATTTAATTGGTGTTCCGCTGTTGCGTGCTCTTAGGGTGCCGCATTTGACAGCTGAAAATTAGGCACTAATTTTGGTAATTGCGTTTGTGTAGGGTACTGTTCGTTTGTCCATCTCAACGAGTTCTAATTGTAAAACTGCTTTTAAGAAGTGTGAAACGGGATTTTTTGTTTTCGAATTCACTAGTCACCTCGTGATATTCTTATGGAAGAACAACAATGAAATATGTGTGCGTAGAGTTCAAGCAGAGCTGTATACTTTGAAGTACCAGTACGAGTCCAGTACCCAATACCCTGTACTTGTACTTGTACTTACAAATTTCAAGTACAATGTACTCCGTACTTAAAAATAAATAAGTACCAGTATTTACCTAAGTACTCTGTTCCAAGTACGAGTACATTTACTAGGTACTTGAATACACCCTAGTACATTTGTAAGTACTTTTAAAGTACTTACGTTTTACAAGTTTGTACTCAATTTGTAATTTTTGAACCTGCTTTTGCTAACAAATTACGGTTCCTAACGATGTTGTGGTTTTGCAAGAAAAACTAATTTATTGCTTTTTTTATTTTTTTATTTTTTGAAAGACCTAAGAAAATCAGAGTTAGCTTTCAATAAAACTAATTCCTCGAAATGCTGGTCAGACAGCGCGCTGCGTTTTGGAGTGTTAATTAGGCCAGCAAAGTAAACCAACCTTTCCACAGGGCTCGATGACGTCAAAGGAGTATTAAGTTTGATTGTTTTTTATATATCGGATATTTGTCCAATATTTTCATTCCGCTTCCTAAATGAGTATCAGTTATGTACAGTAAATATCCTTTTCCAATAAAAGCGGAATGAGAGTATTGACGAGGAACGTAGGTATGAAGGATTTGTATGTACTTGAAAATGTACTGGGGTGTATTCAAGTACCTAGTAAATGTACTTGGAATAGAGTACTTAGACAAATACTGGTACTTATTTTTTTTTGAAGTAGGGAGTACATTGTACTTGAAATTTTTAAGTACAAGTATAATTACAGGCTACTTAGTACTTTCATCGTACTGCAGTACAAATGTATTTCATTACTTTACAGGTCTGAGTTCAAGACACCGAGAGATATAATAATAACAAAAATCTATATAAAAAAGTTAAATTCCAGGGCGAAAGATTACTTAAGGCACTAAGTGACATCCACCTGCAGATGCTCAGTTTTATAGCTATATATGACTCCTCATCAGTAGTGCTTATTATACTATCAAATGGTAACCATTTGATACAGGGTGCTGTCCACCCGGACTCAAATTGCTAAACACATAAACGAGAGTACTGGGGACAAATTACCACACACGTGATCGAACTACTCGTCATTGAGAAATACACATTTACTAGTAGTATTCTCCCACACGTTATCGAGCTTCGAGTGTCGTAATTTGATATTCTCTCTTCCTTGATCGAGTGCCATTCACGTACGACAACTAGCAAGCTCACGTACGAATGGATTTTGTGTCTTTGGAAGAAAAAATGAATACGAAAATGTAACTATATGTAGGGTGACCAGAGAGCAATGATAGTTTTCCAATTGTTATGTTTCAACAGCTTGAAAAATATTCAAAAAGGTTTGCCATTTCATCATGCATCGTTTTACGCTTACCGAACGTGCGGAAATTATTAAAAAATATTATCGAAATTCCGGCTGAGTTGTAAACACGCAACGTGAATTTCGTCGAAAGGTCAGTCGTCATCATGGTTTCAGTGTGCAGGTTAACCCAGCTTATTTCGCGGATGGATTTGAGCTTACATTCGTAAAAGATTGTGCTGACGCAAGAATTGAAGCCGGACGACCATAGACAACCGTGAGTTTGCTAATTGGGTGCTAGAAATGTTGCCCGGAGATCCGGATTTTGGCCAAAACATCATCTTCTCGGACGATTCCCATTAATGAAGCGACCATAATCCACAAGTGTTCGACCACGCATCAATGCATCCACAAAGATTGACTTTTTGGTGCGGTTTATGGCATGGCGGCATTATCGGACCGAATTTCTTTCGAAATGTTACCATCAATGGTATCATGTCTAGATCGACGTTAACCGACTTTCTGTGGTCACAGCTCGACAACATCGATATATCCGAGTTATGGTTCCAACAAGACGGCGCTACATGCCTTACAAGCTATGCACCGCTCGAAGTTGTGAAGGAGAAATTTGGGGACTGGGTCATCTCACGGCGAGCGTTCATTAACTTACCCGCCACGATCATGCGATTTGACACTATTCGGGGCTACGTCAAGTCTTTAGGCTACGCTAACAAGCCAATCCCTTTGGATAAGCTCGAGGCCTACATTCGACACACTATTGCCGGAATAACGCCGCACATATTGGAATGAGCACTCAAAAATTGGAGCAACCGCTTGTCGCACTGCCAGCGAACTCGAGTCGGCCATTTGAATGATGTGCTATTCCATGTTTTATTTAAATTTTTTCCCTATCGTTCTTATCTGGTCACCCTAATATTTTTTCATATTTTATGCCCTTCTACTAACATTTTAGACTCTTTTTAGTCAACATTAAATAAAATAAACAAATTTAAAAATATTAAGTAAACGCTGGACTACATTCGGCAAAAAGTAAAGTGTGTGCACGAACATGTTTTGTCTCTTTTTTCACCATTACAAATCTGTAGTTTTCTCTCAACTTTTCAAAAAGTAATTTACTTGAAAGTTGGAGTACCCCTTAAATTTCAAGTATTGTACTTTTTGAAAGCTCAGAATGAACTGATCCATTCACAAAAAAAAATATGTATTAGTTCCTGATTTCATACTGACATGGCTGTGATGTACGCAGATTTTAAACAAACAACACTAATTTTTATCAGATTTTCAAAGTTTTGTTGTCATTGCACGTCTCATCATGGAGTCACAAATTGTATATAAATTTTCTTGGAAAGGTTTGTATTTCACAAAATAGAGGCGCAAAACTATTATATTTTACGATTATTGTTTGTGTGCTTACTATACAGATTCTGATGATGAAAATTTGGCGGTGATGCTAGAAGAAAACCCAACGCTGTGGGACACAAAGCGACGTGACTATCGGGATGCTGTTAAAAAAACAGCGCATATTAATGCAAATATCTTTGGAATTTCCCGGTAGCACACCGATGGGTATTGAAGAAAGGTTTACGGCGCTCAAAGAAAAAGTAAGAAGAGAAAAAAAAAGAAAACCTGCGTACAAGGTCTGGTTCAGGAGCGGCCACATCTAGGCCGTGGTATTTGCTGCCTAAGCTTGCGTTTCTGACTCAAACTATGCAACCACGGCACACAATATGCAGCGACCCTCAGCCCGGTCGTCCTGAGAGCACTTCGATGGGTTCGGCCAGTGAAATCTCTCCAATTCCAAATAATCCGCCTTCACCAATACCGCCGCAATTGCTTTCATTCACATCGACCCCAGGAACGGACTTGAAGTTGTTACATCTCCCTGTAAAAGAGAAATTAGGTTGAATAAAAATAAAAACATATCCAAATACTTACCGGAACATCCTCTTTCTATCTAAACAAAACAATTTAATTTATTTGAAAATTGTCAAACCAATAACCAAGATGGTGGGGATCGGGATTCGAACTTCGAATGAATATCGATTTTCGAAGAAAATTAAAAGGTGGTGCCAAGCCAGCATGGCTTAGAACCAACAATTTTAGGCAGTGGGTAAGATAGGGAGCAATAGCTTAAAACTTCCAATAAGCTATTCGGAAGAGAACCCTGATTGCCTACGATGAACAAGGCTGTGTTAGTGGGAGCGAGTGGCTGAATGTTGGTACCGTAAACAACAGAATATGAAGACATCGCAATAGGCAGAGCTAGAAGCATCACGCCACAATACAAAGTGCAGTGATTGCAACCAGTTAAGTAACAGAAATCCTCAAAAAAAGGAATACTTAAAAATTAAAATTTTTCTTGAACAAGTGAAAAAAAAAAAAAAAAAAAAACTAATAAAGACATAAATATATAACAGGAAAAAGTGCGAAAGTTAAAATTAAAAATAAAAATCATAGCAACGGTGAAATAAATCGAAAGACGAAAAGCAGCTAATATAAAAAAAAAAAAAATTAAAAATTTTGTTTGGAAGGTGAAAGAGGCGGAATACAAAAAAAAGGGGGAATAATTGAAGGACATTTCGAGAAGAAAGGGTAAGTGCTAGCAGTAAGAGTGTTACAGCGTAGCATTAAAAGATTAAAATTGAATTTAGGGTTTTAGTTGCCTTACGCTGCAGAAAAATAGCAAGGAGTCGGACGACATCCTCATACACCAAGTGAGAAAGGGGCGATCACGGCAAGAAAAAAAAATACCGTGATCGCCATATTTCTCCCCCCCCCCTTTTTTTTAACCTTCCTCACGAGAAAAAGAAGAAGAACCGGCAAAATTCGCCAAATTAACATAATGGATTATTTTTTTTGATTTAATTTAAGAAAAAAAAAAAATTTTTTTTTAAGTACCAATTAAGTAGTCAATTACCAAGGCATCTCTGTTGTATAATTTATTTAGAATGTGATAATTTAGTTTTAGTTCTATAATTTATTCAATTGTTTATTGTATTGTTCTCACTGTCATACTTAGTGTCCATATCTACGTTTCTATTTGCTTAGAAAAAAAAAAAAAAAAAAAAAACTAATATCGATTTTCTAAAAAGGCAGCATAGTTCATAAAAGGCAGCAAAATAGTTGCGATACCCTTAATTTGAGCTCAGATTAGGTAGGTGCATAGAAGTACATATTCATACATCCATCTCAGGTCTCAGGAGAAGGGATATTAGTTTTCTTTTTTTTCTAAAACAAAAAAAAAATAATAAAAATAAAATACCTAACTAAATAAATCAATTTGTATTAATATATATACCTATATATTATTGTATTGTATATATATATTTACACATTTCCATACATCGTTATACATAATAAACATTTATATACATTTATACACACATACATACATTTATATCCATACGTATATTTAAGTACCTCTAAGCAATATTGTGGAGCCTGAGAGTATGCCATAAATGTAAGGCAAAATATTAAAAAAAATAAACAGAAAAAGAAGTATTGTTTCCGTAGCATACCAATAGGCGCTACTATGGGCTACTAAAAAGATTTTCAGAGAGTGTCATAGGTAAGCAGATTTCGGCTGGAGATGAAGTGAGTGGATTAGACGATGCCCGCTCATTGGGGAAATCCTGAAGTCGGCCACCGGATTTCCAGGTTGGGAGGGAAATGGCCAGCGCTGAGCAACACCGCAGCGCCCCTCAGCATCGTAAGTTCCGTCCGTTTTAAAGGTTTGTATTTTGAATTGGCATGATTTATGTTTTTTTGTTGTAGTAGGTCCTGTCAAGGAGTGAGGACAAGAACCAGCCCCATCCGGCGAGCCTAGCCGTGCCTCGCAAGCATGCCACGCTCCTCACTCCGAGACATCCTTTCCGTTCCTTTTCATTTCCTTTCCCAGTCCGGTCCACATCCTAGTTTCCTGTCATCTTCTCATCTCCAACGCCCTCTATAATCCCATATTTATATTTAAACCATTTTCTTCCTACCTTACTTTCTTCCTATCTTCAACCCTCTATCTACCTAATACACCTATTATTATTATAACAAAAATGGCGCCCAACGTTTGTTCTTGTCAAATGTCCGTCCTAGTCGTCCATCCGTAGATGTTGCGGTTGCCATCATCAAGGGACCCGTAAGTCTTCAAGTGGCAGTCAGTTGACATACCAACTTGAATTGCGACGGGTGACATTGATGATGACCACAGGAACGACTCAAACTCAAACTTGTAGTCCTACGTTGTTTTTTTTTTTTTTGTACTCTTTTCTTTTAAATGTGCATTTCACTTTCCTATCATAGTTTCAATTTTCCTTTCAATTCGTATTGTGTTTGTATACGGTTACAGTGACCTTGTCTCAATGTCGTGATTGCATGCACTTGTAGCACTGTTCCGTCCTTATATCTTAGCTTCCTCACGTACATACTGTTCAAATTGTTTCAAGTCTTCTAGCAGAGGCCTCCAGGCTGGTCTGGAATTGCGGGAACAATGTAGACAGTATATCTGTATATGTCTCGTATAGTGTCCAGTCCAAATTTTTTTTTACTCGTTTTTTTTTTACCTTGCTGAGGGATAACATCACGTCCGTCCGCAGTCTAAATTTCCGGAACATCGTCATCAGCCTGAAACATCATCGTAACCGCCGAGGAAAGCTTCCTAAGACACTCCCATGTTAGAAGAAAGAAAATTCGATTATATATTCCATTTATTTTTATTTATTCATTCGTTAATATTTATTAATCATTCATTAATTGTGTTTTTTTTTGTTTTATTTATTTGTTTATTTATTTATTTATCTAATTAATTATTTATTCATTACTCTATTTATTTATTTATTTATTTATTTATAGAATGTGATATATATATATAAGTACCTATATTTGTTTGTTTACATAGTACAATTTACCCTTTTTGGCTTTGAAACAGAGACTTAATTGAATGTTGCACATGCTTTACTAATTTTTTTATTTCTTTACTGTACGTAATTTACTTGTTAAATTTTTTTCTTTGCAATTGAGTAAGAAAAATTGGTATTATACTATCGCCATACATATCATTGTTAGCACGAAACCTTTTGACTCCTTTAATACCTGCTTGTTTATAATTAATTTTCATTATCTCCGAGATTTTGGTTGGTAGTTGTTGGTAGTACCTTTCTTAAAATGGATGAGTCTGAAAAAGAGAGACAAAAGATGAGAAGGAGCAGCGAATTCGAACAAAATCGTAGGCTTACTCGAGCACAGGTTTCCCATAAGGCGACAGGTACAATACCAAAAGTACAGCACAGTCCCCCAGGTGGTAGAGTGCCACCAGCAACATTAACAGCACCATCCATAAACATAGAGCGTAATACTCTCGCTGTCCCACTGCAACAAATTCCAGCAGTTGCAACAAATTATCCTCCATTAGCCAGCTCGTTCTCACAGTTCCCACCCCCTTCCATACCTCTCAGCCATAGTGGCTTGAGCGATTCCATAGACCCACAATCTTGTAATAGCCTTAGACAGCAAAGAGCCGTAGAGATAGAAACCCTCAGTCAAAGCACTAGGTCCGATGCCACGCTATTAGAAGAGCAGCAACGTGTTAACAATACGCAAGATGACGACACAAACAAAAACAGTCTACCTTCAGACATCAGGGCTTATGTTAACCTGGCAGTGGTAAATGCTTACTCTTCATACAACGAGTCCCTAAAAGAAGAAATCGCAAACCCGATGAAAGAAGAAATGAGAAGAAGCTTCCTCGAGTTTACTAAAAGTATAAACGAGCTTATCCAACCACTGCTTAGGCAAATAAAAGTTGATGCAATCCAGAATCCTAAACAAGGTCCTCAACAATTAGAGAAACAATACCCTGCACCCAAACAAGCATCAGCATCTAATCATTCGGAACAGTATCGTTCACAAATAAATTTGAATTCCCACCTAGATCCAACCTCGGAACCATTTCATCCAAGAGAAACTCACTTCCCAGGTTCCAGTGACCAAGAGATAAACCACCAGAGACAACAAACACCTCCTATACAAACTCTGGGGATGGTTCAGAGCCCTCCGCAGCACACAAGCAATCCAAGGTACCGAACCAATATAAGAGGCCCGATAAAAATCGACAAGTGGGGCATTTACTTTGAAGGAAACCCGGATTCGCTAACTGTGGAGGACTTCATTTTTCGGCTGGAAACTCTTCAACGCCAGTACGAGTGTCCATGGTCTGAGATTTTGCGCGATTTCCACATCCTCCTCTCCGGTACGGCATACGAATGGTATTGGCAATTTAAAAGAGCTAACTACTATTCGGATTGGCCATCTCTGTGTGATGCACTCATGCGTCAATTCCGCAATGCGAAGTCAGACTTCGAAATAATGAGAGACCTTATGGACCGCAGGCAAGGTACCGGAGAGTCAACTGACGAATTTTTCGCAGCGATCGCCAAACTCAGATCACAAATGACCATTCAACCCCCAGAATTTGAAATAGTAAAAGTAATCAAGAGGAATTTAAACTTAAGAATTGGAAAGTTGGTTTATCCCATGGCAATTTTTACATTAGACCAACTGAGATACGCTTGTAAAGATGCAGAGAATGCCTTTCCGATCCGGGATAGAAATCCAAACAGAAATAATTTAAGTGGCCTAGTTTACTTAAATCCGGAAGATGAAACGGTAGAGATCAGGGAGATGGCAGCTATGCAGTATGGTGAACCGAGGCCGAAGCCGTCAAGAAGTTTTGCAGAGCCAAAAAAATTGTTTTGCTGGAACTGCAAGGCCGAGGGTCACACCTTCATGGACTGTCCATCTAGCAGTAGAAATATCTTCTGCTACCGGTGTGGGCAAGAGGGAGTGATAACTCCTAAATGTCGGAGGTGCAACCCGGAAAACAGCCAGAGGAACGTGATGTCAACGGGGAAGTCGCGTTCGACGCAATTCCCCGAATAAAGAATCAAGGATGTGTCATCATCCAGATAGAGGAAGACATAGAAGGAAATGCGGGGCAGGTTAAAATACTAAAGAGGGACCCAGAAATAAAAGAAGTTGAAGAGCCAAAGAAATTGGATATAAAACCCCTGCACATAAGATTAAAGGAGTACATTAAAGCAAAACATAGAATAATAGGTGGTAAAGGGATAATAACTAATAGAATTTTAAAAGCTAGGCAGCGATATACAAATAGAAAGATGGTCAGGAGGGCAATAGCATCAACTATAGTCGACACATCCTCTGATCCAAGGCCTTATGCGAGAGTAAAAATTGGAGAAAGGGCAATGTTAGGTCTACTGGATAGCGGGAAAAATTGTGAACAGGTAGTCAAAAATATAGGTTTACCATTTAGTTCATTTAATAGTGCTGGCGTAAAAACTGCCGATGGGAAGAACCAAGCCATTATCGGTAGAATCACTGCACCAGTACAGTATAAAGGTGCGACAAGGACGGTAACCTTTTTTCTAGTCCCGAGTCTCGACTAGGAGTTGTACCTAGGGGTTGATTTTTGGAAGACTTTCGAAATAGCGCCTGAAATGATAGGTTCGATTACACTAACAGGTAATATGAATAATACAGATACTCACCAGTTATCAGTAAAAGACCAGTCCAGACTAGAGGCAGTCAAAACAAAATTTCGCTGTTTCACCCAGCATGGTCTCGGAAAAACATCGTTGGAGGAGCATGTCATCGACACCGGGGAGTCGGAACCTGTAAAGCAACGTCACTACCCTGTTTCCCCAGCCATACAAGGTCTACTGTATGCGGAGATAGACCGGATGATAAGTCTCGGCGTTATCGAGGAGAGTGAGAGTCCGTGGAGTTCGCCCGTTGTACTCATACGAAAACCTGGTAAAAATCGACTTTGCCTGGATTCTCGTAAAGTCAACGAGCTTACGAAAAAAGACGCTTACCCTCTCCCCCATATCGACGGGCTTCTCAGTCGGTTACAGGACACTTACTATATCAGTAGTGTCGATTTAAAAGATGCTTTCTGGCAGATACCGCTGGAGAAACAGAGTAGGGAGAAAACTGCTTTTACGATTCCGGGGAGACCCTTATACCAGTTTACTGTCATGCCCTTCGGGTTGTGCAATGCGGCCCAAAGGATGTGTAGGTTAATGGATAAGGTCATCCCATCGCGTTTAAGAGAAAGAGTCTTCGTCTATCTCGATGACTTGCTTATTGTATCTCCAGACTTCGAGACTCATCTCGCATTGCTCGAGGAGGTCGCGCGGTGCTTGCGGAAAGCGGACCTCACCATTAACTTGACTAAGTCAAAGTTCTGCTTCAAGGAACTTCGCTACCTAGGCTACATAGTCGGTGGTGGAATGCTTAAGACCGATCCGGCCAAGGTCGAAGCGGTCGTTGATCTACCCGTTCCGAAAACCCGAAAGCAAGTACGCAGTCTACTCGGCCTCGCTGGGTGGTACAGACGCTTTATCAGGGATTTTTCTAGCCTGACTGCCCCCTTAACTGAAACCCTGAAGAAAACGAAAGAACCTTTCTTGATGACTGATGAGGCGCTGAAAGCCTTCGAAGCACTTAAGACTGCATTATCAACCACCCCAGTACTCATCCACCCCGATTTTTCCAGGAGATTTTTCATCCAGTGCGACGCTTCTGATTTGGGAATAGGTGCAGTCTTGTTCCAAATTAACGAAGCTAAAGAAGAATGCCCGATCGCGTACTTCTCTCAGAAGTTAAATTCATGTAGACGCAATTATAGTGTGACAGAGAAAGAATGTTTAGCAGCGGTATTGGCCATTCAGAAATTCAGACCCTACGTGGAAGGTATGTCGTTTACCATTATTACCGACCATTCCAGTCTAAGGTGGCTGATGAGCCTCAAGAACCTCTCCGGCAGGCTTGGAAGATGGAGTCTGGAGCTGCAGAAATATACCTTCGAAATCGAACACCGGAAAGGTTCGCTAAACATTGTGCCAGATACTCTGTCCCGTGCACATATCGACAGCCTCGAAATGGAAGACATTGTTCCGCTTGTGGACTTAAATTCCGAAGCGTTCAAATCGGATGAGTATTTAGAGCTAATAAAAACAATCCGACAACACCAAGAGGAATTGCCAGACCTCAAAATAGAAGAAGATTATGTGTATAAACGGTCGCTGCCACCGTACGGAGATGAGTCGACGGTTGAACACAACTGGAAATTATGGATCCCGTCACATCTCACAGAGGAGTTGATTTCAAGAGCACACAATCCTCCGCAAGCTTCGCATGGTGGTGTTGCAAAAACATTACACAGGGTTAAGCAATTCTTTTATTGGCCAAATATGACAGTCCAAATTCGTCGTTATGTGTCCAATTGCGTTACATGTAAACTATGTAAACCATCCAACTTCATGCAACGTCCGCCAATGTCAACAAATTTTTGTACTGATCGTCCATTTCAGAAACTATATATAGATTTCTTGGGACCATACCCCAGATCAAGATCCGGAAAAAGATTTATATTTGTGGTCCTCGATCATTTGTCAAAGTTTGTGTTATTGAAAGCGCTTAGAAATGCAAATTTGTCCAGTGTTGTCCAGTTTTTACAGAATGTTTTTAACATGTTCAGTGTACCACAAGTAATACACTCGGACAATGGTAAGCAGTTCTTGGCAAAAGATTTCCAAAATCTTCTGACACAACTGCAAATTCGACACCTGAGAACCGCCAATTACTCGCCTCAATCGAATGCGTCTGAAAGAGTGAATAGATCTATAATCACGGCCATAAGATCTTACATAACGACTGACCATCGTGATTGGGATCTTCACTTAAGTGACATAGCCGGATCGTTGAGGAGTTCTGTGCATAGTTCAATCGGTGTGTCACCATACTTTGCCTTGTTTGGCATAAATATGATGACACACGGAAGCTGCTACGAACTGGCTCAACGACTCAATGCTGTGGAGGACTAACAACCCTCTCAAGACAAAAACGATTGCAGTGCTTGAGAAATAAAATTAAACAGAACATTAAGAAATCCTATGAAAGGAGCGCTAAAACTTACAACACGAGAACACGCATAGTACGATATATACCTGGCCAAGAGGTATACCGAAGAAATTTTGTTTTAAGTGACACGTCCAAGTACTTATCGTCTAAATTGTGTCCAAAATATGTTAAATGCCGTGTAGTAAGAGCAATTGGTCGGAACTTGTATGAGCTGGAAAATCTAGTTGGAACAGAAATCGGAGTTTATCACGCGAAGGACATGAAACAGTGACAGCAACGTAAAGTTACAAAAAAAGAACCATCTTTGTAGTCATAAAATTATAATTATTAACAAATTTATTTATTTATTTATATAGAATCAGAGACTATAGACTGTATTAGGATTAAGTATTTATTTATTCGTGTATGTAATTGTACAGGATTTATTTATTTTTTTTCTATATATATTTATTTTTTTTATACATATTTATTTATTCATAGATTTATTTATTTATACATTTATTTATTTACATATTTATTCTTTTTTTTATATATTTATTTATTCATAGATTTATTTATTTATACATTTGTTTGTTTACACCTTTATTTATTTAAATGTTAATTTATTTAATTATTTATCTATATTACTATTGACTTAAACTTAGAAATTTATTTATTGTGATACTTTTTATGTATTCAATATATGTATGTGCACGTATGTATATAACATATTTCCTTCTGTATGTACTTACGTTGCTATCAGACCAAGAACTCGCACAGCTGTTTTGGGAAAGTTCATTACCCTAACGCACATAGGCAGAAATGAACATACATATGTATGTACACATGTTGATCAATAATTTTCATGCCCGGCTGATCATAGCGTGGGGTTCTTCACCACGTCCAATTGTTCCAATCCAGGTAGCTGTCCTCTGTCATTTCCGTCGTGAGCACTCTGTAAAGTCCAGAGTTTTGTTACATCTCCCTGTAAAAGAGAAATTAGGTTGAATAAAAATAAAAACATATCCAAATACTTACCGGAACATCCTCTTTCTATCTAAACAAAACAATTTAATTTATTTGAAAATTGTCAAACCAATAACCAAGATGGTGGGGATCGGGATTCGAACTTCGAATGAATATCGATTTTCGAAGAAAATTAAAAGGTGGTGCCAAGCCAGCATGGCTTAGAACCAACAATTTTAGGCAGTGGGTAAGGTAGGGAGCAATAGCTTAAAACTTCCAATAAGCTATTCGGAAGAGAACCCTGATTGCCTACGATGAACAAGGCTGTGTTAGTGGGAGCGAGTGGCTGAATGTTGGTACCGTAAACAACAGAATATGAAGACATCGCAATAGGCAGAGCTAGAAGCATCACGCCACAATACAAAGTGCAGTGATTGCAACCAGTTAAGTAACAGAAATCCTCAAAAAAAGGAATACTTAAAAATTAAAATTTTTCTTGAACAAGTGAAAAAAAAAAAAAAAAAAAACTAATAAAGACATAAATATATAACAGGAAAAAGTGCGAAAGTTAAAATTAAAAATAAAAATCATAGCAAAGGTGAAATAAATCGAAAGACGAAAAGCAGCTAATATAAAAAAAAAAAAAATTAAAAATTTTGTTTGGAAGGTGAAAGAGGCGGAATACAAAAAAAAGGGGGAATAATTGAAGGACATTTCGAGAAGAAAGGGTAAGTGCTAGCAGTAAGAGTGTTACAGCGTAGCATTAAAAGATTAAAATTGAATTTAGGGTTTTAGTTGCCTTACGCTGCAGAAAAATAGCAAGGAGTCGGACGACATCCTCATACACCAAGTGAGAAAGGGGCGATCACGGCAAGAAAAAAAAATACCGCGATCGCCATATTTCTCCCCCCCCCCCCTTTTTTTTAACCTTCCTCACGAGAAAAAGAAGAAGAACCGGCAAAATTCGCCAAATTAACATAATGGATTTTTTTTTTTGATTTAATTTAAGAAAAAAAAAAATTTTTTTTTAAGTACCAATTAAGTAGTCAATTACCAAGGCATCTCTGTTGTATAATTTATTTAGAATGTGATAATTTAGTTTTAGTTATATAATTTATTCAATTGTTTATTGTATTGTTCTCACTGTCATACTTAGTGTCCATATCTACGTTTCTATTTGCTTAGAAAAAAAAAAAAAAAAAAAAAAAAAAAAAACTAATATCGATTTTCTAAAAAGGCAGCATAATTCATAAAAGGCAGCAAAATAGTTGCGATACCCTTAATTTGAGCTCAGATTAGGTAGGTGCATAGAAGTACATATTCATACATCCATCTCAGGTCTCAGGAGAAGGGATATTAGTTTTCTTTTTTTTCTAAAACAAAAAAAAAATAATAATAAAAATAAAATACCTAACTAAATACATCAATTTGTATTAATATATATACCTATATATTATTGTATTGTATATATATATTTACACATTTCCATACATCGTTATACATAATAAACATTTATATACATTTATACACACATACATACATTTATATCCATACGTATATTTAAGTACCTCTAAGCAATATTGTGGAGCCTGAGAGTATGCCATAAATGTAAGGCAAAATATAAAAAAAAATAAACAGAAAAAGAAGTATTGTTTCCGTAGCATACCAATAGGCGCTACTATGGGCTACTAAAAAGATTTTCAGAGAGTGTCATAGGTAAGCAGATTTCGGCTGGAGATGATGTGAGTAGATTAGACGATGCCCGCTCATTGGGGAAATCCTGAAGTCGGCCACCGGATTTCCAGGTTGGGAGGGAAATGGCCAGCGCTGAGCAACACCGCAGCGCCCCTCAGCATCGTAAGTTCCGTCCGTTTTAAAGGTTTGTATTTTGAATTGGCATGATTTATGTTTTTTTGTTGTAGTAGGTCCTGTCAAGGAGTGAGGACAAGAACCAGCCCCATCCGGCGAGCCTAGCCGTGCCTCGCAAGCATGCCACGCTCCTCACTCCGAGACATCCTTTCCGTTCCTTTTCATTTCCTTTCCCAGTCCGGTCCACATCCTAGTTTCCTGTCATCTTCTCATCTCCAACGCCCTCTATAATCCCATATTTATATTTAAACCATTTTCTTCCTACCTTCCTTTCTTCCTATCTTCAACCCTCTATCTACCTAATACACCTATTATTATTATAACAAAGTGTCCCCCTCGCGCATTGAAAGCCACCCAAACGTTGCGGGCAGAGTTCTTTGAAAAAGGATTGGACGCGCTTGCGAGAATTGGCGACAGTGCGGCCAAGATTACTACGCAACCACAGCCGCCTGCTTCACAAACAGTTCCGGAGAAGAAAAAATCAAGCCACTTTAAATTGCTTGAATTCATTGGGGAAGAGTGTGAGTTGATGGAACTTGAGGAGAGAAACAATCTTCTCCACGATATACTGGAGGTATTTTGGAAATACAAATTGAAGCAGAACTAAATTCTTCTTCAATTTGTACCTACGCCACCAACAATAAACCAAACGAGAAATGCAAATGGTTACGATGGTTTTTGGTTTTCAGGATCTACCACAAATATGTAAATAATAATAATATAATAATAATAAACTATGTATTGCTTAGTTGTTGAACAGTTTTTATTGAAACAGTGGCTATTAATAATTTCTGTTAATCCAGTTTGCTGGATTGCTGCAAATGAAGTATTTCTTGCTCCAAGGCGCAATGTAGAGGGAATACCAGTGAGTTGGGAAGTTTGCGCTCTCCAAGCTCCATTTATCCAAATGCCCTTATCACTTTGTCTATCGACAAACGAAGCGGGAGCATATAAATGTTTGCTGCTCTCACAAAGCATATTGTGTAAGACAACAGTTGCTTTAATGATCTTGTCAATTGTTTTTGGTTCTGCTGTTATAGTTTGATTCAATATTCTCCATCTAGCAGCTAGAATACCAAAGCATTTTCCACCACTCGACGTCCGCTAGATAGCCTCTTATTGTACTCGTATTTGTCAGTATCTAAGAATCTTCCACTGTAAGGAGTGAGTAAATACAGTTTGAGAGGAAATGCTTCGTCGCCAAGCAGGAAGTACGGAACATTTGTGTTTTCTAAGGTAACAAGAATTTATGAATATATATTTCTCATTGACAGTTAAAGTACATACCTCCCGGCAAAGGTGCTGGACTGGGGAAGTTCATATTACCATTCTCAAGCGAAACGCCTAATGTGCTATTCGTAAGTATGCCACCATCGCTTTGTGTTCCATATGCTACGATGTCGACGTAGGAAAATTTGTATTGTGCATCACTTACAGCAAGCAAAACAATGCTATAGTTTTTTTTGTAATTAAAATACTACGATCCGCTATTTATGGGTGCTTGAATCGTGATGTGTTTTCCATCAATTCCTCCTACGCAATGCGGGAAATTCCATAAATGGAAAAATTCATTCTCGATGAGTTCCCAATCCGCTGCTGACTTTGAAGGTACATACATAAAGAGGCATCAATATGGTCCACAGAACATCACAAACTTCCAGGATAATTGCTTGAACGTTTGATTTGCCTATGCGAAAGGCAAATGCTAGCGAGTTTTCGTGTGAGCATCGATTACATCGACAATTTGAATGATGTTCATGACATCGTTTGTTAGTTTTTCTAGCTGTTTCAATTGTTTAAGCTAAAAGAAAACTAAATTAAGCACTTAACTTCTACATATCTAAACTCATTGCTTACTTGATTAGAACACATTTTTATTGTTCACAAAACATTTTACTGTTTTTTTTTCAAATAAAATTCTTGTTTTTATGCTTTCTACAAGCTTTCAAATGTAAAAAAAATAGCTTTTTTGGGTCAGCTTTTGACTACCAGGAGGCAGATGCGTATGTGTGTGAGCCTTCACTTTTTCACTTTTTGACTTTTTTTCAGAAAATACGAGTTCATACATAACAACTTATTTTAAATTTGTCACAGGAATTTTTTTTTTGTCAAAGGGCTGCTAACAACTGTCAAAAATTAGTTGTAGTAGACTTTTACTATTACAATTGTTGTTTCCATTTGATACGTCATTTATCGTGTGCTATTCAGGTAGCTCAGCAAAAAAGGAAACGCACTAAGTTCAATAAAACATCTTTATGTGTGGACTGTATGACCGCACAGCTCAGAATGATAAAAACGTATAATAATAAATGTGGCTCTCACAAGATTTTATACGATACAGTAGTACATACATATGTAGGTCGCCGGTTCCGTTGACATCGTGTACAAACGGTGAGTAGACAATCGAATGTCATCGACTGCTTTTATTTGTGTGTCATTCTTTGCGACTCGTGAAGTAGTTTTTCGGCTGCTCTTAGGTTTGCTCTGCAAATGGGGTTTATGGCCCCACCTGGGTGTCGTTTGTTCCTTGGGATTTTCGCGCACTGCTGTTTTGTTGCTATGTAGATTGTAGGCTGCTCAATTGCCGCTGTATGCATGATAATCTTTTTTTTTAAGTCGATTCTAGGCATGTACCAAAGCCATTCGATCACGGATGGAATCTGCTCGCTCGATAACGTGAGCGGTAATTTGCCCCCTGATCAAGAGACAATACTAGCAACGCTATTAATGCTGCAGCCAAGGATCTTCCCGTATAGAGTCATAAGTGATGTCAAACAAATTTAATGCTGTATTTGGGCTACTTCTAAAAGGTTTTTCATTAGATGCATTCTACTTTTCTAAAAGGGATTCTTTGTATTCAAGCATATGGTAACAGCTGTTCTACATTGTTACCATTTAATGATGCAAATGTATGTATGCGCCTCAACAACGTTTATAAATCATCCAAATTGTTTGTTAAATTTCACAGTCTGTAGTCGTGACGTTGCGTGCGTTAGCTCCAATTTTCGTCTGTAATAATTGTCCCATTAAATAAACAATTGAGCGTTTAGTGAAGAAATTCGAATCGGCCTATTCACTTCATAATGTTGCTATGCCAGTAAAACAGCGGAATGCCAGAAGTGAATTAAATATGACTATTCGCTGTTAATAAAGATCGATTACACCCCGTTTTAAAGTGCTGGACAACTCTCCAACGTCCCTATATCATATTTGGCTATACATCCTTCAAGATCCTAAGGACCCAAGACCTAAAGTCAAATGACCATCGTGCAAGTTATTACATACAAACCTGATGAATCAGCAATAAATATGCGGCGGATATGGATCCAATATCTGTTCGGCATATGCCAAATTTGTATAAATACAGTCCATGGAAACCTCTATCGTGGTTTGCGCTCAAAGCAAGGAGGTGATATTCGTTATGATTAACCTGTTTACGTCCATAGTAAAATCATCATACTTGTTAAAATTCTAAAATATGTTTAGTGATCAACTATTAAGGAATAGTTTTAATAGATGAAAAAGAAAAAAAATACACAATTTCAAAGGACATTTTGCGGGTTTACTTTTTATATCGGGTTTTCCATTAAGGACTATACATTTTTATTTTGGTAATGATGTAATGTTCTGAACCATGACTAAATGATAGACATTGACAATAATAGACTTGTTGCACTCACGTAAAAAGGTAATCGATTGACATTTGGTGACATTGAGTTCTAGGCAGTTCTTGATGCACCAGGTGGAAAAACTATTTAGATCTATTTAAAGGAGGCTGGAGTCGTGTTGTGAGGAGATGGGTTTAAAAAATTTGGTATCGTCAGCATAGGCAGAAAGTGTTGAGTGGAGAATGACCCTTTCAAGATCGTTAATGGTTAGGATGAAGAGAAGTAGACCTAGGTGACTACCTTGAGGAACACCTGAAGTGACCAAGAAAGGGGCCGATAGGACAGACCTGAAACGAACACTATAAAAACGATTATCCAGGTAAGAAGATATCCATTTTAGCAAAATGGGTTCAAAGCCCAGGACGGACAATTTGAACAGGATTATTATATGAGATATCTTGTCAAAATCCTTACTGAAATCAGTTATTATAACGTCAACATCTTTACCACCTTCTAAGGCTGAGAGAACAGAAGACACGAATTTTACGAGGTTAGTGGTAGTTGATCTACCCTTCAGAAAGCCGTGTTGATTGGAGGAAATAAAAGATTTACACTGGAAGCTTAAGGCTGCATGAAAAATGCTTTCGAGGAGTTTGGGTATATGAGAAAGTTTAGCTATAGGGCGGTAATTAGTGACTTCGCTCTTTAATCCCTTTTTGTGTATCGGTGTTATGAAAGAAGACTTCCTATCTGTGGAAATTCACCTTGAGAGAGCGATAATCGGAAGAGATTTGCAAGGGGCGGGAAAGAGTTGAGGAACACTTTTTAAGAAATATGGATGGAAGGCCATCTGGGCCGGGTAAGTATTCATCATTAAGTTGTTGTAATTTATTTTCTATTACTGTATGATCAAATCTTTGAGAAAAAGAGGGGCCGATGGGTAAGTTAGGTAGGTATTTGAAATAAGAGGGATCCGGTACGAATGAATTATCGACAAAAGATTGGTTAAAGAAAGCAGCAAAAAAGTTGGATATGGTATGCGGATCGGTTGATGATATTGTGATAACCACTCAAATGTGAGCAGCGACATCTAGCAGAAAATGTCGAAACTCGAAGACTAGAAGATTTCGATACTGGATTAGCAAAGTCTCGACTGGAGAGTGGAATCGAATTTTCTAGCAAATTGGAAATTGTATGGGACGCTGGATGGCGAGGATTGTTCTCGAAGTATGTCATTCGAGTATAAATACCAGCATCCCCAAGGTATGCAGATCAGTTCTAAAGTGTAATTTGAAGTGTTAATTAGGAGAAGTGATTAAGTGGTTTAAGTAAAAGATAAGAAAAGTATAAGTGGTTGAGAAATTGGATTGTATTGAGAGAAAGAATTAAATAGTGAATTTTAACTGTACTGAATAAAGGGATTTGTATTGAAAAGAATAAGTTCTATTATTTGTACCCACACAAACATTTTACATTGGTGTCAGAAGTGGGATGGCCGGGAAAAGAACCCTTGCTGAAGCACTTGCCTTCGCTCTGGCGATGGAAGCAGCCAATCAGGCTTCCAGGGGAACACATTTCGTCAGGGAAGTAGCATCTGCCGAATGTTCCTGCACAATATGTTTTTGTATGAGAGGGATGGAGGGAAACCGTCAGATTTTTTTTGTAGTTAACGAATTGGTAGAAAGACTTAGGATCATTTATAAGCCTTGAATGTGCACTATCAAGGTATCGCTGATAGAAAAACTTATAGAGCTGGGCGAATTGAAGGTATGACCCGAGATAGTTTGAATAGTCAGCAAAAGAGTTGGATCGGAGGAAACTGCCCATAATTTGTTTCTCTTGTTACGTAAAGAGCGAAGTTTACGATTATACCACGGGGGGCTCGTAGAAGGGGTTCTATTGCGCGAAAAAGGACATAGAGAGAAATAGAATTGAATACTTCTCTGTAGAAAATAGAGAGCACTTTTTAGGGGCATATCGGTGAAATCAAAAGAACACTTACTAAGATATGCGTTAATTTTACGGAAATTCGCTTTATGAAAGTCGCAAGAAGAGGTGGCTGCAGATGGGGTGGGGTGGATAGGAGAGTGGTGGAAATTCAATTCAATTTATTACAATATACAATTTGGACATTAAGACATTGTCTCTTATAGTACTGAGTAATAATATTTAGTAACTGTACGTTAAGAGCGTTTTCCTAACGTCAACTTGGGATCTCTACTGCAAAAAAAGTAGTTGGATCTTCGTTGAGATGGTTCGATATGAACTTAGCGAGCGGAGCGAAAAATAAAAGATACTGTCTTCCTTGCGAGTTGGTGAACAATTAAACTTTATTTTAACTAACTGACCGGTAAACGGTCATATTCAATACAAGTAACACGTTATAATTTTCGTAACAATAAAAAATATGGTGGCTGCCACTGCAAGTGGCGCCAAATTCAAATCTGTTATAATTTGTACAAAGTGTTATAAAAATTAAAGAATGTATCTATTGTAGATAACAGATTATTCAATTACTTTATTGAAATCGCATAGAATAGAATAATAGATTATACGAGTAGTTCAATGTTTGTTAATATTCTTGAGATCCAACATTCCGCCCCCTTTGAAAGCATCTGCTTTCAAGAGTCTAACACGGTAGCGGTGCAAGTCTTCGAATGTGACGTCTGATAGTTGCTTTAGCTGTTTTCACATCTGCGACTCGGACTTTACCATCAGAGCCTTTGACGACTGCTGCTATCCTTCCCATTAGCCATCTTTGGGGTGGTACGTTGTCTTCGTGAATAAGCACTAAGTCGCCAATTTTTAAGTTGTGGCTAGGCGATGTCCATTTTCCTCTGCCTTGTAGCTCATGCAGGTATTCCACAGACCACCTGCGCCAGAAATGGGTTTTGACTGCGTTGATTCGGCGCAACCAGTCGATGTAGCTTATTTCCGGAACTTCAATAGCTGGTTCTATGATGGTTTTCAGAGACGACCCTATCAATAGATGTGCGGGCGTAAGAGCTTCCAGCTCGTTAGGGTCGGATGACATCGGGGTGATAGGTCTAGAGTTCATCACGGCTTCAATCTCGACAAGTGCCGTAGAAAGCTCCTCAAACGTCAGCCTTGCTCCACCTAAACTTCGCTGCAGATGACCCTTTGCGACCTTAACGGCTGCTTCCCAGATTCCGCCAAAGTGAGGTGCCCTGTGGGGTATAAAATGAAAATTTATGCCAACATTAGTACAAAATAATTGCAAGATTTCTTGGGAACATTTTCTAAAGAACATATTGCGAAATTCTTTTAATTTGGACTGTGATCCCACAAAATTGGTCGCGTTGTCGCAATGTATATCTCTGGGCAAACCTCTACGACCAATCATCCTTTTCAAAGCTGCAATAAATGCCTCGGCCGACAAATCAGAAACAACTTCTAAGTGAACAGCTTTTGACGAGAAACAGACAAACACTGCAACATAGCATTTGTAGGGCACCTTGCCCCTGATCTTTAGATACGTATAGATAGGTCCGCAAAAATCTACTCCACAGCACAAGAAAGGCCGCGATGGAGTCAACCTCTCTTTCGGCAAATCGCCCATGATTTGGTCCAGCAGTTTGGGTCGATATCTAACGCAGTGAATACACTGCCTTACCGTATGTCGCGCGACTTCTCGAGCATTGATTATCCAAAACTGTTGTCTCAGCAAAGCAACCAAAGCTCTTGGTCCAGCATGGTAATTAGATAAGTGTAGGTGTCGGACTAAGGTTTTTGTGAATGGATGGTTTTTTGGTAACAACAGAGGATGTTTACATTCCTCCGGAATCTCCGCATGTTTTAGCCGTCCTCCAACTTTCAGTAATACGAGACCATGTGTCTCCTGCAAGAAGGGATTCAACCACTTAATAGATCTTTTAATAGAACGATTGTTTTTGATTGCATCAATTTTTTCAGTAAACGAGTCTGATTGTATAATTTGAATGATTTGCAATAAAGCATTCTCTATCTCCGCAACCGTTAAAAATGGATCCATTTCAGATGACTGCTTTTTTAACCGATGACAAAATCTTATTACATAGGCTAATATTCGAAGGATTTTGGAATAGGAACTACAACGCTCGACTATTCCGCATACGAAATTGCGTTCTGATTTTTTACTGATGAGTACTGTTTTTCTTTTTTCTAATGAGGTTTCCTCTGAAGAAAGTGGGATCTCTATTCTTGACGGCCAATTTCCTTCGCTCTGCAATAAAAACCGTGGACCATTGAACCAGATCGAGCCTTTCAACTCCTGAATATTGCATCCTCTTGATACGATGTCAGCCGGATTCTCCTGTGTAGGAACGTGGCGCCAGATAACTCCTCGTGTTTTTGCTTGGATTTCAGCAACCCGGTTACCAACAAATGTCAATTGTCAATTTTGATGAGTGAGTAGAAATCCAATGAAGAACAATTGCAGCATCCATCCAAAAGTAAACTTCTAACTGGCCACCTTTAAAAATGCCTTGAATTTTTTCCCACAATTTTGATAATAGGTGAGCTGCACACAGCTCTAACCGAGGAAGTTGTCTTCTATTTATAGGAGACACTCGAGACTTTGATACCAAAAGCCTTACTTGTGTAGACCCTGCACTATCAACTGCTCTGAGATATATACAGCAACCATATGCGTGCATAGATGCATCAGCGAACCCATGGATTTGATAACTGTGCCTCCTTGCGATTAAGGCAAATCTGCACAGAGTTTAAATCGACCATAAACTGCTCCCATTCGGTTTCGATGCTTTGTGGAAGAGCTGCATCGCAGTCAATTTTTTCGATCCATAATCGTTGAAGGATTATCTTTGCTTTAATTATGATTGGACTAAGTAGGCCTAATGGATCGAAGAGCGACGACGAAAGTGAAAGGATAGATCGTTTTGTATTCCTGGAGTATGTTGTATTCGGCTCATACGAAAAGATAAACTGATCACAAACCGAGTTCCACGATATCCCCAAAGTGCTAGTGAGACCTGACTCACTCAACTTTATGTTTGTGTTCTGTACAGCCTTGTCAATGTTTGGGAGATTGCTATTCCATTTAGACAACTCTAACCCAGCTGAATTTAAAATGGATTTGACTTCTTCAAGTTTCTGAACTAACGTCTCAATATCGTCGTCTCCTGTGAGAAAATCGTCTACATAAAAATCTTCCTCTAAAGCGCAGGAACCTAATGGCAATGATGTCTTGTATTTATCCGCTAAATATTTAAGGCAACGAATCGCTAAAAATGGTGCCAAAGCGGTGCCATATGTGACTGTGTTGAGTTCGTATGTTTCTATTGGGGCTGATTCGTCTGTCCTCCATAGAATGTACTGGAACTTTCGATGAGCAGAATGTACCAAAACTTGTCGATACATTTTAACTATGTCAGCTGTCAACACAAACCTATGCAAGCGAAAGCGAAGAAGGATATTGAATAACTCAGGCTGGATTGTTGGGCCGACCATAAGAGTATCATTCAGCGAAATCTGAGAGGATGTGTAGCATGAAGCATTAAACACCACCCGAAGTTTTGTCGATACGCTACCTGGTTTAATAACGCAATGATGAGGTAAGTAATAGTGTGGTTCGTTTAAGTTAGGTTCCTTGACGAGTGACATATGCCCTAATTTCTTATATTCTGCAAGGAATTCGGTATACTTTTTTTTTTTTTTTTTTTATTAATTCGTAAAAATAAAGAAATACAAAAGAATAAAGAATTCATAATAAATCTAACAATTGAATTAATAAAGTAGCTGCAATCTATAGTTCAAAGGGAACTAGAAGCGAAAGCAGAATGAAACAATATGTTTACATTTAATTTTCAATTAATAAACACTAAGAATTTGTAATCTAGTGGGGTCTTAATATTTCTATATTCTATACCATTTTTGTATATAGGTATATTATTAGGCTTGATATTAGCTTTATGTATATAACAAAGAAAAATTTCATAAGGTTTATGAAAGTAAAACAGAATAATTTAAATTATAATGGATAATAAACTAGAAATATCCTCATAGCTTTTGTCTAAGAGCCATGATTTTACTTTCTTGAAAAAGATGGATTTATTTCTTATGATTTTAATGTTATTTGGTAAGCTGTTGAAAAGCCTAGGAGCAGTTGCCGTAAAGAAGTTAAAGAAAACTGTTACTGTTGCTTCAAGGACTGAATTTTTGACAACCTACGCTCAAGTGCTAAGAACCGACGAAAAGCTATGTTATATGAGGATCCTAAACAGCTTGGATTCCGTTTGAATGGTAGTTGTGCAACTAGTCGACCATCAGCTAAACTCTCGAGATTTTCTTTGAAATGTGCTTCGCATTCACTCTGTTCTTCTGTCCACTTTGGTTTCTGGTCTTGAAGTTCTTCCAACTCCCAAAACCTTTCCACATAGCGATCCAGTGAATCCTCGTTTAAACTTAAGAAGCATTGTTGCATCTCCCTGTTCGACGGTGTTTTATATTTGCCAGAAACAATCCAACCCAGCGATGTATTTTGTAAAGTCGGAAGTCCTTGCCCTAGTTTGACCTGACCTACTTTAAGCAAATCGAAGAAAGACTCGGCCCCTAACAGCAAATCAATCTGCGATGGTTGGTAAAAATATTCGTCTGCTAACTCTAGATTTTTGGGTAACTTCCATTGTGCCACACTTAAAGTTGATTCTGGTTGATATCCAGTGATGGATGGAGTGATAAAGAATTCGAGGAACACTTCTAAATTATTGTACCTAGAACGAATTGTAGTTTGGGTTTGGAAACTGATTTTCGTTTCAACTACCCCGACCCCTACTATATCCACATTTGTTGGTGACTTTTGCAGATTAAGTGACCTGGCAAATCGTTCATTGATCATGTTGACTTGAGAACCTGAGTCTAACAACGCCCTTCCCATCTGAAAACTTCCAGTCGAATCCATGATGAGAACTAACGCTGTGGCCAAAATCACCTGGGCTTTCTGAGGTCTCCCAGTTTCCAACACGGCATGCACAGCCACTGAGGTTGATGGTTCGCCAACCGAAGAAACATTCTCTTCCTGTTGTGGTCGATGTAGTAGGCTGTGGTGATGCTGCTTATAAACTTTACATCTAAAAGGCGATGGACATTTTGCGACATTATGACCCTTTCCTAAGCAATTCAAGCAAAGGCCTAGTTTCTTTGCATTCGAAAACCGTTGCATACCAAAATTTGGACAATTCGAAATCGAGTGATTAGTGTCTCCGCAAAACAGACAGGATCGTTTAGTGATTGCGAGAGAAGTTTGATGGCGATGAAGGCGATGAGCAGTATATGATGACTTTGCCTTGTTAAGCGTCTTTCGTCCATAGTCAGGTCTTAGCTGCTTGCTGTCGCGAGTCTCGAGGTATTGACATCGCTTACTTAAAACGGCTGAACAGTCTGTCCAATGCGGAAGTATTTTGTAATCCTGGTGTTCGTCCCATTTTGCTAGGGTTTCCGGATCCACTTTTGACATTGCGATATGTATAATCATCGCATTGCAAATGTTTTCGAACGATCCAATTGATTGAAGCGAATTAAAAATAGCAGAAATATTATCGACGAGAGATCGTAGGTCAATGGCCGAAACCTTTGTGATGTTTGGTAACTCAAACAACTCCGAAATATATTGCGCAAATATGAGACAGTCATTATCATATCGTTCTTTGAGCCTTGCGAGAGCCTTTGGGTAATTGTCTTCCGATACTTGAAAGGCCTTTACTGTGCTTAAGGCTTGTTCACTCAAACAGGATAGTAAATGATTAAATTTTTGAATTTTACTTAAAGTTGGTTCATCATCCACAAGCTTTGTAAACGAATTGATAAAATTCTTATAATCCGAGTACTTTCCGTCAAACTTCGGTAGCTTTAGGTTTGGCAAATTACTGTGTGTTGCCGGCGGTGTTGCGAAACTTGTTTCCACAGCGCTTAAATTTCTATTGGGATCTAACAGCGATTGGATTTTTGTTTTGGCAGCTATATACAAATCTTCTAACTCGCCACGATTAGGATCACCAGGTACCTTCCGCTCAATTTGAGTTTGATATGAAACAACTTGTTTAAAATAAGACTCTAATATCCCTAGCCGGCATTCCAATTCGGTTGCGGATAATGTATCCGCTTTGGTTTCTACCAGATTCTTAATTCTGGTAATGCTGCCCTTTGTAGATGCACGCATTTGTTTTAATTCTTCAATAGTTGGCTCATTTGCCATATTCTTAGTTCAATTTATTAACAACGCTTGTCGAACAAAATGAGTTAGTTATCGCGAATGTATGTGTGACTGATTAACTGAACTAACGATTGAGTTTAGAAAATGTCAGACGTAGTAAAGAATAGAAAAGGTTTCACAAGATGTAATTGAACAATATTCTTGCTTATTAAATTGGATATGTTGCAAAGCGATTATGTCACTACATTAATATGTGTCCAACGGCGACAATAGAATCCACACGATAGGGAATCTCGACGAAAATCTGCAATCGAAAGCTTTACTTCAATGCATACGATCAATACAATCCACTCCGGCGACGACGAGAAAAAAAAAAGGTTATAATAAGCTGTGTAGATGTGGGCGAAATGAAGATCTATGCAATGAATGTATAGTTGATTGTGGACTTTGTTCCACAAAAAAGCTTTGTTGCTATATGAATGAGCGACAGAACGAACGGCGAAACTGAGCAAGTGCAACGAACGTCAGTGATTTTGTGTACGAGTATTATAATCTTATGGTAATTGGCTTTGCAGCGATGTGGAACGTAATGGTTCGATTAAGTGGATTGTAAGATGACTGCGACCCTAATAGCATCAACTGTGATAACTCACAGACCATACGTATACGTAAAGAATTTCCCAAACAAACTTTTAAATATCGCAATATGTTTTTTTTCCTTTTTTTTATTAACACTGATAAGTTATTTGTATATTAATTTTATTTGCATGCATATTGCGATTCCTTCGAAGGTGCGTTTATTCATCCACTTTAACTTACGACTTTAGCAGTTATGTAATTTAGCGCACATTCGATTGAAACACAATTTGTGACGTACCTGGGTGGGAGACGATACTTATCTACCCACATATATTTGTCCTCCTGGGTTAGCAGCTTAAATTTGAGCTTCTTCCGTATTTGTGATCGGGGATTTATTCGTTTTTTGTTTCAGGGGATTTATGTATGTATGTCTTTACACTCGTAATAGCACTTGCACACCCGAAACCGGTAACCGAAACGCGATTCACTTTATCGTCTTTTGGAAATGTTCGTGAATTTGTTTCAAAGTTTTTTGTCTATTTAGGTTTTTTCCACACACTATGGGCGCCAAAAATGTACGTTAAGAGCGTTTTCCTAACGTCAACTTGGGATCTCTACTGCAAAAAAAGTAGTTGGATCTTCGTTGAGATGGTTCGATATGAACTTAGATATGAACTTCCCAACCTGGAAATCCGGTGGCCGACTTCAGGATTTCCCCAATGAGCTGATATCGTCTCATCCTCTCACATCATCCACAGCCGAAATCTTCTTACCTATGACACTCCCTGAAAAATTTTCTTCTAGCTGCACATGATAGCGGCTGTTTGCACGCTATTATTTTTCCACAAAAACAAAAAAAAAATTTTCTGCTCTTTTATTACAGTATACCTTTCGGCTCTACAGTATTCAAAGCCCGATTACATTTACATTTGTAAGGGTGTATTTACTAATTAATATTAAAAAAAAAACATTTTTTTGCTACATATATTTTTTTTTTCTACAAAGAAAACTAATCTACTTTCTCTGGTACCTGCCTCAAATTTGAGCTCAGATTCGAAGGGTATAATTTTTTTTTTTACGGCTAACTTTTACGACAAAAAAATATATATATGTACATATGTGTAGCTGTCTACTAGCACTAAGTATGCAATACAATAAATACAATATAAATCTTAACTAATAAATTATAACAGTTACACTAACACTAAAACTAACATTAATATTCGATATAAAAAAAATTAATATATTATTTTACTTTTTTTTTGTTTTTTTTCTAAGTTGTTGGCCTGTTGGACCGCGAAATAAGGAGAAACAAGGAAAAAAAAGTGGCGATCACGGTATCTTATTTATTTATTTTTATTTTTTTTTTGCCGTGATCGCCCCGTTCTCACTTCACCCCGTAATGTGGGAAGGTCGCTAGACACTTCGCTATTTTTATTTAGCGTATCGCAACTACAATTCTAAATTTAAATTTATGCTTTTAATGCTTATCTATATTATAAATCACTTATGGTTAGCACTCACCCTTTTCCCTTTCTCCTCGAAGTGTTCCCCAATCTTCTTTGCTTTCCTTATGATGGTGTTTAATGCGAGTGGTGTGTGATACGCAGTGCCACGTAAAAAGGAAAAACCAATATAAGTAATATGTCAGGCCAACGTTATTCCCCAATACAAACTCGGCAGCTGTCCAACTGATTGCTGCTAGCACACCTAATCACGATGCTGACGATGTTGTTATCTTATCTTCCCAATTGCAATCGACAATGCATACAAAAATCTACTCCCAATCAGATTTCGTATGCGAGTTCGACAAATTCACAATTTCCCCACTCCGCCTCGACGACGACACACAGATTCACATCAAAAACTCTGACGTAAAATGGAGGTGTAAAAAAAAAAAAAACTCACATGACACTAAAATAATCGAAAAGACGACTGTTTTTCCTTGAAATCTTGTTGGCCACGATCACTGGGAGTGAACAAAGGAAACTGATCAGGAGTCGAATTTTTTTCGACAATTATTATGACACAGCATACCACTTCACCACTCACTTAATTAGTTTTCTTCTCCAATCACTGTACTTTATCCGATCGCGTGATGCTTCCAGCTCTCCCTATCCCAATGTCTTCATATTCTGTTATTTATTGTATCATTATTTAGCCACTCGCTCCCACTAACACAGGCTTAATCCGTAAAAGAAGTCAGGGTTCTCTTCCGAATAGCTTACTGGAAGTTTTAAGCTATTGCTCCCTGCCTTACCCACTGCCCAAAATTTTTGGATTCTAAGCCTTGCTGGCTTGGCACCACCTCCTTATTTTCTTCGAAAATCGAACTTCATTCGAAGTTCGAATTCGTAATTCCACCATCTTGGTTCTGGGTTTGACAGTTGTCAAACAAATTGAATTGTTTTGTTTTGCTATGAATATGTTTTGGTAAGTATTTGGATAAGTTTTTTTTATTTTTTTATTCAACCTAATTTTTCTTTTACAGGGAGATGTAACAAACAAACTGAAGTCCTATGCCGCTGTCCAACCGATTGAACTCTCCGCCGTAAGATGTCACAACTGCAGTAAATTTGGGCACTACATAAGCAACTGCCCAAAACCACCGAAACCAGCTAATTCCTGTTTTATCTGTGGTGACCAGATCCACCACTTCGAAGATATTAGATTCTGAAAGTGATGAGGAAACTGCAGGAGCCATTAGCTTCGTGCAGACGGTAAGTGTTGCCTTTTGTAATGGTCAAAGTAGACATACGAGATTTATCAATTGTTATTCTTTATTCGATACCAGTAGCGCTATCAGTCTCATTCAGCGGTCAGTCGTCCCGAACAGCGTTAGCGTGCCAGATGCATTGAAGCTAATTAAATATATTGGAGTTGGACGAACCAAATTATACGCTTTCGGTACGTTAAAATGTTTCATAAAATTTAGAAATGAAACTAAAAAAATACTTCTTTTGGTTCTTCCAGACAATGTAATGACGCTGCCGCTGATTTTGTGACGTAACTTTTTAAAAACATTTAATATCCATTTAAAGAACGCTGTAAAACTTAAAACTAAAACAGAGGCAATTAGTGAAATAAATAAGCCAGTTCATTTAGGAACTCGTGTGTTTGACTTTGTTGATTTGGAAAATGTAGTCAGTTAATGTAGTAATTTTGTGAATCCTTCATCCGCTGTAAGTGAAGTAACTAAAATATATTTTAGTGAGAACCCATCTGATGTATTATCCTCTGGTGTCAGCGTAGGTATATCGAGTCCGCCTTGTAGTAACGTTCTGCCGGAGCACTGTGTAGACCAAGTCCCCAAAAGAGACTGAGATTGATTTTGATTCTGTACAGAATAAGGTAGATATTTGTCCACGATTGTACAAGCTTCGGGCAGATGCGTTGAAGGACGTTACTGATCGTGCTACGTAGACCACATAACTATAAAATGAAGATCCGTCTGACCGATAACACACCATTCCATTGTTCTCCTAGATCCCTGTCCGTGTTTGAGAGATTTGAGGTACGAAAGAAGGTTAATGACTTATTGCAGAAGGGGGTGATACGACATAGCAAGTAGCCGTATGCCTCATCGTTCTTGTAAAGAAAAAGAACGCCGAATTATGTGTGTTGGCTATCGGGCGTTAAATAAAAAGACGATCCGAGACAATTTTCCCCCTGCCGTTAATTGAGGACTGTATTGAGTTTATTTGGAAGGGGAACATTGGTTTACTTTGATTGACTTGAAGGATGGGTTCAAAAAGATAGGCATAGAACCTGATTCAGTGCAATTTACGTCGTTTGTGACCCCAGATGGCCAATATGAATAGTTGCAAATGCCATTTGGTTTAAAGAATGCCCCAGCTGACTTCCAGTGTTTTGTGCATCAGATATTTCAAGATCTGATTGAAGCTGGAAAAATTGTCATTTATCTGATGATATTGTGATAACCACTTAAAGGTGAGCAGCGACATCTAGCAGAAAATGTCGAAGACCAGAAGATTTCGATATTGGAATAACAAAGTCTCGACTGGAGAGTAGAATCGAATTTTCTAGCAGATTGGAAATTACAGAATTGTAACTGTACCGAATAAAGGGATTTGTATTGAAAAGAATAAGTTCTATTATTTGTACCCACACAACATTTTACAATATTATAATCGCTACGTCCGACTTCGAATCCCACTTAAGAATTCTTGATGAGGTTTTACGACACCTCTACGGAAAGGGTCTCGAACCGAGATTAAATAAGTATAAATTCTGCTATGACGAAATAGAATACTTAGGTTACTTGGTCAATATGTCAGGCATCCGACCAACAAATTTTATTTTTTTTTTTTATAATTTACGCCTAAGGGGTTAGATACCCTTTTACTGTTGCATTGGCGCGGGCGGAAAGGTAGGAGGAGGAGAAAGGAAAATTGTTTTGTAGTGGTTTGAAGAAACTCAGGTGTATTTGGTTTCGATATTAGCTCTCCAGGGGGTGGGAGTCCGAATAGGAACGGAGAGTTTTTTCTTCACTCAGAGTGATTCGAAGTTATAATTCGCACTAGTTTTTTGTGGTTGAAACTCTACAACAGCCAAATCTACGTGTCATTGTTGTTATGCCTTCACACGCAGAATTTTTCTGTCTGAGTTCCAATTACACAAATGAAAAACTGACTTGCCATGGGCAGGATTCGAACCTTGGACCCTCAGAATGAGAAGCGATTACTAGTACCACTACACCACGCCCACCCCTCAAATGCACACATTCATTCTATCGAACAGTACCCGATGCCGGCAAACCAAAAAGAGCTACATACGAGTACCTTCATTGGTATATTCTCATACTCCGGCGATTCGTACCATCGTTCTCCAGGATCCCAAAACTAGTGCCAGCGCCCGTGTTAGCCATTTACAGCCCGAATAGGGAAACTGAATTGCACTGTGATACCAGCAATCTTGGATTTGGCGCTGCACTCATGCAACATCAGAACGATGGTAGATTCCACTATTTCTATGGCCTATTTCTCAAAGACTACAACAGCCGCCGAAGCCAAATACCAGAGCTTTGAACTGGAAACATTAGCAATTATCTATTCGTTGCTACATTTTAGGGTGTATTTAGAGGGCATACATTTTAAGGTCATTACAGATTGTAATTCCCTTACACTTTCCTTAAGTAAGAAGCAGGTCAATCCGGGGTTTTCAAGATGGGCATTAGAGCTAGAGAATTACGATTACTCGATTTAACATCGGAGTGGAGCATCCATGTACCACGTAGATGCACTAAGTCGGGATTTGGATATACAAGAACTGCGTAAGAAACTGGAAGTAGGGTCCTTGGAGCGCTATGAAATGCAGGATGTTTTGATTTTTCGTAAGGCTGAACCTAATACTTTATTACTTTACGTAGCAACCGAAATGGAAAACAACGTGATACGAATAATACATGAGAAAATTGGTCATCTAGGGATAGATAAATGCTTTAGTCAAATACGGAAAAATTATTGGTTCCCAGGCATGAAAAATAAAATAGACCGATTTATCAAAAACTGCCTTAAATGTATTATATACTCTGCGTCAGCGCGATCATACCATCATAACATGTATAGCATTCCGAAAAAAACAATCCCATTTGATACGATCCATTTGGACCATTTCGGCCCCCTGCCAAGTTTAACTTCAAAACGCAAGCATATCCTGGTTTGCAAAATTTGTGCGTTTATATCTAGTCAATTCGACAAGTACGAAGGATGTGCGTCAATGAATAAATATTTCAGTTATTATAGCCGTTCCAAGGGCATTATAACAGACGGAGGTACTTGCTTCACGTCGTTGAAGTTCAGTAGGTATCTACTAAAATACAATGTCGATCACATTAAAGTTACCGTGGCGTCCCCGCAACCTAACGGACATATTGAACGGGTTAATAGCGTAATTAAGGCAATGTTAAGTAAGATCAGTGAACCAGTGAATCACGTGATCGAGATCGATCGAGTCAAGTTATCCGAGTTGTAATATAATTATATGTTATGTAATGTAATGTGGTAGGGCCCTTATATCTCTTTTATAACTGGTGCGCCCTCAGCGGCCAATTTTGTATACCCGAAGCGACGGCGAGGACAGCTGGAAAAACCCCTAAGGAGCGATCGGACATGTTTTTTGGCTGTTATTTTATTTTTTTTTGTAACAACGAGAGCAGAAGGAAGCAGTATTAAGAAATGTTTAAAAATAAAGAAAATCCATGAAATTTAAACAATGCACACAATTTTGTCGCATTTATCACTCTTTCATTTGATTTGTGACTCATTACGCATCGTAGTTGTTTCAGTAGTTTTATTCAGGATTGTTATTACTTGTATTCTCATTAAGATTTTCCAACACAATTTTCTCAATAAATCTTGTTAAGGGTTCCATTTTGCTCTTATACCCTTAAGTATTGCAAATGACGATCAATTTGACGATCAAAATGACGATCCAATTTGACGATCAAAATGACGATCAAATGACGTTTTCGAAAACGGCTAAAGTTTAGCCAATTGTACTAAAAAGAAACCATACTCACATAAATAGAGCCCCAAATATAGTTTTTATGAGTTTTGAATTACTGAATAAACGCAAGCAGTCCAAACGCTGGTTCAGGTATCAGCGACTTATTTCTCGTGTTCTTTTTCTAACTTGGGACTCAAACCAGACTCAGTAAATTCAGCCTTCTAACTGAGTTTAAAGAACCGTTGCGGTGTCGATTTAATTTAGAAGTGACAAAAGGTTCAAGTAAAGCAATAAACGCAGCAGCTACGTGTTACATACGCAGATATTTGGCCTTCTATACCTGTTCTTCACAATATTATGATGATAGGGAAGTTTAGATTATCCTCCACAAAGATTATTGAGCAATCTAATGCTTAATTTCTTTCTCTGCTCAGATTCTGGCGGCGATTTCCTATTCTCGCAGCAATCGACGACCTGACGCCGGAGGTCCATAGGATCAGAGTCAAGTAATAATCGACGCTAAAGCCTAACGAAATTCGAATGCGTGTTGTACAAAAGACAAATTGTTCTTAAACGAAAGACGACCTTCAGATGATACGATGTAAGGCAGATACTTATTTCATTGCATTTAGAGCAGAGCGAGGCGTTATAGGAAAATCTCAATGCACATCTTAAGAAGCTGCAGTGTAAGAAAATAACTGCGCGGGAAGAGTATCAAATCAGAAGAAGGAAGCAGAAGACAATCCTGCAGAAAAAGAAAATACCATATATGGATTCCTACCTCAAGAAAATCTTATAATTGCGCAATGGAAGTAAAATGTGGCAGGTGTCGTCAAGGTCGAAAAGATCTCACTTTAGAACTGTGAAGACAGACAGTCTCCTATGCGCAGAGTATATACATAGATATAAAAGTATTAAAATTAATTCTCCTGGGTATAGAAGCAGTTGACTTAGCTACTGAAACGTTAAAGAATAATAAAGCTACCGGTTCGGCAGATACCAGTAAATGCTGACACAAAACACAAGAAAATTTCAAGCCGAAACTTACTAATTATTTATCGGATATGAAGCCGCATATGATAACAATCGTTGTCATGATCACCGAATTCGGAATCTCACCAAAATCAATCTAGCTACTACTCATAATGATGGAAAGCACTCAGCTTGGAAACAACTTCTCCGAAGTATTCCAAATCTGCAAAGAGACGCTGTCATTTGACTTCTCCAATCTAATGCTGAAACAATAATTGCGCAGACCAATATATTCAACTAATCCGCCTAGATGCTGGACGTATGCTGGACATCGGTATCAGTGACATCATCGGTCGCTTCTGGCGCTTCGTCGGAGAACAAGCAGCAAATAAGCAATACGAAAACAGGGCACTTTATGAAGACTTTCGAGTTAAAAATTCTTCATCGTTCATTTGATCCAGTTGGGACTAGGGCGAATAAAGAATAAAAAAAATAACCGGAAGTCAATGAGGTGCATCAAGATGTGGATATACATAGTTCAAAGACCCAAAAAACGTCCCATACACTGGCTCAGCCTCATTGAGCCAAAGGACAACAATGCTTTATCCTCGAAGACCAGACCCCAGGTTTAAGGTTGTTGAAATAGAGATGGTGGCGGGTGTATTTTAAGTTGGCCAACAGTAACAGGCAGCCCTTTCTAATATATGTACTTGAAACAGATGACTGGCTCCTGAACGTATTCACTGTTAAAAACACTGCAAGAAAAGAGCAGCGATGTCCGAATCTGGCAGTGGAACATCTAGCAAAGATCTTAGACTTCTATAGAGCAGATACCGCAAAGAGGTGCGGTGGGGTCGACCGAATAAAAGGTGATGAAAAACTGTGAAATTTAATACTCCAATTGGACACGGATTTGTGGTAAGCGGTACAAAAAGTCTTAAGCTGATCAAACGCGTTGTAACAAATCTTATCTTATATTAGTCGAATTCGCCATAAATCACCCTGATATGCGAGGACACCCCCTTAGAAAGAATGACTATGCTTCCAAAGATTGTTTATACGGTCTCCTCGACAAATTTACGAACAATGTCCTAAGTACATATTGTGATAACCACTTAAATGTGAGCAGCGACATCTAGCAGAAAATGTCGAAGACCAGAAGGTTTCGATATTGGAATAACAAAGTCTGGAGACTGGAGAGTGGAATCGAATTTTCTAGCAAATTGGAAATTGTATGGGACGCTGGATGGCGAGGATTGTTCTCGAAGTATGTCATTCGAGTATAAATACCAGCATCCCCAAGGTATGCAAATGAGTTCTAAAGTGTAATTTGAAGTGTTAATTAGGAGAAGTGATTAAGTGGTTTAAGTAAAAGATAAGAAAAGTATAAGTGGTTGAGAAATTGAATTGTACTGAGAGAAAGAATTAAATAGTGAATTGTAACTGTACTGAATAAAGGGATTTGTATTGAAAAGAATAAGTTCTATCATTTGTACCCACACAAACATTTTACAATATCATATTAAAATCATTTTGATGATTTTTACATACACAACACTAGGTTTGGAAATGAACTTATGCTAATTGATGTTCTGTCTACATGTGGCACTCCTCCAGTATTATATATAGATAATCTTTCATAGCGGGCAACGTAGACTCTGACCACTACTTAGTGATACCCTAAGTAAGTCTAAAGACATCCAGACGGAACAACAATACTGAAATACTGAGGTGATTTAACGTTGATCGAGTGCAATCGCAACAAAATTCAGCTCCTTTGCCAATCGCGTGTTCCTTCACCTCTCTGCTAAAGATCAGCGTCATCTATGTCAAAAAACCGGCTAAAATGCTACAGTTGACATAAGAAAAATGCAGGTAAGCACATGTAGCTTATCGCCTATGAAGTGGTGCTGCATGTAACCACCAGAGCGGCTCGTGCATTTTACTTGCATAAAAGGAAAAAAAATTGCTCTCCACAGAACAAAGAAAAAGCATGTGAATCGAGCGCTCGGATAAATGAAGAGGTAGTACTCCAAGAACATTCTTTGGAAGTTTTGTCAAGGTAAAAGAAAGACCCAAAGAGAACCCCGACAGGAACCTGTATATATAAACAAGGATATCTAACAGTTGAGTCGCGGTCGGTGTTGATGATACGAAAAAGGCACTGCAGTCGAGACGGATATCTTGATATGCGCTGTCAAAGAGAAGAAATCATCAACCCGAAATCCAACACTTCCGTCCTCCCAATCAAAGTGAAGTAAAGCTAAACTTTCGTTCACTGGAAGCAGCGGGAAATGACTTGATAGAGAGCATAGAATGGAACCTCTGAATTCTTAAGAAAGGATTTTACAATCTATATACTGTAAAATAATAGAACTTATTCTTTTCAATACAAATCCCTTTATTCAGTACAGTTACAATTCACTATTTAATTCTTTCTCTCAGTACAATTCAATTCCTCAACCACTTATACTTTTCTTATCTTTTACTTAAACCACTTAATCACTTCTTCTAATTAACACTTCAAATTCAACTTTGGAACTGACTTGCATACCTTTGGGATGCTGGTATTTATACTCGAATGACATACTTCGAGAACAATCCTCGCCACCCAGCGTCCCATACAATTTCCAATTTGCTAGAAAATTCGATTCTACTCTCCAGTCGAGACTTTGCTAATCCAGTATCGAAACCTTCTAGTCTTCGAGTTTCGACATTTTCTGCTAGATGTCGCTGCTCACATTTGAGTGGTTATCACATTGCTCCCTCCCTACAGTTGTTCGTCCCGAACAACTTCGTCACTCAGCATCCCGTTGAAATGACACATTCTATCCAAATGGACCACTTTAAATTTTCCTCGATCCCCACGCTGGATCCGGTAGACAACGTCATTAATGCGGGTTATCACCTTGTATGGACCTTCCCAGTCCTGTTGCAATTTTGGTGATTTGCCTTTCTTACGCTGAGGATTATACAGCCAAACCAGATCTCCTTCGTTGAAACCGGAAGATTTCGCCTTGATATCGTACCTAGTTTTCATGCGGCTGCTTGCTAGCTTCATCTTTTCTCTGGTGTCTTCATGCAATTTACGAATCCTGCTGCGTAAGTCATTCACGTACTCGTTCACCTCTTTGGGCTCCGTCGGTGGGGATCCGAATTTTGCTTCACTTGGCAACCGAATTGTTTGACCAAATAAGATCTCGGATGGTGTGTGCCCTGTTGAGCTATGGACCGCGTTTCGGTAGGCCATTAAGAAGAGGGGTATGTGTCGATCCCAATCCCGCTGGCAGTTGCTGACAACCTTAGATAGATGCTCATTCAAGGTCCGATTGAATCGCTCGACCATTCCATCAGATTGAGGGTGTAGTGGCGTTGTCCTTGTCTTTCTTATTCCCAAATATTGGCATATTTCCTGGAAGACTTTTGATTCAAAGTTTCGCCCTTGATCAGAGTGTAGCTCCATTGGGACCCCAAATCTGCTCACCCAGTTGTTGACTATCTGTTCGGCTACGGTCTTAGCCTCTTGATTTGGGATGGCAAACACTTCCGGCCACTTACTGAAGTAATCCATGACTACGAGAGTATATCGGTTTCCATTAAAGGTTTCGGGAAACGGCCCAGCGATGTCGATGGCTATTCGTTCGAAAGGTGCTCCGACATTGTATTGTTGCATTTGTCCATGTGGCTTTACTTTTGGGCCCTTGGTAGCCGCACATCTTATGCACTTTTTGCACCAATTCTCGACATCTTGTTTAGCGCTTAGCCAATAGAAACGTTCCCTTACCTTTTCCAACGTCTTATTTATTCCCAAATTGCCTCCTGAGATTCCGTCATGTATTTCATGGAGCACTTGGTTGACTCTGGACCGTGGCACAATTAGCTGCATACGAGATGTTGTCCCATCTGCACTTTCCCATTTTCTCTTCAGCAATCCATCTTGCACAAAAAGCGAGTCCCACTGTGCCCAGTATGCCTTCAGAGTTTGGCTCCGATCTGATATCTGCTGCCAGCTTGGTCTTTCCTCGTGTTCCTTCCAGGCCAATATTGGTTCGATGTCATTGTCTGCCTGTTGGGAGGAACGGATTTCGTCTATACTCCAACCCTCTATTGGCTCAGTCCTGATCGTTTGGATAGTTGCCTGTTCTTTCGCTTCTTTACCACTGACTACTTCTGCTGGGAGGCTTTCGTTGCATTGTTTTACCTGTTAGACTGGGATAATTACCCTGGAGTCAACTTCTGCTACAGACTTCTGCCCCGCGAAGTAAACATTTCCTAACTGATGGCTTCTGGAAATTTGACCGGTTTCTTGGTAGCCGTTTCTGCCGGTTTTTCTTTCTATTTGCCTGTAACCCCAGTGCAGACAGCCTTCTCGTCGTACCGGTTCTTTACAATGCCCTTGCAAATGTCCTACTTTATCGCAGTTCCAGCAGCGCATTCTTCGGCTCTCCCGCGGGATATTTCGTTGCATAGTAGTTGGTCTTGAGCAGGAGCATTCACCAGATACTATTTCCCTTACGAAATGCATTCCTTTGGAAGCCTGATTGCATGCTTCCATCGCCAGAGCGAAGGCAAGTGCTTCAGCAAGGGTTCTTTTCCCGGCCATCCTTACTGCTGATTGTAGCTTCAAATCTGCAATTCCCCTGATGAATGCGTCCTTTGCCATTTCGTCGATTATTTCTTGGCCTGCGGTGGGATATGACAAATGTGCCAGTCTACTCACGTCTGCTTGGAGCTGTTGCAGTGTTTCTCCTCGTTGCTGCATACGGCCTTGCAATTGAACCTTGTAAACTTCCCGCATGTGGCTATCCCCAAACCGTTTCTCGATAGCCTGCACTAAAACCATATAGTCTCTATTCTTTTCGATATCGATTGTTTGTAACAATTCTGCCGCAGGACCACGTAAGGCCATCGCTAGGGCAAAGCACTTCTCCTTATTGTCCCAGTCGTTTGCATAGGCAGCCATTTCAAACTGCTTCTTATAAGTAGACCATGAGGTCTGGCCATCGAATGAAGGAGGCTTCAAATCTTTTCTCCTTAGACCGCTTAAAGAACATTCTCGCAGTTTCTGTTTTCGCACTGTGTCGAGCTCTTTTGCCAGTTGCTGAACTTTGCTGTCCATTTCCTCGAATTTTTCGCCAACATTCTTCTCTATTCTATCAAATTTGTCATCAACGTTCTTCTCTATTCTTTCAAATTTGTCATCGATTTCTTCGAATTTTTGCTGGAGAATGTTCTTTTGTTCTTCCAGATTATTCTTTTGTTCATCCATTTTCTGTTGAAGACCGTGCAGATTGTTGGTTTGTTCGTTGAATTTTTGTTCAATGCTGCTCTTCTGCTCGTCCAATTTTTGTTCCAGACTGTTCTGGAGAATGTTCTTCTGTTTTTCCATATATTTCTTTTGTTCGTCCAGCTTTTGTTCGAGGCTATTCTTTTGTTCTTCCATTTTTTTGTTTTGTTCGTCCATTTTTAATAAGAGGAGTTGCATCATGGCAGCCATGTCATTGCCGGTACTTGTCTGTTCATCCTCGTCAACATCAAAGGAATATGCATCAGGATCATGTCCCTCGTTGTTCAAAGCCTCCTGAAGTCGGAGCACCAGGTCACGCAATAGTTTTCGACCCATTCTAGCCTTTTCAAATAATCAGAAAACACTTTTTTTTTTTTTTTTTTTTTTACACACACAATAAGTCCTATCCCACTTCTGATACCAATGTAAAATGTTTGTGTGGGTACAAATAATAGAACTTATTCTTTTCAATGCAAATCCCTTTATTCAGTACAGTTACAATTCACTATTTAATTCTTTCTCTCAGTACAATTCAATTCCTCAACCACTTATCTTTTACTTAAACCACTTAATCACTTCTCCTAATTAACACTTCAAATTACACTTTAGAACTCCTTGCATACCTTGGGGATGCTGGTATTTATACTCGAATGACATACTTCGAGAACAATCCTCGCCATCCAGCGTCCCATACAATTTCCAATTTGCTAGAAAATTCGATTCCACTCTCCAGTCGAGACTTTGTTATTCCAGTATGTGATAACCACTTAAATGTGAGCAGCGACATCTAACAGAAAATGTCGATACTGGAATAACAAAGTCTCGACTGGAGAGTGGAATCGAATTTTCTAGCAAATTGGAAATTGTATGGGACGCTGGATGGCGAGGATTGTTCTCGAAGTATGTCATTCGAGTATAAATACCAGCATCCCCAAGGTATGCAAGGAGTTCTAAAGTGTAATTTGAAGTGTTAATTAGGAGAAGTGATTAAGTGGTTTAAGTAAAAAATAAGTGGTTGAGAAATTGAATTGTACTGAGAGAAAGAATTAAATAGTGAATTGTAACTGTACTGAATAAAAGGGATTTGTATTGAAAAGAATAAGTTCTATCATTTGTACCCACACAAACATTTTACATTGGTGTCAGAAGTGGGATAGGACTTATTGTGTGTAAAAAAAAAACAGTGTTTTCTGACTATTTGAAAAAGCTAGAATGGGTCGAAAACTATTGCAGTTGACCCTCGTCCAACTCAAATCCGAGTTGAACAAGAGAAGCCTCAGCGCCAGTGGAGGAAAAAGTGACTTGGTGCTCCGACTTCAGGAGGCTTTGAACAACGAGGGACATGATCCTGATGCATACTCCTTCGATGTTGACGAGGATGAACAGACAAGTACCGGCAGTGATATGGCTGCGATGATGCAACTCCTCTTGTTAAAAATGGATGAACAAAAGAAAAATCTGGAACAACAAAAGAATAGTCTCGAGCAAAAGCTGGATGAACAAAAGAAAAATCTGGAAGAACAAAAGAATAGTCTCGAACAAAAGTTGGATGAACAAAAGAAAAATCTAGACGAGCAGAAGAGCAGCATTGAACAAAAATTCGACGAACAAAAGAATAGTCTAGAACAAAAACTGGAAGAACAAAATAACATTCTCCAGCAAAAATTCGAAGAAATCGATGACAAATTTGAAAGAATAGAGAAGAACGTTGATGACAAATTTGATAGAATGGAGAAGAACGTTGATGACAAATTTGATATAATAGAGAAGAATGTTGGCGAAAAATTCGAAGAAATGGACAGCAAAGTTCAGCAACTAACAAAAGAGCTCGACACAGTGCGAAAACAGAAACTGCGAGAATGTTCTTTAAGCGGTCCAAGGAGAAAAGATTTCAAGCCTCCCTCATTCGATGGCCAGACCTCATGGTCTACTTATAAGAAGCAGTTTGAAATGGCTGCCTGTGCAAACGACTGGGACAATGAGGAAAAGTGTTTTGCCCTTTGCCCTTTGGCCTTGCACGGTCCTGCAGCAGAATTGTTGCAAACAGTAGACATCGAAAAGCATAAAGATTATGTGACTTTAGTACAGGCTATCGAGAAACGGTTTGGGGATAGCCACATGCAGGAGGTCTACAAGGTCCAATTGCAAAGCCGAACGCAGCAACGAGGAGAAACACTGCAGCAGCTCCAAGCAGACGTGAGTAGACTGGCACATCTGTCATACCCCACCGCAGGTCAGGAAATTATCGACGAAATGGCAAAAGATGCATTTATCAGGGGAATTGCAGACTCGAAGCTACAGTCAGCCGTAAGGATGGCCGGGAAAAGAACCCTTGCTGAAGCACTTGCCTTCGCTCTGGCGATGGAAGCAGCCAATCAGGCTTCCAGGGGAACACATTTCGTCAGGGAAGTAGCATCTGTCGAATGCTCCTGCACAAGAATTAGTGCCGAGGAACGAGATACTCGACGGGATAGACGAATAATGCGCTGCTGGAATTGCAATAAAATAGGACACCTTCAAAGGTAGTGTAAAGAACCGGTGCGACGAAAAGACTGCCCTCACTGTGGTGACAAGCAAATAGAGGAAGAAACCCGCAGAAACAGCTATTAAGAAACCGGTCAACCTTCCCGAAGCCATCAGTCGGGAAATGCTTAAGCACCAACTTCGCGGGGCAGAAGTTGGTAGCAGGAGTCGACGGCCCCAGAACCATCATCCAAGTCTCGCTGGAAAAACGACGCAGCGAAAGCCTTCTAGTAGAAATAGTCAGTGGAAAAGAAAAATGGATGGCAACAATAGACACCGGTGCCACGGCCTCAATCATCAGGAGGAATCTTGTGCAGAAGTCTTGGCTGCATAACACTAGCAGTTGCAGCTTGCGAACAGCTACAGGAGCAACGATTAAGGTATATGGTGAAGTCCGCATAAAAATCCAACTGGCCGGAATAACATTCACTCACGCGTTTCTGGTAGCTGACATATGTGACGCGTGCATCATTGGTACAGACTTCATGAGAGAACATGGACTTGTAGTCGACTTGGGGGCACAAACCCTGAAATACGGAAACATGGAGATACCAATGATATACGGAAACGCCAATACCACAGTCTCAAATGTCGTCATCTGCAGCAATCAGAGTCTAGAGCCTTCGTCAGAAGCAATTTTGTGGGCAAAAGTGGAAGGTGGTCCTGGTAGCCACCGATTCTATTTGATGGAGCCAGAAAAGAGAAGAGACTTCATGGTGGGAAAGACCTTAGTGGAGCCAAAGAACAACATGGTCCCTGTAAGGATTCTAAATCCAAAGACATTCAGCGTAAAGGTGAAAAAGGGGGAGATAGTGGGAAAATGCGTACCTATTGAGGCTATATCGACAACAACGGAAAAACAGGGTGCAACACCGGTCACAACAGTTCAGAGCATAAAAATCAAGAACAAAATTCTCAGCCTCTGTAATCTGGACGAAGATCAGCGAATCCTGGCAGAAAAACTAATCGGTGAGTACGCTGATATATTTGCTACACAAGACGGAGAATATGGACGTACGCATATTGTTCAACACCACATTGACACCGGAGACGCTCGACCAATCCGTCAACCTGCAAGGCGTCTTCCATTGGCAAAGCAAACAGAAGTTGCCGAAATGATGTCGAAGATGAAAGCTGAGGGAGTGATTGAAGAATCGCAAAGTCCGTGGGCATCTCCAGTGGTCCTCGTGAAGAAGAAAGATGGCAGCACGAGATTTTGTGTAGACTACCGACGTCTCAATGATGTCACTAAAAAGGACAGCTACCCACTTCCGAGAATCGATGACACTTTGGATATGCTTTCTGGAGCGAAATGGTTTTCAACACTTGACTTGAAGAGCGGTTACTGGCAGGTAGAGATAAATCGTGCTGATCGTGAGAAAACAGCCTTCACTACAGGAAGCGGTCTTTGGCAGTTTGCAGTGATGCCGTTTGGACTATGCAACGCTCCGGCCACCTTCGAGCGACTAATGGAAAGAACATTGCAAGGACTCACCTGGAAAACCTGCCTAGTATATTTGGACGACGTTATCGTCATAGGTAAGACGTACGAGGAGCACCGCGAAAATCTAAAAGAAGTGTTTGAGAGGCTACGAAGTGCTCATTTAAAGCTCAACCCGGAAAAGTGCGCCTTGTTTCGTCCGGAAGTAAAATATCTGGGTCACATTATATCAGCGGAAGGAGTAAGAACGGATCCTGATAAAATCGAAGCCGTGAAAAGTTGGCCTTCTCCAAAAGATAAACACCAACTGAGAAGTTTCTTGGGACTCGCCACGTATTACAGAAGGTTCGATTTTGCCGGCATTGCAAAGAGCCTGCATCAACTTACAGAAACAGGCCGACAGTTCAGGTGGTCTGGAGAATGCGAAAAAGCATTTCAAGAACTGAAGCGACAGCTGTGCAATGCCCCCATCTTGGGTTACCCCACGCCCGGAAAAATGTTCATCGTGGACGCAGACGCTAGCAATGTTGGGGTCGGAGCTGTGATCTCCCAAGTTCATGACGGTCAAGAGAAAGTGGTCGCATATTACAGCAAAGTACTCTCCAGAACTGAACGGAACTACTGTGTAACCCGGCGCGAGCTTCTGGCTTTAATTCTGGCTACGAAGCATTTCCATAAGTACCTCTACGGACAAAAGTTCATCCTCCGGACAGACCACGCAGCTCTGAAATGGCTACTCCAATTTAAGAACCCTGAAGGCCAAGTTGCAAGATGGATCGAGCAGTTGCAGGGCTACGACTTTGAAGTGCAACACCGCAAGGGAACACTCCACTCAAATGCTGATGCTCTCTCTCGTCGACCCTGCGGAGTAAAATGCGAACACTGCAATCGTAAAGAAGCAAAAGAACAGGCAGCTATCCAAATGATCAGGACTGAGCCAATAGAGGGTTGGAGTATAGACGAAATCCGTTCCTCCCAACAGGCAGACAATGACATCGAACCAATATTGGCCTGGAAAGAACACGAGGAAAGACCAAGCTGGCAGCAGATATCAGATCGGAGCCAAACTCTGAAGGCATACTGGGCACAGTGGGACTCGCTTTTTGTGCAAGATGGATTGCTGAAGAGAAAATGGGAAAGTGCAGATGGGACAACATCTCGTATGCAGCTAATTGTGCCACGGTCCAGAGTCAACCAAGTGCTCCATGAAATACATGACGGAATCTCAGGAGGCCATTTGGGAATAAACAAGACGTTGGAAAAGGTAAGGGAACGTTTCTATTGGCTAAGCGCTAAACAAGATGTCGAGAATTGGTGCAAAAAGTGCATAAGATGTGCAGCTACCAAGGGTCCAAAAGTAAAGCCACATGGACAAATGCAACAATACAATGTCGGAGCACCTTTCGAACGAATAGCCATCGACATCGCTGGGCCGTTTCCCGAAACCTTTAATGGAAACCGATATACTCTCGTAGTCATGGATTACTTCAGTAAGTGGCCGGAAGTGTTTGCCATCCCAAATCAAGAGGCTAAGACCGTAGCCGAACAGATAGTCAACAACTGGGTGAGCAGATTTGGGGTCCCAATGGAGCTGCACTCTGATCAAGGGCGAAACTTTGAATCAAAAGTCTTCCAAGAAATATGCCAATATTTGGGAATAAGAAAGACAAGGACAACGCCACTACACCCTCAATCTGATGGAATGGTCGAGCGATTCAATCGGACCTTGAATGAGCATCTATCTAAGGTTGTCAGCAACTGCCAGCGGGATTGGGATCGACACATACCCCTCTTCTTAATGGCCTACCGAAACGCGGTCCATAGCTCAACAGGGCACACACCATCCGAGATCTTATTTGGTCAAACAATTCGGTTGCCAAGTGAAGCAAAATTCGGATCCCCACCGACAGAGCCCAAAGAGGTGAACGACTACGTGAATGACTTACGCAGAAGTTCGTAAATTGCGTGAAGACACCAGAGAAAAGATGAAGCTAGCAAGCAGCCGCATGAAAACTAGGTACGATATCAAGGCGAAATCTTCCGGTTTCAACGAAGGAGATCTGGTTTGGCTGTATAATCCTCAGCGTAAGAAAGGCAAATCACCAAAATTGCAACAGGCTGGGAAGGTCCATACAAGGTGATAACCCGCATTAATGACGTTGTCTACCGGATCCAGCGTGGGAATCGAGGAAAATTGAAAGTGGTCCATTTGGATAGAATGTGTCATTTCAACGGGATGCTGAATGACGAAGTTGTTCGGGACGAACAACTGTAGGGAGGGAGCAATGTGATAACCACTTAAATGTGAGCAGCGACATCTAACAGAAAATGTCGATACTGGAATAACAAAGTCTCGACTGGAGAGTGGAATCGAATTTTCTAGCAAATTGGAAATTGTATGGGACGCTGGATGGCGAGGATTGTTCTCGAAGTATGTCATTCGAGTATAAATACCAGCATCCCCAAGGTATGCAAGGAGTTCTAAAGTGTAATTTGAAGTGTTAATTAGGAGAAGTGATTAAGTGGTTTAAGTAAAAGATAAGTGGTTGAGAAATTGAATTGTACTGAGAGAAAGAATTAAATAGTGAATTGTAACTGTACTGAATAAAAGGGATTTGTATTGAAAAGAATAAGTTCTATCATTTGTACCCACACAAACATTTTACAATATCATTGCAGAACGCTGCGAGCTGTTGCAAATCTTGAAATAGAACCGCCAAAAACTTCTGAATGAGGACAAAACCAAGTATTTGCTGGGAGCAAGAAAGGATACACAACGTCACAACAGACAGCTATAACTTTGAGGTAGGAGACTCTATTTTCCAAGTCCTACTCTATGACGAAGAAGCATGGAAAATATATGAAGATATCCTCATCCGTTTTGAACTAAAAATTCTTTGGTTTCTTCTTGACTGGTTTTTAAGGAAGAGATATATCAATTAATCCTACAAGCTGAACATTAACATCGACTTCGTACTCATCCTTTGCCTAGAATGACTTCGACATATAGAACGAACGAACACTACGGCTCCGGCCCAAAGATTCTACGATTCTTACCAGGGGGAAAAATTCGTAACCGTAGGCAGTTGGGCACGGACTTCAGTAGAGAGGTGAATTGATTGAGGCCCACCCCAAAATATAGGGCCATCTACCTAGTAAGCAAGATTGAGAAATTATACAGGTTATAAAGGACGTGCCATACATCAGAGAGGATGCAGACAGTACCCCTCATTATATTAAGTATACCGCAGCCCGAAAGATCCTGCTTCCATTAAAGAAAACAAGAATATGTTGATAAAGCAATATAAACTGTACATTTTATTTTAATTTTAAATAGTTATAGATTGGTTTAAGAGGATTATTTACATATATTTGTATAATATATCCTTTTTAAAAAAATTAAATAAAACATTTCAAGACACAAGTCTAACAACAACGCCAATTTATCGCATAAATGCTCATGTATTAATTCTCAATTGAACTCTTAAATCTACGATACAATTATGTATTAGTACTTATACTCATTTCGTGAGTGTAAATCTTAAAATAAGTCTTAAAACAAAAATTGAAAAAAAAAAACGGAAATGAAAGCTAAAAAAATGTAATGAGTTCAGGAAGGCATGTCATTTCATATATTTTATCATAATAACCATTAATTTCTTATAAAGTGAGTGCAAGAGCATGAAATGGATTTTCTTTTGTAGATACTTTGGCCCAAAAACAGACTAGAAACTAAAATATTCTATATATATTCCTTTCTCCTTGTTTGAAGCACTTGTGCATTTTATGTGTATGATGATTTTTTTTAGTGGCATCATCACCAGAAACTAATTTATTCAAAAATTGTGCATTTTGGAAGCAAAAATCAAAAACAAGTTCGCAACACGAAGACTGTTGATGGTAATTTTAAATCATTCCTGGCCTGTCAGTTTCTCTGTTGCCCGATTTCTCAAAGAACATTGCATCCTAGAGCAAACGAAAATAATGATTATTCCTCTAGAAATTATTCATTTACCAATCAATGTATATGAAACTTACAATTAGGAATGTAGCTCCTAAAAGAACAGCCTTCATTCGAACATCCAAGTCCATGGGGAAAGTTATACCGAAGAAATCAGCATCGGTGAATATTTCCCTAGCCAGACCAGACCATTGTTTAGAGACCTTTCCTACTTGTTCACCAGTCAAAGAAACAATCTGTAATCAAAATGAATTTACATCAGAAATGACAGTGACTAAGAACTGATTTACTACATACCTTAAACTCCACATCGCCACATAAAGAGAACGTACATAATGGTCCCTCGATTCGGAGAACGGTATCTCCAGTGTGATTTTTTATTCTAAACGATGGTGAACATATCGACCACTCTTGTTCAATTGTACCAATGACACTACCGGGTGGTGCACTTACTTCCAATGTTTGTAAACAACAAGGGAAACAACAGCTATCACATGCCAATGGACGATTTAAGTGTATAACTTCATTCTTGTAATTATCAAAGATTCTCATATCGAATGGACGGAGTGGACCACACATATTACGCGTACAGCAATCAGTATCCTCTGCGGCAAAATATACTTTTTGGCCTAAACTATTTTTAATAGAGAATTTATTGTTGGTCTCGAAGCCGATCATTGCTTCGAGCAATTCGACTTTCTGCTTAACCAAGAGTTGGTCGACAGTCATAAGGTACTCCAAGCCTCGTGGACAATTCGGAACTCCAGCGGGTATACTCATCCATTCGCCTGAAAAAAGAAGGAACAAACTGTCTTGAGTTTTTGAATAAAATGCAAAACAAAATTAATAACACATGGATCGATGTATCTTTGCAGATACATACATAGAAATGAATGCAAGGACATAACGTACTTCAATAAGGGTTCAGTTTCAGCAGCCATGGAGGAGATAGTTCTGAACGTCCAGTGATGTGTGAAAAGAACTAGAAATCTGCAGGTATATCGCCTATGTTTAATTAAATATGCGGATGGATAAAAAGTTTTGCATAGGATTGGAATGGGAGAATTTTAAAACAGGATAATCTGACTTCGCATAGCAAAGAAACCAATAAGTTTTTTAAACACGTTAGCTTAATTATTTAACACTCTTGTATAAGCTACAAAGATATACGGAGCATAATTGTGTTATGCTCGGTACGACTTGTTGGATTAGAAGGCAATCTAATTGTAACAATATTTAGAAAAGATACATATCAGGCCTTACGAATAAGCGTAATTTTCCTCTCTAACCTGAATGACAAATCCGTCAAGCTGCTTTAATCCTATTGTCTGATGATCTTGACATCAGTCTTTTTTTTAAACAATGAGAAAACTGTTATACGTTCATATTAGAGACATTCTGGACATCAAAGGTGCTGATCTTCCAACTTACTGATGGTTAAGAGCGATGCTTGAAAGTAGAATCAAGGGATGTCATCAATTTGCGCTTTCCTACTGGTTCTTCTATGCTCTTTAATCATAGACCACCTAATCGACAGTCACTTTGAATATTTTGAAACTCAGCAAGACAATAACTTAATAATATTGGTACACACGAACACTAAGTATGCGATCGTCTATTGATAACGTCTAGGGACGGTCTATCAATATACCTCAATAAGAGAGTTTTAGTGCCGTTCACTACCTGAACCTAGTCTCGATGACTCTCATTGGCAAGACTATTTGTTTCTCTGCTAGAGTCAAATATCGTAAAGTTGTTCGAGATAAAAAACTAAACTCCCACTAAGGGAGTTTAATGTCAATGTCCTTCCGCCGTAGCTATCTTCAAATATGCTGCCTCTTTCCTAGATGGCATATATCCAGTTATGCTACCATAAGTATGACCACTTTCTAGTAAATCTGAAGAAAATCTTCATTGCTATACACTGACATACATACCGTACCCCAGGCGAACGGTAAGAGTAGCCTTCATACCAAAAATCGAAAAAGATAACTACAGGTTCGCCTATACACAACACCGTTTTCCGACTACGTCCTTTGTCCAAGATCCAACATGACTACCATCCCGGAAAACCCTCCAAGACTGCGTATCAATATCTGATGGGCAGAATTGAAGACGCGCTTGACAAGAAGAAGAGCGAATTGGGAATTTTTATCGATATTGAGGTGGTAGAAGTAAGCAAGAGTTTTCCGCAAGTGTCTCCACCGCTTTGGTATATGCTGGTCGACTCACTGCCCAACGGTCTCAATAGTTTGAATGTCTGCGCTCAATCGTATGAAGATGATGTAGCTGTAAATACTGTTAGATCATGCTAGATGTGACCGACGATTGTTGTATTAGAACTAGGCTTTTATGGTGCCTTTTCTTTACGATAAGGAGGACTTGTTTGACTCATCTTGTGCTAAAAGAAAATGCATCGCTATTCACGTTGCCAACAAGCCTCCATGGGGCTGTTCGCCTTCTGGCAGTGTAACAGAGCTTTCAGCCAACACATGAGACTTGTCTTCAATGAGCGTTCTCAAAGAAATGGTCTGCTGTGGCTGCATAATGTATTTTTCAGCACCTCTGACTCTACTCTACTCTACGCACTGATGAATCTCCCTCCCTTTGATATTCATATCATGGGCTGGACCGTCAAAGATATCTTTCGGAGTTTTGTTGACTTTGCACGCCGACTGCCTTTTGACTCTGATCTTATGGACATGCCGTCTGATACACTGACACCAGAATTCTTGTTGCTGCGAAAATACGAAATCGTGCTCAGACTGCTTTCGGCCAGAATGTGAACCAGGAAAGGAATGTTGTAGGGTCTTCACGGATGGCTCCAAAACCGATCTATAATACAGCACTGGTTTCTTTTTGGAGGAAGTAAACGTTAGATCTGATTCCTCGTTAAGAAATCTTTTATCAGTCTTCCTAGAGGAGATGTATGCAATCCAGTCGGCAATGAGCTAAATATATTGTAGACAATCGGGGAGGAGAAGTACTGTGTAACTTCTTCTTCTCTGAACGCAGTCGGTATGTTGAATTCACTGAGTCTCAGGTTACAATGGGGTCACGAGAAATGTGATGGCCGATGAATCGGCAAGGCTCAGGGGAGAGTTTCTGAGAACGGTAAGACGCATTTCAACTCGGTTCTCTGTTATGGTTTCCATTGAAAGTTTGTTCTTTTGTGAGCATAACTGTTAATATCATGACTCTTCAGGAAGTCAAACGAATGCTTCCCAACGTTTCCAAAAATGTCAGCAACTTTCCTACTGCCCCTAATTAGAAAAGATTTTAGACTGCTTATTGGTATCGTAACCGGGCACTACGCTTTTACATATGTAAGTGTGCATTATTAGTGACATAAAATCCTGCGACACTTGCTTGGTAACGACGCTGTGGAACACCTTTTTCAGTTAGTATCCAGGCTACGCTCGTAACAGACTGCAGGTACTTGGCGCCCATGTGGCGGATGCTACCTAAAGGGGTATATTACCACTGAAGCGCTTACTTATCTTTCTACAAAAGACTGAGGAATTTCGATAAAATAAACACACAAGCATTACCATGGAATAATTTTTTGTCTGAGTGCTCTGTTCCGGTAGAAAACCAGGAAAATAGAATAAAAAGAAACAACAGTCATGAAACTAGCTGAATGTATTCAAGGATAAGTACTCGTACGTCTCGGTATTGGAGAAGCCATACAAACTTAGAACACGACATGCCTAGTGGTTCTAATCGAACTCACTCCGTATGGAAAAAAAATAATAATACGAGTAAGTAGCTACAAGCGGTAAGATTCATTTCCTGAAAGAAGAAAATTAGGGAATAGAGTAGAAAATCAGATCTCTTGACTGCTCTACGTTGGTGAGAATTAAAATGCCAAATTATCCAAACTGGAAAACTGAGGTTTCTATAAGTACTAAGGATACAAGTACCTTGCAGTGCGAGTTATTTTTATAAACCAATCTCAAGGCAGACATTAAAGGTGCCAGCTTGAGTATAAACTCGGATAGCCAAGCAGCACTTAAGGCAATGGAAACTGCAAAATCCGTCAAATGCAATAAAGTCAGACTCCGATGGGTGTTAGGTCACAGAGACATTAAATGCAATGAAAAGGGTGATGAATTAGAAAGAAAATGGTACATAGGTACCGAACCTAACAGCGGTATCCCTTACTTTAAACTTAAAAGCCCACTAAACAGGGGCAAAACATTTAACATAGGTACTAAGAATTTAACAGGCTTTCTACCGAAATTTTGACTGGAGAATTAGGTAGGCACGTTTAGGAGCTGCATCTTCTTCAAAAGTACTGTGATCCTAAAGACATTAACATAGCCTCGAGAAGTGACCTGCTCCTAATCCATAATCTAATCGTCTTTCGGCTAAAATAAAGAGAAGCAGGATATGAAGCAGACGGCCTAGACACGTCGCAATCAATTGGGACATTATATTGGTCTATAAGTATTGGCTTATGTTGCCGACAGCCACATCACCTAACCTAACATACTCTGATGCTGTTTTTATACTGGAAAAACTTTTCCAAAATAAATATAAATGGAATGGAAGGAAGAGGAAAGACATCATATGTAGCATACCGTTAGCATATGTAGAAATAAATTGGTGCAGCTGACAGTGCAGTTTGACTTTCGGAGGTCTGTCGCAATGGTTATGACTTTAGCAGTTTGTTTTCTGCTTTTCAGTGTGAATTTGATTTCCGAACTCTTGCACAGCAGCCGGGCAGCAACCAATGGGCGCACCAAAATTCAAAGTAGATCACACCGTCAAATATATTTCACACCAAGAGTACAGTCTCTGTCTGCAATTTGGCGCGCAAAATTATTGAATTGTTATTGTCTGCTTGACCACCAGTTGAATGTACTGTTCATAAGATTATCAACTCTTTATATTATTATATATTTACATTTACATACAAAGTTCACAGTAGTCACCTTCTTTGATAACCAAGTTTAAAGCATGAAATAATCAAAGATTGCAACGAACAGTATCATTTTCTTACATGCCCTTATCAATCGGTTGTTTTGCTTCTTTTTTACAGAAATAGCTTTACACTTTTTCAAACCTCTGAAGCAAGCCCGATATTGAAGGACAAATCGAAGAAATTCGATTGAGTATGTAATCGAATCTATGAACCCTGTGGTTTGTGAGCCCACTCTTTATCTCGATTAAAGCTGGAGCTCGAAAATGCTTCTTAACTACGCATGCCTAACAAAAACGCTTCTAATTTATTAATATGTCAACCCTCACAATCAATTGATTTGTCAACTTGTTATTTTAAAGAGATTGGTGAAAATTAACCTACGTTGGCAATTTTTGAACATTGAATCCGGTCAACGATTGGTGTGCGGATTGTGAGAGCGATTCCCGATCAAGACGAAACAAATGAATAAGTCTCCCGAGAACGAGAATAATTTATGTGAAATGATATGAACCCCACAGTAAACGAAGTAAGGTGGATATATAGGACTATTAGTGTACAAATTTTAACTCATTATATAATTCCGACAACTACTTAGGAGTTCATAGGTTTCTGGAGTCAAGCTACTGAGAGCTACACACGGACATGAACGGCCTTTTAGCTGATAGGTTCAAAACTACGAGTAGAGTAAGAAACGTCACTGGCGTATACACCCAAATGAAGATTGATAATGAAAAAGGTATTCTTCATGACCAGCTAGACTACTTATAATATTCAAAAACTCAAAAACTAACCATTAGATTGAGCTGAAACTTACTCAATATATTTGACCCTGTTTAGACGGTTACTCATGAGTCTGTAATATCAACACTATGTCGGTGAGAAGAGAGGCGGGCAGTCACAAAGAAATATAAAAATTGAGGAAAGTCACGTTCCACAGCCGAAATGTACCAACCCTATTCAATTTTATCACTATTAGTCTGATCGTTGAATAGTGAACTTCGCGGATAATAATGAATATTTGGACGAGAGATGCGGTGTGCGATACAGAAGTGTTTCAATTGACTTATCCCGCCTTAAACTCTATCAAAATAGTGGAGGAGTGAGCACTACAGTGTGTAGTACTACGTAGTAGAGAGTCACCATCTAAACAGTCTTTGTTATGGGGTGAGAAGTGCACGTGAAACAAAAGTTTTCAAGTTTTCCGATGGATGGAACACAAATATGTGAAAATTATTGCTACAGCACTCCACGGTGGCAGCTAACAATGAAATGATATTTCTCATGGCAAAATCAACACATTTACGCTCAATCCCACAAAGTGAAATCAAATCCATTCATTAATAAATTGAAGAAAATTCCAACAGGTACACAAATATTGTAAGGTGTAAACATAACCAAAACTATATTTTCAATTCCACAATATTACACAATCACATATAGAATGTTTTACCTTGGGTGCGGTTCAAAACCACGTATTGAATACAACAAAAGAGATAAAAAGGGGAAATTAAAGGAAAAAGTGAGTATTTCAACCAAGCGTCAATATTAACACAATAATAATAGATGTGTGAATATGAAATGTCGATTTGTTTTGCTCAAACAACTAATTTATTTAAACAACATGATGAATGAATTCAATAATCAAAGTATTGGCCAACGTCAGCTATAACTTTTTCCCATCTTTCTAGCATTTGATGAATTCCGCGCCAATACCACTGTGTACTCGTCTTTTGAGACCAACCATTCGTCAAGCCAATTTTTCACTTCTTCATAAGAATGATAGTGCTGTTCCGAATTTCCGTGCTGCATCGCTCGGAACAAGTAGTAATCAGAAGGGGCCAAGTCTGGGGAATACGGCGTTTTACTTGGTTTGCAACATGTGGAGAAGTATTTTCATGATGGGAAATAACTGATACGTGCCTTTGGGCATATTCTAGGCTTTTAAACGTTTGGAAACAGTTGTACGATTAATTTTCAATGCTTCTGCGAGCTGTTTTTGTGTTTGAGTCGAGTCTTCATCTAATAATGCTTGAAATTCTACATCTTGGAAATTTTTCTCTGTTCTTCCAAAGTATTTGTTGTCGATGCCAAAATCACCCCTTTTGAAACGCTCTAACCAAAGATCATAAGTCCTTTGAGCTGGAGCATGTTCACCATAAACTTCCATTTCAGCAGCTGTTTTGTTTGATAAAAAATAATGTAATCAAACGGCAAGCAAATAGTCTTTATCTGGCATAAAATCCGACATTTTCAAGGCGAAAAAAAAAATGTTTGTTTGTACAATCACAACCTATGGAATACTGGATTTTATTGACAGTTGTTTACCCTCCAAAATACCATATTTGTTATCATTGTCACCATACGTAGTAAAGAACGTGATCAGATAAGAACGATAGGAAAACAAATTTAAATAAAACAACAACGGTGTGAGGTATAAAATTGATTCTGGTTTTATTTTGAAGCTGCGTTCATGCCATTATGCGTGGAATAGCACATCATTCAAATGGCCGCCTCGACATCGTTGGCAGTGGTTCAAGCGGTCGGTGCAATTTTTGATTTCTCGATCCAATATGTGGGGCGTTATTCCGGCAATAGCGTGTTGTTGAATTTTGGCCTCGTCCAAAGTGGTTGGCTTGTTAGCATAGACTAAGGAGAGAAAATAATCGAGTAGTATCAAATGGCATGATCGCGCTGGCCAATTCACGAACGCTCGCCGTGAGATGACCTAGTCGCCAAATTGTTCATTCAGAACTTCAAGCGTTGCGTCGCTTATATGTACATATGTGATGTAGAGCCGTCTTGTTGGAACCACAGCTCGGATATATCGATGTTGTCGAGCTCTGACCACAGAGAGTCAGTTAATATCGTTCTATACCTGAGACCATTGACGGTAACGATGTCACCCTCCTCATTTCGCAAAAATTAGGTCCAATGAAGCCACCATGCCATAAACCGCACCAAACAGTCGATCTTTGTGGGTGCATTGATGCTTGGCCGAACACAATTTTGTTTGCTTGACATAGGCCTCGTCCGAGATGATTTTCTGGCCAAAATCCGGATCTCCGGCCAACATTTCCAGCGCACAATTAACACACTCACGGCGTTGTCTATGGTCCTTCGGCTTCAATTCTTGCGTCATCACAATCTTATACGGATGTAGGCCCAAATCGAACTGCAAAATAAGCCGGGTTCACCTCTGGCGATGCCAAATTCAGCTGATCGGCGCCGAATCAAGAATTCTGGGCCTTCTTCGATACTGGCTGCTACGGCGGCTATATTTTATTCATTTCGAACCAATATCTGTCTGGTGGGTGGGTTAAGATCCAAAAGAGTATACTCACGCTCAAACTTTTTCACGGTGCCTGCACATGAAACTATGATGACGACCGACCTTTCGACGAAATTCACGCTGCGTATTTACAACTGAGCCGGAATATCGAAAATATTTTTTAATAATTTCCGCACTTTCGGTAAGCGTAAAACCATGAATAATGAAATGGCAAACTTTATTGAATATTTTGAAAGCTGGAACTTTGACTTTGGTAACTTTGACAACTTCTGAAACATAACGATTGGAAAAACTATCATTGCTATCTAGTCACCCTATAGTTAACCCATCTATCAGTCAAATCGACATTTCATATTCACACACCTATTATTTCGTATAACAATGCAATCATCTATCACAATTGCAGAAATTTATTGAAATTCTCAGAAGAAGAATGGATATTGAATGACGTACTCGCTATGCAGGCGGGCAACGGAACCACCGTGCTCAAGAAAACCAAGAATAACGATTGCAAAGGTATTATGAACAAATATCGCAGCACGTTCAACTGCAAGTCACGAAGAACATGAAAATTATTTAGAAAGCCAACGGCAACGAATGCAACGCACACGAGCGAATGTACATACGCTCACGTATCATTGTAAAATTTTAAACAATTGAATTCGCATATGATCCGAATATCGATTTCAGTGAAAATGCATTAGTTGTCATTGGCACGATGAACAAATTGTGCCGATATTATCATGCACTTAGGTACAAAGCCGAAAGAAAGATAGGAATGTGCTGTTCGAACGGAAAAATTGTGTTGCCGGTATTTAATAAACCCCCGAACCATTGTTGTCTTTAATACGAAGCAAAACCATTCAAAGCAATATTCTCATCAACCAACATTCACAAAAAGAAAAAAAAAAAAACAATTAAATTAGGTAACACACCCTATTCCGAGCACTTATATTCGCAAATACAATTCATGCTTTCAAATGACATCATTCAGTGCAACAAAAATCGAACGACAAAATTTTTTACCAACATTTAAAGTTCACGGTTACATGTCATCAAGCATGTTTGCCAATTTATTTCATGGGGAGAGCGGATGATGTCACACGAGTTCAACAGCGCGAAAGATTCAATTTAGGCGCCAAACATCGGATAATCGCCGAACTGCCCGAATTATCACCACATGAACTAACGCTCAAAGTCGATGCAGTGCGTCTGCGCGAAAGTTAAGGATTTGCAAAAGTATTTGTAGAGTTTGCCATCTATGTTATTTCAAAAAGACAATCAGCAAAGCACAAGGCCAGTCGTTGCAAGTTTGTGGAACAAACTTGAAAAATCCATGTTTCGCCCATGGAGAGTTGTATGTGACATGATTACGCGTTGGCAAACTAACTGATTTATTCGTTTACGCAGCAGACGGCCGCACAAAGAACGTTGTTTATTTACAAGCATTGGAATAGGTTTTCATTTTATTTTCATTCTGCTTTTTCAATAAAAAAAACATTTTTTTAAAAACACACAAATGGCTACAATTTGTATACTCAAAATCACAATCACAATCACAGTGTTCCGAAAGTTCAAATGTAAAAAGAAAATGACTATGTAGCTGTCACACATATCTTTCTGTGAGGCGGGGCGCACAAGGCATCGGCTTGTTAACATATAAGTTAACACGTTACACTCCGTCGGACCACACGATCCTGTATGAGATTCTAGAATCCTTATCTCACTATTCACACAACCCTTTGTTCTAAGATAACAAATAAACCACATTATTAATAGATTCAGGAAAAACATTTGTCATCGAGCTAGTTATGTGAATTTAATTTTTTTATTTCTTATTTTTTGAATTTTTTATTAGTTTTAAAAGAAATTGTAAAGGGTCCGCCATCTAAGGTTTTTTTTTTCAACTAGTGCTTATTTCGTGAATGGTAACACTTAGCTCATGTCTGATTTGACAGATAATTAGTTTTATACTTCCGCTGAACGAATATGGTTGTGTATACGCTTGAACTACGCTTCGCTAAGTGGGCCTGCGATCGACTTAGAGAAGATGCCGATTTTGCCAAAAAAAATCATCTTTTCAGATGAAGCTCATTTTGATCTTGGCGGGTATGTAAACAAGCAAAATTGTCGCATTTGGGGCACAGAAAACCCGCACGCATACATTGAAAAGCCGATACACCCAAAACGAGTCACTGTTTGGTGCGGATTTTGGTCCAGAGGCATAATTGGGCCATTTTTCTTCGAAAATGAGTAAGGAGTGGCCGTTACAGTCAATGGCGATCGTTATCGGGCCATGTTGAACGAATTTTTGTTCACAAAAATTGAAGAGGATGATATTGGCAACATTTGGATTCAACAGGACGGCGCTACGTGCCACACAGCCGAAGCTACACTCGATGTTTTGCGCCCTGTTTTTGAAGATCGCATTATCAGCCGCAGCGCTGATGTCGTTTGGCCACCTCGGAGCTGCGATTTGACACCGTTGGACTATTATTTGTGGGGTGCCGTAAAAGATAAGTGTAACGCCGACAAGCCAGAGACAATTGACGCTTTAAAGGACAATATTCGTGAAGGCATTGGTGAAATACAGCTGCACACAATCGATAATGTGCTTAAAAATTCGACCGATCGTGTAAGCTACTGCATGGCCAGCCGAGGCAGCCATTTGGATGAAATTATTTTCCATTATTAACCGGAAGTATAAAACTAATTATCTGTCAAATCAGATATGAGCTAAGTGGTACCATTCACGAAATAAGCACTAGTTGAAGAAAAAAACGTTAGATGGCGGACCCTTTATTTGAATTACCTAGTATAAGATTAGAATCAAAATGCTGGCAATACCTTTGATATTTACCACGTTTAGTCAATTACTATTATCTTGTCTCTTTCCCGTAAACTAGGAGTTTTTGCTTTTATGTTTAACTGTGTGGGGTTGTCTAATTACCTCTTTTTAGTATAAAGAACAAAGGAATCAAAAATATTTTTTTTGAGAGTGAATTTTTATGTAAAGTCGTTGCAAATTTGAATTTCAAAATTACATGCTCCCTGAAGTAAGTAAGTTAGTTTAAATTTTGTGTATCTATATTATATTATAAATGAAATTGTCTCTTTTAGAAAATAAAATTGAACTGAATCCAACTTGGGCTTTGTGGATTATTGTGGTAGTTCGATCTTTATTTTGAAGGAAGGAGTGTGGGAAATTGTCCGTGCAACGACAACATTAAAAGAAATCCTTTTTGAACTGTTTACACGATTTTTCATGAGATTCCAGAATCCTTATCTCACTATTCACACGACCCTTCTAAGGATACTTAAAAAGAATAGCACACACCAACCCTATACAAAGCATGGACGAGGAGACCTAGTGGCAGTTTATCTGCGTCATCACAGCAGTTTATTTTCGTTATACAGTTTAATCGTTTAAAGAAGTTTTAACGTATTTTTTTAAATACTTAAATACTAAAGCTTAAAAATCGATTTATTAATTTATATGTGCGACGTCGCTATTACAATTTCCTCGATGACACACGAGAGCGAGCATTTATTTATATTTTCCGCACTCCGACACGATGTCTTCTTCAAATTTTTTTTTTAGCTGAGTTTGTGGGTTCGGAAAAATGGAATGTGTTGCTTTAGTAGAAAGTCATGCATGACATCATAGAGCAGCAGACTTCGAACAATGCCTTGGTGTACCCACGGCTTTAACTTCGTTCAAATTCTCTGGTTATTCCTGCTGTGTATGAATCTTGCATTTTAATGTCATCACTCATATGGCGTACTATTCCTATACACGTCTGGGAACTAATCGACAGTACGCCCTCAGATAATTATCTATCCTGCTTCGCTAGCTTTAACTAGCACGTCAAAGTACTTTATGACGGCGACCGATGATGCGGATGTCATCTGTAAGCCCCATCAGCTTTACAGATTTGTTAAAGGAAGTTCCAGCACTAGATTCAATGGAATAATTCAGAGAAACTGTTTCCAAATTGCACATTGCATAACGTGCTTTCAAGCGGCTCAGTTGAATCAGCTTTGCCGGGATCCCGAATTCGATCATCGCCTTGTAAAGCTCAAGACTATGAATGGTATCAGATGCCGCTTTGAAGTCGATGAAAAAATGGAGCGCCTCGACTCTTGAAATTCGTTGTTTTTTTTTTTTTAAAGAATTTGACTTGGTGTGAAAATTCGGTAATTGTCGATTTGTTTTAGTTTTTAGTTTTATATGCATTTTATTTTCTTAATCACTAACTTACATACTAACAAAAAATGCTTAAATGCTAGCTTACAATTACTTAACAATCTTATACTAACTTACTGGCCCCACACAGGCACTCTAAGCTACTCTAAATTCTTATAACTATGTCTTTCGACCTCATTTACAATTTCTTTACGGATATTTATTGTCGATTTGTAGGACCGATTAGTTTGCCACCGAAGGGCTTGAGATGTTCACTCAATATGCTGGATAGGACAAATGTATGCCTCGACAATTCTTAAGCATACCAGTTTTTAAAAACGAGGCATACGGAACTGACATTTTAGTGCTCGGGGTTGCTTTCATCCACCCATACCTGGTTGGTAATTTGGCAAATGTACCCTACCAAAATGGATTTAGCTGTGAATGAGGACAAAAGAAAAATTATTCTGTCAACAAGACACGCACAACATCGACAAATCGGATAAAATATCAACACAGAAAGCTACAATATAACTTTGAGGTAGTTAGAGTTTTTCTTCCCTCCGAATCCTCTATTAACTTTGATAATGACACTTTATCAAAAACCAAAACAAGAGCCAAACTTGGGATCGGCAATTTCTTTGAACAAAGAAGGGAAATGAGTAACAACGTCTTCTCGAAAAACACTAAAGAAACTCTATATAAGTCTCTAATCACCGCGCAGATACAAGGTCATTAATAAGGGCGGTTAAAGATACCCTCGATCGTTTTGAACGTAGAGTTTCTCGAGCAACCCTTGATTTCGTCTGCGTTGATGGGCTTTGCAAGAGATATAACAGCAAACACTAGAAGCTGTAGAGCAGAGAAATATAGAGCGACGATCCGACCCAAAAATCTTCGATTCCAATCCGAAAGAACAACGCAGGTGACAGCACAATTGGAGTAGATGGAAACCTAAATAATCTCATGCCTGAAACACATGTGCAGTCGAGCTGCAAGCAGTGCGGCGTGCATCAACGCAATTAAAACACATGTGCAGTTGGTTTATGACAGTTCATCGAAGATTTTTTTACACTGACAGTAATTTTGTTAGAATTTCACATTGTGACTATTTTTCCTTTGCAATGGAAATAGACAAATGCTTTGGCCTTTAAAAATATATTTTTGTAATTTTTGTGTTTCTTATCAAACAAGAAACTGTGTTCTCTCACAAATTCTATTAATTTTTCTTCCATTGTTTCAGCAATTTAAATTATACATATTTTCAAAATTGACACTCCAACTGTCAAATTACTAAAAATGTACCAAATGTACTAGAGTATAAATCTACTACACGTAGTGGATGCATCCAATTTAGAATTAGACATCTTGCATCGACGCAAGGTGTGCAGCTGGCACATGTGTTCGCTCGTATAAGAAACAGTGTTCTCTAAATTTGGCGCACAATATTTTCTGCACATGTGTTTCAGGCATTAGAGTGCGCGACTGAGAGCGATTTGATTATAGAGATTTTCAGAACCCAAAGAACAGGGAATATAAAAAATTATTGTTACTAGAAAACAGTTAAACTTTCGTATATAAATTAAAAATTTACATTTAAATTTTTATTAAAAAAATATTTTATTTAGACTGGCAGCGATTCTGCCTACTTGATTACAACTCAACTAAATGTTCTTAAAACTAGATCTTAAATACTATTTTAATGCTAAGTCAGCAACATGTTGTTTCTCACGCTTTGCGCTTTGCAGGTGTCTGGTGTTTGTTGGATTTGTCCAGGTTGCGGGTGTTGGATTGCAGCATGGGAATAGTGTGGGAAAGTTGAATGCGCGTGCAAAGTAATTGGATGCGCGGTTGTCTGGATTATGTAGAATAATTTGTTAACTCCTCCGCCTTTAAGTGTGAACGTCCTCGTTCACTTAAAAAAATGGAATCTGGTTAATTCGGGATGTCTTTGGACTCGATTGCGACGTCGAGCTTTTAACTGTTTCTATTGCTTCTGTAACTATTTTGGCTTTGATGATAGGTTTATTTGCAGATTTCTTGTTTCTTATGATTTTCAGGAGGATGACCAATATGATTATGGACAGGAGAAAGAGTAATCCTACATTGAACATGGTGCTGGTTCTGTAGTTTATTTTCAACGTCTGGATTTGTTGGGTATTATTATTGTGTAGGTCCTTTATCATTTCTAGTGAGAGTTTTTCTTCTATTTCGGGGTTTGTCGAGGCGGATTGAAGAATGGCGGGTAATGGTTTGAAATGCGTAACTTCGACTGATTTGAATATGAATTTCCCTATTCGAATGCTGGCGTTACTGTATTTGATGAGAAATGTCCCATTAATTGACACCTGGTCGTCATTTATCGTGATTATCCCATCGTATTCATTGAGAAGAAGGATGTCGGATGATATTTCTTCGAACGTGTGGACATGTTGACTGTTGATGGCAGTACAGCTTGCTTGAATACTTTTTATTAATTTGGGAATACATGTTGTGTTACTAATGTTAACAATATTAGAGTTAGAGCAAATAGATAGTTTATTTATTGTTTTACATTGGGTACTTATTCCATATATTTCGTTCTTACATTTAATTATTTCATTATAATCGATTTTAATTATAGTTTTTCTTTGCTTTATTGCTTTTAGCAGAATAGTTTCACAAATTTCTTCTTCAGCGTAAGGTAAACTTATAATATAGAGTAACATGTTATCATTAAATGCTATTTTAATTTCGGCAAATTCAATGGCCTCTTCAATATTCTTAAATGGTATTTCTTTATTTTCTATAATTTTTTCTATAGTGCTTACTTCAATATTTGATAAAATATACGAATTTATTACATTTACTTTTGCCCAGTGTAAGGCATATCCTATATTCGTTACTTCTTCTTTTAACAAGTCTAATTTATACTTAATACTAAACAATAATTCTTCTAACAATTTATCATTTGATTTAAGGTGTTTATTTATCTCGTTTGTTGCATTTGTTACCTCATTTACTTTATCAATAATTAACTTATTTATGATAACTTGTCTGTTGTTGTTTTCCAAAACATTATTTATTTTCTCTTGTACTATTTGAAAGTCGTGACTATCTGGATTACCAGCTATCCACTTCCAGGCACTCCCTAGAAAGTCTAAGGATCGTTTGGTTCTGGGATAATTTGGAAGTAAGCGTTTAATGTGGGATCGGATTAAGGCTATTTCTTTAGTAAGGAGTTGGTAACTGGAATGGGAGGTTTGGAAACTTGCCTTCACAGAAGCTTCTAAGGTGTCTATGGCTTGTAAATGTTTCGTAAGGTCAATCTCATGTATTATTTTAAACGTCCCAGTCTGTAGTCTGGATGTTCCGATGTTAATCGTTACTAGTCGTGAGTTAGTATAGTCCAGTATCTGTACGTTAGCCAAGCATGCGGATAAAAAGAATCTAAAAGAAAAGAGGGGTAGGTGTATGCATTAAGATTTTATGTGCGACTTGTGGACCACTCTGCCGGATTGGGTTAGTACTGTTGTTTTTTTGTTTTCCTTAACGATTTCTTTGTTGTATTTGGGGGTGAGTTTGGAGCCTATTCGTTTGTTTTTCTTAACGTATATAATATTTCCGGGTGAATAGTTCTTAATTGGAGGTCTGCCTTTATTGTGGTAAGCTAGGTCGCTGTCTTGCTTTGATTTAAGTCTTTTCTTGTTTTCCGAGCGTGTTTTTTCGATTTTCAAAGGATCTGAACCAATATTTCTACTGAAAAATAAGTCTACTGGTTTCTTTTTGGTAACTGAATGAATAGAAAAGTTGTAGGCGTTTACAGCTGCCTCTAAAAGTTCCGTGAAGGATCTGTGCAAATTTTCATTCTTTAAACATCGCATGATTTCTGCCAATGTTGAGTGGAATCTTTCTACTTGGCCATTTGATGCACTTGTGTATGGAGGTGTTTTAAATATCTGGATACCAAACTCGTTTTCAAGCATGAAAGTTATTGCAAGAGAATTAAAAGACTTTTCGTTGTCAAACACTATTGTCTTTGGGATACCGTAAGCAAAAATAATTTCCCTGAGGGGTTGCCTAATATCTTCTATAGCTTTTGATTGAATTCGTTTCACCTGAGCATATTTAGAGAACTTGTCGACAGAGGTCAATGCTAGGTTTCCCTCAGTAGAAAAAATGTCTATGTGTATAATTTGGCCTGGGTGTTCTGGTATAGGAGTGGCTTGTATTTCAATTTTGTCAGGATGGCGGTCATACTTATTTTCCTTGCAGACTGAGCAGAGTTTTGTTATTCTTTGGATTTTACGTGACATGCCAGGGAAATAGTACTTTTCAAGAATCTGTATCTTATTTTCCCGTTCATTCCTATGAGCGCGTTGGTGAGTGTTTATGATGATTTCTTCTTGTCTGTGATCGCTAATCACATCTTCGACAAACGTTCTAGAAAATCTAATACGATAATTACTAAAGTAATCTTTATAAATTTCTTGGATCATACCCATCACTCGTTCTTCGGTTTTAATGCCGTTTATTACTGCTGGGTTTAATCGCTTTTTTAGAATTTCAGTCAGGTTATTAATATTGTAAAAAGGTTCTGTAATGATGTGACGGTGATATGTTGGGAACACTATCTGAAATCTTTGACTGGGGATATTCCCGATATCTAGGAAAATCTGATTCTTGAATACATTAATGGGAGAGTCGACACTGCATATTAGATTATGCGGTGAGGTTTCATCACTGTGTATGGTTGGAGTAAGGGAGTTAATTTCGGATCTTATAGGGGGTCTAGAAAGTGCGTCTGCAACCACGTTCATTTTTCCGGGCTTATATCTAAGCTCATGGTTGTACTCTTCGAGTATGGCCTTCCATCTTTTTAATTTGGTATTGTTATTTTTATTACTTAAGGAGTATGTCAGGGGTTGGTGGTCTGTATGAATGATGACTTTCGCTGAACCGTAAAGGTAATTTCTGAGGCTGTTGAGAGCCCATATTATAGCGAGCATCTCCTTCTCGTTGGCTGCGTAGCTCTCTTCAGTTTTACTTAATGTCCTTGAAATAAATGTAATAGGCTTGTTGTTTTGGGATAATACAGCGCCTATAGCATAGTTTGAGGCGTCTGTTACTAGCTCAAAATCTTTTTGGAAATCCGGATACATTAGTATAATCTCTTCTGAGGTCAAAGAATTCTTGATTTTCTGGAATGCTTCCTTAGCTGAATCGTCCAGGTGAATAATTTTTTTATTCGAAAGATTTTTGGACAAGCGTCCATCCTCCCCTCTTAGAAGGGCTGTTAGTGGTTTTGCCAATTTGGCGTAGTCCCTTATAAAGCGGCGATAATACCCTGACAGACCAAGGAAAGAGCGAAGTTCCTTCAGGGTTTGAGGGTATGGAACGGTTTGGATTGCCTTAACTTTTTCCGGATTGGTTTTTATCCCTTCGGATGAAATAACAAAGCCTAGAAATTCTACATTTTGCTTATAGAATTCACACTTATCTAGCTGCACTTTCATATTTGCAGCCTGTAATGTGTGGAAAATCGTTCGGACATTGTGCTCGTGAGTGGCCTCATCTCGACTAAAGATGATGATATCATCTATGTAAACGTAGCATATTTTCCCTATATGCTCGCGAAGAATATCGTCGAGTGCTCTCTGGAAGATGGAGGGAGCATTTTTGAGTCCAAATGGCAATCTCGTGAACTCGTACTTGCCATTGTTGACCGAAAAGGCCGTTTTTTCGATATCAGATGCTTTTAGGGGGATCTGATGAAACCCACTTTTCAGGTCAACTACAGTGAACCATTTGTTTTGGCCAAGTTGTGAGAGGACCTCATTTATCTGTGGGATCGGATATCGGTCAGCCACAGTAATGCTGTTTAATTTCCTATAATCGATCACGAGTCTATATTTTTTTTCGCCAGAGGCATCATTTTTCTTGGGAACAATCCACACAGGAGAGTTGTATGGGGACCGTGAAGGTCTTATGATACCGTCGGTGAGAAGCTTTTCTATTTGTTTTTCGACCTCGTCCTTAAGGGACATGGGGTAGGGATAGAATTTTGAATATACGGGTGAATCAGATGTTGTATTAATTTCACCTTTAACAATGGTTGAGTATGTCAGTTTTTCGTCCGGCTCGTCAAAAAGTTTTGGGAAATCGCGTACAATTTTCTGAATGGACGATCTTTGTTGTGGAGACATGTGACCAGTTCGGATATTTATGGTATTAACCGATTGGGATATTAACTGTTTAATACGTATTTTTACACGATTCTTGATGACCATGTAATTATCTTTGGTATGGATTACAGCGGAAAGACTTTTGAGACTGTCATTTCCAAGAATGGCATGGAAGGATTTGAGTTCGGGCATGAGAAAGAATTTTATTTTTACATCTTCTAAATTGAAAAGGTTAACAAATGTATGGTGGGTTATCAGTATATTACCTCCAATAGAGTTGGCATAAAAAGAGGTTTCATTAGGCAGGGGATTTTCGATAAGGGAAGACTGTATGTAGTTTTTATTTGATCCAGTATCAATAAGGATCCGTAGAATTTGTCCCCCCTTCGTTGCACATTGAAAATATGGCAGCGAAGAGTCTCTTAGTCTAAAAAATGAACGTCTGTCAGCTCGACTAGTTCTTCAGTTTCGCCATATTCTTGTTGTTGTATGGCTTGAACGTATTCTTGTAGTGTTTCTCCATTTTCGTTATGTTCATTCGACAAACTTTGTTCATACTGTTTGATTTCCTCGGGGTGAGCTGAGGTATTAACGTGGAAGTTCCTCTGCATCTTTGATGGATGAACCTGTTGGGATGGTGGCATGGGCGGCCTTTTTGGTGCTGGTGGCCAACTGCTCTGGTGGGGTTGGTTCAAATTTGTGCGAATGGTTGACGCGTCCATTGGCTCTGGTGGTGGTTGTCGCTTAGGTTGATTTGGCCTATTGTTTCCTTGGTGTTGCGGTGGCAGCATTCTTGGTAAAGAGGCTGGTTGTGCTGGTCTTTGAGATTGAATCTGCTGGGCTTGTCTAGGAATGTGTACAAGCTCTGGGTAGAAGGGTGCTCTACCAGACGGGTTATTAGAATTAGGGTTTTTATGTTGTGGAGGAAGATTAGGAGGTGGCAGTGAATGGTTTAATTTTCTACCAATGCCATGGTTAGCCATTGCATACTGTGACCTGTAATTTTGGTTTTCTAATTTCAGGCATAAATGGAGAGCCTGTGGCAAGTCTACCGGTTCACGTATTCCGAGAAGTCTGGGCAAATCGCCATTCAAACCCCTTATGAACGTGTCGAGGGCCTTGTCTCGGTAGGTTTGCATTAACAGATTTAGTGATTCGTTGCCAATTTCCATGAGGGATATTTTATTTAGAATAAGAGAAAGGTGAGAGTAAACAGACTGATAAAATTGTTGGACTGATGCATTTCCCTGGATAAGAGATGTCATTTGGTACTCCAACGTACCCAAATCTCTCTTATCGGCATAATGGAGAGTAAGGCATCGGGCAATACATTCCCAGTTGAGCGGAGTATTATATGATTCTAATACAAGATCTGCGTTTCCGACAATCTTATTTCGAATCACGCTCAAAATGCCGTAATATTTAGGGGTTCCTATCAAGGGCCTATAGATTTGTAGAATACGATCTACGCTCTTTTTCCATGATGAAAATTCTCCTGGTTGCCCCTGGAAATCGCGAAGACTGCGGACGATGTCCGGTATTTTGTCTAAGTCAGACAGATTATTGGCATATTGGGCACCGATGGTTTGATCCGTTCCGCTAAACCTATCAGCGTTTGGATTAATGATGGAATTAATCAGTTGCCTACCTTGACTTTGTAATACTTCCGCAACGATAGAAGAAATGAGTGCAGTTAGTTCAGGAGTAGATTGGGCTATATTGGAATTGGAAGGACCGGGTTGGGGTTGAGTGGGGATACCACTATTTAAAACTGATGGCCTGATAATGGGTTGCTGATCGTTTGGCATTTTAATTTTTTTTTTCAAACTAGGTTATCAAAACAATTTTATTTTTATATTTATGAGGTTTTTTCCTAGGTTTATGGGTTTTATTTAATCTTAAATCTAACACTTTTATTATTTTCCTTCTAAGTTAAATTTTCTAAGTTTCTTTGATGTTAACTTCTTATTCAAAAAATTTTTTTTATATTTTTTTCAATTCATTCCTTAAGCTTAGCACTATAGTAACATGTAATTTTTTTATTATTTTAATAAACTTACAAAACTAAAATAAGTTGCATTCCCACGTTGGCGGAGCGGATTGCTCCCTTTTGTCCAAAACTGGTGACTCAGGATCCTGCCTCTCGCACTTTATTCGAGGACCACTAGAGGTGTTCTTAGGGCCTGCTAGCAGTACGATGCTTCTCACTTATTTTCACTTATTTTATTTATATATTTATTCGGAGCTCTGGCACTACTTTAGGACACTGGCTCTATATTTTGGCTCTGGCACTACTTTAGGACACTGGCTCTATGTTTGGCTCTGGCACTACTTTAGGACACTGGCTCAATGTTTGGCTCTGGCACTACTTTAGGACACTGGCTCAATGTTTTGGCTCTGGCACTACTTTAGGACACTGGCTCAATGTTTTGGGTTCTGGGACAGACACTGTTTACGCGGAGCTCTGGCACTACTTAAGGACACTGACTCACTTATTCTATGTACTCGCACTACTTAAGGACACCGACAATAGAATGCGTTATTAGATATCTGTCCCTGCTCGGGCGCCAATTAAAAATTTACATTTAAATTTTTATTAAAAAAATATTTTATTTAGACTGGCAGCGATTCTGCCTACTTGATTACAACTCAACTAAATGTTCTTAAAACTAGATCTTAAATACTATTTTAATGCTAAGTCAGCAACATGTTGTTTCTCACGCTTTGCGCTTTGCAGGTGTCTGGTGTTTGTTGGATTTGTCCAGGTTGCGGGTGTTGGATTGCAGCATGGGAATAGTGTGGGAAAGTTGAATGCGCGTGCAAAGTAATTGGATGCGCGGTTGTCTGGATTATGTAGAATAATTTGTTAACTTATAAACAGTGATAACAACTCTTATAATCTATATAACAGCTACGAGTACATTTGCTCTTTTTTCCGTTAAACTTCAAATTATTCTTATCTTCAATTTATCAAGTCAATGCCGTCTTTAATCTTCAACTATGTCATGATGTATTTACCTCATATAACATATGAATACGTAAGGTCAATTCGACCCACATTACTCAATTGTACTAAATTGAATTAATGAACGCCTCGCTCAGAGGCCAAGTTAACTGCAACCCCATTTACGAAATCTTATGAGAGAATCAAAAGAATCACTTCATGACACTAGAAGACGAATGGCTTCCTGAAGTTCTACACAAAGAAGCCTATTCGCATTTCAGTCCCTGAGTATGAGTACCTACTTGTGATTATCTCGGTTATTGCTTTGCAAGATATGATAATCAGTAATACGAGTAAAATCAATAGACGATAAGTCTAAATGTGTATAGAGTTCTCATGTTTGGTAGGATTTTACATTAGAAATCAAAACCTGATGACTTTTTATTTACCTTTTCTCCTCGTCGCTTAGAAACACTTCATATCCTTTATTTTTGGAAGATTTATTCAATCGAAGGGATCTTCGGAATTTTTTGCCAAAAGACTTGGCATCTGTGATGGAATGTGGGATGGAGAAAAACTTGGTCCTTCTTAAATTAATGTACTTTTCACATAAGTGATCCCAGAACACTCGCATCAGATTTATTCGTGTAGCATCCTCTTGAGGATCACTATTTAACTCATAAGTGGAGGTATAATTGATTACGACACTCATTCTAAACACTACAAATTGATCACAGTATCACTTATTCACGTTAAAATCTTTCCACTGACTGGCAGGTTAGTCCAGCTGTAGTTAACGAATCGACAGCAATGATAAAAACTCGACATATATACGAGAATGTATGTACATATATCTGTTTAAAACATCAACAACAACAGCAAGCGAAAGTAACGTTCACATTTTATTTCATTTAATTTAGAATGATAAGAACCGCGACAATCGCAGAGATATCTCCTTTCTATGTTTGAACAAACGACTTCTAAGACGTCTATCTACCTACAGACCACAGTAGATACTCAATCCGATTGGGTTAGTTTTTTTATAACCGTATTGTTGGAGGATGATAGGCAGCCAAGGTTATTAATTACGGAATAGCTTATGCATGTCTCTTCACAGACAAATTGAACGAATACAATTAAATGTGCATCTCACCCTTATTTATAGTAACACGAGACTTGCACTGAGATTCTGACTGCAACAATCTGACTGCAAAAACCAGAGACCATAGGTCACATTAGGGCTTATCAATGGGATACATACGATAGTCTTGGACTGAAATTTTTTAATTAGCATATTTGCGATACAATTAATACAAACAAAAGGCAATGTATACGGCATTAGTAAATCTGTGTCAATTTACTCAAGATAACACGGCAGAAGTATTGACTTTGTTTTGGTTTTTTTTGGAGACAAGCGATTTATTTGGGGTAACTGCACTAATTGGAGTCTTTTTTTTTTAGAAGATACTAGAACATTACTCCCTGTCAAACAAATACTATAGAACATTGATCGCATTTACATTTAGTTTAAGATAGTCTTTAAAATAACATAAACATACAGTTGAATAATGGTATTCGGTTATTTTTATGTATGGGAATCTACCTACTTAGAGTTATCAAGCCATCTTACGCCCCTTTAATATGAGCATAATATAAATTCGGTGTGACATAATATTAGCCCCTTATAGGCTTGCGAAACGGCAAGGCCAAAAAGCCACACCAAATCTCATTTTTACAGCGCTCCCTTAATCAGACGTTGCTTTAGCTATTTGAAAGTTGAATGCAACCATCTCTGACTCCCTATACTTGGACACATTCCGATATGTCTATAATGGGATTGCCGAAATCTAACCCAACAACTGCAGAGAATGACAGCCCAAAAATATCTTTGGCGGCGAGCCAAAGCAAGCACGGGTTCTCCATACCTCGAACAAGTTCAAGACGCAGATCAAACCTCCCAAAACTTTTCCTGTGCTGCTAGTATCAAGCGCAGAAGACTAGTGGCAACATTGTCAGCAAGCCATTGTAGACACTCATTTGTTTACCGAAGACTGTCGGCAAGTACTCGTATATATAGCGAAGCAAAAGGTATACAAGGTGCTGTAACGAGGAACGAGAGCTGATCACGAAGTCTATGAACAAAGGAGATGGGAAGAACATCGGCTTCTCAGAAAGAAAAAAGAAAGTAACAAAGAATTGCACGGCGGACGCCATGCAGAGGTTCTTCTACAGAAAGTATATTCGGAAGTTTTACCAAAATGTGAAAAGAACTTGCAAGGACACAAATACCGAACAGTCATTTTTAGTACCAGTTGGTACAGTTGGTGGTAAAAATTGAAAAGGATTAGCTCAGCAGAATTTCATGGTGTAGACGATCAACATTCAGGTGCCATCCAGAATTAACCTTTCAATGTGGATGATGATCGACAACAATTTCGTCCACCAGTTAACCGTAATGGTCGCAACAACGAAGTGGCCAAAGCAAATGGTGACATCGCCGAAATGGAATCAATCGATTTGTATCAAATTAGGAACCCATCATCGACGATTCCACGTCTACCTTCGCTATGCTTTGCCCCACAGAATTCTGAACCGCCAACAATGATAAAGAACAAACGAATACTCGAACGAATACCATTGGCGAATACTCAGCACCACAATTGGTAGAAAAAAACCATCTAAGTTGGAATTCATTGCTAAGGCACCAGAGAACGGACACCGAGAGGAGCCAATTCAAGCGGACCTCCTTCGTAGTGAACTGGAACTCACACTCAGTCGATCGAACTTAAAGAAGTGCTACGAAAAGACGAACAATTAGAGTAGTGTCGATGCGACTTTAGAAAATGCCACTAGTGAATTGCAGAGCACCATTCTGCGCCAAAGAAGCTCAAATGGGAAACCCATTCTCCAGAAGACACAGTCATCAAATATTGAGAAGCTCACCCAGATGCTGCAGAACAGACAGTCGGGCATTTTCGAAAGAGACAACGGAGGAGGAAGCTTGCCGCAAGTCCGAGAGACTTGACAAATGGTGACAACTCTAACAAAGAGCATATCGGTTGGCAGTTAATCACCGATCGATTGAATGACGTTCAGCGCCATCTAGTGTCATATATACACAATTATTTTTGCAAATGGGCAACAATTCGTGTTTTTTTTTTTTGCATTCTGTATTGGAGTTTTTATTATTCCCCTCTAGAAACCCCAGATCCCTGATCACAACCCCCGCTGCTGTATATTGTATGAGAAGAGAGAGAGAGAGTGGATAGTTTTTTTTTTTGTTACATATTATAGTACGTAATGAAAAAAAGTAATAATAATTTGTACTATCTCGTATTTGCATATCTTCCTTGTTTGTAACTAAGGAGAAGTGATCTAGATAGCGACGGAGGAGCAGACTACTTGTAAAGCAGCGGTAACTAAGTTGGTAAGAAGTAAACAAGTACACCAATTCATCTGTAAAATATGTAAAATATGGTTGAATGAAAGTATGCGCCGCGGATGAAATGTCAGCATCATTTACCCCAAACTCAAGAAGGAAGACCGGCTAAACTGCGTCAGCTATGTTTAGAAGAATCAGTGTCGTTAGATCACGTAAAAGATCTTCCGTAGTATGTAGTATGTGATCGAGCAAAGAGAAAATAAGAAGCTTATTCGGATTTCGAAGAGTGCCTCTTATAAAGATTTTTGCGAAAAAATCGAAACTGTCGGTTAAACCAGTGGGCTCAGAAAATCTGATGGTACCTATACTGAGTCGAAAGCGGAGACTTTCCGTCTCATAGTTGAGGCTCACTTCCCAGGTAACCTAATCAGAACCAGCTCACAACCAGCTCCTATTAACGAAGCTAATAATGACTTGAATAATACAACACGCCGTAGCTGATATATGTATCTCATCGGTAGTGGTGATGGATGAAGTCATTAAACCTCCTTTGATGGCTTCAAGTGGCCTGGCACCGATGGTATATACTCGTACCCAGTTATGCTACAAAAAGGAATAGATCATCTCTGGTAACTCTGAAGAGAATCTTCACTGCTAGCCTGGCACTGGCTTACATACCGAAACCCTGGCAAACAGTGAGAGAAGCCTTCATACCGAAAATCGGAAAAGTAGATTACACGCTAGTTACATATGTGCAAACACCAGCACCATTGCCAGCACCAGGCGATGAATTTGACACGTTTATCCGGTCGATTACAAAAAATAATTAATTATTTCACAATTTCCTGGAAACACCTCAATTCGGTCGGTGTATTCCCAGAAAATATGTGCAATTGCAAAATCGCTGACATTGCGTCTGTCGATTAACAACCCAGAAAATTGAATGTAATAAATAGAGGCGAACTACACGAAATGTGTGTAGTATCCCGTGTTAAGTCTTACAATAAGTTTTTTTTTGATAATAAACGTTCCTAGTTACCAGTGATTTTGTTGTTTTTTTTATAATCCGCTCAAACCCCGTTTATGTTATTGGCGCAGTCGGTAGGATTCTTATAAAATAAGAGTCCAGCGAAACGAATTTACGTCGTGTGAAATTAATTAAATATAAGTGTTCCTAAATGAAACATTTCAATTAATAAACACGTTACCCAGTGAAAATTCGAATTAAAATTTGCAATACATACCATAAAATCGACAAAGATTAGTGTGTGTACCTAAAAGCAAAAGAAAAATCACAAGTGAAGTGCAAAAACAGAAGTCTATGAAAAGACATCAAATACACGATAACAACAGGAACATGGAAAATCAAAATCAACTTATTGCTGAATTAGAGCTAAGAACTCAGCAGCTAGAACAAGTAAGGTCAGCGTACGTACAACTCCAACAACGAGAAAACCGAGAGGAAAGGGAAAGGATTTTAAAAGATGTCCGTTACATGTCAATATTCACCGGACAAGGAGATGTTACGATCAACTCATTCTTCAGTTGCGTAGAATACTACCTCAATCAAGTAGAAGATCCAGAACTAAGGAAGATTGTAGTGAGAGCTGTTTTCCACGAGAAGATTCAAGGTGAAGCGAAGAATGCCGTGATCAACACACCAGAGACTGACAATTGGACTACCATCAAGGAAACATTGAAGCTTAGATACAAACCGGACACAGAGCCGCACGAAATATACAAAAGAATTACAAATTTAAAGGTCAATACGGTAAGCGAATTAGCAGTAGAATTGCAAAGTATTAAATATAAAACTGACGAACTTATTGTATATTATAAAGAAGAAAACTATATAGACTTAAGCAATATTGGTGTAATATTAATAAATACCGCTAAAGAAATAGCGCAAGGCACATTATTAGACAGGATATATGAAGAAAATGATTTAAGCAAAATAATCTCAGTAATGAGAAAGAGAAGATTCGAGGATTCCTGCATTAGGCCGGAATTTAGAAGAGTAGTTAGGCCAAAGACAATTGTTCCACCAGAAAAGCAAAGAAGACCAAATTATGCTGATGAGTATCATAATAGATCAGGACAGCATCGACAAAATAATCAGGGCCAACAAAGACATTTTTCAGGACAGTTCAGGCAGAATAACTATCAGGGACAGCAACGAAACCACTCGGGTCAGTATAGGCAAAATAATTATCAGGGACAACAAAGGAACTTGTCAGGGCAGCATAGGCAGCCTGATAGACAAAATCCACCAGCAGAAAACATGGAGGTTGATAATATTCAGGGAAACAACGATAGGAGACAGATAAATAACTCCCAAGGTCAAAACCCAAATTCAGGACACTTCAGATCATCTCCGGGCCAAAATAGCCATCAACAGGAGAGATCTGGACAAAGAATGGTAATGCCTCAGGAAATAAGTAACGAAAATGTAAGAAATCAAAACGAACAATGTCCCGCGTTTTTTAAGAACTAGCCTCGGACGAATTACCACAAATTAGGATAACTATTTGCTCAAAAAACTTTATAGCATTAGTAGATACGGGCTCAACCCTAAGTATAGCAGACGATAGGTTGAATGAATTTGAAAAATTCCGTATTGAGCCAATTCACTTTACTACAGTGACAGGTAGGGACACAATATCGTATGAAATACATACACCTGTACCAGAAGAATTCAAAGCGTCACCCAACACCCTTATTAGATGGAAAGTCAAAAGACTTTGCAATAGAGGATATCAGTTTATAATTGGTATGGATTTACTAAACAAATTAAACACTTTAATAAACTTCGAAGAAGGAAATATTTATCTAAACAATCAGTGCTTAAAGTTCACTAACCCCCCATATGTATTAAATCAAATATGTTCCCTAGAAACTACTGATACTAGCATCAATCATATAAAATTAGATCATCTTAACGCCAAGAAGTAGATAACCTGTTAAACAGATTTGGTAATCTATTCTTCAAAGAAGGTGACAAATTATCAAGTACCCCAGAAATTGAGCATGAAATTGTTACAACCACTGATCAACAAGTGAACGCTAAATTATACAGATACCCCCCTATGCATGACGAAGAAGTAAAACGTCAAATTACAGAAATGGAATCTCAGGGAATTATTCGAAAGAGTAATTCTAAATACTCGAGTCCACTTATAGTTGTTCCAAAGAAAATGGATAACTCAGGGAAAAAGAAATTTCGTATCGTAATCGATTATCGAAAGTTGAACGAAATCACAGTTGACGACAAATTCCCTTTGCCAAATATTGATTCAATATTAGACAAACTTGGGAAATCACAATACTTCACCACAATAGATCTTGCCAAAGGATATCACCAGATATTAATCAAAGAAGAAGATCGCAAAAAGACAGCTTTTGTCACCCCCCACGGATTATATGAGTTTATAAGAATGCCATTCGGTTTGAAGAATGCACCTGCGACATTCCAAAGGCTGATGAATGATATTCTTAGAGACCATATAAATAAGACGTGCGTAGTTTATCTGGATGACATACTTATCTTTAGTACGTCATTGAAAGAACACGTCAGAGCTATAACAAACATTTTTAAAATATTAGAATCTAAACGACTTAAGATACAGGTAGATAAGTGTAATTTTATGAAGCGAGAGACCGAATTCTTAGGTCATATTCTCACTAAAGACGGTTTAAAACCTAATCCGGATAAGTTAGCTTGTATTGAAAAATTAGAACTTCCAAAGTCCCAGAAACAAATAAAGAGCTTTTTAGGAATAACCGGATACTATAGGAAATTTATCCGAGATTATGCTAAAGTAGCACAACCTATTACCAAATACTTGAAGAAAAATGCCAAAATAAATGCAAACGATCCAAACTACATAGAAGCATTTGAAAAATTGAAAGGACTAATAAGTAGTCACCCAATATTAAGATACCCCAACTTTAAAAAACAATTTACACTGACAACTGACGCATCCAATTATGCGATTGGAGCGGTAATCTCTCAAGAAGGACACCCGATATGCTATGCATCACGTACTCTCAACAAGCACGAACTTAATTACTCCGCTACAGACAAAGAATTCCTAGCGATAATGTGGTCAATAAATTATTTTAGACCTTACCTTTACGGTAATACGTTTAAGATCTTTACAGATCACCAGCCAATTAAGTATCTTCATGCAAAATATAGAGGAAAAGATCTTTCACCTAGACATCAACGATGGCTTCTTAAACTAGGAGAATATCAGTTTGAAATAGAGTACCTTAAAGGTAAAGAAAACAGGGTAGCAGATTTTCTTAGCAGAATAGAGGTTAACGAGGACGTTAAATCTAAGGAGGGAGAGAATCCCACACTAACAGAAAATTTTTCGCTTAAAGGTAATCAAAGTGATTCAGAACTTGTATTTAATGTAGAAGAAGACGAGGGCAATGAAACTGTACATTCGGCAGAGGAAGAACTAATGGATCACATTCCAATTGTCGAAGACATCGTCAATAAGTTCAAAACTCAGCTAATACTAACAAATAACAAAATTAGGGAAATTGAGATCCTGCACAGTAAAAGAATTATCTACATAGCAGAGTATGACTTTGACAAGTTAGGAGACATACTAAGGAGATTTATAAAAAAAGGAAAAGTAGGCATATTCTCAGAACTAGCAGATAACGTATACAATATTCTCCAAGAAAAAATAAGAGAGATGTATTCGAATGACAACTCGGTAAGATTCGTCAAGTGTTCATTTAGGGCACAAGACATCGAAACAGAGGTAGAAGTTGTGAAGCAAATAGCTCTGTACCATATTAAGGAAAGCCAACATTCTGGTATACAGGAAACATATAACCAAATTAAGTATAAAATATACTATCCCAAGCTAATGGAATTTATCCATATTGTTATAAACCAATGCGACGTATGCCAAGCAGTCAAATATGACCGCAATCCCATAAAAGCTAAATTTAAGAAAACGGAAACACCTACAGATATCAATCAAATAATCCATATTGATACATACGTAATAAGAAAAATAAGTTTTCTAACCATAATAGATAAATTTTCTAAATTCGGTTCAGCGTACCATTTAACAGACAGAAACCACTCTACAATAATTGAGCAACTAGAAGAGCATTTTACAAAAATAGGAAAACCAAATAAAATAATAGCAGATAATGAATTCAAAGCTGTTCAGATAAAGGAATTCTTAGAAGAAGAGGGAATTTCTCTACATTTAACAAAGCCAAATAGTCATACCGGCAATGCAGACATTGAACGTTTCCATAACACTATAGCAGAAAAATTTAGAATTATTTCATTCAATAAAAATAAACTTTCAGTAAAAAGAATTATACAAAAAGCTGTAAGAAATTATAATCATAGATTCCACTCTACCATTAAATGCAATCCTTTTGACGCACATACTCATAAGATTGATTTAGAAAGAATTCGCCAGAATATAGAGAAAGTAAAAGAAAGAAAATTAGGAAAATTAAATAAGACTAGAGAAGATTATGAAGAACAGAGGTCAACGGGTTTTATTAAAAATTACAAGGCAGTTAGACACAAGCATGAGCCAAAATATAAGAAAGCAAATTTGAAAAATATCCATTATACAAATATTAAGCGACCATTAAAATTTACAGGTAATAGCATGGATAGTACTTCTGACACTGACTACTCAGATTAATTGCCAACACCTCCTTGACGTACAGACGATAAACGAACAGAACGGATACGTTAAACTTCAATTGACTGACATAAGCATTACAAATGAGACAGACATTATACTACATATTATAAACCCAGCTGAAATAATAGCATTAGTAAAAAACATTTCTATTAATCTAGCCCCATTACAACTCGAACAAAGACAAATGTTAAACGAAGAAATTTCAAATATCATATACAAGATTAGGACTTTAGTACCCTTACAACATAGACAAAGACGAGGTCTAATTAACATTATAGGTACGACACAAAAATGGCTATTCGGAACCATGGACGACGACGACAGACAGACTATAGAAGAACACCTAGATACAGTAGCAAAGAACAGTCATAATGCAATCGTAGCATCCAATAATCAAATTAAAATTAACGAATATTTTAACAGTACTTTTAACATGCTTAGAGATACCATTAGTAACGATAGAGTAACAATTTTAAAACAGGTTAACACTATACAGAGAGTAGAAAGAGAATTAGTAATGAAGCAAATTTATTTTGATCAATTATTTAAACTTAAGTATATCGAGTCAAAAATAGAACATATTCAGGATAATATTGTATCAGCAAGAAGTAACATTTTACACCCCAATATCCTTACAAATGATGAAATCGAAGCATATAAAATAGATTTTTTCAAATTAAAACAAATAAGACTTGGAGTTGCAAAATACAAAGAAAACATGTTAATGTTCGCCATTAAAATTCCAAAAAATTATGTAACTATGCCCCTTAAACTTTTAACTCCAGTTCCTAATACAAATTTTCTAGAAATTGATGCCGAAAAAGAATTCATTATAGAGTATAGAAATAAAACGTACAAATATGAAGAAGACAAAAATCTAAACGAATTAATCGAAAGTAAACATTGTGTAATAAAACAAAATTGTAAACTAATCAAAAATGATCCAACCGAAATTGAATCTTTAGATTACTATTCATTAAAAATGTAAACTTAAAGATAAACCAAACATGTGATGATAGAGATATAAAACTCACAGGAAATTATTTAATCAATTTCGTCAATTGCACCTTGTATTTCTTAGATCTAAAATATTCTAATGTAAAACATATACAAAAGCAACGATTTTATTATCCGAATTATAAAGAAAAATTTAATTTTACTGAAACAATAAAGTTTGACAAAATTATCTTAAAAAACTTTGAAAATATCAAAGCAATAGAAGAAATAGAATTTAAGAAAGATGTATCCTATAAAATAAATGTAACTTGCATTGTAACAATACTAATTATGTTTTTAATATTATCATGTTTATGTATACAACAAAAAAGGATACAAATGAACTTTAGTAATAAAATTCAGGAGAATTTCACTCTTAAGGAGGGAGAAGTTACATATGTGCAAACACCAGCACCATTGCCAGCACCAGGCGATGAATTTGACACGTTTATCCGGTCGATTACAAAAAATAATTAATTATTTCACAATTTCCTGGAAACACCTCAATTCGGTCGGTGTATTCCCAGAAAATATGTGCAATTGCAAAATCGCTGACATTGCGTCTGTCGATTAACAACCCAGAAAATTGAATGTAATAAATAGAGGCGAACTACACGAAATGTGTGTAGTATCCCGTGTTAAGTCTTACAATAAGTTTTTTTTTGATAATAAACGTTCCTAGTTACCAGTGATTTTGTTTTTTTTTTTATAATCCGCTCAAACCCCGTTTATGTTATTCGCTCGCCAAGAGCTTCAATTCTGAGTTCCTTCATGTTGAAGGGCTTGGAGAGAATAGTCGAGATCGATGTGCGTAAAACTGCTTTGCGAATGCATCCTCTGTCTGTGTTGCATCACGCCTACTAACGCGGAAGATCTTGCGAGACTGTGCTTAAAATTCTGATAATCACAATTGAAGGCGCACTCGAAAAGAAGGAATACGCACTGGGCATTTTCATCGAAGTCGAGGGTGCTTTCCACAACGCAACTTTTTACGGCATGTGTAACTCGGCCAGACAACACAGCGTAAACGAATCACTAGTTTTGTGGATGCTGAATGTTGCCAATATGTGATGGCAGGGGTTGCCCACAAGGCGGCGTTCTGTCTCCACTCCTATGGTGCATGTTGGTCAATTCACCGGTCAACGCGCTCAGTAGTTCTGACGTCTATGCACAAGCATGCACGGATTATGTAGCTATACTGTCTGTTGGATCGTGACTAGCAACTGTCTGCTCTAAAACCTAGGTAGCCCAAAAAGTGAGCGACGATTGGTGGCCTAGAAATGAGATGTCACTCAATCCTCTCAACGCTAAGGTTGTTCTCTTTATGAGAAGGAGGAAGCTGTCTGGTCTGACGCTTGTGCTTAAAAGCATCACCATCCAAAGAAAATAAGTAAATATTCGGCCGTCATCCTTGATAACATACTTCTATGGACTAAACATGTTACGTAGAAAATCTATAAGGCACTGTGAGCCTACTGGAACTGCAAAGGAGCTATCAGCAAGACTTGGGGCCTTTAACCAAGAAGTTTCATCTACATTTACACGGTTGTCTGGTGGAATAAGTCGCCACGAAAATACGTCATTGCGGATTTTACCAGACTCCAAAGAGCGGTCTGTCTCGGCTGCACTGGGGTTTCTCTAGCATGTCTGGCTCCGATCTAGACGCATTCATGAATCTCCCTCTCCTTAATATTCATATTATTCATATTATGGGCTGCAATATCAAAGCTATCTTCCGTTGAGAAAGAAGTGGTCTTTGGGGAAACACGCATTGTAGCTTTGATAACCTTGCGCGCCGGTTGTCTTTGAACTCTGGTCTTTTGGACATGCCATCTGACACAATGACACCAAAACTCCTGCTGTAGAAAATATATGAAATCGACTTTCTCTGTATCCAAGCCTGGTTACGACGAGAATTTGAGCCAAGAAAGGAATGCAGTCGAGTTTTCACGGATGGTTTCAAAACCGATATACTCGTATGTAGAACACAGTTCTGGTGTCTTTCTGGAGGAAAACAACGTTAGACTTCACTCCTCGCTAGGAAAACTTGTGTCTACTCGTATCTTCCAAACGGAGATATGTATACGCAATCCTGGTGGCAACGAATATTTTGTGAATATTGTGAAGAACCGGTGGAGAGGGTGAAGCAGTAGCATCTGCAGCGACAGCCAAGCTGCGCCCATACCTTAGTACAATATAATGGGAAAATTATGCATTTTCAACAACTATGTTACTTGAGATAATGGCATCTGATTAACCGAATTTGTAGCAAAATTTAACACAATTACAAGCCGTACTAAATTCTGAATTCTGCAATAAAACAATTCCCAAAATAACCTAGCTTACTACATTTAGTAGTACTACCCACCAAATTGATCAAATGTTTATTTATGCAAGGGACACACGTTCGTTGGCAGTTATTGTACAAGGGTGGATTTGCAAATAAAAACAAGGAATGTGCACTCAAATATTCCTAAAGCAATCATAAAACACCTGGAAATCTTCACAACATACCAGCACAAGCCACAAATCAAACGACTAGTGGACTATGCAGTATCTTCAAAAAGATAGCCCAGTAAACATTGAACTCCCAGTCATCCCTGAGGAAAACCAGTGATATGTTACGATTTTTTCCGAAGAAAAAAAATAAGAGCTCGAAAACGGGCGAACACCATAACGCAAAAGAAATAGAAAGACGACAGAATACCAATTGCTTCAACAATTAGAGGGCATGCGCTAATGGAGTACTCTTTTAAGACGAAAAAATCACATTTCATCCATATGGCCATAAACACATTTCATGCCTTCAAAGTCGCAGGAAAGAGTCTGCCAGGTCTATTTCAAAGAGATTCCCCAATCATTCTTCATATTTTCTTCAATTTTAATTAATTTAGTGGGGGCTAATGCCCCAACTTATTTCGCTTAATGCAAGCTTAATCTAACTTAAATACTAGTACTTAAAAAGGGTTAGGAAGTAAGGAATTGTGGAGTAGATCAAATTTAAGACAAGAAGTGCTCAGATTAAAATCAAAAAGGGGGAGGTTTGAGTTGACCTGGGGAGATTGGTTCGTTAAAGCCATGAGAGGTGCGGTGTGTTGGGATATAGAAGAGACGAGAACAGCGTAAATTACGAAGGTTAGTGTTGAAGGAAATATAATTGTAAAGGGAAGCGCAGTCCACAGAACCGGAGAGTAGTCGATGAATGAAGAGAATGTCAGCTACGTCTTTGCGTTTTTCGAGGGTATTCAGGTTAAGAAGTTTGAGGCGGTCGCGATAGGGAGGTAAGATAAATGGGTCACTCCAGGGTAGTCCACGAAGATCAAATCGAAGAAAACGACGTTGAATGTTCTCGATTCGGGATATATGAATTCAATGAAAGGGGGACCATACTTGACTGGCATATTCAAGGAGGGGTCGGAGAAGGGTAATGTAAAGTGACCTTGTCAAATAAGGGTTGCAAAATTCTTTAGACCAACGTTTGATAAAACCTTTAAGGATTACGAGGGGCGTTCAACATATTCTCAGTATAGGGGTGAAGCTGTGGTTTTATATATAAATTCACTTATTTATCAAGTAATACTATTATTTTAGTGCATTCATGTAAAATTTCATATAAATGTGATTATTAATTCGCATTTTATCTCTAGTTAAACAGAATCATAATGGCAACTGCGACGATGATGGTGAAAATTGAGCATCGCGCTGTAATTAAATTTCTCACTAAGCAAGAAAAAAGTCAAAAAACTATTCATGAAGAGATGGTGGCTATTTACCAGGGTTCCGCACCTTCATTATCAACTGTGCAAAAGTGGTCAAGAGAGGCAGAGAGAGCATTGAAGACGACCCCCGCTCCGGCGCCCCGGCTACTGCTTGTGCGGGAGAAAGCATCAAAGAACTCGAAAAACTTGTTCTTGAGGATGCCCGAATAAAGGTGAAAATGATAGCAGAGATCACCAAGCTTTCAATTGGTACCATTCACACCATTCTTCATGACCATCTTAACCTTTCAAAGGTCAGTGCAAGGTGGGTGCCACGAATGCTCACAGCGCCTCAGAAAAAAGTGAGAATCGCATGCTGTAGAGAGCTTTTGGAGATGTGTAGTGAGAACGCGGACGGTGTTATGGATCGAATTGTTACTGGGGACGAAACATGGGTCCACCACTATGACCCTGAAAGTAAACAAAAGTCCATGCAGTGGCATAAAAAAGGAACAGACCCCCCGAAGAAGTTCAAAGTCACTCCGTCTGCCGGGAAGCTCATGGCCACAGTTTTTTGGGCCTCAAAGGGAATCTTGCTCATTGAGTACAAAAAAAAAGGTGAAACCATCAACGCCACATCCTACGCTTCCACTTTGCATAATTTGCGGGAGGAAATTAAAAAGAAAAGACGGGGTAAACTCGCAGCGGGTGTGTTGCTTCTTCATGACAACGCTCCTGTTCACACGGCGCGAGTTTCCAAGGCTGCTGCACGAGATTGTGGTTTCGAAGAAATCCAACACCCACCCTATAGTCCAGACCTTGCCCCTAGTGGTTATTTCCTGTTTCCGGATTTGAAAAAATGTCTTTGTGGAAAAAGATTTTCGGATGATGAAGAACTCAAGTCGGCAATAAATGGGTATTTTGCAGAGAAAGAGGAAATTTATTTTTTTGAGGGTTTAAAAAAGCTTATCTCAAGATGTTACAAATGCATTGATGTTAGGGGAGATTATATTGAAAAATAAAAATAATTTAAATTGAATTCGCATTTTCCTTCATATCGATACCGAGAATATATTGAACACCCCTCGTATCTCATCAATATGCGAACGGAAGTTTAACTCGCTATCATATAAAATTCCAAGGTCGCGAAATGATTGAACCTGGGGTACAGGTGGGTCATGCAGAAAATAGGGGTCGAGAGGGGTATTGATTGGATTTAATAGACAAAGTCATAGATTGGCATTTGGAGACATTAAGCTCAAAGCAATTTTTTAGACACCAAGTAGAAAACCTATCGAGGTCTTCTTGAAGGAGAATAGAGTCTTGGGGTGATTAAATAGTTTTGGAGAACTTAGTGTCATCGGCGTAAATGGATACGGAGCAGTGTTTGATAATCTTCTCAAGATCGTTTATAGTTAAAATAAAAAAGAGGGGACATAGATGGGTGCCTTGTGGCACACCAGAAGTGGCTAAAAACGGGGTTGAGAAGGCTGACCTAATGTGAACGCTATAGTAACGGTTCTCCAGATAAGAAGATATCCATTTTAACAATATGGGGTCAAAACCGAGGGAAAACAATTTGAAAAGGATCAGTTGATGTGATATTTTATCAAAGGCCTTAGCGAAATCTGTAGCAATAACGTCAATTTCGTTGCCATTTTCTAGGGCTGAAAGAGCAAAGAATAGGAATTCTACTAAGTTTGTAGTAGTTGATTTACCTTTTAGAAATTCGTGCTGACTGGGTGATATAAGTGACTTGCACTGAAAGCTTAGAACTTCATATAAACATATAAAAAACTATTAAACATTTTAGGTATGTGAGAAAGCTTAGCAATGGGACGGTAGTTGGTTACTTCATTCTTTGATTCCTTTTTGTGAACCGGGGTTATGAGGTCTTCCAAACTTGAGGGAATTCCCCTTGTGCGAGGGACAGGCGAAAGAGAGAGGAAAGTGGGTGTGAAAGATTGGAGGCACACTTTTTGAGAAATATTGCTGGGATCGGGACCGGATACATATTCATCATTGAGATTTTCTAACTTTTCTTCGATAAGGGTGGGATCAAAAGGTTGAGAGAGAGAGGGGCCAATGGAGAAATTGGGAAGATACTTGAAATATATATAGTCGGGTACGAAGAGGTTGTCTGCAAATGACTGTTTAAGGGGTTACATATGTTTCTCCGCTCAAAAACGAAGCGTTTTTCAAGATTTTTTTTCGCTACGATATTAAATTAATATAAAAAAAGTAAAATATACATTACGAGTATGTAAAGTATTCCTTGACGAATACAAAACTTTATTGACAATTGAAAAAAAACGATTATAAAGTATACATTTCGCCCATCTCCGGAAACCTCTCTTCAAAAACGTTCTGGGCGGTACCAGGAATATCTCTGGTAGGTTTCATTTGAAAAAAAAACCCTGCTAAAGTAGATGGATTAAACTAGTCTCTATCATAGCAGTTTTCAAAAAATTTCTTTTTTAGCAAAATGGCAGCTTTTGAAACTACGAAGCTATATTTGACTAAAAAACTAGCCACATTTTTACTCGTATTTATAGCAAATCTAAAATTTAAGACTAGATAATGGTATCAAGAATATCCGTGCGAAATGGCATGCAAATCGGTCAAGTGGTTCAAGAGATATTTCTGGTACCGAATCGGGAAACACTGTTTCGAGAAAAACGCAAACGAAATGCAAAATCTGCAGTGTGTCTTGCCTGCGTGGCTTCGAAAGCAAAACTGAAAATGTGCTCGAGTAGTACCTTCTGGAATATTCTGAATTATAATATTCTTATACAAGGTTTAAATCTATTGCTAAGCAGGTATAAATATTTGCGAGGGCACTGACCCGTCATTAGAGAAAGTAGGAAGGCAGAGCTGGCACGCAGCTGCTCATGTCCCTAATGAGCGCTCCGCTCGATCCGATGTCTAACGGTCATAACTTTCTTAATTATTGGAATTTTTGAAAAATTCTTGCGGCATTTGAATTGCAGAAGAATATAGAATTTTTTCATGCAAAAAGAAAATCGATTTTTTGAGCGGAGAAACATATTTAACCCCTTAAAAAAGTTTGAAAAATAGGTGGCAATAATATGTGGGTCGGTCGATGATATATTATCGAACGAAATAGAGGGGGGATAACCTGATTTTCTTTTGTAGTTGACGAATTGATAAAATGTCTTAGGATCGTTGATAAGGTTGGTTTGCGCTGTGTCGAAAAAGCGTTGATAGAGGCAGTTATAGAGCTGGGTGAATTGCAGGTAAGTTCCAAGATAGTTAGAGTAGTTATAATAAGAATTGGTGCTAAGAAAAACTGCTAATAATTTGTTTTGGTTTTTCCCTCAAAGCAAACAGAGTCGGTTTTGTTGTAAAAATATGCGAGAAAGAGACGTATATTTTCGTATATCTTTTTATCCCTTAGCCTAGAGAGCTCGTAATGGCATTCCGTGGTGTCTATATTCTTTTGGGTCAATTTAACGTTAGGCGGCGAAAGGGGATCAAAAATATGGACTGGGGCCCGTGAAACCGAGGGAGAAGGCGACCTAGAAGCGGGATTTAAGATATGCGAGATGATAAAGTTTGGGTATTTGGCTCCTGTTGTAGGGTCGAAATTGGGAAAGCAGTTGTTAGTATTCGTGGGAGGGGGTGTGGGTAGTTGAGCAGTGACAGCATCAGGGGCAGTGGTTAAATTATATGAAACGCTTTGGGGCTTGAATGGAAGAGAGACACTTGGTGCTTTTGTGGAGATACGTGAAGGGGTTGCTTAGGGATATAAACGGGAGGGGAAAAATTGGGAAATATTTTGGTTTTAAGGCTCCAGTTGGGGTCAGGTTTAGGATGTGGATGGGGAATGGGCCTGGGCGATTTATAATTATCTTTTGATGAGACGTTGCTTCGTTTTTTTTCTACATTTTTGTTGGTTGGTTGATCCGTCCATTTGGACGCATCTTTCCTAGCTTGAGGTTGGTGTTGGATCAGTTAACAAATAACCATTCGTATTTAGCCGGTAAATTAATTTTGAAATTCCGTTTATTTTTGTGGTGAGATGTTGGGAATATTTTTGAAAAATACAGAAATCCAAGCAGCATCTGCATATTTTGGAGCACCTTTGATGAATAGGGTGGTGAACATCTGATTCGTTGAGCGGAGTCGGTCTAGCCTGCCTTGCCACTCTGAAGGTGTCCACGTCGTGTTAAATTGTGTAACAAGTTTCCGTGGGGCGGCGACAGGAGGGGTTGGCGTTGGAGCAATTATATCACCATTGAATTTTTGGATCGATGGGCTGATGCGAGGATTTGGAGGTTGGGTTGCCGGCACTGGATGTGGCAATGATTCGGCTTCGGTTTGTAATAATTCGGCCAAAATTGAAGTATTGTAAGTATTGTTGTGCGGTGGGGGATGGGTTGGAATACCATCTCACTGTTCCAATGAGATTTTCTAAATCATTCAACACTGGTCTATTCGTGGTAAGTTCATCATTATGCTCACTGATCTTATCGAATATGATATCAAGCATGGACCCGTAATGATTTGAGAGTTGGTGATTGTTTGTTGCAGGTTCGAGATGGAGATTGGATGTGGATGATTGGAGATGAGTATCGATGTCTTCCCGGAGAGAGTTGATGGAATTACATGTTTTCTTATTGGAATCCATCATTGCGGATCCGATTGATATAAATTCACTTAAGACTGTATCACGGTGGCGCTTTTTAGCTCAATTAAACGCTATGACCAATGCTATGACCAAAGTCTTCCGTACATCTTACACTTTGTTCAAAGATTGATAGTTTGTCCGTTATCAGTCTGACGAGTGAGTTATGGTTGGATTCATTGGAATCACTGAGGCACTTGATTGCAAGGAGCACATGTGAGAGAGAAATACTGATACACTCATCACAGCAGAACAGTAGATTTTCGGAGACCTCTTTAGGTGTTTCTTTTATTTAAGCCGACACAAATAGCATGGAATATTTTGCCGCAGATCCACTTGTAGGCAAAAAATTTCAGCATTATTGTCGTTAATGGAGCTGTTGGTTAATCAACAAGAAGACATGACGAAGACCAGGAAAACAAAAAGCAAATTGCGGAGAAAAAAAAAAGAAAAATGCACTAAACCCACTGTCGCGAAATGAACAGACTCGTAGGTCAACAATAAAAAAGGCGCGTCAGCGATAACAATTATTGGTAAAGAAATTAGGTTATTAGGTTGATTTAACTGGAATAAGCGAAATAGGAAATTCACAAATTATGGAGTAAAGTAAGAGGGCGACTGAATACAGCGGCAGTTTGAACTGAATTGTATGTGGGAAATATTACAAAAAAATCATAGCAATCGGCCCAATAATGAAGGAACCAAACACCAACCAATATCTCAATTCAAACTTAAAAATGAACACCCAATCTAGACTGTCTGGGTTTTAGCACATTGGATAATGCTCGTCGTCCATTACGCGTGCAAAATGATTCAACCAAGTGTTCATTCAACTCAAAACTCCCGTTTTTAACGTTGAGCAATGAAATTCGACTAAAAAACTGTTAAAAACGTGGAGAATTAGATCTAGCTAGTTGAAAAGCAAAAAACAAAAGTACAAATAGACAAGAAAAAATGGAGCTAAATCTCCACAAAAATCAAGAGGTACAAACCCGAATTAAGAGAGACTTATACAAATGAGTACAAACGAAATCGAAGAAGAAAATATCAATACCAGATGGGCAGATGCTAGGGATATCTTACTGATGACGGGTAAAAGGCATTCAAACAACAGAGACCAAAGACCAAGAAATGAGTAGATGACAAATGAAATACTAACACCAATGGAAGAAAGAAGGAAAAACAAGTCAAACGAAAATAGATACAAGGTAATAAACCAATTGATAAGAAACAAAATTATAGAAGCCAAGAATAGATACCTGCAACAACAATGTGAGGAACTAGAGTTACATAACAGAAATCACGATAGATTTAATCTACACAAAAAAATAAAAGAAATGTCTGGTAGATACATAATAGCAAGCAACATAAACGAACTAAGTAACATAATGAACAGACTAAACGATGTAAGCAATAACTATGAATAAACACTACCAAAAACAAATGGTTCTGCAAAGGCAGAATTGTAAATTAAAAGTAAAAAACAAAATAAGAGAAAGAGTCGACAGTATTAAATGCTTAAGTACGTTGATCAATAATAACGCGAATCCTAGTAAAGAAATCGAGTGCAGGATAGAACAAGCGAGGACCGTTTTTTGCAAAATGAAAAAAGTATTATTTAGCTGAGAAATCAATATAAACATCAAGGTAAGATTAATTATATGTTACATTTGATCGGTAATCTTATATGGAGTTGAAACATGGATGTTACACAGAGCAACGATAAGAAAAATAGACATGTATTGTAGATATACCGAAGAATATTGCATATCTCCTGTGTCGACAGAATAACAAACGAAGAAGTACTACGACGAATAGGGATGAAAAGAGAGCTAATGTATATAATAAAAAAAAAGAAAACTGGAATACAGTACGAAACAGCAAATACGAACTTCTGCAACTTATTCTACAAGGGCAAATAGAAATAAGAAGACCGATTGGGAGACAAAGACTAAAGTGGCTGTCAAATATACGGAAACCTTACAAGTTTAGAAATTGTGAGAGGAGTAAAAAACAAACGAAAAATTATAAAAATTATGATTTCCAACCTCCATCAAGAAGAAGAAATTGAAAAACTTATTCCAATGTTCAAAAGCCAGCTCTTTTAATATATTCTCATCTTTATTGTAGCTAAAATATTACATTATTCATAAAACTATCATACATTGCACAAATTACAGAAGGAAAATTTCCAGGAAATGATTCCTGGGTATATTTTATGAAAAAAATCGTTCTACAGTAAGCGGGTATCTCCAATGTTGACAGCATTTATCGAGGATTTAAGAAAAGGCTTGCTTTGATGTACCCTGACCCATTTTAATGGAAATTGCTCTGTTAGTACTAATGGTGAAAACTTCAGATAGGAATTTATTTTTAGAAGTAATAAAGGGTTTTCCAATAGGGTCTTGACAACTTTGAATTTAATTTGTGAACGCACTCTTTCACTAATCATCAAACTGTCACTGTCAATTTATTCAATAAACTCAACATTCTCAAAATCTTCTACCGAAATTCGGAGTCGGTGACTGCAACTTTAAGAGCGTTAACTCCAATTTTCGGTAGTAATTCTCGCCATAGTAGACAGCCAATAACAAGTGCAAAAATTTGAGTCTACATATTCGTTGTGTGATGTAGCCGTGTCAGTGAGACAACGGGTTGGTCGAAGTGTCGAAAATATCGCTGCCGTTCAGGCGTCTGTAGCAAACGATCCAAATCAGTCAATTCCACGGCGTTCTCAAGAATTGGGCATCGCTCAGACCACATTATTGCGTATTTTGCGTAAGGATCTTGGTTTACACTCATACAAGATCAAGCTGACTCAAGAATTGAAGCCGATGGACCATTTGAAGCGCCGTACGTTCTCCGATTGGGTTCTGGAGAAGATGCGCCAAGATGATGAATTTCATCGCAAAATCATCTTCAGTGACGAAGCTCATTTTTGGCTCAATGGGTTCGTCAATAAGCAATTGGTCGAGTGAAAATCCACATGTGCTTCATGAATCAACACTTCATCCACAAAAAATAACTGTTTAGTGCGGTTTGCATGCAGGCGGCGTTATTGGGCCATATTTTTTCGCCGACGATAACGATCGTCACGTTACTGTGAATGGTCAGCGTTATCGCGTCATGATCACCGATTATTTTTGGCCCGAATTGGAAGATATGGACTTGGACGACATGTGGTTTCAACAGCATGATGCCACAAGCCACACAGTACACGTTACAATCGATTTATTGAAGAGTAAGTATGGTGAGCGTGTTATCTCAAGAAATGGGCCAGTCGATTGGCCGCCTCGTTCGTGCGATTTAACGCCGCTTGAATATTTTCTGTGGGGCTACGTTAAGGTTTATGCCAACACGCCGACGACGTCGGAAGAGCTCAAAGCCAACATTGAACGCGAAATAGCGGCCGTTTCGGCCGAAATGAGTGGCCGAGTCGTTGAAAATTGGGTCCAACGAATTGACCGCTGCAAACGTGCCCGCGGTGGCCATATGAACGCAGTCGAGTTTCATTCATAAATGTTTTGATTGTACTTCAAGTTTTTGAAATATCTCAAATAATTTGCGTTTTATTTAAAAAAAAGTTGTCAAGTCCTTATTGCAAAACCCTATACTAGCCTTTGTAATGGCATTTAAATAAGATTTAGATATTCAATTTCTAAGCCTGTTCCCTTTTTATTGCCCATACTAATTTTTGAGGTCACATTTCTCCAGAAAATGTCTAATTAACATAACGTTTTACTATATTTTTCTTGTGAAAGTAACAATAATATAAAAAAATCATCATCAAGTTTGCACAAAGACCCATAGATACTTGGGAAAAACATGCAGAAGGTAAAAAAGGAATTTATGATTTTTTACCAACGTTTCTAACAACATATAAAGCGGCGCTGCATAGAACGACCAGAGCTGCTCATGCGCTCTATGAGCGGAAGAGGAGAGACGAACACCGGCTTCTCAGGAGGAAGAAGAAAGAGCATGAGAACCGCGCGGTCGAGGAAATTGCGAGATGCTACTCCAGGAATGAGGTTCGGAAGTTTTACCAAAAGGTAAAAAGAAAATGCGACGGAAACAAACCCCGAACCGAAGCCTGTAGAGATGAACAAGGGAACATCGTGGTAGAATCGCAGTCGATGCTGAGGATTTGGAAAGACCATTTCTGCAGACTGTATAACGGCGATAACGAATTAAATACGGCTGTCAGGCAGAATCAACCTTTCAACCTGGACGATGATGACCAACAACTCCGTCCACCCGACCTGGACGAAGTGAAGATAGCTATATCTAAGCTTAAGTCCAACAAAGCTGCTGGAGCGGACGGCCTGACTGCCGAGCTCTTCAAAGCGACAGGCAATGACTTGGTAAGGAGCATACACCAACACATCTGTAAAATATGGTCAGACGAAAGTATGCCCGACGGATGGAACCTCAGCATTGTTTGTCCGATTCTGAAGAAAGGAGACCCTCTGAACTGCGTCAATTACAGAGGCATCAGTCTCCTTAACAACGCATACCAGATCTTATCTGCTGTATTGTGTAAACGCCTGAAGCCATTCGTCAACAACCTGATAGGTCCATATCAGTGTGGCTTCAGGCCAGGAAAGTCCACCATCGACCAAATATTCACACTACGGCAGATCTTGGAGAAGACCCATGAGCTTCAAATCGATACACACCACCTATTCATCGACTTTAAGGCCGCGTATGACATCATCTATAGAGACGAGCTATAGAGAGCAATATCTACTTCGGCATCCCTGCCAAACTCGTCCGGCACTATCTTTCAAAAGTCCGTCCAACTACTCGCATACTCCGACGATATTGACATAATCGGGAGAAAGCAGAGTGATGTCAGTGGCGCTTTCGCGAGTATTGACACGGAAGCGACGAAAATGGGTTTAGCGGTCAACGAGGACAAGACCAAGTATATGCTGTCAAGCAAAAAGGACAACCAACATCGACGTCTCGGGCAGAACGTCACCCTCGACAGGTATAACTTTGAGTTTGTTAAGGACTTTGTCTACCTAGGCTCTGCTATAAATACAAGACAAGAGGCGTGGACATTATCAAAAACGGATGAGGGTATTCTTGGTTGCTTCGAGAGAAAAATTCTTTGGGCGTTCTTCGGTCCCGTCTGCATTGACGGTGAATGGAGGACGAGATACAACAATGAACTCTAGGGACTGTACAGCGACATCGACCTAACCAGAAGAGTGAAAATCCAAAGACTGAGATGACTGGGTCATGTAGAGCGTATGGACACCAATGAATCAGGTGGTGCACGCAAGCGAAAGGGGACCTCAACCAACCTAGCATGTGAAACTGGAGGCAGCTAGCTAGGGATCGAGCTGGCTGGAGACGCTTGTTGACTGAGGCCCAGGTCCACCCCGGACTGTACGTAAGTAAGTTCTAACAACACTCGTAAGAGAAGTTTTCCCAAAATTACTAATTTTCCAATATTTTTTTAAAATTGCATAGCTATTAAAGAGTTTTAAAGCGTGTTCTTTTATTTGACTACTTGTCACAACCCTCATTTCCTTACCTTGTTCCTCAAAAGTTCTCAGAAAGAGTTAAGTTTTGGGTGTGAAGGCCTATTCGGAAAATTTACCAAACAAAAATGGTATAAAAGATTAGAAAAAAAATAATTCATCAGTTTAATTTTTTACGCTAAGGTTACAGTTGCTTTGAAACGCTATTTGAAATGTCTGCATTTACAAACCAAGAATACGCAGACATTATTTACGTTTAAGGATTGTGCAATGGAAGTTCAACTAGTGCGCGACAAAGATACCATGTACTTTATACTAAGGAGTGTTTGGAAATACGTATCGAAGGCTTCGTGCTCCACAAGTAAGAGGGATTTCGGCTGATGAAAGAATACTGGAAGCTGTCACAAGTGATCCATCAATCAGCTTTGCAATTCAATGTTGCCAGACATACAATTTCTAATGTACTGCATGGAGAAAATCTTTATTCAACCACCATACACCTGTAAAAGAACTGCTTCCCAGTGATTTGGAAAAGAGACTTGAGTTTTCCAACTAAACGAGTTTATTAACAGAACTCTTTGGACGGACCAATCTCAATTTACAAGAGATGGGATCACAAATTTTCATAACCTTCATACGCGGACAATCCACATACAAGGAGGCATAAATCATTTCAATACAAAGTCAGCGTCAATATGTGGCCAGGTGTACTTGGAAACAAGTTAATCGGCCCCTTCAAACTACCACCTAGCCTGAATTCTACAAACTATCTGGAGTTTTTGCGAATAAGAGCTATAAGTTATGGGCTGTTTTCCTGCGTACCAGATCCTTTTCCGACTATTCCAACCATCTTGGTGCTTATCTTCATTTCACCGAACTTTATGATTCCCTATACCAGCGCTACCTTAACAATGCGCAAGTCAACCTTATAAACGACCCTAAGTCCTTTTTCCAATTTGTTAACTCCAAAACAAAGTCCGATGGTTACCCTCCTTCCCTCTCTTTCAACAACAGGTCATCAACCGATCCACTCACCATTGCCAACCTATTTGCCACCTTTTTTAAACAATCCTTCACCAACGATTCCTTTGTACCAGATCCATCCTATTTTAGTTACCTACTGAACTTCTCCAATGGCCCACTTCTCTCTCATATTTTGCACCCGTCTTATATCGAATATAAATTACACCAACTCAATCACGAATTCACACCCGGCCCAGATGGCCTCCCTGCCATATTTCTCAAAAAAATGTTCTTCCTCTCTTTCCATTGCCCTTTCACAAGGAGAATTTACTCAGGCTTGGAAAACTTCCTTCATAACCCCGATCCACAAGAAAGTATCAAAGAATGAAATAACCTACTATCGTCCCATCGCTAAACTCTCCCATATAAACAAAATCTTCGAAAGTATTTTGTATGAAGCTCTAAGTTTCCAATGTAAATCACTTATTTCCTAGACAACATGGCTTCCTAAAGGGTAGGTCAACCACCACAAATCTTGTTGAATTCATATCCTTTGCCCTCTCTGCCCTAGAGAATGGCAACGAAGTTGATGTAGTTGCAACCGATTTTAGCAAAGCCTTCGATAAAATCTCTCATCGATTAATAATCTATAAATTGTGTGCCCTCGGCTTTGAACCCATACTGTTAAAATGGATATATGTTCGTTTTAGGTCAGCCTACTCGGCTTCATTTTTGGCCACCTCTGGAGTTCCACAAGGCAGTCATCTCGGTCGCCTTCTTTTTATATTAACCATAAATGATCTCGATATGATCATCAAACACTCGTCTATCTCCCTTTACGCCGATGATACCAAATTTTTCAAAACCATTTCCTCTCCCCATGACTCTTTCCTCCATCAACAAGATCTTGATAATTTTTCGATCTGGTGCCTCAAAAATTCTTTGGAACTTAATACAGTGAAGACTCTCCTAGGCGGACACTCCTCTTAGACGGACATTTTCTCGTTTGTTAAATACATTTAAAAACTTTAATCAAATATAAAATCGTACTATTTACTAAGAAATTGGATCTCTTAAATTAATAAATTAATTAAAAAAAAAAAAAAACTTTAATCATAATGGAGGGGACCCCTGCATTAGGCGGACACTCCTCTTGAGCGCACAAAAAAAAGCCCGACGGTCGCTGTCCGCCCAAGAGAGTTTTCACTGTATCGCCAAATGCCAATCCATCACTTTCTCACATAAGCGGAACCAATCTCCTCCCCGACTCTATCTTCTCCATAACCAACCTATCTCCTCCGTACAATCTCTTCGCGACCTCGCCATTTTGTGTGATAGGGAGCTCAACTTCCATTTACATATAGATGAGATAATCCTCAAAGCCAACTCTGCACTAGGTTTTGTAAAACGGTGGTCCAAAGAATTCACCAACCCATACGTGACCAGGTCCCTCTATATTACCTTTGTTCGCCCCCTCCTAGAGTACACCAGTCAAGAATGGTCCCCATATCATCGTGTTCATATCTCGAGAATTGAAAGCATCCAGCGCCGTTTTCTTCGATTTGCTCTTCGAGGTTTGCCCCGGGACGATCCTTTTAATCTGCCTCCTATCGAAACCATCTCAACCTTATCAACTTAAACACCCTTGAAGATCGCTCTTTCGAAGACTTTCTCTTTTCATTCATCGACTCCTTTCAGGTCACGTTGAATGCGCGTCCCTTCACAACTCCGTAAAATCAACACAAACCCTACCGTCTTTGACTTCCACCGCACCACTTCCTACCTCAAATCCGTTTTTTTTTTTTTTTTTTTTTATAATTTACGCGCGCCTAAGGGGTTAGATACCCTTTTACTGTTTCCAGGGCGCGGGCGGAAAGATAGAAGGAGGAGAAAGGAAAATTGTTTTTGTAGTGGTTGGAAACTCAGGTGTGTTTGGTTTCTATGTTTGCTCTCTAGAGGTGGGAGTCCGAATAGGACGGAGAGTTTTTCTTCACTCAGAGTGATTCGAGATATAATTCCCAGTATTTTTTTTTTTCATTGCTTAAAACTCTTATAACAGCCAAATCTACGTGTCAGTGTTATGCCTTCACACGCAGAATTTTTTTGTCTGAGTTCCAATTACACAATGAAAAACTGATTTGCCATGGGCAGGATTCGAACCTGGACCATCCGAGTGAGAGGCGTTTGCTACTACCACTACACCACGGCCACCCCATATTCTTCGTTCTCCTTCACCACTTAGCCAACCATCCTTAGTTTTAAGTTTTAGTTTAAGCTTAATTTTTAAGTTATAGCTTGTATTAAATGGGGGCATTCGCCCGTCGTTGACGAATTAGGGGACACTCTGTATATTGCTCATCGGTAGAGAAATGTCACGAGAGGTCAAAGATCATTTTCAAAAGTTTATTTTGGCTTATTTGCCAAAAAATTTGCCAATTTTTAAGAACCTCTTTCAATAAACGAAACGCGAATTCATCCTCTCAAAGGAATATTCCATTTAAAGAGAAGTGATCTTTGGTACAAAACGCACAAGTGCTACGATGACCCTGCGCGTAGACTGATTTTTAATACTCGTCTTATGGATATGCCGTTTGATGCAATGACACCAGAATTTTTTTTGCCAAAAAAATACGAATTTCTCTGTGCCCACGAATGTTTTCGGCCAGAATCTGAGCCAGGAAAGGAATGCAGTTCGGTCTTCATGGACGGCTCCAAAACCGATTTAGGATGCGGCGCTAGTGTCTGTCTGGGGGTTGACAACCTAAGATTTCACTCCTCGGTAAGAAAACTTTTATCTGTCTTCCAAGTGAAGAATCGGTGTAGGGGTGAAGCATTTGCATCAGCAGCGACAGCCAAACAGCGTTTAAAGCCTTGATGAACCCACCCTCTCACGAAAACTATCCAATCTAGTTCGAGAATGAAAGACTTCAATAAACGCAATCTCAGCCTTGAACCTTGTTTGGGTCACAGGAAATAAAATTGCCAGTGAACTTGCTAGCCAAGGCTCAGAGGACTGTTTTTCAAGATCCTGTGTTAGGACTGCCTGCGTCCTCGGTTAGGGATTTCATTAACGAATGCTTCCCAACGTCTCTAAGACGTCAGCTGCTTCTTAGGAAGAAAGTCTGCAGGGTGCTTACTAGCTTCGTGACGGAACACTACGCTTTTGCCAAGCACTTAAGTGTATTGCGCATGGAGCACTTCCTCTTGTTCGCATCAGGCTGCAGGTTCTCGGTGCTGATGTGGTGAGTGCTGGTACTGTATTCAATTTATCACTGAACCGATTATTCATCTTTTTTTGAACGATGGGAAGTGCTATGCTCCAAGAGAAAAAAAAAAGCAAAACGCGTTGACCGAACATGGCACTTGACATATGCAGATATTTAAGTTTATCTTCCTCCAAGCAAATATCAACCCAAAAAATTACATCTTAATATACGGTGAAGACTAACGTTAGCCAATCACTGCTACTTTGAAAAGTATGACACAACGAAAGCTATGCTCTAAAAAATTAGTTTTATTTAAGAAGTGGGCACTGGAAGAGTACGAGTAACCACGACGAGTGTACGAGCTGTATGAAGATATCAAGATATAATATTGTATAAACCAAGATGATTGGCCTACCAAATTGAGAGCACGGAGGAGAAAAAAATAAAATGTTGCAGTGTCTGAGACAAAGATAAAGTGTAAATACAAACTACGGTCTCAGTTAAGACAATCTTCGAACACCAAAATCGAGGATCGAGGCAACAACAAAAAAGAATTTACCAACCACTGCAGATTGCAAGGATAATTTAACCGGCAAATCGAAAGCAACGTACTCTGCTTCGGAACCCTTGTATAAACATTCTTCCTGTTTCAGCAAGCCAAGTGTTAAAAAATTATTTAAATTAGCCGAAATGAGTTTGATTCTTACCTGTGCCTTGTACACCTGGCCCAGATGGTCCTGTTGGTTGTGTTACTATAGGCTGTGGTCCATATGCATCATAGCCAGGTTGATAACCACCATATGGTGGCTGCTGTCCAAACGATTGTGGTGGCTGTCCTCCATAAGGTGGTTGCCCTCCTCCACCAACATAAGGCGGCTGTCCTCCACCACCAACATAAGGTGGCTGACTCCCTCCAACGTAAGGTGGGTGACCTGCACCCCCTGCATAAGGGGGTTGACCATAAGGTGGCTGACCTGGGCCGTATGGAGACGACTGTGGAACTGGAGCATATCCTCCTTGCCCGATTACTGGCTTAAATCCCTTTAAATAAAATGGAAAACAAATTAAATTATTAATGTATAAACAAGGAAAGATGGTTGGAATAAAATATGAAGCATGTGTAACAACAATTTGTAAGCGGAAATGTTCCATTACTTTATTTGATTTATTATTTTCATATCCATTCAGACGGATTTAGATTAAAATATTTATCCCTGTTCAAAATGGTCCACAGGATAGGTGGGTGTAATTTTATCACTTGATATTCAGCGACGGTGTAATTCTATATTTAACACTTGTTAGTCACTAACATACCAAACGAAGGAAAAAGAGGACTGCTTTAACAAATATGTACATATGCACAGAAGGCACAAAACTGTGTCTTACCAATTACTCTTGCTGCACGGAGTTTTTAAAAGTCAGTTCAGATGCTATGTAGATTCCGCAGGTATCTAGTCGATGGATACTTCCAAGACAGTCGGTAAAAGCAAGATAGCTTGGGGAAAAGCTCTCCAAACTTATGGGTGTTGGTTTTCAATTTATTATGTGGGTTATCCTTATTTAAAAAAATAAGGTGGTACTAGCAATCGCTTCTCACTCGGAGGGTCAAGGTTCGAAACCTACTCATGACAAGTTTCTCATTTGTGTAATTGGAACTCAGTCAGAAAAATCTGCGTGTGAAGGCATAACGCTGAGTTATTCCGAGTGAAGAAAAAACTCTCCGTCCTATTCGGACTCCCACGCCCGGAGAGCTAATATCGAAACCAAATATTATACCTGAGTTTCAAACCACTACATCTCAACAATTTTTTCCTTTCTCCTCCTTGTATCTTTCCGCCCGCACCCAGACAACAGTAAAAGCGTATCAAATCCCCCAATGATTTATCTTGATCTCCTACTTTAACTCCAAAATAAAGTTCGTAAGCTTTTTGGGACAAGTTGGATGACATTACGTTTTTGGGATTTAAAAGTTAATTCCCCACACACATAACAAAAATTGTTGACATTATTCACACGCTTCTAGGCATTGTACTTACTTGTTAATGCACCGTAATAAACAAACATGAAGATGTAGAACACAAACATGATAGTAAGGACCTTTCGCGGCACAAGATAGAAAATAACTCCGTACGCTGTTGATTGCCTACTAATGCACACTATAGAGTTAGATACGTATTTATTACAACAAACAGACAGGCATGAACTTGCCTGAACACGATATGTTTGTCAAATCACGCAGAGTGGCGCAATATTTATTCCTTTACATAAACATCTCTATCCAACATACGTTGCATACATATAAATATGAAAATGTTTTTTACTAAAAAATTATGGATGATAAGCAATTGCCGAAATATGTACATCTGAAAGACCAAAAATCTTCATGCCACAAAATATGTGTTGAACAATGTAATTATTCATTCAATAATGGTTTAAAGTACTCTTTCCATCCATTGCTGATTTCGTTGTTCTCCGTTAGCAGATATCCTGTATCCATGCTCGTCTTCAATATATTTCGGCGATTGAATCTCTTCTGAGTTGTTTCTTCGTTGTACCGAGGTTGCACTTTTTGCATTGTACTAACTCTACGCTTGAAAGGCTTTTCCGTTGTTTCTTACTGACGTTTTGGTCTCATCATTCCACCAGCACATTATTTTACTTATGTCGAGTCGGCCTTTTGGAACACTAACCCGAGTTTCTGCACTACTCTTAAGTTTTTCTTCGAAGTTATTCCACAAACCTTGCGCGATTAGTTTTTCTTCTTGGTTTACGGCATTTTGGAGCCATTTTAGCAAATTTAGCGCCCATAGCTGGCTTCTTACCTTGTTCAAATTGTGCTATAGTCAAGAAAGTGACTGAACCCGGTTGTTGTTGGTTTTTGTCTGCTTTCTTTGCGCATTGTAACTGTATAGCAAAGGTTTATCCGGTTCCGTGTGACGAGGATTCCTTTGGACTGACGGGGTAAACTTATCATATGTTGATCGCCTGAGACTAATAGACTTGAAACCGCTTATAAAATGTCTTAAAGTTGGTGACACACTCCTTGTCTTTGTTCATCAGTCTTTAACTGGTAACATTAACTCTCCTTCTCTATTATAACTCATCTCGTTGAATGTTAATCCACAAAATCTTAGAAGTGTTCCTCAGAAGAGTATTAATCCTCACCAACCTAATTGTGGATACCTTAAACACATGTCCAAACTACTGCGCGAAGTCAACTCAATTCAATCTTTCTTTGAACATCCCCTAAGCAAACCCTCAAGATCGCCCCTTTTCGTTCTATGCCTCTCCTCCTATGGGAGGATCCTAGTAAAATTTACAAATTGTTAACTTCAATATTTAAGTTCTTGCTTGGATTGTTATAATAAAGCTGTTCCTGGTGGACCCGGGCCTTAATTATATTAATTTAAAGGAACGAGACATCAGACGAGGTCGTCGCTAAGATGGCATACTCTAGTGTAAGTGAACCTCAACAAAAAAAAACTGGTGACATGAGGAATTGATACAATAAACAGGTCATATGGATTGTAAAACCATATAAAACCAGATAAGAGAATTGTCTCTTCAAGTTGTTCCATTAGTTTTTAATCAAATGAATCAAATGAATGTGAAAAATTGATTAGTGATAGAATGCCAACTTTTCGGACTCCAGAAGGAATTTTATTTTTTTCGAATCTAATCAACCGTTTATGCACTGCGTAATGACTCAATGACAAAAATACCCAACATTTTACCATGACGTATTTGTTCGGCAATTTCTTAGGCAGTTATAGTAGAATCATTTGTTCATTATTGACTGATCATTGAGTAAGCAGCATTCAATAAGTTTCTCTACTCTTCCCCACCAATTAGCCGAAGAAGCAACATCAGCGTATGAATCAGAAAAACAAATAAAAACACTTTTGTCAATTCTATATTTCAGATATTGAAAACGCAGCAATATGAACCTGTATGGTTACACTCCTTCCATGTGAAAGTAATGATGCTTAAACTAGCGTTACTAATTCAAGTATTCATTGAATCTCAAATGCATCCAATTTTCGTCGTAATATATTCCTTACTTCTGCATTTCCGAAATTGGCAGACGATTTCAAAATAGAATATTACATTCAAAACCACACGGACGAAAACTTGAATACGATTATTATGTAAATAATATAGGAGGAAACAAAATGGCATTAGCTACTGAACACGTCATTTCGAATAGCGTGCCCTGGGGCATAAAACCACAATTTTAACTTTCGGTCTTCTTATCATTTCAAAGAACTAACAAACTGCATTCTTACAACTAACATGGCAGACTTAAACATCTCGATACAATGAAAACCACACAAACTATTCGATTTGTTGTTTCTCTGTTTGTGTATATGGCTTGTACTCTTATCTGCCAATTCCCTAGAATTATCGGTGACCAATCTGGTTACATACAGAAAAGCAAACTCCAATTCCTATAATATGGCATACAAAGAACTTTATGATGGAACTTCGAAGCACACACGCCCATTATACAAAGTAGTATGACCCAAAACTAATTGTACTAATAAAAAGCATCCTCTCCAACATTAATTAAACACTATCGAAGACCGGAGCAGTCAACTATACGGCTAAAACTTAAACACAAATTCCATTGAACTTATTTTTAACGTACGCTCGCTAAAATGATGACGTCAATAGTATTTTCTCTTTGCCGAACTGTTGAGCTTTCGGCTCAATATTTATTTTCATTTTCTTTCACTTTTCCCAGCGTCTGAAAAAAGATTCTCGGAATTTCATTGTGAAATTTCATAACTGGCTCACTGCAGTAACTTCCTCTTGACAAAGGAAAGTACATTATGTACTGCAAATACATAAAGGCATACGAATGTTTATTACTCACCATCCCGGGATTCTGACGATCATCCATTGATGGAGCATTTGGATGTGGCATTGGATACCCTGCTCCAAAACCTGGAGGTGCATAGCCACCTTGTTGGATATTATTCATCGGCATCGACATTTCTCGAACACTCTGAAAGACACGAGGGATTCCATTAATGGAATAAATTGCAGAAGAGACTATCGGAATTAGAGAGAATAAGCGACCATGGGCTCAGACACCCCCAAATGGATAAAATGATTGATGAAAGCTAATCACTTCAAAAGATTAAGAGTATTACTTCCAAATGAAGGAGTGTCAATAGGTCTTTTTGATGAACTTGCCTCTGGCTACTGTGTATACGTGAGCTCAGGAATCTTACAACAAAAAAAAAAAATAGTAAGTGCTCACTACTGTTTACGTTCCTAGTGTTTTGAGAAAAAAATTAAGTACCCGTGTTGAATTGAGGGCGATAACTACTACCTACTGAGGGAAGGCAAGTTGACGTTTCCGTAGTAAACAGAAAAGAAAAAAGTTTATGTAGGAAACGTCAAAAGTCGACACGAAAGCATTGCCAGATGAGTTAATTAAATTCAATGGTGAATTGAATTTTATTACAATATGGTATGCGTTGCATTGGATTCCTTGTTTCCTCTATACAGGCTGCGTTTTATGTTTTTGGTCGAACTTATCTAGCTGCCATTTCAGTTTGTCTGTGAAGGGCAACATCTTACTTCGCAGCATCCTGTTGAACTTCTTGAAATATGTTATTTCAAATAACTGTTCAATTGTCTCTAGCATCCTTATTCCTATGGTTCGTAAGGATCGATGGAATATCAATAGAAGACTTTCCGGTAGCGAATGTGGATCCTCTGTTTATTAGTTCATCCAGCTAAATCACATTGTACCCTGTCGCTTATGATGATTTTATCGTAACAACGTAACACCTTCAATCTTGTTTTACAAAGACAAACTTTTAGAAAATGCGCCACAGAATATAAAGTGGTTTTATAATAGATCAACTGAGCTAGCTATTCGGCGCGTTGTGAGTAAATATTTTTGTCATATACTCGTACAATCTACATGACGCAAAGCCAACGACGCTTCAACGAATGTTTGTATTGTAATAATTTTGTACATTTATATTATTTGTAACGTATATTTAAAAAAAATAATGTATATAGTCCTTCAATCCATATGCGCGCCCTCTGTAATTTCTAGGTAGCATTAGTACAGCAACAACTTCACGAATAAGGAAACCATCTTGAAGGAAGTTTTTTTTGCCAGCCGGAGGACACAGTCGTGGATAGGGAGAAGTAAATATTTGTAAAATTGTAAAACCTAGGAGAAGAAAAATAAAGTTTATAACTCAGATGTGGGGTCTAGCCTGAAAAGTGTGCTAAATTTAAAAAAAAAGGAAGAATAAAAAATAAAATAAAAAAAATGGCCACACCTGTAACGAGGCAGATGATGGTGGATGCACTCACAGCGGCCGAAATCGAGTTACCGCCGAGTGCTACAATTGCGCAGCTGCGCCCTTTATTCGAAGAACTGCCTGTAAGCCATCAACCCGCCGCAGGCTACCCACTTGGAGTCACAACTGAGAATCCTACGCATGCGGCGCGATATTCTACTGCTTCAAGAACAAATCCGCAAATTGGAAAGCAGTGAATCTCTACCCCAGTCGTTCGGCAACCCCATTCATCATGGAGTAAATTTTGACCATCTGGAGAATGCCCTGAACGCATTTACAGGAAATAATTCTTACGACATCCGTAAATGGCTTCAAGAGTTCGAACAATACACGGCAACACGGGGTTTAATACCGGACGAAATGTGCCTTGGGGTACGCCGGCTGCTTAAGGAAACCGCCAAAGAATTCCTCGGCACTTTGGGCGTCGTCGACTACGAGCAGTTGAAAGCCGCTCTTATCGAAACATTTGGGCGGCAAGTCACACATCGAGATGTTTATCGGCAGCTGGAACACCGACGCATCAAACCGGGCGAAACGTGTTTGGAGTACGTTATTTCTATGAAGGCGCTTGCATCTAAGATCTCCATTCCTGAAGCCGAAGTGATCACATTTATAATTGATGGGTTCGATGATGACAGCCCCAATATCACTCTAATCAGCGATGTCGAAAAATTTGCCGACTTGTTGGCTTAACTGGACCGATACCAGGAGAAGAGAACATTGCATTTGGCACGCACTAAAACAGCCGTAGCCAAATTAACCGCAGTCACCCAGAAACGACCGCCGTCAACACCGTAAAGGCAAAGGAACTTCCGACGTCCGCTGTTATAATTGCTCCCAATTTGGTCATTATAAAAGCAACTGCACAAAACCTATTAGACCAGTAAATGCCTGTTTCAACTGTAGCGAAGTCGGGCACTTTCATCAGGACTGTCCAAGATCACAGCGGAAACACCAAAGGATCGTTGCTGCTGTCACGAAGGCGTTGGCCGAGTATCCAGAAAGTGATGAAGATTTAGTTGGTGCCATCAGCGCCATGCAAAAGGTAAGTGTTGCTTTTTCTATTAGTCAAAGCGAGCGAACTGAATCCATGAATTGTTTCTCTTTATTTGATACTGGCAGCGCGATTACTTTCATCCGACGTTCCATCATCCCAGTCAAAGTTCATGTGTCCAAAACTTTAACGCCGACTAAGTACGCGGGAATTGGTCGAACCAAACTATAATCTTATGGTACGATTCAATGCTTTATTAAATTTGGAAGTGAAGTTAAAATCGTTTCCGTTTTAATTCTTCCAGATAATATGATGACACTGCCTTTGATTTTGGGACGCGACTTTTTACAAAATTTTAATATTCATTTACATAAAATAAAAAAAATAATGTGACTGCTGAAGTAAAGTCTAATAAATATTTACGAGTATGTTCTAAAAATTCATGGGGGCGTGAGCTAGATTTTATTAATTTAAACGAAGTAGTTGGTAATTGTGGTAGCCCAGGGTCCCCGTTGAGCGGTGTGGGTACAGCTTCCAAGAAAATTATCGATGTAGACTCGGGTAGTGTTACAAGTCCGCCGAATAGTGTTGATATGTCTCAAACCATAGTTACGATTCCGACGACTGATGTTGTTTCGCAGGTACACGCCGTTAATGATCACATTTCCGTATTTTCGACCGTTGAATCTGACAGTCCGCAGTTGATATTTGCCCACGTCTAGACAGATACCAAGCTGATGCGCTTAGAGCAGTTATTGATCGAGCTTATATCCATCCAGTAGACGTTCAGTGCAGACCGCAAAATAAAGATTCGCCTGATTGACGATACGCCATTCCATTGTTCACCTAGACCATTATCAGTTTTCGAGCGAAGAAAGGTTAGGGAAAAGGTTCAAGAATTGTTAGAAATGAAAATAATTCGCCATAGTAAGTCCCCTTATGCCTCCGCGGTTGTACTCACAAAGAAGAAGAACGGTGAATTACGTATGTGTATTGATTATCGTGCGCTTAGTAAAAAAACGATTCGGGATAACTTTCCTCTGCCTTTAATCGATGATTGTATCGCATTCATGGGAGATAAGCGTTGGTTTACATTAATAGATTACATTTCGGCTTCAATCAAGTTGGCGTTGAAGCCGATTCTGTACATTTCACTTCCTTCGTAACGCCGGACGGCCAGTACGAATATTTGCAAATGCCGTTCGGATTGAAAAATGCGCCGGCTGATTTTCAGCGTTTTATACATGAAGTTTTTCAGAACTTGATCGATGCAGGTAAACTCACTATCTACTCTTGGACGATATTGCAATAGCCACTGAGGACTTCGAATCACACTTAGGGATTTTCGATGAAGTTTTACGTAGGCTTTATGAAAAAGGGCTCGAAATGAAAATGAGCAAGTGCAAGTTTGCCTATGATGAAATTGAATATCTCGGCTACTTGGTCAATTCAGATGGAATTCGTCCTACGGATGCTCACATTCGCTGTATTAAGAAGTACCCCATCCCCAAAAAAAAACCAAAAGAGCTGCACACGTGCGTAGGCTTATTTTCGTATTTCCGCCATTTCGTCCCGTCGTTTTCTAGAGTGGCCAGGCCAGGTTCGAATTTAATGATGCATGTTTGAAGGCGTTCGAAGAGTTACGCGGAAAATTTTTCGAAATCCACAACAGCACCTGAGGCCAAATATCATAGCTTTGAGCTGGAGACTTTGGCTATTATTTATTCACTTCGTCGTTTTCGGGTATACCTTGAGGGAATACTCTTTAAAATTATAAACGATTGTAATTCACTCACACTTACTTTGAGTAAGAAGCAGGTCAACCCCCGGATAGCTAGATGGGCTTTAGAGCTCGAGAACTATAAGTACTCGATACAACATCGAGGTGGTTCGTCTATGGGCCATGTTGACACACTTAGTCGGTGTCATATTGTCGCTATTATTGATGCAGATGAAGCGGATTTTTCCATTCAGGTGTCACAAAATCGGGACGTAGAAATAAAGAAACTGGGGGACAAGCTGGTGGTGGGAGCACTTCATCATTACGAATTAAAAGATGGTCTTGTTTTCCGCAGATTGATTCAGATAACCTACTCCTGTATGTTCCAGATGAAATGCAAAATAATGTTATACGAATGGTACACGAGAAGATCGGCCATTTGGAAATTGACAAGTGTTACAGCCAAATACGGAAGAATTACTGGTTCCCTTCTATGAAGGATAAAATAGATCGTTTCATAAAAAACTGTATAAAGTGCATTATGTACTCGGCGCCAGCCCGATTAAATGAGCACAATATGTTCAGTATTCCAAAGAAGCCAATCCGGTTTGATAAAATTCATATGGACCACTTCGGTCCTTTACCGTCCCTGGCTTCAAAACGCAAACATATTCTGGTAGTTATCGACGCTTTCACTCAACAAGTACAAAAGAAGTGTGCGCTTCGATGGATAAGTATTTTAATTATTATAGCCGGCCAAGGCGCATTATCACCGACCCGTGGTACCTGCTTCACCTCATTAGAGTTCAGTGATTGCTTGCGTAGGTACAATATTGAGTACATTAAAGTCGCGGTAGCATCCCCTCAACCAAATGGACAGGTTGAGTGGGTTAACCGCGTAATCAAGGCGATGTTAAGTAAAATTAGCGAACCCGTGAACCATGGAGACTGGGCGAGCAAATTAACGGAAGTTGAGTACGCTATCAACAATACAATGCACAGCTCAACGAAAGAGACCCCAAGCAAATTACTCTTTGGGGTAGATCAGCGTGGCAAGATTATTGACGAACTAACGGAGTATTTACGTGACCGGTTTGATCGTGGTGCGGAACGGGACCTGGATGCAATTCGATTAAGGGCTTTACGTGGTATAGAGAGATCGCAGGAGTACAACGAACAATATATCTTGAAACACAGTGTGCCTGAGTCGTATTCAGTCGGCGATTTCGTGGTTATCCGACACGTTGACACCTCGGTCGGAACAAATAAGAAGTTCATTCCGAAGTACAGGGGGCCATACGTTATTCATACAGTTTTGCTGAATGACCGCTATGTTGTTAGGGACATCGATAATTGTCAATCAACACAATTGCCATACAATGGTGTTGGAGGTTGTACGCATATGCAAGTGGTTAATACCAAATGGGGGGGCTGGGCTCTATGGTCGCTGACAGTGAAAGGCAACACGAAGCCTGTTAGGTATTCTTAAATGTTAGAGGAGCACTTATTTTAATTTTTGAATTCTATTTGTTTGCTCTCGTGATCGAGGTCGATCACTGAGTCAGGTTGACCGAGTTATAATAATTTTGTACATAGTATATTATTTGTGACGTATGTATATTTTTAAAAAAAAATTATATAGTCCTTCAATCCATTTGCGCGCCCTCTGTAATTTCTAGGTAGCATTATTATTAGCAATCGGCAACAGCAACAACTTCACGAAGAAGGAAACCATCTTGAAGGAGGTTTTTTTTTTGCCAGCCGGAGGACACAGTCGTGGATAGGGAGAAGTAAATATTTGTAAAATTGTAAAACCTAGGAGAGGGAAAATAAAGTGTATAGTATAGAAGGAACTATAGTTTAAACTATAGAAATCCAGCGGTCACAGAGCAGTTTGGTCTTTGCCCGCCCACTATTTGGAAAATTGCGCAGAAATATCTCGCTTTGCATCTGAGTAACATACAGCTGTTGTAAGACCTAAATTCACTATACCAAAACTTGAGACAGAAGATCGCTGAGTAGCCTCATGAGCAGATTGAAGTCGACGATTATTTTTATGAAAAAATCGCGTTTATGCACAAGGCTCACAATAGACTTATGAACAAGAAAAATGCCCATTCGTGGAAAATCCAGAAAAAACTCTTTAGACTCAATTGCAACCACAAAAATCAACTGCTTGGTGTGCACCATCGGTCCTGATTTTTCCGAAAAAAAGATCGGAGGTCGCGTTACCATGTGATTATGTTTTCGAAAATATGGATTATGCAGGATATTATTAAGTGTCGTCCTGCCTACGACAACATTTACTTCCTGAGGACTTGATTCAATAGGATTTTTTTGCGAAATTGCGAAGTGAGATTTGACGCCACTCGATTACTTCTTGGGTGCTATATAAAGCCTTCGGTGTAAGCCGCAAACTATTCCGGCCTTAAAAGCCAATATTCAGCTAGTCATTGTTAAGATAAAGCCTCAAATGTCCGAAAGGGCGGCCCAAAATTGAATCGGCAGGATGCAATGAGTCAAAAACAGCAAGGAAAGTGTACCGAAGTCGTGTTCAAAAAATAATAGGTCTGATCCCGTGAGATTTTTTCAACAAATTGGGAAAGAGAATTTTTTGCTTAAGTTTGTGACAGCCTAAAAAAAGGCGATTTTTGGGAATTAAAAAAAAACTACTATATCAATTGTTTTAAAATTTTAAGGGTATATTTATACATATTTTAAGAATACACAGTAAAAATTTTTGAAGAAAAAAATTATATATTTTTCCAGATACACGCGATCTCCGACGGCGCTAAAAAAAAGGTCCTCCACTGCTGCAGTGATTCCGGCCTTCTCCGTGGATGAAATATAAAAAAAATAATTCTCGTTAAACTAGAAGATATTGTCCGTACAATGACTTACGATCGAAAAAAAAATCAAAAATTGACAAAATGGAGGCGTTTTTAAAAAAAAAAGTTGAATTTTACCCAACATTTTGGTCGTTTTTGGCTTGCCAAAATTCGATTTTTGATCAGATCAAAAAACTGGTAGGTCATTGTATGGAGAACTATATACAGAACATGCAGAAATTTGACAGTGATCGGATCATTTGTCTCCGAGTTATCACTGCAGCAAATTTGAAAAATGCTGTTTCGAGAAAAACGCGTTTAAAGATAAAATGATCGTTTTCACTGTTATAAATGGATTAAAATCATACTTACAGCTAATCTGCTATTCCAGGCCCATATATATACATATATATGTCTGTATACCTGAAAGCCTACAATAGAAACTGGAATCGTATTATAACGGTTGCAACCATTAGGAAGAGACGGTAGACTCCGAACAATACCTCAGGTACGTCCCGTATGCTAATACAACCATTAACTGCCGAGCAGGTACTCTTCAAATGGCTGTAACTCAAAAACTAAATTTTAGTATGTTATTTTTAAGGTATAACTTATCGAAATATGAAAAAAAATAGTTTTAATTTCACACTAGGTGTGCCCCTTAAACCCAACATCTGGCGGGAACGCTTTTTTGAAAAATGTGTGTAAAATGTACAAAAAGAAATTGAAAAATAGGAGGACGTTTTTTAAATTGGTTATTATTACTGCTTTATTAACGTAATATGTGTTTAATAAGTTTTATTATATCGTGTTTTCCATTAAGGACTAAACATTTTTATCTTTGACTTTAATAGCTCGATTACTTGGCCCGCAGTGTGGCAAGTGCTCCGTCCTCTTGAAACCACATCTCACCAATGTTGAATGCTGCAATTACAACCAAGAATAATGTTTCAAAATGTCTGATTCTCATTAACTGTAACGTAACGGCCGTCACCATCAACAAAAAAATACGACCCAGTGACGTCGCCGGCTTGAAAATCATACCAAATAGTCAATATTTCTGGATGTTGTGGTATCTCATGAAGCATATGTAGGTTTGTAGCTGTCAAGTAGCGCATATTTTGCTTGTTGACAGAGCCATTTAGACAGAAATGAGCTTCACCGCTGAAGGTGATTTTCCGATGAAATTCCGAATCGATTGTAACCATTTCCATTGTAACTAGTACTACTATAAACGTTGCTCGTTGCTGTACTCTAAAGTGCAGACAGCCATAGAAAAGATCGACTAGAAATGAACTTTCAGTCAATCCCTTCAAGATTGAGCCTATTCTCTTTACGAGAACGAGGAAAGTGACTGATCTGACTCATCTAGTGTCGTCACCACTCGTTTTTTCAACGAAGCCAAGAATTTCGGTGTCCAAAATCCCCGACTCTGTTCTATAATCTTCCCTTTGCTTAATTTTCATATCATGGGCCATGTAACGGTTCTTTTACCGTTATGTAAATTAACAGACCAAGATTCTTGTATCTTGGCTGTTAGTGGTATTGCTGATGGTACACCAGAACACCCAAAAGAATGAGAGAAAATTTTGCAGCTCCAAGCAGACTCACTTGGAATAATAAAAAATAAGTCTTCAACAACTGCTTGATAATCTCTGAAAAATCAGTCTTTATTTCGACACTATTTATACAAAATTATAGCTTAGCCTAGCATAAAAATTGATATTACACAAAACAAAAAAAGAAAACTTATTCTAATACAAAATTATTCGTACCTACATTGCTTACGCCGCAAAATTCAAAGATAAATTTTAATATAGAAACAAAAAAAAGATATTCTATCGTGAGTATCAGGTGTATGGTGCATTGTGCGATGTGCAAACAGGGTGTATCATGTGGGTTATTTATTTTTATTTTTATTTTAAATTGTGGGTGTGCATTTATAAAATTAATTCTTAAGACTAAACAGGCCATATATCGGAAAAAAAAGAAGAAAAAAGTGATCTTTGGTACAATACGCACTGGAATTTGACCTCATCGCCGCGACTGTCTTTTGTTTTTGGTTTTATGGAGATTCCGTCTGATGCAATAACACCAAAACTCCTTTATGCTGAAAAATTACAAAATCAGGCATGTGCCAACAAATAGTTTCAGCCATCTGAGAAAGGAAAGGAACATAGTCGTCAGTCGTTTATAGACCTCCGTGGAGTTTAAACGTGTTCGGCTAGAAAGTGAGAAGTGATTCCCTTAATTAATACATTTGACGATTTGGATTTAGGCTCCAATTAGCAAAGTGATAGTGTGTTCGCTTGAGACAGCACAGGTTGTGGGTCGTGCAGACACCTTTTTTTTCATTTTTATTCAAAATAAGAAAATATAATAAAAATAAATTAAAGTGTTACTAAGTGTTGTAGTAAACCTGCTGAATTATCAGGTGAGGCTTCAAGCGGTTCAAGCCAAACACCAACGGCTAAGAGAAGGAGGAAGCTAAGGCCAACTTCTAACTTAGTTCAATGTCCCACCCTACCAACTTCCACTGTAAAACTTCTTGGTGGAGCGAGGGAAGGGAACAGCTTCGCTTCATAGGCACCGACCGAATCGGAAGATGAAGAGGAAGAGATGAAGGCCATAAGTAGCAGCATCAAAATGCTACAACAAAGGGTACTGGCCATAAAAGAAAGGCAAATGGTAAGAAGGAAGAGGGAAGAGGAAGAGCAATCCCAGCAACAACAGCAGACGGTGCTTGCTCAAAAGCAGATCCAACAACAACACCAACAAAAGCTTAAGAAGCACCAGCAATAACAACAAGAGCAGCCACAACAACGGCATCAGCAAAAACAACAGCAGCCACAAAAACGGCAACAGCAAAAACAGTAGCAGCAGCAGCAGAAGAAGAAGGAGAAGGTGCTTCCTATCAACACCTATAAATTAGAGGTAAATGCAACCAAGGACCTGTGTAAGTTGGTCATTGGTAATAATTTTAAAATTATGAGATTGAGGAACGATCGCCATGCCATCCACTGTAATACAGTGGAGGGCTACGCGAAAGTGAAAGAGCTCCTTAAGGAAATGACGACAGAGCACCACTCATTAACACCGAAGTGTGAAAAGCGGCAATTTATGCTGCTTGGTATCGTCTACTGATCCTGAGGAGATCCTGGCGCTGCTCAAGGAGAAGGAGTGCGAAGGACTCAAGTTTGTGGGGGTAAAGCCATTTACCACAGCTAGAGCCAGCCGGGAGAAACGGAGTTTGCCGTTCTTCCAGGTGCAGCTCAGTCCCGAAAGCCGGGATAGTCTAAGGAGTATCAATGACCTAGACTACCAGGTGGTTCAGTGGGAAAAATTAAAAAGGAGCGAAGGAGTTATACAATGCGTTCGCTGCCAGAGGTTCGGGCACGCCACGTTGAACTGCCAAATGCAGCCTCGATGCGTGAAGCGCGCAAAGAACCACAGCTCCGAGGAGTGTGCTCTGGGTAGGGACGGAGCATCCGATAGGACGCAGCTCTCGTGCGTATTATGTGGGAACGTGGGACACACCACAAACTATCGGGGTTGTCCTAAGTTCGCTGACATTAAGAAAGCAAAACTGGCTCGGCAGCAGAAAGTGGAGGTCAAACGCTCACCTGTTAGGTTTGAAACACCAGCCGTCACGTCTCAAACTTCCTCAACTTCTCAAATGGTGTCAGGTAGGGGGGCTACGGTACAGCAAGCGACTGTTGCTTCTCCGTCGCCAATGCCGAGAACAACGGAAGCAGCACCTAACATGCTCTCCATCTTGATCGCAATCCAAGGACAGATGGCTCAGCTGCAACAGCAGGTACAAGAACAGGTCAAGCGGGTGGACCAGATCTACGCGCGGCTGCCGGGACTAGCGCAACACATGTCGTAATGGGTACGCACATGGTGGAGCAAATTTTGATGGTCCTTGCGGTGAATGTTAATTCACTGATTAGGATCGAACGAAGAGCCGCGATGTTTAAATTGCTACAAGACCAAACTCCGGATGTGCTTTTCGTTAGCAAAACCAACCTAACCGATAAGCATAAACTGGAGTACAACAATTATATTGTTAGAAGAAGAAATCGGCCCAGATCCAAACGTGGAGGCGGTGTCGCGATCTTCATTAAAGAAGGTATAAAATTTCACAGAATGTAAAAGGTAGTGTTGCGCGGGTTCCGGGTGTTGGAGGCAGTCGTCATTTACATACCGCTCCGCAGTGGAAAGCGCTGTACTTGGCCTCTGTTTATGCAACTGAGGCTTCACAATCCACTTTATTCATTGAGGAGCTCGACACGCTTTTTCGACTTCTGAGGCTGGAATCGGGGAAGAATTATTTTATAATCGGCGGGGATTTCAACGCTAAACACAGAAATTGGGGAAATAATTTGCAAAATACTAGAGGGAACCTACTACTCAATTGGTGGGGTCAGCACGATGTCATGTACAAACTCGGACTTAAAGCGACGGATAACGTGTCGTTTTCCAGAGGCGGGTCTTATTTGGATGTACTGCTGTACGACGAACATATACGACTTACAGCTACGAATTTACAAACGCTAAACAGTCTGCGCACATTCATGTATGACAGCGACCATCGCGGTTTTAGCACCGAAATTACAGTTCCCAACGAAATTGCGGAATCGGAGGAGTTTGTCCAAAGATATTCTTACAACTGCAGTAAGACTCGATGGACAAGCTTCTCCGCAACCTTGACAAGAGCACTTTCCTCTAACACGCTACACCCACCTTCCAAAAGGAATTTGTCAAACGAGGAGATCGACAAGTACCTAAAACGAATGGACGAAAAAATTAAACAAACTATGGACGCTACAATACCGCGGTATCGACGTACGACTAACGAAGATCTGTTCCGCAATCCTACTAATGACGCACTACACCGACAGAAAAGTAGACTTCTGTCAAGACTTAAAAACTTGTATATACAGTTAACTGACAGACAAGACCCGGAGAATAGACACTGAAGTCGTCAATTAAAAATCTTCAGACGTTAATAAAAGAGAATTACCGAATTTCTGTAAGTTTATATTGGAACAACAAGGTTCGGGCTGTAAACACCAGCAACCCGAATATGTTTCCGCAAATAAATAAACTATTTCGGAGAAAATATCAAAACGACCTTCAGTGTCTTAAAATAGCCCGGACAACAGACAACGAAAGGTTACTAACAATAGCAGGTATTGATCCAAATGAAACCGCTGAGGATGACGACTTCTTTGTGATCGAGGATCCATAGGAGAAGGTTGAGGCCAGACTTTCCAGAAAGTATATAAGGCCACTGATATCAGTGGCCCTAATTACGACCTAGACAATCGCGTCATGGTGCACAACTTCTACATTCGAAATGAAGTAGAGAATTGGCGATCCCAGGGCTCGGGTTTCACCCGGTTTAGCAACGAAAATATGGCAAATAATGTTATTGCCAGAGAGGGTGACCTACCCCCGTCCATTTCGAAGGAAGGACTCCATGAGATCTTCAACATAATCAGAGTTAAGAAATCAGTGGGGACCGATGGTATTCCGAAAATCGTACTTCGACATCTTCCTCTAGAAGCGGTGGGCATTTACATCACTATGTTTAATAATGCAATGAATAATGCACATTATCCAGCGCATTGGAGAACGGCGGTGGTTCAACCTATCCCCAAAAAGGCAAAGGATATATCCAATCCGGCGAATCTCCTGTCGATAAGTCTCCTTCCGAATATCAGTAAGGTTTTTGAAAAAGTAATCAATAGAGCTCTGACTAGGTGGGTTGTGGACAAACATATAGTCCCGGATAATCAATTCAGTTTTAAGGCGGGACATGATATCTCACATTCCGCGTCTAAACTGGTGTCCGATATCCAATGAAATAAAGGCAAAAACCAATGTACTGGTGCCTGCCTTGTTGACTTGGAGAAGGCCTTCGACACCGTATGGTCAGAGGGTCTTTTCTATAAGCTGAATGGGTTGGGGATCAGTAAACCACTCTTGTACATTCTTTATAAATAATACTCGTATGCTACACAACAGACAGTTCATCGTGAAGAATGATGATGTTACTTCTGTTGGAATATTTTAAATTAAAAATGCTCTTCAGCAAGGCGCGGTCAATTCGCCGATCCTATTCAACATTTATACAAACGACTTGATAGGTTCACTTCCCCATACTATTGTGTACACAGACGAATTGATAGCTCTCTCTTGCAGCGTGACTTCGATAAGATACTACGATTTTGCGATGACTGGAAGTTGAAAATCAACTTTCCGAAGTCGGAATCTATCCTCTTTAGGGCGCCGTTGTCTGGAGACTCTGGGGATACCAGAAGAAATTGGAGAAATTTCTCGATTATTGGACAGCACGGACAGCCTCTTGCCTGTTGAAATGTAATCAGATACCTTGGCATCTGGCTAGATCAGTTTCTGACAAAAATGTAGATGCTGCTCTGGCCAGAGCTAAAGGCGTTTTTGCCCTTACAAAGAGACTGTTTTATAGCAGCCAACTCGATGCGAGGGTAAAGGTAATCTGCTACATGGCCCTTATCAGGCCCATGCTGATATTTGGTTGTCCCGTGTGGTTCAATGTACGAGCAAGCTTAATGGAAAAAATTCGGGTGTTTGAGAGGGCTTCCCTTCGCTTGTACAGAACAAGAGTCGGAGTACAAAAAATTGTATTCTAATGAGGTCCTTTACAACAGTGCGAACCTAATACGAGTGGACAACTTCGTAATTAAGCTGACTCGAACGCACATTGCAAGACCAATGACCTCGACGAATAACCTGATATCTGGGGCTTACTACCCCAATTACCTTTACCACGAGAGTGTGCGCTTTGATGGCTGCGTTCCACCGGAAGCATTCCTCTACCTTGATCTGATAGGGTTGATCCAGGATAGATCAGCGGTTCCGTCATTCCTCATTAGGAAAATTTACATCCGTCTTCCAATCGGAGATATCATATATGTATGCAATTTTGATGGCAATGAATTATATAAAGTTTATTATTTGGATGATGATAATGATTCAAGGCGGACCACCTTGATCAAAACGTTCCCGGAATAACCACCGTGTGGCGCTCTCATTGTTCCGATTTGAGTGCTGTTTTTTTGTTAAGTTGATAAATCTGTTGTTGACATTCCCTCTAAATCTTAGCGTCATAGCTTCACATTTACAAAAGTTACGTAGCCAAGAGTACATCTAAAACTGTGTGTGTTGGCGATTTTTTACAATTTTAGAAATGGATTTACGAGGGGCGTTCAATATATTCTCGGTATCGATATGAAGGAAAATGCGAATTCAATTTAAATTGTTTTTATTTTTCAATATAATCTCCCCTAACATCAATGCATTTGTTACATCTTGAGATAAGCTTTTTTAAACCCTCAAAAAAATAAATTTCCTCTTTCTCTGCAAAATACCCATTTATTGCCGACTTGAGTTCTTCATCATCCGAAAATCTTTTTCCACAAAGACATTTTTTCAAATCCGGAAACAGGAAATAACCACTAGGGGCAAGGTCTGGACTATAGGGTGGGTGTTGGATTTCTTCGAAACCACAATCTCGCGCAGCAGCCTTGGAAACTCGCGCCGTGTGAACAGGAGCGTTGTCATGAAGAAGCATCACACCCGCTGCGAGTTTACCCCGTCTTTTCTTTTTAATTTCCTCCCGCAAATTATGCAAAGTGGAAGCGTAGGATGTGGCGTTGATGGTTTCACGTTTTTTTTTGTACTCAATGAGCAAGATTCCCTTTGAGTCCCAAAAAACTGTGGCCATGACCTTCCCGGCAGACGGAGTGACTTTGAACTTCTTCGGGGGGTCTGTTCCTTTTTTATGCCACTGCATGGACTCTTGTTTGCTTTCAGGGTCATAGTGATAGACCCATGTTTCGTCCCCAGTAACAATTCGATCCATAACACCGTCCGCGTTCTCACTACACATCTCCAAAAGCTCTCTACAGCATGCGATTCTCACTTTTTTCTGAGGCGCTGTGAGCATTCGTGGCACCCACCTTGCACTGACCTTTGAAAGGTTAAGATGGTCATGAAGAATGGTGTTAATGGTACCAATTGAAAGCTTGGTGATCTCTGCCATCATTTTCACCTTTATTCGGGCATCCTCAAGAACAAGTTTAACTAGAGATAAAACGCGAATTAATAATCACATTTATATGAAATTTTACATGAATGCACTAAAATAATAGTATTACTTGATAAATAAGTCAATTTATATATACAACCACAGCTTCACCCCGATACCGAGAATATGTTGAACGCCCCTCGTAAGTTTGCTACAACGAACTTATATTAAATATTGCGTAAAAAACGGATTTAGTGTTGCGCGAATGTTGGAAAAGTGTTTCGGCAACGATTCTCCAGAGAAAATTGTCGCTTACCATTGGCACGAGCGGTTCAAAAGTGGTCGTGAGTCAGTCGAAGATGTTGACCACAGTGGCAGACCATCAACATCGAAAACCGACGAAAACATTGATGGAGTAAAAGAAATGTTGGTCAATAACCGCAAATTAACCATCAGAGAGATAGCGGAGGACTTGAACATTGCCTATGGATCCGTCCAAGACATTTGGTCTGATTTGGGTTTCCGTCATGTAGCAGCAAAGTTGGTAACAAAAGACCTCAATTTCATGCAAAAAAGAGACCGTGTTGACGTCGCAAAAGAGATGATTTGCGAGGCTGAATTCGATACCACATTCATCAAAAGGATCATTACTGGAGACGAGACATGGGTTTATGACACGCAATCCAGACATCAGGCAAGTGAATGCCGTTCACCAAATGAGCCGAGACAAAAAAAACACGTCGTTTTCAGTCAAAAAAAGAAGGCAATGCTCACGGTTTTCATGGATTACAACGGTGTATTGTATCATGAATATAAAAAATGTTTCGAGGATTGGATCAAGCGCTGGCATAAGTGTGTTGCAGTCGATGGGGATTCCTTTGAAGGGGACAATATAGATTTAGATAAATAAACTTGTATTTTTAATTTTCTGAATAAATTCCGGGAACTTTTTGATTAATGTGGTATACGAAATCCTCTTGGCTTTAAACTCTGTCGTGAAAAATCGGTGGAGAGGCAGAAGTATATGCATCTGTAGCGACAGACAAGTTACGCTTAAAGCCTTCCTGAACGCTCTCACCACTTACAAGCTAGTTCGAAAACGCAAGACTTTTCTGAACACAGTTGGGAGGCTGAATTCACGGGGAATGAAATTGGCGATACGCTTGCTAGGCAATGCTCGGGTAAGAGATTCTCCGGTCTTGAACCTGAGTTAAGACTCAGTCCTCCGTCCTCCTTAAGGCCTTCCATTGACAATTCGGTTTCATCTAAACATAACTGAAGATGGCATGAATCTCCAGGATGCCGGCAGGATCCAGGATGAATGATTCTCGACACGAATGTCAGCGACTTTTATGCTATCCCTCATTAGAAAGGGCTGCAAACTGTTTACAGGCATGGTAATAGGAACTACACTTTTGCTATGTACTTAAGTCTGACGTAACATCCTGCGACGCTTGCTGTGAGAGTGATGACAACACTGCGGAGTGCTATCTCTGTGAGTTTTAAATTGCAAGTACTCGGAGCTAGTGCTGCTACTGTAGGAACTTTTTCATTGAAGTATTTTCTCATTTTCTAAGAAAACTGTAAAATTCCAGTAAAACATACTTGTTCTTTGCCTGAGTGCTCTGCTCCGACAGAAAAAAAAGTATGTTGCGGACAGAAGCACACTTCCGTGTAATCAATCCGGGATATGGTATCTCAAATGCTGCGTCTAAGGTCGTATCTGATGAAACTACTGCTATACCTTCCAATTAACATTTGATATTAAAACAGCCTGCAACAAGGTGCTGTCACGTAAATGATTTGGTTGCGGACAGATCGCTCCAGATCGAGGTCATTAACTTACTCTTGGACCCTTCATCTACTTTACACTAGTTTAGTAAGTCAAATACTTATGATACTGGACATGCTAACGCTGAAACTAAGAGAAGCGCAATAAAGTCGTGAGCTACACCTTATGGAAGTCAAAATGAAACCCAGCACATGCACGAGCAAATGAAAGTTTATTCAAAAAGAAAATCACCAATGGGGATGCATTCCCAAATAACAAAAACTTCAAACAAATCTTTTTAAGTATAGAAAAATAGAAATTTATTTTCCGCCGCCATCACACTCACAACTAGTGACTATCCATAAAATGAATTTCTGATAAAATTAGTAAACTATACGGCAACGGTCGCGGTTGCGGCGATAGAACTGTAAGAGTCTGTCTTTCGGTGTCCACATCAGTCCTGAAAGAAAACGAAACAGACAATTTAATAGAACCTCCCAGTTTAGATGCAAGAAGCCTACAAACTTACACACAAACAAAGCCAACAACATTCGTCGAAATAACATCATCTTCTGCAGACTCGGCAAAACTAACCGACAGCAAGTGATGCATAAGCGTTTGACTTGGTTGAACTGCTACTAGTTTAGTTAAATTGTCCTCAGCCTTCATGCCAATGGGCATACACGAATCCGGCAATGCTGGCGCTCCAATTTTGTAAATTTTCACATCACTCCACTTGACTTCGAAAGAGAAGGGATACAAAGGCGTTCGAAAGCCATAAAAGTAGTCCTTTACTCGCAAGTCCCTGGCTTGGTTTCGGAGTGCTTTACTACGCTCCACTACACCTCCACTCTTTGGCAATAGGACTACCTTGACAAACGAAGGTATGTCGCGTAGAAGTTCATTGTAAAGACGCTCCTGATCGAGGACAAATATTGCTCCCACTTCAAAGGCCTGTGCTGTATGCAATAAATTTCTATAACCCTCGGCTTTCACCCAACCGCACGTGTTGATTATCATCCCAGAGTGCTTTGCTAAAACAAATATGTTCTCGATATTAGTATTCCTGCATCGTGTGTCCTTCGTTTACTTACTGCGTTTGTTCACAACCATGGATTCTAGAGTAACCTCGGCCATTTTCGATACAATCGTCTTGTACAGTGTTTTGTTGTCGCTGGGGGATTTGTGACCGAAATGATAGACTAGCGGGGCAGTTTGAGAGAATCCATCTTCGATACTTGCAGGTCGTTCAATTAGCACTGTGGCAATGGTGCCTGGTAACGAGACTGCACCCTGTCCCACATCAACATCTGCATAAAATGGTCGTCTACCAAGCCGCACTGCATAGTTGAGAAATATTCGGCACAGTGTGCTTTTACCCACGTCAGTTGGACCCACGACCATGGCGATTGGTCCACGCGTATCATTTTCCTCAGCCTTCTCACGCATTTGCTCTAAAGCTCCATGGCAATTCAGGTACTGGATCATTGGTGTCTCTTTCGACGTGTAGCGGACGTCTGTTTTGCCCTTGACCCCAATTACACAGCCTTGGTATGTGAAAATCGCCACTTTTGCTCCAGTGATGAACTCATAAGTTTTCTTTTTAACTAATTCCGTACCGAAGAGCTCGGCAAAGCCTGATTTCAGCTGAAAATGGGAACAATGATTGGTCAAACATTTACAAAACTGAGTGAGTCCTTACCTGGACATAGACTTTGGCGTCTTTTTCTTCGATTTCGAAGCGAAGCTCTGTATCGGCTTCTAGAGTGAAGGTCTCTTCTTCTGAGTCCATTTTAATCTGTAGAATGCGACAAAGGGTTCTAGTCCTGGCAGGATGGCAGGCTATCGCTTCTGTTGTGTTTTACTTGCGTTTGGTTCACATATGTGAATTTTGTCATCGATGGCAATTGTTGTTATTGTTTCTGTCAAATCATAGTACACTGAAACAAAAGTTATCAACTAATTAGGGTAAGAACACAAGTTGATTTTCGTAGAATGGATTAGTGTTCATAAAAAAGAAACGGAGGTAGACAGTTTTATTTTAATATTACAACAATCTGTGTTCAAATAATAGCTTAATTTGTACGACAAAGGTAATGTAATGGGATTTGTTTTATATTACAGGTAGATGATTTTGGAGCATAGCCAGATAATTCTTCAAATTATGATTGATATACAGATGTGAAATAGGCTTGTGTAGTTCGCGAACGAACGAACTACATAGTTCATGACAATTTTTCCCGTCTCTTTTTATGTCAGCGCTCACCAAATCTCTTTATCAGTGAACGATCTATCCTTTTTTGTTCTTTCTATCATCATGCATCCAATACACGCACACAGTGAACGAATAAGCCATGTGGCTGTGTCACTGTCTGCCTGCGTTTGATGCATGATGAAAAAAAAGTGTAGTTCGCTAATGGAACTATTGATAAAGAGATTTGGTGAGTGCTGACACAAAAAGAGCCGAGAAGTATTGACATTAACTATGTAGTTCGTTCGTTCGCGAACAACACAAGCTTAGATGTCTGTCGTCGTTCGCAGTTCAGTACTTACAGAGAGATATGGACGAAACAAGAGAAAGGAATTTTTTTCAGGCAGGGTTACGATTAGAGTCGGTTGTTCCTTCTGATTGTTTTAATTCTGCCTGGGTTATTTTGTGTTTGGATGCTAAGATTAATGAGTCTTCAGAGTTATTTTAAATACGATACAATAAGTGTAGAATCTGCGTCTGTTATTTTGTTTATCTGTTTTATATTTCTATCTTATTTTGTGAATATCTGTCCTCCCTTCTTGTGCACTTACATAACTAGTTTGTTTTGAAGTTTAATGTAATTCACGAACTAAAGAGAAATACTACATTTAAGATTCAAACAAGTGAACTAGTGAACTAAGTGAACGACCTAGTTCAGTAAGGCTTTTGAACTTTTTAGTTCAAGCTCTTTCTAGTGAACTACATTGCACAACTCTAATGTGAAACCCCTACCTAGAGTTTAGACTTATTCAAATCAAATGTCATGTCCAACACTTTTCCCCAGAAAATTCAAAAATGGATTAGTCGACCTAAGTTCTCCCTCCATCTTTGTTACGTCTTTTATTTAATCAAGATTTAAGATCTCTAGCTGAACAATTAACCGCTATAGTAAAAGGCACGGCTGTATTTTAAATGCGGGTTCATTGGGTAAAAATGAAAGATGATTTCTGCGTATCATCAGCTTAAGCGTCTTCATGAAGCAGCCACAGGTTTCGTTTCCGTCAGTTTTTTTTCAGTTAAACCCTACATTTTCATCATTGATACATTTGAAAAGCAATAACGTTACCAAATCGTGGCATGCTGATCCCCAAATCACTGTTCAGCTACATAAACTGGTCGAGCACTTTACCAATTTTATGTATCGGATAATAGTCCATTTGAACGTGCTATTCATCGTTGTTGCTGATGTTCTTGACGATGTGTTTGAGGCTTAAGTAATCATTACTAAACATGCCCACTAGATGACAAATGAGGCCAATCCCTTTTTATTTCATTGCCTCTTCAGTTTGAATGTCATTTTCAAACTTCGGCAGTTGGTTGGTTGTTTCAAGATAGCTTCAAGAGCGCACTAATTTTTTAGTTTTTTTTTGTCTTTCTGATTTATATTTTCTTGTACTTATGTTTGTTCGTTTTAAAAGTAATTTAAATGTAATATAAAGTAAACTGCAAAAAAAAGTGTTTTCTTGTTGTATAAGGAACAATCGTGTTGTGGATAGATTTTGCATTGATATTATTCTAAATTTGTAAGGCCAACAACAAGACTGAAACCTGTTCTTTGCGAATAAATTACGGTCCAAGTTGAGACCAGTATTAAAAAAGATGCGGAGTTATCAATTCGAAGGCGGTCACATAAGCTTGACTTTGTCCGTTCGCAACTGAAAACATTTACGCCCCTTGGTCTCATCCCTTACAAAATAAATTAAATTAAAACAACGCTTATGTACTTGGGCTTTAGCGATAAAGAGTGTCCGAATACTAGGGTCCTACTTCATGCAACTGGTTTCCGTAAATTCACTCTGTCAAACTGCAGGTGTTGCACCTACAAAGAAAATATTGCTAAATCAAGCGCGGTGGGTGCTTCATTTCGGCCAAAAATTATTTTCAATAAACGCACTGTTTGGGCAACAAAGCACTCACTTTTGAAATAATTTTCCAATATTTCCCAACATTGTTCACCCGTAAGGCGATTCATTTCGTTCTGCGGGGGTATGATACTGAATGACAGTAAAAAAAAGAGCTGTCAATGTCAAAATAACATATGATTAAAAAATAAACTTGTATTTGGAAGACCCGTTATACTTGTAAATAACACTAATATTATCCAACAAGGATGAATTGTTTCTTGCTTCAGGATGAGATATCGATATTTCCACCAGTAGTTATTCCACTTCAAACTCTCCTTAACACCCATTTCGTTGTGAACGCTAAATTCCGTTGCAACGAAAAGTCGACACAAAACGGGATGGGTTAGCTCGCTTGGTGAGGCAGCTCGGGCAGAGTGAGACATGGGAGATGAAGGAAAAGGCAACAAACTCGCAGTAGGCAACAAAAAAAGAGAGGGGTATCGCTTGGGGTGAGGCAGTTACTCGGCCGGAATGATTCATAGGTTGATGTTTCTCGTATAGTTCTATGTTTTACTTCCTCAACAAAAGTATCCTAAGATAACGACTAAGCGCGGATGGAGATGATAAATGAGATGATATATAGAGTTTGTTTTATTTTTACCGACAAGGCTTTAATATTCAATTACCTATTACTGCCGACGAGTAAATAGGTCAGATACAGAAGAAGTTATCGACGAAAATGGGCATTGCAATAAAAATGTATTCGTATGTTCCGATGAAGCTACTACAAAATGATTGAGGAACAATGAGAGAGTTATGAGTGTGGTTAGTAAGAACATTCTCACACCCTCTATCGGAAAATACTGGGAAATCAACATTAGAACTTGAAGAGTTATACGAGGAGTAAAAAATTAGGATCTCGTCCACATCGTCATTGCAATAAGCAACTTACGGAATAAAAACTGCAGGCAGTCATTGTCACGTCATATCAGACAGACCTCTAAGTCTGTTTCTCGTGACGCTGTAAATAGTGTAATACCCAAAATTTCTCTTCCGAATTTTTCAAAACATTTGCGTCAACCATATTTGCGTGTGTTATGAGCTGACAAAAATCGACCCGAGATACATAAAAGATCACTTATGTTAACAAAATACCGACTCAGGGCTGACCAGAATGTGAATCTGAAGCTTAAATCTTGAATCGCTGTCAAACGCAGATGCACGTCAATCGTGAATCTGTATCTCGAAGTTGGGTGCTTTTCAACTTCGAGATACAGATTCAAACAGATAAGCATTGTGTTGGCGCTTACGGCTATACATGTATTCAACGTTTGACAGTTCGAAATCAGATACAGATTCAAGCTTCAGATTCACATTCTGGTTAGCCCGTTTGCCTTATAGCACAGAAAATAATAGATAATAAATCTATTATTATAGCACAGATAATAAATCTATTATTATCTATTATTATCTGTGCTATAGGTTGACTCTTACGGCGTTTTCATTTGAGCTTTTTTCCGTGTTCCGGAGAAGAAAAGTGACGTAAAACCATTTCCCCTCATTTTTTCAGACACAAAATTTTACTTCTCGTTTTCATTTGAGAATCAAAATGTCTCTCCTGGATTTTATGTCAAAATGTATAAACGTCAAATAGTATTGTTTGTCAAACTAGGCTGTGTTTGGCCAATTTATTATTCTGAGTGTTCAAATTGATTCGCGAGCAAATTATTTAAAAAATAAAAGTTCAAAGTTTTTAGTGTTCCGTTAGAATCAAAATCGTAGTACGCAAAATAAAGCCTTCTGACTGCGCAAACGAAAAAGCCATTAATTGACTGGATGAGATTTCAAACGTACCCGCCGCTGACAATCTCAAAGAGAAATGCTAATTCATTTTTGACACATCTAATTTTCTGAACAGTCCCTAATTCTTATTATGACACTTGCTTGTTTACGTTTTCCGCTGAAGATATCGTCTTTGCATTCGTACAGTAGTTTTTTTTTGTAATATTACCGTAAAGTTAAGTTCAAATGAGTAACATTTACATTCAAGAACCTCCCACATCGGGAAAGGTAAGTTTCCTCAGAGAAATACTAGTTCCAGAACCAACTAAACCCGGTAAAACTCATATAGGTACTCCTAAAAACCTCTGTGGGCGACATCGATATGGAACTCTGGGCCAAAGAATGCCCCAAGGCCGCTCGGAACTTTATACAACTCTGTATGGAAGGCTACTACAACGGAACCATATTCCATCGCGTTGTTAAGGGCTTTATCGTGCAAGGTAGGTTCTCAGTTCTTGTAAAAAAAATCCTAAAAACTTCCAATCCAGGTGGTGATCCCAATGGTGATGGTACTGGAGGTGAATCCATCTATGGTGCGCCGTTTAAAGATGAATTTCATTCACGTTTGCGTTATGTACGCCGTGGACTTGTTGGAATGGCTAATTCTGATATCGATGACAATGCATCGCAATTTTTCTTCACCATGGCACCAACTCCAGAGTTACAGAATAAGAATACACTCTTCGCCAAAGTTACGGGTGACACGGTATTCAATATGCTTAAGCTGGAGGAGGGACTCGTGGATCACAACGAACGACCGCTCTATCCACATAAGATCATTAAAACGGAAATTCTAAACAATCCCTTCGACGATATTGTTCCAAGGATCGCCAAAAAAGATTCCTCAAAAGAGAAACGTAAAAAGAAAGAAAAAGGAGTCAAGTAAGTGATCTGATCACAGTGTCCCACCCACTTTACCCATACAATCATTAATATTTGTAGAAATTTTGGACTACTATCCTTTGGTGAGGAAGCCGAAGAAGATGAAGAGGAAAGTAGCACTTTCGCTCAGAAGAATGCTGGCAAGGCAAAATCAATGCATGATGTTGTTGATGACCCTAAATTGAGTAAAGACGTTGCAAGGATTGTACGTGAAAACACTCCGTCCGACATTGAAGACTACGACATTGCACAGCAAGACGAAAAAAATGAAACAACCGAGGAAAAGTTGGCACGAATCAAGAACAAGTTACAGTCAAGCAATCGAACAAAGCAAAAAGACCCACTATCCGCAGTTGATTCCGACTCCGAAGAGGATGTTTTGATGACATCCGAAAAAGAAAAGAAGGCACGACAGGACAAGAAAAAGGAAGAGATCCGCCAGGAAATCTTGTCCCTCAAAAAGCAATACAAGTCCGATAAAAAGGCAAAAGATGAACTCCTTGAGAAAAAAATCGAAAAAGAGATCGTGGTCAAACCGGAAAGTTCCAACGAAATGGTTAAGGACTACATCGAAGAAAAGGAAAAGTACACACATCTAAACAAGAAACTACCCAAGAAAGGGCCTACCAGGTAATATTTCGGGTTGTTGTTCGTTGTCTTTAAGTAAACCTTCTCATCATCTAGGGAAGAATTCACTTTGGATTTGCTTAAGAAATTCCGAAACAAGTTGGAGAATGTAAAACAAAAGAGTGACAACCAGGACCCTTCCCCATCGTTGAACGACGACAATGTAGAGAAGGAAATCCAGGGTGACGAATGGCTTGCACATACCTTGAAATTTGAAGAAAAAGCACCAATCTTAGCCAAAGACGCGTCAACAAAATCTGATGATTGGTACGATGCCTATGATCCTAGAAATCCCCTCAACAAACGGAAACGAGGAGAACAAAAACACAGCGAATCATCGGCGTCAAGGAGACGGCGGTAGATGTGAAAACAGTTTTGATTACGTTTTGTGGTGTTTATTAGAAAAAAAATTAATGATTAAAAAAAATCTCAATTTCAATTGTTTCTCTCGAAGTACTTCTTCTTCTCCTTGGGATTTGGAACAATCTAGAAATAGTTATTTTAGTGAATGTTTAAGTAAATTCATTGAGATAGAAACTTACAGTATCACTGCCTGGTTTCCATCCAGCAGGGCACACTTCACCATGAGTGTCTGTGTATTGGAAAGCCTGCACCAAGCGTATGGTTTCATCGACTGAACGTCCAACCGGCAAGTCATTCATAGTAATTTGTCTAAGCACACCATGTTGATCGATGATGAATAGACCGCGCAAAGTATGACCCAAATCATCGAGGTATACACCATAGTCCTTCGAAATGCGATGAGTCAAATCGCTGAGGAGTGGAATTTTGATGCTGCCTAGGCCTCCCTCCTTTCGGGGTGTGTTGATCCATGCCAGATGGGTGAAGTGTGAATCGACACTGCATGCAATCACTTCGGTGTTTATTTTGCGGAATTCCTCAATGCGGTCGGAGAAGGCAAGGATTTCTGTTGGACACACGAAGGTGCTGTAATGAAAGGAAAGGCAAATGTTACTATTTTCTTGAATCAAGAACGCTGTGCTCCTAAAGCTCTAGTCAGTACGACAATTGTGACTTCATATCATGAAATTGCTGTCAAAAGCCGTTTTGAGCCTAGAGCTTTAATCCCAAGCAAGGGCTTCAATTTTGGGGACGATTAATAGCAAAAGTTTGTTTGTGGCTAATGTGCCGCACAAATTTCACCGTTCCGCAAGGTGTGTTATTGGTTTGCGCTCGAAAAGCAAACTTATGATGATATAGAGCCCTCTCCAGTCAATTGTACTCTTTGTAGACCTTTAAGGCTCAGATTTTCCAGTCATTCATACAATGATGATTAATCGGTTCTATTATAAAGTTGCTATAGTATCAATATCCTATTTATCACCGCCTAGCGCCTGTAGAATGATGCAAATTACAAACTGCCCATAATAAAACACCGAATGCGGATATCACCATTTTGATGGGAGACCTCAAAATAAAGGTATGTAGGCAACAAAAACACAAACATCACAATTAGCAATCAAATTCGCATTGCACTCATACTTGTAGCGGGAAAAAGTAACAGCCATCGAATTTAAAAACTAAGAGGAAGAAGTAGACTGCTATTTCTAAGCCTAAGCAAAGCGCGGGGAGAGAAAATAATGATATACAGTGCTCCTTGTTCCAACAACAACTGCAGCATACATAAGAGCAGCAACAAAAACCTGAGAAACAGAAACAAAACCAGTGACGCAGCCTTGATCAGTAAGGTGTGCAAACAACCAGAAATCAGAGGAATGCGCCCTTGATATATGGAGCGCCAGAAAAAAGTCAGCTCTCGTGTACTTAATGCAAGGACTCGGGACACACGACACTATCCGGGTTGTTCCAATACATGAAGAGAGTATGTGTCTGGCTCGCAGCAAAAAGTGAATGTTACCCGTCCGCCCATACGCTTTTGAAGCAGACAGAGAAAGTACGGAAAACAAGCAAAGCCAGCTTCTCAGTCCTCACCGCTTATACCACCGGAAGCTACATTTGGCATGCTGGCAACTTCGATCACTATCCAGGAGCAGATAACTTAGCTACATCAGCGCCTTCAGTCATAATGGACACAAATTTAGTGGGGCAAACACTTAACTTCCTTGCGTTGAATGTAAATACACTAATAATGATCGAACGAAGCCGCATTGTTCAAGTTGCTAAAGGCAAAGTCACTGATGTGCTGCTGACCAGTAAAACTAAGCAAAAAAAGCTTTTTTGATTCCTAAGGCTGGAATCAGAGGAAAATTATTTCAACACCGACGGAGATCTTAGTGACAAGCACAGAGATTGAAGAAATAATACACCAAATATTAGAGGGAACCTACCACTCACGTTATTTTTTTAAGAATGGCGGTGTGACAACTGCTTGCATACTTGGAATTAAATACGGTCTGCAACAAAGTGCGGTCAATTCGCTGATTCTATACATCTATACAATACAAGCGATCTTATGAGCTCATTTTACAATGTCATAGCGTACGCAGACGACTTGATTATTACTGATCAGGCCCAAACATCGAGGTCATTAATATGCGCTTGAACGAGACTTTGATAACATTAAATGGTATTGCGACGACTGGAAGTTGATGGCCTTACAAAGACTGTTTTATAGCAGACGACTCGATGCGAGGGTGAAGGTTATGTGCGACATGGCGCTTATGTAGCTTATGTTTGTTTTTGGATGTCCCATCTGTTCAGCGCGAGAGGAAGTTTATTAGAAAAGATACGAGCTTTGCTTGTATAGAACACCAGAGTCCACAAAATTCTACCCTAGTAAAGTCTGGCATAAAAGAGCGAACCTCGTAGGATAACCTTGACCTAGAGACTTACCACCTCAATCCTTTACATCGGGAGAGCGTGCGCTTTAACGGAGGCAATCAACTAAAAATGAAAAAAATGTTTCCCACATAATAAACTCGCTCTAGACATTGAACTAGTACTTGTAAGACAATACTATAAAAATATGAATATTTTCGTTCTTTGTCCGTAGTTGAAGTGCAAGGAAATCAATGTGCAGTCGCTGAGAAACTGGATCCGTAATAGCCTCTTGTCCCATCAGCAGTCTGGACAAAGTAGCGAGTGGCGTGCAGCACTTGCAACCATCGCAAAACCTATCCCTAACATCAGATACAATGCCGAGCCAGAAATATACCTACCTCAGTCGGGTAAGAGTTTTGCAAATTCCTCAGCAGGCTATTTTCTGCTTAAGAGGTGATGTTTGGTGCATTTCGCATTGGTTACATCGAATGAGTTGGCGACATTGGTTCTAAACAATTAGGACAAATGGGACTTACTCAAATGCAGAAATTATAACCCCGATCCAAGTCCTCAAAGGAAATAAATCAGTAAACGTTGCCTTTTGTGATGAACGCTTTGCCAGATTTCGCCAGACCTTGGCCGTGGTAGTCTATTGGCTTCAAAATCGGACGGTTCGGGGTTCAATACCAGCCGTGCCCGAAAGCACGTAAGAGGAGTGGTTGCCTAGAATACAACAAGTCCAATTACACTAATAATTTAGTCTCCCCATTAAATGTTAGATCCTCGATGGATGGAGCGAAATAACCACTAAGCCCAAAAATCGTTCTCTGTCTCATTTTCCCAAAAACTTAACACGTGCTCCAGCCTTTTTAGTGTAGTTCTACCCATTTGAGTGTTAAGTTCTTTTTTCTTTTTAAACAAAACAAAAAAAAACAAAACCCCTGGTTTGGCAAAAAGCGTCGGCAAGCTCATGCAGCGAAACAATAGGTCTACAAAGCAGCGCTGAAAAGAAAGGCGAGAGCTTCTCAGAAAAAAAAATTAGCAGCGCTCGATCGATGCTATGAAGGGGTGCTTCTGCAGAAATTACATTCAGAAGTCCTACCAATATATTAAAAGAACACGGCAAGAACACAAAAACTAAACAGAAGTACGAAAATATAAGGATGGGAAAATAATAGTAGAGTCGCAGACGGTGCTGAAAATTTGGAAGGATTTCTTCTGTAAATTGTTTGACGTTGAAGAGAACCAATTTCGCCCACCCGACCAAGAAATGGTCTGGAGAGCGATACCTAAACTAAAGACCAATAAAAATGCAGGAGCAGACGGTCTCTTGCCAATACGTTTAAAGCAGAGGGAACTGAGCTGGTAAGAAGCAAACAACAACTCATCTATAAAATTAAAGTGTGTCAGGTGAATGAAATCCCGGCATTGTTCCACAATGGTCAATTCACGTTTAGGGGGATCAGTGTGTTTCTAAGCCTAGTTAGTTGACAATCGAACATACACTTATCTTAGGGTTCACTTTGGGAAAAACCCGTTAACTTCAAATCGAAGATCAGCACCAGTTAATTGAGTTCAAGCCCGCATCTCTGCAATCTTCGCATTCATCCATAATTTAATGGGGAGACTAAATTCTTAGTGGAAGTTGGAAGCTTGTTGTTGATTAGTCAATTACTTATCTTACTTGATTTTCGTTAACTGGAAAAAATGAGTGTTTTTCGGACGAGGCTGGGGTTCGAACACCGAACCTTCCGATTTGGAAGCCAGTCCATTACCACTTGAGCCACGGCCACTTTGGACTGAGGCAATTGAGAAATAAGTCGCTCTCGCCCCTCCAATACCGAGAGCACTGTATAAGACCCTTATAGTCCCAGCCCTACCGTATGCCGCTTAAGCATGGAATTTATCTAAAACGCCATTCGTTCTTGAAGAGAAAAGTTCTTAGTAAAGTCCCGTCAGCATAAACAGAATTTGGGGGAGAACTGTATGGAAAATACAGCTACTTTGACCTGATTAGAGAAGCTACAATTCGTCCAATCTGATGGCTAGGATGTGTTCAGCGAATCAACACCACAACTCCGGCCTAAAATGTAGGGGAAGGCTTTACCTTAGGTGTCACGCTCAAGTGGAAAAGGATCTCAGCTAACTTGATGTGCGCAGCTAGAAGCGATTAGCACAAGATTGCGCTAAATGGCTACAGCTGTTGGTTGAGGACTTCATCTACTCCGGACTTTACCTTATTAACGTAAAGTTAGTAATAATGAATCACCAAGTTATGCTATCACTTTTAAACCAGGGCAACTGAAAGGGTTTATGCGTTCTTCTAGTTGCAGCTGACTTGATACTTCTCGATACGATTACAAAACATACAATCCCTAGCGGCCATATAAGTAATTAGGGAAATTTTTGAAGCAATGCCTCGGTTATAGGTCTCCGCTCTGAATATTTTTCAATTACTCCAGAAGCTAAATGTTTCTTTGGTAGGCCTTAAGTAAAAGTTGATTTTGTTCAAAGATGTTGGGTTTAAAAATTAAAGTTGTATAATATAACAAGGCTATAGATTTGAACCATTACTGTCTCATCAACGGTGATATACGTGCGGCACTAACAAGAACAATTGTAGTGTTCAATAGATACTGACGTCTGCTTTCATACTCAATTAAATCGAGTGAGTCCTACACTTAACAATAGTCCTTTCAGTCTCTCGAACTTATAACACTCAGCTGATTGATGGACAAACGGTTCTGGAAGACAAGAGAAGAATTTACGCTAACACTGATATAACATTTACAATAGAAACCAATGAGTCATAGAGAGGCCGCCAAAAAGTCTAAGCTCAACGGAAATTTTAAAATATTTTAAGAAAAATCTGGAAAACACTAAAGAACTGTAGAAATCCTATCTCACATATGATGATTACATATTATTAAGCAAAACAAATTCAGAATCTTCCAAAAAGCCAACAGCAATTTCAAGTAAAACCCGCCCATTGATTAATTAGTCTCTTTGACCTGTTTTGCATCAGCAGTCGTCACAATGCTCTTTCAAATCGTTTTCACAACAAAACAACGAACTTACAAATCTAACGGATAGAACAACAGTACAACATATTTTCCCACATAGCTGGATAGAGCCAAGTTTGTGATTTCTCCGTTCACAACAGCAGTTCCCTCAAAAGGTGGAGCAGGCTTCGAAACTGTAAAAAAAAAATGGTTAAAAAAAACACTTGGTATAAGCCCTCGTTTTGTTTTTTTTACTTACTGACAGCTTTTGTGTACTGAAGCTGGTGATCGGCTTTTGGGGTACCAGCTGGATAAACAGAACCACCAGCGAACGAGTAACACGAATCATCTTCGACGCTTAAAGTTGCACTCACATAGCCGATCAACATGGCGGTTCCCAAAAGGGCAAATACTTTCCTGGCAGTAAACATTGTTACAATATTCTAAGCTTCCAATTATCACACAGAATTGCTCTTTTAAATAAACAGAAAAACTAGTAAAACTTTTTGGAAAAGCCACCATAAGCCAGCCACGCAGTCAATTTCCTTACCACGTCCTCCCACTGATAAGAGCGATTAAGCAACGTATCAATCGGTTGACTGCCTTCTTCTAGCGATAAAACTATTTTAGGAACGGAAAGGGGAAGATACTATTTATTCTCATTGATCTATCGAATCTTCGCACTTACATACCTTGTATATAATTACCAACTCGGGGTGCGTATGTGCTTCAAGAAGCAGACCAAAAACAACAGCATAAACAACAAGTAGGCAGAAGTGATTTGCGGGTTTTTACCGCCGGCGTTTCAAAATTACTCCAAAGGGGAAAGAAACTTCACAACAAAAATGCCCAATGACGTTTGATGGTAAGAAGATTGGTGCAACTGATTGAAAGTGTTGCCAATGAATGTTTGAATTTTCCAAGTCCTAAGAACATTTATTTTCTTAAATTTGTCTGGAGACTAAAGAGTCCGATAGAAATGCGTCCTGATTTTGACAGTTTATAGTTTTACACTCATAATATGACAGCTAAGTAGGATAGGTAATTAGGATCTTTTATTGCAACAACACTTTTTCCAGTGACAGCCAATTTGACAGCTGATAGCTGATTTTGTTTAATTTGCTATTTCGGCTTGATTGTTTACGCGAGAACAACGTTTGCAAATATGTAAATTTATTCCGAAAACCATTGTTCAAGTAAGATATTCGAATAACCGTACATCATTCTCGCATCACGCATACCCTTATTGATAACACGTATCCGCAGGGACCTCATACAGAGCTCATCGCAGAAGCTGTTGCTGCTGTGGAGAGTAGTATTGAGGAACACCCGAATGAGTGTGCATTAATTGGAGTTGCGTCCATCCACTTTATTGAGATTTTGAGGATCTTAACTTGCGAGCTTATAAGATCCAGTTCGTGTAAGAATTGAAGCCTCTGGACGAGATGGCTTTTGATCCTCTTTTTCACCACAGAATTTTGTTTAGCGATGAGGCTTAGTTTCGCTTGAATGGCTAAGTGAGAAAACAGAATTGCCGCATTTGGAATGAAGAAAACCCACAAGCCATTATTAAGCCGCTGGTTTTCTACTAAAGGTCATTGTTTGGTATGCTTTATGGGCTGATGAAATCATTGGTCCGTATTTCTTTTAAAATGATGATGGCAGAGCATTACAGGTCTGACTGACTTTTTCATTCGCCAATTGACTAGCATTATTGTGGAAGAGCTGTGGTATTAACAAGCCGGCGTAAAATCATAATTCTGCATTCCTTTAAAAATTATATTAAATAAAATTGTCTTTGTATGTACTTTACCTAAACCGAGTATCAGGGTAGTGTCAGACGTCCGAGCTAATGCGCTGGTCCAAAGGCTGTGGTAGGCTACAGGTAGTTGCAAGAGCAGAATTATCTGCAGAATCACCAAGAAAATCAATGGGTGTAACCTAAAACACTGCAATGGAATAATGTTACCATCAAGCCACTCGAATGTCAGCCAAATGATTCAGCATTCGCAATCAGTAGTGGCGCCCACAGTTCCACTTAAGTACATTACTTTGTGAATACTTGTATGAGCACCAAGAGTCCAGGAACAAGAGATATAATTTTGGTAGAAAGATGGTTTCAACTACAGAAATGAAAAAGAAACTTCATAGTAGGAGTACAACAGTCGATGCTGAGTATAGGAATAAAGCACTTGTACAGTTGTGCACTCTTTGATGTTTGCCACAATATCCATATCCAATAATATCCATCCGTACAAAAGATCGGTAATTACTTCTAAGTTATAGCTATCTATTGTAATATTCTGTTCGTCGATATTGAGCGTCGGTTTTTGTTTGCAGCATATACATACATACATATTTGCATTTTGGCGCATCTGTTTTGCTTGCAAATGCACTATTGAAAGCTAGCTTCGTTCTGTCAATGATATCATGGCTATCAGTGTATAAAAATGATTGCATACATTTTTGGAAAATGGTGCCTCTGACATATAAGTGGGAACAACGCAATGCTACAGAACGTGTGCCACAATCAACTTGTTGATGGGAACGTTCGATGAGCGCATTAATTCGTATAATGTGCTTGTGAATTGCCCTCCAATATCGTGTGATCTAAAACATTTGGATTATTTTCTGTGGAGATATGTAAAGTCTGTAGTCCACGTCGATACACCAGACGACGAAGAAAAAGTGCTCGAATATTTGGCTTACAGATTCCGTTTTATCCAAGCTGGACATCATACTGTCGGACATCATACTGCACGAGGTCATCTTTAAGCACTAGTGGCATTAAATTATCCTTCAAATGAAGTCATTATCATGACAATTAATTTTAAAATTCGTTACCTTTAGAAATGAATAATTGTCTTTGCTTCTCAGATTAATAAGGCATTTTGTTATCATAGTTAAAAAAAACAAAGAATTGAGAATTTAGACTATGAAGGTTTAAAATCTTTATTTAACTTTTAGATATACTCGTAAAGCCCTCGTCTGACTGTCTGTACCATCTTTAGTGTTTTTTGGAGATGCTGGGCCCTAAGCCAGGTTGATCTTCGGCACGGGTCGTATGACACCTTGATCCAGCCCAGTGGAAGAAGGGAGTGGTTTTGGAGTTGGGGAGGGGGGAAGCATCCTTTGGTTTCAGGACTCGTCTGGAGAATTTCTTCTCGAGATTCATTGACCCTACTCAGCTTCTACAAGTCGACAAGTTCGATCCTCGCGGTAGAAGTTCGTTACCTTTAGAAGTGAATAATTTTCTTTGCTTCTCGGATTAATAAGGCATTCTGTTATCATAGTTAAAAAAAAAAAAGAATTTAGAATTTAGACTATGAAGTTTTAAAATCTTTATTTAACTTTTAGATATACTCGCAAAGCCGTCGTCAGACTGTCTGCACCATCTTTAGTTTTTCTTATACTTGAACTTGTGGTTTAGCCATTATGTTTTACGCTTACCCTCTTTTACGGTAATTGCTTGATATTCTGATTGAAAGGCAAATGAATATGGCAAGCGTTTCAGTTTCAACTTCCTAAATCAGTCAAAATACAAGTATTGTTCAAAAAGTACGGGTCTTACAACACAAAATCTATTACAATTATTTTTATCACTCTACTACAACCTAACCAACTACTACCAACACTAAAATTCGAAAAAAAAAACTGACAACTACTCTCAATGGCAGTCGACTTCGAAAAACTCACTCATAAAGACATCGAATGCCAAACGATTTGGTTAACGTCGGGCGACGGTTATTAAATTTTCTTTCTCCTTTGGGTGTGTTTTATTTTTTAGTCATTGGAACATCAGAATTCTTCGATTCAAATCTCGTTTTTCCATTTTAAATTAACCCCAAATGCTAGCATCAATTGTGATTTAAAACAAAGTGTTTTAAGTGAAACTAAACAAAATCGAATATCTCATCTCCAAATGCCAGTTCTTTAGAGAAAATCGCAAAAAATAAGAAGAAATCCAAGTGAAAACGATGTCTCGAGCGATGAGTGTACTTGTGCTACTAACATTTCTAGTGATTACCATACGGCATGTGAACGCAGGTAAATTGAGTAATTTTGTGATAAAAAATCAATCAAAAGTAAACCTGTTAAACCGTCTGAATAGTGTCCTGCATCCAGGAATCAAGTAAACAAATCCAGAAAATGTAGATGCACAGATGGGTGCACGGGTCACAAAACAAAATTTTTGTGGAGTTTGGGCGTGTACGGCTTGTTTGGATCGTTAGAGTTGAAAGAGTGGGGGACAACGCGCTACGGCAACGGACAACGATCGACGTAACATCACACACATTCCGTCGGGCGGGGGGAATTTAATTATTACACTACACACAGACTTGATCTGATACGATACCAGTGGTTAGTTCTAGCTCGGTTTCTGACTCTGGCTCACGGAGTATAGATCTTGTCTGCCTTGTTGCTCTGGTGAAAAAAAAAAACAGTTTAACTCTACTCTGATACTGCGGCTGGGTGATTCACGTTGTTGAATAGGAAAATTGTCAACAAAAATATTTACGTCATCGCACAGGCATTAGGAGGATTCTGCTTGTTTCTCGGAAGCTAATCTCTTTTTCATTACCAAAATCTCTGGGTGAATTTGTTATTACTGACAATGAGGGGATGCAAACACCTGCTTGGCGATGTTTTATGAATTTACTTGGCAACGAGGGGATTCAGAATTCTTTTTAGTTCATTCGCCGTTTGCCGGCATAATTTGAGGGTTGAAAGTATTGATACGGCTATTTCAGCAATTCTCTACTGAGCATGCGAATATCCCAGTCAAGGGGACGGTTTTTTTTCTTATTTTCATTGGCCTATTCTCAATGGGGTCCATGTGGAACGAGTTTCAACGTAAAAATGAACACGTGATGTAGTAATGTTGTTACTACATCTTTAAGGGAAATCCTGACTTTTCTCGGGACTGGGTATGCACGAGAGGCCGTCAATGTATAAGGGAAGGTGTGCGTTGCAGCATAATCCACATTGGCAATACAAAACGGATCAAGTTTACATTTTTTCAAAGCTCACTGGGGAATTTTCAAATGTCCTGACGAAATGGAATTTTCAAAAAATTACATATGTGCTTCCTTTGGCAGCATGACAAAAAGTTGACCCTGAAGGGGGAACGACTGAGTGTGTTTGTGAAAATCGTTCTAATGTGTATCTAATATACGTTGTCTTTCAAGTATGTTTACGAGTGTTTGTATCTCTCTTTTGAAAGCGTTGAGATTGATTGATTACACTTCGTATTGCTTCCGTAGTGATACCTTTAATGAGACGGTTCACAAACGTAGGAAGATGAATCGACGCATACCGCGTGAATCAGATGACAAAGTTGCAATTCCCACTCAATTGGAATAAATCTGTCACAAATTTTGCGCTCTCACGGCTTTTGTAGAACCAAACGAACTGGAACCAAAAATAAGAACTGACATTTTATAGATGAAGTGTCGAGGCTTGACAGGGGTTTCTACTCCTGGTGTATTTCGGATTACTTTGTCGGTGAAAGCTGCAGTTAGCTGCGTGTTCCAATTGTTTTTCTTTCATATTCTTCTTTGAACTTCGACTGTATCTTGAGCTTCCATTGCGTTACGGACAGAATATCAGTCTTTATGAGAATGCTTTCTCAAATACATCCCCCATTCTGCCTCATTAACATGGGGATGCGCCATGTTTACTACAGGACGAACACAAATGCCTGTTGAGGTCTTAACCGTAGCATTTATTATTATTCCCTTAGGCCAGTTTTACGTCGGTACGATCTTATCAACGAAGACTACGATGTCCTAGATACTAGATATTGAGCTGTCTAGCCCGTCCCTATTCACGATGGCATAAACGGCTTTGATGATGAGTGTCGATCTGTAATTCCCGGGTTTTTTCCAATATCTGCCATAGTATGACCAGCTCTCGTACTTCGATGCAACGCAACTTTATACGCTTTTTGTTTAGCTGCAAAGATTTGGAAAGAGCTCGAGGAAAACGCTATCGGCAAAGCTTCTAGCGGTCTCTTGCCATTGTAGTTTTGCAATGACGAACTTTGGTGGCCTAATTTGACACCAAGTCTGTGTTGGTTCATCGGTAATGTCATCAATATGCTTAACGGTTGGTTGATCAGGGTATAGCCCAGTCCCTTTAACTATTGCCCTACGTGGTTTTCCATTGACTCGATTAAATGCGACTTCCTTCCCAACACTTTGCCAAGATCTTCTGTCAAAATTTAATTGCTGGATACTGAGAATATGTTTGATTTAAGAGATTATAGACATCATCTTAGGCATATATTATAATTCCGAATTTGGTCTTGATGCGGCGAAATGCACATACAAATAGTGTCCTCGTCCTTCTTTGTAGCAGTTACCCCAGTAGACATCGGTGTTTTTCATATGCATCGCACTTCTTGGATTGCGGAATATCTGCAATATAGTAGTCTAGGTCCTCCGCGAGTTGTTCGACAGTATCAGTTAAGAGTTCTAACATTCCATCTGCAAACACAAAATTCATTGTCTTTTAAACGTTTACAGTGATCGTTAACATTATATCCGTCCGTGTCCGAGGCTGTTGGTTGGTCCTGAACTGAGATTTGTGTTTTTTTTTTTAACCGCGATGGGAACGTTACCGCCCCACTCAACCTCCTACCTGGATGGCTAGGTCCTTAATAAGACTCCTGAACAAAGGGTATGGCTAAACGTTCCTGTGCTAGAAACCTCGCATAACCTCGGTTATGAGAGCTGAATCAACTTGGCCGTTGGTTTTATCTGTTCTGCAGATTCTGCTACAGAATATCTTCTGACTGTTGCTAGTTCAATCTAATTTTTCCTTACCATTAATATTGTGCTGTAGAATTGAGTCGTTCCGGACCTACATAGTTCCTGGAACTATGTCCGCTGTCGATACTAGTTCCAATTATTCACACACAAGGAGTTCTCTTCGCAAAATCTTTATTTTGTTCTGATTCACAAGTCTGACTGTACACTGTACAGAGCCGCGTGTATCTTCTTCGTCTATTGCATTCGTTCATATTCACATGCGTATGTAGTTTAGCGTTGACGTTGTCGTATGGGCTGGTATTTTCGCAGTATTGGAACTACTATGGAACTGGAACTACCAATCCAACTACAATGAAAATGGGACATTTTGTGTCTGCCTCTGCTGTGTAACTACAAATGCATCCGTACAGACAAATTTTTCAAAATTTCGTTATTGTTTTGAATCGCAGATAACGTTTTTAAAAAATTTTTTTTTTTTACTATGTATTTATAAAATGTTCAAATACTTGAACTTTGTATGCAATGGAGCATACATTTTGTACGGAGGAAGATTTGTACTTATGGGGCACTTGTTTTGTTTTGCTCTTAGTGTAACATGCAACTAAGAAGAATTCAGAAAAATGATCGGAACATGTTCAACTGAATCAATTAACGTTCACCTACACTTTCCGGTCATGAACATACTCATAAAATACACTGCTGTGTGGCCAGTGTTTGATACTTGTTGGCAAAATTCCAGATTCATAGCAAACGCCTCGTCTTATTTCCTCGAATTTTACTTTAAGATACAAGTACTTACATTAACCATTATTCCTTATCTTTCCCTACTAGAACTGAGTGGAGAGACAACCCTAAAATATCGAAGTACAACGTGGGGCAAAATTAATCATCCAATTTTGTTTTTAAATTACTTTTTTACTAATTATGATTTTGAGTGATGGAAATCTTTATTTTACAATTATTTACCTTTACAATTGTTTCTGTTAAGTGGAAAAGATGATATCCGAAAAGTAGCTACTGCCAGTGTTGATACACATTTGTGCCCATTTTATCGCATTTTTCATGACTTTCCGCAAGATTTCCGGTGGTAACTGTTCGCATTCCTCTCGAATATTCTCCTTAAGGGCTGCAATTGTCTGAGGCTTATTGGCACAACCCCGCGACTTCAAGTAGCCCCAAAGAAAGAAGTGTGGGATGGCTAAATCGGGCAATCTTGGCCATGCCAAATCGCCAAAACGGGAGATTACACGACCAGGAAACGCTTGCTTCACAATATCCATTGTGGCTCGTGTTGTGTGTGCGGTTCCACCGTCTTGTTGAAACCACATGTTCACCAAGCCCCGCTCATCCAATTCCGGCAGTAACATGTCGGTGGCGTCCTACAAAAAATAACGCCCAATAACTCCTTCCTCGTGAACGCCGCACCACACAGTCGCTTTGAGTGGATGTAGTGGCTCTTCGTGCATCACATGCGGATTCAGAGTAGCTAAACGCCGGAATGTTTGCCCAGTTGGCGCGACATGATTAGTAAATCGACGTCGAAATTCACGCTGCGCTAACACCACCGACCGATTATTTGTCAAAAACATCGACACAATTATTCCACGCTCTTGCGGAGTATAGCGCTCCATTGCTTGTCTGTTGGTATACTGCAGCTGTCTAGTTCACAAATGTCAAATATAATTGACGTACGACGTCATTCGCAAAAATTATACCATCTTCCGATGGGGTGTTTAATTTTGCGCCACCTTGTACAATCAGAGTCGGTCCTGAGTAAATGCTAAAACCATTCCTGCGGACTCTCTCTTAACATTGCATACACGAATAGTTTGCGGTAGTGCTTGAAACCATTTATAAACGATCTGATCGGCCCTTATCGATTCCTTCTAAGGCATAGTAAGGTCCAAATACTTTGGACTAAACCAAATGTTCATACTACGACAGATCTTAGAGAAAACATAAGAAGCCCTGCCGATATCAACCATCTCGTGATAGGTTTTGAGGCCGCATGTCACAACATCTATGTATATATAGAGATGAGGACAGAGGCTTGGAGAATGCTCGCTGTTTCGTGGGGTCGGAAGCAATCAATCTCACCATCACCGAAGGAACCATTTTCCAAAAGACTACTTGCTGATAAGATTGGCGTCATTAGCAAGACCCAGCGAGTTGTCATCGGTACGGTTGCAAGTATACAAACATTATGGGTCTTGTGTCAACGACGGCATAATCAAGTGTAAGTTGTCAACAGGAATAGACGGATACCATTGATGAATTCTACAGAACATCCCAATAGATGGCTTTAACTTTGAAGTACTTAAGAATTTTGTGTACCTCGCTTGGCCTGTCAGTTGCTGTTTCTCTGGATTAAGAAGGCCGTGTCAAAAAACACTGAGGAGACTCAATATAAGACCATAATTAGCCCACTCTTGCTCTATGACATGGGAGCATGGACTTAAGCGAAGACTGATGAAAATATGCTGGTTGATTGTAAGATTTTTCGAGTGATTTTTAGTTTGCATTGACAGTCTTTGAAGGAGAAGATATAACATCGTACTCTACGAGCTGTACCTGTTCAGTTCAGGCAAATGCGCATTAGTTGCCTGTGATGGGGGTAGGGCGTCTGGGGTGGCTTGCACGAGTGGCAGTGCGCAACTGGACGTTGGCCATAGTCCTCCCGAATTCATTCCGGACTGTAGCAACATCCAAATATTTACTTTTCAGATAGCCACCCATCTTGAGGACTATGATCCTGTTATTTCTGCAGGTTTCTTCTTGAACTTTGTGCCTTAGAAAGTTTTTATCTTTTAATAGCTCTTCCATACCTTATGCTTAGAGTAGAACCACTCCAATTTCCTATTCAGAGAGAGTATTGTTCTGCTGAGTTGGCTAGAACCTATCCTGTTTTATTGTATGTACTTGTCGGCACCCTTTATCGAACCAGGGGTTTCGTGTTTTATTTTCCGATGGCTTACTTTCAATGTCTCCACTGTTTTTTTGCTCTTAATTATCTTAGGCTGTCACTTTATGCGATTGCAACCTTTCTTCATTTCATCAATTTCTTAATGTTTTGGCATCAATGTTTCAGTGTTGTGACGTGTTACAAGTAATGTTGTCCTCTTTGAACATTCGGACATCCATATTACTAGATCTGTTTGGCCTTAAACGCAATTGATTTAATCGGCTGATGATGTCTTGAGCGGCTTTGATTTATCACCGTTTTATTTGGGAAGGCGACTTTGAGCGTTCTATAACATCCATAGATTTACAAATCATATCGGTCTACAGTTGTCTGTATTGCAACTTATTCCTTTTGATCCTCTGGTCTGGATACCAATTACGTTGATGTATCTTTAACCCCAATTACTATTCATACTCATAACGTTAAGCTTCGTAAATGCACGAGTACATATGCACATAAGCAAAAATAAGTAAACGCGATACTTATAAATGTTAAGTACCGCATGTAATGCCACAACACTCTTTGGAAGAACGACCGCTCCATTGACTCCATCAGTATCTGAATGTTTAATTCAATTATCTTAAGACGCACTCCGATGCTAAAGCCGCTCGCGCTCCGCCTCCCTGCTATAGAATTAGCCTTAATATTCATTTTTAATGCATTTAACTGCGTGCACCCCGGAAAGTGAAACAATTCACTTAAATAGTTCGGGCAAGCCAGTGAGAGTATTATGAAATTCTATAGTGAAAATGATTTAATGTCGCCCTCAAGGGAGGCAAATCAAAGGCTGCTCTTCTGTGAAAGCTTTATTTACTTTCATCCCCTTCATTTTTGAAATCTAATTCACGTTTTACTGCCTGTATTAGATAAATTTCTATCGACAATATCGAACAAATGTTTAAGGCACTACCAGCTAAAATAAGCGTACCCCACGGAAACTGAGAATAAACAGATTCGCATTTGAATTCATATTTTCGTTGCATGGGGTGATGGTGTTTCCCTTTTTTACATCGCCTTAGTCACTTCAGAGTAGAGAATTTTCTTCTTTTGTTTACTATCGCAAAATAGAAATAGAAATCAAGTAAAAATCGATTCCTCTTCCATGTGGGTCATAGAAACATCAAATTTCGCCGGGAAGTTGTGTGGTTGTGTTTAGGGTATACGATACTCTTAAATCAATAAAAACATCATGAACACGGAGTGCTAATCTGGCCAGGCACATCTTGGATGGCTTTAAAGAGCGCCTTTCGATCACGATAGCCATCGGGTAATTAAGGGCGTGTAATTAGGTTTATTGTTGCCGATGGGTGCCACCTACTGTTGCTGGTAGTCGAAGTGCAACAGCCATTAAGTTGATTGGCTTGAACTTGTTCCTTTTTTTTATATTGTTTTCTAGTGCACTTGCATGTTGCAGTGCAACAAATAGAAACGAAGGGCAATTAGTGAATGTGGATTCGAAATGCGTACCTATGTCATCACCGTTAAAAACGTACACGATAACTGTCCTCCTTGGCTTCATTAGAAACTAGAACACGACACTTTATTAAGTCAGTAAAATTTAATTACGATTTTGCGGACAAGAATGCAATGTTTTGTTCATATGATTTGTATCTTAAATACATACTGCTTTCCTTTTCTTTTGTTTCTTCGCTCATAAATGACGCAGCAAATAATGTAATATGTATCTATCGGGTTTTCCAATAAGGACTTGACAACTTTTTTTTTAAATAAAACGCAAACCATTTGAGATATTTCAAAAACTTTATTATCGGCTTGAAGTACAATCAAAACATTTATGAATGGAACTCGACTTCGTTCATGTGACCAGCGAGTCACGTTTGCAGCGGTCGATTCGTTGGACCCAATTTTCAACGACTTGGCTACACATTTCGGCCGAAACGTCCACTATTTCGCGTTCAATGTTGGCTCTGAGCTCTTTCAACGTCGTCGGCGTGTTGGCATAAATCAATGACTTAACGTAGCCCCATAGAAAATAGTCAAACGGCGCTAAACCGCACGAACGAGGCGGCCAATCGACTGGCCCATGTCTTGAGATAACACGCTCACCATACTTATTCTTCAATAAATCGATTGTAGCGTGTGCTGTGTGGCTTGTGGCACCATCCTGTTAAAACCACATGTCGTCCAAATCCATATCTTCCAATTCGGGTAAAAAATAATCGGTGATCATGGCGCGATAACGCTGACCATTCACAGTAACGTGACGATTGTTATCGTCGACGAAAAAATATGGCCCAATAATGTGGTCTGAGCGATGCCCAATTCTTGAGAACGCCATGGAATTGACTGATTTGGATCGTTTGCTACGGACGCCTGAACGGCAGCGATATTTTCGATCAACCGGTTGACACTGACACGGCAACATCACACAACGAATATGTAGACTCAAATTTTTGCACTAAACTTGTTATTGCCTGTCTACTAGGGCGAGAATTACGACCGAAAATTGGAGTTAACGCTCTTAAAGTTGCAGTCACCGACTCCGAATTTCGGTTGAAAATTTTTATAATTTGCAGACGTTGCTCGTTCGTGTACTTTACCATGATGAAAATGTTGAGTTTACTGAATAAATTGACAGTGACAGTTTGATGAGTAGTGAAAGACAAATTAAATTCAAAATTGTCAAGTCCCTATTGGAAAAGCCTTTACATATGTATTTCCGTAAAAACAACAAGAGGGTAAAAGAGACATCTGGGAAGTGTTTTTTATTTTTTTAATGTGCTTTTCTTTTATTCTTTGAAATGTGTTACTTACTTACAATTCGGGATGAATCTGGGCTTCAACTAGCAAGCCTATCCAGTTAGCTCGGTCTTTAGCTAACTGCGCACTCCAAGTCGCTCGTTTGGCTCATCTTTGAATCTTTTCGTTCGGAGCTCGTCAACGCAAACGGGAGCGAATATTTTTCGAAGGATATTTCTCTTCAAACGACTGAGGATATCCTCATATGCTGACGCCATAAAGTTCGACTGGGATGATGAAGGTCTTATATAGAATCTCCTTAGTTTTTGGGGATGAGACAACCTTAATATTAAATTGCCTTAGACCAAAGAAACAGCGATTGGAAAAAGTGATTCTTCGTTTTATTTCTGCTGAGGCGTTGTTGGCAGAATTCATAGCAGATCCGAGGTAAACAAAGTCTTTTACTACCCCGCAATTATAGCTGTCAACTGTGACTTTCTGTCCAATTCGCCGGTGCTGTGTGTCCCATCTTGTTTAGAGCACATATGGTACTTGGTTTTCGCCTCATTTACCGCTAAACTCATTTCAGAACCTTTCGTTTCAATACTAGCAAACGCACCGGTGACAGCCAGCTGTATTCTCCAAATTATATCGATATCGATACTTCGCTGGTAGTAGTAGTAAACCTTTACTGACCCTGCCGTCAAAGGGCTCACAACTCTATACGGAAGAGATTAGAAAGATGTGACGATGTGGGAATTGTTATCGCAGTGTATGTATCATGTTATGTTTGTATCATTCGACCCAAATCTCTTACAACCGAACCATTTTTTCCAATTTGGAAATAGTCGCAAGGGGGCTAAGTTTTTAGAATATGCTTGAAGACGGAGCAATTCGTAGCTTAATTCATGCAATTTTATCATTGCGACTATGCATTTGTACGCCGGTGCGTTGTTCTGGAATAAACCTTTTTGCCTCGTTAAGTGCGGTCGTTTTTTCTTCAAATCGGCATAGAATCGATCATATAGCTCTGCATAGGCGCCGGTGATAGTTTAAAACTTTTTAAGGTAATCGATGTGAATGACATCGGGCGCGTCTCAAAAAACTGTAGCCATGACCCTGTGGGTCGGCAGACGCACCTTGACCTTCGATTGTTCCTAGGTCTCTGGTATGTTGTAATGAATCCATGTTTCGTCCATGGTTACGAAACGGCGCAAAAACCCGTTTGGATTGCGATTGAACATCGCCAAACATTCCTTTGAGGTTGTCAAACGATGGCGTTTATAGGCAGTAGTGAGCAAATGCGGCACCCATCTGGCGGATATCGTTTTCATATATTTTCCAAATATTTTTGCAAAACTGAAGTCACTGATCCATGTGATGAGCCTCTTCAAGTTAGCGCACCTTCGCTCGCCGATTGTACAATATTATACCGTGGATTTTAGCGACCAGAACGTTCGATCACTTGTGCTGGGACGACCGCATCGAAATTGAGTAAACCAGTGGTGGATGGTCCAAATCGATGGTGAATAGTCCCCATGAAAAGCATTTGTTTGGTTTGCGTAGGGTTTAATGAACACACGAAATTCCCTTCTTTCCATTTTTGCGAAAATTCTCGTAGGCGTCTGTTTCAAACAGCTGTCACAACAAAACTATTTGACAGTTCTGTCTGAAAATATGGGTATGTTCTTTTGAAAGATGCTTCTTGACAAACAAAATGTTGGATTTGTGGTGGCAACGGCATCTGTCTTTTTAAATTTTCAGCGAATTATGGTCTGTCTATATATATATCTATACCCTCGTAAATAAGGAAAACGAATTTATTTTAAGTATGCTATGTAAGAGTCATAATGGTTTATACATTTGCCAAAGTCTTGTGAATACGTTTGATTAGCTTAGAATTATATCTGAGAACAGCTTAATTGATATTGTATGTATGTCCGAGACATGGTTTCACCCTAATATGAGTAGTAGTTTGTTTTATTTGAATGAGTTTAAAAAGTCTTACCGATATGATTTAGCTCACAGCCCTGGATGAGGCGTTGCAATAATCGTATACGTTCGAAAATATATTAAGCCGAATCGTGTTAAGCGTTCAGATGATACCCTGTCTTTTGAGTACTATTTTATTAATATTCTTAATTACGAAAATAAATGAATACTTGTTATCAAATACTATTTTCTATAGAGATATGCTGATATACAATTCCACCGAGAAAGGTGACACGCTCAATGAATTCTTTACAAGTGCAGCTTCGATTAGTTTATTTAATGTGGGTTTCAGCACCTTTACCAAAGGTAAAGGGAAAGGAATCAAGAAGCTAGCGTTTTCTTTGATCCCATTTCGTCGCTTGAGATGTTTAGAACTACAAATTTTCTTAAGAAATCTAGCTCGACGATAAAAAATAGTTGGTCTAGTAATTTTATCAAAAAAATTTCACGAAATATTGTAGATTCCTTAACTCATACATTCAACAAAAGTATATATTACGGTACATTTCCAGATGCTCTGAAAACAGCAGTGGTCATACTGATATTGAAAAAGGTGATAAAAAAAAACTATCATAATTATAGACCAATATCTTTTCTCCCTTGTGAAAACTAGAATCATGGATGTTCTAGATAAAACACATTTTTTTAGTGAAAGCCAATTTGGATTTCGCTCTGGAAAATCTACAAACGATGTGTTATTGCACTTCTGCAGTTTCAATTATGAAAGTCTTTATAATAAAAAAAACTGACAGCTGCACTTTTTATAGACTTATAGTCTCAAAGGTGTTTCACACTGTAGATCATTCTCTTTTATTATAAAAATTATAAAAAGCAGGCTTTCGAGGTTTTATGCTCAATTGGTTTCCTTCCTATCCAAGCAATCGGAAACAAGTTGTTATGATAGAAAATTGCTTCAACCAATCTGGACATTCTAATTGCCGTTCCAAGGTTCAATCGTTGGACCTAGGATCTTTCTGATTTATACGTTTTTAGAAAAAGTAAAAAAAAAAAACAAATTGTTGTGTACCAACCGATATTAACAGTTATTTGATCCGTTAAAACCACAGTAGCGATCATTTTTTCCGAAGTGCTTCGAGAACGAGTCACCTTTGTCGGTTTTTGCTCCTCTTGGAATACCCAAACAGCCGATTATCTCTTATATTCGGGTTCATGCGAGTACCAGGTGTATGCATAAGTCTTTTCCGGTTTAACTAAAAGATGGCGCCAGCGAAAAGTATGCAGCGTATTAATTTGACACATATGTACGCCAAAAACCAGCGTCTTTGTTTTATCGTTCAGTGATGGAAATGGAAATCGCAAAGTCACTTGTGAAATGCTGCTTCAACGTCACGAAAGGAAATCATTTTTGCATCGAATTGTGACGGCACCCGCTGTGTACTCCCCAGACTTGGCGCCATCTGACTATCAACTCTTCGCATCAATGGGGCACACCCCCGCAGAGCAGCACTTCAGCGATTTCGAAGAAGTTGGAAAATGGCTCTACGAATGGTTTACCGCAAAAAAACAAGCAGTTTTTCTGGTATGCTATTCGTAAATTACCTGAAAGATGAGCGAAATGTGTAGAAGCCGATGGCCAATATTTTGAATAAAATTAATTTCCCTAGAAAATTACGTTTTTTTTTACCAAAAAAACCGGGAAAAACTTATGCATACACCTGGTATATCTAGCATCACGGTTGAATTTCTTTAGCATTTCTTTGCACCAGCTTGTCAGCTTGTATGGTATCCACGTAGTACAAAGCTTCTTCACAGCTCAATGTTTATGAATATTGATTGAATTGCGGTATTATTAATTCTATTTCACGGTATGTTATATCCCGATTGGTTTCAATTATGGCGTGTACGTTATCAATGTTTTCTGGAACAACAGCACTGCAAGGACGACCTTCACGAAATTCATCATTGACGCTAGCACATCCGCGTTTGAGCTCTGCAAACCAGTTATAAATTGTAGCATTGTATGGTATTTTGTCACCAAAAGCCATTCGAAGTAGATCGACTTGTTATTGAGTTGAACCACATTTAAAACCATAAAAAAATCATCCAACGAAATCCTTCACGAGAAAATTCCATCTTTTAAACCCACAATGTAAAAACGAAACCACTAAGCGCTGTTTGACGTCTCACTGTTTTATACCTACCACAAAAAGTTTTTAATTTTATGAATATGATGTTTGGAAACGTCTAAAGAATCAGTGCTGCCATATCCTAAAAATTTATCCGACAACCCTCTTATTAATTCTATTTTCAACCTCAATCTGTGTAGCACACAACCAGGATTTGCTGATGACATACTCGTAGCTTGTTCTTTTTCAACTAACTCTGCTATAGAGTAAGTTGCTAATATATCATTCCACGATAAATCGCCGAAGCTATATGGGGAGCTCTGAGCGACATCCCTCCGATTTGGCTGAAAATTTTTAGAAATACTCATTGGAGTGGTACAAATCATAGGGCAAAAAAAGTTTTGCAGAATTCGATTTGCGTGTAACGGAACTTCAAAAATTGGCAAAATATCTAAATGTATGCTTTCTTTTATATTTAAAAAAATCATAACTTTGGCTCTGTTCATCAGAATTTGATAAAATATACCTTGTTGAATTCAGGAAAAGGTGAACTTTAAAAGATTTTGAATTTTTATTTTCAAGGACGAAGGATATTCCAGAATATCCTTTTTACATATACCCTTGAATAACTCAAAAAAATGGTATTTTTTTTTTATATATTATAGAGAGATTCGTCCTCTATTTCCATTTCAAATTTCAAGTTGGGATCTCTATGGGTTCGGCCAAAATAATGTTTTATAGGCGGCTAAATAAAAAAACTAAATATTTATTACGTTACTCCTCTTATCATCCTCACATGTAACCCGAGTGCACATACATACATAAGTGCATAGCTGTTTTTTTTAGAAAAAAAAACGTCACTGTGCTTCTTTTATTTCTTCAATGACTAGTAACTGCACTTTACCTGCTTTTGAAGATTTTAGAAGTTAGGTTTAATTTATTTGCACTCACTTGATGTCAATCTGTCGTGAGCTCGGAATTTATTTTAGATTGTACGAGTATCGTAATAAGAGTTGTGAGTAATATAAATTTATAATGAGTGCTTTTGTGTGGAAAACCTGCTGCAATCCTCTGGATTTACCACCTCATCAACCCAGTGCTGGTGATTTGCGGCCTGTACGACCATGGACGGTTACGATGCAACCAAAATGGAACACAAAGTTGGTAATTTGCTCTACGTGTAGGAAAATATTGAGTCAGATCCGAAATTCTGATACAACGCCATCATTGCTAGAGGTTGAATTTTTGAAATTGAAGTTGATGAGTATTTCGATAAAGACATTGCATTCAATTTGATTATGCATTCATAAAGTATATTAAAGAAGATACATTCGACAAGAGAAGACTTAGTGACTTTGTCCTTGAAAATAAAAATTATTCCAAATCTTTGAAAGTTCACCTTTTCCTGAATTCAACAAGGTATATATATTTTATCAAATTCTGATGAGCAGAGCGAAAGTTATGATTTTTTTAAATATAAAAGAAAGCATAAATTTTGATTATTTGTCAATTTTTGAAACTACGAGTACTCGTATATCGAATTCTGCAAAACTTTTTTTGCCCTATGATTCATACCACTCCAATGAGTATCGTTCAGAACGTCGGTCGATCCTTCATGAAATGACCCTAATATGAGTAAGCAATATTTAAATATTTAAAAGTTCTAAGACATTGGTTCGTCCTCCATGCATAAGTTAGTTTTAAATGAGAAGACTAAAATTACGAACTTTAATTTACCATTATCTGTTATCCGATATGATACATGTAATAGTACCATTGCTCTCACAATATATAATGCAGGTATTAGCTGTACACCTCAATGCTACAATATTGTGTTTTTAAGTACTTTGGTTTGAAAATATGTAGATAGTTGAATGAATTGGTGTGCGCATAGTGCATCTCTTAGAACTTATTTACTTAAAACAATTAAAATAATGTACGAGTATATTAGAAACTGCTTATTATGGGCTCGTGCAATTCAAACGGCAGATGGTTTAGTCTGTTGCGGAGGAATATATAAAAATAATATCCAAACTTTGCTTGTCGTCAAAGTATATCATTGATTTGATTAATTTGGAGAAACAGTCGTCTTGAAAACAGTTTCCTGCTTTTTACAATATCAAAAGATACTTTTACAAAGTTCTTAAGATATTTTTTTTTTAAAAAGTGGCTATTCCATCAACAGAAACCCAACTGTGTATGGACTTCGGAGCAGTAACACTTCAGTAGTATTGTAGTGATTCTATCGTTCATTTCCGCTTAACCTAAGAAGAACCAGAAATCCTATTCGTTTTCGTAGGGAACTAAGAAATTGGCTTTTTAATTTTCATTTTAATGAAATAAACAATTTAATAAGCTTTGCAGTCTGAAGTTCTTTCATAAGATGTCTACATTATAAACTTTTTATCCTCTAATTTTGCGCGTAACCACCATTACACCATTTAGTTTATAGAAATGAGAATTAAATAAATGTTTGCTAGTTGATGCATTCGACACTGGTTTTTATTATATAAAACAAATGAATGTATCTTATTATCAAATCTAAAAGATATGATCAAATTAAATAATATGCCATCACACGTTGCGAAAGCTCGCATTAGTTCCCCAGTTGTTGAAGAGATTTGTCATTTCTCACATTACCCTTCTCCATTCTTCTTCTGGTCCTCTCAAAACCTCGATAAATTCTCTTGGGCTTTCTTTTGTTAAATTTTCCCAGCCAACTCATTTTAAATCTAATTGAGTATCGTCTTTGTTAGATGTATTTCTCACTAGTCATAAAAGCTTTGTTAAATGTTTTAATCAATTATCTGTTCCCGTATTCTCATATCGTGATCTTGTATTTGCTACCTTTGACATACATATGTATATGTTGATAAAAGCTCGTCTCAGTGATTTCCGCAATATCAATTTCGAAAGTCTTTTTCGTGATTATTCGTCAATTGACTGGAGTGGTATTTATCTAACATCTAACATGAGAATCATTTCATTTATTTATTTCATTATCAATTACTAAAACTACAACTAACTAAAGTGGTTTACCTAAGAATAGTTAGTGACATTGGTGTTTAAATTTTAAAAATAGTGTTAATGTCAAAAATTATTATTTACATTATTATGTGAGGTGAACAATGTTTCATGTCAAAAACGCATTTAATACTTTTAAATACAATAATTATCATAAATATTAAAATTAAAATAGAATTAAGCCAACAAAGGTTCAACTTGTTTGGGTTCGTGAACAAGAAGCCAGACTTTTACTTTTTTTTTTTTTTTTTTTTTTTTTAAATACGGACATATTTCTTAAACGCCGAATATTTTATGGAACGTTTTTAAAGAGCTTTCACGAAATAATGGAGTAAAAGTTTCCATAATGTGTTATGCTGAAAGAAGGAATTCCAATTAATATCCGGTCATTGGTACGCAAATTACGTCTATCAGATATTGAACTCTGCAAATAACCATTTTTTATGAAGAGAACTTTCTAAACTTTAAAATGGTATAGATGTCTAACGGAAAGAATCCCCAACCTTTTAAATTATGTCATAGACTTGGCTATATAATTTGCACCACACATTTTTCCGCACTTTTGTAATAAAATAAGTGGCTGTAGCTTCCACAACTAGACAGTTTTTAAGCTATTATTATTTAAAAACTTTTTCAATTGATAAAAACATCGAATGTAAGATCTAAGTTTTTCCTTAAGGTGTGTATGTTGCAGCCAGCTCATATTGTTATCAATAATGACACTCAGATATTTGAATTATTTGACTATTTCAATTCTAAAACAAAGTGCACTGTATTTTAAAATTTTATTGAAGGTAACCTTCGAATCGTTTTCACTGCAATTACACAATATGGGGTCAGTACCTTTTATCCCAAAATGGACCAGTGAATTGGCCACAGATCGATTTGACGCCACTCGATTACTTCTTGTTGGGCTATGTAAAATCTTTGGTCTTCTTCTTCATGCCTTAACGCTTATGAATTGGCAAGAGGACTCCTTCACCTTAAATACCTACACTTGTCTTATTATATTATTTTTCTCATAATGGGTGGAAAGTTTTGAGGAAGTTGGGAGCTGGCTGAGAAGCTGGAACGACGTCAGGCTTTCAATGCGATATACATAAATTGAAGGAGTGTGTGACAGAAATATAAAAATAAGACTATTCCAAAAGTTTAACTATTGTGTTTGAAAATGGTACTCATACTCAAGTACATGTCATTTTTTAATATGATCCACGTGCAATTTCCTGCGTGTAAATCTGAAATAAAGCAGAAAATTACTACTAAGTAAGGGACTCGTTTTAAAATATACCAAAAACCGATCCCTCTGCCCAGTGGACTGACGGTGGAAATGTAAACACAGACAAACGATTCAATGACTCTTTTGGTTTTGCACTGATTGATTGGAAATAGCAGCTGGCTCCTATATTGTTCCTTCAGTTGGAAAAATTACGAATCAATCCACATGTAGACGACCTCTATATTCGTAAATTCTCACTGAGGTCATACCACCCGTTTAAAGTGAAAAACCTCATTTCTTCTTTCTCTCTATTGATTTTCCATAATGTCGTGCAGAAAAAAAAATACAGAAATAGCACTTTGGCTTCGATGGCGGTACATCACGCCAACATGGATAACGACCGATAGCAAAAACGACGCCGGTATGATGGCCCCAGCCGCTCCTTGCTATCCCATGTTAGTATTTTAGAATTTATGCGAAAATCCATTTTGTAAGTAAAATCACAGGACAGGAAGGTAAGGTAGAAAGCAAACAAATCGATTTGACACATGAGTCCTCCTGGAGTGTACCGAGTTCTTAATCGCAGTAAAGTTAGAATTGATTATTTTAATGAGACAACAACAACCGTCCACAGTGCGGATATCGTTCATGGAATTTGTTCCATGGGACGCGAAACAATGCTGGCACATCCGAATGCAGTTTTTCCTCTGTACTCCAAGCACGAATTGGTCATATGAATACATTTATACATATTTGTATATGTATTCTCAAAACTTTGCACATTGCGTATGTGTTTGCTTGGCCAGCTTGCAAAAGGGAGTCACTTGAATGGTTTAGGCTCAGACTAAGGCTTACTGCCTGTGAAGAGTTGTTGTGTGAGTTTTTGTTTTTTTTTTGTTTGTGCTTCCTCGTGGAATGCAGAAAATTTTACCAAAAGGGTGAGAAATTGCAGCCGTCCTTTGGGATTTACAATTTGGAGTGGTGGTGTTGGTAATCATTTGACGTTGGTGTCCTCTTGGCTTTTTCTACTCACAGACACCAGGAGTACGCAATACAAAAGCAATAAACGACTACGATAACAATTCCCACATAGACCTTGTAAAAAGTCTACATTTTAATCCTAAGCAGCAGAATATATGTAAGTATATGTGTATGTACCACCCTGTGCAAAAGCCATTCGAGGATTTGCATTTGAATTTGTACTCGTAGTCTGCAATTTTAACGTGAACCACTCTGTTTTCAGTTTTTGTTGTGTTGCATTGAGTGACTTGTTCCGCTTACGAATGGTGGAAAAGTGCTCTTGAAAGCATAATGTTGCAGTTTTACTTAATGTCGGAAACAAATGTTGTAATCTCTTGAACTCTTTCGCAGGCAGGAACAACAATTTGAAGTTCAGCCATAAAAATAATTAGCTGTCCAGGTTGAGGCTGCTGTACACACTTGGATGTTACACTGAATAGAAGAAAAGACGTCATATTCTTTTGTCCAGATTAAGATGAGATTCCTGATTAAAAATGAAACCTGATCCCTGTCAGGGCCCTTACTTTGACGACAAGTGTGTTTGAAATCACTTTGAAGTGTGAAAATTTTGATACGAGTACGAGTACGGATACCAAATGGAAAATCGATTTGGTGTTTCTCAGTGCAACTAGCTAATTGCTAATTAGAAGGACTCATACAGACCTTAGCTTTCTCCGGTTGTACAAAAACAGTGCGAGCTCTCATTCTGTTGTTCCACTTGAGTCCAGCTATTGTTGCTCGACTTGACAGATCGCCATCTACTTTTCTTCACAGTTACGTCTTTGTAGATTTCTCTGACAGTATCTGCGCAAATGGGGGTCCACAAGGTGGACTTCTCTCACTTTTATGTTCGGTGGTCATAGATGACTTACCATCGTAAGTAAGCCTTGTTTCTGGAATACCCGAACGCAAAGTGTGCGAGCGGATGCAATTGCCATTATACACTACGTTTCCGATTGGTGTGCTAGGGAAGGTATATCAATAAACCAAAATAAGGTAGTCATGATTCTGTTTACTAGGGGAGAAAGCTAAACCTCTGTTCAGTGACTTATAATGGCATCACGAGTATACTTTTCTCTAATGGCAGTAGATATTTAGCACTTATGTTTGCTTAAAATCTTAACTAGGACTTCTACACCAGTTAGTAAGTTTGCTCTAGATGGCAGCTTACAGACCGGGACGGTCTTCAACTAACATTCTCGACCTCCAGCTAGCGCAGCACATGATCTAATCATCTTGCTTGCCGTGCCTGAATTGAAGCCATGTCGATATAGGATACAGTCTGTACAGCTCTTCGTTGTTCCAAAACACTTCATTATCACAGACGGGAACGACAATCATATCCGAAAATTCATTCGTTTTCATGGCATTATATGTTGCATACACTCTTAAAATCGTTTACCTTTGGTGTTGCGATAAATACAATACTTTCAAATACGATGGTAAAGAAGTCGTAAAATTCGCTGATACTTCTTTTGACTTGATAGGGCAGAAATAGTTATCCACCGAGATCCTGTAGATTAAGTCGATGGTTCGGTGGTTCTATCAAGTCTAAAACTGCAGTGATATGCACGTATGAGGTAGCTGACTATCGGTTTTAGATACACAAGAAAAGATCGTGTAAGCGATTAAGGCTTATGCCCTTTAGTTGTAGTTTTTCAGGGGGATTGCCTCCTTTAGTTCTGAGATTCCATCAAATTTAACGAAGGAGCTGATACATGCTCTTTACCAGATTATTTCCTTTTGAATTGAAAAGATAGACAGTTACGCCATTAGCTTCTGTTGGTTTGAATTTGGATATTGCTTTCCTAACTTCATTTTAGTCGGACGGACGGTAGTCCAACTATAGGTTTCTTGTTTGTGGTCGCTTCATGTAACTTAGCACATCAATGGTGACATGGTGACAATATTGCTTCATTTGCTAATTAAAAGAATTTTAGGGTTAGGTTCTCCGTAACTTGTAGTTAAAGCCTAGAAGGTGATTGATCGTTTCTTTAAATCATCAGCAATCAGTTTTTAGTTTGGTTTACTGTTTGATATGTTATCTAGGTATTATGCACTATTGGACAAAGAAGATGATGGTATCGTGGCGCAGTGGTTAAATTTATCGGCTATTACGCCAAAGACTATGCCAAAAACTCCGCTTTCGGTTTTTGCCCTAGCCACCCTTTAAGTAGATAATGAAAAATGTCTTCAAGTAAAAACTTCTAGAAATGAAAAAGTCTATTGGTCTCTGACGGTTCGGAGTTGGCTACAAAAGAAGTGACAAAACGAGCAGCACTGTGAGTGGAGGGACTAGGCTTTATTCCACACTAAACGTGTGCGCAACGAGCTGATTTATTTATTTATTGTAAAAAAAGACAGGCTTTGTTTTTTGCGGGTTAACCCATAGCAAGCAGAGCTTGGTAGATTCGCTTAGAGCTCTGAGAGTGTAGCACAGTATTTTACAGGGTACCAGGTTCGATGATGCCGTATTGACCCCGAGGTTTCTACGCTTATTCAATATCGCGGAAGGCGGACAATGTTAAATATTTATCATATAGGGACTTTTCTGTACTTTTTGCTTTTCGTCGCTTGGGGCTAGATCTCCGAGTGCAGCTTACTCTACGCTTGAGTGTCAAATGCCTCCTGTTTGGAGCTCTGCAAAGCAAGAAATGTTGAAAAAACTGATCAAGTTATACCGTGCGAAGGTGAAAAACCAGCAGTGTGCTGGTGCCGAGTGTTGGATGATAAGTAGAATGCTAAGGCATTTTTGTACCAGGGTCAGTCTGCGTCAAGGCTAAATCCATCTAATATGTGCTCCCGCTTACCATTAAGTCTCCCTCAACCTCGCTTGATGTCCTGCACCGCCAACATCTTGTCCTGAAACCCAGTGACAAAGCTGCCAAAAAGCATATGGCAATACAGCGTCAGATGTGTTAGGCTAACACCAATACTGCGGAATTCGTGGATTAACGGGGAATGACGACTTGCGCATACAATGAAATAGAAAGCGGCGCTTCTAAGGAGGACAAGAGCGGCTGTCAGCGCCCACTCTTTGTGAAAATGGAATCACAACACGTCGTACGAGGGCGGGTCAATAAGTCCGTGAGTTTTGGAATAAAACACAGATTTTTTGATAAAAAAATAATTTTATTTTTCAACGTAGTCTCCCTTGAGCTCTATACACTTTGTCCAACGCTTCTCCAATTTTTTTATCCCTTCCAAAAAAAATGATTTGTCGAGGTCCTCAAAATAGGCCTTTGTTTGCGAGATGACTTCATCATTGGAGTCAAATCTTTTTCCACCAAGCCATTTCTTCAGGTTTGGGAACAAGAAGTAGTCGCTCGGAGCCAAATCTGGAGAATAGAGTGGATGAGGGAGCAATTCATAGCCCAATTCATCGATTTTTGCCATGGCAACTGCACATGTGTGCACCCTTGCATGGTCTTGGTGGAAAATAACTTTTTTCTTGGCCAAATGAGGTCGGTTATTTTTCAAATCGTCATTGAATCGGTCCAATAAGTTGGCATAATATTCCCCATTGATTGTTCTTCCCTTTTGAGGGTAGTCAATGTGGATTATCCCGCGTGCATCCCAAAAAACAGTCGCCATAACTTTATTGGCTGACAAACCCACCTTGGCCTTCTTTGGCGCCGATTCACCCTTAGAAACCCACTGTTTTGACTGTTGTTTGTTCTCTGGTGTGTTGTGATGGATCCATGTTTCGTCCACGGTTACAAAACGGCGCAAAAACTCCTCCATATTGCGATTAAACAACGCCAAACTTTCCTGTGAAGTTGTTACACGATTGCGTTTGTGGTCGACTGTGAGCAAACGCGGCACCCATTTTGCGGAAAGCTTTCTCATGCCCAAGTGATCATTCAAAATTGAAACCACTGAGCCATGCGAGATCCCTACGGCTTCCACAATCTCTCGCACTTTCAATCTTCGGTCGGCCAACACCATATCGTGAATTTTTTCGATTGTTTCGGGTGTAGAGACCTCAACTGGGCGTCCAGGACGTTCGGCATCTTCAGTGCTTGTACGGCCACAACGAAATTCAGTAAACCACTTTTTTACCATTGAAATCGATGGTGCAGAGTCCCCATAGTATTTATCAAGCTTAGCCTTGGTCTCGGTAATGGTTTTTTTTCGCAAGAAATAATGCTTAATAAGCACACGAAATTCACTTTTTTCCATTTTCTCCTCAAATTAGTGAGTAGTCTGATAAAAATAGCTGTCAAACACAAACTAACTGACGCAGCAAGTATAAATTTTGACAGGAGTCAACTGACAGATGCCTGTTGACAGGAGCAGTGTTGCTGTTTCAGTAAAGAGGTCAGAAATTCAAAAAGTCACGGACTTATTGACCTTCCCTCGTATTATTGTGTCAATATAACTGGCGGCGATTACGGTACCCTCATCCAGAATTATGAACTCTGTTTTGCCTAACAAGCTTATTCCAGCCCATATCGTAATACTTGCGCCCCTAAAACGTTCAGTTCCGTGAATTCTTGAGTCAGTCGGGCACATCGGGAAGCGTTTAAGTGAGCCCATGAGCATTCGGATTGGACTATAGACAACTGGAGACCTGTACTCATTACAGACGAATTTAAGGTCGAGTTCTTTAGTGACGATAAACAGGTCTCCTTGCTACACTCTCGGTTTCTTGGAAGCATTCCCAGACGTTTCGGATAGCTCGCCGCGATACACCGATACGAATTGCGACAGACCTTTGCGACTCTCCCTCCTAAAACAAATTTGTCGCTCTTACTGCATTTTCGACATCCATATGAAGCCGAGAACCGGGTATGGTAATCACAATTAATAACGTTGTCGAAGAAAACAATTACAGAAAGTAACACTTGCAACAACGCTTAGAATTAGACTGAGAAAACAAGTACAGGAAATTTTGCATTAGTTGTTTTTTAGAGCAATGCGCTTTCTCTGCCTACTTAGTTGGAGGCAACGGTGAAATTGTTGCTCAAAGTATTGATAAATGCTCATAGACATGCAAGCTATACAGTTAAATACTTCGCTTCGATAAGGTTTAACAATAGAGTAATTTTTAGACAAAAATCAAAATAAATCTTCGGTGGGGCCTATTTTCTTTTGAGTAGTTTATTAGAAATTCTGCCTCATCCTCCGTCCTAACGCTCATTTATAATGACATTCCAGCTGTCAGCTCTTTGTATAAGGCCAATCTGCTTGCTGCACACTTTGCGGCCAACTAAATACTTCCAGATTGTGCTTTGTCACGTCTACCTTTGAGTGCATCGAATCTTCATTGGGACGAATCCACTTTCACACTAGTGTAGTAGCAAGAGCACTTAAAGATCTTAACATTCACAAATCTGCTGGTCCAGATGGTATATCGCTCCTTCTTCTGAAGGAGCTCTTTCCGAGTAGATAGAAAACAGCACTTGTCCAGCCCGTTCCTAAAAAATGGCAAATCTTTCTACAGAACCATTGCACATACCTCCCTTCTTTCCAAGGTCATGCAAATGCTGTTAAACCGTCAGCTCATGAAATATCTTGAAACACGAAAACCTCTCAAAGACTGGCAGTGCGGTTTTCGTAGCAACAGGTCCATTTGTGATTTGATGTCATATCTCGCCGAAAAGTGTAACCAAAGCGTACATCAATTTGACGAAAGCAAGATGTTGTACTTGATATTTTTAAGGCATTTAACAGAGTTTGGCCTCAGACAAAAAAATTCTGCGTGTGAAGACATAACACTGACACGTAGATTTGGCTGTTATAAGAGTTTCAAGCAATGAAAAAAATACTGGGAATTATATCTCGAATCACTCTGAGTGAAGAAAAACTCTCCGTCCTATTCGGACTCCCACCCCTGGAGAGCAAACATAGAAACCAAACACACCTGAGTTTCAAACCACTACAAAAACAATTTTCCTTTCTCCTCCTTCTATCTTTCCGGGTATCAACCCCTTAGGCGCGCATAAATTATATATAAAAAAAAAAGGTTCTGTTGAAAATGGGTGCATTTGCGGTCGATGACTCTTTTTGTAATGCATCAGAAAACACCTTTTGGAACATCCAATTCAAGTTGTCTTGGATGGGTTCAAGTCCGATATTCACAAAGTAAGAGCTTGGTAGCTATCGTACGTGAATGACACTCGACCATGTATGAAATAATGTTAAATTACGATACTCAAAGCTCGATAACGTGTGCGAGGATTTTGCCCTAGTACTCTTCTTTTCACATTCGTTCCCGGACTCACGTCCCTGCTCTTCGGTTGTAGAACGGGAACGGCAGTGTTATTATATATTTAATCCTGATATAAACAGAATCACTAAATGGGAAACCACCGACAGAGTGGAATTTAATGCTGCCAATACACAATGATGTCGTTAAAACGAAATTCAAACACTGAGCCAGCATCCATGAATGGCACTTGCGTTATCGAAACCGAAAAACTTTCCATTCTCGGATGACAATCTAAGTTGGAAACACACATATTTGATGTCGCTAAAAATGCTGCGAAATGCCTAGCGATGTAAGAAATATTTCTGTCCTTCTGATCTGGCCTCAATATATAATCCGCCCAAAATTGAAGTACAATGCCCTCATCTGACCAGGTGGTCCTAAAACAACTTTGCACTTGCTACGTAGATATGGTTCAAAACCACGCGATAAAACTCATAGCTGATAATAATATCACTTAGTCAATTGACACCCTCGAACACCAACGTAACGTCTCCTGTCTCACATTGTTCTATCGCTATTTCCACCACCACTACTCCATTGGAATCGCCAGTAGAATTCCACCCCTTCAGACATTCAGACCTTCAACTGTAACACCCATCTCGCCATATCATGATATCTTCCTAAGCCGTACAATTCGCTTATGAAATGCCTTGCCGAGCTCTTTATTTTCTAGTCATTATAACTTGCAAACATTTAAGACCAACGTACATCAGTATCTTTCTTTTCTTCTTCCCTAAGTTGCTTTCGCTTGCGCTGTGTGCAAACATTTTAAGTGTGCTTGGTGATTTCGAGATAAAATTATTTCGAGTGATCTGTGGCCCTACCTGCATCGAATGTTGAGTGGAGGAGAAGTGCGGAAGAACCTCAAACAAATTGGGGTACGAAAAGACATGTTGGTTGAACCCCAGGCTCCCCACAAACTGTAGCGTCGCTTAATCAAGCAAGTAATTTCGTTTTCCCATTTCGATTAAGAAAGGTGGTCGTTCGCTTAACGTATTATTATCAATTTGTAGTTCAGCTTGCAGTGGCTTACGAGTACGAGTATGTGTTGTATGGGATGAAAACCCTTCGGTTGGATCGATGTTCCCACTTTTGTTCCTAGTTTCATATATTACCCAAACCCTGTACGAATGCGGTTTGCCCTGTTCCATTATTTCGAAGTTGCTATTAAAAGCATTGCCCCTGCAGTTTCTATTTAAAGTTTCGGAAGCAATCTCGATGTTGTTGAAGTGTTTTCGAACAGAACAACACATCTTTCGCACGCGACCCATTATACGTACATTGTACATGCGCTGCGTTTATTTTATGTCCACTCTATCACCGCATAAAGTTAATATTTGTTTTAGTTTCGAAGACTAAAGCTCAACCCCTTGATGAGGTTCATATTGCATTAGGGACACTTATACTTACTCGTAGATACTCGTACATTGATATGAGCGTAACTCGTTTGTGACGAATAGTAAAGAAACAAGGCATACCTGACTGAAACCCATACATGCAGAATTAGACTACAGGAGCTTATTGAAATGCCTCTGTCGTTGGCCCTTCTTAAGTTCAAAGAAAAGGCGGTTTAGATGTCCCCCTCTTTTAAGGTGAACGGTTTATAGGGAATAACGTCACTTTTGCGAGGTCTTCTTTAACTTAAAACCACCACACACAATCGAGAAAGAAGCCAGAGGGGTAATCACCTGAAAATAGTCACGAGACGAAAGTATTTGACAAAACCCTTTGCTGTCTTTAGTTGTTTGTCGTGTGTTGAGTTTTCCCAGTGGATGCATCTTTATAGCAAATCCGACTACTGGAATATTTCTAAGCTCATTAAGTCGTTTTTTTTTTGTTTTTTTGGGATTTGTATATTGTCTTGGCTTACTTTCTTTCTACGATGTGATACCGTTGTTTGACTGTTGGTACATACTCGTAAGTTAGTTTTGCGGTTAAAGAAAACAATTCGACCCTTATTGTGTTGTTGCACATGAATTTTTACATGGTTTCTACTTGCTCTCTCAGCGACCCAAATATACAGATTTGTGTCGTGTTTCTTTGTTTTGATTTTCGTTTTCGATTCTCATTCATGATTTTTTGATGTTGCCTTGAGTAATTTTTTTTTCCTTTTTTTCAGACGTGTTTAGCGATTATTTTTCGGATTATGAATGTAATGCGCCGCTGTTGGAAAAGGCCGTCCTGACTGCAACGTCATCTCTCCAGGATCGAGGCCCAAACAAGGCAAGACTGAACGGTAAGTTTTGGAATATCCTCTGAAATAAGATTGAAGATTTTAAAGTTTGTGTGACTGGTTTTTCGGAAGTAGGCTTTGAAGAATGTTTGTAATGGGTAGTGTGTTTGTGTCTTGTTGTTGAATGAGATTTTCATTTTTTTTTGCCTGTAAATGGATTTTTTTTTTAATTTCCTTGCTGGAAAATACACGATAATGCAATTGACGATTTGATTTATTTTTTATAATGAAATATTTAGATTAGTCATTTGGGTTCCTGTTAATTTTTCCTCCACGATGTCTCAAAGTATTTTCTTCTATTGAAACTAGATTCAAAATTACTGCTGGCAACTTTGAAGGAAGCTTCACTGATAGCCTGGTAGTGGCATATCTACCGAACCGCTGATGAAATGCAAGAATAGCCCTTTTACCGAAAATCAGAAAAGATGACTACACGATCGCCAAGATCTTCAGATCAACTAGCCTGGCTTCCAGTTGATATTGAAGGACATGGTGAGAATGCGCTTCTGGTAGACAGAATTAAAGGCGGACTCGGCAAAGATGGGTATGCGCGGGGCTTTTTTTTTATCTATATAGAGTGTGCTTTCGACAACGCAACTTTTGAGGGTATGTATTATAAAAATTTACGTGTTCCCTGCGTCATTGACAAAACACTAACCTTTTCGATTGAAACAATGCTAGTGAACATAACTAAAAATTTCTGATACTGACAGGAGTAAATATGAGATGGCGGGAATGTTAAGAAGTGGCCCGCATGTCGTTATCCCGACTCCACAGTTGGTCGTTTCACTGCTTAACGCTCTTAGTTGTTACGTCTACGCTCAAGCATAAGACATATGGTGTATCTGTACTGTCAGTTGAATCATGTCTAACGATTGTCTGCTCTAAAATGCAGCCGTTCCCGAGTTCTTTATGCAAAATGCTCATCAGGCCGGTGCGTGACATATTGAGTTGTTGAGATCGATGGCGAGGCGATGTTCCTGGATTGAGTCGAACATTCTCGGCCACATTCTTGTCGGTACGTAACGTACGACGACGTGGACCGTGAGTGTTGTCCGCAAGCAAGCCAATATCACAAACTTCTTTTCAACAAACGCACTCTTTGGGCAACACAATAGTCACTATTGAAATAAGTTTGCAATATTTCCCAACGCTGTTCAATCATAAAGCGATTCATTTCGTTCTGCGGAGGTATGATACTGACGACAGTCAAGATTTCGACGGGTAGAGAGAGCTGTCAATGACAAAATAACATATGATTAAAAAAGAAATTTGTATTTGGACCACACGTTATTTGTGTATTATCGTGGATAACTGGTCTGGTATATCAACCTTTCACGGAAAACATCGCTGTTGTTTCTATCACACTTGGACGAGCGATCTGCTTGCTACTGATATATGGGGCCTTCCCTGGCGCTTTTATTGTTCGGAGAGGGAAGCATGATGACTGCACACCGTGCAGGTGCCAATTTGAGACTTTGACCCACTAAACTTACCTTCCGCAAAGAATCATCGTCCTTCTCTCACCTCACGGAGCCACCATAAGCCATAACTTCGTAGGGTAGGGAAGTAACTTTAAGCTAGAAATCAAGGCAATTTATGCTCTTCTTCCCCTGCTTGCCGTTCTTTGTTCTAAGCGAGATGCCGTTTGGGTTTTGTTGCTCTCCCTGACTCTGATTTTCTCTGCAAACTGTTTCACAGCAGTCAATGTCACAATGTTCTCGGGAGTCGAGGAGGTTGAGGCTCTACTGTGCATCCTCTCTGGCCTCTCCACAATTTAAACAGATAGGAGACTCATCAAGCCCAAATCTGTTCATTTTTGGATATCCGGTATAAGTCGAAGCATTCATCTTCCTTTTGGATTCCTGATTCCAACTCTCCTGCCAGGATCTCATGCTACGCTATCTTTCTACCGGCTTGATATCTTTGTTTAAAGCTCTGGGTTCCTGGATTTTGGCCATCATAGCTTCTTTGTAGTTCGCTAGCCCAGATATTCGCTGTTAGCATTCCAGCAATAAAATAAATAGCATCATCTGATACCGTCCGATAAGCACAGCACTCTCGGCGCACATAGAGGGTTGACGGAGTGTGAAATTGAAAGATTGGGGCGTGAGTTTTGCACTATTCTTTCAATAATGATGTTAAGGAAATCGCGTGACAGCGCTTCGCCTTGTTTAAATCTCGGTGGTCTTTATCGACCTTGGTTGATGAGCGTGCATTCTCCTGTACAAACGGACCAGTTTGGCACGGATGCCAAAACTATTGTAGATACAGCTCGTCTATTTAGATGCTGTCATACGTGGCCTTAAAATCGATGAATAGGCGAAGTGTGTCGATTTGGAGCTCATAGGTTTATTCTAAGATGTTGGACTTTCCTGGCTCGAAGCCACACTGATATGGACCAGTTAGGTTGTTGACAAACGGCTTCAGGCGTTCACATAATACGGCAAATATCATCTTGTAAGCGATGTTAAGAAGACTGATGCCTCTGTAGTGGGCGCAGTTCAGAGGGTCTCCTTTCTTGGGTATCGGGCAAACAATGCTGAGGTTCCATTCAGCGGGCATACTTTCGTCCGACCATATTTTACAGATGAGTTGCTGTATGCTCCTTACCAAGTCATCGCTTGCCGCTTTGAAGAGCTCGGCAGTTAGGCCGTCCGCTCAAGCAGCTTTGTTGGACTTGAGCTTAGATATGGCTATCTTTACTTCATGCAGGTCGGGTGTACGAATTGTTAATCTATATCGTCCAGGTTGAAAGGTTTAGTCTTCCTGACAGCGGTATTTGGTTCGTCATCGCCGTTATACAGTCTACAGAAATGTTCTTTTCAAATCCTCAGCATCGACTGCGACTCTAATACGATGTTCCCTTATTCTTATTTACAGGCTTCGGTTCGGGGTTTGTGTCCATGTCATGTGTTTTTTTTTTTGCCTTTTGATAAAACTTCCGAATCTCATTCGTCCCCATCTCTCAATTTTCTCGACTGTGCATTTTTTATGCTCCTTCTTTTTCCTCCTGAGAAGGCGGTGTTCGTCTCTCCTTTTCTGTTCGTAAAGCTCTAATCCTTCTATGCAGTGCCGCTTTGTATGCATCTTGCTTAGCTGAATATGCTTGCCGGCTCTCGTCATTAAACCATTGGTTTCGCTGTGTTGGCCGAGTGAAACCCAGTACATCAGAGGCGGCATCTCTGATGGCTTTATGGCAATGTCGCATAAGACCTCTTAAGAGATTAAGGGAGATTCAATCGGAAAGAGATTTGGCGATCTCTTGTGATTGTAGGCGTCCAACCTCAAACTTTCTTACAGTATTAGCTTGCCTTTGCGACGTTCGGTATATCCGCAGCTGTAGCTTGACTACGAAAAGATAATGGTCCAAGTCCTTATTTCGTTTGCAGGGGTTGTCAAAGGTAGGTCCGTCCGTATCTGATATATGTATATTCATAACCTCTTATTGTTTTTGGTGTTGTCGTTTTCGTTTGTATCTTCAGTGGAGGCATACGTTCATATCGGGCTGATGCTGGCGATTTCAGTCCTGGTCTGAATTGCTATGGTGCTCGTTTACATGTCGACAACTAAAATCTTCTTGACCAAAACTAGCTCCTCTGACATATCTGGGTTCCAATAAGCACTGGTTTTATTACTGGCATATTACTGGCAGCAACCCCCTTATTGCCGGCTCTCTTTTACCGCACATCTTAGACCAAGGTTACGTCTGCTTTGTTTTGTTTAGAACTCGGCTGTACCAGGTCTATTAAGCCAGACCGGTGTCGAACGAAAAGCTCCAGTTAACCCATAAGAAGTTCATCTGTTACCATCTCTACTACTCGTATTTAGGAATCCTGATTAGTTCCATAAAGTTCTTATAGACTGACCTTAGCTTGGACGGGACGATTTATCCACTTATTATTCATTCCTCAACAAGCTTGCAAGCCAAGTCCGGTTGCACTAAATTAAAGTAGCACAATAGATGTGTAGTCATAGTTAGAGCACTGGATATAATCAATTAATTTATTAATGATGCATACAATATCGTCACCAGGACAAAGTAAGGCTTCTTGACTTGAGCTTAAATGTGAACTACAACAAACGTCCCAAATGCCAGCCCTTTGTCGGTCTACATGCCCGCAAGGTCTTTGTAAAAAAACTCACCATCAATCATGTACGATTTTCTTTACACTCTAGCAATTAAGCACTGTTTGGTTACACGGATAGAGTGACTGCTCCTTGGTCATTTGATTAAGTGGCACTCATAACCCACTTTTCACTGAAATTTTTCAAGAAAAAAATGCAAAATATCTTTAGCTGTGAACCACTCAACTGCGCCACTTTTTCTTGTTGTTCTACACTATTGCACCACCCGTTCCGTCTTCGCTGATGTTGGATACTAATGGCCATGTGTGAGATGATGGGAGGTGAACCTATTGCCTCCTCAAATTAAGTGCTACTGCAAATTCATAAATATTTGTTCTATCAAAGCGTTCTGAGTTCTCAGCTCTCAGTTTCACCCCTGTGCTGCTAATTATACAATATTAATGGGAACAATCGCATATGGTGTGAAATATTGTTTTTTTTTTATATTTATTTATTTATCGATTTCTTTTTTAAGAAAAAGCTCCTCAATGGGATATTTGAACTTTGGTTCGACGACAGTGGAATCTTTGCACCCGCATTCTTAATACAGAAAAAGTAGAACCTCTTATTAATTGAATTTGGCCGTGGCGCTTCTGGATTTTTTTTTTATTTTTTTAAGGTAATGTTTAAACAATTCTAGAGAATAACGAGAATGAAAATTCGCCATTTTACAAGAACAGGAAGAATGATAAGTTTCTCAGTCTGGTCCCGACTCAAACAAAGTGACGCAAGGCAAGGACTTGGTATCAGATTTTTTGTTGATACTTCTCTAAGACTTTATAGATGATTGAGTGATCTGCCATCAAGCGTCCCAAGATCCGACCTTCTTGTTTTTCGGACTTCTTACATTGACATCATACATTTCTTTTGGATCTTGATCTGGATCTTGATCTAGCAGTATTAAAGTTTTCCGATTGATATTTTCTTCTGACGCATTCATCGTCGTACTTAGTTTTCTTAACAGAATCAGGTGAGCTTTTGAAGGTATTATAGCAAAAGCTTTGATCTCATTCTCACACTTTGACACAATGTTGTAATCTACCACATAGTCGTAACCCTTCAACTATAACACAAGAAATCTAACTATCCTTTGGATAAGCAATGACAGAATTCAATATCTTTCATCCGACTCATCTGCATGCGGAAATATCAGTCATATTGGTGATTGATTTATCGCCGTATCCGGTAATACTTTGAACACAATCAGTTCATTATCTTCTTCTTCCTTAGTACTATAACCGACAGTCAGTCCTGGCCGTGTCCAAAATGTTGCGCCATTCGTCTCTACTCGGCGTATGAAAATGCCAGTCAAAAACTTCAAGCCCGTTCAAATAATCGTCAACATGGTCCTCTCGACGGATATCAGAAACAACATTTTCTGCCGCGGAAGTAAAATCGTTTTTTTGTAGCGGTCCAATGTTCTTGAATAGTTTCAACTCCCTGTTGCTGATTATTTCTACTCCGTGCGGAAGATGTTCTCTTAGTTGTTGGTGCATGAGACGATTAAGAGGACGATGGCTTATCACCAGCTGATCAATTTGATCCTCCCTTAAGTGGCACCTAAAGACCCCGGCCCATAATCCGTTAATTCGTTGCTGACGTAGAAGACAAACGATAACGTTTTGTTATGTTGAGAGTGTTGAGAATGACAGCTTCTCTACATTCTCTCAATGCTTCCACCAATTAATGTGCTTACTGTCAATTTGCGAATGCGTAAACTTCAATATGTGAATGTGTGAACTGTCAGCGGAATGAAAAAGTGGAAAGTAAATTTACTTTATCCACCTAAATTCATACACGCATTGGTTATGGGCCGTCTTCCATAAGAAAGCCTGTATTCTATCTAGCGGTCTGTTAAAAACGATGGCTTGTACACGTCGGGGCCTTAACTAACCTTATGGCAAGTCTTATGTGTATCCCTAGCATTGGAGAAATTAAATAGCCGTACACCATAACATGTCTAAGTCTTTGGTTATTGGTACCTACCTAGGGGCTTGGATCTCATCACAATGATGATGCCTTTATTAATGTTAACGGCACTCAGCTGCTTGTAAACGTTATCCTTATCATCTCTAGTTGCCAAGTTTGTTGCACTACATAATGATGATGCTGCTTACTCTGCCCGTTAACTCTTTGTTTAGATTCTTCCACCGTGTTGCTGCTAAGACAGTAAACTACTCTAGACCTTTCTTGACAGCACTAAGTCTACTCTATGCTGGTAGATACCACCGTGGGACATGAGTAGGACAGTGTAGCCTTTTGGTGGAAATTCGTTAGCGTCCGACCACCTCGTCTCGCTCATTCACAATATGATTGATTTATTGTATATCCTTTAAACTTACTTTGGTTTAGAAAATTGTTAATATTCTAGAAACCTATCTTTGTCCGTGTACCACAGCCAAAAGTCGTATTCGTTGGACCAAACTTTACCAAGGCAGAGGTGTTTTTCAGTAAAAATAGAGGTTCAGTAACGAAGTTTCTTAGCCAGTATTACCTACACTAAAGAATGTTTGCCCGTAAGTATTTTCCATTTTGCTCTACGAGCAGAAAGTTTTGTGCAGATAATTTCCAGAGAGCTCCATGGACAGGTAAGGTGAATGCACCATCACAAACAAGATTGTTTTACTACTGCATTCATCCTAGTTTTGAAAAGCCAGTAGCTACCCGATCGCATTCGATGCGGGTCCGCAAATGCCATGCAACGTAGAAGAACACTCGGTGTGCTGCTCATCGCCTGTGCTAGGCATGATTAGGATGTTCTCGATATCTTCAGTTGCACCCAAGATACTCCTATATTTGTAGAATATTCGCCCAGCCGCACAAATAGGGGAATAGGCGGCAATTCTCAGGCTACCTGTTAAGTAAATAAGCCCTTACAGGTGGCCGTTGTCCTGACCGTAGACAGCGCCATTAATTTGTTCGGAAGCAAATTAAATTCAGAATAAGCTAAGTTAACTTTTAAACTTTTTAATGGCAACGATTCGGTGTTTAAAAAGAACCAGTCATTTAATTGTAAATTGGCTTGTCTGTGATTTTATTGTAATATCAAAAGTAGAATTAGTTACGAGCTTTCGTTTTATAAATATTTGTACATCGAATCACTTCTTTTCTTTCAATTCATCGCCAAAACATTTCGCTTCTATTCACGCCTTGTTAAAAATAGTCAATACTTTACTAAAAAGTCACGTTCTGTGAAACCCATGGCACATACCGTGCGTTTGGAATCATTCTCTTGTACTGGTACGTATATGTATATTAAAATTAAAATTCTACTTTTGGAAACACTTTTTTATTTCGTGCTTTAGATAAACGTTATCTATTCTCATCTTACGCAGATGGAAAACAAAGTGAGCTAATTGAAATAACTACGTAGTACGTACTAGTAGTTTCCTGTTAATTATCTCTTCTAACTCATTCCGAAAAGCAACAATAACCCAATTAATGTATTTTCATTACAACTCCCATTAAACATTTCGTTGCATGTCTATTGAAAGCTTTAAAGAAGTGATTATTATTCATTTAGATAAAATGATAATTTATCCCTGTGTTGCCTTTGATTAGTCAGAAATCTGACATTGCGTTTAAAAATGTTTTCTTTGAAACCATTCATGAGTCACGTATAATACCTAACTCAAAATACAAATATACGTATGAATGCAAACGAGTTCATAGAATAGTCAATCGAAAAAATCTACTACAACTCAATTCCAAAGGGCTGGCACCACTGATTTCTTTCTCTTATGTCATCCAACTGACATTCGATTGCTGTCAGTGTCGGTGGTTGTAAATAAGAAATTTCAGTAGAACTGCATTCATTAAAAGTTTTAAGTTTTGTTTTTGGGTTTAATTTTGTTGAAAATGAGCACAAAACACTTGTGCTTTCGATGGGCGGTCGATATAACAAACTTCACACCATCGCTGCGACAACTTTTGACGGCATGCTCATTCATTCAACCAGAGGAAACAGCACGGCTGATAAAATTCCATTTCATTGATGACTTCCTTTCGTCGCTTGTGGGACGGTTGCTGATGAGGAAATTCGTCAACGAAACCACTGCCATTCCATATGGAGAAATAATATTCGACCGCGATGTTCGAGGGAAGCCTTATCTCAAAAATTCTACCACAGACTCACCTCGAATCAGTTTCAATGTTTCCCATCACGGTGGTATGGTGGTTCTAGCCGGTGTGGTTGCTTCCACCTCTGCCGTCTGTTCGTCAGACTTTGGCGTCGGAATTGATGTCATGAAAGTGGAATACACTGGTGGAAAATCATTGTCGGAATTCTTTCGTTTAATGAACAAAACATTCTCCAGCACTGAATGGCGCTACATAAACCGCGATCAGCACACAGTAACCGACAAACTGAAGGCGTTCATACGACACTGGTGTCTGAAGGAGAGTTATGTGAAGAATATAGGCGTTGGCATTACGGTGGACTTGCAGAAAATAAGTTTTACCATACATTCCGATGAATTGACTAAAGAAAAAGCTGTGACAAGCACTACTCTCTGTGTGAATGATGTCCCTGCTGAAGGTTGGCACTTTGAGGAGCATATGTTGGACGATGATCATTGTGCTGCGATTGCCTTTAAAAATTGCCCTTCCCTAGAGTTTGGGGAGTTTACAGTTTTCCAGTTTAACGACTTGTTGTTGGAGGATTCCAAATCAGGTGCGTCTCGGGAAATGAAGGATTACTGCCAAAGTGTTCTGCTGAAGGAGCGGAAGCAGTTAAGGCCGAAACAATCAATAGAATCTTAGATCTTAGATTAAGGTGGAACATTTTCTTATTTTTGGTTTTTCAAATAAAGGTTAAGTACTGGTCATTTTGGGAAAAGTGAGTGTGTTTAAAAGGCTTTATGACATGCTATGTGGCACCCTAGCCAATGGCATATGTTGATGGGATTTTTCCTCTTATCTACCCTCGTGGCTGAATTGCTTTGTCCCAATTCCAAAGCGGATAACACAGACTTGATGGGAATTTTATCGCTTTGCCTGAGTGTGGGTGTGTGAAGGTTTCAGTCCCTGCGTTTGAAAGTTAATCTTTTTCTTGTAAATTATCCTTCGCCTGTCTGCCAGTTAGAGTGAGTTTCGAACGACTGTTTGTTGGGATAATGCCTATAAATATATGAGTAAATCAATTTGGGTTAACTTTTCCGTTTTTATTGCCTGCCCTGTCTAGGCGGGCGCATCGTCGTGTCGTACCAGGATGGTACGAAAGGATGATGTGCATGTCTGAAGTGAATATGTACGAGTATACTTTTATGATGTACATTCGACATTTCTGCTGACATGAAGACTACAGAGTAAAGGGTGCAGTTGAAAGGATATTATTGGCTACAAATAAAAATGTGAAAACTTCGAGGAATGTTTGTAGTAGGAATTATGGTTCATTGGACTTTGGGATGGAATTTAAAAGGAATTTAGGTTCATGACGAGGAAATAGAAATGGTTACGAAGGTTCTTCTCGAGAATCTGGTAATTTAAAATCTTTGTAATAAAGTAGACACGAGTTTGATATCCTGTTTGTCAAAGACATTGACTGCTAGGGTAATGGGGTTCTGATTTCGTTATATGAACCATGTGTGTGGGTACATCTTAGTTACAGAAATCTTCCACGTGTTCAAATACTCTTGTTTGGTGCGTAAAGTTGGGTGGGTTTAAGAGCTTTTACACGTTGCTTTGCGGTAAGTGCTGCTGATGTTCTACAATTGATTCCTCGAAGCTCGGCTGGAATTTGAACCTCTAGAGCTTTTTGGACCGGATTTTCTGACAAAAACCCTTGGACAAAAAACCTGTGGTTTGTCCGCTATTGGTTTCTTAACCCGAATTTTCCCAGAACTTTTTTGGTTTTTTTTTTTTAATTTAAATCGTATAGACGATCCTAGTAAAACACAATGACAAAATATCTATTTCGAATATTAATATTTAGTTTATTTCAGTAGTTGGCAGCACGGGGACATACTTGGGTAAATTTTGAGAAATGATCATCTACATTTTTATTACAAAAAAAAAACGACTTATTTAAACAATTGCATTATTTTTGTTTCCTTTATTTATTAATTTCTTGTGTGGTATTGAATAAAACATTTTACACAAAGACCGACATTACATTTTACACAGCCTGTACGACCAATTGTTTTACATAAATCGCCAGCGCCAATCCTCTTTTTCTCAATAGGCATGACATAATGACCCATGCCGCCGTAACGTAAAATTGTTTGCAAGGAGCTTTCGTCTACTTTACGCCTAGGATTCACAGAAGGACTGGGTCGCTGTGGTTTTTGACCAAAGTGCCTGCAGTGATATACAGCTACTTGTCTTCTAAATTCCGGCTGTGAAATATTTGACTGTCCCAAGCGATGTAGTTGCCATGCATTCTGCATACATACATCCACCATCCACGTAAAAATGGAGCTCCACCACTTTTTTCCCATATATTTCATCCTGTAGAGGGACACATTTTGGTTCAACCGGTCAACTCCACACATATTTTTTTAGTGATTGGTGAGGGCACAAGAACGAGGAACAAATACTTTGACTTTTTTTCCCTACAGTACCGTCATGTATTTGTCATTGGATGTTGGCCAAAAACAGTTGATGCTACACTAACTATGTTATTATCAACCCATTTTGTAAGGTGAATATTAGTTGCTCTATTTTCAATGGAAGTGGATAGGTATTTGGAATGCGGTTCTGGCAAATGGTCCCGGTGCCATTGTAACCTCTTGACTTTATGTAATCAGCACTGGAAACCCAGTAAACAGGTTATCAAAATAAAACAAAACGGTAGGGACTGAATGTCTTCTGAAAAATTTACTAATTAGTGGAGCAGCACATTTTCCAAACTTAGATTGATATTTTGGTACCGATCGAGCGTTTTTACCTTGATATACTAGGTGGGGTGAAAAGTAACCTCCTTAGGAATGAGAAATTATTATTTTTTAAATGTTTTTATTTTATTTTATTCAATATAGTCCCCTTTTAGCTTGATGCACTTATTCCAGCGATTTTCCAAATTCTTGATCCCGTCTGAAAAGTAATTTTCCGGAAGGTCTGCAAAATACTCCTCCGTGGCGTCGATGATTTCCTCGCGTGAGTTGAATTTTTTATTGATGAGCCATCTTTTGAGGTTTGGGAAGAGATAATAGTCCGAGGGAGCCAAATCGGGTGAATACGGTGGATGCGACAGCAATTGGAGCCGTAAATCATTGATTATAGCCGTGGTTGCGATGCGATGCCAAAAACAAAATTTTTTTTCGCTTCATGTGAGGCCGTTTTGCACCGATTTCGGCCTTCAATCGCTCCAATAATGCACAGTAATACTCGCTGTTGATGGTTTTTCCTTTTTCGCGGTAGTCCACGAAGAGTATGCCATGACAATCCCAGAAAACCGACGCCATAACCTTTCCGACCCATCTAGGCTCCCTTTGCCGCTTCGGAGCACTCGTTTCGGCTTCAGTCCATTTCCGGTCACTCATTCTGTTCTCTGGTGTGTAATAGTGGATCCAAGTTTCATCAACAGTTATCAATCGACGCCAAAAGTCCGCCCGATTCCGCATCAGCAAGTCCAAACACTCTTTCGAAGTGCTCTCGCTTTCGTGTTTTTGGCCAGGAGTGAGCATGCCCGGCACCCAGCGGCAGGATAACTTTTTCATATGCAGAATATTGCCCAAAATATGGCCTGTGCGCTCAGTACTAATCTTTGTGGCATCTACTAGCTCGCGCACCTTCACTTTCCGGTCAGCCGACACCATTTCATGTATTTTTTTGACATTGTCCTCTGTAACCGCATCGGGGAGCCTGCCGCTGCGGACTTGATCGGTAGTGAAGTTGCGGCCACCATGAAACTCTCGAAAACAATATTTGACGGTGTAATCTGACGGAGCATTAGCCCCATAATATTTATCCAACTTTTCTTTTGTTTCCTTCGTCGTTTTGCCTTTCAAAAAATAATGTTTTATGAGAGAACGAAAATCGTTTTTGTCCATACTCAACATGATGCCAAACACGTCAACAACAATCAGCTGTCAAAACAAAACTAAAGACAGTATTGCACTGAAATTTGGCATGTCTGCCTAAATATGAACGGACTTCAAGGCACGATAACCTTTTTTGCAATAGCAGCGCATTCTGGCGGCCAAGGAGGTTACTTTTCACCCCACCTAGTATCTCAAAGTTGACCAAATACCCATATGGAGTGCACAGACACCATACTTTGTACCCACACCGCAATGGCTTACCTTTTATAAATTGCTGGCAGCGTGCCTTCCGAAGTAACTGATCATTGTACTTTCATCATAAGATAAATTCTGTTCTGGGTGAAAGTGCTTCAGCATTTTAGCCTTCAAGCGATCAGTTAGCGGCTTAAGTTTCCAAATTTTGTCTGGATTTGTAGTTCCCCTTGATCCTGTCTGCAAAGTGTACGAATTGAATCGATTCTTTCGCATGCTGTTGCACACTAGATTTGCAACACGTCGATCATTTCTTAGAACAATTTCACAACTCGCTCTTAGCTGACCGGGGCAAACATCATGCCAACTCATCACCTGCATCGTCTTCTCCGCTGATATGTCCATAATTTTCGGGAGGTTCAATGAAAATTGCGCGAACGTTGTCAGATTCTTCGTCGTTTAAATCGTCGGTTTCTTCGAGGTAATCTAGAACCTCTTTTAGCGTTAGTTTCCTTCATCGGAAAGAAACAAACAATAAAAAGAACAATGTAATACATATATGCATTTCATGTTGTAACTAAAATAAACATCACAAAACAACTTACACATAAGAGCATGCGTATTTTATATTATTATAACGAACAAATACATCACTAAACAATTTACACAATTTATCTTGAGGATGTCCCTGTGTGTCCACATGGCAACACCGACAAAAAACACAATAAAAAACCAATATACATATATTATTTTACTAAAACAAACAAACATGCTTCTTTATCATCACAAATACTAAACAATTTAGAAGAAATATTTAGTTAAAGATATACTTCAACAACGCATTCACTTTTTCATGTAAGCAATATCAAATTTTTTCATAATTAATTTTTTTTTGTCAAATTTTGAGTTCTTTCACTTTCTACACCGCATGCACAATTGAAACACTTTTCTTAAGCACATATTAACTGTTAAGCATTAAAAACACAAAGCTGGAAATTTACCGTTTACGAATGCGTTATAACTTTTTATGTCGATGTGAAAGTATACGCAAGCCGTCAGTTCAGTTTTCAGTTTAAATGCATTTTTATTTAACTAATTAATTTACTCTTACATGCTAGACAAAAAAATGCTTAAAAATTAGCTTAAATAACTTACAAATAATCTTATTCTAACTTACTGGCCTCATGCGGGAACTCTAAGTTAAACCTAACACTTAAACTATGTCTTCGGACGTTTCTACAGACTATTTTTAATTTTATTTTAACATTAATTAATACTAGAATACTAAGAAAATAAATTTTAATTAAAAAAACTTAGTAAATGGACTGTTTTTTTTTTTTTGTATTATAAAAACTTAAAACTAAAAACTTATACTCGTAGACTACCTAAAAATAAATCTTAACCTACTTACATCTATTACGTACACATACACAAATATATATATATATGTCGGTGCAGTGCGTTAATAGTTGCGTTGTGGAATAAGTCTTCTGGGTCAGTGTGTTGGTACCGAGGTATAGTTTTGTCCATTGTTCGTTTGATTGTCTCGTCCATTAGTCTTAGATACCTGTCAATCTGCTCGTTTGACAGATTTCTGTTGGACGGTGGGTAGAGCGAATTCGAGGAGAGTGCTCTAGTTAGTGTTCTGGTGAAGTGTGTCCAACGTACCCTACTATAATTGTAGGAATGCCTTTGAACAAACTCATCCAATTCCGCAATTTCGTTTGGAACAGTTATTTCGGAGCTGAGACCGCAATGGTCACTGTCATACATAAAAGTGCGTAGACAGTTTGTAGTTTGTTGGTTAGTGCATGTCAGTTGTATTCGTGAGTCGAAAAGCAGAAGATCCAAATAGCACCCGTGTCTGGGAAACGACAGACTATCCGTCGCCGTAAGCCCGAGTCGATACATCACACTGTGTTGACCCCACCAATTGAATAGTAGGTTCCCTTTAGTATTTGGTGTATTATTTCCCCAATCACAATGTTTTGCGGTGAAATCTCCGCCGATTATAAAATAATTCTCCCCAGATTCCAGCCTCAGAAGTCGAAAAATCGTGCCGAGCTCTGTAATGAATAAAGTGGATTATGAAGCCTCGGGAGAATTATTTTATAATCGGCGGGGATTTCAACGCTAGACACAGAGATTGGGGAAATAATTTGCCAAATACTAGAGGGAACCTACTACTCGATTGGTGGGGTCAGCACGATATCATGTACAGACTCGGTCTTAAAGCGACGGATAATCCGTCGTTTCCCAGAGGCGGGTCTTATTTGGATCTACTGCTGTACGACGAACGTATACGACTGACAGGTACGAATTTACAAACGCTAAACTGTCTGCGCACATTCGTGTATGACAGCGACCATTGCGGTTTTAGCACCGAAATTACAGTTCCCAACGAAATTGCGGAATTGGAGGAGTTTGTCCAAAGATATTCTTACAACTACAGTAAGACTCGATGGACGCGCTTCTCCGCAACCTTGAACAGAGCGCTCTCCTCGAACACGCGCCACCCACCGTCCAATAGGAATTTGTCAAACGAGGAGATCGACAATTACCTAAAACAGATGGACGAGACAATTAAACAAACTATGGACACTACAATACCGCGGTATCGACGTACAACTAACGAAGACCTGTTCCGCAATCCTACTATTGACGCACTGCACCGACAGAAAAGTAGACTTCTGTCAAGACTCAAAAACTTGTACAGACAGTTAACTGACAGACAAGATCCGGAGATTAGGACGCTGAAGTCGTCGATTAAAAATGTGCAAAAGTTAATAAAAGAAAATTACAGAATTGCTGTAAGCTCATATTGGAACAACAAGGTTCGGGCTGTAAACACCAGCAACCCGAACATGTTTCCGCAAATCAATAAACTATTTCGGAGAAAAAAACAAAACGACCTTCAGTGTCTTAAAATAGCCCGGACAACAGAAAACGAACGGTTACTGACAATAGCAGGTATTGATCCAAATGAGGCCGCTGATGATGACGACTTTTTTGTGATCGAGGATCCACAGGAGAAGGTTGAGGCCATAGGGGCGACTTTCCAGGAAGTATACAAGGCCATTGATACCATTGGCCCTAATGGCGACTTGGACAGTCGCGTCTTGGTACACGACTTCTGCATTCGAAATGAAATAGGGAACTGGCGATCCGAGGGCTCTGGTTTCACCCGGTTTAGCGACGAAAATATGGCAAATAACGTCATTGCCAGAGAAGGTGACCTACCCCCGTTCATTTCGAAGCAAAAACTCCGTGAGATCTTCGACACAATCAGGGCTAAGAAGTCAGTGGGGACCGATGGTATTCCAAACATCGTGCTTCGACATCTTCCTCTAGAAGCGGTGGACATTTACACCACCCTGTTTAATAATGCAATGAATAATGCACATTATCCAGCGCATTGGAAAACGGCGGTGGTTCAACCTATCCCCAAAAAGGGAAAGGATATATCCAATCCGGCGAATCTCCGGTCGATAAGTCTCCTTCCGAATATCAGTAAGGTTTTTGAAAAAGTAATCAATAGAGCTCTGTCTAGGTGGGTTGAGGACAAACATATAGTTCCGGATAATCAATTCGGTTTTAAGGCGGGACATGATATCTCACATGCCGCGTCTAAACTGGTTTCTGATATCCAATGGAACAAAGGCAAGAAACAGTGCACTGGTGCCTGCCTTGTTGACTTGGAGAAGGCCTTCGACACCGTATGGTTAGAGGGTCTTTTCTATAAGCTGACTAGGCTGGGGATCAGCAAACCTCTCTTGTACATTCTTTATAATATGCTAACCAACAGACAGTTCATCGTGAAAAATGGCGATGTGACTTCTGTTGGAATATTTCAAATTAAAAATGGTCTTCAGCAGGGCGCGGTCAATTCGCCGATCCTATTTAACATTTATACAAGCGACTTGATAGGTTCACTTCCCCATACTATTGCGTACGCAGACGATTTGGTAGCGTACAGAACAGGTCCAAAAATCGAGGTCATTAATACTCTCTTGCAGCGTGACTTCGATAAGATAAGACGATTTTGCGATGACTGGAAGTTGAAAATCAACTTTCAGAAGTCGGAAACCATTCTCTTTAGGACGCCGTTGTCTGGAGCCTCTAGGGATACCAGAAAAAATTGGCGAAAGTTCTCAATCATTGGACAGCACGGACAGCCTCTTGCCTGTCGAAATGTAGTCAGATACCTTGGGATCTGGCTAGATCAGTTTCTGTATTTTGGCAAAAATGTAGATGCTGCTCTGTCCAGAGCTAAAGGTGCTTTTGCCCTTACAAAGAGACTGTTTTATAGCAGCCAACTCGATGTGAGGGTAAAGGTAATCTGCTACATGGCCCTTATTAGGCCCATGCTGGTATTTGGTTGTCCCGTGTGGTTCAATGTACGAGCAAGCTTAATGGAAAAGATTCGGGTGTTTGAGAGGGCCTGCCTTAGGGCTTGTCTTCGCTTGTACAGAACACCAGAGTCGGAGTACAAGAAATTTTATCCTAATGAGGTCCTTTACAATAGGGCGAACATAATACGAGTGGACAACTTCGTAATTAAGCTGACTCGAAGGCACATTGCAAGAGCAATGACCTCGATGAATAACCTGATATCTGGGGCTTACTACCCCAATTACCTTTACCACGAGAGTGTGCGATCTGACGGCTTCGTTCCACCGGAAGCATTCCTCTACCTAGATCAGATAGGGTTGATCCAGGATAGATCAGCGGTGCCGTTAATCTTCCATGTCACTCGGACAGCTGGGGACAGGCGACTCAACTACAACAGAGACGTCGCACACGGCAGTGTGGATCGCCTCAGGTTCAGTAGGGCGGTGGGGAATCGCGATAAGAGGGATGTCGTTCGGCAGCACCAGCATTTCTGGTGGTTGAATGATGGGGAAGATGTTTCGTCGTCGTTTCCGTCAATTACGGACCAGCCTCACTAATGAGGCAGAGCTGACCAATCCGTTTTCTCTATGAATAGCGATGGCCAGCTTGCATAGGTTTAGGTTAGCATTTAAGAAACATATACATATATCAGTGTATACAAAGGTGTATACTGATATATGTATATGATTGTGTATAACGTCTATGTGTTTATGTGTGTATTGTACATTTAGTTTAGGTAGGCTAAGATTTATTTTAAGTTAGATACTAAGTTTTTATTAAAAAAAAAAAAAAGTCCATATGCTAAGTTTTGTTAACAATTTTTTTTCTTAGCTTTAAGTATAGAAAATAAATATCCATAAAAAAATGTAAATGAGGTCGAAAGACATAGATATAAGAATTTAGATTAGCTTAGAGTGCCTGTGTGGGGCCAGTAAGTTAGTATAAGATTGTTAAGTAATTGTAGGCTAGCATTTAAGCATTTTTTGTTAGTATGTAAGAGTTATTGATTAGAAAATAAAATGCGTTTAAAACTAAAACTCATGTATTTTTGCCATGGCAACTGCACATGTGAGCACCCTTGCATTGTCTTGGTGGAAAAGAACTTTTTTCTTGGCCAAATGAGGTCGGTTTTTTTTCAAATCGTCATTGAATCGGTCCAATAAGTTGGCATAATATTCCCCATTGATTGTTCTTCCCTTTTGAAGGTAGTCAATGTGGATTATCCCGCGTGCATCCCAAAAAACAGTCGCCATAACTTTATTGGGTGACAAACCCACCTTGGTCTTCTTTGGCGCCGATTCACCCTTAGAAACCCACTGTTTTGACTGTTGTTTGTTCTCTGGTGTGTTGTGATGGATCCATGTTTCGTCCACGGTTACAAAACGGCGCAAAAACTCCTCCATATTGCGATTAAACAACGCCAAACCTTCCTGTGAAGTTGTTACACGATTGCGTTTGTGGTCGACTGTGAGCAAACGCGGCACCCATCTTGCGGAAAGCTTTCTCATGCCCAAGTGATCATTCAAAATTGAAACCACTGAGCCATGCGAGATCCCTACGGCTTCCACAATCTCTCGCACTTTCAATCTTCGGTCGGCCAACACCATATCGTGAATTTTTTCGATTGTTTCGGGTGTAGAGACCTCAACTGGGCGTCCAGGACGTTCGGCATCTTCAGCGCTTGTACGGCCACAACGAAATTCAGTAAACCACTTTTTTACCATTGAAATCGATGGTGCAGAGTCCCCATAGTATTTATCAAGCTTAGCCTTGGTCTCGGTAATGGTTTTTTTTCGCAAGAAATAATGCTTAATAAGCACACGAAATTCACTTTTTTCCATTTTCTCCTCAAATTAGTGAGTAGTCTGATAAAAATAGCTGTCAAACACAAACTAACTGACGCAGCAAGTTTAAATTTTGACAGGAGTCAACTGACAGATGCCTGTTGACAGGAGCAGTGTTGCTGTTTCAGTAAAGAGGTCAGAAATTCAAAAAGTCACGGACCTATTGACCCGCCCTCGTAAATAAGGTGGATTGAGTAGCCTTAGGTGCATAGACAGACACCATGTACAACCGCTTTCCACTACGGAGAGGGATATACACGATGCATGCTTCTAGCACCTGGAACTTACGTACTACACGACTTTATACTCTTTTAAAACGTATACCTTTTCGTACGAAAATCGCACCGCTTCTTCCCTGAATGGAGTTGGGTCGGTTTCTCCGTACTATTTTGTATCTTCTGTGCCTCATTTTGTGTATACGCAAGCCGTGTTACCATATGGCAACACGGGGACAATTCGGGTTAATGTGGAGAGTTCCACGAATGTTGTTACACCCGCTTACATACGTAATATTTTCACCTCCGTCGATAGAATTTTTTCTTTATACTTCTCACTGATCGTCCAAGACTATGATGCATATTATGTTAAATGACTGTTGTGTAAAACGGACCTTTAAATTTGAGCGGTATGTTATTTGCAGTTTAAGCCATCCCGCGTTATCTCTATGTTATTATATATCGGCATAGTTATCGCAATTTCGGACTCGTTAATGTGCTTCTTAAAAAATCTAGCACGACGTTGGAAAGTAACGAACTTTGTACACTGCTTTGCTATACACTAACTTTAACTTAAAATTCTCCGGTTATTCCTGCTGTGTATTTAACTTTCGTTTTAGCGTCATCGTATCATTCTTATATACGTTTCGCGTTCATTTTGATACCCTAGCGCTGTCCATATATGATCTCTGGGAAATTTAACGAACGTTTTTTCCAAATCGATGAAGACGACAGGTAGATCTCACGATGGAACTCGTTCGAATATTTTCATAGTATATGACATTAGTTTCACCGATCGGCAGTTGTTCATTACACTTCTTCTACCGCTGGTCGCTTGTTGTTATAGGTTGTAACAGTACCTATTTTAACTCCTGATGCAATGCCTTGCTGCACGTTCTTTGGGTACCACGGTTGTAGCCTCTTTATCGGCTCTGCTATTTTTTCAGTATTTATTCCATGGCTTGGGTTTTCTTCCTTACCCCATATTCTTTATTTATGTCGAGCAAGCCGTTTGAAATACCGAACAAATGGTTTCAAATACACATAATGCATTCGTATGTGATGTTACTTACAACCGATAGAAACATGTACCGAAGCATGCAGGAGCTCAAGATTAGCAGAATTGTGAAATTAAGAATCAGGGACTGCTCCAAGATTGTCTACTTAGTAAGATTACTTTACAATCCGGAGTAGGTCTGTGTTAAGATGGTTGAGGTCTCCTTCCATTTGTGGGCGCCATCTACTACGTTGTCTTTCCGGATAGGAATCGAACATTCTCTGAGCAGCTCGATGTCAATCTACATCTCGTTGAGTTCGATGTTATACCTCTGCTTCCATAGCAAAGAAGAAACTTGTGCTAAAAAATGTCAAGGATATCTTCATCTGCCTTCGCCAATGTCCATGCTTTTATGCAATGGACTGGAACTGTTTTGAGGAGGGAATTATACAGAGTCTCTTTAGTGTGCCTTGACTCGATTGCCTTATAAAGCCAAGAAAACAGCGATTGGTAAACGTAACTCCTCGATTAATTTATGATGAAGAGACGAAATTCCGAACTGCCGTTTCTTCTGTAATACTTACAAACGCACTAGTGACAGCTCGCAGAGTAGAGAAGTACTATAGTTGCACAGACTTTTATAAGTTTGTTGCCAACACCTTGTGAGTCAATCTTCTTAAGCATGATGTTAAAGGGGTCACACAACAACTCATGGCCTTGTGAGATCAACGGTTTCGGAGATAATTGCTCCGTAATGCTCATTTCCATAGATGCTCAGATGTGTGGTCTTGAAATAGATAAAGACGTGTTGAGTATCAATCTTAATTTCTGGTGTTTTCTCTAGGACCTGCCATACATAGTGTGAATATTTGGTCAACAGTGGACCTACTGACAGGGGCCAGACTGATTGCTGACAAATGGTTTCACGCGTTCTAATAATACGGCAAATGAGGAGACTGATGACTATAAAGTTGGCGCAATTTAGTTTCTCATTTCATCTGGGTCGGGCAAATGATGCTGAGGTTCTGTTTATCAGGTATGCTTTGCTCAGATCAAATCCTGGAAATGTTCTATACCAAGTCATCTCTTACTGCCTTACATATGTATATAATTCAGCAGGTTGTATTGGGGTGAACTGACTTTGTATAGGGAAGCCTATTACTAGTCCTTGCCAAGACGTTTTCGCCTTTATAGCTCCATGAAGGCCAGTACATCACTAATTTGACTTTCATAAAACAATTTCTACAAATCGAAGCTCTTATAATATAATGTATGTTCGTATATCCCCACTGATGCTGTGCAAAGCGCAACACGCTAAAAAAGTGTGTCAAGGTTGCCGCAATTAGTTGAATCAAAGACCAGATTTATCTAATATTAAATTTTATTCTTAACAACCGGAGTATTTATACTTCAATCGTCAACCAAATGTCCACAAATAATTACACATTTACATGTAACGTAAATCACTCCCGGCGCTGAGTGCATGTTATATGACACTTGCAAAGAGTAACTGCGGTAATTCATTTTTAGCATAACTGTCTCGTGCTTGCGTTGTTACACTACACTCTGCAATCCGATTTCTTCAGTTGTCAGTTGGCCTTCCGAAGCTTTCCAAATTTCTTTAAGAAAAGACCCTAGAGTTCGGTTAAACGCAGCCAGACCCCGAATCTTTTTAATCTTCAATCTTTTTAATTTACAATCACAACAAATGGCAAATTAAAATCAAAATTAAAGAAAAAGTGCGAATAAATCTTCCAAACCAAATAGACCCGCAGAATGGATAATAAATACAAACCAGAGCGAATCTGCTGCAGTATGAAGCGTGCCAAATTTGTTCCATGGGACATGAAGTGGAACAAATGCAACCACTCGTCTCGCCACGCTCTCTTCCTCTAATGGACAATAAGTGTGCAAACAACATAACAAATTTTCTTTACTTTCACGTATCCGCCTCCGCTCGGGAAAATTACCTATGCCGTCCTTCAGCAATTGAGAAAAGTCCATTAAAATCCATCCCATCCCACTATGTCGGCCTGAATATCCTGCTGACTTTTACAATTGCAACAATTTCCATTTATTGGCACTTTCATCTATCGAATAGGCTACCCAAAACAATTACATGTGCCCGCCGACCTTTCTGGTTTCAAATTGTTTTCGAACTGATTGATGAGCGTTGCTAACCTTCTTCCCCTTGGAGCACTATACTCTTGAACACTACATCGAAAACAAAGATGTTATCGCAACCGGGGTGTCAGAATTAAATGGCCGTTTCAGTGCACGTAAATGGAAGGGAACCCTAAATCAACAATAATGCAGGAACAGAATCATAACCCTAACCAGATCCGGAGATCTAGAATCGAATCGATCTGTTAAGTGTTTAGGGGTTCCTTAGTCAACTGAAAAACAAAAAATGACGGACTACGATTCCATATATGAATACGAGTGAGAGTCCTTCACCAACGAGGGTGAGAAATCCCATTCCCATTCATCCGTGCAACAAAGCGCGATCTTGTTCGACTTACAAAAATAGTGGGCATCCGAGGATTGTTCAAGCGTAAATGCGGTTTTAATGGTGAAACATGGTCTCATTTTTTTTTTATTAATATTTATTTATTCCTTTGGTTTAGAATTTCAATGAAATGAACCCTTAAACAATATTTGGAAATGCTTTAACGATTATACGCGCCATGGGATACAATTGCGAGATCCTTGAGTGTAGTGTGCGCTATGAATGGCATGGTTCCCGGCAGGTGTGACATTGAAAAGGAATAATTTACCTTTCAGCAAACTCGAGGTTTGGTCTCCTGAAACAATTCCAATTAAAAAAATATTCCAAAGATTCGGAAGGGATCCAAGGGAGAATTGCTCGAATGTTTTTCTGCTTCATTTGGTCTTCGAAGAAAGTGGTGTTCTCCGTGCATGTTTTCGAGCCAGCACAAGCTGCAACTCTTCACTTAATGGTTGCAGTTTCATGGTCGACCAAACAGCAATAACTTTCATTTTCAATTCAATTTTTATCGTGGATAAATAATTAGATAGAACGATTAAAAATAAACTTGGGCTACTTTCCATCGTACATAGTCGTTAACGTTGCGGCTGGAGAAGATACGGATATACAATATTTCTCACGGAGTCTTTCGATTTAAGGTAAACAAATGCGTGTGAAACTTGGAACGTTTTCAACAAAATATTGCCGGAGCGAAGGCCACAGTGTATTTAAAAATACGTACTTAATGTGTTGATGCCTTAATCAGTGTGCTGGTGATGTGTTGATCTGCGTCTGACATGGCATTTAACGGATTAGCTTCTCTTGTCAGAATGAAATGTTTTCGTTTACACCAATGACTTTGCCCGGTCTTGAAAGATGATGCTAAGCTTCCATCATTAGGTCTCATTATCTATAGAGGCATAAAGAGGTATTTTTTTTGTTAAACCGTAGCGACAGGAGTTGGGATTAAATCAAAAATCTTTATTCATTGTAAACAAAACAATAGCATGAACCACTATTGTGTTTTGAACACGGCTTCAATTATATGGCGTCCGCGGTTGTTTTTGACGTAGAGTGCTGTCGGTCCAATTTTCGGGCTCTATATTTCTCATCAAGAAAGCGTTGAATAAGAGGCTTCCAAGTCCTGAGTAATTTGCGATTTCTCAGCATATAGGAACTTAGTGGCGTGACATTGCACGAACTAACAGTAAGCCAATGGTTTCCTGAGTGGTATGGCACACAGAGCCACGTCCTTAGTTTTTTAATAAATAATCTCTAATCTTTGTCCGGTAACGTTGACCACTGACTGAAGCACGAGCTCCGGAAGACGAACACATTTGTGGGTGTTCGTATTTGGCTAACTGCAGAAAATTTAATTTTGCTTGTTCATACGCCCATTGCATCGAAAGTGAATCTCGATTTTGAACACGATTTTTCATTAAAAGTGAGGGCTCCTTTCAAGCTGTTCAAGAGTTCAATCCGCAAACTCCCGCCATAAGATATGTCTTCGTGACTTTTGTTCCTGGATCAGCTGGACCTTATCCGATGTATGTTAAAACTTTTTTGCAAAATGTTCTACATAGTGGACGGACAAAGTCCAAATTGTTGCAATCGACGCGGAATTTTTAATTCTGGATTTTCCACCACACTTTCACTCCCAAGGGCTACAGTTTCTTCTATTCTCATATACATAACATTGACGCGTTGTTGGCTTTGCGTTATGTAGACTGTTAGTTTTAGTTTTAGTTTTAGATGCATTTTATTTTCTTAACACCTACTCTTATATACTAACAAAAAATGCTTAAATGCTAGCTTAAAATTACATAATAATCTTATACTAACTTACTGGCACCACACAGGCACTCTAAGCTAGTCTCAATTCTTATACTATGTATGTAGACTGTATGTGTTATGAAATTCATTCACAACAGCTTATTTGTAACATAGCTTTTTTCTTTTGTAAGTGGACAGTATTGTCTCATTAAGTGTGAACGAAAACTCCACACCTGCGATGATTGATGTTTTGTGCAGTCATCGGGAGGGATTTAAGGTTTGTTACCTTAACGCAGGAAGCCTTAGTATGTATTGTATAAATTAGACTATTTTTACCATCTGTTCTTGAACTCTAATGTTGATGTAATCTGTGATTTTGCGACCTGGTACCGATCTAATTCCGGCCTGGCATTTCCGATTTATTTTACTCTCTACCTAATAATAACTTATACTTACATAACTTAGAAATAGGAGGAGGACTAGCAATGTATGTTAATTCTGCACTAAAGTGCGAGATTCTAAATGCGTCAGAAGCATCAGGCATTGAGTACCTAATAGTAAATGTTCCGACGGCCCTGCTGCCTTCTCGATTTTCTGACAACGCTAACTGTAAGGGCTCACAATAAAAGCTGTCCATGGTTTACGTTTGAAGTTATTGCCCAAATTAAAACTCGAAACAAACTACAGAAACTGGACGCACAATTCCTCCCCCTTAATTTTGCTGCTTATAGCAAAGCGCGCAACAATGCAACCCATATACAGCTAAACGAAATTACTACGTAATTCAGTACTTCACTGAACACAAACAGCTGAGGGCTGAATCATGCCGGATTTGTGTTAACAATACTAACAGTTACAGTGTGACTTAGATCCTTATGCTCTAAATAACTTTTTTTCTGGGAAATTGCTCCGATATGACTGACTTTGATTTGAATAATATTTCTGAATCACCACAACTTACTGACAGGGTGATTTTATTGTTGTTACCGAAAGAGAAGTTATTGACCGCCTTCTAGCTATAAAATTAAATTGAACTTCTGTAGATGGTGTACCTATTCGCTTTATTAAACTTATATTGCCAAATACTATATAATTAGCCACATGACTCATATAAATATTTCCTCAATCTTGGAAAATCGCTAAAGTCAAAAAATCAAATGAAACCTCCCCTAGTGACTGTAGGCCTATCAGCATATTACCGTGCCTATCTAAGGTATTTGAAAAACTTATTTCAAAACAAATAATAGCCCACTTATTTTCGAATCGCCTCCTTAGCCCTTTTCAATCTGGTTTCTAAATCGACTATAGTTGTTCTTCGGCCATGGTTAACATCTTAGACGATATATGGCTTGACCTCGATACAGGATTCGTGACATTACTTTGCTTACTTGACTTTTCGAAGGCCTTCCATAAAGTAAACCATGATATTCTGTGCTGGAAGTTTCAAAACTTTTTTGGTTTCAACGATCGAGCTGCTAAACTTATTAAGAATTATCTCTCCAATAGGTGGCAAAGGGATTGCACTGAAAGCAAATCTCCAGAGTTTAAAATAATCAGGCAAGGTGTACCTCAGGGATCAATTCTCGGACCTATCCTATTCTGTGCTTTCATAAATAGCTTACCATCAGTTTACAACCATGCTGCAATCTGCCTTTACGCTGACGATGTTTGGATTTACCTGGCCCATCGCATGAGTAAGATTAAATGAAGATTCGACTCTGATCCATAACTGGTCTGTGGTAAACGGACTATCGCTTAACCCTGCTAAATCGAAAGTCCTCTCCTTCTCCCACCGCAAACTGGACATTAGCCTTGTACCTGACCCTTGACTTTCTAATTCAAGGCTAGAGCCTGTACCTAGTATTAGTATTATGTTTTGATACACGGTTTTTGGCTAATAAAATGAAAACGAATGAATATTTGTCAAAAAATTTCACGTTCGAACGTATAATGGCTGGTAAGCTTTCTGAAATACAGCACAGCAAACGCCGTTCAGCAGATCTCGATGTTGCAATATCATATATCTTAGCGACAGTGATCTTCGTGATGACTTAAGCCGTCGTCGGTTTATATGGCTTTTCATAACTGGGTCCTGCCTTGGGCGTAACAAGCGTTGTGGGAGACTTGATTTGTTCTTCCTTCCTTATTTATTCCGGCGTGACTTAGTGGCAGCGACCTTGTGGTTATTCTTAAAAACACTCTTTATAAACATAAGCCTAGTTAGTGGATCTTTGGCTATTACCTAGCAAGGAATTATTTTCTCTCTCGAAAATAAATTAGGAGTCTTTAGCGTCTAGGACGTTTTTGATATGCATTGCTTTGCACTAAAACCGCTGTCTGACTTGTCTTTGAGTTTCTTCTTCTTACTTTTATGTGGATTCTCAGGTCGTTCTAGAAGTATCTGCTTCTCCACCTCGTACGTGATGTTTTTTTTTAGAGGTATCACGGGTAGCATGACAGCTTGAGTTCTATGGAATTTTGTATTTTCATTTTTCATTTTTCTTCCAACTATTAAGGTTTGAAATGATAGTCTATTATAGACAGAGTTGCCATGTCGGACTAAGAAAATTGATACGACCGGTTATGAGATCGTTATTTGTTGCCCTACGTTTCAACTTTTATTATCCTTCGGCACGGCCAGCTCACACTGCCACATAGGTGACTACCTCTTAGTCCTGAACTTCAGAACAAAATCCATTCAACATGGGAGACTCTAAAGTGTAGTTTCGACGCCAACATCGTCCTGAGGTGTGTAGTCGTCCCTAGGAAGGCATACCAGTAAATGCAGAGCGGTTTCTACTGTTTAACCCTTGCAAAATGCATCTTGATATGTCGAGAACAAGGTCTTTTGCCATAGTTTTTTTGAAGGAATGACAACTGCTGAAAAACAAGTGTGCTATGAGGTGTCGGAACAACTATGATTTTAGAATTTAATTCGCCAAGTATGAGATTGATATCATAGTTGAAACATTCCTCGCTTGTCAATTTCAGGAGCTCGTAAAGCACTTTTCGGTGCTATGATGTTTCTAATCAAAAAATAAATCAAATTCAGAACCAGTATTTTGTGATGTTTTGCATTCCTTTCTGCACACACGTTTAGCTGTAGTAGAGAGTATATTCATTCTTGTGAAAGCAAAAGGCAATTGTGATGATTGTAGCCTCATAACGACAAATAGGACTGCGCCTTCTTTGGCAAACTTTCGACTCCTTGTACTCGTAACCTCTGTGCCAATTCCTCTTGTATAAAAGAAAATAAATTCGTTTTGTGATGAAACAATTTATTGTTAAACCTCGCTATGTACACAGTAAAAACAATTCAAGACCCTATCGAAAAGATTCGTTTTCAATCGCGGTGGCAGCAGTTCTAAATTTGGCGATATATCACTTTCATCGGAATTCTCCGACTCAATTGTCATCTCTTGGATGCTGAATGTATCCGAGAGTTCCTGTTGTCGTTTGGAGCCCTTTAGTTTTACAGGGAAGAATGATATTTCTTCTTGGTCGTCACTAAATTCAAGAAAATCCAAATCCACCAACATTACTCGTAAGTCGTCGCAAATTAAAATCAAATCAAATCAGACTTACCTCTCTGATTTATAATCCACGAGTGGTTGGTTTTCTAAAGATCCGGGTATCTGCAAACGATTTATCGGTATTAGGCTAGAGGATTGTGATTTTTTCGACTGCAAAATAAGTCGGAGAAAAGGAAAATTGTCAAAATCTACACTGAAAATTTGCCAAAGGGCACTACTATCTCACACAAATATCCTGATGTTGGTTGTAATGCCGTTTCGCCTTTTCGACTTTCAGTTCGAGTTTTCTCTGAAGAATTCGACACGTATTCGACTGTTGGTAGTATTCGTCATCGTCCATGTCATCGTTTTTGATTTGTGAATTTGCGTTGAGTCCTCCACGAAATTGCACTTCCAGATGTTGTGTGGCATTATCATCAGTCTAAATTGGGGGGTTGTACACAAAGTCTCAGTTCGGTGTGCTGTAACATATTGCTCCTTTGAGGGAGTTCTTACTTGTTCGCAGGGTTCGAAAATTCCAAATGAGTTTCCATTGTCCATAACTCGAATGTCCATTTTGGTTTTGTCTGTTTTTGAATTCGAAAAATCTCTCTTTGAAAATTATAAAAACTTTGTTGGAAAAATCATCGAAAACTACTCCTACGTCGAAAGTGATGAGATGTTTTCTTTTGAGTTGAGCAGAAGTGTCATACTGACAGTTAACTTTGATTGGGATGTTAATTGATTTTGTGGAGAGTTTTGTGGCATGCGCAAGACTTTCCACAGAAAATGTCAAAGGGAAATATCGATTTTTCAATATTGTTCCTAATGTTGCCACTGGGCATTCGTTTGGGGTAGTTGATGATGAAGTGGAAGTCGTACCATATTCTCCAGATTAATTTGTAGACATACCTTTAGAGAGGTATGTGTAGAGATATTTGTTTGAGTCGTCTCCTGAAATACGAGTACTTTGCATCTCAAGCGATGTGTTGATAATTGTTTCTGTTGAATGTATCCAAAAAAAAGCACGCATACGAATTCTTGAATACTCGTGCATACCTATTTGTGTGAGTATTTATAGGTACATCGTTAGTACGTGCCTTAAGGCACTTTCCCTTTAATGAGGTTAAGTTGAGTAATTTATGAGATATGCTTGCAGAATGTTCCGTCAACATCAAATCATAATTAATTGCGAAATGTTGGTTACAAATTTTACCCTGCCTTGTTTTTATTTTTATTTTTTTTTCTATAAGGCCGGCCTGTTGACTGTTTACAACTACATACTTCTCATAGTTGATTACTACTCGTGTTAGGCTTGAACTTTCTGCGATCCCGGATACGTTGTATCCAGTTGTCCAGACCAAGCGCTCTTAGCTTACCTAGGTTAGGTTGCAGTGCGGGGTGATCCTGGTCATCAATCAAAAGCACGATTTCCCGGCAGCTGCCTCCAGTGTCGTATTTTAACTTGGTTGAGGTCCCTTTCCACTTGCGTGTGCTACTTTGGATACCAATGTCCTCTGATCCACCGTCGCTCTTTGGGACGGAGCTGTGTATTCCATGCACTGAACATAGCCTAGCCATCGCAGACGTTGTATCCGTAGATGTTGACTAGACTGAATCTCTTCCTCCATTCCCCATTTAATACAAAGGGGACCGAAAATCACGAGCAATATCTTTCTTTCGAAACGTTTAAGTACTTCTTCCGCTTTCGACAAGGTCAAAGCTTCGGCGCCATAGAGCAGGACCGGATTGATAAGTGCTTTGTATAAAATTAGTTACTGCCTCCTGAGGCAAAAGAAACAGTGATATGCAAAGACAATTCTGCATCTGATTTCTGCGCTGATGTCGTAATTGCAGAGCTAAGGTAAACAGAGTCCTTTCCTGCCACGGAGTTATAAATGCCAATGATGACCGTTCTGGCCAAGCCTTTGTTTTTATGCATCCGTTTCTGATGACAGCATATATTTTGTTTTGCCCGCGTTTACCTTCACCCGCCTTAATACTCGCTGTGGTCGTACAATTACATCAATGTCATTTACGTATGCAAGTAATTGTGGGGACTTGCTTGTGCCTCAAAAGGGTTTCCTTTATTGTGCATCGGACAAACAATGCTGAGATTCAATGCACTGGGAATGCTTTCCTTTAACTATATCTTATTGATGGGCTGGTGCTTGTTCTCACTCAGCTCATCAGCAGTTGCGTCAAATTGCTCAGCAGGCTGTCAATATGCGCCAGCTTTATTACCTTAACTTGTGTATTATTATATATTTATGTACATTTTTGTATCGCCGTTATACATTCAGTAGAAGTAGTCTCCATATTTTCAGCACCGACCGCGACTTTACTACTATTTGTCTATCCGGGATAGCTTGATCCTGAAAACGGGGTTTCGGTCTTCCTTGTCGTCTCGAACTTGAGGGTTGAGGTTCGAACACTCTTCTTGTTGGAGCATTATTGTCTATTCGCCCGATGCGGCCAAAATAATGCAGTTGACGTGTTCCGGCTTTCTGTCACATCTTGATACAGATTATAGATTTCGCAGTTGTATCTTCTCACCTCGTATATGGTTTCCTAGGGTAATCCGATGAATCCTTTCTTATGCGGCTTTTAAGAGATGGTGAATCTCGACTGCAAATTCGTTGGTTTTTCCCAAGATTTGGTTTTGTTGGCGCTGCTTCGTGACGATTAGTGTAATGCAAAAAGGCTTAAGACATTAAGCAGTGATATGCCGCGATAGTTTTTACACGACATATGATTGCTTTTCTTAAAAATTGGGCGTATAGCCCTGATAGTCCAGTCATTAGGTATGCTTTCATCTACCCATACCTGGTTGATAATGCTCCAAGCATGCACTCTATTAGAATATAATCTCCATGTTTGAAAAGCTCCGCAGATAGACCATCTTAGCCGACGACCTTTTTATTCTTCAGCTTTTTAGGTCAACCTCTTCTATCTACTTGATGCCCATGAAGTAGTCACTTAAACACATCTACGATTTCCTGCGCTTCGGCGACAACATTTTTTTCCTTATTTCAAAGAGCCTGCGTCCTGGGATTGAAATCAGTTGTCAGTTGTTTAGCTTTTTGGAAAACCATGCTGATATAATTCCTATCGCGGGACTCTTCGATATACTTGAGCTGGGAGGCTACGTAGGCCGTTTTCGTTTTACGCTGGCAGTTGTGCATTTTCATTTTTTCCACATTTTTTCGTCGTACGAAAACAACGATGGTATGAAGAAAGTGTTGCATATGTGGATGCTCAATGCACAGCGGAGAGTCTCTCGCTGAGGAGTTCTCTGTAGGCTCTGGCTACTCCAATAGGTTTGCAGCTTTTTTCGTTGAATATTCGAGCTCTGAATTTGGCCACAAGAGGAAAGTGGTCAGTGTCACTGTTTTGGCCCACTGAATGTTTACACACCCACAATTGTGGATGTGATTCTCACAACTATTAGAACGTAGTCGATTTAGTTGGCGATTCGAATATCTAGTGAGCGTAGTCTTAATAATTTTGATAACCATAACATACAATGAACTGCAGGATCGTCTGTCTGATGGTAAGACATCTTATAATTCACCTATGAAGCGTATACAGGTAATTGTTAAGTCCTTGTGCATATGTACATATATGGTATGGAGATATTACGTCTTTTTATTAAGAGTTTTCAATAGATATCGGCCAGCAACACCATGAATTTCACAAATTGCTTTATGGTGCCGGTTTTACATATCAGGAATCTCGTAACGTGCAAACATCCAACAGTTTACTAGAAAGGATTGTGGTGTACCTTTTAGGAAACATACTGCTGAAAAAGCTAATAAGTATGCTTTTAAATGAAGATCTACGTAAACGGCTCTGGATTTTAGCATTTAGATCTGAGCAGGATCCTGATTGTGAAAGATCATATATGACCGTGGAACTCTTCTCGCCATGTTTCCAAGCTCTTTAACAGAAATGTTCCACATCATACTTTGAATTTGTCTGTGCGCGAGTTCCTATTTCAAAACGTTATCTTTACATCTGTTGTTGTTATATTCGTCCTTTCCAACCAATCCATGGTTACCAGTTAGCTATAAATACAGCTAATTGCATATTCGATGCTGCAATGCTGCAAATCCCAATGACATTGTTATTTTTTGTAGGAGACCTTAACTTGCCACTAAACCCCCAATGGGTTCAAACCGATCAATACTTCTTAACAACCACTAATGTCAACTCTGAAGAAGTAGCCCTTCTCACCTGTCTTACTGTATACTTTATATCAATTGAGTACAGTCAGGTGAGTAGGCAACTTTACCAATGATAAGACAACTGCATCGTTTCAAGAAAGAACCACCTTCTCTCTAAGCTCTCAGCAGATTATTTATCTCAATTTTCTCACTGCTCTCTTGCGGCTTTTGTTATCCCAGGGAAATTTTCCATAATTTGGAAGAATTCCTTTATACTTCCCTTTCATAAAAAAAATGCCGTAGGGCCGAAATTTCTAACTATCGATCCATTGCTAAATTCTCCTGCATTCCTAAGAGTGTATTATTTATGTCTCAGTGTCTTTTCATTGCATGCCTATCTCTACCCCAAACCAGCTCGGATCTTTGAGAGGTCGGTCTATAACCACAAACCGTACTGAAGTACGGTTTCAAGTACCTTGTGCGTTGGATTGAATTTGACGTGATCGCTACTGATGTCAGCAAAGCTTTTAACGAAATCTTGCTTAAAATTATTTTGCTCTCAGTTGAGCTATATTATCTGGATTAAATTCTATATAGAAGATCGACAATATAATGTTTTTCTTTCCGACCCTATTAGGTCTCATCCGGAGTACCTCAAGGTAGCCATCTTGGTCATTTGCTATTTATACTAACAATCATCATTGATTGTATCATTGCAAGCTAATATATATCATCTCATATTTCAATCTTCTCTAATTGTCTTTTGCTGCGGAATGATTTGGGTAAATTTTCTTGAGCTCAATGTTAGTAAGCGCCAAACAATAGCGGACACTCGTAAGCGCTTGCCAACTTCTCTTCATATGTACGTATTTAATTTTTAATCAATATGTTCAATTGCGGGACCAACCTAGGTGTTATTTGTGATAAATAATTCAATTTTCGTTACATAAATAAAGCCAACTCCGCTCTTAGTTTTATCAAGCGCTAAAGAATTCTCCAACCCCTATGTTACTAAGTCCCATTATATAAACTTTTTTCGCCCTCTTCCTGCATATGCTAGCCAAGTTTGGTCACCTTATTACACCACCCATATTCTCCGGGTTGAAGCCGTACAATGCAGATTCCTTCGATTTGCTTTACGGGGACATCCCTGGACTGATAACTTAAATTTACCACTGTACACTGTCGGCTGGAGCTTATTGACTCACAGCCCCTTTCTGTATGCCGGAAAGTTGTCGACGTTTTCTTTATCCATCAGTACTCACTAGCTGGTAACATTGACAGCCCCTCTTTATTTCGACTTATCTCTCTTAACACCAACCCATATAATCTAAGGTCTCTACCACTCTTTCGACTCAATCATCAACGAACAAATTATGTATACCTAGAACCAATATCTAGGATGCTATGGGAAATCAACGGCGTCCAAACACTTTTTGATTTCCACCTCAACAAAATTTACCTAAGGAACATTTCTCAACCCTTTAGTTTTGTAGGTTAGGCACATATAGCAAATATGTATATGTAGTTGATTTTGTTAATTTTAACTTTTAAGTCTAAAATTTTAGTGTGCTGTGTAATAAGCTACAATAAATCCGTCCGGCTTGAGCAGGGTGTCAAATCATCGATGTGATTAAGACGGTTGCTCATGAGTCTGCTATTTCGATAGTATGTTGGTGAGTGGGGAATAAAGAAAGGGCGACGGTCACGAAGAAAATATGAGAATCGAGGAAAATCACGTTCCACAGCCGAAATGTTACGTCCCTATTTCATTTTAGTGAAGGATTGAGCTCTACAGTGTGTAAACACGACATGACTGCCCGTAGTCGAGAGTCACCATCTAAACAGGGTCTATGATAATCACTGGTCTAATGTCCTTCGATAAGATCTCATGTTTGACAGGTATTGTGAATGTCAGTACCACAGACACCGCATCAGTCACAATTCTGCGGCCAATTGACATACACCTATATATGAATATATGAACACCATAGTTACGAATGCATGTTTATTGGATGTCTATGGCCGGAGTGGATATACCTATACATACTCGTATATCTTCTTAAAGGAAGTAATGAGCTTGGAGTAATGCTATAACAAACTATCGGTGAGCTGGTGGAAATATCTTCTACGTTAAAATGTTATTGCTTTCTTTACCTACGAATAGTTCTAAAGGACAGTAGTTTCGGAGATTGCATTTTCATTCCCTGTTTTCACCAGGGAGATTGCTTAGGTTTTTGCCATTTGAATACAAATTCAACTGGTGCCACATTGATTGCGATGGGCATGGTTTGGTGCCTGGTGTCTGTGTGACGGCATATCCATCATACCCCTGTTTAGACTAACCTAACCTATTCCTGGTGAACCTATTATTTGTCAGCTACATTGTTTCTATCGGAAATAGAGAATTCGCACATCTTATCATTACTTTAAAAATATTCTCGAAAATAGAAAACTGACTACATATGTTATTCACATCCGTGCATCTGACGTTGCCAATCACATTGTCTATCTATTTATCACAGTGTGATATTTAAAACACCCCGAGAAAAATCAAGCAATCAGTCGGTCAATCTTCTCAATCGAATATTGTCAGATGAATTAGTGCAAATTTTGTGGTAGTTTACTTTCTTCTCATCTTATTTTTGTATTTTTTTTTCTCGTATAATCCACTTAGTTTTCTGTTCACATCCTGGGTTATTAGAAAGATACATACATCTGTGATTGACTGAACTTATATTTGTTCAGCCTTCTTTTTTTTTCTCGAATCAGGCGGCTGTGAATCCAAAAGTCTCTTGGCTGAAGTGCTACCATTCATTCCTTTAATATGGCTAGCCAATCTAGTTGACCGATTTTTTCTTCGCTCACTACATCTACCTCTTTGCACAGTTGCGTCTTCTCATCCATACGTCTCCCTTGTATTGTAAATAGGAGTATTTTTTCTTTCGAATGCATATTAAGCAATCTGTCTTACTTATCCCCCAGCAACCGACCCCCCAAGACAAGGGGGCTATCTTTAGATACAACTCTGAGTTAGTCATTTATCTCGGATTTTATCTACCTATAGATAAATTTAACAGATGACACCTTGACGGAAATTTGACGGAGAATAACCTTAGGCAACCGTTGTTATGTACTTCAGAATGCAGCTGAATTCAAATCTCCTAACTCAAAGGACAGATGAGTCTCATCAGCCTTGCCTTATGGAGCCGAAAGCTGGACGATAAGTAAGATTGGTTCGTTTTCAGAATTTCGCGCAGTTTAAGATTTGGCCTAGTGTCGAAACCACGCTAATATTGGCCAATTGGTGTGGTATGTGGTGCTCAATAGTTGCCGACACAGGGTCGCTTTTTTTGGGGGAATGGCAAAGATACGACCGATATTCCAAGAAATAACACTTCGCTATAGAGTGTTACTCGTAAAAAATAATCACCTTATGTTGGGAAGAGGGGCAGTTATTTAAGTTGGTGAGAAATCAATTTGACTGTTAAATTAATTTTGGCTTTATTTAATTAAAGTGCTGGCTATTTATACAATTTCTTGACTATATCGATTTTAGACGATGCACAGTGTCGCGAGTCCATGTTTTCGAAATATTTTATTTATTGTTACAAAAGATTACAGAAATATGTATTATAACCGGATTTAATATTACAATGAACTAGATTCCACTTAAAAGTAAGTACTGTGTGATGTCAGAGTCTAATAACTTCTTATGTGCGGATCTCATTTGAGTTCTTAAGAGGAAATTGAGGGATTGGACGTTAACAGCGTCATAGTTATGAGGTCATGATTTGTGTTAGATGGAGAAGATTTCCTTGTGTGATGTTCTCTCAAATGCCTGGCATCTTTATGTCTATTATCTCCTCAGATAATAATTGTCCAATAGGTAAATCAAAAAAATCTATTACATCTGTTTCGGGAATAAGTATTTTGTGAATAGATATCGTCATGTAGTACCAAGAATATAAAGTCTTAGATCAATAACTTTTTTAATTTTTTTAAATTGATTTTCATTCCGCTTGATAATTCTCGATTAACAATAGAAATTTTATTATTAAGCGCTCATCTACATCTGTTATTTGTGCACATAATTTTTACAGTTTATAGAATATTCGAGAAGTATTTCCATCATTTGATGATCCGTATCCTGACTTGATATTGATAAACCAATATGGAGACCCAGTTTTTTCTTTAAACTCCCTCTGTATCCTCTTTTTATTCTCCTCAAATATTTCCTTGTTAGATAGTAACAAGTAACGTATTTGCCAATATTTTAGGGCTAATCTGTAGGCAATATGTGTAAAACACTCGAAACTTCGAATCCAATTATGTAGTGTAGATAATTCATACTTACTCGTATATACAGTGGTGGACACTTAAATAGCACACTTTTTTCTCAATTGAAATTTATTTAATTCGAGTAGAAAAACATTATAAGCTTAAATACAACAATTTTTAAGTAATTTATTTACGAAAATTCACTTCTTGTTTTATTTATTAGAATCCATATTAGTCGTTCTGTATCTGCCATTTCTGTAAGAAATTAATTTATAAAACAATTAGCGTAACCGATACAGTTATTGACACCCATAAGAATTTTTTTTCTTTAAATCACCGTAAAAAAATTATTGACTAGAGAATTTTGAAAACTCTTGGGATTTCGAAATATGTTATATTATTAGAATTCATTTAGTTTTTATATAAATTCAGAAAAATTCACAAAACAAAGTTTAATCACAATATTTCAAAGGGCTTATAAAATTGTATATTAATTGACACCCATGTACAATTGTTGACACCACGTAAAAGTACAATGGTTGACATTTATACACAGCTATTGACACAATGTAATGATATAGTTATTGACATATCTTTAAAAGTTTTACACGGCAGGAAAAAAGAAAAAAAAATTAGCTACCTTGATTCGTTTATCTTGTGCAAAAATGTATATTACAATGCAGTGATTTAAAATTAAAAAGCATAGCTATAAACATTTTTGTTATATTTCAATTTTATTAAAGTGATATTCATTTAGGTTACAAATTATGTTTAGTTTAACTTAACTTAAAATCACATTCGTTTGCATAGGTCTTAAGCATAAAAAAACATAAAACATTTTATTTGATAACTCAAGGAATCATATACCAGTTCATAAGTCGGTAGGTGTTTTAAATTAAGTAAATAAGTTATATGGATGGATATATAACCATAGGTGGAACCAAACTGTCCAGGGCTGAGAATGAGAACATACGAGGGGCGTTCAATATATTCTCGGAATCGATATGAACGAAAATGCGAATTCAATTTAAATTGTTTTTATTTTTCAATATAATCTCCCCTAACATCAATGCATTTGTTACATCTTGAGATAAGCTTTTTTAAACCCTCAAAAAAATAAATTTCCTCTTTCTCTGCAAAATACCCATTTATTGCCGACTTGAGTTCTTCATCATCCGAAAATCTTTTTCCACGAAGACATTTTTTCAAATACGGAAACAGGAAATAATCACTAGGGGCAAGGTCTGGACTATAGGGTGGGTGTTGGATTTCTTCGAAACCACAATCTCGCGCAGCAGCCTTGGAAACTCGCGCCGTGTGAACAGGAGCGTTGTCATGAAGAAGCAACACACCCGCTGCGAGTTTACCCCGTCTTTTCTTTTTAATTTCCTCCCGCAAATTATGCAAAGTGGAAGCATAGGATGTGGCGTTGATGGTTTCACCTTTTTTTTTGTACTCAATGAGCAAGATTCCCTTTGAGTCCCAAAAAACTGTAGCCATGAGCTTCCCGGCAGACGGAGTGACTTTGAACTTCTTCGAGGGGTCTGTTCCTTTTTTATGCCACTGCATGGACTCTTGTTTGCTTTCAGGGTCATAGTGGTGGACCCATGTTTCGTCCCCAGTAACAATTCGATCCATAACACCGTCCGCGTTCTCACTACACATCTCCAAAAGCTCTCTACAGCATTCGATTCTCACTTTTTTCTGAGGCGCTGTGAGCATTCGTGGCACCCACCTTGCACTGACCTTTGAAAGGTTAAGATGGTCATGAAGAATGGTGTGAATGGTAGCAATTGAAAGCTTGGTGATCTCTGCCGTCATTTTCACCTTTATTCGAGCATCCTCAAGAACAAGTTTTTCGACTTCTTTGATGCTTTCTCCCGTACAAGCAGTAGCCGGGGCGCCGGTGCGGGGTCGTCTTCAATGCTCTCTCTGCCTCTCTTGAACTCACTTGACCACTTTTGCACAGTTGATAATGAAGGTGCGGAACCCTGGTAAACAGCCACCATCTCTTCATGAATAGTTTTTTGACTTTTTCCTTGCTTAGTGAGAAATTAAATTACAGCGCGATGCTCAATTTTCACCATCATCGTCTCAGTTGCCATTATGATTCTGTTTAACTAGAGATAAAACGCGAATTAATAATCACATTTATATGAAATTTTACATGAATGCACTAAAATAATAGTATTACTTGATAAATAAGTCAATTTCTATATACAACCACAGCTTCACCCCGATACCGAGCGCTCCTCGTAACTGTTAGGTTAGATTTCGCCAGTCCTCTATCAATCTCGTATATATTACGAGCACCTTTTGCTGCCAACACGTTTTTGGTTTTAGGACACAGTAAGAAGTTGGTTTCATCGCCGTTAAAAATCTTGCTACCGTCGTCTAGAATCTGCCGCCAATCCTTTTCCTTCAGGAAATCTTCAATCATAACAAACCACGATCTTATGTCCGAAGATCCCAATGTTGCACTTGCCGATGTAACCGGGTCTGGTGTTCTTAGTGAAATGGAAGGGTGTCGACTTAAAAACGCCTTAAACCAGCCATTCCCTGGCATGTTTTCTGGCCCAAATGGATGGTCCCGTTTGTCTCCATCGAGAAACTCTTTAACGGCATGGAGCACATCCTCTTTTCTTTTAGGAAAACCTTTTCGCTGGGATGTGGTTATCCATTCTTCCAAGGCTTCTTCTTCGACGGCAGTTAAAACTGTCCTAGGACCTGGTCTTGTTTTAATAAATTTTTTGCTTAATCGAAATATAAGCGTTGTTCGAGGGGCCCCATACAATTTGGCCGCTGCCTTTTTAGACATAGCTTGCGTCCTGACACTTTCAAGAGCTTTTTGAAGGTCATTTTCACGGTATTTGTGGCTGCATTTAGGCATTTTTCAGCTAAATATTTATTTAGAGAAAAAAAAAACTATAATTGACACCATCCAATAGCATAATTATAGACATGGTGTCAACTTTTGTATTCCCATAGAAGGCAATTATTGACACCATGATGTCAATAAAAGGAATTGAGCAAATACTAATACAAAAGTTGACACCCCATTTATTTAATTAGATATTAGCAGAAAAAAAAAAATATAAAAGATCATAGGTAAAAGCATGATCTTTTGCAAGAAATGAAAAATTTGATTCTGATTGTATAAAATAAATCATATAAAGTCATTTACTTTTTTCAGTTCCTCAACGTATTGTTCTTGTTTCTGCGCACGATTTAAGAGCCACGAACCACTGATGTTAACTCACTGAAATTTTGCACTACACTAACAGTCTCTCACAGCGCAATAACGCACGAGTGTAGAGAGAAGAAGAGTAAACGATTTAAAAAAAGCCGTTACTGGAATTCTTCCGCATTTAAACCAGTGAGACCTTGTGTTTGAAGAGGATGTCAATAATTGTATCGAAATTTTGCTGTGTCAATAACTGTATACGTTACGCTATGTACTATCAATTTTCATATTTCTCGGACATTTAAATAGCACGTGTTTGTTGAGATCGGGAGACTGAGCTGGCAATTTCATAACGTTCATATACTCGTAATTACATTCTAGGCACGATTTTACCAAGCGTGAAGTATGCTTGGGATCGTTGTCGTGCATCAAACACCATGTCAGAGGCAAATTGTCATTAGCGTAAGGTATCATGTGGTCTTCTATGACATTTTTGTACTTATTTTAACAATTGTCCCCACACCGTGCCAAGAAAAGGCTCCCCAAACCATTACGTTCCCTCCTTCGTGTTTATATTGTTTTGATGGTATATTTGGGGTTGTGTTGCTGATTCGTAGGACGCCACACATATTTTTTTCCAAAAAATCATAGGTTTTCGTAGTTGTTCCTTAGCAAACTCTATTTTGCACTTCAAATTTTTTTCCAAGACAAATGTTTTCTTTTATGCTATGCAGCCTCTTATTGTTCTGAAAGCCACGGAGATGTGATTCAACATCATATTTAATTTGATTAGAAGTCTTAAAAGGCTCTACAGTCGAGGATCTGTGTATTATAATGGTCTTCTCTTACGGTGGTTTTTCTTGTACGGGGAGCTCTCGCAATGTTTTTCAGCGTTCCAAACGTTCCAAAATGACAAATTGCATTGTAAATCAGTTTTCTAGAACAGCCTATTAGTTCTGCTATTTCTGAAACAGTTTTTCCTTGAGATTTCATTTCAATAATCGAAGTTCTCTTATCTTTTGTACATTGCGGTCCTTTTCCCATGTCTAGGGTATTATTTTAATAAAAATTTATATTTTGTTAATCAATACAAACTTGCTGTGCTAATTATGTGGCCGAGTTTAATTCAGAACTTGTTTCTATAAACATCGCAATTATATTAAAAACCTTGTTATTGTAACAAGATGAAGAGATGAAGTGTGTATGCAGTTCAAAAAATGAACGAGGAAGTGTTCATTAACATATGTCCACCACAGTACATCTGCATTTGGTGTACTATTCGATACATTTTCAAGATTCAGCATTTTTGGCGTAGCGCCACATATGTAACAGGATTGAGATATATTATTACCACTTACATTATTACAAACGCTGCCATATACCATTATGATAATCATTTCAAAAGATACATTTCCGACACATAGTGGATCTTATAACGTTAAAGTTTAATTTTCTAAATTATTTATAAGATATGATTCTTTAGTAAAGGACAAACGAATAGGGCGACAGAAAAATGTCGAAGAAGGGGTATTATTGTTCCATTTAACTGCCCCAGAATCAATATCAACTAGTTAAAGGGGCACTAAAGCAGTTAGAATTAAAAAAAAATCGTCAGTTTGGGCTAAATCGTTGAACTTCGGTTTACAATTACTGTGACCCGATGAGCCATCAAATCCCCACTTACTGACCAACTTTAGATGGGAAGAGAGTGTGAAAACGTTATCATAATTTTAAACTGATTTTGTAATAGATAATTCTGTTTTATTTAGCAATTCTTGCAAGTCAACTTCTGCCTGGATTTCATTTGAACTAATTCTTTGTGACTTTCATTATTGAGTAAAAGCTTGGTAGAGTATCCGGATGCAATTCATTGATAACCTTTCGCAATCTTACATATTTTCGATAAGATAAATCCATATCAGTATATAACGATAAGGCTTCTTATAAGAGGCATGTATTTATAATTAACATTAATATTATCTGGTGATGATCAAGATTGCGCAGCATCCGCAGTTAATACTATTTTGGCAAACTCTTCTTGTCTTTGACGCAAGATTGAGTTCCTTCTTCTCCTTTTTTCTGAGGTTTTCCTCGTTTGGATGTATTAGCTTCTGGTGAAGCCAATATACCGTTTAAATATATAAATACAACATCTTCTAATTTGAAATTATTATTTAATCACACTATATTTTTCTCTCATAATATTCTAGTTTCAGCTACTTGATCTCCAATAAATTAGCGACTCTTAGTGCAAACAAGTTAACAGATTTCTTGACACTCTTTTTGGCTAGTATACATGAATCTTCTAAGCCATGAAACTCTAAAACATAATGATAAATTGCCAATATTTTGAAATTCGGCGCTGCTTGCAGCACTTCTCAAAACAATCAGCATTTTTTAGTTGATGAACTAAGTTACAAAAAGGCAATCGTATGCAGTTGAAACTTTCACTAGTATTTAAAAAAAAAATCTATAACTCACCCATTATGAAGAAAATTTGTTGAAATTAACTTTGCACTAATAGAACAATACCCAGTGAACTACAAATAATAATAGTGTAATTTAGTATGTAACCGTAAATAAAACAAGGCGAAATGCCAAACTCACATGCCATGCTTTCGTTAAGTTGTTGACACATGTTGAATTCTTTACCTTTGGTGCCCACTTATACGTTTATTATTAACCAGATCATTTTAAAAGCACCGTACAATAATTTCAAATAATGATATTGTAGAAAGTAAATTAAATTATTAGCACCCATTCGTACCGTACCTTATTATTTTTATGTATAATAGTGTCTATAAATTAGCTGTTGGAAGAGCTGTTTACATATTTCTATTGAAGATTATCTCTCTGTAGCTTCTCTTGCTGTGGGTTTAGGAGTCCAATGTTAAACTACCGTTTGAATGGTTGAAGCAGCTTTTTGCTATTGAATAATCGAGCTGAAAATCGCACTGCAACTGGAAAATGTTAGAAGTCCATATTGACTGCTCTGTGAGATCGCCTTCAGACGCTCTTCATGGAGAATATATTTGCTTAGGAATGTTGTTCATCTACGTACCAGTGCGGATGTAGCTTGAGTGTTTTTATATGTGTTTCTTCTTGAATTGTCACATGAAGCGGAAGTAAGTCTAATAACGCCTTCATGTACGCAATTTAGGTTCCTTATTGTTAATATTTGTATTAATATATTTTTGACCGCACCGTATCGTATGATTGACTTCGCCATTTGATTGTACAGCCTGTATGTCATTTTAGGGTTTAGGCCCCATGATTTGCCCAATAAATAACCCTCGTGTTGTTGATCTTCCCGCAAAAATCCGTCGTTATCACGTTGAACCTTCGTTCACGCCGCAGTCTCATGTCTGTCTTCCTCATACACGTTCGGCTTAATATTCAGAAGAATTTTGTTTGTCCTTATTGTTTTTATTAAAAAATTGTTATGGTAGATATGTTTAGATATATAAAGACATAAGAGTTTCCTTCGGTCTCTTGGGATTTTAGCAGTCCGACGTCGAATTTCCTTATGATTCTTGCGATGTCTAGGATACATACACACATCCGCGTCTTGGCCAAAATAAAGTATATTGTAATCAGATTGTCTGCTTGACAATCAGAGCATTTGGAGATTATCACTTCGTAAATATTTAGGTGCTAAAACTGATCTTAACATTGTTCATAGGTTTTGTCAGCGATATTATAGAAAACAAATTTTTTGTAACGTGATCCTTCCCTTATGTGGAACATGCGGGCACATGAAGCTGTTGTTTGCTACTATTTCCTTCAGTAGCTGCTGGGACATATTGTAATTGATCATGATTATGTAAGTCGCGTACTGAAACAATAAATTTTTTGATATTCAGTTGTTTTCCAGTCACTGACAATGCAGGTTGCTTGCATGATCATTGAACATTTGATAATCAAAGGATATTTAAAAAAAAAAATTTAACCATTGCATTATCGTGTATAACAGTGTGAATGTAGAGATTTCCAATTTTTTCAATTATCAATACCTAATATGTTTTTTTAATATTTATTTTAAATTTCAATTTAATTTTTTCCTTTTCCTTTATTTTTCAAACAAAAAAAAATCATTGCACCTTACTGTCCTAAATGTACTATTTATATATTTTAATTCTAAAATATATCATAAATAAAAAAAAATACAAATCAAACCATAAAGCTGGAACCTCATGGTCTGCTCGTCATTCTGATTTTGACCAGAGACTAATCATTGATTTGGGTCTCGTTAAGAACGTCACACACATTGCCATTCAAGGTCGTCCTCATAGCAATGAATACGTTACTGAATATTCCATAAGTTACGGCATAACTGATTTGGAATTTGCTGACTACAAGGAGCCAGGCGGTAATATTAAGGTAAGCAAAATGGTCTTCCTTCTTTGGAAGTGTCTCGTCGAAGTACATATATTCGAATAAATACAAATATTACTCACAAAACATTCTGTCACACATAATCTGCCGACATTGTACTGCAGCTTCCAGCTGTTGATCCATATTCGTGTATACATATGTTGTTATGACGTCATTGTAACTATGTGGCTCTTTTTTATAAGTTTATTGTATGAGATTTATAGCAAAAGGTATACGCATGGGATTTTGGTGTCTATTCATCTCTCTAAACCCAATCATCACTCCCTTCTCATATTCATTTATCTTTTGTGTAAAAATCGTTTAATCCTACCCTCCTGTTGATATTTGTAATTGGCATGTGACATAGTGGAATACATTAAGGCGATAATGATTTTGCACGTATACATACAATAAATATTCATATCCTTACATCGTTTTGTACTTTATGTTCGGCATATGTTTATCATTATTATTATTGTTTTTATTTAATATTGTTTTTTTTGTTTTCACTTAATATCGGTGTTGGCTACTGATTGCTTGTCATGGGTGAATGGTTTATTTCGTAGCATTTAGTAATTGAAAATTCTAAAAATGGCTTTTTCGGTGAATTTGATTTTTCGAAGATGAGTTTTAAAGGTTGTTATCCGTCGAAAACGGGCAAAAGTTTAATACATTTCAAAGACAATCTGAAATCAATAAAAAAAATATGTTCGAATTTTCGAACATTAGCTAATTTCATATTTCCCTTCAAACTGTATAAATTGGAATTAAATTGAATCAAATTCACTGATAAAACAATAACATATTTAATTTTTACTAACCAATTAAATAACAATAATTTCCGTTACTCCTAATTACTTTCTCTTACACAAATATATATTCTTACAAAAAAAAACACAACCGCTATTGGTGCACTAAAACCTAAAAAAAAAATAAAAAAAAGGTGAATCTGCATGGACGCCGGTAGAAAATACTTACAATCATTTTCTAACAATCGATTTGGGTGAGAAGCGAATGACACGGAAGGTCGTCACAATGGGTCGACCGAGGACAAATGAATATGTTACCGAGTATATTGTTCAGTTTTCGGACGACGGTGAATATTGGCGATCGTATGTTAGTCCGACAAGTGAACCGCAGGTAAATTTTTTAATTTTTGTGTGCTAATGTTAAGCGTAATTTTGCCAAATGATGTTTTGTTTTGGAGTTTTGTTATCGTCTAAATGTCTACATTCTTTAATTGTTTTCAAATCGATGTTTATTATATGAGGCTCTTGAATTATTTTCATTTTTAGCTTCTTAATGTCTTGGAATGATGTAGACTTAAGAAATACAAACATATTTTTTGAATCCAAGATCCTTGTCCCGGTATTTCTGAAAAGCCTCTATTCGATAATCGCTGCAATCCCGTGCGTACGATTATTTTTTTTACCAATGCAATTGTCTTTTTTTATGTTGGTAATATCCATGTTACAAGTCTCATTTAGGCAGCTCCTCTTCAGCGTTTTTGTTTAGCTCTATGCAGTTATTATACTCGTATTATATTTCTAACAGCCTGCGATTGTTTGCTTGTGTCGCTCGACATATGTGCCGGCTTTTTGCATTGCGAAGAACACCATCAACTTGGAACCACCAAACAACTACATTATAATCAAAAGTGTAAAGGATATTACATATTTCCCTATGACTGTGCGCATATATCAGAATTATAAAATTTGGGGGCGTAATACTTTAAAAGCAAGCTTCCGTTTGGAAATGAGTGGCCTTTGGTACAACACGGGCTTGAGTTTTGATGATCTTGCGTGCCGAATGTGCATAGTGCATAGAGATAAGCATATACCGGTCTCGGAATAGTTTCGCCCACGCCAATTGTTATTGTCGAATTTTTATATTCGTATTAAACATCGCTTTAGTTTTATGATCAGCAAATTGCAACTACGTGCTAGTTAATCAATGTGTCGTTGCCGCAGAATTGAACTTCTTCTATCGTTTTTGTTACAACCACCATGGGATTGCCATTAGTTAATCCGATAGTCGAAATTTCCCATGGTATCCTAAGGTGTAAAATTCCATTCTCAATAATGTTCCACAGTAGAGGGCCTAAGACAGAGCCCTGTGGAAAATCGCCAGTAACTTCGTAAGCTTTAACTTCATCTTAAGACTCATACGAAGGATTCTATTCGACGAATATGTAGCTATTTATCATTTGACGGAGATAGTCAAATCCAATAAACACGGTACATAATCTGTTCCCAATACACCGAATTAAACGCGTTCTTCACGTTCAGAATCTGAGCCATTTTACCACAGATGCACTTACTCGTCTTTCTACGAAGACTGAGAAGTTTTAGTAAAAGCAAAAAAACAAGTTTCCTTACTGTTCTGTTCCATAGTGGATCGATATATTGTACTATACATTCTTATGTAATATTTGATATTTTATAAAATAGTTAATAATCTTGTGGTTTAGTGTCCCACAGAATTCCAGAATGCTATTTGAATATTCGGCGGTCTCGTCGAAGAACCTGTAGAGAGCTTTAACTAGTATACCTTTTTATTTCAGACGTTCTCTGTTCAGGTGGGAAACCAGCCAGGATTTGTAGGTTATTCTTACTTATACTGAGGTACATATTCCTTGAATCTTTCCAGATTATAGCTTCCAAAAGATTCTTAGTCTGTTTCAGACTTTCAGATTTTGAAAGGTTATAGCCCTCTTTTCTTACCCTAGTTTATCGCGTAACGCTTTCACTATTTAACATTTCTGCTGTGTTACAACTTCTGTAATTCTTCTCAAATTTGATCCGAATGCACCTATCTGCCTACATACAATATGTTACACATTCCAGCCTAAAAGACGCGGGTACATTTGCGCATGGATTCGTTGTGTCTAGTTTAGTTATCAATTTACCTGTATATCATTTTATCGTATGGATGCACGGTTTTTAGACAATGGATTTATTCCTCCAATCTTTTGAATTGCTGAGCTTTACTGTTATTTTCAAGGGTCAATTTCCTGTCTGTTCTCTCTGATCTTTTCTGTCCTCCTTTGAGATCTCTTCCGTTTGTTTTCGCCAGTTGAGGTTACTCTTTAGTTGTCATCCTAAATACGACAAACCATATTTGAGTCCCTACTGATCTATAACACTACTCAGCACCTCATGTAACCGCATATTACTTAATCACCACATTACTTTCCAAGGGTCGTCTGATGGGCTCATGTAAGGTATTGATTGTAAAGCGTTCTTTCGATATCAAAAAAGGCGCTCATGGCAGGATCATGTGTCCAGAGAGTTTTTAAATATTTTTGTCAATTGATACAGAACTCTGTCGATCTACTGCTCTATAATTCTTCCTCCTTCAAATAATTGTCAATGGTCTTTGTCGTCTTAAAAAGAAACGGTCTAAAACTGACGAGTCTCTATGACTTTGGCTATTTCGCGTCTTTTTGCCCCTCATTTGAAATAAATGCAACCTGTGCTCTCGTCTCTATTGCGTTGGCAAGCTATTTGTTATTCTAACCAAGTTTCGGGTCAACGAGCAACATTTGCTCGTCTGTATTGCGTTGATTACCTATTTGTTATTCTAGCCAAAAGTGGTAGTAATATATGTTACCATTTCCGTATTGGGACTAGAATACTGACGTCCGTATCTACCTGCTGGCTTAAAATGCTAAGAGTAACCTATTGCCTATTCTAACCAACCTATTTCGAGGTCTCGATGTAGTTTTCCTGTTCCCAAGATCAGTGCTAGGCGAGTTTCCTGGAGAATGCGTTACTAGGTTATTTTTGACAATATGTTCACGTTCACCACGTCCTCCAGCTCTGAAGAGTGTGCTTAAGTGTAGTGCTCCTCATTTCGTGCCGCTTTAGATTATTGTCTTGAATAGATTGATCGGTGTTCTAGTTAGTTCTTCTTGGATTTTTTTGCTGCATTCCTCCAAAAAACTATGTCAAAAACTATGATCCGATTATCAGAAATAACGGCTTCCTAATAACTCCTCAGTTCGTAATCAATCTACTGCCCAGTAGTTCGTCAGAGTGCCCATGTACTTAGTTGGCCCTGTAAACGAAATACTGGTTCTGACGTGTATTTCCTTTTGGCAATTCAAAACCTCTGTCTATGACAAAATCTTTCACTTTCGCCTCTCGGAAACAGCACACGATTCCCATGTAGATGTTGGGACTTTGGACTTGGTAAAATGACAGATGACGCCTGATTTGGAACTCATTATCTCACAATGGCTCAGCACCCAATTATTAACGACTACTACGTTACTTACCTGCCGTTAGCGAACAAAGTCGTGTAGAATTTAAAAATGTGGTCCTTCAAAAGAAAATTTTGTATTATTTTGCACACATGAAAATGCAGTATCATCATCATCCCTTGGGACAAATCTTTTGTATCGTGTAGTGACAGTTCTCCATTAGTATTAGTATTGAGTCTTAAGACAATGCTCCTTAGAACACTCTGGTTAGAACACTCTTGTAAATTTGCGTTTATGTGACGTTAAGTTCAAAAAACGTGGTTGTTACAGTTTTTCGTGACGCGCTTGCCTTTATACAGTGGAAAAGGAAAGCCTTTAATGCATCCTATCACCTCTCATAACTTTGTTGAATTATATCGGATTGCAAGGATTCTTACACTGTCCATATTGTTCAGGTAGCTCATCAAGGTTCATAGACTTGCCCTACATCCGGTCATCCCTTTTGATTTCAGAAGTTCGGAATCAATTTTCATTTCGCGTGGACACATGTAAATGTCTTGTGACTATGACTTCGTTTCTTAAGGTTGTGGGCTCATAGATTTAAGAAAAACTAATCAATTGATCTATAGTTATTAATTTTTCCTTAATACCACTGCCATATACAATAGCTTTTTATGTAACTCTTAATCACTAACAACTAATAAACACCATTTTCGTTTTCTTTGTCTTCATCTTTTCTCAATTTGTATAAATTGAATGTCTAACTAAAATTTCTTCCATAAAACACAAAAGATGTTCAAAGGAAACACAAATGGTAATGCAGTACATTTCAATGTTTTCGAAGTTCCAATAATCGCTCAATGGATTCGTATCAACCCTACCAGATGGCATGATAGGATATCTATGCGTGTGGAACTCTACGGTTGTGATTATAGTGAGTATAGTACAAGTGTCCCTTCATAAGTTTCCTTGTAATTAACCAAGTTTTCTCTTTTCAGTATCTGAGAACCTCTATTTCAATGGAACGAGCTTAGTGAACTATGATTTATTGAGAGAACCAATAGCATCGACACGTGAATCTATTCGTTTCCGTTTTAAGACGGCACAAGCAAATGGAATTCTAATGTATTCACGAGGAACTCAAGGTGATTACCTGGCTCTACAGCTCAAGGATAACAAAATGTTGTTAAACATCGACTTGGGCTCCACCATCATGACATCCCTCTCAGTTGGAAGTCTTTTAGATGATAATGTGTGGCATGATGTGGTCATATCGAGAAATCGACGAGATATTATATTTTCAGTAGATCGAGTCATTGTTAAGGGCCGGATCAAAGGGGAATACAGTCGATTGAATTTGAATCGCAATGTAAGTTTTGATGATATATGAGTATGTAGGTTGCATTTTGATAAAATTCACTCTCCTCACACAGCTGTATCTCGGTGGTGTTTCAAATATCCAAGACGGCATAATGGTTACACAAAATTATAGCGGTTGCATTGAAAATCTGTTTTTGAATTCGTCAAACTTTATTCGTGAAATGAAAGATAACTATGAGTATGGTGAAGCCTTCCGTTATCAAAAAGTCAACACCGTCTATGCTTGTCCCTCGCCACCAATTTATCCAGTATCGTTTTTGACTAGAACATCGTATGCACGCTTGAAGGGCTATGAAGCTCAGAAACAGTTGAATGTGTCTTTCTATTTTCGGACATATGAGGACAGAGGAGTGATGCTTTATCATGAGTTCGGCTCTGGTGGGTTTGTCAAGGTGTTTTTGGAGTTTGGTAAGGTCAAAATCGATTTGAAGGTAGGAGAGCAGCCGAGAATTATTTTGGACAACTACGAAGAGCAATTTAACGATGGCAAGTGGCACTCTTTGGTGTTGACAATCGGCAAGAATAAATTGGTGTTGGACATTGATCAGAGACCAATGACGACGACAAAGACTATCAACATTTCAACTGGTCGTGTGTACAATATAGCTGGTGGCTTTGATAAGAATGGGTTTGTGGGATGTATGAGGTTGATTTTAGTTGATGGAAATTATAAATTACCCAAAGACTGGGTGCAAGGTGAAGAGGTTTGTTGTGGCGATGAGGTTGTAGTTGATGCTTGTCAAATGATTGATCGTTGTAATCCAAATCCATGCCGGCATGGTGGAAATTGTCATCAAAATTCAATGGAATTTTTCTGCGACTGCAGTCAGACTGGATATGCAGGTGCTGTGTGCCATACATGTGAGTCGACGGATATGGTCCTTTGAATGGGGATAGAATTAAATTAATTTGTTTTTCTGTAGCAAAATATCCTCTTTCTTGTTTGGCATTGAAAAATGTTCAAAGTGTGCAACAAAGGGTCAACATCCAAATTGATGTCGATGGTAGTGGTCCATTGAAGCCATTCCCAGTTGCCTGCGAGTTCTATTGTAAGTTGATTTGTATTACTTTCCCTCAAACGGGTTATTTAACGAAAACATTTTAGCTGATGGAAGAGTCATTACAACTCTTGGCCATAGTCAGGAGCACACTACAACAGTTGATGGTTTCCAAGAGCCTGGATCATTTGAACAAACCATCATGTATGATGCCGATTTAATGCAAGTTGAGGCGCTCCTTAATCGTTCACATTCCTGCTGGCAAAGGTTGAGTTACTCCTGCAGAGCTGCAAGACTACTAAACTCTCCCAGTAAGTTTCTGTTTTGACCTCGCCTGCTGAGCTTAGATATAAATATTTCATTCACCTTTGTGTTTAGGTGAAGCAAATGCTTTCCGACCATTTTCATGGTGGGTGTCTCGTCACAATCAACCAATGGACTACTGGGCTGGTGCGTTACCTGGTTCTCGCAAATGTGAATGTGGTATACTTGGAAAGTGTATAGATCCAACAAAGTGGTGTAATTGTGATTCGGAACGAATGGAATGGACAGAGGACAGTGGAGATATTCGAGAAAAAGAATATCTACCTGTGCGGGCGGTGCGATTTGGTGATACGGGCACCCCACTGGATGAGAAACAATCACGATACACATTGGGGCCGTTGCGTTGTGAGGGTGATGATCTATTTAGCAATGTTGTGACATTCCGTATAACGGATGCAACAATCAATTTGCCACCGTTCGACATGGGTCATTCTGGAGATATTTACCTAGAATTCAAGACAACCACAGAAAATGCTGTTCTGTTTCATGCTACTGGACCTACGGACTACATTAAATTGAGTATCATTGGTGGAACAAAGTTGCAATTCCAATATCAAGCTGGCAGTGGCCCATTGGGTGTTAACGTGGAAACAAGTTATCATTTGAATGACAATCGCTGGCACACAGTCAGTGTGGAAAGGAATCGGTAAGTTTTAACAAATATGTACATATATCTTGGGATTTGTTTATTTAAAGTGAATTGCCCTTTCCTTTTTTTTCATAGAAAGGAAGCTCGACTAGTTGTTGATGGCTCGTTGAAAGCTGAAGTTCGTGAACCACCAGGCCCTGTTCGTGCCCTACATCTCACATCAGATCTCGTAATTGGAGCTACTACCGAATATCGTGATGGCTATGTGGGGTGCATACGTGCTCTTTTACTCAACGGTAAGATGGTCGATTTGAAATCATATGCATTTAGAGGGCTGTATGGGGTTAGTCCGGATTGCGTTGGACGCTGTGAATCGAGTCCGTGTCTTAATAATGGTACCTGCTATGAAAAATACGATGGATACTCGTGCGATTGTCGTTGGAGTGCCTTCAAAGGCCCTATTTGCGCTGATGGTTAGTAGAAATTTTACTTTCATTTGTTCGGTTTTTATAGTTTTTGTTTTTGGATTCTTAGAAATCGGTGTAAATCTTCGTTCAAGTTCAATTATTCGATACCAATTTGAGGGGTCTTTCCGTTCGACGATTGCTGAAAACATTCGTGTGGGTTTCACTACAACAAATCCAAAAGGTTTCCTGCTTGGTTTCTCATCTAATTTGACTGGGGAATACTTAACAATCCAGATTTCCAACTCTGGTAAGATTTTGTAGAAATTTCTTATGTGGAACCCATGTGGAACGCAATTTTGTATTTTTCAGGACATTTACGTTGCGTTTTTGATTTTGGCTTTGAACGGCAAGAGATCATCTTCCCCAAAAAACATTTCGGTTTGGGCCAATACCATGATGTTCGGTTCTCGAGAAGGAATAGTGGATCTATTGTGGTCCTTCAGGTGGATAATTATGAACCGGTGGAGTATAGTTTCGATATAAAAGCCTCTGCTGATGCACAATTTAATAATATTCAGTACATGTACATTGGCAAGAACGAATCAATGTCGGATGGTTTCGTTGGATGTGTATCTCGAGTTCAGTTTGATGATATTTATCCTCTCAAATTGATGTTCCAACAGAATCCACCGAAAAATGTCAAGTCATTGGGAAGTAAGTAAAGGGGAAAGTGATTAGTACGATGTTGTACTGATTTGGTTTTTTTTTCGTCCCAGCCCAACTTACTGAAGACTTCTGCGGAGTGGAACCTGTAACTCATCCACCTATTGAAGTCGAAACAAGACCTCCACCCCTAGTTGATGAGGAAAAACTGAGAAAAGCCTACAATGAAGTGAATTCAGTTCTATTAGGCAGTAAGTACTCGTAGAATTGATTCTGTTTGCTCATGACAATTGCAATTGATTTTAATGATTGTTTTGTTTTTTGTTTTAGCTCTTCTTGCGATTTTGTTTTTGTTAATCATTCTTATGGTATTCCTGATTGGACGTTATCTCCATCGACATAAAGGAGATTATCTTACACATGAAGATAAAGGAGCTGACAATGCTGACGATCCCGATGAGGCTGTAGTACAGTCGACAACTGGACATCAAGTCACGAAACGAAAAGAGTGGTTCATTTAGATTGCTTCCAAAGGAGATGAACGAGATGTGGGGCAAAGACAAAAAGAGAGCATATTATTATTATTATTTCGTTTATTTTTGTTTTCTCGTTTATATTTTTTGTTTTATTCGAACGCAAGCTTTTAGTCGAAAAAATTAAGAATTATTAGTCCTAGATAGATCAACGAAAATCAATTTAAAGAGGTGAGATGGGTCCACATTATTTTTTTTTTTGTTTTTTTATTTTTTATTTAACTGAAGCATTCATGAATCAAATACTGCCCATTATTTACTTACTTTTGTTGCATAATCTGAAATCATTGCATAATCTCTGTGGAACGTATCCTGCTCATCTCTTTCATATCGCCACACAATCGATACTGGCAGCGACTGTCTGACTTAGAACTTGAACTTAAGTGTGACAAACCAAACATTTTTATTTTTTTTATTTCAAACATAATCCATCCAGACAGGCTCGTCCATTGCCATTTGTAGATCTTACTATAGACAAAGAAATTGTATTTGTTTTTAGTTTTATTTTTATTTTTTATTTTTTAAGTTTTATACTTAAGTTGACAGAAATTTTGTAACAAAATGTTAACGATATTATTTCGTCCCGTCCATTTTTGTTCTTTAAGTTACATTTTCTATTTTTAATCATAATCAATTTAATTTTTTTTAAATAGACTTTTTTTTGTATTATTTTTCTATATGTACTCTCTTATTTATTATAAACAAAATCACACTGTAAACGGATGCAGCTAAGGCACTTGAGCTAAACAAAATATTTAACAACTCGCAATGTCTATTTTTTGTTTTATTTCTTTTTGTATGTTTGCCGATTTTTTGTACATAATATTAAACATAAAAAGAATATATAATGAAATATAATTTCATTGCTTGCATTTAAAAGAAATAAAGAAAAACAAATGAAATAAAATGAAATATTTTCTAATTAAAGAGGCAAATGTACAAAAATTTTAATGACCAAACGCTACATTTTCATTTTGTACAAATAAACAATTTGTAAATTAAAGAAAAAGAAAAAAATACTTTTGGAGTAGCTTCCGTGACAAACATTTTCAGAATCTCCGTCTCAAATCTCTTTGTCAGTTTTTACTATTTTTTTCCGAATAGTTTTCTGAGTTTTAATTCGGTTTAAGAAATTGATTTGTGTTTTTACCATTCCATTACAATTAATACGAAAAAAAAACAACTTTGTGTAGAAATTATTTGTTAAAATGTGTAATTTTTTATCTTTTTTGTTCATAAAGATTTATATATAAAAAAGATAAACAGAGATCTAAGAATAATAATAATATAAATGAAATTAAAACGAATAAACAAAATATCTATATAAAAAAAAAACGAATTAAATAGAATTTTAAACTTAAGAGAAAGCACAGCCGTTTTATTTCAATTAGGGCTCTTCAGCGTACGGTTTCCGTTGGGACTCGTTTTATTCAAATGGAATAATTAGACCAAACAAAAGATTACCTATATGTTGTCTCCGACTAACTCTCGTAGGATTTACATCGTTTCGGCTTATACCGGGACGGTAATTTAATGTTTTGTTTTCGCGCTTCAAAAGTTGTTTTTCCTACCATGACCCCAGGGACAAGCGAAATAAAGCCAGGAGTTGGTTTAGTAACCAACTCTCGAGCCTCGGCATAAAAAACTACAAATATTAAGCATAGACGAATTCCCTAATCTTCCTTCCACATATAAACTAAAAAACTTCAGATTTATCCTCATCTCCGCTGCTGAGGAAAAAAAAAACATTTAGATACATCTGTGAATATTTTTGTTTTACGGAAACCTATCGACGCAATTAGCACGGAATATGAATGGAATATCTCATCTGAGAGTCTGCAACATATTAATTCTTATCAAGTTCAATAAGATGTCTCAATCGCCTACTTCTTGGTCGTCAGGTTCTTTACGAATGTTAACTGGTCGTTATATTTCCTCGTCGTTATCGACAGACACTATTCTCTTTAGAATGAGATGCTTTACCCCTCATCGTATGAAGAGTATCAAAACAAAAGTAAAAGCATGGTACGACTCGAGCTGTAAAGAGGCGCCCGACAGAGGAAAACCGAAAAACGTTCAAACGAGCCAGGAATGACTACAACGCTATTCTTAGCGTGTGAAATTCCAATACGACCAAAAATACTACAATGTCGCAAAGATATAAAAATTGACGCAAAATTAATCATCCAATTTTGTTTTTGAATTAATTTTTTACTAAATAAAAAAAAAAGAAATGATTTTGAGTGCCGGAAATCTTTATTTAAACCTTTGAACAATTGTTTCTGTTAAGTGGAAAAGATGATATCCGCCAAGTGGCTGTCGTCATTGTTGATACACATTTGTGCCCGTTTTATCGCATTTTCCATGACTTTCCGGTGATAGCTGTTCGCATTCCAGTCGAATATTCTCCTTAACTCTTTCCGGCGCGAAAATTTGCTAAGAAAATCAACTCATGCGTCGCCAAAAAAAATACAAAAATTTAGATTTTTAACAAAAATTACTCCAATTTATTGATATAGACAAAAAACTAAAAAAAAAAAGAATTGTTTCCATATTTTTTACATCTACTTTCTTAAATATGGTAATAAAACAGGTGGGTTAAATTTTCAAGCAGTGCACCGCAAGTGTCAGTTTATTTTTTGTGGTGATCCTGGGAACATGATTTATTTTTTCTCAAACAATGGAACGAATCCAATTTGTCCTTACTTCGTTCTGAAGCGTACTGCAGATGGAACATCCTCGACGGGTACTGCGTTCCGGCTGATGAGCGGCAGACAATGTACGAACTTCATAAGGAACGAGAGATTTACAAACTTTTTTGGCAATAACTTAATTTATAACTGAGCGCCTGAATGTATTCATGTCCATATGCGGAAAGTTGACCATTTTGTACAAGCAAAAGGAATTTACGACTGCATCTAGAAAAAAGAAAAATATCCGGTTCCATCATTTCATGCTTTTTCTGTCCAATTTATATACTGACAAGTTCTAGTCGAACTTGTCTACGTAGCTCATGTGTTTATTGTAGTCAACGGCCGTTTTCGAAGACGTCATTTGATCGTCAAATTGATCTTCATTTGCAATACTTAAGGGTTGCGAACATCAAACTGCAAACGTCATATGGTATCGTTGGTGTCATCTACATGATTTTTTTCTTGCAAGAGCATTTGACATTTTCGAACAGAGCATCTAATAAGAATAATATTTAGTTAAAACAAATAAATTAGCCGATTTTATGTACTTACTGTTCACGAGACTGAGATTCCCCTGAATATTCGGATTCACTCATATCCTTTCCAATTTTTTTAATGCACAGCGCAGATTTGTGACTGCTTTTTGCAGCGCAGTTGACGTTTATGAACATCTGCCCTGCAAACACTGCATTATCGAAAATGCTGCAAATGTAGTGTGATTTATGATGTTGTTATCGAACAAATGATTTTCGCAGCTTGCGTTTAAGAACATTTTGCAAAAGCAATTTGATGCAGATGACGTTTTCGAAAATGGCCAACAACTGCAGTTACACACAATACTTTCGATACAGTCCCATCCTTGTTCTTACCTGAAACCTCACTGAATTTTTCATCGGGGTTAAAATTGGAGAGAATATGTACAGACCGCTTATCTTTTCATTTTATAGCGGTTAGGTTTGTGTCACTGTAGAAAAACTCATAGTTTCCCCTTTTCATCTGATATCTGGTGGGAATCGCAAAATCAGTAGCCCCATAGTTATGTGTAAACTCTGGTAAAATTTGCTCCTGACCATTCTGAATGATTTGAGTTCAGTTACGAGTCACTTTTGGAGGATTAGGTCTTGGAACTTGTTCCTGGATTTCCGAAAGAGGAATATCGTCCTCTAAATGAAAAGATAATATCAACTGAGGTTCCTGACCCTCAGGCTGTAAATTGGAACCTGATCCACATGAAGTCACTGAAGAAATATCAGGATCAGGTCCTGAAGGAAGTGAACCTGCATCATCGTCTGATCCCAGTTCTCTCAAAAATTCATCAAAACTCATGCTAACCAAATTAAGATCTGGCTCCGACATGACTAAAATAAGTAAAAAAGTAGAAAAGCGGAAATATGAAAAAAATCTTCCACTTGTATTTCTTACATATTTACGGGTTTTCGAGAAAATTCTTATACTAATAATAATAAACTGTATTATAAACACACTAAACACTTTATAAATTATAAATTTTGTTAATAATTTTGCAAGAACACGAATTTATACCAAAACGAAATTTAAAAAATAAAATTCCAGTTTCAACTTCACAAAAGTACCTCACTTAACCGTAAGAACAAAGTTGCAACGAAAGATTTTCTCTTCTCTCTTGCAGGTCACACAATGTTTTTCTTTCATGCCGTATAAATATTAAACCTTTGAACCAGTTGCAGAAAATATTTTCTACATGGTTTAAAATTTGTCCCACTTAGCCACAACGGCGAAAAATATGAGGTTCAAACATTGAACCAGTGAAACGGAAAGAGTTAAGTGCTGCGATTGTCTGAGGCTTGTTGGCATAAGCCCGAGACTTCAAGTAGCCCCAAAGAAAGAAGTCTGGGATGGTTAAATCGGGCGATCTTGCTGGCCATGCTAAATCGCCAAAACGGGAGACTACGCGACCAGGAAACGCTTTCTTCACAATATCTATTGTGGCTCGTGCTGTGTGTGCGGTTGCACCTTCTTGTTGAAACCACATGTTCACCAAGCCCCACTCGTCCAATTCCGGCAGTAAGAAGTTGTTTATCATGGCCCTGTAGCGTTCGCCAGTAACAGTGACGATATTGCCGATGGCGACCTCAAAAAAATACGGATCAATCATTCCTCCCGCGTGAACGCCGCACTCCATAGTGGCTTTGAGTGGATATAATGGCTCTTTGTGTATCACACGCGGATTTTCAGTGCCCCAGAAACGAAGATTTTGCTTATTGATGTAACCGCTTAAGTGGAAATGCGCCTTGTTGCTCATGATGATCTTCAACACAAAATCGTGCTCTTCGTTGTTGAGATTGAGGATGGCTTTACACTCGACTGACGGTCAGGAGGCATTAACTGATGCACTGTTTGCACTTTGTACGGAATATGTGTAAGTCTTTCACTAAAATTCGCTGTAGGGTCCGTCTGGTGATGCCCAATTGCGTGGCCCGTCGTCTGGTTGATGTTCCCTCGTTCTCAGCGACATATGTAGCCACAGCCGCGATATTCTCGGCCGAATGACCAGTACGGCGGCATTCCAGCTGTCAGCTCTTTGGACGAACCCAATCTGCTTGCTGCACACATTGCTGCCACCTCAACACTTCCAGATTGTGCTTTGTCCTGATCTACATGTGAGTGCGTCGAATTTTCTATGGGATGAGTCCACTTTCGCACTCGTGTAGTAGCAAGAGTACTTAAAGATCTTAATATACACAAATCCGCTAGCCCAGATGGTATATTTTCCCTTCTTCTGAAGAGGTGTTCTTCCTTGCTGGCAAAACCACTGCGTAAGCTTTTTCATCAATCCTACTCTTTAGGCCTCTTTCCGAGCAGATGGAAAGCAGCATTTGTCCATCCCGACCCTAAAAAAGACGAATCTTCTCTCTTTTCCTACAGACCCATTGCACTTACGTGCCTTCTTTCAAAGGTCATGGAAACGCTGATAAACCGTTCGCTCATGAAATATCTCGAAACACGAAAACTTCTCAATGATAAATGGTTTTCGTAGCTACAGGTCCACTAGTGATTTGATGGCATGTCTCACCGAAAAGTGGGATCAAAGTGTACATCAATCTTGCGAACACAAGTTAGTTGCTCTTGATATTTCTAAGGCATTTGACAGAGTTTGGTATCAAGGTCTTTTGTTGAAAATGTGTGCTTTTGGGATCGAAGACTCTCCTCTTCAATGGATTAGAAATTACCTTACGGAACGTTCAATTCAAGTGGTCTTGGATGGTTTCAAGTCTGATGTTCACAAAATAAATGCTGGTGTGCCCCAGGGCTCCATTCTGTCTCGGACATTATTTTTTAGTTTTCATTAATGATCTCTTGTGTGCTACTTCTAATCCAATATATACATTTGTTTTCATATACGTTCCTGGATTTCCCGGAAATCCTGCTTTTCGGCTGTAGAACGGGAACGGCAACGTATCCTAAGCTCATTAAGTTTCGCTATTAACAGCATAACCAATTGAGGAACTATCAAAAGAGTGTCTGCTGTCATTAAAGCTAAATTTATATACCCAGCTATTATCCATGAATAACACTTGCACCGTCGAAACCGAAAAAAACTTTCCATTCTCGGTATGTGTGTCATTGACAACTTACTTTGGAATGACCACATATTTCACTCCCTCTGATCAGGCCTATATATATCTATAAGGCATTCATATGCCCAAAATTGGAGTACAATGCCCACATCTGGTCAGATTCTTCTAAAACATCTGTGCACCTGCTATATAAGATTCAAATCCAACGTACATCGCTACCTCTCTTTGTTGCTTTCTTAATTTTCCTGCGATCTGTTTTAGCATTTTAAAGGTACACAGAATCTCTTCGGCGTGCGCTAACTGTAAAAAGAAAAAACAGTGCCATGCTATCAGTGAAGATTCTCTTTAGAGTTGCCAAGAGCTGTGTATGCCATCTGTGTCAGATAAATTCGGTGATATGAGCTGGTCTTGAACGTGTTCGGATTATGTGAACTGGGAGCTGAGTCTCAAGCGTGTGTTGATGAGGGGCTGAGTCACTCCTTTTGAAAACATTGAACTATCTGCTAGGTTCACCGGGTGTTTCGATCTGTTCGCGAAAGTTTTTACAACCAGGCAATCTTCAAAGCTTAAAAGCTTATGGATTCCTCTTCTTCTTCAAAAAGGTCAAGACTTCGCCATGTCGTCGTAATAGTGTAAAACCTCTTAAATACCTGAAGGCACAGATGTATTTTCCTGCACCCATGGTTCCTGTTACAGAGAATGTTACAAAATGATAACATAAGTCCTTCAAGGTAAGCAGAAATTTGATTTCCTGACTGCGGCTATTTTGGAGTGGTGGTCAGGGTGGCTGATTTTCTGGAAGACAACTTTTGACGTAAGACGTTTTGTTCTAGTTGAATTTCGCTTGCGGTATTGGTCGATCGGTATGTTGGAAAGTTGCAGATACATCACTGTGTTCTCTACTCTGTTAAAAGGGCAATCAAACTGACAAAAATAGTCTACGAGTATATAGTCCACAACGCAAGTGCAGATTGCTTGTCACGTTTTTCTTTTTCCTTTTTTTTAAATAAAACCATAATATCTTTTGTTTAATTTAAGGTGTGTATTTTATTTTTTATGCTGTTTTTTTTTTACTAAAAATAAGGTGTAAATAATTATCAAAAATGTTTACGCATCCCTTAATTGTTGTTTTGATGTTTTTTTTTTAGTTTTTCATTTGATATGTTGATACAAAATTCAAAAAATTTAAACTGTAATTCGTATTGTCATTATTACCGGTTTGTTTCTGAAATTCTTTTTTTTTCACTTTGTGACTCTACAAAAATATAAAAAAACTTTATATTGCATGCAACTAATATAATGATGGTAAGAACATGATAAAAAATATAATTAAAAAAAAAGTAAAATATTTTAATATTTAGTAATTATTATTTTTTAAATTGTTTTTTCCTTATTTAAGAATCATTTTCATGTTGAATAAACATTTATTTCTAAATATATATCTATGTATGTATATGTATGCACTACAACGGTAATATTTGTTTTTATTGTTGTTTTTGTTTTATGATAATAGTTTTTGTAAGTGGAAGTCTTTTCATAATGGTCACACTAAGTGTACAAAAGTTTACAGGTATAAATTGGAAAACATCGTGTTTGATTTTGAAAGTAACATTCTTCAAAAACTAGCTCTACCGTTAATATAAAAATTGGTTTAGAGTAAATTGAAATATTTCATCAAAGTCTGTTGACAATTGTGAATGACTTTTTTAAAAGATGAATTTGATTACCTTGGTGGTAAAATTTTGATTTGATTCAGCAACGAAGAGTTGTGGCACAGACTTCTTCATTAAGGTTAAGATATGTAATATCTGCGCGACTATTTATCGGAAAAGTACTAACTGCCCTATAACTTGGGCATTGGCTAGCAGCGCAACAATCAAGTTCATAGCGTAGTGGTTGCTTTAACCCCCAGTCGTGGTCCCCGCTAACAACATGAGTAAGTCCTTAGGCAAGGGCATGCTCAAACAGTATCATAATACTGGCCTGCGCTGTCAGAGGGCTCACAACCCTATACTGAAGAGATTAAAGAAAAAATAGTGATGAACAAGCCAATAGCCTCGGATAATAACGGATTCACTGTTGACGAGGTTGCCAAATGATTAAATGACAACGAACTTCGAATCTGCTCGTGGATTTTTCGAACCTTAAATAAACCGTGTGCGCAGATTCGCTGTAAGAATAAGAATAAGACAAGACTTGAGCTTCAGGCATATAAGCGAAAATTTAGCAACGATTCGCATAAAAGGTCAATTTGCAAGAATAAGCCTCATAAACGCCCACAGCCTGACAGAAGAGAAAGACGACCTTACCAAAGACTGCTTCTACGAGTTCCTCGACAAAATTTACGAGCAATGCCCAAAAATTGTTCTTGGCGATTTTAATGTCAAGCTAGGCAAGCAAGGCATTTTTGGTAACGTAATGGGGAAGCAAAGTCTCCACGACGTCTCCTCCGGCTGGACGTAATGTAACTATAGCACACGATTTCCAAACCTTGATATCCATAAATGGACCTGGCTGTTTCCTGATGAACAAATCGCCAACCAAATTGATCGTATTGCGATCGACTTTTCTAATGTCTTTTGAATGCCCGAATGTAGCCATGGTATGGATAGGGATATTCGTAACATCCCAAAGCCACCGAACCATAGTGAGTAAGTTCAACGTTGAATAGCTATAATCTCAAGTAACCTCCAGGGCCTTTTCCGTTCGAGTTTCCATAAACCTCACGCGAAATCCCATGCCAGTATCGATCGGTATCACTGCCAAAGAGCGATGTAACGTACTGGGTTGCAACCAAATGCATGTTAAGTTGACGTTGAAATATCTGACTAAAGTGTGAAAGGTGGAAACGCATTCCATATTATACGAGGTCTAAGAAATAAGTATATTCACTACAAGATCTAATGTATGTTATCCTTAAAATGTTTAAACGAAGCACGGGCGGATGAAAATTGAAAGGGAAAGAAAGGGAAAGAAAAAAAGGAAAGAAAGGGATATACTAATGTTTGCAGGTTATAATGGCTTGGAAATGAAGAGCTCGGCAAGGCATTCCTTAAAAAATCCTGTTCAGACGTGGGTATTGTACTCCAATTTTGGACAGATAAGTGTCTCATATAGTGAGACCTGATCAGAAGTAACATCGAATATATTGTTATTCCAACACAAGTTGTCATTGAGCTACATACCGAGTGTTAATCATGGATAGTGACTGGTTCCTTAAGTTTCGCTTGAACAATAGTTGACAACATTGTGTTTCGGAAGCATTAAATGGGTATGCTCTTACTATTGAACATTTAAAGACCTCAACATGGGCCGTTAGTGAGTCGGTAAATGGTTATGAAAACCAGAGAATGTTGTCGTCCGCAAAAGAATATACTGAACTAAAAGTGAACGTTATTAAAAATTGGAAAGAGTCTTGGAGACATAATAGAGCCGTGAGGCACTCCAATATTTATTTTGTGTATATCAGAGTTGAAACGGTCCAAAACAATTTGAATATTTGATCTCAAAGCACGCATTTTCTACAAAAGAGCCTGACGCCAAACTCTGTCAAATAACTATCTCGCTTTCGTAAATGCAACTATCTTGCTTTCGCCAGATTGGTGTAGACTTTAGTTCCACTTTTCGGTGAGATATGCCATCATATCACCAATACACCAATTGTGATGACATTCGTACTGCCAGGCTTGGAGAAATTTTTGTGTTCCGAGACAGTGCAGTGAGTTTGTTGAAGGAAGGAGAAGAAGATTTTCCATTTTTAGAGGCGCGCCGGAGCGGGTATCGATATCAGGATGCTATCGAGAAACGTGTAGTACAACTTACCCTTATAAAGCTTTTTTTTAAGAGTTACAAAACGGAATGAATGGTTCATGCCATTATATTTTGAAAGCGACTTCAGGTACATATGTATGTATATTGCTTCCTCGTCTGTTTTCGATGAAACTCATCCTGTGGGTTAAATTGTTAAATATTCGATCATTTGGGCCTTCATTTCAATAATAACGCCCTAAATATTGGCCTCCAATTACACCAGTAATTCTATTGTACATAGCCTCACACGCAGTAATCGAGTGACGTCAAATCTCACGTTCTCGGTGGCCAATCTCTATCACATTTCGCGACATAATGTTATCGTTGAATCGAGTCCTTAATAAGTCAATGGTTTCATGAGCAGTGTGGAACGGAACGCTAATCTGCTGGAACCTTATATCGTCAAAGTCGTCCATAATCGCTAACTAACATATTGCTCGTTCATGTTGCCCATTGTATCTTTTTGAGTGTACGAGTAATTGGGGTAACTTCAAGCTAATTAAGCGCCCAATCTGCGAACCTTTGTCAAAAGCCATGATTTCGTGACTTTTGTTGGATCTCTTAGGATCTCATACGTGTGTAGGTCGAGATCGTATTGAAAAAATTTTAAGGACAAAAGCTAAACAACTGCAATCAACGTCGCATTGATAATTCCAGACAGGAGCTTGCAGAGATAGGAATGTTGAAGTTAAGACGCTACAAGTACGATCCAAGTAAGTTTACTTCAGAGTAACAACTCCCAAGAACACATTTCAATACCGATATCCAAAATTGTGATCGATAAAGCTACTGTAGCCTATAGACTCATTCCTTAGTTACTTAAAGCAGCAGAACCCTAACAACTGCGCCAAATTCAATGTGGGAGCATCTAAAAGCTCTTAATGACAAGCTGAATGATCTATATCAGTCTTTTGAGGTCTAATTAGATAGCCATAGAAGTTATGACTAGTAGAAAATTCAGTATATCAAAATCGATATCCACTAACCGTTTATTAGTTTAAAGGATTCACATGACAGCATTTATAAAGGCAAGCAGTACAATGAGGTCTGATGATGACATTCCTATCAAGATCGTTGAAATAAATGACAGTGAGAAGTGTTTCCTGCTCCAAAGGCAGTCGACATTTAAAAAATACAAGTAAAGCTGCTAAAGAGATGTCTAAATAAAAACTTCTGGAGAGTACATGATTGGGATAAGATATCTGGTATATATCAGTATAGACATTATGTGCCTATGTTCGGATTCGGAACTACCCATCTATGTAAGAAGGTATGGTGTTGTACAGAAAACAGAATACATCACAGTGGTCCTACAAAGCCTCGTGTACAATACTAAGAGGAATCAACCAAAGAAAAAAGCTTAAAATCACAGGCCTTTATGACATAAAAGAAAGGATATGCACACTTTACGTTTCTCATACATTCCTCAGGACTCATATTATGAAGAGGTCAACCAATATCTATGCATTTCGGAAACATTACATAAGCACCAGGCACCAGGCACCAGGCACCAAAAATAATTAAGTTACATGAGAACACTGAGGAAAATTTGCCTCGGGTCATAGACCTGGTATTGGTCGAAGAATTTTGTTCTTTCGAGTACATGGTTAGCACGTAAAGATATCCGCAAAATATTTTCTGATGGAGTCTCACCTACCAGCGATGGATGGGTTAATAGTCCGCCGCTACTACTCGTACCTTTTCAAACTTGATAAAGGTACGACCTAACTGAGGGGCCGCTACCCGATCGGATCATTACCATTTTGGGATAACAATCTGAGCGCCGATTACCTTACAGAAGCGTGGTGCATCCGCTATGGAGAATTCAATGAAGAAGCAAAAACGACCATTGAGGTCTAGATTTCAACGAGCTGAGCGAATGGAATGGAGACCGTTGAGGAGATCATTTCGTGTTGCACGACTTAAGAATATCATAAGTATTGTCGATATCATCTTTGGCATAAGTTGCAACGATCAGAGCGACTGATTTGACAATGAATTTGTACAAGCGACTTAACGTTAGAGTGCTCCATATCGAGCAATGTAACTCATAGGTATGTATTCTCATAGAATACGGAAAGTAGTAATGAGTAATGAAATGAGTAATCACTCATCACGCATTTTCTATGTGATCAGATTACGAGTATAACTGGCTCTTAGCCAGCTTCTATCACTGGAACTGCGAATGAACTCTGAAGGGAATCTTCGCTGCTAGTCTCGCACTAACTTACATATGGACTACCTAGAAAGCAATAACAGCTCTTATACCCAAATTCGGAAAAGATGATCACTAAATCAATAAGAGCTTCAGACCTTGCCGTCTGGTCAACTACAATGGTGCATGTTTGTTGTGTCTCAAAAGTTCTAACGTAAACGCTCAGGCATTTGCAGATGATGTAGCTGTGCATGATGTACTTGTACAATTAGCTGCGTAGTAAGTATAAACTTGGATATTATCCTAAATAGTAAACAGCGAATTAGAGGGTCATCTAACAAGAGGTGTCCTTTTAAATTTGGCGCCAGTGTTGAACTGTCAATATTTAACTATCACTGTGACAACTTTTGATAAGTAAAAACTAGGAGCTTATTCAATATGGATCGATACTCACAAAAGGTGCTAAAATAGTGAAAATTCACTACAAAAACGGTGACATAGCGGAAACGTTTCGTAAGGATCGTACTGCTTTAATTTAAACAATAAATTTGAACGTCTTGGATAAGTTAATGATATGAAGACTCAAACTGGTCAGCTGGAAATATCGCCGCCGCCGTAGCTGAGAGTGTGACTGAAAACCCAAGGATGTCTATTTCGAGACGTTACAAGAATTGGGCCTAAGCGCAACCACTTTGCACCGAATTTTGCATAAAGATCTTAACCCACATGCGTACAAGGTACAATGTACACAAGAATTGAAGCCAACAGACCACGCACAATGCCGTACTTTCGCTGATAGGGTGCTGGAAATTAATGAACAGGATCATGATTTTTTACACTAGATCGAGATCGTGCGATTTAACACCATTAGACTTTTTGCTTTGGGGCTATGTTAATGATAAAGACTACGCCAATGCTGCACCACCAATTCATGAACTAAAAGAAAATATCAGATATGATATTTTCGATGAAAAATTCACACGAAAAATTTCATCAGAATAATGACAATTTGTAATTAGAGCCGAGGCGGATATTTTGCAGATATTATATTCCATTACTAATCTGAGAGCTTGTACGAGTACTTTAGATTAAAATAAAAATATCTCGACTTTCTATAAAATTTTTTCGTTTTTCTATTGATGGATGACACTAAGGCTTTGAAGGCTGAATTCACTGAATCTCTTTTGGGTTACAGACCAAAATGGAATGACGGAAAATGACATCCCCGCTACACTTGTCAGGCAAAATTCTGAACCCGTGTGGTTACTGCACGAAGGTTCCTGGCTGAAGGTTCCATTGAGAGCTTTGTATCTTATAAGCATAATTATAAATGGAATGACTCTGCAGCCAGAGCAAACAAATGCTTCTGCACTTCTGTTAAAAGTCAGCGACCTTCTAATGTCCCTCGCAAGGATGGCTAGATTAAGTCAGCATTTTGCGTTTATCCTTTTCGTAGATAACTAAGTTCACCAAGATCTTGCCGATCTTAGGCTCACGGGACCCAGCATTTGTTACTCCACATCGGATCAACCAACTTGTGGAAGACCCTTCTAGCGATTTTAGGTTCAAACCACAGCCACCATGGTGCTAGGGGGCCTACCTCTTCCAAGTCAGGCCCGGACTGAAATCCGAAGGGCCCTAACTTCCATGGTACCGCTTTTAAGTCCTGGCGGAAGTAACGGTAGTTCATGGCGCTCAACAGGACCTTATGACCGGCCGTTCATAATGTAACTGGTCAAATCGTAGTGGCCTTCAGTGACGTTAATCTGAAAGCATTACGATAAGTCCAGTATTGCTTTGCCATCCATCCATAGGATGGAATAAGGATGTTTGACGTAGGTACCTGCCATGAAGGCTCAATATTACGGTACGTCTTCGTACGAGATATCAAAACAATGCATTGATCAGCGGCCTTCGGGTAGTACAAGTACCACCACGAGTACCAAATCGCAGGCCATAGGTGATGCCCATAGCTTGTAAATCCTTAGCATCTGAGTAGGCTGGACACATTTACAGAACATGCATCCAGTCCTTAAAGGGAGCACCTTTATGCCCAAACTGAGGTTGAAACTCAGCTCTGGTAGCCCGCTAGTGGTTGACCCATCCTGAAGGAAGTTATAAGTAATCCCGCCTTTAACTGTCATGTAACATCTAACATCTAGATTACGATCTAGACTAGACACATTCGGGAAAACAGAAGCTTACACTTCCTACGGGACAAATCTTCCACTTCCGTCGAGGAGACCCAATCGACATTTGCCAGCGAGAGTTCTTTCGTAATCTTGTGGCGATGCCTCGAAGTATCACCTCCAAGTTAAGAGGAGGCACCCTTACGCTTACGTTCGCAGGTACTAGGTATTGAAATGATGGGTGCTGGTACTATGAGCCCTAAAGAAGATTCGCAAAATGGAATAGTTCTTAGTCTTCATACTGTATAAGACAGTATTTACATAAATGTAGCTACATCCGATCAGTTGGTGTTAAGTAAAAAGTATTCGAACATCTTAACCTTGCTTATGAGAAAAGGCTCATGTGTGAGTGGTCACGATCTACGAGAACTACCAAAATGATACGTTGATATACTGTACAGCTCACAACTTCGCGCTGAAATTGTAACAGAGATTCCTAAGGCATGTAATTGGAATAGGAACAAGTTGTTATGTTTACCTTTAATCTACTTCATATGGCCATTTATGGTCTACTTTGGAGGTAATGCAAGTGATGGCATCTAAATTGTTCATCCGATATATTGTGTTTCTGATAAGTTAGCAATCGTCAGATTGGATTGCTGTTTTTCAATTTTTTCGATAGGGCCTATGAAAGTCTGGAATGGACATCTTCTACCTCGTTTAATCCACCTAAATCCTTTCGGGAGATTGTCACTTACCTTCTCTATATTGGCACTCCAATTTAGCCATTGAAATTACCACATTCATCTAAATGACTTCATCCACAATTGTCAGGACTATTAATATTTCATGTATTTAAGAACTTTATCAATTTCAAAATTAAACACTAACACATCATCTATCAACTATCAATCTTTGCTGGAAGATATTTCTACATCTTTTTGTATTGTATAAAAACTTTTGGATATGTCTATACTCTATGCGAGTCTTCTACAGGACTCGATTACTTAGAAAAAACACACTAAACTTCAATCGACCATCAGGTGAACATCACATCAAACACACACAAGAACTATCCAAAAAAATATAAAAAAAAATCAAATAAATTCCGTCATCCATTGATATGTATTGAAAGCTACGAGTATAACATAACGCAAGGATCTGGCGTCAGACTATAGAATTGCGATTCCCAAAGGAATTGACAAACACTTTACTACCTCCCAAATGCTTGAGGTGACACTAACAAATCGCTCCTAATAGTCACCCGTTCTACAAAATATTTTATCCCTATCACCTCATCAATTTGGAAGCTACGTTTATATAAATTTATGTATGTATGGTAAAAAAAAAACACTTTCAACAGCAAACAAATAATCGAAAGGACACATCAATAGACACTATAAACTTACATCACACTCTTTAGGATCTGGCAACATGTACGAGTATAACCTACGGACACATCCGCCGATCGATTATAATCCAACTACTCGTACTGTGTTGTTGTCACTTGTTACGTTGCTTCACTGTTCCTGGTCCTGTTCCCGCTCCTACTTTGACTTCTGTTCCATTGTGTGCTATTACAGAATCGAACATACGGCGAACAGAGCGAAAACAAAGAACATCATGGCCACAATGTCCTTGTGAAGGTTTCGATCCCGATAAAACGGCCGCGTCGTGTAGGACTCCTTGCGAATTTGTTGGAACAGCCACAATGGTATTACCAGCTGCAGGATGTCAGGAATCATAAATCCAATATCGCGTACGACCTGATGAGCATATCCTTCGCCTCGGATCACATTCATTATGAATTGGTCAAAACTGCTGGCTGCTATATGCAGCAGAGCTATGCCAACAATGCAGAAGACCTTCTTCGATGTGACAGCATTGCTGGTGCTGGCCAAGTGCATCACCATCACAGTTGATATCAGTTCGGTTATCTGCGAATAAATTCGGAGCAAAAAGATATTAAAAATGGACACAAGATACACAAAGAGGGAGAATGGTAAAAAAAAGAAGAAACAGTTAAAAAGAGAATGGTCTGGCCGGGTGCGCCACCCGTTGTCGCAATAAATGTCAGCATCTGGAGAGAACCCTACTAGATGAGGCAAATGGCACGGTTTGAGTTCAAATGTGAATAACAGTTGGTGAAATGGTGAGACGGATGAAGGCTGAAGCAGATGATATTTGTTCTATCAAATGAAAAAAAAGTGGCTAAAGGTGACACACAAAGGATACTATTGTTTGCTACGAGTATGAGTTATTCATTCGATAGCAAATATTTGTCCTGTATGCGACGAGCGCCAGCAATTTGCTGTACAACATTTCTGTTTTTATTCATCAGAGAGGATTGAATTTGAGATTTTGAGATTTTGAATTCGGTGATGGATTTAGAAAGACTTAAAGGATATTGTGGCATCACAGGCATTGCTTGGAGGAAAGCCAACAACTGTTTCAAATTGGCAATCTCAACAAGCCGTTTTCCTGTTAACAGCTAAGTACCATGGATATCAGGTTTTTTTCTTTTGGCTAGAAGTCAGGTAGAAGTCTGCAGTCAGGCTAATTGCAACGATCAACATTGGATTTCGGGAAGTTTGCCATAAAATTGACAAAATAGAAAATTTTAGAGCGTCTGGTTAAATACAATTTGAGGTTCAAACTTTTCTCAGTACGCTTAAAACCCCTGATTGCAAAGGGAAAATTGAATTGATTCTCCACTGTGGACTATGAACAACTACGTTGGGCTTAAGAAGGATCTGACTCCTAACTCAGGTCACCGTAAAATGATGATGGGGTAATCATTAATTTTTTTCCTCAATCTTTTGCTTTTCTTATGTACTATACTTATTCTTATTACTTGGGATGGATAAGGACCATGCTTAGAATCAAACTGGTTGAGGGCAAAGCTTAAAATACAGCTTGGTGCTACATCAGGTAAACTGGTGAATCCACCCTCTTCTGCGGTCAGTTCCATAGATTCTGGGGGGAACCATTTATGGCTAAAAGATTACCCTTTCATAAAGAGTCGTAAAATGGTAAGAATACCACCATCCCAACCAACAAAAGAAGTTTGAGTTGCAGCTGCTTAAAGAACAGGTCAATAATAACAAGAAATACGAGCAGATAACAAGAGCTGTAGTTTATTCTACGGATGAAGAAAGAAAAAAAAAGAAGAAAAATTAGCATGTCTCCGGAGCTTTTACCACCAAAAGTAAACCATAAAAGCCCAGGAAAGAAACCAAACCACTCAAGTCAATAAAGCCTCACCCAATTATAGTGTTTTGTATCACGAAGTACGAAGGTTTATTAAATATACTAGAGGAAAACAAAGTACAAGTTAATACAGCTCGCCTAAATAGTAATATTGTCAAAATTAATGCGGAAGACGAAGAATCCTACAGAAACTTGACAAAATTACTAAATCAGAAAAAAGTGCAATGGTATTCGTTTGAAAATAAAGAGACAAGACTGATAAAGATTGTTGCAAAGAAACAAAACTTCAAAATGCTAGAAGTTGTAAATATGCTTAAGTACTCGTATAAAAGCAAAGTACCACTGCCGATGTCCATGCTTACTTTTGAGCAAGATGAAGACATCTAGAAAATTTTTGAAATTAGAGATATACTAGGAATACTAGTTCCTCAATGTAAGAACTGTCAAAAGTATGGTCACACTAATAAATACTGCAACTCTAGCCCAAAATGCGTTAGATGTGCAGGAGACCACCATACAAAAGATTCCACTAGGGAAAAAAAGGCAACCCCAAAGCGAAAGACACCCAGCCAACTAAAGAGGCTGCAAAGTAGCAAAACAGCTGCAGCAGGTAAAGATAACGAGCAAAAGAAAATGCAAAAGCCTGCTCAAAAACACGCACCTACAGTCAGAGAAAACCGAAACAAAAGGGACTTATAGTACGTTTATACCGACCCAAAATTCAGCATTTCGGATAAATTCAACATTTCAGGCGAAATGTTCCATACAATTTCCAGCATTTCAAAATGTTGAATTTCAGTGAAATACTTCATTTCATCTCTGCATTTAGAAGGCTGTCAAATCGGACAAACCTTTTTAATTATTCCGTACGTCATTCAGCGCTTACAAAAATAAATTTGAAAGAGGTCAGCTGTTCCAATATTAACAATCATTAACGACTATGTGCCTCAACCAAATGTACCAAAAAAAATATAAGAAAAGGATGAAGAGGGAAGACGCTGACGAGGAGTTTATTGTTGAACTCTGGGAAGAAAATATTCTTGGGCTCCGGGGGAACAAAAAAAAGGGCATATACATAAAGAGATGTCCCTCTTGTTTAAAAATAAAGGGGTGGGGTTTTCACCGGAGGAAATTAAAACAAAAATTACGAATCTGCAGTTGACAGTAGCTGTCATATAAATGCCTTGCGTTCAATGTAAACGGTGAAATGAAATTCCAAAATTTCATTTCGAAATGTTAAATTTCAGGTCGGTGTAAATGTACTATTAGGACTGAGAACGAGGGCCCAAAATAGTAAAAAAATAGATAAAGCTAAGGAAAATGTGCCCTCAAACAAAAATGAGAACTTATGTACAGGATACTTCGTGTAACGTTGTCAAACCAGTCGGAAATCCCAAACCTTCCAGCAATGCCATGGAGGATATCATGCAAAGAATTCTTAACAGAATGGAAGATATGGAGAAGAATAATGAGAAAATTCTCGAAAGAATAACTTTCCTTGAAAAACAAAACAGTAACAAAAGAACAACTCTTGTCTCAACAATAGTCTCGAGAGTCGCAAAGACAAATTTCAAACGACTCTCAATATAAACAATTTTAACATATGTCTAGCCTCCGGGAAACATATTTAGATATTTGCTAGAGGAACGCATCGAACTATCCACAACAATCGATACAATAGAGCAACTACAAAATTAAGATTAGACTTTCACTCTAGATAAATATAAAAAAGGCTGCTTGGACCTCCTGAATCAAATAGTAAAGTAAAAACGAACGTAAATCCCAAAGAAATATGCGACATTATATCTGAAAAGTGGGAGAACTCGTGAACTCTACAATTGTCGAGAACACCAAGTCACAAAACAAGACTTAACAGTTCAAATAATAAGCAGAGAAAAAAGATCATAGTATTGAAAACTGCGTCGGTGGAAAGATACCTTACAAAAAAGGCCAATGGCATACATTCCGCCAGTTAAAAACAGCAGTGGAAACTAGGCAAAAACAAACAAATAAAGGGCGGATCCATTTGCGGAACATCTTGAAAACATCTTCCAGCCATACGAAGATAATGATTATTTACAACAAACGGAAGATATGTCCGAAGACGAGAGATTGATTCCAGCAGTAGCCTCTAAGGAAATAAAAGAAAAGATCAACCCGAAAAAGGTATGAAAAAAATAGCACAGCTATGTACTATATATGTATATTCCACGCATGTGGGAGGTCGCGGAAATTATTGTATTATGGTACCAAAGCTGGACAAATTGCCTAGTGATGTTACCTCATATCGTCCCATCTCATTGCTGCCAATCCTGTCAAAGCTCTTCGATAAAATTCTTCTGAAACGACTTCATCCGATTATATTTATATAGCTCAGTCGTACATGTGCATGATACGGGGCTTCGCAGGTCCATCATCCAGTTTTAAGCTAATGGAGAAATAGCTGAAGCTGGGTCTCAACCAAAACATCTGAAACCCCCCATATTGTTGATATTTCTGTTAAAGAGGACCTGCTAAAACTCAACCTTGGTGACGCTATTAAACGAGGCCCACAGGGATAAAAAAAACCCTCCCCTTTTGTCGAATAACACGGGCCAATTGGAATGTACCTAACGCGGTTCTCTTTGTCGAAGCTTTAACTGGTGGAATAATCCAGGTAGGTGATTAAATCCTGCATCTCAAAATTGTGCAGATCTGCTGAAAAGATATGCAAGATCTACAAAAAGGCGCGGACTGTGAAAATCCCCTATCAAAACTTGTCCGAGACGGTTAAAGATAGTCTCGCACTTGACATTCCCGACATGTATACTCTTGACGGGAACAGGAAGCACTTTACCACCTGCTATCTTAGGGGTTGCAGGTTGGCATGAGAGCTTCGTAAAGCTGGTGTCTTGTCTAGATAAGAACGTGGTAGAATTTATCCTAAGTCTTAGTGATGAGAGCTTTTTCTATTAGCCCTATTTTATTAGACCTAAGAGTGATTGTGACGGGCCATTCATAATGATCCTGGGATAATAATAAAGGTCTTGGGATATCAAAGCCCCAAGCTTTCTGTTAGGGATTGGAAGAAAAGTTGTTTATAAGTCGCTCTGTCATCCTCTTCTTTAAATCCGAATCGCCTGAAGCAGGGAATTTAACTTTTAACTTTGGAGTAAAAAGTGTGGTGATAAAGGACTCACTTTCACAGGCTACCCCATCTGAGTTTGCTACACCACTATTTCTTTAAATCTAACACAAACCAAGGCTGTAACGAGGGACATGTCGTCTGGATAACATGTATGTTACCGCCAACTAGGTATCTGCAACACCTTGCCGTTGAGCTAAAGGTAGTACAGGTTGCCGTGCACCATAGACATCTTGCTATGCACTCTTGAAGCCTGTTTAGCTTTCGTTTCAATACCCGGTGCCTGAACCAAATAAGTATAGTTTTCTTACTTAGATGGCGCTACAGTCTGGAGTTGATCAGAACTTCAGCTAACATGACTCTCCAGCTCTTTTGCTTGCTGCCTTCAGTTACGTACATAAAGTTAGCCCAGGTTTCCTTGATCGTCCTCTACCACGTTGTCTATCTGCGTTGGATAAGAATACATTCCAGAGTCCTTGCGTTCAAGTTGACCTATATATATACGAGTAAGTCAATTTATCCAACCATTTAGGTTTTTTTTTTTTTTTTTTTATAATTTACGCGCGCCTAAGGGGTTAGATACCCTTTTACTGTTGCCGGGTCGCGGGCGGAAAGGTAGAAGGAGGAGAAAGGAAAATTGTTTTGTAGTGGTTTGAAACTCAGGCGTATTTAGTTTCTATATTAGCTCTCCAGGGGTGGGAGTCCGAATAGGACGGAGACTTCTTTCTTCACTCAGAGTGATTCGAAGTTATAATTCGCACTAGTTTTTTGTGGTTGAAACTCTACAACATTTTGATGAGGCTGACATCATTATACATCCCAAACAGTTCGCTGTTGAAACGTCTCATCCATTCTCCATTGATGCAAGCGGGACTAAAAAAGCTTCAGCGCCGTAAAGCTGGACTTACTTACTATCTCTAAGTTGTAGCTTCCTATTGTGACGTTTCGTCCTAGGCTCGATGTCTTGTGTCGCTTTTTGTTGGCATCATCAACTTCATTTGTCCTTCGTCGACCGCTAAGCCCATCTCTATATACGCATTTTATATACGATATTCAAGAGACTTATTCTCCTGTAGTTGACGGGGATCTCCCTTCTTTGGGGCGGGACAAACAACAACAATGACGTTCCAACCATCGGACATACTTTTGTTGATTTCTGTATCCAATCAAACTGATCGGAAAGTTCGAACATCCAAAGCACTGGAGTAGTATTAGGAGTACCCTTGTGTTGCATATGCAGTAGGTAGGTGCAGGGTAGATACTGAGAGGTGTCAACTGGCAACCCAGTGTTGTAACTGTTCTTACGAGTATATATCAATTGTGTTTATTTTACCTCCAAGTGGTAAGCATTGGTTACTGGTCGATGTTCATCCGGACTCGACTTGCCAAACTTATAAGCGCAAATGCTGACCAGCAGGTAAAAATAGCAGCACTATAAACGGGACATCAAATGAATTGGGTAGATGGGATCAACGATGAAGTAAAATCCCGAAATAAAACAAATGAGACCTTATCCGGGTTACTCCGACATATTTGGAGCTCAGGCCAGTAAGGATATCTTTTAAAGGAGATGTGGCTTTAGTGGACCAATGGCAGCGCTCACATTTCTGAATAGACTTCGACCCCCTAGGGGTAACTATAATGGAACTGGCCCTCCAGATCGGAGGTTGTGCGGTAACTGCCGGACCATGGAAAAAGAAAAATGTTACGAAGAAGCAATAACAAGCCGGATACGGACTGATTTACTGTTGACAAACGATACAAGGACAACGAACTTCGGCTCTGCACGTGAAGTGTTAGACCCCTTAATAGGCCACGTGTAGCTGAACAACTAGCAAAGACCCTGGACTGCTGCAACAGGACAAAAAGAGGATGAAAAACTGTGACATCTACCACGGCGATTGCTATCGACGGCAAAAACAGCGCTTATTTGGATTCGGATTTGTTTTTGTTAGGTAGAGGCAAGAAGTCTTGAGTCGCCGGTATGTTAACGAGCGCCTCGTAGCAACAACAGCCTAATATTCGCACATGCCCACACAGAGGGGAAAGATGTCGACAGCAAGGATAGCTTCTACGTGCTGTCGGAAAGTATTGCTACATCCGGATTCAGGCTAATCGATTTTCCTGCGGGGCGAAATATTGTTGTGGATATCCCGAACATCGCAAATGCAAGCTAATACTGTGAGGAAGTTAGACGTCGGACGGCTGCAATTACAAGAGATCGCAATTGTGATCTTCCTTAATCTCGTAAGAGGTCCTCTGCTGCCAGCATCAAGTATCGAAGACCAGTGGCAACATTGCCAAAAAGCCATTTGAGATGTCGCCTCTGATGTGCTGGTTTTAACTCGCCCACCACAACGAAACTTCTGTTTTGATGGCGATGGCCGGCAAGCATGTGCAGCTAACCAAGAGGCATACAGAGCAGCGCTGCATAGAAGGATTAGGGCTTCTCGCGAGGTCTACGAGCAGAAAAGAAGAGACGAACACCCGCTTTTCAGGAGGAAAAAGAAGGAGCATGAAAATCGCGCGGTCGCGGAAATGAGAGATGCTACTCCTGCAATGAGATTCGGAAGTTTTACGAAAAGGTAAAAAAAACGTGGCATGGTCATGAACCCCGAACCGAAATCTGTAGAGACGAACAAGGGAACATCGTAGTAAAGTCCCAGTCGATGCTGAGGATTTGGAAAAGCGTTACTGTAGACTGTATAACGGGGAAGACGAACCAAATACCGCTGTCAGGCAGAATGTAGATGTAGACCTACAATTTCGTCCTCCCGACCCGGATGAATTGAAGATAGACATATCTAAGCTTAAGTTTAATAAAGCCACTGGAGCGGACGACCTGGTTGCTGAGCACTTAAAAGCGGCAAGCGATGGTAAGGAGCATGCACCAACACATCTGTTAGATACGGTCGGAGGAAAGCATGCCCGATGAATTGAATTTCAACATGGATTGTCCGATCCACAAGAAAAGAAACCCTTTTGACTGCTCAAACTATAAAGTAATAAGCCACCTTAGCATCGCCTACAAGATCTTCTCTATCGTATTATGTGTAAGTCTGAAATAATTCATTAGGTTTCAGGCCATAAAAGTCCCCATAGGTATTTTAAAAGACCCGAGAATTTCAGTCAGACAGACAACGTCCGAAATAGTTAGGCCATGTCGAGTGAGTGGATACCACAGCTTTGGCCCGTAGATTCCCCCATTCTAATCCCAAGGGACGACTGCATCTAAGGTAGCGCACTGAACCAGCTGGGAATGCAGAACTGGTTCAGCTGCGAGAGATTGTGCTAGCTAGATAGGCTTGTTGGTTGAGGCCCAGATTCACGCCGAACTTTACCTAAGTGATCCCCAACGAACCGAAGTGCAAAATAGGAATTAGAATCACCGAGCTAAATGGCTAGCAATTGCACTTAAAAGCAGGGCTACCCATGCTGGTCGACGGGGAGGGGACAAGAACTAAGGGTGAGCTTCCAAGGCAAGCAAAAAACTCTAAATTCCCAGGACCTTCCCCCGTACTCGTGGGACCAAAAATGAAGAACATACACCTATAAACAAAAACTACAAAAATGACAATAACAACAACTAAGTCGGGCAACATTAACGTTACCTAAAGCGGCTCAAGTCAATACCGGGCGGCCGAGGCGAATAGCCCTCTAGTCGGAAATCCGCCAACAAAGAAAGTAGTTTCGGATGACCGAAGTGCCGGAACAATCGACACCGACGTGGAGATGCTACTTCTCCGAGATGAAGAAATCTACTCCATTGTCACCTTTTCCAAATTCTCCACATCGTCGACTGCATCTATTCGGAATAAGATAGCGAGTAACAACTTGGCGACAAAAAGTCTTAGGAAGAAAAAAGAGCTCTGGGAATTTATAGCGCGCCTACGATTTCCTCAGGTATATCTATCTCGAAAGAACGCAATCCAGAATTCGAAATGACACCGAAAATGCTGGCACTTTGTGCTGTTCGACATCCAACTCTAGGGTGAATAAGCCTTTTGCTCGTACCTCTATGGGAGGACTCTGACAATAAAAAAACACCAGAAAGGGAACAACTAGCCCTGGAATTCTAGGGTGAGTGAGTCTATCGCTCATACATCTAAGAAAACGCCCAAAACAGTAGAAAGCATTCAGTCATCTTGAAAAGAGGACAGCTAAACAACACAAGCTCTTCCAAGATAGGTACAAAAGCTAAAAGGCAGAAAAAGAACTCAGACGAGGCGAACGGAAGCTTCCAGGTTGCAATAGTCGAGTTTGGTAATCTAGAACAAATCTAGACAATGGCGGCTGCAAGAACTAACAAATCTTGACGGTGTCAATGACGCTATCATGAAAGGGGTTGGGAGTATTCCGCTCTTCGAACAACTAAGCATACAAAACGGATTCAATGTCATTCAGTGCGATAATATAACCACTTTGGAATGGCTGAGAGAGTTCGTCCGCTACACGAAAGATCCATGACCAAAAGCTGAACTGTGTGTTGTCGAAAGAGAAGAACTCATGGATTAGAAGATTATACCTTGTCGGCTTGCGTAGGTACAAATAAATATTCACCATAGTAAGACGGCCAGAGTCGACCTTGTCTATGTTATGACTGAAGAAGATATAGATATAGACATCGGCCTCATCTAGGAACCTTGGATAGCCCGAGGCAAAATAAGAGGGTTGAAATCATACGAATTGGTCACCTAAAAGGCCGAATGAGGTAATGAAAGTAGAAAGTAGGGTCTGCATAGTTGCAAAATCTTGTCTCAAATGATCTATCTACAGACTTCTAAGCAATAACGATTAGGCAGTAGTCAGGTTTGAGTGGCCGAATAAACCGCTGTTTAAGCGACATACCTTTCATACGCCATATGAAACGACTGATGGGCCCCCTTCAGCAACACTTAATTCACTTATCAACAAATTAGAGCAGGTCCGATGTAAATATTGGATGTGAGGCTAGATCTCATCATACATAATGGGGGTAGCACGAACACACATTTTCGAGGTAGATCCCTATTCAAATACATAATTGACCTTTTAATCGCTAACCGCAGCAATGAACCAACTTTTGTAGTGAAAAATAGACAGCAGGTATTAGATATCACCATACTGAGTAACACAAACACCCGTTCCCTAAGCAACTCGAAGGTTTCTTCGGACATATTGTTCTCTGATCATAAAGTGATCAATATCAATGTCAAAGATATACTCATACCCCATCTACTGTACAAAAATCCCAAAAATATTAACTGCGACAACTTTAGAACAGAGATACGTCAAAAGTTTTATGTGTTCAAAGGACTCAAAACACCACCGAAATGCAGCGCAAAAACAGCGCTATGAATATAAAAAAATCCAAGAACTCCCCATACTGTTGAATTAAAGAACTACAATGCATTAGGAAAGAGGCAAGGAAATTTTTTGAAGCGTCCAAAATATAAAATCTGTGCTCCGACTGGGGTAAATGAGGCCAGTCTGAGGAAATACAAGAGTGCAATCAGAGTGCAGCGCTAAAACAAAATCATGGAGAAAAACTTGCTCCAACATAGAAAGCACAATAGAGTGTGTGTCGCTAAGAAAAGTCATACAAGGAACCCTTAGTATTTGAAGAACTAAAACTACCTGAAGGTAGTGACACGAATTCAAACACTGAAACTTTGGGTCTCTTGTTAGAAACCCGCTTTTCGGAATGCATTACTATACCAGACAAGTTTATCCTTAGCCAGTATAAAATCCTAGAGGGCATACTAGAAAATAAGCTCTTTTTCCGCTAACAAATTTCTTGGACTGGACAGAATCATAAAAATCATGCTTCTAAAAACGAAGCAGGTTATGATACCGTTCATAAAAAGAGTATTCAAGAGTACCATCAAGTATGGATATGTTGAAAAATGCTGGAGTGAAGTAAAAGTAGTATCCATTCTCAAGGCAGATAAGCCCATCTATATCCATCCAAAAAACGTAAGGGCCATAAAGAAAGCTTTGAAAAAACTGCTTGATACTCATATTCGAAGTAATCTGCATCCAGAAAACTTATCCTTAAACCAGCACGTCCACACAAAAAGTAAGGACATGGAAACGGCTCTACATGAAGTTGTCAGCACGATTGGAAGAAGCCTTTACCACAGTGAGCACATATTAGATGTCTTCCTTGACCTCAAAAGAGCCTTCAACAATGTCAACATTCCCGCTATAATTAGAGATGTAGGAAATGCTGGTGTTCATTCTGCAGTAACAAACCTGATAACATGTATGCTCCGGAACAGGAAGATCAATGCAAAACTAGGTAACACGGTATTGAGGGTCACCACCTCTAGGGGCACCCCTCAAGGAGAAGTGATATCACATCTTTTGTAGACCCTAGATGTTAATGAAATACTTTTGAATCTAAAAAGGGAAGCAATAAAAGCCACTGCAAGTTCCTCGCCACGATCAGTGAAATTCTAAACTATGCTCTTAGAATCCCAGGTGAATGGCCCAAGCTCTGTGGCCTGGTAATCAACCCAGCCTATCAACAGAGCTTGTTCTATTCGCACATAAAAGGATAATGCCACAATTTGACATTCCTTCGTACTAGATAGTAATCTGAGTTGGAAGCTAAATGTTGAAGAATATTTGGGAGAAAATGTGGAGCTAACCCCAAGACTATTCTATGGATGTACTCGGCTATCTTCAGTCCCATCTTAACCTACGATAGTTTAGTATGGTGGAAATTTACAAATAAAACTAGAAACCTTAGGCTAATGGCAAAAGTACATGAGAACGACGCCAATGGCGATACTAGAAAATATACTTGGCCTCTAGATCTACTTGCCCCTAGATCTATACATGAAATAATCTTCAGCGAAAAGCTGCAAGAACAAAGTATCAAACCTCCACTCTGCACTCTGAGAATACATGTGGAGCGAGCGATACAAATAAACGGCAATGAAAGATGGAAAGATCTTCCAACTTCCATTTTACCTGGAATTCAACAAATCCGGAACATGTTAGATTTTCTTGAAAAGCAGAGCTTTTTACATTACTCACAGGCCATAATCTTCTGGGGGTTCAGGCAATAAAGCTACGCCTTACTGACGACTGCCTCTGCAGAGACTATAGGGACATAGTCTTATGGGAGGATAACCTCCACATTTTGTGCCACTGTCCCAGCCTCAGTAATTTGAGGAAGTTATTACTTTTACGACCTCTCGGAACTATTATATCTGCTGTCTCACCTATACCTCTTTTCAAATTCGCGGATGCAACAAGATGGCTTAGGCTCGCTCAGGGTCGAAAAGACAAGTGGAAACCAGAATTAGGAACCGCAATAAAATTCCCATCCCCTTCCAATTTCCCCACTCGAGCATCACAATGGGTCACAGTCCTAAGTGTGATGAGGTATAGAATGGACTCGGCTCCAGATACCTCATGAACCAGCTAACCTAACCTAACCAAACCTAGGTAAGTAAGTTAGGCCGAGTTAAAAATATATCGATCCCATCACCATGCCTGAAGATAGATCAGATATAGCACGATTTCGTGGAATGTTGAAACATGTAAGTCAGTACTTATCGAATTTATCGCAGCGGACGGCGAATCTGCGAGAATTTAGACGAATGGTTATCGAGTGGCAATGGGGCAAGGAGCAGCAGACTGAAGTACTCTCCATAAAGAAGAAGGGCCCGTACTGAAGATCTTTGATGCAATTGCATTGAAGCTGAGCAATATCCTAAGATGGAAAGAACGTTTACTATTTGGAGACATTTCGCCAAGGAGAATGATTCTGTTAATGATTCACGAGACGCACTTGGAAATTCAGAAATCACTCTTGAGGGCTAAACAACTATTGTACTGATAAAAAATTCCAGAGAATATTGAATAATATAACAGTTGAAATGTGCCTAATTTGTGAGAAATATACTCGGGCTACCCCAAGAGAGCCACTTACATAGTAGGACTAAATTCTTGAATACCCAGAGCAGATTTTCTTTGGGTCGACATTGCAAATTTAAGTTAGGCGGTAAGAATTGTCTGGCAATAATGCAAGTATACCCTAACTACTTGGGGGCGATGAACTAAAGCACAGAACGATTAATAAATTCTTAGAGGGCTTCTTCTTAACTGACCTTTAGAAAGTCAGTCTGATAATAGTCCTTTAATTACATCAATTTGCTGAAAGAGCCAACATGTCGTTGACAATGTCAATGGCCGAGGGAGGCAGATATATTTTCGGCAGAGGAGGGGGTGGGAAACTTGCGCCCTTAAAAAAGGAATAATGGAAAGTTAAATGACAAGTGAGGAAGGCTAATGCTTTGCGAAGACAGGTTTCATCGTAACTACACAATAGAAAGATGGAATGCAGAACGAGTTTTGAACTCTACGTCTGACACACAACATCTCAAATATGTGGATATTTCAGTTGACTAAAGAAAACAGTTAAAGTGGCAGAGCCTAGTCGAAATTGACAACAAGGCATTCTCGTTAGCAAACTAATAATGTTTCTATCAAACTCAAAGCATTATTCCAAGTTTGTACACAACATATTTATTTGAAGATTGCGGTTCTATGTCCATTAACTAAAAGCAGAATTGTATTTGCTCACGGTTGAGCAAATATCAAGATTAAAAAGAAAACCGACAGCAAACACGCCAATGTTTGCATTCCATGGCCTTTGGAACATCACTTTAGTACTGTGACATAAATACATTAGGTTCCAGCAGCGATGACGATAATTTATGTCGTTTTTAGGCGAAGTATTACCCCCACCCTTAGTCCTATAATCGATCAAATAAACACAAACAACCCTTAGAGGGAATTAACCCAGAAAAAGGTACGAATTTTCCATGATACGTATTACGTATACTCTTACCATGCGACTATGAAGCCAAATAAACATTGTCAAGGTATACCATATAACTGTCCTTACCGTAAAAAACAATTGATGATTCCACTGATGGTAGTAGTCATCGTTATAATAGTTCATGTATGCCCACCATGCATAATAGTGCGAGAATATTGATAATGAGAACAGCAGCACCATTGAGTAGCGTACTCGATTTTGAAGTATCAATACAATCAGTTGTTTGATGCATTCGTATAGTCCAATCACAGCCAGAACCGTTAGTATCCACATTTTCATTGTGTTCTGTGTTGCATTGAAGTACATGTGCTTGTAGGAGGCAATACCCGACTCATAAGGTCCCTTAAACACTGTATCCCAGCAGGAGCATGAGCAAAATCTTTTATCCACAAACCGAGCATAGTTCTGCCAAAAATACCACAATACCGCTATATGTGCTGGTGGTATAAGAGCCGGTGCCAGGCTTCCACAAGCTGCCGGTAACCACTTTGTGTCAAACATCTTGGCTGCAATGGTAGATAATTTTGACGATATTTATAACATCCCTGTGTACTACTGTGGACTATTATGATATTTACTTACCTGTTGAAAATGCAGGTTTAGCTGTGCATCAACTTTGAATTGTCTTTCACATTCTAATGTCAAAACTGTTAACCGGGTTGCAGATAAGCAAATCGTCCAATTCTAAGTCCTTGGTGGGTGTGGATGAGAGCTGAAAAAAAAAGACGAAGGCAACTGTCAAACACTGGATGTATAGAACAATTTGACAATGTTGACGCACTCTGGCGAAATAACGAACAGAATGGGGCATCGTGACAGCTTGTGGTAGCAACAGCGCATTTTTCTCTTGGAAAAATTTATTCAAATTGGCCCAGCAATGTTAGCGGTGCGTCGGTGTTGTGTAAATATGTACATACATATCAACGTTGTCGTAACCACAACCATCACTCTCAGCCTCGAGGAGGTTCAGATGCTAAAGGTAGAATCGATAAAGTCAAACGAAGTTTTATCGAAATCGTATTCAGTTGAATTTGAGGGGGTGGATTGACAGCTCTTAGGGGATGGTGAAAGATTCACGCATGGATCGATGGAATGCCTATTCGGGATGGGCGATGATACAAGTACGAGTAGTTCTCTTAAATGGAAGTTGACACTGCTTGGCATACATGAATCTGGTGTTATCCTATCCTTTGAACGCGAGAAAATTGTTTGGCTTTTTTTTTCTCTCTATTTTATGTGTCGTGCCGCCAGGGGTTATGCCGATTGGTGGCATGTTTGCATGTGCATAATGGTGGCACATACACGAGTTGAAAAGAATTTTTAAAACTCTCACATGGAAAATTAGGAGAAATTAATTATCCACTTTTTCTGATGGCGAGAATAACAAATGAATTCACAAGTACTCAGCCCGCTCCACGTGCTTAATGATATAATCACAAAAAGTTTATGGAACCCGAGAGACAACTGGATTTGAGAGAGAACAGCTTTTTGCACAGAAAATTACACGGAAAAGGCTGTCAGAGCTACACATATTCAAGGTGGTCAATCTGGAACAGAGAAAGTTCATATGATAAAAATTCTATGATTCAGCTGCACTGGCTCGTATCCAGTGCATGAGATCTATTCCAAGGCTGGTAAACCTCATTGAAACCAAGATTGTGCTCTGTTCTGTATAACACTTCGAATGACTCATATCATAAGCCTTCATCATTGGCAAACTCCTAAAGCTATGAGTTCTAGAAGAGCAGAACTGAGAGTGAAATTATACAAAAGAATGTGTAAGTTGGGTTAAGCAAGTTGGCGATGGGGCAGAGAGCAAGTATGTTGACACAGCTCCATTCGGGTTTGGAAGGGTGCCTCCTATATTTTTTTTTGTGAGAATAGGGACCCCATACAAGAATCGAGCACGCCTTACTTCACATGGAACGTGATCACAATCAGCTCACAACCACCTCCAATCACAGAAGCTTCAAGTGATTTGAGTAACATATACGTTATAGCTGGTCTCCGTCATCGGTTGTGGTGGCAGATGAAGCCATTAAATACGCTGTTGATACTTTTGATCGCTTTACGTGCGTATGTCCAGTAATACTACAAGTATAAACTAATTGCTGGGATCTCTGAAGATAATCTTCGCTGCTAGCTAGGCGCTGGCAAACACTGGTATTCAAACCAAGCTGTTGGCCAGCGATAGGAGTAGGATTTAAATGGAAAATCGGAAAAGATTACAACATACTCGTCAAGAGTTTCAGACCTATTTGTCTGACATACTGTACGGAGGAAATGGTCGAGCTTTATGTGCGCATACATCCGCTGTCTAAGATGCAACATGCTATCCAATGCCGAAGATCCTGTGAAACGGCGCTTCGAAATCGGGTGGGCAAAGTTCAAGAAGCATTCGACAAATAAGGAGCCAGGCATTTTCATCGACACTATGGGTGCTCTCGAAAACGCAACTTTTGGCGTTATGTGCAACTCGACTTTATAACACTGGCTTCATGGATTAAAACAATGTTAAATGGAGCCTTTTTTGTAGATGCTCGCTGCAATCAATATGAGTTGGTTGGTTGGAATAGGATTGCCTACAGGGTGACCTCCAATCTACATTGCTATGATGCCCATTGATTGTTATATTGGTTAGCGCTCTAAACATATTTGCTTTCCGGACATACATCGCGACTTTTACTCTAAAGTATAGGCAGCTCTATAAGATTTCACGTAATACATGGCTGCTCAACAGGCACCAACGACCTACTTCCGCTACATTATGGCTTTCCCCAGTACACCTGGCTCTGCTCTAGATGCACTGACAAATTTCCTTTCCCTCGATATTCATATCATGAGCTGCACTCTTAAAACCATCTTCCGTTTAAAAAGAAGTCGTCATTGGTACAACAATCACAGGAGTTTCTATTACCTACATATCTTTTGACTCTGGAATTGTGAGCACGCTGTTTGATGAGATAATACCAGACCTCCTGTTGCCAAATGAATGAAGTCGAGTCTTTACGGACAGCTCCAAAACCGATCTAGGATTTTTTATGAACGACAACATTTAATCTCATTCCTCTTAAGGAAAACTTGCGTTTGTCTTCCAAGCGGAGATATATGCAATCCTAATGGCATCGATATAGTGGTATGTCTGTAGCGACAGCCAAGCTGCGCTTAATACCTTGCTGCACTCTTACCCCACTTCGAAGCTAGTTCAAGAATGTAAGGTTTCTCTGAACTCTGAAAGCATTATCTTCACAATTCATCCCATCAGTATCGTGTTGTCTCCTATCCCTTTCAACTATTGATAACTTTCATTCCCCTCTCCTTCTTTCATTTTTTCACAAGTTTCCTTTTCAGTCACTTCCTCCGCCATTATCTCTTTTTATAATTTTCACAAAGCTAATTTCCGTAAAATCAATATCTATTTAAGTAGAGTTTCTTTCGAGTTTACCAATCTATCTCTGGTCTCTGCCCTCTCCATTTTTTACAAAGAAATATTTAAATCCATCTCCCTTCATGTACCATAAAACATCATCTACATCCTCTCCTTGGTATAATCGTAGACGCTCTCTACGAAACAAAAGAAACAAGTTATGGGCGGTGTTCTTCGAATCAACTCCTCTGCAGACTATTCAAACTCTTTAGGTACATTTCATCGAACTCTACAACTCTCTCTATCAACGCTACCTAAATACTGCGCAAACTAATCTTATAAATGACCCCAAGTCATTTTTCCAATTTGTCAATTGCAAAAGTAAGACCGGTCCATGGTTATCCTTACTCCTTATCTTTCGAAAACAAACCTTCAAGTGGTTCTCCCACCGTCGCCAACTTGTTTGCTACATTTTTCAAGCAATTATTTTTCAACAACTCCTTCGTACCAGAGCCCTCTTACTTCAAAGCCATACCAAATTTCTCCGTTGGTCCTCTTCTGACTCAAAATTTTGATCCTGCTGTTATTGAAGAAAAGTTACTAAAACTTAAAGATGAATTTCTACGTGGCCCAGATGGTCTCCCCGTCGTTTTTCTTAAAATATGCTCTTCCAATCTCTCTCTCGCCCTATCCCTTACACAGGGAGAATTTCCCTACACAAAAAGGGATCTAAGAATGAAGTTACCCATTATCGTCCCATTGCTAAAATCTCTAGTATACCCAAACTCTTTTTTGCACGAAGTCTTACGCCTTAAATGCAAGTGTTTTATTTCGCCCAGACAACATGATGTTCTAAGACCCATATTCTGCTACTACAAACCTACTCTCGCAGCCTTAGAAAAGTTAACGCAACCGATTTCACTCATTCACTCACTCTCATTAATTGGCTCCCTTCAAATTGTCTGCTCCCGGTTTTGAACCTCATTTATCAAAATGGATTTCTTCTTAACTGGTAAGCCGATATTATAGTGTTTCATTTTAGATCTGGCCTTTCTCTTCCTTTCCTGGCCTCATCTGGGGTTCCGTAAGGCGACAATCTTAGCCCCCTTCTCTTTATTCTTACTATTTACGATCTTGAGAGGGTCCATATTTTTTAAAAACTATTTCTCTCTTCATTTTTCAATCTGCAACCTCAAAATCGCCGAATGCCAATCTATAACTTATTCACGTAGATGCAACCTTCTTCTCCGCGACTTTATTTCTCTATACTGAACCAATTCCCTTGGTTTAATCTCTTCAAGATTTTGGCATATTATTCAACTCTGAGCTTAATTTCCGTTCGCATATTGATAAGATGATCCTGAAAATTAATAAACTCATCACTTGGCGTTATTAACGGTGGTTCAAGGAATTAACCAGTTATGCATGGTCTCCTTTTCACCGAGTTCATGTGTCCCGAATCATGGGCTGCCCTGAAACGACCGTTTAATCGTATCTCTCTATCAGGACCGCCTGAAACTTATCAATATCAATATCAATATCAACTTATTTCCAAGATTTGGTTTTGATGAGTGGTAGAACACAGCGAGCTGTCGCTGGTGCGTTTGCGAAAATCGGAACAGAAGCGGCAAAAATGGGTCTAGCGGTAAAGGAGGGCAGAACAAAGTATATGCTGTCAACAAGAAGGTATACCCAACATCGTCAAATCGACCAGAATGTCACAATCGACAGCTATAACCTCAAACTAAGTGACTTTATCTACCTCGCCTCTACTATCACATCTGAAAACGACATCTCTTCAGAAATCAAACGAAGAATAACGCTGCCAATCGCTGTTTCCTTGGAATGTGAAGGCAACTATGTAGTAAGGCCCTCTCCCGAACAACCAAATAAACTCTATATAAGACCCTTATAATTCCAGTCCTGCTCTATGGTTCCGAAGCATGGACCCTTTCTAAAGCGGATTAAGATATTCTTGGTCGTTTTGAGAAAAAAAATTCTTCGTAAGATATTTGGTACCGTATGCGTTGACGGGTTCTGGAGGAGACGATTCAACGATGAACTCTATGAGCTGTACAGCGACAACGACCTCTGCGCATTGGGCATTTGAGATGGCTGGGACATGTAGAGCGAATGAACACCAATGCTTCAGAATCTTCGACTCTAATCCGGAGGGACAACGCAGTAGAGGAAGGCCTCGCCTTAAGTGGCGAGTGCAAGTGGAAGGGGGACCTCAACAAACTTGGAGTGCGCAACGGGAGGCAGTTGGTTGAGACCCAGGTCCACCCCGGACTGTAGCGACGCCTTAGTAAGTAAGTAAGTACTGGTTGAGTCTACCCGCTACACTCTCTCATAATACTAAAGCAAGACACCAAACATGTTGTACAAAAAGCGGCGGAAGCTATTGTAATCTAAATATCTAGCAACTCATAGCTGAGCGTCAAGATCGGCGTATTGTTATTGTGTGTTTTAATACAGTCATAGGGAATAAGCCTTACTGAAATACCCTGTCTCATTAAAAATGGAATAAAAATCTTTACATGACTGAAACCATCCTTAAAAATCGATCTACTGTGTTATATCAAAGAGTCCTCCTAAAGGACCCTTTAGTGACAAACGTCTTACCTCCTTTTTAGCAGAGAACTAAAATCCATGGCACAGTATGTGTTCGGGAATGCAATCTACAGCTTTCAACTATCATCAATCTTAACTTAGTTATTGAATTAAAATTGTATACTAACTAGAACTAAATCTTAATTTGTTTAAAACATTCTATATTATTCATTGTAATTTGCTATATTCTATATTTTGCCTAAAAACATGTCATATAATACCCTATGTATAGTTTCCTTATCAATTAAATTTTTTGCACTTGCTTAATCATATGGACAACGGAATCATATCGGAGAATTAAGCTTCGTGTGCCGGTGCATTGCATTATCGTTCTCTTTTACCTAGCAACCACCAACCGCGATACATCAGCTACCAGTCCACGCCATTTAAATAAATTTTGTCTTGATCGCTGGCAATTAGAATTAAATAAAATTATAACGTTGTTTGAAATTTGCGCCTTCTTTTTTTCTTTTGCTTTTTTGTCATTGCTGATCAGTATGTTAAATCAATTACAAGCCTTTCAATTCTACATGGAGAAAGTTGGAAAAAATTTATCTTTACCCCCTCTTCCATAGTACATTCCTCCAATAACTGCACAAGTCAAACGTTAATAAGTTACCTCAAGTTGATTTGGCAGGCAAACGATTTTACAACGCTTCTTCCGGCAGATAGGTAGTGAGCAAGACTTCTTCCATTTGAAAAGTTGTCCTTTGCCAACAAAAAAATTCACTGATGTGCATAAAATCGAATAAAAGTCACCCCCGGTGGGCAACTTTAATATAGTTTGCGCAATTTTGTACCTACCCTTCATTTAACTAACTCAAGACGATAGGTTGGTAAAGGTAGAAACTCACTTGGTTCACTTCCGCTTGTGTCCTGACAAAAAAATCAAATAAAACGAGTAGAACGCTTTTGAAATTAACGACTTCCTTTTTGGGGGCAGTTTAGGTATTCAATTTTTGGCGGGAATAGTTGGGAAGGACTTTCCGGTAATGTCTCGTTACAAATTCACACTTGAAGGCAGTTCACGCGATAGTCACGACAAATGAGTTTGGGAATTCAATGGTAAAATTAATCCAACGATGTTACACGTTTCCTTGCTGCATGAATATTCAGTGTTAGGATGAAATCATTTGAGAACTTTATTAATAGTTAATTCTTATGGAAACAAGCGCTAGCTGTTATTGAAAGGTAATCTCATTCGACGTACATATTTTGAAAATCATTTTAATGAGTTGCAATGGACTTGTGAGATTGTTGTGTCAGTTACCTCTATTCCTTACTAATTATTGAATTCCTCTTTTCCCCAAGTATTTATTTGTCAATCCCAATCCCTGAAGGATGCCAAACCCCACCGTCGGTCGTTACCGAGAAATTGCCTTTTTCTGAATTGTTTAGAAGTGTTCCTCTTCAGCCGATTTGAGCATGGACACTTCCACGACTAAAGTAACTTTTACTTTTCCATCTTTCCAGGCTACCGTGGTCAAGATTGGTAATCTAAAACATACATATATGCAGTACGATAAATGCAGATACAGAATACTTGAGTTACTGATGAGGGAGATAAAGCCAGAGCGCACAATTCCCTTATCCAAATATATGATTTCCTTTGAGCCCTCACTTCATGGTCGAATGTCAATTTACGGTTGGTTCACAGTAAAAGTCCTACAAATCTCAGTAAACCTAAGGATCACACTTGAATTCTATGAATACATATTCCCACGTAGTTAATAGGACACGATCTACAACTTACTTAGATGGCGCTACAGTCCGGGTTGGACTAAGGCCTCAGCTAATAAGCAGGTGCCACCAGTTGCGCACGCGAAATTGGTTGAGATCCCCTCCACTTGCATGGGCAGTCTTAGATGAGGTCTTGTCCATCCGCTTAATGTGACCTAGCTATCTCAGCCGAATTATCCAAGCTTTTCTGACGAGGTCGGCATCGGTGTACGACCCGGACTCGAACTTTTCTCTCGAAGCGCCCAAGGAAATCGCTAAGTTGTCAGAGTTAATAGCGAAGTTGAGATAGATAAAGTCTCATACTACCTCTAAGTTGTAACTACCTCTCTGTTAACAGGTACTCGTATATTCGTATGTACTTGCTTTTCCCTCATTGACCGCTAAACCCATCCTTATCGTATCTGCGTTAATAGTCGCAAACAGCCCATTGATAGCTCAGCAGGAATGCCAAAATTAGACATGGGTCTGTCCAATTCATCTCTATATGGTAGATGCTGTCATCATTGATCTATGGTGGTCTTTCGTGGCTTAAAACCACACTGAGAACGGACGGTCAGCCTACTTACGAAGGCTTACGAAGGGACTTAGGTAGAAAAGGTTTTATATGCGATGTTGAGGAGTGTTAATCCCCTCTAGTTGGCGTAGTTCACGGGATCTCCCTTGTTCAGTATTAGAAAAACAATGCTGGGATTCCATTCGAAAGGCATACTTTCGTCCACCCAGACTTTGGAGATGAGTTGATGTCCGCATATAATCAAGACCTGCTGCTTTAAACAGCTCGGCAATTAATTCATCGGGTCCAGTAGCTTTGTTAGACTTGAGTGTGTAAATTGCTGTCTTGAATTAATTTTGGTCGGTTGGACTGAAGCGTTGTATGTCTTCGTACAGGTTGAATATTTCATTCTGTTGGATGGTGCGATGTTGTTTGTCATCACCATTATAATAATCTTTCCAGATTTTCAGTACCGACTGTGATTCTACTATGACTTTTCCTTTTGGGTAAGATTTCCGAGATTCATTCTTCTCGTGGCACCCCACTAAGGCCCCGATCGACCAGTTCTCATGCTCTTTTTTTTTCTTCTGAGATTTTTTGCTGCTCGTAGAGCTCGTGAACACCTTTCGTGTTTTTTGGAGGGCCAATCTGTACATACCTGCCTACATTAGTCACCTCACCAAGAGTTTCTTCCTTGGAGTGATACATAGGAGGCAGCCTATCTCATTGCTCCTTGGCAGTAAGGCCAACATTTTTCGAGAAGTTAACGGAAACTCGATCGGAAAAGGCCCTGGCTATGTCTTACGATTATAGCTTTTGACGTTAAACTTCATCACAATGATTCGGTGGCTTTGAGCATCCGCGTCTATATCTTAGCTACCACAAGATAATGGTCCCAGTCGATGTTGGCTGCCCAGAATGTTCGAACATCCAAAACACTGTAGAAGTGCTTTGCGTTGATTGAAATATAATCAATTTTGTGAACAGTTTGTTGATTAGGAGTTAGTGAGGTCCCTTTATGGATATCAAGCTCCGGAAACCATGTGCTGGCTATAGATACATTACGTCCCGTCGCAAAATCAATGAGCCTGTGGCAGTTTCAATAGGTGTTGGCGTGGCGGCTGTACTTGCCAATTTTTTTACCAAAGATGCTTTCCTACAATTAATGTCAGAAAATTAATGCAAGAACTGTGCGATGATTGCTATGAATTACAAACCCGACACTCACTCACAGGGGTTGTGGTGATGCTTAGTCATAAGATTTAATGACAGGCTTGGCGGAGCACATTCTTTAAAATTTTTGGGAATGGGTAACCAAATCACTGCTATTTTTTGGCCTTTCAATAACGCTACTACAAGCACATGGGACAAATACCAACGGTGCTTTAGTACTTTCTAGAAACGTCACTATTGATTCACTCAAATAGTTTCAGTATACTATTGCCATGAAGCCTGTAGTTGAATAAAGGTTGAAGTCTTTCTAATACAGTGAAGGAAGATGCGTCCTAAAGCGAAAACTAATGTAAAGCCTTAGGAGCTCCGCAGAGGCAGCATAAGGGCCCTGATGGTTGACATTAAAAGTTGCTACTGAGAAACAACAACAAATACAATAATGATATAAGACTTTTGCATTGATGGAAGTCGCGACTAAAGGCGAGAAGTACTATTTCTAAAGATAACTACGCGCCGCCATTAACGTCTTACAGCAACATCATTATTGTGCCAGATTTTAACGAGAGACTTCAACGCTAAGGTAGGGTGCGGACACCGTGAAGGCTGTGCATAGTCGATGTCGACATCTGTCAAACCAACGGGTAAGCATTGAAAGGCATTGTTTGAGCAACATATCTGGGCCCCTCTCCGACATCCGACAGTTTACTTGAACTTTCGAACTGCAACCCCGTGTTAATGCTTACAACACTCAGGCCCAATACCGACAGATGAGGGGATTCTGCATTGGGTCGGCAAACCAGGAATCATCTTAGTTTTAGAACGGAGACAGTAGTCAGAGGTATGTCGCTAAGAAGCAGGAAAGCTACGATACAAGGCTATCAACAGACACTTGGAGACGGATCGATAAGAAGATCACATTCAAAATGTGAAATCTGAAATTGAGAATCAGTGAAAATGTGAAAAGTAGGAAAATATAGCGAAATGAACACATTACAAATGTAATCTTATCACGTTTTAGCTCCACAGCCTAAATATGCAGCAAATTGGTGGTACATAAAAAACGTTTGTGCTCTTATGAAGGGGCTTTCCAGAGAATGTAGCTTAAAATATCAAACAGGAATCAGTTCAGAGAATGAGTGTTTCGAGGTAATAAATCTTTGATTACGCACGGCAATATCAACTTAAGGATTGCAACTGTTATTAAGACCATCAAGAAGATAGTAATAACAATATCTCCACGCTACACCAGGAGCAATGGCAGAGCAATTGAAATTGTTTATGGGGCAATGACCATTTCCCAAAGGAATGAAATAATGGTGATATTAAAATATCGAAGACGGATCTGATCGCTTGTGTAAATTGGCACAGTTAGTGTGTTCTTCCAGTTGGCCGAAATAAAAGTAAAGGTAATCCTATACAGATTTAAAGACTTTCGCTCTGCATCGTCCTACACCAACCGAATAAACATCAACATCTTTGCATTGAAAATAAATCTCTTCTCACTCGCAACGAAAAGGCTTTCGACAGCGTCAATCGGGGATTCATATGAACTCGCCGACAACTCGCAGGAAGGGTATGTCTGTTAAGATTATCACAATTATTATGGCTACATATGAGTGTAAAACGTTGTACTCGTATTTAGAAGAGTTCTCATTCCTTCTGTGGTTAACAACCAAAGTTATTCCAAATCTAGGTTAAAGTACTTAGACTAAGCTGAAGATTATATGACTTGGAGGTCTTGGACGACGACGATTATCCGAGCTTACAAGAATTTAAGGTTGGGAAGAACACTCTAGGATCAACTCCGTGACGGTGTAAAAAAAAAAATATAGTTACTGCACGTGGAATATTAGGTTCATACCAGGTGTTGGCCATCGCATATCACATATACCCATAACTGTTAAAAAGCAGATCTCAGTCAAAGAAGCGGCGCCTATTTGGATTCGTATTTGCCATCAAACACAAGAACATTCCAGTTGTAGGTATGTGAACGAGCGCCTCGTGACAAAAAGTATTAAGCCTGATTTCGCCAACATCAGCGCACAACCCAATGGGGTAGAACGATTATATTAGCACTGAGTGTTTTTATAAGCTCCTCGAAAAGACAACAAGATATAAGCTCACTGTCGGAATATGCTGTTGAATTTGCTCTAGGTGATTTTAACGGACAGTTATGCATGATAACATTTCCGACGACGGGTTTAGGTTTATCGGCTTCGATTTGGGGCGAAATGCCGTCGTAATAAGCATAAGTTCCTCCAACTCGACATCAGAACGTTCCTGGAGGCCAATACTGTTTTAGAGAATTTGACTTCAGAAGACAATAAACCGACAGGGACTATGACGTCAAACATATTGTCGTAAAATTCATTGGCATAATTCTCAAAAAGTCGTGACAGATGCCGCCTTCACAGTGTTAAGTTATGGCTGACGATGTTTGCCAGCTGTCGCAACAGATGTCATATAGGCCGGTGTTGCCTAGGCCAGCTCGGGAGCTGAACGAGCAGAAAAAGGTCCTTCGGCTTTGCAGAAGGATGAAAAAAGAACTCCAGAAGCTTGATATTATCAGATGTCTTGGCAGGAGAGACATGCCGACTATGCAAAAAGAACATATCAATTCAATCAACAAAGCCGAACAAGGGAACATTATGGCAGATTCGCAGTCGGTTCTGAGGTCAAGGTTTACTGCAGCATATTAAACAGCTATGACGATCAACATTCAGATGCCAGGCAAAAGGATACATGATGGGCAATAATTCTGTTCACCCCTTCTCGACGATGTGATAGCCTTAGATAGCCATACCCAAACTTAAGTCCGACAAGGCTGCCGGTATTGATGGCCTAGCTGGAAATGGAGATAACCCTCTGAAATATGGTTGGAGGAAAGCATGGCAGACAAATATAACCTCAACCTTTAATGCCTGATTCTGAAGAATGAGATCCTCTACTATCCGCGCTAACTATAGTTCTGCATCTGCTGCGTCTCCTTGCCATGACCTATAATAACTTCTCAGCAGTAAAACGGAATCGGCTTAAGCCTTCTCCTCAACAAACTGATTGGTCCTTATCGGGGTGATTTCAGGCCTGAAAAGTGAGCCATCGATCTTGACTGTTGAATTCCAAACCGAGAACAACCGTCTTTCTGACATTTTTTAGCCTGCCTATGAAAGAATAAATCGGGACAAATTATACGAAGCCGTTTGAGGTATTGGCATCGCTCATAATCTTGACCATAGAGAAATTCGCTTCAAAAAGGCTTCAGACAAGACGATCAACCGTCATGCGATTTCAGCAACACCCTATTTGAGAGTATTGGCATAGATTTGCAAGTAAATAGAAGGAGTATAATCTTTCAAAAGTCTGTCCACAATGCATAGATATAACATCGAGATAGTCAAGAACTTTGTCTGTCTACAGCCTGCAGAGTTACAACATACGTGGAGTTAGCTAAAAGAACCAGAATTCATCGGCTTATATAGTTGGACATCTAGAGCGGATGAATACCAGCGATTCAACTTAGAAAGTGTTTGAATCCTTCACCGAGGGAAACACAGCAGAAGAAGACCTAGCTGATAGCAGCTAATAAATTACAGGGCTAGCTGGAAAGGTATATTGAGATCTAGGTTCAACCAAAACTGTAACCTCCTCTTAGTAAGTAACATAAGTGGCCATGCTTCTTGGGAAGTATTCACCGCAGCCGCAAAGGCTTTAGATCTTGGTAAATACTCGAACAAAAATTATTCTTGAGTTTGCAGTATCTCAAACGAGAATTTCCATCCAGCGAAAGTAGTGGTTGACACCAGAGCCTAAGTATTTAGAATATTTTGGTACGATGACCCCTATTAAAATGAAGTCAGGAGTTAGGTTTACGCATTCCTAAGAATGGGAATGCAGATATTCGGCCTTAGTTGTGATGAGTTGCATGAAGCGCCGTCACGTCATTGCTTGTTATAAAGAAAAGAAAAAAGTCGTTGCGGTCGCGTCAATATGCTAGTTCAATAGAAAATTTTGAAAAGCAACTGATTCCTTCACTATCATCTTGTAATCCAATCCATCTTGTAATTTTATTGTACACTTTTTCCAAATCGATGAAGATGATATGCAGATCTTTCGAAACGTCGTTTCTCCATTATTATCTGTATGCTTTGGATCGCGTTATAATATGTCGCCCTACTGCCAACAAAGCCGAATTGACTGCCATGAAGTTCAGTAATATTCCATTGTTGACTGTTTAGAACTATATCGTATATCTTCATAGTATGTGTCATTAGTTTCACCGATTGGTAGTCGTTGCAATTTCTCATGCCATCCTTGACTTTATAGAGAGCAAAGAGAAAGCACAGTTCTTGCATTACTTTTTTCATGAAGTTTGTTTCACATATCTTCCGCGCTTAGATCTTGCTCTCTTCTTATGGCCTTTTAGAGCCATTCTCGCAAATTAAGCGTGCAGAGCTGCCAGATCTTTTCTTGTATACTCGTAAGTTGCACCAGTTTATTTGTTCGACATGAACAATCCTATTAGCAGAAGTCAGTGGTGACTTGCTAGTAAAAAGGCCATTTTGTGTACTTGGTTTGCAAGATCAATTAGCGGATCATGTTTTCGACATTTCTGTATCTGGTTTCATGAATGCATATTCATGTCATTCATACACCATGCAAGGCACTGCTTTAGCTTGTTGTAGCCAAAGTAGGATATCAGTAATAAGGCTAGGAAGTCCAACGTCGAACGGCTCCAACGGCATGAGACCGCCAAGGCTTTTTCGCTTAACCTCTCGAGATATTCGATACTACCAGCATTGTCTAGTTTCATCACTACCAAAGACCAACTAGAGGCTGCCTCTAATGTACTGGGGTTTTTTAACTTCCGCCAACAAAGAAATCCGTGGTTCGATGATGAATGCAGACAGGCAAACCTGGAAAATACCCGCTCTCTGCAGAAGATAGCGGCATGACCTCACGGGCTCTACGAGTAGGTATAAATGAAGGAACATAGACTCCACAGAAGAAAAAAGAAAGATCACGAGAAGCGCTCTATCGAGGCCTTAGGGAGATGCTACAGGAAGAATAGAGTTAGGAAGCTTTACAAAAAAATAAATTGAAAATGATAAAGGTGTAAAGACCGAACAGAAATTTACAAGGATGAGGAAGGAAACCTCATAGTAGAACCACACTCGATGATGAGAATCTTGAGTGATGGTGAACAACATCCCACCATCAAGAAGAATGAACCATTCAACCATCCGACCAAGATAAAGTCAGGACATCGATCTCCAGGATTAAGTCCAACAAAGCCGCTGGACACAGCAGATCGTGATTGTATGCGGACATCAACTCACCTCTAAAGGCTGTCATCGGACAGTATGCCTGACGAATGGAATCTCAGCATTGTTTGTCCGATGCTAAGGAAGGAAGATTCACTGCACTGAGCCAACTACCGGGAGATAAGACCCTTCAACATCATATATAAAACCTGTTCTACCAAAGACCCTTCGTAAACCTTCGTAAATAGACTGAGCGTCTATTGTCAGTGTGGTTTTAAGCCAAGAAAGACTACCATAGATCAAATTTTCGAATTATGGCAAATCTTGGAAAACACCCAATAGTTGCAAATCGATACACACCACCTCATAAACCCTCATATGATATCATTTATAGCGATGAAGTGTACAGAGCCTTGTCTAGTTTTGGCATTCCTGCTGAGCTCATCTGATTAAGCAGGATGGCGATGGAGAATGCTCGTTGCTCCGTCAAAAATCGATTATGACAAAACCGAAACCTTCAGTGTCAGAAAAGGACGTAAGATGAGTGGTTACTTAGAATACAACAACAAGTTCAACTACACTAATAATTTAGTGTTGGATACCATCCATTGCTTTCTCTCTCTCTGTCCCATTTCCCAAAAAACTTAACACTTGCTCCGTTATTTTAAGAGTAGTAATACCCTTTTGAGCGTTAAGACATTTTGTGAAAAAAAAGGGAGGTTTGCGACTATTAACGCAGAAGCGGCAATATGGGTTTAGCGGTCAATCAGGGAAAGCAAAGCAACAGAGAGGGGTACACAATATCGACGCTTAGGTCATAACGTCACGACAGGTAGATACAACTGAGAGACAGTAGGAAACTTTATCTACATATCTCAGCTTCGCTATTAACTCCGACAACGACACCAGTGCGGAAATCATGCAAGGAAACAGTCTTGCTAATCACTGATTTTTTGGGCTAAGCAAGTAAAGTGCTCTCTCGAGCAACATAAACGACATTATACAAAACACTGATCATGCCAGTGCTGCTTTACGGAGCAGAAGTATGGACACTTACAAAAGCGGATGTCAATGCTCTTGGACGCTTTGTGAGAATAGTTCTTTGGGCGATTTTCGGTCCCGTTTCCTTCAATGGAGAATGGAGGAGATGTTTCAACAGCGAACTATCCGCGCTGTATACCGATGCCGATAATGCAGTAGAGGTCGACTTCATTTTAGTGGTGGAGGATCTCAGCCAACTCCGTGTGCGCACCTGGCAAAATATCGCATTAATAACTGGAGGGGCATGTTACCTGAGGCATGTTACTGAGGGTGCACACCCCCGAGTGTAGCGCCACTTAAGTAAGTAAATAAAAATAATTATATCGGCTCCTGATTTCGAATGATGACCAATTCAACGAACAGCGAAGAGACATCTAGGACATCTGGTAGGCGGTGATGAGCTCATTAAGCATCGTCCATGATAATGGAGTACCTATTAGATTCTTCAACTTTGCGTCTTCTGTTGTCTAAATCTTCTGTTCGTTGACTTCGAAGAAGGCTCAAAAAGGTCCACCCTCCGAGATACTAGATAAATCGTCGTGGTATTGTTATTGTTTCTTTTAATGATCCACACTGCATTGAGTGCAACCAGGAACTGAAGTGGATCTTCATTAAATTCCTTATATTCTGGTCGAACCAGGTCTTTTATGACACTCAGCAGAAGTCTGATAAACTCACACTACCTACGTCTAAATCGTAGCAACATTTTCTCATTACTATCGCTAAATGCTTTTCCTGTAGACTGTAAGCCCTTCCATACGAAGGGTTGCGTGGAAGAGTCAACATTTAAATTTAGTGGCCTGCTATGGTAGACTGTTTGCTTAGTTTAATGTTTCCTGAATTCATACATATTATGCCCAGATTCTCCTTATAGGGAAATGATAAATTAATAACGGCATCGAAGGCCACAACACAAGTCATTGCTGTAGCTCAAAGAACACATCAAAAGTCAGCTAGACTCTGAACTCAGCGGCCTTATGACAAAAAAAACTTTAATATTTTTTTCCACAAAGTCGAGGCAGACGTGTTCGTTTTGTTTACTCATAACTCAGTTTTATGTGCTCCACCCCACTGTGCCATTAAGAGAAGTTCATTTCAATTATACACGCAACAAGTTGGAGGAATGCGATTACTCAATCAGCCAGGGTAATCGTAATTTTAAATCCTTTGCTTGGTTGTATCTTACACTACACAATCGAATAAATTATTTTCAAATAGAAACAATTGCGTTTAAGTTTAAGTTTTATAAATAGCAGGAGAGCCGAGGAGTTGATGAGCAGAAGAGCAGACGATTTGAAGTAAGTGGTGCCATTGAGAGTGTGCTGTTATTGACGTCATTGACTTACGTTTAATAAAATACTCGAACCTCACCTCACAGTGGGCAATTATTTCTTGAACACGAAACTTCCGCAAAGCACAGTTTGGGTAATTAATTGAAATTTGTGGTTATCTCTGGGTGTTCGTTAGTTCGTTAGTATTCCAGTGTACCAGGGTTTCATTAGTTCCGTTTTGTTGGTATTGCTCTTCGAAACGACTTGCTCCGCTCGTATATTACGTCAGAAATCCAACGTAATTGGGCTGACGTATCTACTAAAAGTATTAAGTCTGAAAGCCGGTAAAACTATTAACGCTAACACCATTCTTTGAATCATTTATCACATTCGCCGGAAGGTCTTAATGGAAAGCTGCTTACAAGTCCTGAAAGTTGTAAGAATGATTTTATTGAAAGACATCTAGGGCAACTTGTATTAACAGGAATGTTTTAACATTATAACTGTTAAAATGCTTTCAGGTGAGGCATTTCACCGAGTACGAATGACGCCTAGATTTGCATCAAAGGGGGTTCATTCTTAAATGTGCAGGGGACTGATCTGTTGTTGGAATGACCCAAGAAACCGAAAAAGTCAAAGGGGCTCTGACCGTCACTGACTATGGAAAACGAACAGCAAGGAGATCAGGACGGCTCTTCACTTATTCTGAATTTAGGTAAAATTTCTGTCAAGAACATTAGGTCTAGGTATAATATATCATAGGATCTCAGCCAGATTCCACTACGAAAAAAAGATAACAATAATCGATTTGGTTTCATTTTCAGGTGCACAATAGTTAAATTACGGATATTATCATCAAGTTCTATCGGAAGTGATTCTGTTAGGCCATAGAGATTCATTGAATCCCGAATCTGATGTCAAGCCACCACTTAAGTTAAAATGAGAAATCACAGAAAAAACCGATAGGTCATGCTCTCAAGAGGAGCTAGGCAAATTAAAGTTGTCCTTCATAAAGCGAACGAATTCGGATTTGATGCAGACATCGAAGATTAAGTCAAAGTATTAGATCAGAGCAGAGCGTAAAGGTTACCCGTTAATCGATTGAAATCAGAGGTTTGCATCTTATTCTTTCCCCCAGACCACGGTTTTTTTTTAATTTAACTTCTTTTGCCTCTTATTTTCTCTCAGAACAGAGCACTTGCCCATATTGTGCATCTTAAATGTTCATTTAATACAGTTTCCCAATCTTTCATACAAAAATGAAGAAGCGCTTCAGCGTTAAAGTGCCTACAATATCAGGAGCTTAACATTAACATCGGTGTCCAACTCGATGTGAGTGTAGACCGGACACTCAGAGAGAGTGATTTTAAGCATATATGCACTTTTGCATATTAAGGCGAGGCATGCTTTCCATAGTCTTCAACATGAAGGATGTCAGACTGATTGGTCTGAAGATATTGCCGAGCATTAAGACATCTTTTCCGATTTACGGTATAAATGATTCTATTATTGTTCGCCATGGTATTAATTGGTTTATGCTTTTTTGTAACATAACTGAAAAAAATATAAGTGCGGGTTAAAAAGTTCATGAAAATTTAAATAGGGAACACTCTTTGCGGCAAAAAAAAGCGTTTTATGTTTCAACATCTTCTTTTTGCTCGATAAACTTTGCGCAATGTTTCTTCAATTTTGTGATGCCCTGGAAATACTCGTAATACTATTTCTTGAGGTCCTCAATTGTTTCATCGATGACCTCTTCATTCGACCCAAATCTCTTACCGCCCAGCCATTTATTCATGTTTGGAGACAGGAAATAGTCACAGGGAGCTAAATCTATAGGACATGCTGAATGAGGGAGCAATTTGAAACCTGATTCATATAATTTTACCATTGCGGCTGCTGACTTTTGGAGCGGTGCGTTGTTCTTGTGGAATAGAACCGACGCTTAAGACAGTGTATTTACGCGTATGTCTCCTCCGAAGCCCTAACAACACATTAAAATAACCTATCACCGATTTAGGCGCTGACCCAAGATATTCGGTATACCATATATTTTAATCCGATGACTCCTGACTCCTGTGGTTCTTTCTACGACACGCACACTAAATTGGACTAAAGCGGAGAATGGTGGAGAAAGTAACGGAAAGGTTCAGTCTGTTATGGTTACACTCTAATAGACAAGTAGTTAGTCAGAGTACTGCTTTGGCCAGCTTATCGTGGGGAATCAAAGAGGTCGAATGAACACTCTAAAAGTCTCGTCTAAAGGGCAGGTTGAAGAGGAGAAGAAAACACGGGAGACAAACTTACGACGCAAACCAACCTCAAGTAATGTTGAAGGCGCGAGTGCTGAAAGTTACTCTTCTCCGGCGGTGACAGGGGAAGAAGAGAAATAAATCGGGGGAAGTGACATCGAACGAGCTCTCTGGATTAAACTGCATTCCCTTCTTTCGTCAGGGCCAAGTGACGGAAATCTGATGCAGCGATGATCCCCATCGTCAAAAACAAAACCAACGTTGGTGTGCCGTGGTGTAGTGGTACTAGCAATCGCTTCTCACTCGGAGAAGCGTCATATTCGGAGTCCCACCACCGGATAGCTAATATCGAAAACAAATATACCTGAGTATTAAACCACTATATCACAAAAATATTTCCCTTTCTCCTCCTTCTATCTTTCCGCCCGCGCCCAGTCAACAGTAAATCATAACCCCTTAGGCGCGCGTAAATTATATAAAAAAAAGAACACGATGTCCGGGAATGGCCGCTGCTATAACCAGCCAAAGTGGTAGTTCCGGTAAGCTGGAGTTGAGAAGCAACTCTGGTGGTGGCTTTCCCAGTGCACAAGATCCGGCTGAAACCGGTGCTACAGCCAGCAAATGTTTAGGTGAATGGAATTTGGATGTCGCTAGGAAACCCACCTCCAAGAGAACCCTAATATGACAAATAGGACGAGATCATCTTACCTATAATGATGCTTCTACCAACTCTCTGACGCTTCGGATTAGGAAGACTGGCAATGACAAAATTGTGAATGGCGCTGAATGCAAACGTTGTGGATCAACTGTCTCACCTAGCAAAATCAGAGAATGATTGCATTCAAGCGGACGGTTGCGATAGGTAAAATGTAACTTTTAAAGCGAAGTAATCAACAATGGTTCCCAAGTAGCATTTGTTACCACAGTAAGATAGCAAGTAATCAACTTATAACTATCTAATGGGTATGTTTAGAAGATTACTGGCTGGAAGGTACAATTCGTGGCCTCCATGTCAGACCATAAGTATGTACATCGAATTCAGAATCGAATGCAAGGTCTCGACCTTGTTGGAGAGGAGCAATTCGCGGAAAGGAGGATCTTGCCAAGTTCGACAGTGCTGTCACTGAAGTCATGACAAAATAAAAGCTAGAGGACCTTCAACGGCACCTTCACCATGTGTTCTGAATTGACATGCCCAGTTAGAAAACAACCTTTCACCAGTTAGCTGGTCAAAATCTTAAAAATGGTAAAATCAAGTAGGTTGGAATGACTCAGAAAATCTGATGGCATCTACACTGAGTCGGTCCCTCCGTTTCATACTTGGGGCTCACTCACTTCCCAGGTAACCTAATCAGAGCTTATATTAACGAAGCTACTAGTGAATAACACAACAAACCGTAGCTTGTATATCAGTTGTGGTGATGAATGATGCCATCAAATATGCTGTTGCCCCATTGGTGGCTTCAAGTCATCCGCCACCTATGGCATATACCCAGTTCTGTTACAAAAAGTTATAGACCAGCTGCAGGTGACCCTGAGAAGAATCTTCACATACTTCATATCTTTGCATACATATCGAAATCCTGGCGAACTGTGAGAGTAGACTCTATACCAAAAATCGGAAATGAGGACTACACGCTCGCCAAGAGCTTCAGATTTCTAAGTCTGAACTTCCTCATGGTGAAGCGCGTGGACAGAATTGGCGAGATCCATGTGTGCAAAATTGATTTGCGAGTGCATTTTCTGTCTGCGATGCAACACGCTTACCAATGTCGAAAATCTTCAAAACCGTGCAAGCAGAATTGGAGGCCCTCTCGACAAGAAAGAATACGCCTTGGCATTTTCTTCCACATTGAGGATGCTTTCGACAAAGCAACTTTTGACTATACGCCGTAGACGAATCACTAGTTTTGTGCATAAAAAAGCATTGCTGGTGAATTGAACAGTATGGGATAGCGGGGGTAATCAGGGATTGCCCGCTAGGAGTCGTTCTGTCTCCACTGTTATCGTGCATATTGGTCAACTCACTACTTAACGCTCTCAATAGTTCTGATGATGTAGCATATGCATATGATGTAGCTGTACTGCCTGTTGAATTGTCTGCTCTGAAGTGCAGGCAGCCATAGACTTGATCGATAATTGGTGCACTAGATGGTTGTTCTCTTTACGACAAACTACGTGTTACTCGTACGTCGAAAGCCTTTAAGACGCTGTCGGCCTTCTGGCCGGGAAAAGCAGATGTCGGTAAAACTTGTATCTACGCGGTTATGATGAGACCAATTATATTGTATTCTACGGTTGTATGGTGGAACAAGGTCTCACGAAAATACATCATTGCTGCTTTTAGCAGACTCCAAGGAGCGGTCTATCTCGGCTGCACGGGGGCTTTGCCTGGTTCTGCTCTAGATGTGAAGTGATGAATCTCCCTCCTCTGGATACCCATATCATGGGCTGCACTCTTAAAGCCATCTTCCGTTTAAGAGAAGTGGTCTTTGGTACAACACAGTTTTGATGACCTCCAGTGCAGACATCCCGTCTGATGGATTGACACCCGAACTCCTGCTGCAGAAAAAAAATACGAAATCAACTTTCTCTATGTCCAGGAATAGTTTCGACAGAATCTGAGCCAGGAAAATAATGCAGTCGGGTCTTTATGGATGTCTCCAAAATCGGTTTAGGGTACGGCGCTGGTATCTTTCTGGAGGACGACAACGTAAAATTTCACTTCTTTAGGAAGACTTGAGTCCATCTTCCAAGCGCAGATATTCGCAATCCTGATGTCAATGAACTCTAGGATGAAGAATCCATAAAGAGTGTGAAGCATTTGTATTTGCAGCGACATCCAAGTTGAGCTTAGAATTTTGTTGAACCCTCGTGCGACTTTCAATCTATTTCAAGAATGCAAGACTTCACTGAACGCAGTCGAGACGTCTTGTCTGAGGCCCAGGTCACAATGGGATCACGGGGATTGAAATTGCCGATGAACTTGCTAGGCAAAGCTCAGAAGAGAGTTTTTCAGGACCCGAACCTACGTTAGGTCTACCTGTGTCCTCGGTTTGGGTTTCCATTGACAGTTGGGCTTCATATGAGCATAACTGGAGATACCATGACTGTCCAGATTGCCGGAAGACTAAACTAACGTCTGACGTTTGTAAGTGGTCAGCGAATTACATGCTGCTCCACAGTAGAAAAGACTGTAAGGTGATAACTGGTGTTGTAACGGGGTACACATCTCTTTCTAAGCTTCTAAGTGCACTGGGTATAAGTGATATAACTTCTTGCGACGGATGCTCTATCAGTGATGAGGAGCGTGGAGCACTATATCTGAGAGTGTCCCGCGTATGCTCGCATCAGGCTGTAGGCAGTCGGTGCTAAAGAAACGGGTGCTGGTACTGTAGACACTTTATAACTGAAGCGCTTACTCATGTTTCTATAAAAGGCTGAGAAATCGTAGCAAAATGAACTTACTACGAGTACGAAGAACTATTTCTGTGCCAAACGCTTCACCAGTTGTTCTTAGGCTTAACTTTCTTATGACTGTCGACTACAACGCTAGATGTCTATCATTTTCTGTGCACAAAATGACAAGATATACAACACAGTGAGTTAAGAGACTAGACTGGGTAGAAGTGCATAAACTGACAAGCTTGCATCAAACAATGATGCGCGAACAAAGCTTAGACGGAGAATTATCCAAGAGGTATGTACGACCTATCGAATTTCTTATGTTTAATTTCATCATATCTAGAAGAAAAAGGTTTTTGTTTAGAGTCAGAGATGAGAGCCAATTTAAATCATTTTCTACACTACTGCTTGATGTTGTGTGTATGATCCTAACCAACGTGCCTATTATATTAAATGATTCAAAAGTCAAGGGATTTGAGGTGGAGACTCACTATTTTTTCGATTGCTTCAAGCTTGATAGGAAAAATGATTCGGAATTATTCTGTATTAGCCTATTCATTCCCCTTCATAAATTAGTATGCCCCATTGCGCTTGATCAGTTGGTAGAGCATTTTCATTTTATTCGCACAATTACCAATTTGAGCTATAAATAAACGTTTGTTCACCTCTGCGAGGAAAATGAATTAAATATTCAAATGCCATAGATACATACAACCATAGGCCATTGTAATTATAGAAATAGAAGACATAGGGAGAGACTGTGAATAAATTACATCAGGACCATGTGCTCGATCATTTGATGATCTCAAAAGCCATGATCTGTGATAATTGCAGTTGAAATATTGTAGTTTTGACTTATAGTGTTTCAATTTATTAAAATCGATTTTTACAATGGTTTTTGTGTCTGCAATTTTCTACAAAATCTCCATAGTAACAGCAAATAGATGTCAACGACTAGTATTAGACCTGACAGAAGTAGAAGCTGGTTATGGCGAGCTTCGGATACGACTGAGTATTATTGATCAACCTGAAGCACTGTCTTAGTCTAGCCTGACAAACAGCTGGAAGAGTGCAAGAGTTCTGTGAAAGACTAATGCTAACAATAGATGCGCAAAACAGCCTTATATCGCGGAAACTGTGAAGTATAGACGGTCACTTCATTGCAAGTCCTCAGAGTAGAGCATAAAAGATCACCATTGCACGTTATTATGCACCGACTGAAACCATGGTGAACTAGGTACCTACAACGCGATACTAAAACACAATGTAAGATTCCAAAGATTCTGTATTCAGTTGGGTCTGATTTTGTACGCAGAGAATGTAGCCCAGAACAACATGCCGCATCAATAGCTCTTTATAGAATGGTAATGTGAGCATTTCCCAGATAAGAAGAATGATGAGATGGTCATCCAGTTGCCGATGATGACCTGGAGGACCATGAAAACTGTTTATATATTTCTCCGCCCATGATTAAGAAGATAAACTTATATATTTCTCAATGCCCAAACAGAATGTCGTCTGGATCCTCCTGCACAGACCATATAAACACCTGGCGAATTATAATAGAGGAATGCTTAACAGCCTGTGTCGGAAGTTTTAAGAGAAAATCTTGAGAAAACCTTGTAAGTAAGGTGCGTTTCTGACAGAAAAATTATGTTAAGGCTTCGTATAAATGTTATTCGATAAGCTGTCGAATATTTAAGAAGTCCTAAGCGTAGTACAACAGGCCTGCATTTGAATCGTTATCCACACAGCACTGGCTGACGGAAGTAGAGGAATTTAATGAACAATGAAATTTAACAGGAAATTATCCACGCAAAGCATGCAGAGTAAAGCTTGGTCCAAGGCCAAGGCCCTTAGTACATCAAGGTCTTTTATTCATCTAAACATTGGTGGGTAGGAGAATCGTCGGACGGCACCGAGCAGGATGTGGGCAGCAGGACCTAGAAGAAAAGTCTATGTTTGATATTTATCCAAAGTTTGGATAGTTTACAGCATTAGGATCAAGCCGCTACTGTTTCTCTCCAACGTTGAGTTAGTATTTCTACATTGATGTTGTACACGAAAGCTACAGACCTTCGAAAATGGTGCAGACCCAAGAAAAACGGTGCAGGACATGACAATGACAATAAGTCGACACCTATTCCTAATAGCAAAAGTATTGTAAAAAAAAACTCGAAAAGTAAATGCCCCATGAACTGAACGAGGCACAAAAACTACGCCACTTAGAAATCTGGGCATCATTGAGGGCACCAAAATGGACTGGTTTTGGTGTAAAATACGGTGCGTATAATCGCGTGTGATGAAAAATGGATTTTGTATGACAACCGCAAAAGATCTGAACAGTAGTTGGATGCAGAAGAAAAACCAAAATACACGCCTAAACTAGGTCTTCACCTAGGAAAGGTTATGGTGATAATCTGGTGGACATCGAAAGAACCAATCAACTTTGCATTCCTTCAATCATCGGAACCGATAAATGCAGTCAAATTTTCTGAGGAAAACGACATATTGCATGCCAAATTGGCTAAAAAGCAACCTGCGTTGTTAAATAGGCATGGTCCGATCCTATTGCATGACAATGCTAGAGCTCATACATCACGCGTAACGGTGAAAAAACTGCTTTTGTTATTTCTCCAACGGACTATCACCTATAGCCTCCAAAATCAAGCCTTCTAAAACAAAGGAATAATGGACCTAGAATCACGTTGGAAAAAAGTTATAGATGCTAACGGTTCATACGAGTATTTTGACTAAATAAAAAAATATAAATTAAATTAATTTTTTAGCTGAAAATCAGATATTTCATGTGGTACAAACTTGCTGCATGATCCATGCCCGACGGAATACTACCTATCATCCTACAGAGAACGCAAGACCTAACAATATCTTGGCGAGCGTCAATCTTCAGAAGCTGTTTAATACTGAACTACGTACCCTACTCTAGGAGACGCGCTCGAGTGGGGTATATACCGAAGGTAGGTAAATGCGAGGACGCAAAAAATCCTCGAAAGATTTCAGGCCACATAGTTTAATCTCCTTTGTGCTTGAAACCCTAGAAGTGTCATCACTATCCAAATAACAGCACGCCTACCTCAATGTAAGATCCACGTAAACGGGTCTGCACGAGGTTGTGCTAACAATCGAAAGATCCCTACACTACAAAGAATATTCCCTAGCCTCCTCCTCAAACATAGAGGAAGCTTTTAATAACGTACACATTGAAGCGATTCACTAATCTCTGATCGAGCTGGGCATAGAGGAATTTATTAGTCAATGGATAGTCTCTATGCTCAAATTCTTGTAAGACTAGACAGAGAGGGGCCCAAGTGGTCGCCTATGGGGATGACTTGCTGATACTAGTGTCAGGGAGTTTTCCTTCCATGATAAGCGAAATCATATAGGCTGCTCTAGACAAAGTAAACACCTGGGCCGCAAGATGTGGCGTCAGGACAACCGGTTAAAGGACCAATCCAATCACACTTCCTGTAGAAGGCCAACCTGCAATGGGGGGCTAACCAGATATTTGGGCTCAGTGGTTATTTCGCTCCATGGGTGGCATCCAACATTTAATGGGGAGACTAAATTATTAGTGTAAATTGACTTGGTGTTGTATTTAGGCAACCATTCACCTCACGAGTTTTCAGTTGCCTGAAAAAATGTCTGTCTGTTACGGCTGGTATTGAACCCCGAATCGTCCGAATGGGAAGTCAATACACTACCACTTGAGCCACGGCCACCCACAATAAGAGTGATAGGTAGAAAAGAATCAGAGAAAAAATGGTTGTATGACAGTGTCAATTAACTGGAGGAGCACTCGATTAGTCCTAATATTCTCCAGTTCTGAACAGATAAATATATAAAGATATATTCAGACCAGATGAGACGGGCTAAAGTATTTTTAGCATAGCTTAAGAAAATCTAAACTGGGTGCTAAGATTTCGCGCTAAAGCATTAAATTGTTTTCCTGTTAACTATGTTATTATTGTGTTATCAAAATTTATCGAACTTAATATATGCTGCCGCCTCCGAAGGCCAGATACATCAGTCTGGAAATGAATACACAGAGTACTATCATCAGGAAAGTAATGTACTAGATTAGAAATGGCAAATAAGAAACTTTCAATGAAAATTCGAAAGAGTGTCGGAGACAGAAAGGAACCTTGGGCCACATCAGTATTTATTCTGTGGAAGCCAGACTTGAAACTACCCATGACGACTTGAAGTGAACGTTCCGAAAGATAGTTTTTAAACTATTGAAGAAGAGAATCGTCGATTTTAAATGCCATCAATACACCCTTGGAGCTGTTGCTACGAAAACTGTAGTGTCGGTCATTGAGAAGTTTTCGTATCTCAAGATATTTCATGAGTTGGCGGTTTACCAGCGATTCCATGACCTTGGAACGAGGGAACGTAATGGGTTTGTAGGATAAATAGTAGGATTGATGGTAAAGCTTACACAGTTGCTTTGGCTGTAGAACACCTTGCATTTATTATATTGAGATCACTGGATATTCTTGCTATAACGTTCCAGAGTTTAAAAGAATTCCAGGATGATGAATATCAATGTCAGATAATCGTGTGGGCTAATTAACGAGCTAGGCCAAGTGGCTTTAAGTAGCGTCTTTCGGGGGTTGTCTGTCTAGAATTTCGAAGCCACTCGGGATTGTGTACATTGTAATCAATAATGTAAAACAATATGTATTTCAGTGTGAAAGTATAGGGGTACAATTTTTTTCTATGCACAATAAACTCGATCGAAGTACTATCCAGTTTGGAGCTCCTGTAGTAGTCGATTATGCTATGCTTACGGAAGTGGAACATTATATATTTACGAGTATCACCCCAGTGCTGCATGAACATGAGTGAAATCATTCAAGATATCTATTGTTGTTTGAAGTCGCGGATTTTTAGAATCGAAATGTTTTCGTTTCGAGGCCTTGAAAGATGAGATGTAACAGAGAAATTTACTAGCTCAATGTGACTTCGTATTAGAGGAAAACCTCGCCTGAGGTGGATCACATATGTAAGTGGAAGTGGATTACAACCCCCTCTAAATACACATCAGTAGGCAGCTGACTTTATTTACACCATGCTAACTAGAGGGCTAGGTAAAACTCGGACTGATGCGCAATCTAATACTGTCGTTCGTTTCTGTTGTTGTTTACAATATACGAGTACGTAAATACTAGCAGAGAAAAGAATGTTTGACGAGCGAAGGGACGAGAAGTAATAATAGCGATCTCTATGAACTGTGATAGCGTGTGGATTTGTTGGCCATGATCAATAACAAGCAACAGCGATGCTCAGTTTCAGTTCAGTTTTCAATGCATTTTATTTTCTTAATCACTAACTCTTACATACTAACAAAAAATGCTTAAATGCTAGCTTAAAATTACTTAACAATCTTATACTAACTTACTGGCCCCACACAGGCACTCTAAGCTACTCTAAATTCTTATATCTATGTCTTTCGACTTCATTTATGTTTTATTTGGAATGTTACTTTTATATACTTAGGGCTAAGAAAAAAATTTGATTACAAAAACTTAGCATATGGACAATTTTTTATTTTTTATAAAAACTTAGTATCTAACTTAAAATCAACCTTAGTCTACTTAACCTACATACACAAAATACACATAAACACACTTAGACGTTATACACAATAATACACATATGTTAGTATATACCTTTATATACACTAACACATGTATATATTACTTAAATGCTAACCTAAACCTATGTAAGCTGGCCAGCAATAGCGATGCTAGTGCTGCTGAAATGTTTCGTGTGTTATTGAACGACTGGTATCAGAGATACTTGGTATAGCGTTTTAAGGTACAATAAAACTTTCTCGTAATTTATTAATTCGATCAGCATTGTATTGCCCATTCCATTGAAGATAAGCAATAAGAAAAGTACATTTTTTTTCATCATGTGGATCTGTTCTAAACGAGCTGCTCACATAGCCCTTAGAAAGAGGAAACATATGTACGAGTAAGTGCACTTTCATTTAAAGAGATAATAGGAAAACTAACAAATCACTTTCAACAAAATATGCACCTCCTGACATCATGTTGTAAGTTTTTAAGACACCAAATGAGATTGGGACAATCATATAGAGAATGTATTGCGGATCTCAAAGGGTTGGCAAGAAATTTCGAATTAGTCTATACAAATGATGCCTGCAAGAAATTATATGCAGAATATATGAATCGTGATATGATAACCTTTTATGCTCTCCAGGATCAAGTACGAACAGCGGCCACTCGAAAAAAATCCACCGCTAGAGAAGTCGAAGCCATTACGACAGCTTTCGAAGAAGGCAAAATTCCTGCCAACATACGTGTCAAAAATTATTTTCACCTTAAGTACAACACCGATCGAAGAACCGTGGGAGTTCATAAAGCAAACCATGTAATAAATGCAGTGGGTTCATTCTGTGCATTGTGTAGAAGACCAAATGAATATAAACATACCTTTCCACAGATATTTGGAAGGGGAAATACTAGAAGAGCATTCGGGTGAAGGTAACGGAGTTGATAAGCTGATGTTAGAAATATCAACTAAAACAGAGAAAGGGTAACAAGATTTTTATTTGCGTAATTGTCAACAAAAAACTTATACAATTCCTAGTCGATACTGGCGCTAGTTGCTCCATTATTGGCTTAGAAAGTTATCAGCAGCTAGGAAAACAGAAAAAAACACTTAAATCTTATGGAGGTGCAGACGTTCCCATATGAGGGACTATCGAAGTTGAAGTTAGGCGAGGCGACAGTATATCGCACTTACCACTCCTAGTCACCAATACTTCAAAAGAAAGTAACATATGGGGATTAGACTGATTTGATGCACTTCAACTTCAAATAAGTTGCACTTATTGTCTGTCGTCTGCGAAGAATGCAGCTCCCATTTGTTTTGGCACTTAGTGAACACAGGTAGATCCCCGCGCACACCTCTCAGATTATTCAGATTTGAAGCACCCTCGCTACAAACTAGTGCTATTATTTTTCTCTCACCGCAGTCTTGCCATATACCTGCGTGATCTATGTTCCAATCTGAAATTCAACTTCATGTGATTAAAATTCCATCTCCGTAAGCAAATTATCCACCACTGCTTTATTTACCGAAGCCCCAAACTGGACAGCAATGAAACCTTTAACGAGTTTCATGCGTTGTCTAATTCTATATAAATAATTATATTCCTGTTTCCTTATAATGAAATCGTTATGACGGGCGATTTCAATATTCATAATTCTGGGTGGCTTCGATATTGGTGATTTGATGGCATGTCTCTCCGAAATGTCGAACCAAAGCATACAACAATCTAGCGAAAACAAGATAGTTACACTTGATATTTCTAAATCATTTGACAGAGTTTGACATCAGGCCCTTTTGTCGAAAATGCGTTCATTTGGGATAGCCGACTCAATTCTTCAATGGATTAGAAAATAACTTTTGAAACGTTTAATTCAAGTTGCCTTGGACGGTTTCAAGTCTGATAACAAAATAAATGCTGGTGTGCCACAGGGCTCTGTTCTGTGTCCGACACTCTTCTAAATTTTCATTAATGATCTCTTGTCTGCTACTTCTAATCCAATATATTCGTTTGCTGACGTTCCTGGGCTTAGGTGCCTGCACTTTCGCTGTAGGACGGGAACCGTAACGTACGCAAAGCTTATTAAATTACGAATTAAAAAGCATTACTAAACGGGGAACCACCAAGAGAGTAGAATTTAATGTCTCCAAAACGCAATGATGTCTGCTGTCGTTAAAGCGAAATTTAAATACCCAGCCATTATCCATCCAGTTGTATTGTAGAAACTGAAATTCTTTCCATTCTCGGTATGTGTGTCAATGACAACTTACTTTGAAATGACCACATATTCGATGTCGCCAAAAATGCAGCGAAATGTCTAGATTTCCTCAGGCTATGTAAGAAATATTCCACCCCTTCTCATCTGGCCTAAATATAGGTGTAAGGCATTCATACGCCCAAAGTTGGAATACCCACATCTATTCAGGTGCTCCTAAAACGTCTTTGCGCCTTATCTAGCGGGAGATTTAAAAACTTGCGTTAGAACTCATAGGTTGAGCCAATATTACACAATCAATCAACATGCTTGAACACAGACGAAACGTCTCTATCCTCACATTGTTCTATTGCAATTTTCACCACCAGTGCTCCGCCGAAATAGCCAGTAGCATTCCGCCCCTTCAAAATGTTCACCGTAACACCCTTCTCGCTATGAATGCTCTACTCTAAATATCAAGATCTGTTCCTAAGCCGTACAACTCGCTTATGAAATGCCTCGCCGAGCTTTCTATTTGCTAGTCGTTATAACTTGCAAACACTCAAGATCAATGTACATCGGTACCTCTCTTTTCTTCTTCCCTAAGTTTTCTTCGCCCGCGCTGTGTGCAAACATTAGGGTACTTATAACACCTTGATCGCATGCTAATTATAAAAAAAAATAAACAATGAAGTCAATTGTATAACATTAGATAGTAAAGAGCAATTAAAATAGGACGCTAATCTGTTTTGCGATCGATATAAACATGTTTTTAGTTATGGCTTAGCAAGAAGTTTGTAGCTCACTCGGTTTTTTAAGAACCCGTGTCAACCAAAAAATATGCTATATCGAGGATTACCTTCTATTATATATCAAAGCCTGCTGTAAAGGCTGAAATAAAACGTCTTTCGGCTCAATTAATTTTTAAAAAAGTAGGAACTAGTCTTTGTAGTATCCCAGCCCAACTGTTCCATTCGCATGCGCGGAGACTTAAAGGTCACCATAAACCCATAATTTGAAGTGAGTAGACGTTCACCCCAAAAATCAAGGATTTGTTTCATCGATTGCAGAATGGAGAGGTTTTTTTTTACAAAGACATATCAGTGCCTTTAAGTGCCTCTTGACAAAGAATCAAAGGAGTTAGTAGTGATTAACCCTGAATTCGGGTTATACGAGTATCAATACCAAAGACTGTCATGTGGCATTATCTGGCTCTCCTGGCATATACTCGTATATTGATGAACTAACTCCTGATGTCGAATGTTGACGACTTTATTTTTTGATTGATTAATGGCAGTAAGATACAATATCTTATAAGTTTGCCTTAAGCTTATCTTACAAGTGAGAGCTAATATAAGATTTTAACAATGGTTTTGATTTTATGAATTAATTGATATATATAAATTAAATCTTCAATTACAAATTAAATTAACAAATTTACTACAAAATGCTTGTTGCGTTCTGTGCTTCTTTAATGTAACGCGGTAGAGAATTCACTGACGGACGGCATTGACAAAAAATTGACGCTCGGATGTTAAACAAGAAAAACGAGGATGAACTAATTGACGGGACCTACTCGAGTATGTTATACTAATTCTTTCAAAACAGTATTGTGGCTGTCGTGTTAGCAAAATATCCGAAAGCAATGTTACACTTCGAAGTTGAAGATAATTTTCCAAAGGCATAACAAGCAGACGATTGGCAAAAGTAGACAATCTATCATATCTTCGTATCCCAAAGTCATAGCGTACAGTGCTGTTAGACGCCACATTGAGCTTTCTTTTACTTACATGGTTGCACCTACAAAAAAGTTCACAGCCGGTAATACCAATGCCTTAGCAAGTAACATTCGTGTTTTGACTGGTGTAAAGGACTGAGTTACCCACCCAAGGTACGCAGTACGCAATATACTTTACCGACGAGTGAATTAATGTGTTTATCCCAAGTTAGACACTGATTGAAAATCACCCCAAGATTTTTTGCAGTTTCAACATATTCGATCGGAGCGTCGCTCAACACGATCGAAGGAAAATAAGAGAGATCCATACTTTTTCTTGATAGTACCAGACATTTTGACTTTTTTGGGTTTAAAATAAGGCCATTTAACTGGGACCAATGTGATATCTTCTCTAAGTCTTCATTTACACAAGAAACGCCATTCTCCATAAGACCCAGGGGGCAGCTTAGGTACAGTTGCACGTCATCTGCATATATGTGAGATGAGCAGTTCTCGATTATAGATGGAAGATCATTAATATAAATCGAAAACAGTAGTGCTCCTAGTATGCAACCTTGAGGGACGCCGGTAACGCTTGGGAGAAAGTCGAATAAGTTATCACCAACCTGCACTGCTTGCTTTCTATTAGTTAGGTAGGAATAAAGTAACTTTGTGGCACCAGCTGAGAAGTTATATTGCTGAATATGCTTTCACATAAAATATCATGATTAACTGTATCAAAAGCCTTCGAGAAATCAAGCACTACCAGAAAAGTTACTTCCTCCCTGTCTAATATCGTATCTTATACTTAACAAGGCTGTGATACAACTGTGCTTTTCACGAAATTCGGATTGTTTTGGGGTGAGCATATTATTCACCGTTAGGTGAGAACTAATTAAATTGTTTTTGAAGAATACTTTCAAATACAATACTTTCAACAAAAAGGGCAAAATTGAAATGGGCCTAAATTCATCCCCTTTAGTGTTTTTTGGAAGGGCTACGATCTTAGCCAGCCATCATAGATCGGGATACTCGGCTGTCGTCAAAATTGCATTGAACAAATAGGTTATGTGTGTCAGTACAATGGGTAAAATAAGTTTTAAAAACCAGGGATGAATTTTGTCCAGACCAGAAAGCATACCTTCCACAACATCTGCATGATCTACCGTTCGAAAACCAAAACCAGAATCGTCCCACGGATCCGCAAACGAAAAGGAAGCTTCTGTAGTATTCAATGGACGTAGCGAGGGCACGGAAACAAATTTTTGGTTTAGAGTATTACCATCAACATCTTTGACTCGGTCGTCCCTTGACTTACCAATGCCTAAGTTGCGTAAGTTATTCCACAACTGACGCCAACTTAAAGAATTACTAAGCTAGTTAGAGCACATTTGAGATTTGATTTTACGTATTTCTCCAATAACTTTATTGCGTAGTGAACAATATATACGCTTGGAGTCATTTAACCGGTAACGTTTCCAGGAATTATAGGCCTTCTCACGTTGCTGAATTAATAAACGGATGTGTCGGGTAAACCATGGCTTATTACTCGGCTTAATGTGCTTAGTTCTTAAGGGCACATGAGTATTATACAGTGTAGTTATATTTTCAATTAACAACTGCAATTGATTATTTGATGACAATAAATGATACGTGTAATCCCAATTCCTACTTCTTGTACACTCTTCTAGGAGTTCAAAATCAATGTTGTGGAAATCACGATATTCGATAGTTTTGCTCAGGCGATTAATGCTGAGTTTCAGAGTCAAAAAGATAAGATCATGCTTTTGAAAAGCAGGAGCAGAGAGCTGGTCGTACAAAGCCATTTTGCTCACATCACTAACGAAAAATAAATCCAGTAGTGTTGCAGCACCGTCAAAAAAGTGTGTAGAAATATAAGTGTTGACTGGCCTTAAGTTAAACGTTTCCATGTGTTGAGTGAGGGAATTCGGACCTAAAAGATGACAGTCAAAATCGCCACATAAAATAATATTAGGGGAGCCCAACGATATTTCCTCTAAAAGAGTAAACAAAGGTGATAGGTTAACATCCCTATTTGGCCTATAAATAGCACCAATAAGTAGTCCACCCTCACTGCCTACCAGATCAACAAAAATATACTCTTTACTACTTCTATCATCAGATGAAAGCCTTGCTTTGCATTTAATTGTATCACTAAAAAATATTGCCACTCCCCCCTCCCAACACGAGATTTTCTGTTTGAATCTGGCAAAGATAATGCGGAACATTTGCAAAATTTAATAATGTTTCTTGAGCGTTTGGAGCTAAATAAAAGCATATTCGCAGCAGAGAAAATTATATACTTAAGGCACATTATTCAGCTTAAAGGCATAAAATCTTCAGAGACTAGCGTGAGGGCATGAGGAGAGCTACCATCTTTCAAAAATATCAGAGAGATCGAAGCATTTATTGATAAAATTAATATTACATATTATATAATCAATATATTGGCAGCTTTTCTCAACTTTCATTGAGAAAAAACGATAAAAGGTACGTGTGGTTAAATATTAAAGAACTGTATAGCCTATATAGTATATCACGGTTGGTCCATGGACTTTATCGACTGAGGCATGATCACACGGTATCGGTGCCGTAATTTCTCACATGCACCCAGAACGCCCAATTGCTTTCGATCAATTGGCATGCGTAGGTTTCACCAATATCTGTATGGAAGAGATGTCGAGCTTATTACTGATCATAAGCCACTCACAACAATTTTCGATGCCAAAAAAATATACCAGAAATGGCCATTCAACGTTTGCAGCGATGAGCCATTACATTGTTGGCCAACAACTACAAGATTCGCTTCCGTTCTACTACTCAGCATGGCAACGCTGATGTCTAAAACAGTGTTAACTTCAATGTTGGCGTCGTTTCCAATAACTCACGAGAACCTTCATGACGCAACTGCTAAAGATTGCAAAGGGTTTTGCAATATATTAAAAAAGGTTGACCTAATCACGTTAGCCAAAAAACAAATGAGTATCAATCAATGTTGCTATTTTTTCGTGGAAGGTTATTTCTTTGTGGTTGCGCAAATGATATTCTTTTGAAGTCGAATCATACCAGGATTGTTGTGACAATCGACTTACAGAAAAAAAGTCCTTTCTGTGCTACTTCAGGATCATCGGGGTATGAGCCAAATGAAGCAGATGTCACGTCGATATTATTGATGGCCTGTCCCGTTGTACAACCTACTAGTAACGCGAAAACCAGGCACGAAGGGAGTACACCAGTTGGCCAGCCTCTGCTGGTCCTCTTCTAGGAAAGAAGTGCTTTATTATAATGGATATTTCAGATTTCCATTCGTGGTAGAAATGCACTCCTCGACAATGGCACTCAATTCGTCTCCGTGAATTTTGAAAATTTCTGCAAATCTCAAGTAGGTACTCTTTTATCTTCGATCTGCTCCGTTCAATCCCGAATCTAATGGAGTTGTTGAAATAATGGTCAGAACCTTCAAATCATGGTTAAAGAAGATTTGGGAAGACAAAACTGATAGTAGTATAGTTCTACAAACATTTTTGACTTCTTATCGAGACTTACCAGTAACATCTCCCGCCGAAAAATTACACGCAAGACAACTCGTATACTTATATCGGCTATGCTACCAGAGGTTGACCCTTATCAGAAGTCAACTCAATCACTTACAAAATTTAAACCAAATCAGCGTGTTTTCATTGGGGAATATCGGAACAAGAATCCATGGACAGAGGCGATTGTATGCAAAACGATTGGGCGTCGTATGTATTTATTGCACAGCAAATATGACACTATTCGAAGACAACTAGAATCAGATGCGTTTGTGCAAAATACCATTGGCTGGTAGTATAGCAAATGAAACTCATCTCATGGATCCGAAGGGTGGTAACGAAATAAATTTATTTCAGAATATTCTCTTTCCAGGTAGTCAATTACAGCCCTTAAATGAAATTTATACTACCAACCAATATTGTGATAATGCAGTGACCTCCACACCTCCACCAAATGATCAAACAAGTTCAACTTTGGAGGAATCAATTGGGATGACCTGTTCATCTGAAACACGTGAAATGCTGAAGGCACTTATTGATAACAGCGACTCGATTTCCTCACCGATTTTTATTGTGAGGGAGCCGCAAGTGAGATTTAGTTCAAAGGCGAAGACGTTTTTATATCGATCACAAGGCAGTTTATCATCAGATTTTAATTGCTCTCTATTATCTAATGTTATATAGGGTTTTCCAATAAGAATTTGACAACTTTTTTTTTAAATAAAACGCAAACCATTTGAGATATTTCAAAAACTTTATTATCGGCTTGAAGTACAATCAAATTTAAAACATTTATTAATGGAACTCCACTTCGTTCATATGGCCACCGCGGGCACGTTTGCAGTGGTCGATTCGTTGGACCCAATTTTCAACGACTCGGCCACACATTTCGGCCGAAACGGCCGCTATTTCGCATTCAATGTTGGCTCTGAGCTCTTCCAACGTCGTCGGCGTGTTGGCATAAACCAATGACTTAACGTAGCCCCACAGAAAATAGTCAAGCGGCGTTAAATCGCACGAACGAGGCGGCCAATCGACTGGCCCAGTTCTTGAGATAACACGCTCATCATATTTACTCTTCAATAAATCGATGCAAACCGCACCAAACAGTTATTTTTTGTGGATGAAGTGGTGATTCATGAAGCACATGTGGATTTTCACCCAACCAATAACGCATATTTTGCTTATTGACGAACCCATTGAGCCAAAAATGAGCTTCGTCACTGAAGATGATTTTGCGCTGAAATTCATCATCTTGGCGCATCTTCTCCAGAAGCCAATCGGAGAACGTACGTCGCTTCAAATGGTCCATCGGCTTAAATTCTTGAGTCAGCTTGATCTTTTATGGTTGTAAACTAAGATCCTTACGCAAAATACGCCATAATGTGGTCTGAGCGATGCCTAAGTCTTGAGAACGCTGTGGAATTGACTGATTTGGATTGTTTGCTACAGACGCCTGAACGGCAGCGATATTTTCAACACTTCTACCAACCCGTTGTCTCACTGACACGGCAACATCACACAACGTGTACGTAGACTCAAATTTTTCCACTAAACTTGTTATTGCCTTTCTACTTGGGCGAGAATTACGACCGGAAATTGGAGCTAACGCTCTTAAAGTTGCAGTCACCGACTCCGAATTTTGGTAAAATTTTTTTATAATTTGCAGGCGTTGCTCGTTCGTGTACTTTACCATGATGAAAATGTTGAGTTTACTGAATAAATTGACAGTGACAGTTTGATGATTAGTGAAAGAGTGCATTCACAAATTAAATTCAAAGTTGTCAAGTCCCTATTGGAAAACCCTTTACAATTGACTTCATTGCTTATGGAACTTTATAGAAAAGCGCATTAAACCAGTATAATCCCATCCTCGTCCCCAATAAAGTATTTTGGAGAAGGCTATCGGATGTGATGTTTTAAATGCGATGGCTTAAAACAACTCTACATAGTCCACTTAGGGAAAAGTTAGTTCCCAATTAAAACAACGTACTTAGGATGAAATGAAACGAAAATGTAAGCCGACCATAACAAAGTACACATATGTACGAGTATGTTTATGATGCCATCTAGACATGCTTCTGAATTCTAGGGAAGTATTAAAGTTCTATCATAAACCAGCATCATGAACACTCCCCAAATATCGGATGGATGTTTCCGATTTTTGGCAACTTCATTGCAGGAACGTGACAACGGTGTTTTATATGCGATTTCTACAATGTATTTCTAGCATTCCATAAAAGATACATTTTCCATTTTAGGACACTGGAATCCCAAATGCACAAAACACTCTGCCAGGTATATTTTATCTTTGAAACTATTTACATATTCATGCAATACCTTTACTTTGTTTCACTGAAAAAGGGATCCAAACATCACCCATACAACAGCATAAAACATACAGGAAATTGTTTCTCTCTTCTCGACAAGAGGAAGAAGAATAAAAGCGAATAGACAATAGATACATGTAAGTCGTAACAATAATCGTGATCATAGAAAAACAATCACCTCAAATGCAAACACGACTAAAAACAAACAAAAATTGCCAAGTGTTGCTGTGATGCCTGAAAAGTGCATTCTGATATTCTGGCATTTGCCAGCATGAAACCTGCAGAACAATGCATAACAACCACCCCCTGGTGGTCCTGTAGGTGATATATAGATGTATCATGGATACCTATATACATGTGTGCTATTTCCTTAAAACCCATGAATAGGGCGCATACTCTTACAAGATTGTATGTAAATTTCCGTACCATTTCTACCCCCAATCAACCCCTAACCCCTGGGCACCTTGTAAAGCAGAACACGAACGAAACGAGCACCCGTAATGGTCGCAATAAGAAGAAAATTATCACACGAAGGCTTTAAGGTTGGAAAATCGTGCGTCTTAGTTGGATAATGATTTGAGGAAGAATTTTATTAACAAAAATTAAAAAAATCCCTGTTAGCTATAAGGCACATCGTTGCATCCAATTCGCATAACACTCGCACAGAGCAAGGTGCCTCATCACAAACAGTACAAAGGTACGAGTAATGTCTTACCGAGAGAGATGAATCCAATTCTCCACAGTACGGTGTAGGTATCCTCTTCCTTTATTTTTTATCCAGTCGTATCCTTTTGTGGAGTCACTTTTCCGATAGTTTTCTGATTAGAGAATTGTTTGACAAAAAAAAACAAAAAAAAAAAAAACAAAAAAAACCAAAAAAAAAGAACTGAAACTGCGTCCCGAAACACCACCACAGGCTTTAGGAAACGCAAAGGAAATCGACGGAAAAAATCGTTTGCAGAAAATCAACTTAAAATGTATCTATTGCGTGTATCTTTGCACATTAAGAATAGAAAATTGCACAAAACGGAATGAGGGGTAACAATTTTTTTTAAACTTTTCACACCCAAGTGGGGTTTTTTTTTTTTAATTATTTTTGAATAGAACTCGAATTTTCATGCGCTCAGAAATTTGGCTAGCAGAAGAGATGGCTGCTGCGACCGACGGTGGAGGCGTCCTCGTTATGTTGGCACTTGTAATTTTTGGTAGATGATGAAAATGTACTAAGCACCATAGCAGCGTGGTTGCCCGCTGCCACTTAGCACATGTACACGGTGTTGAGAGAACCTATGCACTGTCTGAGAGACGGTACATCAGGTTGGATCCAAAGGGAAAACTCAAATTTGTTGCTTGTGTTGGTACATAGATTCAAGAGCTCGAGAGAGAAATTTGTCTTGTAATTGACTGGTATGGGTTTTGTTTATGCGCGAAAGTACGAATTTTTGCGGCGCAGAAGACCATATGATTGATTATGTGCAATTGGAGCTGATGGACGTGATATGCATTAAAACTGGATTGACATGTGTATCTGATGGAAAGGTGCTATCAACTTGATGCTGGAGATTTATGTGGAAGCATGAGCTTTGCATGTGTGAAAATTAAGGGCAGAAGAAATTGAGTAAAGGGGTGGTGCTTATTTTTATTGCACCTGTTGGAAATGTATGGTAAAAGCTCACCTATTTCAAAAACATGCGCATTCTGTTCGTTTAAAACGCTTTTTTTAGTTCGAAAAAACCGTTGCGATTCGAAAGAGTTTTGAAATTTCGAAAATCGTGTTGTTGCTTACGATAACTAATGACTTTTCTACTAGCTGATCAACAAAAATTTCTCAAAAAGCTAGGCCCTCAAATAGTGTGAACATTGGGCCAAGATAGGCCCACTTCAAAAAAAAAGAAAAAGACGAAGCGACTGTCCGATATAATGCTGTCAAAGTAGGTACATCCAGGTTTTGAAACTTGTTTTGTTGGCGCTACAATATGTAAAGAATTTGGGTCTCAATCTGCAAGAATCTCCAGCAGCACGATCTCTCATCTACTGTCTCCAGCGCCGCACTACAAGTTGGTTGAGGTCCCCACCTTAATTGTGGTCGTCTTATGCTACTTACCCTAACTAAAACCTTCTTATCCATTCCCCGTCAATATAAATGGGATCGACAATCACATGCAGTGCTTTTCTCTTGAAATGACCAAGTGCATTTGTTCAATAGCGGAGGACTGGAATGATGTGGGAAGGGACAGCTCTGTGACTGACAAGAATAATTCTGCGTCCGATTTCTGCATTGATATTTTTTCTGCTTGCAACTACGGAGATAAGATAGACAAAGTTCCTAATTATAGCGAAGATATAAGCTTTATTCGTATGAATTATTTTCTGATGGCAACATGTACTTCGATTTGCCCGCATTTCCCGACAAACCCATTTTGGTCGAATCTGCCTCAATAATCACGAAAGCTTCGTTGAGGCTCTCTGTTTTCGTCCAATTATATCAATGTAAAGATCGTGTTCGCCATTAAGTTGTGCACGATTTATTCTGGGTCGATGTCAATGAACCTTTTTTGGCATTGAAGGTCTCGGTTAATTCATTACCAAACTTGATGGGGTAGCGAGAATTGTCCACAATCTTAATTCTAGGCATGTCATTGCACAGCTCGTTCTTCTGCACGCTAACATATTCGGTTGAAGTCAAGAAATAGATTCTGAAAATCGCGACCTGCCCAACTAGGTAAAACATGAATGGTTTCCCGATGTCCATTCATCGGGCATCTCTGATAATAGTTTTAAATGTAATATCTCTCCATTTCCCCGATCAGTACGAAGCTGCATCATCCATTCTCTCTATATGTTCTAGCCGTATCAGACGACTGGTGAGCACATTTTTGACCAAGATGATGTTGTGTATAGGTTGAAGATTTCGTTGCTAAGACTCAATTTTTTTCCTCTATTCTGAGCTTCAAAATTGTCGAGTTGTAGACTCTAGATGAGATCTGAAACTAAAGTATTCTCACACCCTCCCCCTTCTCATCGTTCCCTTCCACATCTTTTTCCCCTGGGCATGATCAAGCTGTTATACGACCCTTGTCGAAGATCAGCCTGGCTGAGGGCCTAGTATCTCCATAAATAGCTCAGTATCTCCATAAATGGGAGTATCGGGATACCTGGCGACCTTCGGACTAGCTAGTATCTCTATACAGCGGATCCTTATACAGATAGACCTCCCTTTCTCTGCTACTCCTCGTGGGATCCTTAATGGAAGATAATCTCTCAAAAAAAAAAAAAAAAAACCCAAGACCGGTACTCCTTTATTACGGGGCGGTAATACGGTAACTAACCGACTACCGGCTCCTGCAATGTCGAGCAAAGGTAAAACGGTGGCAGACCATGGTGCATCTTCTAAAGGCAAACGCAATGAGCGAAAATCCAAACCCTCAAAAAGTGAGAAAACTAGGGCAAGACATGGCCCTAGCATTTGCTCCAACCCTAGCAGCAGCAAGATTGTGGCAGGCCACGGTCTTTCTGCTATAAAAATTCCTCCCTCAAAAGAGGAATCAGAACCTCAGCCGCATAGGCCAGCCCCATCGAAGGTGCTCTACTTCAGACGCCGAAATGCTCTACGCATTTTCAAAACTCTAGGATACACCATAGAAGTCGAAAGAACTGCGGATATGAAGATCGAAATAGAATGCGCCAACAACATCCTCAAAGACGGATTACCACTGCTCCCAAAATGTTAAAAGACTCCTCCAATCGCCAAAGAACTTTGAAGGAAACCGTGACGGTTCTCAAAAGGCCCAAAACCAAAAGCGTCAAAACCTTCCTGGGCCTTCCAATGTCATATGTCTGAGGTTTTTTTTAGCGAAGTCCTAAAAGACGCAATGGCGATCGCGGTGATCAGTAACACTTGAACGGTAGCAGTTGGTCAGGTTAAAGCTTTCGGGTAGATTCCTGGCCATCATACAGGAAAACTTTGGAAACCCGACGCTGGGTGGTACCAAGGCCACGTCAAGCTTATCGCTTCTGCCAATCAAAGATCTTTCGATCTTTATATAAAAGCTATAGGTGAATTGGGAGAGGTCTGATCGGGTGCAAAGCTCGAGGTCGCTGTTAAGGAGGATATCCCTAGGCAGTAGAACCCACACCTGGATCCCAGATAAATCCTCTTCCTAAAAAGACATTCTGGAGATCATCAGGCTCAGTAACCTAACCTTCCGACTCGGAAGGTCCCGAAACTTGAGGAACTAAGGGGCACTTATAGATGCGCGTTACTTATGATCAATGAGGAATCACTTAACCCTCTAGCGCAGACTAAAGGCATGATTCGGTTCGGTTTCCAATTTTACAAAAATGATGAGCTGGATGCTGATAAGTAACCTCCTCCTTGTAAATTCAGCTTTAGATCCCAGAACATCGATATCCCTTCCTGAATTGGATAGCGACGACTCTAATCCAGGGTGACAACTAAGTCGACGGTTACGCCTCTGACAGCCTATTGGAAACGGAAAACGACGACTAATTAAAAAGAGACTCGATTCGATCAGATGATGAAGATGAGCTCTTGTGCACATGTTCAACATCGGATGACTCGAACAACACCGTGGTGAAGGCTTCTCTGGTAGATTGTAGAATGCAGCTACGGTTTCTCCAGATTAATCTATATCACTCCAAGAAGGCTTCGGTCGCAATCCTTTTTCGTCAATCCAAAGACAGGGACACCTGAATACGTTCCGTTCTATATAAAAGACAAGATTAGAACTTGTATATTAGTGATACGAAGCCTTAATGAGTTCTAACTTCCTAACCTCAGCGACCACGACATAACCGTTGCCAGACTGGAGACTGCTAAAGACACTTATTGGCTGGTATCGGCATGTCTTGGCCACCACCATGCGGGCCCTCTCCTTGGTGAAAACCTGGAAAAGTGATAGTAGAAGCTGGAAGGCTAAAATCTGGCGTCATTATCGGGTGTCACGCTAATGCACATCCCACGGTATGGGGTAGTATAGGCACTAACAACAGAGATGAATCACTTTTTGATTACATTGTAAGTACTGTAATTATTTTTAACATGTTCAATTTGCAACATAACAAAAACCGGAAGAAAGTGCTAGATATCACCCTTGTCTCTAACAACATCACTCAAATGCTAACGAATTGGATGGTATCATCTGAACACTCTTTTCAGACGACAGATACATTCAATTCAGCCTGATACTCCTCCCAGCCCGCCAGCATTCCCGAGTTATCGGAAAACTAATTTGCCAAAATACAGAGGAATATTGTCAGAAACAATATCCTCCGGACTTTCAATTCACCCGCGTGACACCAGTGAGCTTGACATGAAAGTCAGGTAATTCACCCTGGCTCTCAATCAGGCTATGGCCGCTTCCTGCTCTCTTATTCAACCTAGAGGCAAGAAAAAGCCGCACTGGTGGACATCAGCAATGCAACTACTTAGAAACGTCAGCAGAAAACTTTTTAACCAAGCAAAAAGCACAACAAAAGTGACCGACTGGAACTCATACAAAGAATTCCTCAAAATATATAAAAAAGAACTGAGGAAGGCAAAGTGGCAGTCCTGGAGGTCAGTCTGTGACAAAATTACAGAAACCTCTGAGGCATAGCGGCTAAGAAAAATCCTCTCTACAAATCCTATGTTGCCTAGCTGTTTGAAAAAAACCGATGGCTCTGGGATGACCTCAAGTGAACTGTCAAGCTGCAAAGGTACTCAGATATTATCCTGCCTACGCTATCCACATTCCCTGTCATGGAAAGAAGCTAATGTAGTTTTCATTCTCCAACCGGAAAATGTTCTCATGTTGTCTCAAAGAACCTCAAACCTATAATTCTATCATCTTTCGTTCTAAAAACTCTAGAACGACTGTTTGATATCCATATGTCCTCTTTTCCAGGAAATGCAAAATTCCAATCGTAGATCCTCCCACAATCAACGGAACCAATTCGATTAGCAATTCTGTATACAAAAATTAGAAAACTACATGAATATTTTATTTTTGTTTGTATTTTTATTTTATAAATTAAATTTAATAAATAATAATTCTTTTAATATTGTTTTTTTTACAGCAATAAACGCCTTGTTTTTTTTTCGGTATAATATCGATCACTTGAATACCTGAGTGAACAGACAGCATTGCAAGTGCGCTAAGTCTTGGATGGCCGACGACGCTTCGGGATACTGTTTTGATCCTTTTCATTGTTAAAAAGGTTCTTTCAACGCTAGCTGTTGTAACAGGTAGTGTGGCCAAAATTGTAAGCAAGTAGCAAGTAAGCAAGAATACTCCTGAAGTAGGTCTTGTCACATATAGTTTCAGAACATCGGTAGAGGGGTCAATCGATTCAATGAGGCTTACCAGGAAATCACTTCATTGAATTACTGCCAAGAGAGTTGATGTTTTTGAAGACATCGCCCACGTCTTGGTGGATATTTCTTCAAGACTAATCGCAATACTTTTGAAGAGTTCTACAAATGAGATAATGCTGTCATGTCTTTCAATACACCTTGTTTCACTAAGGCGCAAAAGTCGTTTTTTTCTGCTTTCTGGCGCGTGTTTTTGTATGGCGTTTTGGAAAGTCTTATGTGCATTTGAATGGTTTCGGAAGAAATTGGCTTTTCGCTTACTGAACCAAGACAATTGTGAATCGAGGGTATTGACATGGCATTAGACAGAGCCAGGTGAGTTTTCCAATAAGGACTCGACAATTTTTTTTTTAAATAAAACGCAAACCATTTGAGATATTTCAAAAACTGTATTATCGGCTTGAAGTACAATCAAAACATTTATAAATGGAACTCGACTTCGGTCATATGGCCACCGCGGGCACGTTTGCAGCAGTCGATTCAACGACTCGGCCACACATTTCGGCCGAAACGGCCGCTATTTCGCATTCAATGTTGGCTCTGAGCTCTTCCAACGTGTTGGCATAAACCAATGACTTAACGTAGCCCCACAGAAAATAGTCAAGCGGCGTTAAATCGCACGAACGAGGCGGCTAATCGACTGGCCCATGTATTGAGATAACACGCTCACCATACTTACTCTTAAATAAATCGATTGTAGCGTGTGCTGTGTGGCTTTTGGCACCATTCTGTTGAAACCACATGTCGTCCAAGTCCATATCTTTCAATTCGGGCCAAAAATAATCGGTGATCATGGCGCGATAACGCTGACCATTCGTGACAATCGTTATCGTCGACGAAAAAATATGGCCCAATAACGCCGCCGGCATGCAAACCGAACCAAACAGTTATTTTTTGTGGATGAAGTGGTGATTCATGAAGCACATGTGGATTTTCACCCAACCAATAACGCATATTTTGCTTATTGACGAACCCATTGAGCCAAAAATGAGCTTCGTCACTGAAGATGATTTTGCGCTGAAATTCATGATCTTGGCGCATCTTCTCCAGAAGCCAATCGGAGAACGTACGTCGCTTCAAATGGTCCATCGGCTTCAATTCTTGAGTCAGCTTGATCTTGTATGGTTGTATACTCAGACCATAATATTCTCTGAGCGATGCCCAATTCATGAGAACGCCGTGGAATTGACTGATTTGGATCGTTTGCTACGGACGCCTGAACGCCGTCGAAAGGAAGTTAGGGAGGGGAAAAAGAGAGATACCGATGTGCGCTTGTTTTAAATGTTTGCAAGTTATACTGTTTAGGAAATAAAGAGCTTGGCAACGCATTCCATAAGGAAGTTGTACGGTTTAGGAAAAAATCTCGATATTTCAGAGTACGTCCGAAGATGGGCCTGACGGTGAACTGATGAGCATTCATAGCGAGACGGGTATTACGGTTAAACACTTGAAGGGGCGGAATGCTACTGACAATTTCAATGGAGCATTGGTGGTGAAAATAGCCATACAACAAGGTGAGACAGGAGAAATTACGCCGGTGTTCGAGGGTGTTGAATGACTGCGTAATACTAGCATCACCTATGAGTTTTATCGCACGATTTTGGATCCTATCTAGCAGGTGCAAGGAGGTCTTAGGGCCACCTGACCAGATGTGGGCGTTGTACTCCAGTTTTGGGCGGATGAATGCCTTATATATTGAGGCCAGATCAGAGGGGGTAAAATATTTCTTACATCGCTTGAGGAAACCTAGACATTTCGCAGCATTTTTGGGCGATATCAAATATGTGGCCATTCCAACGTAAGTTGTCATTGACACACATACCGAGAATGGAAAGTTTTTCGGTTTCGACGATGCAAGTGCCATTCATAGATAAGCTTTGTGTTTTTTTTTTTTTGGTTATAATTTACGCGCGCCTAAGGGGTTGATACCCTTTTACTGTTGCCTGGGCTCGGGCGGAAAGGTAGAAGGAGGAGAAAGGAAAATTGGCTTTTTATAGTGGTTTGAAACTCAGGTGTGTTTGGTTTCGATATTCGCTCTCCAGGGGTGGGAGTCCGAATAGGACGGAGAGTTTTTTTTTCACTCAGAGTGATTCGAAGGTTATAATTCACACTATTTTTTTTGTCCTTGAAACTCTACAACAGCCAAATCTACGTGTCAGTGTTATGCCATCACAAGCAGAATTTTTCTGTCTGAGTTCCAATTACACAAATGAGAAACTTGAAAAACTTGTCAATGGATTCGAACCTTGACCCTCCGAGTGAGAAGCGATTGCTTGTACCACTACACCACGGTTTAAATTTCGCTTTAGCAACAGCAGACAGCATTGTGTTTTGGAAGCATTAAATTCCACTCTGTTGGTAGTTCCCCAACGGGACGTGGGGACGTGAGTCCGCAAACGAATATGAAAAGCAGAGAGTACTGTCGTCAGCAAAGGAATATATTGGATTAGAAGTGGCCGACAAGAGATCATTGATAAAAATTAAAAAGAGTGTCGGAGACAGAACGGAGCCCTGGGGCACACCAGCATTTATTTTGTGAATATCAGACTTGAAACCATGCAAGACAACTTGAATTGAACGTTCCGAAAGGTAGTTTCTAATCCATTGAAGAAGAGAGCCGTTGATCCCAAGTGCACGCATTTTCGGCAAAAGAGCCTGAAGCCAAACTCTGTTAAATGCCTTCGAAATATCAGGTGCAACTGTCTTGCTTTCGCCAAATTGATGTACACTTTGGTTCCATTTTTCGGTGAGACATGCCATCAAATCACCAGTGGACCTGTTGCTACGAAAACCGTATTGCCGGTCATTGAGAAGTTTTCGTGTTTCGAGATATTTCATGAGCAAACGGTTTATCAGCGTTTCCACGACCTTGGAAAGAAGGGACGTAAGTGCAATGGGCCTGTAGGAGGAGAAAGAAGAAGGTTCGCCTTTTTTAGGGACGGGCTGGACAAATGCTGTTTTCCATCTGCTCGGAAAGAGTCCTAAAGAGTAGGATAGATGAAAAAGCGTACGCAGTGGTTTTGTCAGCGTGGAAGAACACCTCTTCAGAAGAAAGGGAGATATACCGTCTGGACCAACGGATTTATGTTCGTTGAGATCTTTAAGTACTTTTGCTACTACACGAGTGCGAAAGTAGATTCGTCCCATTGAAGATTCGAAGCATTCAAGTGTAGGTGGAGACAAAGCACAATCTGGAAGTGTTGAGCTGGCCTCAAGGTGTGCAGCTAGCAGATTGGCTTTGTCTAAAGAGCTGACAGCTGGAATGTCATTGTAGATGAGCGTTGTAATGGAGAATGAGGCAGAATTTCTGATGTTTCTGACAAATGACCAAAAGCTTTTACTACTTTTGGGATAATGTAGTATTTTTTGCCTCAACTTTTGGTCGTATTGAAATTTCACATGCTTAAGAAAGAGGTTGCAGTCATTCCTGGCTCGTTTAAACTTTCTTCGGTTTTCCTCTGTTGGGTTGGTCTTGAAGTTCCGAAAAAACATTTCTCTAACCCTGGCAGCCTCTTTACAGCTCGAGTCGTACCATGCTTTTTCTTTTTGGTTTGATACCCTTCATCCGATGAGGGATAAAGGATCTCATTCCAAAGAGAATGGTGTCTGTGATCATATCAGCAGCGGCATTAACGTCTTTATCTAGGAAACATAACGACCAGTTAAAATTCCTAAAGAAGCTGTAAGTCCGCTCCAATTGGCTTTCTCGTATTGCCATACGGTTCTTTTAGGAATTTTTTCTCTAACTGTGTGGTCGGTGTACGAGAAATTACCTGATATGACACAGTGGTCCGACGAGCCTAGGGGGGAGAGCACATCAATGGTTTACTTATCAGGGTGAGAAGTTAAAAACAAGTCCAGGGTGTTGACGATATGACTATCAACGTCTGGTATTCGTGTGGGCTCATTTACAAACTGGGTTAGGTTATTTTCCACAGCGAAGATCTCAACATACCGTCCTTCGGGTGTTGTCTGTCCAGAATGTCGAATCCACCCAGAATTATGTATATTGAAATCTCCCGCAATAACGATTGCAGTATGAGGCTACAGGGATACAATTCTTTGTACGAGTATGTAGTCAGACAGTTCATCGAACTCGTTAAAGATCGAATTGCTGTCCAGTTTGGGGATTCTATAAATAAAGCAGTAGTGGATAATTTGCTTACGGAGATGGAATTTTAACCACATTAAGTTGAATTCCGGATTGGAACAAGGATAACACTGTGGTGGAATTTTTTAAGCAACATCATCACGCACGTAAATGGCGAGACCGCGGTGAGATAAGAATAATGGCACTAGTTCATTTCCAGGCAGCTTCAGATCAGCGTGATCTGGGAGGTGTGGGCGGGGATCTACCTGCGTTTCATTAAGTGCCAAAACAGCTGGTCTGTATGTATAGACGTGGATGTACGCAGAAAAGTGATTACTTTTTAGCCCACGTATATTTACTATGTGGCCCTAGCGCGCGCGGATCAGTGTTGTTGGAATGTGGTTGATTTATTTATGTTTTTTTTTTTGCACGGAACTACACTGTTTAGTTGTTTACGAGTGCACAGGTGTAGCGTGTGCACTCGTCGGTGGTCAGCTTGGCACTGAAATTTTAATCATTTGGTGCCTGTTGACAGAGCAGTTCAACCTTCACTTATGTTCGGTGCCGGGGCACAGAGATACGAGCGGCGTTCAATATATTCTCGGTATCGATATGAAGGAAAATGCGAATTCAATTTAAATTGTTTTTATTTTTCAATATAATCTCCCCTAACATCAATGCATTTATTACATCTTGAGATAAGCTTTTTTAAACCCTCAAAAAAATAAATTTCCTCTTTCTCTGCAAAATACCCATTTATTGCCGACTTGAGTTCTTCATCATCCGAAAATCTTTTTCCACGAAGACATTTTTTCAAATCCGGAAACAGGAAATAATCACTAGGGGCAAGGTCTGGACTATAGGGTGTGTGTTGGATTTCTTCGAAACCACAATCTCGCGCAGCAGCCTTGGAAACTCGCGCCGTGTGAACAAGAGCGTTGTCATGAAGAAGCAACACACCCGCTGCGAGTTTACCCCGTCTTTTCTTTTTAATTTCCTCCCGCAAATTATGCAAAGTGGAAGCGTAGGATGTGGCGTTAATGGTTTCACTTTTTTTTGTACTCAATGAGCAAGATTCCCTTTGAGTCCCAAAAAACTGTGGCCATGAGCTTCCAGGCAGACGGAGTGACTTTGAACTTACTTCTTCGGGGGGTCTGTTCCTTTTTTATGCCACTGCATGGACTCTTGTTTGCTTTCAGGGTCATAGTGGTGGACCCGTGTTTCGTCCCCAGTAACAATTCGATCCATAACACCGTCCGCGTTCTCACTACATATCTCCAAAAGCTCTCTACAGCATGCGATTCTCACTTTTTTCTGAGGCGCTGTGAGCATTCGTGGCACCCACCTTGCACTGACCTTTGAAAGGTTAAGATGGTCATGAAGAATGGTGTGAATGGTACCAATTGAAAGCTTGGTGATCTCTGCCATCATTTTCACCTTTATTCGGGCATCCTCAAGAACAAGTTTTTCGACTTCTTTGATGCTTTCTCCCGTACAAGCAGTAGCCGGGGCGCCGGAGCGGGGGTCGTCTTCAATGCTCTCTCTGCCTCTCTTGAACTCACTTGACCACTTTTGCACAGTTGATAATGAAGGTGCGAAGCCCTGGTAAACAGCCACCATCTCTTCATGAATAGTTTTTTGACTTTTTCCTTGCTTAGTGAGAAATTTAATTACAGCGCGATGCTCAATTCTGTTTAACTAGAGATAAAACGCGAATTAATAATCACACTTATATGAAATTTTACATGAATGCACTAAAATAATAGTATTACTTGATAAAATTTATATATACAACTACAGCTTCACCCCGATACCGAGAATATGTTGAACGCCCCTCGTATTTCAGGGAATTGTAGGGCCGACGAATTCACCAAAATTGGAACCACTCTTTACTAATGATTTCTGCAGAAGGTGCATGGACGAGGAGGAGAAGGAGACAATCCCCCACCTACTCTGTACATGCTGAGCTCTCTCTCTCAAAGAAGGAAACTTCCCTCAAGAGCTTTTTTCTATGATTCATTGCCTTGAGCAATAAAAGAAATATAGTAGGAGGGTCATAGATCCACATGGCATCACAATTGGCCAAAAGGCCTAAGTATGTTTGGTCTCTCCTAACCTAATCTAACTTAAAGTTCTGGTTTTAACCATACCCCAGATTTTAAGAGTAAACAAAATTTCATCATCTTTTAAGATAATTTCATGATCACATATATTAGCAATCCTCAGCAACATGTATATAATTTAATTTTTCTAATCTTACAATTTTCAATTACTCTGAGAATTCTTACACTATATTTCTTTCCTATACTCTTAAACTAAAACATAACACAAATATTAATTCACTACAAGAACACTAATACTCGTATATCTTGGCATATATGTATTTTGATTTTAAATTAATTTCTTTTTATCCTTATTTCTCCAAAATATCTTTAATTAGTCATATTTAAAATACATACATAAACGTACATACATATGCTTAAATGTTTTTTTTTTTTAATGTGTCCCTATAAGGTACACGTGTATTAAAAGTACATTCTAGAAAATTAGTTTCCAGAAATATGTGTGTAAAAAATCTCTTATATTTGATTTAAACTGTAGATGTATATATGTTCCCATCTATTTCGGGTCTGAATATATTATACTCATACAAATTCAACATTGTGTTATACACTCGAAAAAACATTTTTTTTTTAAAAAAAACTTCTTCTTACTCTATTAGATACATAGTTCTTGAGACATTTGCTTTCGTTTTGTTTGGCCTTATCACATACCAATACCTGATCTGTTTACAATTTCATTTTCCATGATATTTTAGTTTCTGTTTAGAGTTAGTTTATAGATTTAATTTTAAATAAATTAAATTTATTTTAAAGTAAATATTATATTGTATTTAAGGCAAACAATATATTTAAATTTGGAAATTCCATAGTTGCAACACGAACTCTAAAAGATAATTAAAAAAAATATATTTACATGTTCGTTGGAAAAAATATAGGATTGACTTTCCGCAGAATTTGCATATTCATTTATCACTTTGGATCCTTCTGTGATATTCATAAACACGCTGCCCTGTTGTACGTTAATTTTTAAATGCTATTCGACAGTGTCAGCAGAGTCTTTATCTGATTTCCCTGGCGAAAGAGGGGGTATATCCGCCTAATCTAATCGAGATTCATTGTGAAGGATAACAAGGGTACATTTTTCAAGTAATACTGCTATGTACTATGTATATAGCATTTTGGACTCTTGCATTTCAGCCTTTCAAGTAAGGATATGTAAGATATTGGGTTGGATATTGTTAGTCGAATCAGTAAAGTCAAGTCTGCGTTTTGAATATCGAAAATATAGTTTACACAGTCTACAACTGAAGCGTGGCTGCTATGTCAAGCCTGTGAAGTCCTAAGGGTTCAGAAGTTGCATTGTGACTGCCACAATCACAGAGAAAATTCGTGTGGAGTTTTGACAGTTTTCCCACTGAGCGCTTCTCCAGGGTGGTGGATAGGGGGGCCCTGCGCGTGTGTATGCTAACAGCTTGCACACTCTCAGGGTTGGTGGAAATTACAAATACCACCCACTGACCAAAAACTGACAGAGGTGAATAATTTAGAAAAATCCAACATGGAAAGTAAGAAAAGGAAGGAAGTTTCTGTTCAGAAAGTCGGATCCCCAGTAATTGTGCTAATGCACATGCTACATCATTAGTAAGCTTGGATGCAGTAGTCAATAATGTTACAAGAAAAGAGTCTAACGACATAGTTGCGGCTTCCGATCCGTTTATGAAGAGCAACTAGTTTGCGCGCTCTTTAAGATGGAACAATGAAAATTTTCCTAAGAGTAATTATGCCCTCGCATTCGAAGTCGACGTAATCTAGAAGAACCGATACGATAAAATCGGCTACGTCTGATTGCAGTTGTGGAAAACGTAAGGCGGCTAAAATGCTACAGCTCGAAGCAGAATTGGAGCCAATTTGAGAAAAAAGATATTCGAACTTCGGGAATAAACAATGATTCTCAGCTGTAATGCTCAGAAGACCCAACCGAAAAAATGTTCACAAAAGGATGAAATCCCGACCGAAGTAAATACGTCATATATATGCAGCGGATAAAGAAACCAAGATGATCGACAAGAACCTTATGTCTGGTAGATTCGCAAAAAGGTCACATGGCAGGAATTCGGACAGAGGATCAACTATCTAAGCATCCAACTCCGAAAAAGACCTGAATAAATTAGCCGACGAAAACAAGCGGAAACAACAGCACGGATGGAGCTAGACAATCATCCTAGCAAAGAACCTCAAAGCCAAGTCGAAGAAGGAAAGTTGGCTCTAGCATGCCGAACCGGCGAATCCAACAAAAGCGGTCTGTAAAAATAAAATTAAGGAAGCATAGGGGAACATGGTAACGTTTAGTTCATTACGCAAGAGGGCTTAATATAATAGAAAGCAAACATATCGAGGAAGTGACGTCCAAGGAAGAGATTTGCGTCGCAATAAAGGATCAAGTGAACTTCGAATTGAAAACCTCTATGATTAAGAACGTGAGAAAAGCTTATGTAGGATCGTAAACAGCTACCATAAGAACGGAGAAACCGGCCAGAATTTAATAGATCGCAAAGGCAGACCAAACAGACACCAACAGCCTCGAATCTGAACATATAATGGTAGTAGAATATGTCCAGATTATAAAACGCTCTCTAAACTACTCGTATGTATATATATACATAAAAAAACATGATTATCCTGAAGTTAAATCTAAATGAAAGTAAATGGCTCACGTTTTCAGCAAGTATGTCAGCGATATGTGTTTGCGCAAACGCTTCCATTTAGGATTGCTCTGAGGAGTCTGAGGATCAGGGGCTATTTACATATATAGTAGCGCTGCTACTCGAAGGATATTGGATAAACTCGTTGTCGACAATTTGCAAGAGTCCTATCATAATCGCAGGCGATTTCAATGTAAAGGCCTCAGAATGGGCCCTTGCAGAGCAGAGGATCGGCTCTTCTTGAAGCATTTTCTTGAATCGATATTATTTTTGCTTATATCGGAACTATAAATATGTTTAGCTTCATCGTAATGAAGGCGACAATTGAAGACGAGGATTTTGTAACCCAGGTTTCGTGGTTAATAATCAATGCTTGTTATGCGTCAATGTCCAGGCTGGGAAAGAGAAAACACCGATCTCCTATGTACTGGTGGACCCCTGAAATCGCTGAACTACTTTCGGTATGCCATCGAACGAGAAGAACTTACCAGCGTACCCGGACTCGGGATACTGATGACCAATAAGTTCAATATATGGTATGATACGTTCAGTGCATTCGGAGAAGCAAAAACCCGACTAAAGAAAGCTATCAAGTCTAGCAAGTGCCTTTGCCTAAAATACTTTTGCGAAAAACTTTATCGCGATGTATGGGGTAAAGCCTATCAAATGTTATCAAAAGGGATTAAAGGCTCTCGTATGTAATCGCCATTATGTCCGATAATGTTGCGAAAGATAGTTACGACCCTATTTTCTCGCAAAGTAGGGCAATAGTTGGTCAAATTCATCGGGAGAGTATGCCCATAGCTATTATTACACGCGAAGAGTTTGTCAGAGCATGTAAAATTGTGCGCAAAATAAATCACCGGGACTAGATGGTGTTACAAATAATGCCGTAAAAATTGCCTTATTGCTACTTCAAGAAGTCACAAAAAAATCTTTCGTCCTATTTGTTTGCTTGACATGGCCAGAGAAACCCCGGAGCGGAACATTTAGAATAAGCTCCAATGTGGTTTTCGTAAGTCACGGTTAACAGTGGACACAATAAATGCGGTAATAACTACAGGTTGAGATGCAATACAGGGCATGCGCTGGATAAGAGCCACCAAAAAATATTGCGCCATCATAACTCTGAACATGAAGAGCTCGTTTATTTCGACGAACGGGAAACGGATTATAAACTGTCTTTATATCGAATTGAAATACCGAACTATCTCCGACGAGCTATTTCTCGAACAGAATCCTCCTATATACCTCTGACGATCGTATTAAAGTACAAAAATTACTGGCGGTGTACAACATAGTTCGGTCTTAGGCCCCCTACTATGGAATATTAGGTACAATGAAATTTTACGCCTACGAATTCCGTGCGAAGCGTCGATTACCGACTTTACTTCACTGATGGCAATTCTCAACCATTGCTCAAGTATCTCGAATTGACATTCGTCTAAGTTTTAAACATCAAATAAAGCATCAACTAGAGCAGGAATCATCGAAAACTGTAAGTGTAAGCCCTTTAAGTTCTGATGAGTAATATTAGGGATTCAAAATAGAATAAAAGGCTCTTACTTGCCGGAGCTGCGAGTTATACATATGGTATACTCGTGTACGAAGCAGAAACATGTGCAAGTTCCGCAAAGGTTAAGTCTTACGTGCAGGGAGCCAAATTCGTTCACGTCGTCAGCGCGTTTCGAACTATTTCGCATGATGCTATACTACGAAAAAAATTGTAGTATCGCAACCTGGCAACAAGAGATAGATATAGAAATGGGTGGGCTAACTACTCGACTATGCATAAACCCTTCGGTTATGAGGCAATTAATACCCTCGGATCAGGACAGATTTACTCTATACGACCCAAAAAAAATGAAAAAATGAGAACGACATTCGGAGGGGAAGCCCTCGACTACTATAAAGCAGATATCGTTGCAATTCATGAAATACGGGTAGTATACGATTACTACGTAGAAAATACACCTTGTCTGTTTGGGTGCGGATTTGTTGTAAACAGCAGACTTAGGCATGTGGTCTTTAGCTTTCGATATATCAGCCTGATATACGATCAGGCCTCTACGGAGGAATAAAACAACGCCATAAGAAAATGTTTCTACGATTACCCAGACAAAACTTACGAGCAATATCCGAAGCATAACGTTAACATCGTCTTAGGTGATTTTACCGCTAAAAAAGGAGGGAAGATAGTTTTGGCAGCGCAGTCGGGAAGCTTAGTGTGTATTACACTGTATCTGGAAATGGACTAAGGCTAAGGGACGAAGCATCACTACAGCTAGAATAGCGTTTCCTCATCTTAATACCCTAAAAGAGACATGTCGATCACCTGGTCAATCGTGTCAAAAGTGTTATAGAACAAGATATTGCCATATATCGTGATAAAATATCGTGATATCGCATAAAAAAATGAGAAAAGCGGATGAAGCTCTACGGGCAAGTATTAGTGAAAATGACTTGAAAAAAGAGTGCGAGACTGTACTTGAGTATGACGATAAAGCGGTAACACTGATTTCTACATTGGAGCATCTTCTAAGGTCAAAATTCAAGGTTAAACTACACCATCAAAGTTCTTTTTCTAACCTAACAGTTTTGGATGATCGGAACAATGTGTCATCTCATGGTGGTGGTAGTGTAAACCCTTATAATGGTGTGAAACTTAAAAGCTTTGAACTAAAAAAAATTAACGGGGAATTTGATAATTGGATCCCATTTTGGGAACAATTCAAAAAATCAATTCACGAAAACGTACACATGAGTTCAATAACTAAATTTAACTTTCTAAGCGAAGCTTTAATCGGAAAAGCAGCAGCAACAATCGCAGGGTTTAATCCTTCAGAAAGATGCTACGATGATGCTATCTCCCTACTCATTGAAGAATATGACAACACGGAGAAATTTATAGAAAAATACAGCCACCTGTATAATGAAACGAGCATAACTATAAGAAGCTTAAGTGCATTGGAAGTTTTATCTTCATAATATGATCATTCTAAGATCGATTTTATTAAAAGCACTGCCAACGCAATTAAGAGTTAATTTTCATCGATCGTTTAATCGCTCCGCTTCTGCCGTGGGCAATATTAGCTGCTCTTCTTCTGCAGAAAACGATCAAATTGACAGTGATATTCGCCTAAAAGATTTAATGAAATTTCTTAACAATGAAGTAGAGGCCTTAGAAATTTCTCAACTCTCCGAGAAGATGAAAATAGAAATACATAAAACAAAAGGGGAACATTTCTCACAAAAGCATCGTTTTCATCAAGGTACAGTGACTGGCCTTTTTGCTGGTGCCCAAGACAAATCTCACATCGATAAGTGCATACTCTGCAAAACCACTAATCATCCAACAAAAAATTGTGACGCTAAATTATCAGTAAAAAACAAAAAAGAGATCTTGATGCGAGAGGGGAGATGCTTTCGGTGCTTAAAGCGATGATAATGAGAGCTCAACCGTGGCTCTTAATACAATTCAAAACACTCTCAATCAGTCGCCAATTTTCTTGCAAACAGCAAACGCTCTTTTTTATGCTCCGAATATTAAAGCCAAATGCCTCCTTTCTCGTCTTATAATGGACAACGGCAGCCAGCGAACATACATTACGAGAGAACTAAGTAATCAATTAGAATTGCCAGTTGTTGGTATTATTTGGCTGCGTATTATTCCTTTCGGCGAAGGCATGGAGAAACGTCCAAAGCTGTGTAAACAAGTTGAAATTGTAATACTCGTAAAAAGTCAATTCAGTGATCAAACCATAAGCGTAGTTGCTATTGAGGTACCATCAATTTGTGCAGACGTACTACCAAAACCCGATTTAGAAGAATACGATTTGAATCACTTGTAATTGGCGGACGTAGCTGTTAGTCAAGAGAAACAGATAGGCGGAATTAATTTATTGATCGGACAAGATTACTATTGGAAATTTAATTCAGTTGAGACGGATTATCTAGCAATCGATCTTGTTACGGTAAACACATTTTTTGGGTGGACACAGCAAGGAAGGGGCGAAACAGAAAGTACGTACAATCAGAGTGCACGAATTAAATCATTCTTCATTAGTGGTGGCAATGATCAGAACTTGGAGTTTGATGTTACTAAATTTTGGCAGCTAGAACATATTGGAATACAAAATGAAGAAAAAAACAACGAAGTTTTGAAAGAAGTTATAAGCTGCATCAAACTTAATAGTGAAAAAAGATATGAGACATGTTTACCTTGGAAAACTGAAGGGGGCTTAAATGATAATAGGAATGTTGCAATGGATCGGCTACGCATTTTGACCAGCAAATTGATGAAACATAGTGAACAATTATGTAATTATGATAGTGGCATTCGCGAATTACTCGATTTGGGTATAGCAGAAATGGTAGTTAGCTCTGCAGAAACTACTCAATTACACTATATGCCGCACAAACCAGTTTATCGACAAGACAAGACAACCACCAAGCAGAGAATAATTTTCGACGCCTCATCGAGCGAACAAGGATTGACTTCATTGAACGAACATCTTCATACAGGGGATAATTTAGTTCCTGATATTTTATCAACCATCTTACAATTGTAATTGTTTCAGATATTGAAAAAGATTTTTTGCAGTTTTCCCTCTCAGAGAAAAATAGAGATTCCCATCGCTTCCTGTGGTACGAATCATTAAAAATTCCATCCCAGAAACTACCGTCCGTCATAGAGCTACGTATGAAAAGGGTGACGTTTGGGATTACTTCCATTCCATATTTGTTAACAGCAACCATACGTAAGCACCTCAAAATGAAACAAGCGGAATATGGATTAATATGTAAAAAGCTGAGTAAGTCTTTCTATATTGATGATTTAATTTTGAGCGTAGATAGTGCTGCAGAAGGCGAGGAAATTTTCTATAAGGGCAGAGCTATCATGAATGCTGCGAATATGAACTTGCGCAAATGGAACACTAACGATGTGGATCTCAAACAAAGGATTTTATCAGACGGTATAGAGGTTTGTTTATTTTTGTTTTTTTTTTTTTATAATGAGCGCGCACTCAAGGTCACCCTTAAGGTGATTATTCACAGCGAGGGCAAAGGAAATTTAGGGAGGAAGAAAAGAGAGGTACCGATGTACATTGTTTTTAAATGTTTGCAGGTTATAACGACCAGGAAATACAGAGATCGGCAGGGCATTCCATTAGCGAGTTGTACGGCTTAGGAACGAATCACGATATTTTAGAGTACACCCGAAAATGGGCTTGAGGGTATACTGATGAGCATTCATAGCGAGACGGGTGTTACGGTGAAAGTTTGAATGGGCGGAATGCTACTGGTGGCTTTCAGTGGAGAACTGGTGGTGGAAATAGCGATAAAACAAAGTGAGACAGGAGACATTACGTCGGTGTTCGAGCGTGTCAATTGATTGACTGGTATTAGTATCATCAATAAGTTTTATCGCACTGTTTTGAATCCTATCTAGCAGGTGCAGAGATGTTTTAGGAGCACCTGACCAGATGTGGGCATTATACTCCAATTTTGGGCGGATGAATGCCTTATATATTGAGGCCAGATCAGATGGGGTAAATATTTCTTACATCGCTTGAGGAAACCTAGACATTTCGCAGCATTTTTGGCGATATCAAATATGTGGTCATCCCAACGTAAGTTGTCATTGACACACATACCGAGAATGGAAAGTTTTTCGGTTTCGACGATGCAAGTACCATTCATAGATAATGGCTGGGTGTTTAAATTTCGCTTTAAAGACAGCAGACAGCATTGTGTTTTGGAAGCATTAAATTCCACTCTGTTGATAGTTCCCCAATGATATCGGAATTTAATGAGCTTAGCATACGCTGCCGTTCTCGTTCTACAGCCGAAGAGCAGGGCTGTGAGTCCGGGAAGGAATATGAAAAGCAGAGAGTACTGCCATCAGAAAAGGAATATATTGGATTAGAAGTAGCAGACAAGAGATCATTAATGAAAATTAAAAAGAGTGTCGGAGCCCTGGGGCACACCAGCATTTATTTTGTGAATATCAGACTTGAAACCATCCAAGACAAATTGAATTGAACGTTCCGAAAGGTAGTTTCTAATCCATTGAAGAAGAGAGTCATTGATCCCAAGTGCACGCATTTTCGGCAAAAGAGCCTGATGCCAAACTCTGTTAAATGCTTTAGAAATATCAAGTGAAACTGTCTTGCTTTCTCAAAATTGATGTACACTTTGGTTCCATTTTTCGGTGATACATGCCATCAAATCACCAGTGGAGCTGTTGCTACGAAAACCGTATTGCCGGTCATTGAGAAGTTTCCGTGTTTCGAGATATTTCATGAGCAAACGGTTTATCAGCGTTTCCACGACCTTGGAAAGAAGGGACGTAAGTGCAATGGGCCTGTAGGAGGAGAAAGAAGAAGATTCGCCTTTTTTAGGGACGGGCTGGACAAATGCTGTTTTCCATCTGCTCGGAAAGAGTCCTAAAGAGTAGGATAGATGAAAAAGCGTACGCAGTGGTTTTGTCAGCGTGGAAGAACACCTCTTCAGAAGAAGGGAAGATATACCGTCTGGACCAACGGATATATGTTCGTTGAGATCTTTAAGTACTTTTGCTACTACACGAGTGCGAAAGTGGATTCGTCCCATTGGAGATTCGACGCATTTAAGTGTAGGCGGAGACAAAGCACAATGTGGAAGTGTTGAGCTGGCCGCAAGGTATTGGATGCACACCGTAATTCTTTGCATGGAGGAACTAGCGTTGTGTTGGCCTATTTGAGGAAAAGGTATTAGGTCGTCAATTGATTAAAACCATTTTGAGAAATTGTGTTATTTGTATAAGGTTACACGGAAAAAAGTGCAAACGAACCATGGGCGCAACTGCCAAGAGAACGAGTAATAACATCAAGGCCGTTCGAAACTTTTGGTTTAGATTTTGATGGACCTCTTCTCCAGAGGAAAATCAAAGAGCGTGAAAGGTACACTAGAGAAGAAATAGAGAGGTGCTACTCCGGGAACAATTTTCGGAAGTTTTACGAAAAAGTAAAAAGAGCAAGACGAACATGGAGACATATTGTAGTAGTAGAGTCAGAGTCGGTATTGAGGATATGAAAAAAAAAAAAAAAAAACATCTGTACAGATTGTTAAACAGCGAGGACAACCCAAATTCCGCTATCAGGCAGAATGAGACATTCAACCTGGACGGTGAAAGTCAAGAGATCCGTACATCCGACCAACATGAAGAGAGGATAGGAATATCCCAGCTGCTGGATCGGACGGTCTATGTGCCGAGGTATTTAAGGCAGCGGGTGATGGCTTGGTAGATGCACCAACCTATTTACAACATTTGGTTTGTAGAAAGTATGCTTGAAGAATGGCACCTTAGATCCGTTTGCCCGATCCACCATAGAGGAGACTCTCTTGATTGAGTGTGATTCGAGATCACACTTGGGACCACTGAACTTACTTTAACCTTATGCAAGCAGAAGATGTCATCCTAGCTGGGTTAAGTCTTCAGAATTTCAAAATGAAAGGCAAGTCTAACTGGAAAGCCTCTCACATAGAATAGTAGAGTGAACATCGAACGGAGAAATTTTATTAAAATCGTGAAGAGGCGCTCGGAGAGTTTCCCAACTAAGATTTCCAACTAATATTGTAGCTCTAGGTTTTTGTGAAGCCTACAAGTCTAATCATGTATGATACTTTCCGAAAGTTTGATTGACATTGGTTTGCTTGGGAAGTTTTGAGGGAAAGTAGATATCCAAAAAGTGTTTTAAATTTCAACTAAACTAGGCAGATTGATGCCCTTGTGGTAGCTACGTAGATTGCTCTCATTTGACTCTCAAGAACATCCCTCTATTTGCGATGGAGTTCTGGATGGACACATGTAAAGACACTGTTGGGTTGTTCTGATTTTAGCCTCCGGGAGTTAAACGGAGCTTCAGATGCAGTTATATATTCGGAAGCTTCAAAAGAAATCAGACCTAATTGATTGAACAAATGAACAGAATGAATAAACTCAATATGATCTGCAGTACATCCCAAATGCTCGTTGGAGTTGTTAATATGGTTGTAGATTCATTCAAATAGTCTAATCAGCTTTCAACCACCTAAATTACGTTTTTAAAGTTGATCAAATCTGCCTCCTTACCATTTAAAGGGAATCTATGAAAATATTCACAAAAATGAGTGAAAAAAGAAAATAGAGATACTGCAGTGAATTCGTCAAGGATTACGCTAAGATGAAGTGTACCGGACCGGCATGCATAAGCTCTATGGGAAAATGAAGTCTTTTCTTAGAATAAAGCTCTCATTCACAGCGGTCATACACCTTGTATGGAGCAATTAAGGCAAGCTTTTATTGAAATGCAGTCACCACTCGTAAATCCTTTACATGAAGCCAAACAATTTACCAAAATCCTAGATGATTTTTTCTTCATTGTTTTTCTTCTAAAAATAAAGCTCAATGATAAGGGTTTCCTAGAATTTACTCTGATCAACCTCTGCTACAAGGTTGATTTTAAAATTCTCCATCACCCCCTCTTCGAATTTTCCGCTGATTTTCCTTAGACTACCCATCGAGTTGTTGGTTTTGTTCATTTTTGCATCTCTGACAACTCGATGCCTTCTGGACGATGAATATCTTGTGGGAAACGACGAACGATATGTTGAAGTCCTTCGAATATAATCTTCCCATAGGAACATCCTTCTGAATTCCATGCGAAATCTTGGATGAATCACGGCGTAGATATACGGATCGATGCAGGCGGAAGTCTTACAAAAAATCGCCGGAATCATAGAACCAAGTGGTGTTAGCATATGTTCATTGCCACTTATACCCAGTAGGGCTACCACAGAATATGGTGTCCAGGCAAAAAACCATAATCCGATGACTCCAATCACAATAGCAGTCAACTTCACTTCGGTTTTACTTCGGTCTTTGTTTGATTGGATCTTATCCGCTGCAGAGACCACTTTCAATATGAAGAAGTAGCAGTAGAAAATGATGCCAAACGGTATACACCAGGCGCCGACAAAAAACACGAACATAAATATCCTGGCTGGCGTTGACTTGGATAAATAATCAAAACTACAGGTGGTGAGAAATCCTTCGGGAACATACACAGATAGTCCGATATCCAGTGATGGTATCACGGCGAAGGAGAAGCTGTAGATCCATATGAAGCAGAGCGTTAGGCATGAATTAAGTTTTCTTCTCGAACGTAGTGGTTCTAGTGGATATACTACGACATTATATCGGTCCACTGCTATGGCAGTGAGTGTCATAATGGACACAGTACCGGTTAATCCACCGACGAATCCATACAAACGACAACCTGAAAGCGAACACAAAATTAAGGTAATAAATTTAGAAGTGAGGGCTGTAAAATAAGGAATCTGAATTAACTTACCAATATCACCGAGAGCTGGTCCCAGTTTGATGCTGTTGTAGATGGCAATGGGACATTTGGCCAGCATGCAGAAATCGCTAACAGCAAGATTCATCACAAGTGTGTTGGCATGGGTGCGTAGGGACTTGCATCTGCAATGGTAATGGTAGAAAATTTTCAAATCGAATCCCAGGAAACGGAAGAGGTGTAATAACTTAAGGGATGTGATATAATTTAACCGAAAGAGGATTATGTAACATACTCGTATATGAATGGTAGACAAATGGCATATTCATAATTTTGCTGGTGAATGGTTCTGAGGTGTTGAATGGGATGGAAACTTATACCCCAAGATACCCTTTTGATATGCACTTGGGATAATTAAAACTACTCTTCTCTCTTTGTTTATTTGACAATACATACAATATATCAACTAACAGTCTCCTAAAATTCAAAGCGAACATAGTTCCATGGTTGGTTCACTTAAACAGGTGTTTATCCCAGATGTAGTGAGATTAACGTGGTCTTTCTAATATCAACAAATTGACGCACTTCACACCGGAGTCTACGAGCTTAGTCTCTGGATTTGTAAGTAAGAGCTCTTACTATCGATAGCTAATTACTACCTAACATGCTCCACAGTTCACAGTGGATCTCGCTCTCATTTAATAACCTCTGAAGTCACCATATTCACTCACTATCTACCTTACACACTCCAATATGATTGAGGTTCATGGTTGAGTTTCACTTGTTTCTCATCTCATTTGCAATCACGAACAGGTCAGTTGCTGAGAAACAAAACTTACCAAGCATTGAGTTGAGCAAATACGAACATAAGCGAGAATCAGCAGAAAGACGAGCACCTCTTGAGGCCGGAAATCTGTCGAATTGTTACCCTCACTAGGGGCGGAACTAAACCCGAGGAGGCGAAACGGCTGGAAAGAGCCAGAGGAATAAAGGAGATGAACAAAGTAAACGTCGCAGATCTATAGATAGCTCTTTCATGACAGGAACGAAGAAAAAAACATAGGCCACATTAGGAGTCACTTAAAGACACATGTGCAGGTACGACTAAAAAAAACGCTAAGTACCAAGAGTCTGCTCACAAATCCCACTCAGAAGCGGTCAAAAGCTTAACAGGAAGCAAAATAAAAAAAAGCTTGCCTAAAAGGTTCGGCAGGATGTAGCCTGCACAGGGGCAACCTGGCACATCAGGGCTATCCTACAGAAATACTATCGTCCAATACAAGGACGGTATCATGCACTCGATGCACCCAGAGTAGGGCCCTACGGACCAGGAGATTAAGTTAGTGAGGCAGAGACTATTGGTAGAGATTGAAAAAACTGACAAACACCTCAGTTAGAGACGGATAGGTCGATCACCTGCCATGATGCAGCAACCAAAAACTGGGTCATGTCTGCTGTAGGCAGAATAAAACCATAGAAAAACACAAATTTGCATATAAATCAGTAACACCAGGTTCCCAAGTTATTTAACTGCGTTTCCTACAAAAGATAATCTTACCAAGGACGTTTTATAGACTGGATCGCTAAACAAATCGCTAAACAAACCCTCGTATCCACAAAAAGCTGGTTAGTCTTCAGATTCTCTAACGAGAAGAGCGGAGTGAATGAGATTTCCAAGGTTTACATTCCAAGTCAAGGATGCAAACCTTTTCTCCACTTCTCACGGATCTTGATTAGAATAATAGGATCATCGAAGCCAGTCCATAATAAAGAATCTGAAGTCAAAGCTGATTACAGAGCGTCAGCTCATTAAAAGTGTAGAAGATACTGCTCGACCAAAGAAAGGGGAGTGCACTTACAGCTGATAAGGCCCAAGGGAACCAAAAGACAGCTGAACCAAACACATCTGGAATTAGAAGCTCAGTGGAAATGTCTAAGGGAGAGTCTCTAAGGTCGAAGCCAACCAGTCCACTGGCAGTTCTGCCACCATATCCCTACAATTTCGCTATGGGATTAAGGTGCATCCAAGTTAATCTATAGCAGACAGAAAACGCCTTTGAAGTATTAAGTCACAGATTTAATAAGGATCACCTAGACACAGCCTTTCTCCATAAGTTATACACACACAAGGATCAGACCACTCTCAGGTGAGTTACTCTACGACTCCTTAAATGAAATAAGACCTAGATCATTATGTTAAATCAGAACATAACAGCTATTCCAATTCCAGAACACACAAATAACATAAGGAGACTCTTGCAGATAACAGGATGCAGTGTGAATGCCCACCACACAAACAGTGACAGCTCAAATATCAACAAAATAGGTGAGCTTCTTTTAAATTTTATTTACAAAAATGGTCTTGAAATTCTAAGCTACCTTTATACCTTTTATAAAAATATTAGGAACTGGCATGTTTCAACTGAAACATCGATGTTGGAAGACCCGTGCAGAAGCTTGTAGAGATGAGTAAGGAGAACTTGCAGTAGAATCACAGTCGGTACTGAAAATACGGAAGAAATTTTTCTACAGACTTTATAACGGCGAAGAAGCCCAACATTCCGCCGTCAGGCAGAATAGACTATTCAATTTAGCCGATTATAGTAAAAACTTTCGTCCACCGACTTACCGGCCAAGGTATTCAAAGCTCCTAGAAATAACATGGTGGAGTTCATGCACCAACTCATTTCTCAGTTCTAGTCAGCCTAATGAATAGAATCTTAGCACCCCCTCAGCTGCACCAACTATCGGATACAAGATCTTATCTGCCATATTGTGTTAACGTCTGAAACCCTTGGTCAAAAACCTGATTGATCACATCAGTGCGGTTTCAGACCAGGAAAGTCCTCAATTGATCAAACCTTCACCCTCCGGCAGATCGAAACCGATACCCACCATCTTTTCACCGGCTTTAACGTCACATATGACAGTATTTATAGAGCTCTATAGAGCCATGTCTAGTTTTGTCATCCCTGACAAACTCGTCCATCTGTGCAGAAGACGATTGAGAATGCTCGCTGCTCCGTCAAAGTCGGTAACGACTTAACCAAGAATCACTCTTTCCAATCGCTGTTTCTTTGGGTTAAGAAGGCAATTGAGTAGTATGACCCTACCTCGAAAAACCAAAGGGGCTCTATAATCTATATAAGACCTTGATCATCCCAGTCCTATTTTATGAAGCAGAAGCATGGACTGTATCGAAAGCAGATGATGATATCCTAAATTATTTCGAATTAAGAATCCTTCGAAAAATATTCGGTCCCGTTTGCGTTGATGGGCTTTGGAAGAGAAGATGCAACGACGAAATATACGAGCTGTACCGTGATATCGATCTGGTTAAAAAAAACTGCTCATCAATAGCTTGAGATGGCTAGGACATGTAGAGCGAATGGACACCAATGCTCCGGCTCGCAGAATCTTTGAAACCAACCCGGAGGCACAACATAGTAGAGGAAGGCCTCACCTTAGGTGATGGACAAACTATTATAGTGCGCAACTGGAGGCAGTTAACTAAAGACCGGGTTAACTGGAGAAGCTTTTTAGTTAAGGCCGAAGCTCACCCCAAACTGTTACGCCACCTAAATAAGTAACTAAATAACCTCAGCTTAATTGTGTGCGTGTTCAGCAATGCGTCGTCCCTGCTCATTTGAAACCATAACATACGAGTACACACTACCTTTTCAGGGTCATAAATAAGGTTCTAATCATTTAGGGTTGATCCTAAATTGCACCCACAGTCCTGTGTGTCGAATCAGCCTCCATTGTCATCATGTCTGAGGATGTCTCACTTACATCATTGTGTAGACTGAATTCAATTAATCTGCTATTTGCTACTACTTACAGCTAGCACCCCCGTGTTGAGACAGAGCAACCGTAACGTAACTTACACTCAGTGTCCAAATGAGCTGGTGATGCGAATTCATCTATCGGAGAAATGTTTGCAATCTAGGTCATTATCATTATTACCCATCAAGATTCCGTGAATGTAAATATGGCTAAAGGACTTTTTAAAAAAATGTACATTATTATTTATTGTCATTCAAAACCCCTAAGGATGTAAGGGGATTCTGGATGTTCTACCTCAGAAGAACATTTCTTTTTTAATATTCACTTAGTTGAGACTAAAAGCAGTCAACATTTGTAGCGGCATCTTAGATGAAATACATATATTTGTTACGAAATTCGAATTATGTGAAATGTTTTAGGATTGAGTCTCGTCTTGATTTTGTCTGCATTAAGTCTATTTACATAATTACTCTTATATGAAATCTGCTGTCCCACACGGACCTATCCTATTTTCGGCAGTGCGAAGTGCTGTCTTAGAAAACACACATTCACTGGTCTGTAAAAGATAGCTGAATGGAAGGCTGGTTAATGAAATAACAGCGTTGCTTCTCCGGTTTTCAAAGGAGAAGCACTTTACCCTATCTTATATAAAATGGTAGCAACACTTGTGTCTGGGTGCGTATCACACAATATTATTGAAAATATACTTAAGAGGCTTGGTTATTGTATGCAAATATTTTTTTTTCGATATTGGTGGTATCCATCCATTTTCGTGTACTTTAAGTTGGTTCTGAGGTTTTACCACGCTATAGCACCGAAACTATTCAACTGATTTAAATACAATCTGATTTGTGGTAAAGTTCCTGAATTAACACAAATCTTGGGGCATGCTACATTTCCATTCGCTATTTTTAACCGATCATTGCCAGTTCACTGCAATAAATAATGTAGATACTTTTCCATAAAGCGAGATACTGAATTACGTTAGAGAACATAGATGGCGTGTAAGATACATAATGTTTGGGGAAATCACACCATCTATGTTTTCCCAATCCCTGAATTCCTTTTTGTTTTTGTTCTACTCTTTAGAACGCAGCAGCAACAGCTGCTTGTAACTTTAACGGATAGGTTGAAGTTAATTTTTATCTCTCGATTCATTACTTGTTTGTAGATCGTTATTTTGTGAACACGTTTATTCTTGAATACCTATGTGAATTTCTTAGTAAATAATAAAGATTAAATTAATAAACATTGAAATTAACAAATTGATTTTTTATATGTGTGGTACAACCCCACAAATGCGATAACCACTTAAATGTGAGCAGCGACATCTAGATTTACAGCGCAGAAGATGTTGATACTCGAAGACCAGAAGATTTCGATACTTGAATAAGAAAGTCTAGACCATTGATGACTGGAGAGTGGAATCGAATTTTCTAGCAAACTGGAGATTGTATTGGACGCTGAATGGCGAGGATTATTCTCGAAGTATGTCATTCGAGTATAAATACCAGCATCACCAAGGTATGCAAGTGAGTTCATCAGTTGAATTTGAAGTGTTAATTAGGAGAAGTGATTAAGTGGTTTAAGTAAAAGATAAGAAAAGTATAAGCGGTTGAGAAATTGGATTGTATTGAGAGAAACAATTAAATATTGAATTGTAACTGTACTGAATAAAGGGATTTGTATTGAAAAGAATAAGTTCTATCATTTCAAACATTTTACATTGGTGTCAGAAGTGGGATAGGACTTATTGTGTGTAAAAAAGACAGTGCTTTCTAACTATTTGAAAAAGATAGAATGGGTCGAAAACTACTGCAGTTGACCCTCGTCCAACTCAAATCCGAGTTGGAAAAAGTGACCTGGTGCTTTCCGACTTCAGGAGGCTTTGAATAACGAGGGACATGATCCTGATGCATACTCCTTTGATGTTAAGGAGGATGAACAGATAAGTACCGGCAGTGACATGGCAGCGATGATGCAACTCCTCTTGTTAAAAATGGATGAACAAAAGAAAAATCTAGACGAGCAGAAGAACAGCATTGAACAAAAAATCGACGAACAAACCAACAATCTGAATAGAGAAGAACGTTGATGATAAATTTGATAGAATAGAGAAGAATGTTGGCGAATATAGAATGTTCTATAAGCGGTCCAAGGAGAAAAGAGTTGAAGATGGCCAGACCTCATGGTCTGCGTATAAGAAGGAGTTCGAAATGGCTGCTAGTGCGAACCACTGGGACAATAAGGAGAAGTGCTTTGCCCTAGCAATGGCCTTACACGGTCCTGCGGCAGAATTGTTACAAACAATCGACATCGAAAAGAATAGAGACTATTGGCTTTAGTGCAGGCTATCGAGAAACGGTTTGGGGATAGCCACATTCAGGAAGTTTACAAGGTTCAATTGCACGGCCGTATGCAGCAACGAGGAGAGACACTGCAACAGCTCCAAGCAGACGTGAGTAGACTGGCACATTTGTCATATCCCACCGCAGACCAAGAAATAATCGACGAAATGGCAAAGGACGCATTCATCAGGGGAATTGCAGATTTGAAGCTACAATCAGCAGTAAGGATGGCCGGGAAAAGAACCCTTGCTGAAGCACTTGCCTTCGCTCTGGCGATGGAAGCATCCAATGAGGCTTCCAAAGGAATGCATTTCGTAACGGAAATAGTATCTGGTGAATGCTCCTGCTCAAGACTAACTACCGTGCAATGAAATATCCCACGGGAGAGACGAAGGATGCGCTACTGGAACTGCGATAAAGTAGGACATCTGCAAGCACATTGTAAAGAACCGGTACGACGAGAACGCTGCCTACCCTGGGGTTATAGGCAAATAGAAAGAAAAACCGGCAGAAGCCATCAGTTGGGAAATGCTTACTTCGCGGGGTAGAAGTCTGTAGCAGGAGTCGGCGACTCCAGGGCAATTATCCCAGTCTCACAGGCAAAACAATGCAATGAAGGCCTCCCAGTAAAAGTAGTCAGTCCTCAAGAAGCGAAAGAACCGGCTGCTATCCTAATGATCAGGACTGAGCCAATAGAAGATTGGAGTATAGACGAAATCCGTTCCTCCCAACAGGCAGACAATGACATCGAACCAATATTGGCCTGGAAGGAACACGAGGAAAGACCAAGCTGGCAGCAGATATCAGACCGGAGCCAAACTCTAAAGGCATACTGGGCACAGTGGGACTCACTTTTTGTGCAAGATGGATTGCTAAAGAGAAAATTGGAAAGTGCAGATGGGACAACATCTCGTATGCAGCTAATTGTGCCACGGTCCAGAGTCAGCCAAGTACTCCATGAAATACATGACGGAATTTCAGGAGGCCATTTGGGAATAAACAAGGCGTTGGAAAAGGTAAGGGAACGTTTCTATTGGCTAAGCTCTAAACAAGATGTCGAGAATTGTTGCAAAAAGTGCATAAGATGTGCGGCTACCAAGGGTCCAAAAGTAAAGCCGCATGGACAAATGCAACAATACAATGTCGGAGCACCTTTCGAACGGATAGCCATCGACATCGCTGGGACGTTTCCAGAAACCTTTAATGGTAACCGATACACCCTCGTGGTGTATCTTACTTACTTCAGTAAGTGGCCGGAAGTGTTTGCCATCCCAAATCAAGAGGCTGAGACCGTAGCCAAACAGATAGTCAACAACAAGGGCGAAACTTTGAATCAAAAGTCTTCCAAGAAATATACCAATATTTTGGAATAAGAAAGACAAGGACAACGCCACTACAGCCTCAATCTGATGGAATCGTCGAGCGATTCAATTGGACCTTGAATGAGTATCTATCTAAGGTTGTCAGCAACTGCCAGCGGGATTGGGATCGACGCAAACCCCTCTTCCTAATGGCCTACCGGTCCATAGCTCAACAGGACACACACCATCCGAGATCTTATTTGGTCAAACAATTCGGTTGCCAAATGAAGCAAAATTCGGATGCCCACCGACGGAGCCCAAAGAGGTGAACGAGTACGTGCATGACTTGCGCAGCAGGATTAGTAAATTGCATGAACACACCAGAGAAAAGATGAAGCTACTCGTAGCAAGTAGCCGCATGAAGACTAGGTACGATATCAAGGCGAAATCTTCCGGTTTCAACGAAGGAGATCTGGTCTGGCTGTATGATCCTCAGCGTAAAAAAGGCAAATCACCAAAATTGCAACAGGACTGGGGAGGTCCATACAAGGTAATAACCCGCATTAATCACGTTGTCTACCGGATCCAGCGTGGGGATCGAGGAAAATTGAAAGTGGTCCATTTGGATAGAATGTGTCATTTCAACGGGATGCTGAATGACGAAGTTGTTCGGGACGTACAACTGTAGGGAGGGAGCAATGTGATAACCACTTAAATGTGAGCAGCGACATCTAGATTTACAGAGCAGAAGATGTTGATACTCGAAGGCCAGAAGATCTATACTTGAATAACAAAGTCTCGACTATTGATGACTGGAGAGTGGAATCGAATTTTCTCGCAAATTGGAAATTGTATGGGACCCTGGATGGCGAGGATTGTTCTCGAAGTATGTCATTCGAGTATAAATACCAGCATCCCCAAGGTATGCAAGTGAGTTCATCAGTTGAATTAGTGAAGTGATTAAGTGGTTTAAGTAAAAGATAAGAAAAGTATAAGCGGTTGAGAAATTTGATTGTATTGAGAGAAACAATTAAATAGTGAATTGTAACTGTACTGAATAAAGGGATTTGTATTGAAAAGAATAAGTTCTATAATTTGTACCCACACAAACGTTTTACAATAAGATGAAAAAAGTATCAAGCTCTACATTCAATAACGCCATTTAAGCTAAACAAGACTTGCTAAAAATCAAACGGTTCAAGTGATTACTTATAGTTCAGTAAAATTAAGGTAATTATTTAATTATAATAATAGACCAACAAACCAATTGACCGTGAAAGTAAATAACTACCAAAGTTAATTGCTTGTTTTTGTAATAATAAGACATTGTTGTTTTTATTTAATAATAATAACAAAACTATGACTTAAAGCCGCAATAAAAATTATAAAACAAGTACGATGCAATTTATAATTAGTATCAAAAAGTAGACTTGTGAATAACGTGATAAATTGGTGTGTGAATATGAAATGCCAATTTTGTTGTTCAAAAAACTCATTTACTTAAACAACATAATGAATGAGTTCAATAATCAAAATATTGACCATCGTTAGCTATGAGTTTTTCCCATCTGTCTTGCAATTGATGGATTCCGTGGCAATACCATTGCTCGTCCTTTGAGGCTAACCATTCATCAAGCCAATATTCCACTTCTTCGTAAGAATGAAAGTGCTGTTCTGAAAGTCTGTGCTGCATCGATCAAAACAAGTAGTAATCAGAAGGGGCCAAGTCTGGTGAATACGGCAGGTGGAGCAGAGCTTCCCAATTAATATTTGTCATATAGTTGCGGACGAGCATTCTCATGATGGAAAATAACTGACGCGTGTCTTTGGGCATATTTTGGTCGTTTTTGCTTCAATGCTCGATTTAATTTTATCAGTTGTTAACGGTAGTGCTCCCAAGTAATCGTTTCATCAGGTTTTAGCAGTTCATAGTACACCATTCAATGCTGTTCGCACCAAACACACAACACAATCTTCTTTCCGTGGATATTGCGTACTGGTGGCGAGGTTGATGGTTGGCCTGGGTCTACTTATGATTTTTTTTGCACTTGGTATTTTTGAAATAGATCCACTTTTCATCGCCAGTAACAATTGGATGTACAAAACTGTTATTTTTGGTCGATCAAAATGGAGAGAAATGAGATAGCAAATCACCAACCCTGTGAGTCGTTGGTAGAATTTTGATGCCGTTGGAGCAGTTGGCAAAAAATTACGGAAGAAATTTATTGTTCAAAGGATAAATTAAAATGTTTTTTAAGGGAGCTCCAAACATTTCACAGCCGAAGGAAAAAATAAAAGAGAGCTGTCATATTAGAGGCATGTAACCAGTAAGCGCTCCATCAACTCAGTTGTCAACTCACTCGGTTGTTGCCCAAATCAAACTGTGTGTGATTGACCTATTTGACGGTTGACGATTTGGTCACTCTTTTGGCAAGTCTTTCAATTCAATTGAATCGTGTGCTTGTCGGTTGACAAGCTGTCAAATTTAAGAATTTGCAGTCGTTTTTTTTTCAGTGCTGAAGTGAAAAATTATTTTTAAATTCAAATTAAAATGACACAAAATGGAAACAAGCATTTGTGTGAGATCGAGCCTGATGTGAATATAAACGCAGTGAAAAATCGAATAACCAACATAAAAACTTGCTATTGCCGCAAGTTGAAAAAAATTTCGTACCGACCATATGTACCGAACTTATGGTATTTCAACGAATTGGAATTTCTTAGAAATAAGGAGGATGCATCAGATAGTACTTCCTCTCTTGATTTTGATGTTTCGGTAAGTACCTATGCACATGGTATTAATATGCTTTCAAATCTTATAACTCAAAGAATGATCACAAGCAATCTACCATCTACCCAAAATCTTGGGCATGTTCTTATCGGAAAGTGTATGCCGATAAAGCTATTGAAGAAATTCTAATTCTTGGTCAGCGAAATTGTTCGAAGACTTAAATTTCACTTAAAATTCACTACTTTTTTCCTTATTTTGTGTTTTAGTTTATTTTTTTCTTATTTTTCCTATTTGTTGAAACAATAAAATTGAAACGAATTTAATTGGATGCTGTATTTGTATTGTATATGCGGATAATTTTTTGCCGACATTTTTTGGAATATTTGTAGAGTTTCCCGATGAGCTGGGTTCAAGTCCAGTCAGTATGTGGTTTTCTGTTGACGGGGTAGCTTCATATATAGGCCATCGTAAATTCGTACGTTTTTTCCAACATCAACCATTAGAAACTCACTACTTGCTGAATGTATTTTTGTAGTTGAAGTAAAATGATCCGGAATGCAGCGGTTTATTGGGTTGTACCACATGAAATGCCAGATTTTCGCTCAGTCAGAAATAAGAAGTTCTCGAGTGAACATCCGTTCCAGAACGTTAAATTTTCTTTTTTTTTTAAATGAAGTGGTATGTGTGCTTGGCGTGTGAGCATTTTAGGGTTCATTGCAAGTACCGTTATTTTTTACCATGCTGTCGGCAGTTAAAATTCAAACCCTGTTCCTTTACGAATTTAAAATGGGACATAAAGCGTCATTGGCAATGAAAAACATTAATGACACATTTGAGCACGTAGCGCTAAACGAATACACTATACGACGTTGGTTTGGAAAGTTCGGTTCGGGAGATTTCAGCCTCGAAAATGAACCACGTGGGAAGCCGGACACATTAGTTGACGACGATGTTTTAAGAGTAACGGCAGATGCGGATCCAACGAGATCGGTGCGGGAGATTCTACAATGCATGAGAGTATCCCCAATGTCAATAAGTCGACACCTTCTTCTCATAGGAAAGGTAAAGAAACTCGATAAGAAACAATCCACTTTTCATTTCTTCAACCAGGAGAAGCGATAAACACTATCAAATATTGTGAGGAAATCGACATATTGCATGCTTGCATGGCATTGGTCAATAAGCATGGTCCGATACTTTAGCATGACAATGCTAGACTTCATACCTGACAATTAACGGTGCAAAAACTGTTGCAGTTGGGATTTGAACTTGTTCCGCATCCACCGTACTCTCCTGATATTTGCCCAACGGATTACCATCTTTTCCGCAATCTGGATTTATTTTGCCGGCAGAAGGTCTTCCGGAACTGACCAGAGGTCATAAAAGCCGTTGACGATTTCATTGCCTCAAAAAGTCAGCACTTCTACGAAAAAGGAGTATTTGACCTTGTATCACGTTGTAAGAATGTCATAGATGAATAAAAATTTACGGAAAAATAATATTGGCTTTTAGATTTTTACTATAAAATCGGACATTTCATTTGGTAGAACCCAATATTTATTTCAATGTGTTTACCATCAATAGTGTCCACTTACATTTTCGGACTCACATTTCAACTCATCAGTAGTTTTTGGTATCTATACAAGAGCACACAGACTTATTTATAATTTAAAGAAACAATGCTCAAAAATGTTACCTTTATGCATTCGTTCAATACTGATATAATGGCTTCACAAGCCTTCATCACTATTTTCTCAATAGCCTGAATCATTACTTTTGGCGAGGTATCTAAGAGTAATCGAGAGTCGCGTTTCCGTAGATATGGCATCTCTCATAAAAGTTTCCTCTTTTTGTAATAAGTGGAGTAATTTTATCTAAAAGTTCTTGAAAGGCTTCTGCATTCATTCTTGTAAAATTCGAGAAATCATTCGGCTCATTTATTTTTAGGCTTCTTATTAATTTTTCATTCGAAAACTTTTTATTAATCTTCAACCATCCCTTCATCCAAATTCTACGGTTTCTAGTTTCTATTTCTTCCGTTTCACTATCTGTACATTCTGCAATTAACTCAATACTAATATTTTTCTTTTTTCACTCATCTTACAAAATTTACGTCGCATTGTAGCATTTTCAAAAAAATAATTATATTTTTGACAGTAGAAGCAGTCTTTCAATTCAGTTGTGTGTGGAAAAGTTTCAATTCAGTTGACAACTCAGTTTACAATCGAATTGAATTGTGTATGGGCTGCTGAATAGCACGATATTCACAGAATGAAAGTTAAAAATAGAATAGAGAAAAGAGTCGTGGCTCAAGAGTCATTGAGTAATAGCAGACATACAAGTTATCGCTATCAGTGAAAAGTAGATCTGGAAGAATTGTTGCTACCTTCAGCTATAGAGAGCGGGACAATCATTACTATTGGACGAACGTAATGGTTGAATCTTATTTTGACTGTGACTACACGAAACCTTTGATCCTTTCTTGGATAATTTTTCGCGATACGACCAAGTATCCATTTCGAAGGTGGGAACTTCGGCTCATTTAAAAGAACAATGTCGCCAATCTGATGTCAGACAGCACAGTTTTCTATTAGAGATGTTGGTACTCTTGATACCAGCGCTTCCAAAAACTTTGCATGAGGATATGTAAAAAATGCCAAAAAGAATGAAGTTTGAGAAAATTCGGGCTGGGGAATTGCAGTATATGGTTCTCCAAACATGAAATGACAAAGTATAAATACAGTTGGTTCACAGTTGGAGGTTGCCCTCATGGGTCATTTCCATTTATACGTAAGTGAATACGTTATTCCCTATGACCCTCCTAAGGTGAGTTTTGACAGATTTCACACCTGCCTCCCAATGTCCGCTGAACTGAGGTGCAGATGATGTGATAAATTTCCAAGAAATATTATCGCAAGCAAAATTATCAATGACGATAGTTAGATGGTGTTGACTAAGAAGTAAGGCATACATTTCGCTAAGCAACCTTTTAGATCTTGGAAGTTTATTGGCTTACCATGCGGTAAGCAGTGCGGTGACAAAATAAAAATGGGAAAAATGTGTTTTGTGGATCGCTGATGTTGTTTCTAGCATACACTCGCTAACTGTAATTTTCATGAAATCTTGTATCACAAAAATCCAGAAATTTAGAAATATATTTTTAAAACTATGGATACATATAACATATAGTATAAATGTCTTAAGGGTACAATTCCGCTATTTTTGAAAAGTTTAAAGCTGGGAGTTCTGATATTTGATTTACACATTGTTCTGCTGATCGTCATGTTTTTGTTTTATTAGGAGGGGGTTAATTGTGCTGGAATGTGTGCCCACCCAGCAAGATGATACATATTGGGGTTTAGATTTCAGCAAACCATTATATACTAATTTCAAGACAGGCAAACTGCAGTACTGGCCAAGACGATAAAGCTGTACAACAACTTTATTTAAATACTACTTAAGATAGAAAGCATGGTCCTTCCAACTAAGTTTATGATCCAGTATAATGCCCAAATATGTAAATTGATTAACGCGTTCTAATTGGAAGCAGGATTCATTGCAACTTATATTGTTATGGAAGGTCATGGGACTAGGATGACATGACAAATTAAATCGTAAGCAAATGGGGGAATGATAGTACAAAGAAAAATTATCACAGAATGCACCTTTCATATAGACTGTCATAAATTTCGTTTTATTACTGATCACCAATATATGTGGGTTGAACCGCCTTCGCAAGATATCTAATTTATTACTTACGTCACATGAAAGATTTGGATAACAGTCATTCGAGTAAGAGAGTGAGCTGCATCATCAGCGAAGGCAATTATTTTACATTAAGAAAAGGATGGGACCCAGGACAGAGTTTTGCGGTACACCTGAATTAATCATCTTTGGCGAAATAAAAATATTTTTCATTTTAACGAATTGCTTACGATTTTTTAAATAAGAAACAAACCAATCATGAATGTACCCTCTAAACCTTGTTTTGTTAGCAGTAAATTAAGATCAACTGTATCGAAAGCTCTGTCAATATCTGTGAATAACGCAGCTGGGATTGTTGAAGCATTTATGCTTGCAGATTAGATTTACAAAATACTTTTATTTCACTTAAAAGGTTAACATAAAGAATAAGTATCCTAGTCCGAATTGATTTTGCATAACACCGTCTATTAGATTAACAACTGTTTCTATTTTATTTTAAGGTAAGTGAAAAATGGAAATAAAGCTTAAAAATCTTCCTCGATGATAAGCCTTCTCTAGCGGTAGGCATTTAGAGCATAGTAGTATAAAACATCCCAACCTTGTTGTCCGTTCAAAATATTAATTACTTCGCCAGCGGCAAGACTTCGGATCTGAAATATGTTTTGCAAAACTCCTTTAAAATTGGGCATTCTCCTAGGAAATGTAAGACGTCCTCTCTCGCTCTCTGATTAAGAGACGGCACAAAATTTGAAGTTCGGGTTGGTGTGGGATGAAATTTAAATTCAAAATCTCCCCTCTCAATTTAAATATAAAGCTTATTTTGTCAATTGAATTTTGGTTCAAGAGATAAGATTTATCTTGAAGATTGTAGCTCAATCGACTATGGTACAACCGATATTGAGAAGCTGGAGCCTCAGCGGCGTATTTTTGGTAAGTGACTACACTAATTTTCTCCAATAAAATGTCAAACTGTCTTCTTAATGATATGGGCTCCTCTGCCGGTGTTAATGAAAGTTTATGTACACACTTAGATGCTAGGTGCCTCCATTCTTGGATGAGGTTTGGGTAATCTTTCTTCGTCCATCGCCATCACTTTAACGACATAGTAGAAATGCATCTTCAAATTTTCTAAAACCAGAGGTTTTATATAATTGGGTGTGCTTATTGGCAACCGAAAAGTGGGCTTAAGAAAGTAATGAAGAAACTTCTCCACTTCATAGAACGAGCGGTAACCCCACACTTGAGAACCATACAAAAGAATTGCGGCAGCGGAAGAGCGAAATAATTTTTGCTTGGCGCTATGAGCTATGTATTTATTGTTGAAACAGTGGCTCCACACACATGAAATTGCTCGCTTAGCCTCAGCTAATTTACCTTTAAGATGCTTTCTTATGTTTTGGTTGGCCGATATCAGGACTCCCAGGTTTTTATATTCACGAACTATTTCGACAGTTTCTCCTTGATACGTCCACTCTTCATTTCGAGATTCCACTCCACCTCCTCTAAAAACCATAATTTTTGACATCTGCAAGTTAACATTTAAGTTCCAACGTTTATCGACTCTGAGAAGAAAAAAGTGTCGTCTGCATACAGCAGAGCGGGTATTCTAGTGCTTCCGATATCGATGCCACCTCCTATGAAATCAGTTATATAATCGATGAAAAGAACAAACAGCAAATTTTTCGGATATTGTATCACCATCCCATACGCATGCAACATTATTATCATACAGTGCTCGCAATATGTTAACGATTTTACTTGAGATTCCCATCTGATATAGTTTATAGAAGAGTGAGCCATGATCTATTGAATCAAAAGCCGCACGGAAATCCACAAAGAAGGCGTACAGCTCTTTTTCTTCTTTTTATAAATTTCGGCGATATTAATCAAAGAAATAATTTGGTCAATAGTAGAGTAGTTTTCCTTAAATCCTGCTTGAAACTCCGATAATATTTTCTGATTTTTGACCCACTTTGCAAGTCTCCTGAAGATCAAAGAGGCGAACAGTTTGGCCGAGGTGTTTAGGAAGGATATTCCTCTGTAATTGGTTGAGTCGCTACAGTCACCCTTTTTGTGAAGCGGAAAAATGATTGCCTTTTTGAAGCTATCAGGAACTGCTGCGCCTTCGAAAATGCAGTTGAACTCCATGGTTAGTGCGTATAAAAACTCCGTTGTGCAATTTTTATAGAATTCCACAGGAATTCGGTCGGTCCCGGGAGCTTTATGTGCCTTAGCGCTTTCAATGACTTTTTGTGCTTTAGAGCTGTAAAAGGTGCATCCAAAGACTCGTCGTAGAACCGGTGCTATGTTACATACATTATTTAGTAGGCGGCTAAAATGATCCTTGATTAATGGTGCTTTCAATGACGACGCGATGACATTTTTATGGCCGTTTATATATTTCGCCGCTTTCCAGAATTCTGCCGAGGAGTTTGAGTTGCTTATTCCGTCAATAATTCGAAGTTCGAATGCAGTCTTTTTTACATAGCAAAAATGCCTAAAGTGCTTGTTGGCTGCTCCGTACAGCGATTTAAAGATCTTAGTGTTGTGCATCCGCAATAGCCTAAGACACAAACGATTGTTCTCTTGCTTTGGAACACTCACGGTCAAACCGCTTTTGTTTGCAAATATTTTTATTTGATGGGCTTCTTGGTGGTTTTGCTTTTATAATTAGATCAGTGAGCTCTTCTGTTGAAAAAATAGAGATAAGAATCCAATGTGAATGTGTTCATGATATATGTGTAAGAGAGCACAAGGCGCATGAGTGTTTGTGTTTGCATGCTACTCATCTTTTATTTTTACTTTTGTTCTTGTACTTCACTTCTTTACGTGTATCCATCGAGTTAGCACACGAAGCGCACTTTTAATTCGTTTTTTTTTTTAAATAAGAATAATAAAACTCATTTTTATCTTGTATTCTGTTTTGTTTACTTAAAAACATTCTGCTTAACAGGTTATGGGCCCAGGACGAGGGTCACAAGTGTTTTAAGTAATTTGTCGGTAAATTAGAATACGGGATTTACGTGGTATTGTGCGCAGTCAACATGAGTTCTATATACCAGATCGAGAAGCTAGATGAAGGTAACTATGACACCTGGAGCATTCAAATGCGCAGCGTGTTGGTGTACACAGAGGTGTGGAAGGTGATAGATGGAGTGCGGCCGTTGGAAGACGCAGAGAAGTGGGATTTACTCGACGAAAAGGCGTTGGCATCTATAACTTTGAGCGTGAAGCCATCACAGTTATGTTATCTCAAGCAAAGCAAGACTGCAGCGAGTGCTTGGAAAAAGCTCAAGGATGTACATCAACCGAGCGGGCCAGTAAGAAAAGTATCGCTATACAAGAAGTTGCTTAGCTTACAGATGGCAGATGGGGAAATTATGTCCAATTATATCAATACCTTTTGCTCGACAATTGACAAACTTGCTGAAGTAGATATTAAGCTAAGTGAGGAGCTGGTGGTAATAATATTGCTATCAAGTCTGCCAAAGCAGTACGAGAATTTCGTCATGGCCATGGAAACGCGTGACAGCTTGCCGTCACTAGAAATTTTAAAGATAAAATTGCTAGAGATAGGTGAGCGAAAAGGGAATGAAGAAAAACCAACACATAGCAGCGAGCAAAAAGCATTCCATGTGAATACAAAGACGACAGGTAAAAAACAAAAAAAAGATATTGTGTGTTTTAAATGTGGTCAGCGTGGCCATTACAAGAATCAATGCAAAAACAAGGGTAAAGAAGAAACACCGAAAACTCATCAACAACGATCGTTTACTGTTCTTGCAGCTGCAGATAAACACAATATGGAAAAATCCAGCTGGTGTCTGGATAGCGGGGCAACTATGCATATGTGTTGTGTACGTAGCCTTTTTACTAATTACGTTTCACTGGCAGAGGATGTTGTGTTAGCTGATAACAAAGTGATACGCGCAGAAGGCAGAGGAGATGTCATACTTCAAACCGATATGTGTGAATTAAAGTTGGAAAGTGTTTTGTATGTTCCTGGTATGAGGGGAAACTTTGTGTCTGTCAGTCGAGCTGTTGAAAGGGGTTGCACTGTGTTTTTCGATAGAAAGTATGCGTTTGTACGTCAACAAGGAGCGCAGATATTAAAAGCGCAGAAAAAAAATAAACTCTTTGTGTTCGAGAGCAAACGCAATTTTTGTTTTGGTGCTACTCAGCCTAGTGCAGCATTGTGGCATAACAGATATGGACATTTAAATTATGCCAGTTTGAAGAATCTTGCCAAAAATAAGATGGTGCTTGGTATAGAAAATGTGGATTTATCAGAGAGTTTACAGTGCAGGACATGCATGAAGAGTAAAATACATACACAACCATTTCCAGCTGCGTCGACAAATCGATCAAAGCGTCAATTGGAACTCGTACATACAGATGTATGCGGGCCGTTTGAGAAGCGATCTCTTGGTGGGTCATCGTATTTTATTACTTTCATCGATGACATGTCTCGGCGGATATTCACCTACTTCCTGAAGTCAAAGGACGAAGTATTTGAAAAATTTTTGCTGTTTAAGAACATGGCAGAGCGCCAGACCGGGTGCAAGATAAAGACCATACGCAGCGACAACGGACGTGAGTATATTAACAAGCGTTTTGATGATTTTTTACAGGAGCATGGCATAATACGTCAACTTACGGTGGCGTACAGCCCACAACAAAATGGCGTGGCTGAAAGGGCAAATCGCACTCTTGTCGAGATGGCGAGGAGTTTGCTAGTGCATTCCAACATGGGAGAATTTTTGTGGGCAGAGGCAGTGCAAACAGCGTGCTATATACGTAACAGATCGCCAACATCAGCCTTGGTTGGTATGACTCCGTTTGAGGCGTGGAGCGGTAAGAAACCCAATGTTCAAAATATGCGTACATTTGGGTCAGTAGCTATTGGCTTAAATAAAACGCGTCAAAGCAAATTCCAAGCGAAGGGCAAGGAGTACCGTTTTGTAGGATACTCATTAGTATCGAAAGCCTATAGATTGTACGACAAAGAAAATCGTCAGGTTGTTGAAAAACGCGACGTTTTGTTTGATGAACCTTGCGATGTAGTACAGACGTCTGACCAGATAATCTTTGACATACCAGTAAAAAACGCACAAAATGATACGGAGCAGCTTAGTCTAAAATATGATGACTATATAAAGCAAGAACCAAGATCCAGCAACAGTGAAATCACAAGCGAAGACTACGATAGAGCAGAAGAGCCGAAGCAGGTGAAGGAACAGGTTGTGAAGGTTGGCCCAGGTAGGCCTAAGGTAATTCGGACAGGCCAAATAGGACGTCCAAAAAAGGTCTACAATGTATTGAACGCAATCCAAGCAGAGGAGATTCCATTGCCTCAGACTTTCAAGCAAGCAAATAGTTGTAAACACGCTTCATATTGGCAGGCGGCCATGGACAAAGAATATGAGGCATTGGTTGCTAATAGTACTTGGACATTAGCAGATCTACCGAAGGACCAACAGGCGATTGGTTGCAAGTGGGTTTACACCATAAAGAGGGACAGCAGTGGAAGTGTTGAGCGCTATAAGTCTCGTTTGGTAGCAAAGGGTTGTTCACAAAAATTCGGCGTAAACTATACCGAAACATTCTCGCCCGTGTGTCGGTATGAATCAATTCGTCTGATTTTGGCTCTATCTGTTGAGATGAGGCTCTATTTACACCAAATGGACGTGTGCACGGCATACCTTAACAGCGAGTTAAACGACGTAGTTTATATGAAGCAGCCTGAGGGATACATAGATAGTACGTGTGCACATAAAGTGTTAAAACTCAACAAGGCGATATACGGCTTGAAACAAGCAGGAAGGGAGTGGAACTCCAAGTTGAACGCAGCTTTATGCGAAATTGGGTTTACTCCGTGCCAGAATGAGCCATGTCTGTACCAGCAGGACATAGAAGGTAATCTTTGTTTGATACTAATTTATGTAGATGACTTAATTATAGCGTGCCAGAATGAGACAAACCTTATTCAAATCAAGTCAAAGATTGCAATGAAGTTCGAATGTGTCGACAAGGGTCCATTGCAGATGTTCTTGGGCATGCAGATTAAGCGTGATGGCGACGTTGGTGATATTTCTATGAACCAGATGCTGTACATAAAAGATATGTTAGAGCGTTACAGCATGCAACAGTGCAGATATGCAGCAACGCCTTTAGATGCAGGTTTCCAAGTGGCGTGCGAAAGCAAAAGTTGCGTGGCTGAAGATCCAGCAGCGTACCAATCACTTATTGGCGAGTTGATGTGGTTAGCGTTAATATCAAGACCAGACATATACCATTCAGTTGTAAAGCTGGCGCAACGAAACAACAATCCGCATAGTGAACATGTCACAGGTGTGAAACATGTATTGCGCTACCTAGCAGCTACGATGGACATGAAACTAAACTATCGCGCTTGTGGTCATGCGCTTGAAGGTTATGTGGACGCGGACTGGGCTGCCGATGTGAGCAATCGCAGATCATACACAGGGTACGTATTTTTCCTAGGAGGTGGCCCCATTTCGTGGAAATCGGAAAAACAGGATTGTGTAGCTTTGAGCAGCACAGAGGCGGAGTACATGGCTCTGTCTTCAGCTACTAAGGAGGCGCTGCATCTAAGGCGTTTGATCATTGAGATAGGCTGTGGTGATCCTGGTATACCGACAATCTTATATGGTGATAATCTAAGCGCTCAAAATTTAGCTAAGAACCCCGTCTACCATGCAAGGTCAAAGCATATTGACATCAGGCATCATTTCGTTCGAGATGTTATTCGAAGTGGCGACGTCGAGCTGAAATACGTTTCAACAAATGATATGATAGCAGATATACTCACAAAAAATTTATCGAAACAGAAGCATTGTCATTTTGTAAATTTAATGAAGTTAAATTAATTAATATAAAATGTAATTAACATTGTAAAGCACGTTCACATTGAGGAAGGGTGTTGAAAAAATAGAGATAAGAATCCAATGTGAATGTGTTCATGATATATGTGTAAGAGAGCACAAGGCGCATGAGTGTTTGTGTTTGCATGCTACTCATCTTTTATTTTTACTTTTGTTCTTGTACTTCACTTCTTTACGTGTATCCATCGAGTTAGCACACGAAGCGCACTTTTAATTCGTTTTTTTTTTTAAATAAGAATAATAAAACTCATTTTTATCTTGTATTCTGTTTTGTTTACTTAAAAACATTCTGCTTAACATCTTCCATAGTTGGTGAACCGGTCGAAGTGTACTATAAAGTGTACTTAATTCCATATTCGAGTTAAAACGGTATGTTGATCGACTGTTCTCCTTCCATATGAGTTCTCGTAATAGCTTAAGTTTCGAATTACTACATAAGTTCAAGACTCCCTCTATTACACACGTCCAAGAAGGTACGTGGTCCGGCACGAAAATCATGCAGGAGAAGATGCCAATCACCGGATATGAAGCAGTAATCTATTACTGTACAAGATCTTCCTCGTATAACTGTAAACTCACCGCTAGAATCTCCTTCACAACTTCCATTAAGAACTCGACCGTCGCAGGCATCTGCAAGCTCAAATATTTTGTCACCCTTGTTATTCCGGAAATCATCCTTCGATCTGCGAAGCATGTGCATAAATTGTGATTTGAGACCACTGTTGAAGTTGTTTTGAGAAAGACCCAACCGACCATTAAAATCCTCCACAAGCATTAGATCTGCTGCGCTTAAAATTTGAATCTCGTCGTTCAGCTTATCATAGTTCCGTTGCCAGTGGCTGCAGTTCATATATATGGGGACTGTGTAGACTATTGTATGCAATTCAGTAGTTAATTTCAATAAAACGCTTTCCGTAGATCTACAATACCACATCTGAAACTAAACTGAGAAGTGTTCAAAATGTTTACTATATCTACTCTATTACTAGGATAAGACTCGAAATGTTATACCTCTTTCAAACACCTTAGAAAAGACTAAAAGAAAGGAAATTGTTGAGATAATTGTTAAATATCGTAACACTGTCGTTTTTAGAGACTCTGGAAATATTCCTTTTTGTACACAAACTTTGAAAATATAACACAAAACGTCAGAAATTTGGAAAGAAATATTTTTCAAAACACAACTTGATATTTGATCAGGAGATGATGAGTTAGATGTTATAGGACACAAAATTAGTTTATGAATTTCAAAAGCCGTCAACTCTTCAAAGAAGAAACTATTTGATTGGATGATTCTCTTGGCTTAAAGTTGTATCATATTGACATTCACAGCTACAGGATCCAGAGGTATCCTTGAAAAAATTTATCTTTGTGAATTTAAGGCATTTTTACGATTTTTTTTAAGGTGAAATTAATGAACAACGATAATTAAATTTTGTAGATTTATTATAATATTTAATATACATAAAAAAAAAACAGATTTAAAAAAAAAATAAAATAATTAAAATTATTAAAAAATAGCGCTGAATAGCGCGTCGTGAAAAAATGGACCCGGGTGGCGGTTGGATAATAAGAATAAGAAGAATAAGAAAAAAATATTTTTTTTTTGACAAAATGGAGTGCTCTTGAAATTTGAATTCCGAAAACAAACGTTTTCCATTAGTTTTCTTAAGAGTACAATATGATCTTTATTAATTCAATATTAATCTACAGCACTTGTTTCAACCCAACAAATCGCCGTCGTTGCTCCATGACTTCTCCATGATTTCTCTATGACTTCTCACTCTGGATACCCAGATACTTCCCTTTTTATACTCCTGTGTTGTTACATCCAGTCTCATACCGCCGCCCTCCTTAGTAGGCTATACCACGCCCATACCTTGGTTGCCCAGCTCAGCAACAATCCCAGTCCAATGGCTCCCCCGATTAATAACACTTTCGCTAATTGCCCTGGCATATCGATGTTTATTTCTTCTCTTCTATGTGCCCATCCATTTAAACGATTTGAAATTGGGTCACCGATCTGGTATAAACACTTCTTACCATGAGTTCTACTGTGGTGCTTACTCATTGCTTGCTGTAAGGGTGTCGTTCTGCTGTCGCCAATCCTCATGTTGTTCGGTCGCTACGTATCGTTAGTCATCGTATCGATCTAAATAAAATGATAGGCCGGCTGTCTGAAAATTAGATTATTAGTTTTGTTTACCAAATCGATATCACTGGAATGCACTGTGTAAGTTAGTCATCGTTTCTTAATTATGTAGGGCCCTGGGTCCTACATTATATTTTATTTGTTGTGGTACTTAACTTAATGATAATGATTACTGGGGCCCCACATATATTTTCAAAAAAATATAACTTTGAATTGGAAGAAATTTCTCGATGTTACCTAATTCCCACGAAAAGTTATAGGTACTGATCAACACTCGCTCTTTAGAACATGAACTTGCACCTAATTCCAAAACTAAATACAATACGAATTTTCCCCTACAATAATTCTAAAATAGTTTTAAAAATATATATATATATTGTTACGCAGAGTCAGCATTCAACATTGCAACAAAAAAAACTATGGGAATTGTTTCCCACGGAAAAACTGCAACCTTAGCAGATTGCAGATATAAAAACACAGAGTAGAATAACTCTGTGAGTTCATTTTGCTACAATTAATAAAACTGAATACACATAAAATTGTCGTGTTAAATACTTCATTCGTTTTATTCACTTTTGGTTGATCGTCACTTGTCGTTGGTTTCGCTGATCACTTGTCGTATTGGTTCGTAAGGTTTTTCCTCTCGTGTGTTTTTGCTAGTGCTCAACTGCACTCATATTTTAGACTCCAAATACACAACGGTAATACTGATGGGAGAAAACCCTTCCCAAAAATCAGCCCGCGTGTGTGTTAAAGTAAAATAAAAGAACTATGCCAGATCAGGCATAACATTTTGGTGGCAGCGGTGGGATACGCAAGTGTCTCTAATAAAGTACTTTAACAAAGAGAAGAGTGAAAAGTGAAAATAAAAAGAGAGACAAAAAAAAAACCAAACCATAATGACAGTGAAACAATTTATTCGTAAGTGAAGCATTCCTTTCATAAGTAAAAAATCCAGTGAGAGATCTAGTGTGAGATCGAGTGTGAGATCCAGAATCCAGAATCCAGAATCGAGATCCAGAAAATGAACCAGAATATTTTTACACTTTTGATGTAAGTTTATTGACAATAACATTGTGACTATAATTGGTTCTTAAGTAAGAGAAATAGTAAATGAACTCCACATCTTCAAATAGATGTTTAAAATAAAACTCCCTTCAGGAGAATAAGTAGGCAGGTATAGAATTTTACTATCTAGTTGGGTGACTAGGCAGGCCTTTATATCAGTCAGTGGTAGTCATAGTGACATAAATAGCGACACAGAATTCAGTGTAGAACAGGGTAGTATAAGTGAGTTAAGAGAACATTCGCGAAACATAAAAATGTCGGAAATCCCAATAAACGTATTAACGTCCTTCATTCCTACTTTTAATAGTAGTAGTGAAGAGGTGTTCAGTTTTGTCGATGCGTGCAACGACGCAATCGAGTTAGCCTCAGTAAGCCAAAAAGTTATCCTTTTTAAATTCATTAAAACTAGGATTCGTGGCAATGCTACGACCATTCTAATGAATAAGGAAATAACGGATTGGGAATCTCTTAAGAAGGAATTATATGGTGTCTTCAGGGAACCACATAGTAGCCTTCAATTGCATAGAGAAGTAATAAGTATCAGGCAAAAGAAAGATGAAACAGTAATGTTATACACACAAAGAGTAGAAACATTAGAACGAAGGTTAATGCAAAGCAAACTGCATGACGTTAAGGAAGAGGACTCAAAAGGGCAGTTAAATTACATTAAAGATGAGTCTCTCACAGTATTTATAAATGGATTACAAGAAAAATTAGGTGCGTATGTAGTAACGCAAAGGCCCAAAAACTTAGCGGAGGCAAGCCGATGCGCTCAAGAGGAAGAGCAGAGACTCAATTTATTTAAAACTAACACAAATAAAGATTACTCGAACAGAAATTTAGCCAAGGTGAACTACACAAAAATTAAATGTTTTAATTGCGGAAAGAAAGGCCATATCTCAAGGAATTGCCGGCTTCCAAGAAAACAAAAAGAAAATCATAGTTCTAGGGATCATAATACAAGTACAAGTACTGACTCAGCTTCTAGTTCAAATGTAAACCAGAAGACAGGCAAAAAAGATTTCAAGAACGAACCAAATGTGAGGACAATAAAAGATTATGAAGTATTAAACGAGTTAGGTACGAGTAACTCAGAAAGTCCACACATAAATGCGTTAATAAACGGGGATATAAAATATAAAAAAATTAATCATCGATACAGGGGCGGAAATATCCATGATTTGTGCGAATAGTGTTTATAAGCGTGAAGTTGACACAAGTAAAATAATAAAATTTAAAGGTCTATGAGGTAAACCCAAGGAAACCTTAGGTGAAACTGTTAAAGATATTAAACTATTCACAAATAAAAAAGGTAAATTAAAACCAACTAGAGTTGTTATGCAAGTAATAGAGAACGATTTACTTGGCAACTATGATGGAATTTTAGGCAGCCATTTTTTTAAGGAAGGAGGATACTCCATTCATTACAAGGAAGGTATCTTGAGAAATAGAAACGAAGAAATAAATCTCAGGTATTTGAGTGAGGAAAAATTCGTCAGGCTAGAAGTGAAAATTTTAGGATTATCAAGCTAAAATATAATATCAATCTAAATGAAGAAATAGTTATTCCAAAACAAGAAATAAAAGAGGGAATTATTATCCCAGAGTGTATAACAAGGAATAATAATGGTGAATGTCTAGCAGCAGTATTAAATACCACAGAGCAAAGTTTAGATATCAGCAACATTAGGATTGTAGGAAAAAATTTAGACGAGTACGAAGTCATATCGTATAAAGAAGATAGAAAAATTGAAGTCACGGGAAATGTTAGAACAGATCACATGAACAGTGAAGAAAAAGAGAATCTTATTTCAATAATTAGAACGTATTGTGACGTGTTTAGCATCAAAGACGAAAAATTAAGCAATACAGACGTGACAAAGCACCAAATTAGAACAACAGAAAGCTGTTCTCCAGTCTTCACTAAGACGTACAGATACCCATAGATTCATGAAGAGGAAGTACGCCGCCAGTTAGAAAAACTCAAGGAAGACGGAATAATAAGAGACAGCAAGTCATCATGGAGCTCACCTCTTTGGATCGTTCCAAAGAAGGCTGATGCGAGTGGCATTAAAAAATGGAGGATGGTAATTGACTATCGTAAACTCAACGAATTAACGGTATCCGACAATTACCCTCTTCCTAATATAAATGAGATTCTAGATCAGTTAGGAAAAGCCAGGTATTTTTCAACACTAGATTTAACTTCCGGTTTTCATCAAATCGAAGTTGATGAAAAGGACAGAGAAAAGACCGCCTTTAGCACACCTTACGGGCATTTCGAACTTAATCGTATGCCATTTGGACTGAAAAATGCTCCGGCATGCTTTTTTAACGCTTAATGGACACAGTATTATCAGGGTTACAGGGCATTAAATGCTTTGTTTACCTTGATGATGTGGTTGTATATGGGCAGAGTCTTGAGGAGCATAATGATAAGTTAATACAGGTACTTGATCAAATAAGAGCCGCAAATCTTAAGTTACAACCGGATAAGTGCGAATTTCTTCGCAAGGAAGTTCAATATTTAGGACACATAATAACTGATAAAAGGGTAAAACCTGACCCTAACAAGATATTACAACCACCATGTAATCAAAAAGGAGTTAAATCATTTTTAGGAATGATAGGTTATTATCAGAAATTCGTCCAAAATTTCAGTAAGATAGCAGAACCATTAGAATAGACTGTTAAAAAAAGATACAGAATTCACTTGGGGAGAAGAGCAACCAGAATCTTTTAAGAAACTTAAAGATGCTATAACAAAGTTTCCAATTCTGCAATATCCAGACTATAATAGGACTTTCATTATAACAACAGACGCATCGAACAAGGGTATAGGAGCTGTTTTTAGCCAACAGCATGGCACAATAGATTTGCCAATACAATTTGTTAGTAGAACGCTTAACAAAGCAGAACAAAATTACAGCACTACACTAGAACAGGAAAAAGACAATGGTATTTCGGATAATAGAATAGAATCACTAGACGAGGTAGATGACATTATAGAGGACATGTTACGAGACATAGCTAATGCAGATGGACATACAAACCTCAACAATGACGTAGAAGTTGAAGATTCTTCAAAAAACGAGACTAGTAAACAATGTGATCAAAGAGAGGTCAATGATTTAGACGAAAGACAAAACATTTTAGCGGAAAACCATAATGGTCTATTAGGAGGCCACATAGGACAAAAAGCGTTATATGAGAAACTAAAGAAAAAGTTTTATTGGAAAGGTATGCAAAAAGACGTAGAAAAATGGAGAAGGTGATTAGAAAACCAACCCGGAATCCTATGAAAATAGTTACAACGGCTGAAAAAGCTTTAGAAAAAATATCGATGGATTTAATTGGTCCACTCAAAGTAACTAGCAATGGATTTACAATCCAGGACGATTTATCAAAATTTATAAAATTCATACCATTTAAGACAAAGGAAATGGGAGTAGTAGCGAAATCATTTATTAACGAATGGGTTTTGAATTTTGGTTTACCAAAAATTATTTTAACCGATAATGGTAATGAATTTTGCAATGAATTATTTAAAAATATGTGTGAGATATTAAACCTCAACCATATAACGACGAGCATTGCCTATCCTCAAGCAAACGGTGCTGTTGAAAGGACACATTGTCGATTAACTGAATATTTAAAAACCACGGGAAGAGAATTAAATAACATGGAAGATTGGGATGACAGAATGCCTTACGCTAGTTTCTGTTATAATACAACCAGACATAATACCACAGGGTATACACCATATGAATTAGTTTTTGGGAATATAGGCAACCAACCTAGCCAAATTGAAGACCTAGGCGAAAAAACCATGTTTGATTATCTAGACGAATTACAAGCAAAGTTAATGCAAGCTAGTTCTAAAGCAGTAGAGAATACATTGAAATCAAAGGAAAAATCTAAGGTAAGATACGACCAACATATTGGCAAACAAGTAGAATACACAGTAGGTCAAAAGATACTAGTTAAAAATGTAGTTAAAGGAAAATTAGAAAGTACATTCAAAGGTCCCTTTAAAATTTTAGAAGTTCACTATGATTTTATTATTGCTAAGATAAAAAACAAAAAGCAAAAATATAATAAATCTAACATTAGACCCTACTTTACAGAGTCACCTGTTGCTTCAAGTTCACGGCAGGAAGCATCGAAGTAAGAAAATTAAACGATAATAGCGGACTTTATTTTAATCATAAAGGTCAAGCTAGAGAAATAGGAAGTAAGTTAACCTTATTAAACAAGATTGATATAGGAGAGTTAAACGAATACGTAGAAAATATTAGAAATATCATAAATACAGTAAACGAAGCATGTTTAAGTCATATAACCAATTGCAGAAAATACCAAGAAGTAGTACGTAATAATTTAATTAAGATCGAACACAAAGTTTATACAGTATACAATATAGTAGGTAAACAGATTAGATCACGAAGGGGATTGATTAATATAGTAGGTACAGGTTTTAAAACATTGTTTGGCATAATGGACAACGAAGATGCCGAATACTATTCGGAAGCCATTACTACAATTAAAGGTAACGAAATCAGAATTAAAAATGGTATTGAAGAAAATATTAAGTTAATGTCAAAATTAGGAAAACAAGTTATTGATGTAGGCATGATACAAAATACAACCGCAAGTAAAATTAATGAAATTATCCAATTTTAATAAAAGCCGATTAACTTAATAAAAGCCGAGGAAAAAGATATTAAAAGTAGCAATTCCATTCAATCATATTTTAATGAAATAATGAATAAGGTCAATTCTAAAATTGTTCAGCTAGAATTAGAAATAGAACAAATAATAGATAGTTTATTGTTTATTCAAAACGGGGTTCTGCATCTAAGAATCATTGAACCAATGCAACTACTAGAAGAATTGAATAATTTACATCTTAAAAATTCCCTTGTTTTTGAACCAAGTATAGAAAACTACGCCTTAATAATGAAAGAATTAGAAATACAAGCTTATGCGAAAGATAATTACGTTATTGTATTACTAAAAATACCCCTTGTAACAGAAGAACAGTTTGATATGTATGAAATAATTTCTGTGCCAAAGGTTATAACAAATGGCGTTGTTTTAATTGATATTAGTAATACGAGTAAGTTTATAATGATAAGTAAAGATAAAGAATTGTATAACCTTAAGAAAACTATTGAAGATTGTAATGAAATTAATGGAACTTTCGTTTGTCAATCTCAAATATTTAAGAGTACGTTAGATTATAATAATTGTGAAATTAATGTATTTATGCGAAATAGAGCTAATAATTGTAAATTGAAAACTGTTAATTCAAAAATCGAAATATTTTATAAAATAAAAGAAAACATATTTTTATTTACTACAACTGAAGACATAAAATTTAAATGCAATTGTAGTAAAGAAAAAGAAGAAGGTACTTTAACTAATGTGGGAATTCTAATTTTAAGCGAAAATTGTAAATTTGAGACAATGGAAACAAGTAGAAGAACATTTGTAAAACCAAAAGAAATAAACCACAAAGATAGATACACATTAAACGATTTAGAAGATTGTTGTATTAACGTAAAATTAAACAAAGTTCAAAACCTATTAATAAGATTAAGACACAGGATATCAAAGAGCTTAATGATTTATCAATCGACATCCAAAACCAAAAACACTTCTAGGAGATATTTTGGACCCAATTCCACAAAAAACAAGAAGCTTAATTGCAAGTGTTGGAGGTTTAATGATCATCATAGGATTCATCCTAGCCTATAAGTGTGGATGTAATTCAGGAGGACGAACCACACTTTCGATCTTTAATAGATGCTTTAATAAGAAAAATAAAAAATACGCCAAGAAGTTTCCGGAGATCGAGAGAGCATCATCGATTTCATCCGAAGAGATTATAATGCAGAGTACTGAGCTCAGTTTAAGGGTAAGATACCCATAAACGTGTCTTAAGGAGGGAGGTGTTACGCAAAGCCAGCATTCAACATTGCAACAAAAAAAAACTGTGGGAATTGTTTCCCACGGAAAAACTGCAACCACAGCAGATTGCAGATATAAAAACACAGAGTATAATAACTCTGTGAGTTCATTTTGCTACAATTAATAAAACTGAATACACATAAAATTGTCGTGTTAAATACTTCATTCGTTTTATTCACTTTTGGTTGATCATCACTTGTCGTTGGTTTCGCTGATCACTTGTCGTTTTGGTTCGTAAGCTTTTTCCTCTCGTGTGTTTTTTCTAGTGCTCAACTGCACTCATATTTCAGACTCCAAATACACAATGGTAATACTGATGGGAGAAAACCCTTCCCAAAAATCAGCCCGCGTGTGTGTTAAAGTAAAATAAAAGAACTATTCCAGATCTGGCATAACAATATAGGCAACTGTTAAGAAACGAATAATACTTGTTAAATATTAAAATATTTATTGTTCGAACTTTTATTTGAATTTGAATTTGTTGAATTTAACTTTTGCCAAAAATATTTCTATTACCCTATGGCTCGAACATATTCCTTATGTTGTTTATTTTTTCTCTTTATCTAATGTTAAAAGTAATTTTTGTCATCATTATCTCTGCAGTGGCACACACACTTTCGTGAACCGTTTTCTTTTTTGATTATGAAATTATTAATTACTGCATTGCTATTGTTTGATGAATATTGGACCATTAACGACGTAAAAATACTGGTTTCTAGCGATTGGTGTGTGGTTAATTGACAATTAAATTAAGACAATTAGAGATCACTTTTGTAGCAACCACCAAACCAGACGGTCGAGACATAGGGTTACCTTCCTGTAGAATTTTGTCTTGAGCTGAATTGCCCATAGTTAACAAAATTATAAAGTTTTAAGAAGTCGTTTTTTATTTAATTTTGTTTGAGGCATTCAGAATCAAAGCTGGTCCTTCTTCGGCGGATATATTAGAATCGGTTTTTTGTTTACTGGTTGGTGGTTGCTAGACTTGGGATTCCTACACAGATAAGTATCAATCTTAAATCTGAATTTCGTCTGTTGCTCCTGACTGTTGCTGCTAGTGGATAATTTCTTTGGGATTCGATTTGCTGCTGATTGATTGTAAGAAAAATTGTGAAATCTCTAGGAATTTTCGATTTGTTTCGATTTTTTGGGTATTAATATAAGAATTCGGTAATAGCTTAAATAGTGATTTGAAATTGGAAGTCTTGAAACAGGCACGCGGACATTTTAAAGGCTCCATTACAAGAGTTTTTACTTTTACGCAAAATATTTCGGACAATGTTCACGTTTTAGATTTGGAAGTGCGGTTAGATAGGCTAGAGAAAGAATGGAAAGATATTTGTGATAGCCAGTCAGCTCTTTTTGAGTTTCATGCTGAGGAGGGATACGGTGATCCCGAAGCCGAATTTGAAATTATAGAATCGAAATGTATTATGGAAAAATGTGCTCTTTTGAAGTGTATAAAGGAAGAAGCTCCGATTAGTGACGAATCTCAGAACATTTCGCTTAAAGAATTAGTTAATTCTCAAACTAGACTTTTGGAAAGGTTAGGGCACGTAGCTTCTTCTAGCACCAGCAATAAAGATACATCTGCGGTAGCGTTACAGCCCATGAACATTACCCCATTTTCCGGTGATTATCGCGAGTGGCCAGGTTTTCGTGATGTGTTTGTACAAACGGTGGACTGCAATGTTAAAGTTTCCAGTGCGCAAAAATTTCGGTACCTTAAATCGGCTTTACGCGAAGACGCATTTAATTTGTTAAATGGTATACACATTTGAGACTCCAATTATTTGCTTGCTTGGGAGAAACTAGAACGCCGGTACAATAAGCCGCTTTACATTATAAACGCCCTCATTGAATAATTTCTAAAACTGCCAAGCATCGGTTCGGAGGATGGTATTCGCTTGCGTAAGCTTGTTGACAAATCGGACGAAGTCATTCGTGCTCTAGAAGCGGTAAAGGCAGTAGGTAGGGATCCGTGGCTCGTTTACTTGCTATTAAATAAAACTGACTCCGAAACTCGAAAAGCTTACGCTCTTGAAAGCAAAAATTCTGAGGAATCGACTATCGAAGATCTTCTAGAGTTCCTAGAAGAACGTTCTAGTGCTTTAGAGGCTAGTGATCCCAAAACGACTCATGTAGTTAATAGTACTCGTGCTTCAAATACATCGAACATTAAAAGCCTAGCCGTAGTGATGCGTCATGCCCAAAATGCAAGGCGAACACTATCTTCCACAGTGTCCGGAATTCGTGTTAATGTCGGTTAGTTCGCGTTGCGGCTTCGCTAGAGATCAACGATTATGTTACAATTGCCTTGGTACGAAGCACTCATCGAAGCGATGTCGAGCTAAGGTGCGTTGTTCATTTTGTAATGCTCGTCATCATAGTTTAGTACACATCGATAACACAAACAAATTTTTTGATTCAACTGCCAATGTCGTGGGTGACACCCGCACCTCTGCTGTTTCGGTCGTGAGCAACCATATGAAAATTCAATCGCGTTCCTCCGGAATATTCGATACAATTGGAAAGACTCATCTCGCGCGCGTTCTATTGGATACCGGTTCGCAAGTATCTTTTGTGACTGATAGCCTAGTAAAAAGGCCTGGTCTTCGTCGTTCCCATGCTCGTTTGCCTATATCTGGCATCTCCTCGGTTGAAGCTGGTATGGCTCAAGGTGGACTCTTGCATTAGTCCACACTTTATTGATATTGAAGCCTTCATACTGAGCAAAATAACCTCGCAAGCTCCATCGGTTCCGATCGCATGTAGCAACTTCACTTTTCTCGAAGATCTTCAATTGGCAGACGCAGGATTCAATAGCCCAGGTCACATAGATATTGTGTTAGGGGCTGACAAAGCTTGGAGTATTCTGAGAGGCGGTCATCGCTCCGATGAAGAAGGAAGGGTCGTTGCACATGAGACACTCTTTGGATGGGTTGTAACGGGTTGTTTGTCAAATAAACCTGTCATTTCTTTGCACGCAGATGTTGACCTTGATGTGATTTTGAAGTCTTTTTGAGAAATTGAGGAGGTTCCGCATAAGTTTTCTTCTAAGTAGATACGAAATTTTCCATTGTTCTTACTAGAACATCGGACAATAAGTACATGGTAGAGCTTCCGTTTCGACAGGACAACGTAAGATTGTCTAACACCCTATCAGGAGCCCTGTCTACGAGTAGACTCCTTGCTATGGAACGTCGGTTTGCACGTGATGAAGACCTTAAAGTAGAATATCATAAGTTTATGAAAGCTTATTTGGTTTTAGGACATATGGAGCGTATTCCAAATTAAGAAATAGGGCCTACGTCGGGAAGAGTTTTCTATATGCCCCATCACGCTGTCATCACAAACAAAATTATGAAATGCTTCATAGAGGTACCCCTCTTCAACGAAATTTGATTAACGTTTGTATGCGATTTCGCTTGCATCGCTTCGTTTTCTGTGCTGACGTCGTCGTTAAAATGTTCCGGCAGATCTGGGTGCATCCAAAACATCGAGATTACCAGCGTATTGGGTGGAGAGAATCGTCTGAAGTTCCAATTTCCCATTTTCGTTTGTGTACAGTGACATATGGTACATCTCCAGCTGATTATCTATCGATGAAGGTTCTTCGGCAAATAGCGCTTGATTACCAGCACCAGTTCCCTTTAGCGTCACGTGCTATTTTGCACGATATGTATATGGACGATCTATTGACCGGAGCAGATTTGTTGTCAGAAACGTTGCAGCTGAAGAACCAGATCGTCGAAATGCTGTCGTTTCGAGGCCTGGAGCTAAGCAAGTAGAGCTCAAATTGTTGGGAGTTATTGCGGAAAATCGATCGTGAAGAAGCTATATCGCTTGACTTAGGTAGTTCATCGCAGTGCACCAAAGTTCTTGGCTTGATTTGGAACCCGCAGAGTGACACCTTTACTTACAAAATTGGTTTGCCAGAACAGTTCTTGCCTACCAAGCGAAAGCTACTTTCGGAGATTGCGAACATTTTCGATCCTTCGGGTTTATTAGCTCCTTCCACAATTTTATTAAAAATTATATTTCAAGAGCTTTGGATCGCTAAAACGAGAATAGACTGGGATGACTCTTTGCCCCTTGAAGTAACCGAAAAATGGAATTGGTATGGGGAGAGTTTGACCTTTCTTGAAAACTTTAGGATTTCTCGAAGGCGTACTCTAAATTCTAAAAACTTGGAGTTAATAGGATTCTCAGATGCTTACGAAAACGCTTATGGTCCAATTAGTTGCAGCCAAAACTCATGTTGCCCCTGTAAAACAGTTGTCAATCCCACGTATCGAACTCTTGGGTCGGTTGGTCGAGGTTGATGGATGGAACACAAATTCGAGTTTTTGCTTTTTGTGACTCTCAAATAGTCTTGTCTTGTCATCTTTATCTCGTTCGTCTTGGAATCATGTGTGTTCTTCTGATAATCCTGCTGATTGTTCTTCCCGGGGTCTTGCACCCAACGATCTAATAAAACTTGATATGTGGTGGAAAGGTCCGTCTTGGTTGTCTCCAGATTTAGATTACTGGCCAATTAATCGCGAAGTTGGGACTGAAGAAATTCCTGAGGAGAGAAAAAAGAATGTTGCGGTTCACGTTTCGGTTGGGGTTGAACATTTTCTCGAAAATCTTTCGCTTAAATTCTCTGCTTGGAGAAAGCTGGTAAGAATTTTTGGGTATATTCATGGCTTCATAAGGTTTTGTCGTGTGGCTAAAGAAGATAGAAAAAGTGGATATCTTACGGTATCAGAGCCTTTTAGTGTAAAACATCCTACGATTTTGCCCAAAAACCATCGTATTACCCAGCTCATTCTATTGGATGCACACATAAACTTTCTTCACATCGGTGTTTCGGGTCTTTTCGCATTGATTCGTCAGGAGTACTGGATCGTGGGGAGCAGAAACCTTATCCGAAAACTAGTTCACGATTGCGTTACGTGTTTTCGTTATCGGCAGTCTACGTCTACGCAACTCATGGGGAGCTTGCCATCATCCCGAGTAAATCCATCATTTGCTTTCGCTCATACAGGCTGTGACTATGCTGGGCCCATAACTCTTCGTTTGTCCACGGGAAGGAGATCTAAGCTGGCGAAAGGATACATTTCGTTATTTGTTTGTATGACAACCAATGCGCTCCATCTTGAGTTGGTTTCAGATCTTACTACGGATGCCTTTTTGGCAGCGCTCAAAAGATTTGTCGCGAGGCGGTTAAAAATGTAACGTAATGTACAATCGCCGACGCACAATCAGAATGTTGCTGAAATGTTGACTGCAGAAAATATCGATTGACAATTTATCCCACCGCATAGTCCTCATTTCGGCGGGCTTTAGGAAGCGGGGGTTAAATTGGTGAAGCAGCATCTCCGTCGCGTCCTTGGAAATAATCTGTTAACATTCGAAGAAATGTATTATTAGCTTATTAGCCCAAATCGAAGCCCTCTTAAATTCTAGGCCTCTTTGTGGCTCATCTGATTTAGAACTTGATGCATTAACACCTTATCATTTTCTTATAGGAAGGCCATATACCGCGATCTCTGAGCCAAGCTATCTGCAAACACCTATAAATCGTTTAAGAAGATGGGAATTGCTTCAAAATATGATGCAGGGTTTCTGGCGCAGATGGCACAACGATTATCTAACAACGTTGCAGCAGCGCCCAAAATGGAGAGAACCTACAAGAAATTTTCGAATTGGCGATATGGTTGTTCTGAAGGAGCCAAACCTGCCACCTTCACGATGGTCTCTAGGCAGAGTTACCGAAGTCCACCCAGTTAGCGATCCTACCATGTTCCTGAAATTCCTTCAGCAGGGGCGGCATGTTGAAAAACGAATAATACTTGTTAAATATTAAAATATTTATTGTTCGAACTTTTATTTGAATTTGAATTTAGTTGAATTTAACTTTTCCCAAACATGTTTCTATTACCCTATGGCTCGAACATATTTCTTATGTTGTTTATTTTTCTCGTTAAAAGTAATTCTAATTTTTGTCATCATTATCACTGAAGTGGCACACACGCTTTCGTGAACTGTTTTCTTTTTTGATTATGAAATTATTGATTATGATTATGAGAATATTGGACCATTAATGATGTCAAAATACTGGTTTCTAGCGATTGGTGTGTGGTTAATTGCTGTCTGATAAAATTATGCAAGACCATTAGTTATCACTTTTGTAGCAACCACCAAACCAGACGGTCGAGCCATGGGGTTACCTCCCTGTAGAATTTTGTCTTGAGCTGAATTGCCCATAGTTAACAAAATTATAAAGTTTTAAGAAGTCTTTTTTTATTTAATTTTGTTTGAGGCATTCAGAATCAACAACATTATAGAGTCAGGTATACATCACTCATTCAAATTTTATTGAAAGACCCAAGCAGCTGCATTGCTACGGACAAAGGTTTCATACATGCGGCGGGGCAACCGCTCGCTACCTGCTAAAAGGATTGTAAAACCTAAAATACCATCAATATCATTATGAAAATTTGACACTATATTCTTCAAAGACTATATTTTCGAGATATTAAAAAATTGTTTTTTGAAAGTTCTAGACCACCGGATCCCGTAAACAAATTAGCAACTTCAAAAGTATTTGTTATAAGTATTTGTTGTGTTTGTTATAAGATTGTTTGAGTTTTTATTTGATATTATTAGGGTGTTTTTTAACACGCGAATAAATTTGGTTTTTCCGTTTGATATTATTCAATAATGAAACAGCCATCCATTGTTTTAGGCCCTTTGATTTACTATGTTGCTTGCTTTTACTGCGGCTGCAATTAGATACTCATTTATCTATCTATCTCGCGATCGAAAGCAATAGATGGGTCATCTGTATTGTAATCTCTAGTTTTTTTTCCTATTGATACAAAATACTCGTACTTACTAATTTAAAAACTTTGCGATTGATTAAGTGAGTAAACTTGACATAATTTTCTCATCAAAATTTAACAAAATAAAGAGACATTAAATACAATAGTAAAGTAAAAAAAAAAATATAAAAAATTCAGTGTAATGGTTCATCTATCTGTTGACTTTCTACCGATCTAGCTAAATCCGGTTCAATATTGGTGAGTTGCAGCCTTAAATCTCCGCGTTTGTTGATTTTCAAACGGTTTCTTTGTTTTGTCAAAATGTTTGTAACCACACAGCCTTTTTCGACTAGGTATGATGATGGAAAAGCGATAAGGTTTTTTTAAGCAATGTTCCACAATGTAGGATACTGTATATCAATGTTGCGATGCAACCATGATGGCAACCAACTCTTCTTGGATTAACACATTGGCTTCTTCCATGGCTGTGATATTGTACGGATTTATTATCCATTGAGGAATTTGTAAATTTAAGAGATCCTCAAACCTTTTAGTAAAATCCTCCAAGTGAGTGACTTATAATAAAATAACATGATCTTGAAGCATTTCTGGCAATTTTGACAAATGCGAAAACTGTGAATATTGTTTTCTTCTTAAATTTTTTTTATTACCTACGAAGGCCGATATTATTGATTTTGTTTTAATTAAGTTGAGATCGTCACCCTGCAGCTGCAAATTAACTTTGTTGAACATACCAAATATATCAGTCAAATAATAAATATCTGTTTTACAATTGTTCAGATTTTCTTTCAAATTCGGATCTTTTTCTTGTAATAACTCCAACACTGCAGTTGCTAAGCAAAGAGCCTCTTGACAGCCAGCGAACTTCAGTGTGCAGAAGTAACCGAATAAAGACTTTGTCGTTTTCGTCACATACTTGAACAAATAGCCGAGAGTTCAAAGAACTGCTTCGAATTTTGTTGACAGCGTTTATAACATATTGTAAAGACTGATGCAATCTAGGACTCAGTTTTTTTGCTACTAAATGCTGCCTGTGAATCACGCAGTGAATGACCAGTACCTCTAAATAGTCCATGTACTAAGTTTTTAAACATGTTTTCTTAGTTTAAGCTATAGTTAAGTTATTGTATAATAAGAATAAAACCCGTCATAAACGTCGAAAGACATAATTTTTAAGTATTATGTTTAACTTAGAGTGCCCGCATGGGGTCAGTAAGTTCGTTCGACAGATTGAAAAATAGATTCTCCTCTTTTATCAGTCTCTAAGTAAGTAGCAAAAAGCAGTTCTTGGCACATATTTTCATCTTTAATAAATCGAGCATATCCTAACAACAGAGCTTCATTGCCGGGTAATGTAGACTCGTCCAACTGCAGAGAGAATCTGTTGGTCTGTAAGAAATTGCATAAAATGTTTTCCAAGTCGCGACCCATCTCGTCTATACGTCTCTGAACGATGTTATTGTTCAAAGAAATTCTCTTTGATATCATGTGCGGGCTTGTGTAATACATTGTTGAGGACCTCCGCAATGGCTTTTAAAATAAGCTGCTCTCCAATTGTGTGGGGTTTCCCCGTCTTTGCTATTAGTAAAGATATATTATAGGACGCACGTAAATCATCGACGTCTTGTATAGATGATAACGCAAACATCGATCTTATGGATGGCCTGGTTTTTCTTCAAATGCTTGAAAGAAGGACAATGGCTTACTTGTTTTGTCAGCATCTACCTACTCTTGATAAGTGGTCCTCCATTTTTGAAGGCTTCATGGCATCGTTATTGAATACTTTTGCACATATGAGACACATCGTCAAGTGTTGATTTGATAGAGATGAAATAAATCCAAACTTCAAGTAGTCCAAACTGTATTGTCGGAATTTTTTTGTTCGTGTCTGCCATCATAAATCTGAACATTTATAATTTTACGTAACAACTTTTTTTAAGTAATTTCAAAAAATACTTAGAAAAATATTACAACGTTTTTTTAGTACTTACCGTGTTACGTGTACTTTTTCATAAATTGCAGAAATGTATGGTTACGCTATTAACGCTCGTGGGTAAATAAGGATTTTGTAAATTTTTTTTCAATCACATTAGCTACACTTTAGCTACATAATCACTTTGTAATCTCTTGAAATAAATTAGTAGATGAGTGTATTATTATTGATATTTAAGTTCCAACGAATTTCAAAACGCAAATGAACTTCCAACTTAAGTGCAAGCTTGTTATAAAGTAAAATATCAGGAGCATATTTGGACTTGAACTTGATCATGATTTCGTTCGTGTTAAATCGCGTATATGTTTCAAATATAGAGCAAGTCAAAACGTTTCTGAAAGACATGTACGCTCGAACATAGTGTCTGATTTTTAACGCAAAGCACCTGTCATGTAGACTTATGTTTACGGGATGCCCATACATCCATGGGGGCAAGGATACGCCTTGCCATTGCTCTCCGTTATTCCATTCGGAACTGTGTTGCCGGCACAAGTTCCACTCTTGGTATGAGTCGAAGCCGAACTAAAATCTCTTACTGCTCTTAGGGTCGCAGCATCCAGTACTTATTGCATTGGGTCAACCAAAGGAATACCCTTCCCGCGATTTTGGGTTTAAACCACAGCCATCATGATGCTCCCACAAGGGGCCTACCTCTCCAAGTCAGGCCCGGACCGAGATCCGGGGGGCTCCTGACTCCCATGGTACCGTGATTTAAGTCCTGGTAGGGACTACTGTTGGTCCGGCCGCCAACAAGACCTATGACCGGCAACTCGTGACCGATCGAATCGTAGCAACCTTCGGTAGCGTCATCTGAAGATATTTACGATAAGACCAGTACTTTGCTCTGCCCCCGTTCATTATTAGACAACGTCATTAAAACCTACTATTAGCACGTCTTGCAGGCAGAAGGCCGCCTGCGAAACGTCTTGAACCACTATATTTGTTATCTGGGTGCTTAACTCTACATTTTGAAATGATGGTAAAGTTGTTATACCAATTATTTAGACTTTCGAGAAAACTGAATTTTTGATATAGTATTACTCACCATTGCCCCCACTAGAGCATGCAAGACGTTGACATTTAAAAATAACTACTTAAGAACTATCTAATTATACAAATTATTTTTTGTTATCATTCGCACCCAAAAATTACTGTGGGCTCTTAGTCTATACGATGTAAGTTTAGCGATAACCTACTGAAACTGCCGCCTCATTTACTTTTGTTTTTTTGTTTTTGGCAATCAATTTATATTTATATACCACATAATACATATTAATCCTTCTGATCCGGATTTGTGGAACATTCTTTTTATTTCGTTTTTGATATTGGACACATAGCTACAGACATCTGGTAAGCGTGAAACTTTTAAGAAACAGAGCAAGAAATAAAATGCTTTATTAATTCAAGTATGTAAATTAAGTAGATAATGAGGAAAGTTAAGGATCTACTCGTATATGTTGACACACATCACATTTAAATTTTCAACACTTTCACTTGTGTCACACATCATTAATTCATTCACATTTCAATACAATTCAAAAATCAATATTTAAACAACAATTCGTTTTTTATGAATTTACTTGTGAAAACTGGTTAATGAATGCAAATTCGAAGATAATTTTAAATTATTAAATTTTTCTCTAGGCAAAGATTTAGTGAATAAATCAGCAACTTGTTGTTCACTTGGAATATATTCTATTTTAAACATATCATCTTCAACACTTTCTATGAAACTTCAGATTTTTAATTAATTTAATTGCGCTCTGATTATCTAGGTATAACGTTGAACAGGTTCTTGTTGCTTTGGTTGGACAGCTCACAAAAAAATTCTGTCTTTAACAGACTCTGATGCAGCTGTATACTCAGATTCGGTAGTGGACGGTGATACACATTTCTGCCAAGAAACCGCTCCCCCACAAAGCATTTTCACAAAGCATTGTTTTTTTTTAAGAACTTAACGCTCAAATGGATATGAATATACTTAAAGTGCCTGAGTACGTGTTAAGTTTTTTGGAAAATGGGATAAAAAGAGAAAGAAAGATGTTTGGGCTCAATGGGCATAATCAGCATCGGTGAAATAATGTAAATATATTACATTTTATTGGTAAAATTATAAACTGTACAGTGATCAATGGTTCCTTGGATGTATTTAAATATACGCTTCACTGCGCCTATATTGGTCTCATCTGGATTGCCTGCTAACTGAACTAATAGCAAAAAAGATGTCAGGTCTAGTTTCAGCAGCAAAATATATAATTGATCCCACTGCCTCACGGAGCAGAAAATGTCGTGCATTATGCCTTATACTGACTACATTCGGTGTTTTCTCAGATGGGGTTGAGACTGGTTTTGAATCTTTCATATAAAATTTATTCAAAAGCCTCCTCGCATAAGCAGCTTAATGAATAATAACCGAAGGCACCGTCTTGCCTTCGTGAAATTTCCACTGTGTGTTGCTTCAAATTCTTTTTGTGGATATTTGATATTTGCTTGATACAGCCACCACACCATCATCGATATAGATCGCAAGCAAAAACTTTTTCCTTTTGGAACTGCTAATAAACACACAAGGATCATCTTGACTTATTTTAAAATCGAATTGTTGAAGAAAAACAGAGAACTTCTTGTTCCAGCACCTGGAAGACTGCTTTAGTTCAAAGAGACTTTTCTGCAACTTACAGACTTTTCCACTTCCATCATCGTACCTTTCAGGTTGCCGCATAAAAATGTCTTCGATAGGTCGCCTTTTAAAAAGGTGGGTTTTATACCAAATTTAAATAGTTTCAAAATTTCAGCTGCGCCCATAGCCAAAATAGTTCAAAGTGATGCAAATTTGACGACAGGGCTGAATGTTTCAGAATGATCCATACCATATTCTTGGCTGTGGCCTTTGATAATCAGATCGCACATTTCCGTTTACATATCTGCTACTGAAGGATTAATTGCTTTTCGATTCGGAGGTTCAATAAGTTCGGCAAAAAACACAAAGCTTTCAGACATAACAACATCTGACTGTTTTCTCTTACGCAGCTTTGATCTATAATCTTCTTAAAACGAATCAGATTTCTCTTTATAATTTTCCTGGAATTTATCGAGACTTTTAGATCTTCGGCGAATGGTATTCTTCTTTGCAAAACAATGTTTCTGCAAACAACATTTGCCTCTTCATCTAAACCATCACCTTGAGCACCATCTCCTTCTGCAACAAACCCATCTTCATCTGCGTCGATCTCATCTGCACTAGCACCTTCTTCACCTGTTCCATCGCCACCAGCTTGGTCCATCCTGGTGGAAATAGCTTCTCTCTCATCATCAAATGTCTCGTCTTCAAATATCTTAATATAAACAAAGTCTGTTTTTGCTTCATTGACGTCTGACTGGCTACGGAAACATTGGTGTCATCTATTTACAACGCAATAAAATAATTCGATGGCCTTTTGTATTACTAGCGTAGCTAACCCACACTACTTTTCTAACTTTCTTATGCAATTTTTTAGTTTTTGTCTAGGAACATGCATAAACACATCCCAACCAAATTGTTGATAATTGTTTATAAGCTACTGGACTTGGACAGCTTCTATTCAAGACATAAACTGCAGTATTTACTGCCTCAGCCAAAAGTTTCACATTGAGACTTTTACCTAACAACATTCATCTAGCTGCTTCGACAAACGTCCGCATATCTCATTTGCCTCGCCCATTTTATTGCGGAGTATATTCAACGGATTTCTGATGAGATATGCCCTGAGCCCTAAGTAGGTACTGATTCTACATCTAACATATCTATCGGTACGTAGAACTGTGACAGAGTAACCTGTATCGATTTTTACTTGCTCTAAATATAACCTGAATAATATCTTAACCTCAGTTTTGTGTTTGATAAAGTAAACACGACGAAAACTAGAGCAATCACCTTTCATTAAAATACGATATGACGTTTCATGCATTGGTCCACAAAGATCACAATGTACTAGCCCACCTGGCAAAGATGTTCTATTTATACCCCTGGCAAACGGCAGTCTATGGCTTTTTCCCATTGCACCAGCAGAAAAAAAGACTGAATTGAATATTGTTTGATTTGAGAAATTCTTTAACGTATTTTATATTCTGGTGACGGAGTCGCTCATGCCACGATTGCAGATCATTACCATTTTTACGACTCGAATCTTGGACAGCACTATTGACCTGAGATTAACTCACCATCACCACATGAAACAACAATTTAAACATCTTATTTTAACCCACAGCAAAAACATCGTCATTTTTAGGCAACTCGCATTCATTTTTATTCGATCTCATTTGTAGGCTTTTAGCAAGCGCCCAACTTACAGAAAACAAACTTAATTTGATATCGGGAACGTATGAAACATTGGACATATGCTTTTCTATCCAATCCACCTTGTTATACGCCAGAATATTATTGTCCCCAGTACCGTACGCATGAATAATTCAGCGTTTCCAAAGTGAATATTAACTGGATTGTCACGTTTCTTGAAGGAAACGAACCGCTCTTGTCTAAACGTCATGTGGTCGCTTGCACCCGAGTCGAGAAACCAATTATCCTTTTCTGAAAGCTTTACCTCTTGTGACGTCATCTCCAATGTTGTCTTTTCTGTCTCTGCCTTAATGGACAATCCGGTTTCCAATGACCCTTGCAGAAAACACACTTTCCTAATTTCTTGGTTTTACCACTGTCTCGGTGAGGGGCTATTTTTTATGACATTTTACCTTTTCTTGCCATTAGAGCCTCCCATTCAACTTCGTTCTGCATATTCATTCTCGACTCTTCCATCAAAAGACGTGCAGTTAAATTCTTAAATCTTTTCCAGCTTGCTGCTGTTGACCCCCAATCACTGTAGAAGTGATTATATGTCGCCGATAGAGTCATTAATATTTTGGTGATGCCCATAGTCTCTGAGACATTCTCACCAAGGTCTTTAAGCTGTTGAAGCTTTGATATGTGAACCGATAGATTTTCATCTTCACTTTTGGTCATATAAAATCTTTGTTGCAGAAAATGCACGGACATCTCGGATTTTTATTCATATACATTTTCGAGCTGTCGAATGCACTTTCACAACTCATTATATGCAGCATTAATGTGACGATTACCTTCTGTGCCTTACTGTCATATCTAACACACTTTCTAAGCACCTCAGGATTCGCTGCCGCTGTTTCAGTCTTAACGACAGGTTTTTTCGACGAACCACCAAGTACCTCCCACAAATCATGTGGGAAAACCAAAACCTAGATTTGGAATTTCCAAGCCAGCTACTCTGAAATTTTTCAAACCTTTGCACATCAGTTTCCATTTTTTGTATGCCCAAACACGACAAGTTAAAGAAAGAATTAAAAAGAAAAGAAATAAAAAGAAAGCAAAAGAAAATTTTCTCAGAATTCTGTCTTGAGGCAATCGTCTCCTAACATCTCAACTAACCAACAAATCCATGCTTGCCTCCAATAGACCTCCTTTTTAGGGATTTTAATAAGATTCCATCGGTCTCGATTTCCTTGCCTAAAATAAAGATTTTTCCGTTTTATGGAGATTATAGGGAGTGGCGCAGTTTTAGGTATCACTTCCTTGCCTCTATTGATACGAGAACAAACCTAACCGCAACCGCAGAGGTTTTATTATCTTAAATCGTATCTTCGGGGTGAATCGGCATCGTCATGTAACCATTTCGGATGCCAATTATTTAGACGTCTGGGATCGATTACAAAAACGCTACAATCGCGCTAATTTAATAATTCAAACTCATACGAGCCTATAATATAATCCATTCTGAGCTCCAATAGCGTCCTTTCATTTGATTTTGAAAAGTCTTGAATGCTTTGGGATCTACCAAGCGTGATTTATGGTTGATTTTTATTTTGCTCCAGAAATTAGATCAAGATAAGCTGTAGTCATGGGCAGAAGAAGTGGGATCCGCCAATGAATTCGTATCATTTTTACAACAAAGATGCGATGCTTTCAAGTCTTGTAAATCTGTTACTCGCTCGAATCCATTTCATGGCAAAAACCCAAAGATACCCTATTCGCATTTTAAGGAATCAAATCTAAATTGTCCCAAATGTAAAGGAAATCCCACTTGATGTTCATTCGTATCGTGAATTCATTTTGTTTGAATTGTTTAAAATCTGGATATGATACTGCAAAGTACCGGTCTGAATACAGCTGTAAAACATGCAACTTGTGCATCCTCAAAGGTCTGCTGCAAATGCGGTAAGTATGGATGTTTCAACAATCGCGTTAAATAATGCAACTTCTTCATCATTATGCTCAAATCCTGTAACTACAACACATTCACTATATCTGTCTTTGCTCGTCTGTTACATCAAAAGGCAGTCCTTTTAGTCCCTCTCATTTATGTTAAAAAGTGTTGCATATAGATATCGGTCATGCTCATGATAAGTAAGGGAGCTTACAAATTGTACGTTTGTTACTACATATTTAGACTCGGGATCTTAAGTGTCTTTTGTTAATGAGAACACAGTCCAAATATTAGGTCTTACCGAAAATACGCGCGTATCCTTCAACTGGGTGTTGGATCTACATCAGTTGGTATAACAAATGGAGTTGTAACGCTTAAACTTTATTCTCGTCTTACCCAAGATTTTGTGGAGGTAAATTGATATGTTGCTATTGGACGTAAACAAGGCGAATTGTTTTCAAGTGAATTTTTCAACATCGCTCTCGAACGAATCGAGCGAAACTCATATTTAATTTCAGAAGCGCCATCTTTCAAAAACAAGCTTAGTAACCCGCATACGCCTACGCTGATGACAGTGATATAATGGGAAGAACTCTGCGACTATTTACGCAGACACGGAAAAGATAGGTTTAGAGGTCAGTGAGAGAAGAACAAAGTATGTTTTATGCTGTTAGCAAAGAGAAACACAGAATCGACGTCTATGAGAAAGGGTCATCTGTTAAGGCTACTTACGACGATGCGAGTTGTCATGTTTTACATAACGGGCAGATGTATTTGAAGCCCAAAGTGAGGTATGCCGCTACATTTACCTACTGTCTCGTTTTCTGTTATAACAAACAATGTTAACAGTACTATCGACGGGAATAGCAAAATTTTTGTATAAATTAAGTTGAAATAAAGTTACTCAGTTCAGTCCTGTTATTTAATCAAACCAATGCATTTTACGACCTAATGTGAGGCTGCATTAGGCGATTGAATAAAAAATATAAAAATTTTAAATAGTATACTTTACATGGTCCTTCGAGCCGGATTAGCCGGAATAGAGAAAACTGATTTGTAAATATTGGTACTAGACCAATACACAGTGTAAGAGGAGCATGCTGTAAAGTAACAACACCAAGTAAACATCCACAGATGTCATCAAGAGAAACGTCACCTAGAAACGTCAATACATATCTCGCATGCTTTTTCCCACGACATCTCGACAGGAGACCAAGCAGAATTAACCTCAGTTTCGAGTTTCTTCTTTTTACAAAATTATATAAATTAATCGTTGTTTTTGCTTCAATAAAAGTTGAATTTATGTTAAATCAAACTGAGGAATATCGCGTTTGATTTACATCGTACCGAAACCCGTATAACAAAAAAAAAAAATTACAAATAGATTCATAAATCGAGCGTTAAACTAATAAATTCATTACAGATAAAATATGTCGGAGAACCACTGCAGCTTCTTACGTCCACTTAAACCACTAATCGTGGAACACGATAAGGATATGGCCAGAGAATGGAAGCTCTGGAAACAGCAGTACGAATACTTCGAAATTGCAACCGGGATGACCGAAAAACCACAAAATGTACAAATCGCCACCTTCATGTCTGCAATCGGCTATACCGCGATCCAAGTATATAACTCCCTACCAACGTCGTTATCAACCGCTGAACAAACTCTAGACGAAGTGAAATCCAAATTTGAAACATACTTTACGCCAAAGGTAAATACCACTTTCGAGCGCTACAAGTTTCACAATATAAAACAAAAAGAGGGAGAAACGATAGACGAGTTAGTTACTAGACTTCGGCTACAAGTTAATAATTGCGCCTTCGAACAACTGACTGACAGTCTGCTCAGAGATCAGCTAATTTTAGGTGTCCGAAATGATGAACTTAGAACTAAGCTACTGTCCGAAGACATAGGACTGAATAAGGCTATCCAAATTTGCCAATCGACCGAATTAGCTTAAAAACAAACCGCCTTAATAACAGAAGAACACGAGCGAAAGGTTAACGCCATAGAAAACTTAGGCAGATCTAATACGAGGACTTTTGATTGTCGCAATTGTGGTAAGAACCACGCCTTCCGAAACTGCTTAGCCTATCAACACATTTGTAAACTATGCAAACAACGAAACCATTTTGAATCTTACAGCAAAAAGAATAAATCGCAGTATAGAAATAGAAACAAGGCAAGCACGTCAAAGAACATATACCTTTGTGACGAGCAAAGCGAAAGCGATGACGACGATTTTCCGTTATTTATTGGTTGTGTGTCACATAAGGAGGTTATCAACAACGACAAATTCACTGAAACCATAATAATTAATGGCCAAAGCCACAAAATTAAACTCGACACAGGAGCCCAATGCAACGTTCTTTCACAAAAAATAATCGAAAACTCAGAATCAAAAATAATACCGTGTACAACCAAAAATCTGATATCCTTCAGTAACCACCGAATGAAAGTCCTTGGCGAATCCATAATTCCGTGCACAATCGCTAACCGACAAAGCAATATCACGTTTAAAATCGTAGTCGAAGATATTATGCCTATTCTTGGAGCGAACACGTGCGAGAAACTCGGTCTAATAAGTCGTATAAATGAGATCAGTCTACACGACAGTGTTTTTGAAGGCTTAGGCTGCCTTAAAAATTACGAGTACGACATTGATTTAATAGAAAATCCAAAGTTTGAGATATGCTCACCTCGCCGCATTCCTTATAAGATCCGAGACGACGTTAAGAATGAACTCGAAAACATGGTCAAATTAGGCGTCATCGAACCAACAAAAGAAGCCACAGACTCGGTATCACCAATGGTAGTAGTACGAAAAAACAAAAACATTCGAATTTGCATTGATCCAACCATCGTCAATCGCAACATAAAACGCCGTCATCACCCTATGCAAACCATCGAAGAAATCGCGGCTCAAATTCACGGCTCCAAGTATTTCACCCTTCTAGATTGCATGCGAGGATTTTGGCAGGTGAGAGTATCAGAACGTACAAAAAAAATTCTTACCTTTGCCACACCATGGGGAAGATTTAGTTGTATGAGGCTGCCGTTCGGAATTTGCTCCGCCCCCGAAATATTCCAACAGATAATGCAAACGTTATTTGGTAAAATACCTAATGTAAAGGTGTCAATGGACGACATTCTAATCCACGCGAAATCAATCAACAGCTTGCGACGAACCACAGACCTTGTAGTCGGTATTTTGAAAGAAAATGGATTAAAGCTGAATAAATTAAAATGCAAATTCGACCAACAAAAAATTAAATTCTTGGGTCACATAATCAGCGAAAAGGGGATGAGCCCAGATCCCGAAAAAACAGAAGCAATCAAACGACTGAAAACACCAACAAACAGAAAGGAATTAATGCGAGTTTTGGGAAAATTCACTTACCTCAGCAAGTTTATAAGAAACTATTCATCCATCACAAACCCTCTCCGGCTCACTCCTGGAAAATCAACACCTTGGATATGGGAAGTTGACCAACAACAAGCTTTTGAAACGCTCAAATCAAAAATAAGTGAACCACCTGTGCTCGGATTATACAATCCAAACGATGACGTCAAACTGCAAGTCGATGCCAGTTCTAAAGCATTAGGCGCAGTTTTACTGCAAAAAGATCAACCCATAGGATTTGCCTCAAGAGCACTAACCGAATGTCAAACCCGTTACTCACAATTGGAAAAAGAAGCACTCGCAATCAAATTCGGCTGTGAAAAATTCCACGAATATGTTTGGGGAAAAACTATAGTGATTGAATCCGACCACAAGCCGTTGGAAGTAATCTTTCAAAAGCCAATCCACTCCTCTCCCGCGCGACTCCAAAGAATTCGACTAAGCCTTCTCACATACAACCCAACAGTTGTGTATAAACAAGGCAAAACCATGCACCTGGCAGACCCGTTAAGCAGAGACTGCGAAAACAACGCAGAGAAAGATCGCAGAGAACAAGACTTACAAATCCAACTCATTCTCTCGATCTCTGATAACGAACTTAAACGACTAATCAAACTCACCAAGCAAGACGAGACACCCATTCAACTCAAACATTTCATCATGAATGGCTGGCCCTCTACGATTAAAAGCCTCCAAAAGAGCATAAGGCCATATTGGAATTTCAGAGAAGAACTTTCGGTAGACAACGAAATTATATTTAAATCACAAAAAGCCCTGATACCCATACAAATGGGAGAGGAAGTACTCAGGTTTATTCATAACGGCCACTTCAGTTACGAAAATGCGTCCGGAAAGCTAGAAATGTTATTTTTTGGCCAAACATGAGTTCCGATATAGCCAATTACATCAAAAAGTGCGCGGCTTGTCAAGTTTACCAACGACAGAACAATAAAATTGAGTTAGGAACCAAGGAAATACCAATTCACCCATTTGAAGTAGCAGCCGCAGATCTATTTTATTTTGATGATGAAGATTATATTGTCATTACAGACAGTTACTCAGGTTACATCAACTTTACAAAGCTACAAGATGCTACAACGAAATACGTCATTCAATTTTTAAAAACCGTTTTTTCTAGCCATGGCATTCCACGCATTCTGGAAACCGACAACGGCCCACGATTTTCGTCGCGAGATTTCAAGAATTTTTCAACCGAATGGAAATTCAACCATAGGACCAATTCCCCTTATCACACAAAAGGAAACGGTCTTGCAGAAAGAGCCGTCCAGACCGCTAAAAACATTTTGAAGAAGTGCAATTATGATGGAACCGATTTCCACTTAGGAATTCTAAACTACATGAATATGGCCAGAAGCCAACTCGGAAGCCCAGCACAACGACTATATGCAAGAAATTTAAGATCACCATTACCATCAACTATATCATCACTTGTTCCTAAACCCAACACACCAGACGTGCCAGAATTACTCAAAGAAGAACGACAAAAACAAGCCAAATATGCAAATAAAGGAACTTTGCAAAACAAATCGTTGCATCCAGGACAACACATCGTCACTAGAGTCAACAGCTCAAAAGAGTGGAAACCAGCAGTTGTTATAAGTCAAGTTCATCCCCGGTCTTACATTATCCGTGACAAAGGAGGAAATACTTTCCGTCGCAACACTTGCAACATAAAGCCCACCGAAGCTAACATTCGTTCACAACCAACAAGCATCCCAGACGTTGACTTCCAACAAAAGCCACCTGTTATCGTACCAGTGCAGCCCCCGAGCTCACAAACAGCACCCCCAAACCCACATGACCAAATTCACCCTGCATTAAATCCTAAGGTTCACGATCAGTCACTGACTACAGAAAAGTCTTCATCACAAACCTATACAACCCGGTATGGAAGGACAGTCAAACCACCCCAGCGTCTAATCTGCTGCAAGTAACTTTCTCTGTCAAGAAATGCTGTAAAGTAACAACACCAAGTAAACATCCACAGATGTCATCAAGAGAAACGTCACCTAGAAACGTCAATACATATCTCGCATGGAGACATCTCGACAGGAGACCAAGCAGAATTAACCTCAGTTTCGAGTTTCTTCTTTTTACAAAATTATATAAATTAATCGTTGTTTTTGCTTCAATAAAAGTTGAATTTATGTTAAATCAAACTGAGGAATATCGCGTTTGATTTACAGACAGTAACCATTTAAGATCGTAATACAAGTACCGCACTCCATTACACAGAAAAGTATAAATGAGTGAAATCGAAGACATTGCTTTAAGCCAGACCGAGAATCACGGAAGAAGTGCACCAATTATGGACTAATTTCAAGAAAGATGGAGAATCCCGATACTCGGTGGAGTATTTCGCAAGGAGACTCGAGCAGTTAGAACAGCACTGGACCAACTTCCAAATAAAGAACTGGTATTTGAAAGATCTACGAAGGACAAATCCGCAGCATGAGTACTTTGTGAGATGTCTCGATATTAAGGGTACTTTCAAGGCAAAATTGGATCTAATCAGGAAAAACAAGAAACCATCGCCAGTGCAATTATCAAGCATACATACCACGGTTATCTCCTGTAAATCGAAGCCCAAATCCAAGTGCAGTAAGTCAGCAATCAACATCCGACCCAGAAAGAATTAAAGAGTCAACTAACATCAAGAAGTGCCCAGCAAAATTTAGAAAGTTGAATGTGATTAAGAACAACTTTATACGCATTATTGAGAACTTGGAGTTAACTCGGAACACTGTCTACCCAGCATTCAAATTGGATCAGATTAGAGAATACTGGATAAAGCTGGTGACATTGAATGACGAGATCATGTCCTCATTGGAAGTAGCCGATTACGAGCAGAGCAGGATTAAGTGTCCAACAACGAGTTGATTGAGTTGGAGCAGATATATCAAGATGCTTACGTCCAACCAGAGGCAGTAACTCCACAAGCTGCAACACATCGAGAAATCAAACTTCCACCAATAAGCATAACATCATTCAGAGGCATGTATGAAGAATGGCCATCATTTTGGGAACTGTTTGATCTATTATTTCACCAGAACGGAAGCTTAAGCGATGTTGAACGAATTCAATACTTAAAAGGCAACAGGAGAAGCAGCAAGGATTGTTAATCATCTGGCACCGACATCAAGCAATTATACAACAGCTATAGAATTGCTAACGAACCGGTTTCAAAATTCAGCAGCATTGGTCAACAACTACCTCCAAAAATTGCTTACCTTAAAATCAGTTCGATATGAAAACGATCATGGATATGTTAAAGGAAATCTTGTACGGAATCAAAAAATTAGGGGTCGACGTAAGCTCCTGGGATCCATTAATGATTCAGTTGTTATGTCCGAAACTTGATTCTGAATCAAGGAAATTATATCAACAATTAAGAGGAACTTCAACAGAACTTCGTAAACTAAGGGAATTTTTTGACTTCATCGAGGCTACATTCAGGGGATTAGAAGGCAGTCATGAACTCAACCGTGAACACCAGCAAGGACGAGCAACAGCCACAAAAAACCATTTGTACAGCGAGTCTCATCAATTGACGTTGACGTAGACGTAGTCCAAAGGTCGAAGCTGTGTTTCAACTGCTTGCGAGGTGGGCATAACGAAAGAGAATATGTTATGAAGAGGGGTTGCAAAATATGCACACAACAGCATAATTCCTTACTAGATTTCCCTCGAGGTGAGAGTACAGCAGTTTCGGTAATAGGAAGAACACCCAGTAAAGAAGCTTCAACATCAACACGAATTGCTACCGTATGTCATAGTAATAGGACGTTACTATTAGTCACAGCTATGGTACATATATGCGTTGGACAAGAAGTTGGACTCGCACGAGCTCTGATGGATCAAGGGTCTCAATCATTCTTCGTGACAGCGAAATTAGCCCGTCAATTAAAAGTTACACTGATCAAGTATGAGTCAAAGGTCAATGGAATCAACGGCATGCTACAGAAATCATCGCAGCATGCTGCTTTACCATGCAATTAATTCACGATGAAAAGGTCAACTTGGAGGTAGATGCTCTAGTAATGCCATCAAGACTGTCAGCACAACAAGTTATACCCAACCAGTGGCTACACATCCAGGGGTTGAAGTTGGCTAATCCATGGTACGAACAACCGAAGGAGATTGAATTACTAATTGGATCAGACATTTTGCCGCAATTTTTGACGGATGGACTAGTCAAGGGTCCAGCCAATACTCCAATGGCACAATACACAAGGTTTGGCTGGATATTGTCGGGACCAGTCAGCACCATCTTAACTTCAAGGAAGAAAGCACAAGTTAATATACACACATCATGCATCAGTGTGTGCAGTAAAGATGAAGGCTTAAATAAATTTTGGGAATTAGAAGAAGTTCCAAGTGCAAAGATCAAGTCTACAGAAGACGAAATGTGCGAGATCACTACCAAATGACGCACAACCGCAATAGAACAGGGCGTTACATAGTCAAATTGCCACTGCTGAAGGATCGCATGGTCTTGGGAGATTCACGTAAAATTGCATTAAACGATTCTTTATGTTGGAACAAAGATTCGCAAAAAATGAGAGTTTTTGGGATGTACTCGTATATTTCAAGTTTATTCGAGAATACATTAATCATGGACACATGAAGGAAGTATCAGACGGTTATACTGGAAAAAGATATTATCTTACGCAGTGATAAAAGAAGACAACACTACTACCAAACTGAGAGTGGTATTCGACGCTTCGGCAAAGACAACATCTCCGGAATAGCTAAACAACATTATGATGACCGGTCCCACGGTAGGAAAGGATTTGTTTTCCTTGCTACTTCGATGGAAGTCGTTTCCAATCTTCTTCACAGCTGACGTTGAAAAAATGTATCGGCAGACTTTAGTCGATTAGGAGAATCGAAATTTACAACGTATCTTATGGAGATAAAACTGCAGGGACCCGAACAAAGAATACGTTCTAAAAACCGTCACATACGGCACATCATCCGCACCGTATTTAGCAATTAAAACTCTATGCCAGCTAGCCGAAGATGAAAAACAAAAATATCCACGGGCAAGCCAAACATTGCTTGAATGATTCTATGTAGACGATTGTCTAGGAGGTGCAAATTCACTAAGAGAATGCCCAGATCTTCAAAGGGAATTGATGCAGCTACTTCTGAATGGTGGATCTAACTTACGCAAATAGACATCAAATAATGCAGCATTCATAAAAGCGTTGCCAAATGAAGCAATTGACATGGAACCATAACATGACTTTAATAGTGACACAATATTTAAAATTTTGGGAATGGTGCCCAGAAACAGACGACTTCCAATTTAAAGTCAATTTTTCATCATTCAGCACAAACGAGCAATACTAAGTGACACTGGAAAAATCTTCGATCCTTTCAGTTGGTTGTCGCCAATTACTATCAAGGAGAAGATCATTATTCAAAGTCTTTGGCTTTTGGGCATCGGATGGGATGAAAATGTTCGAACGAAAATTCAAAACGAATGGAACGACTTCAAGACAAGACTTTCAACGCTTGAAAAAGTAAGAATTTCACGATGGACACAGCAAACGGAATGCTCTGAAATAGAGTTACATAGATTCGCAGATGCATCAGAATCAGCGTATGCAGCGGTGGTGTATCAGAAAGTTATTAATCGCGTCTCTTTATAATAAGCCTAATCGCGTCCAAGACTAAGGTGGCGCCTGTGAAGCAAGTTTCATTAGAAAGGCTGGAACTATGCGCAGCAGCACTACTTAGGAAGCTAATGAAGTACATTAGAGAACAAAAAGACACGAATTATACCAAGGTTTTAGCATGGTCAGATTCTACCATAGTATTGAACTGTTTGAAACAACATCCAGGGAAATGGAACACATTTGTCGCCAAGCGAGTATCTTATGTGTAACAACACTTTAAATGACAATGGAGGTTCGCACCCGAAAGCGAGAATCCTGCTGACATTCCGTCTAGAGGATCATTTGGAGATGCCCTAGCTGAAAACTCAACCTGGTGGCATGGTCCAGAGTGGTTAAAGGAAGATCAAAAATATTGGCCAGCTGAGAAATCTTTGACGGAAATGCAAGATATACCTGAGATTTGAAAATCTCAAACTTGCCTGACAATGCATCCCAGCAATCCTTCACACAAAGACAACATTTATCTCAATTTGTCATCGCTTTCAAAACTTCAACGCGTAAGTGCATACGTAAGTGTCTACGGTTTAAAGCCAATTTCCAACGGAGCAAGAGGTATGTACCATTACAATATGGCAGGCTAACGGTAAAGGACGTACTGGAAGCAGAAAAAGCGTTGGTAAGGGGTGCTCAACGAAGTTTTTCTGAGGATATGAAGAGTCTAAATGCAAATAAAACACTGACATCAAACAGCAAGATATCATCACTGAACCCATACATCGGAGCCAATAGAATATTGTGGGTGGAAGCTCGGTTGAAACATGCTCATTTATCAGCTGATCAGAAACATCCTATGATTCTGTTATCATCGCATCCACTGACAAAATTAATCATAAATAAGACCCATAGCGATAAACATCACGGTGGAGTGAAGCTAACTCTGAATCACATTCGAAGAAAATTTTGGATCATCCGATGAACCAACACTGTCAAGATCATAATAAATCAATGCATCAGGTGTTTCCGATTTTTTTTTTTATAATCAGCGCGCGCTCAAGGGGTTTGTGTACTCTTAAGGTGATTGTACGCTGGCAAGGTCAAGGTCAAGGTCAAGGAATCAAATCAACTTATGGGACAATTTCAGGAGACTTGAGTAAAGTTCTCACGGCCATTTACACATTGTGGGGTTAATTATGCAGGCACAAACTCGAGGCGTGAAATCACATAAAGCTTACATAGCGCTGTTAGTCTGAATAGCAATAAAAGCAGTGCACATTGAGCTGTCTTCTGATTTAAATACGGCTGGATTCATGGTAGCATTGCGACGTATGTTCAGCAGAAGAGGATCTATACACCATCTGGAACCAATTTTGCGGGCGCAAAAAATATTATTGATGCATTACAATCCACGCTAGCCGAAAACGCAATCCAGTGGCATTTCATCCCACCTGGAGCTCCACACTTTGGTGGACTCTGGGAAGCCGGTGTTAAGTCAGTCAAATACCATTTAAATCGCATCATAGGAGAGCTGAAATTAACATACGAAGAGATGAATACCATCCTAGTGCAAATAGAAGGATGCTTAAACTCGAGACTACTCGGCCCATTAACAGACAACATTGAAGGTCTAGATGCATAAACAGGTCACGTCATTATTGGGTCGCCACTGATATCACCACAATATGATGTCATTCTGGATCTGGCAGATAGTAGTTTAAAAAGGTGGAAATTAATTCAAAAACTCAAACAGGATATTTGCAAGCGTTGGTACGGGGACTACATATATAAAATGCAACAGCGATATAGCATAAGTGGAAGCAGCCAGTAAAGAATTTGGAACCTGGGCAATTGGCGCTGCTTAGAAACGAGCTACTGACACCATCGAAATCGCCTCTAAGCAAAATAGTTGAAGTGCACAGCGGAGTTGATAATCTTATCAGAGTAGTAACAGTGAAAACGCAAAAGGGAACATTCAAGCGACCAATAGCCAAAGTGCGTTTGCTGCCAAGCGAAGAAAACATTATAAATCCTGATGATGACATTGTTCAACCGTCAAATCATCCATCCAGTAGACCCAGAAGGAAGCTGAGGGATGGAAAACAATCAACCAGTTTCTCTATTGCCCTTATGATTCTATCATTATTTGCATCCATCACGTCAGGGTCTACAAGGTATACAATCACCTACCCGGAAGTTGGATTATTTGTAGAACACATTGGAACAGTCAAAAATTCAACGAGGAGTACTACGTACGAGCATTCGATTCCCAAACGCAGACATTTTACGTGATCAAGTCAACATGAACAAGACGAGAGATCCAATAATTGAGTTGTGCGACAAGGCAAAATCAGTGACAAAGGAGAGTGAGTGTGATGAATTGCGTCATCACATGGAAGAAGAATGGAAGAACGTACGCTCAATTTTCAACAGACTGGAAGTAACACTTTTTCGAAGACAAAAACAAGGACTACTAGGAACTATTCTCACGTCAATATTCGGAGTCAATGATGAAGTATAGCATGACATCGAAGACCTAGACAGTTACCATAAAGCCCTGATAAAAAGTACGAGTAGTAGAACAAATACCAACATTATGCTGTATATAATATCGAGTATGAACGAGACAGAAACTAGAATCAACAATATTGATACTGATAGGTACCAATAGGTAGGAACACTCGCTGTCAGCTTCCACTGGTGTCCGAAAGAAAACGCCTTCGTTTTGGTGGTTAAGCTACAATCTTTATTTATATTCATTTATTTAATTAAGTTGAATTTTACATATATTTACAAAGCTTTTACTTACAATTGTCTTCCGTACCTCTTTATTTTTAAAGGAATAAATTCAATTATTTATTTAATTCAAATAGAATGCGCAGCAGCTATCCTTACTAGGCGCGTGGTCTCAAGGCGAAAGAAAGAATAAAGCCGGATGTACTCAGACATGCATGGCGGCTGTTTCGTTAAGTTATGGGTTAGTGGGTGAATTCAGGGCCGGAAGGTTCTTACCCTAGCTTAACGCGTTGTCGGCATTGCCAACACTCCCCGCCTGTAAGACCTTCCGCGGATTGACGCCTTCTGGAACCTTGACATCTAGAGTGGCCAACTTTACAACAGGCCGTTCGTAAACTCCGGCCTGCGTTAAGACGAAAGCACTCCGCACTTGACCGTCCTTAGAAATCCTGGTTTGTATCACCCGACCCTTTGGCCAACAGTTTCTTGGGCTGTTTGGGTCCACAATTAGGACAATATCGCCCACTTCTATAGGCTTCACAGGTTTAAACCACTTGGTACGACGAGTGATCGTAGGCAGATACTCTTTTACCCAGCGTTTCCAGAAGCGTTCCGCGAACTGCTGTGAGGCTAGCCAATTTGTTCTCAGCACCTTAATGTCATCGTCGAATACTGCTAGTGGTTTAGAACCACTCGAGGATCCCAACAGAAAATGATTAGGTGTCAGCGCCTCCTCGTTTTCATTGTCGATGGGGATGTACGTCAAAGGGCGAGAATTGATAATGTTTTCCGCTTCGATGAGCATGTTTCTCAAAAGTTCGTCTGATGGATTGTGAGTTGGCATTATCTGGTACAGCACGTTTTTAACAGATCTCACCAGCCTTTCCCAACTTCCTCCCATATGCGGCGATCCTGGGGGAATGAATTTCCATTTGGTAGCGTCGGAAGTAAAGGTCTCTATAAGCTTATCTTTGTTGACGTTCTTGAAGGCTTCGCTTAGCTTTCGTTCAGCTCCAGTGAAATTGGTGCCGTTGTCACTATATATTTCAATGGGTGTTCGCGACGGCCGATGAAATTTCGAAGAGCCATGATACAGGAGTCCGACGACAGTGAATGTGCCACCTCGATATGAACCGCTCGTGTAGTTAAACAGGTTACAAGCACGCCCCATCTTTTAATCGTTCTTCGGAGGATAGAAACGTTCATGGGACCAAAATAGTCAACTCCGACAAACGAAAACGGTCGACAAAACGAAGCGAGCCGTGCGGGAGGGAGCTGTGCCATTATGGGATGCAGAGGCTTAACCCTGTTGTTCTTGCACTGTTGAAAGGTTCTTCTGATTGTGTTAAAGGCTGCCCTCATTTGCGATATGTGGTAACTTTGTCGAAGCTCGTTGATAGCTGTCTCGTGATTTTGGTGACTGTAACGACGGTGCATGTCCATAATGATTAAATATGTTACCCAATGCGCTCTTGGGAGGATGATAGGCGTTTTAATATTCTCGCACACATTTTTGGCATGCAGGATTCTGCCATTTGCCCTGATAATACCTTTTTCGTCTAGGAATGGACAGAGATTATACAGCCCACTCGAAGTGTCTACAAGTCTCTTGGCTCGCAAGTCCGCAAGTTCTTCAGCGTATGCACTAGCTTGCACTTCTTTCAGGATTGAGGTTGTCCCCAGTTGGAGCTCTTCCTGAGACAAAGGACCAACTGTCCTAGCCGTTTGATGCCTCCGGCAACGTACGTAATTGTGTATGAGGCGGTAAATCCATGCGGTACTTCTCATTAATCGATTCCAGCTAGAGTTGTTATGAAATCTGAAAATGTTTTCTCGAGTAGAAACGTGAACATTGATGAAATGCCCCTTAAGTTCTTCTTTGGTGACTTCTTCGGGGGATTCTTGGGGCCAGTTGTCCTGATGAAGGTTAAGGAAATCCGGTCCTGTGAACCATCGGCTCGATGCTTTAAATTCGGGAAACTTTTGCCATTTTGTGCCTTCGTCAGCTACGTTCGCCTTAGTGGGTACCCACCGCCACTCCGAGATTTCAGTAAGATCTAGGATCTCGCTGACTCGAAACGCTACAAATTGTCGATATTTTCGGTGATCTGATCGGATCCAGCTCAGGACGTTCTTAGAGTCCGACCAGAAAAATCGTTTGGAGAATTTAATTGTATGAGACTCCACTACGCACTTTGCGAGCCGGGCGCCTAGAAGCCCCGCTTGCAATTCAAGCCTGGGTATAGAGAGACTTTTCAGAGGTGCCACCCTAGTTTTTGCACCTATGAGAGCACACTCCTCCATGTCGCCGGCTATGCTTCTAACGTATGCAACCGCGGCGAATCCATTTTCGCTGGCATCAACGAAGATATGAAGTTGGTGTTCACAATTGTTAGCAAGACGGTTCGTGACGTAGCATCTGGGGATTTTGAGGGTTTCCATCAGTGGCAAGTATTTCACCCATTTCAGTCATTTATTGTATTCCGGGTCGTTAATCTCTTCTTCCCAATCGACCTTGGAGCGCCAGATTTCCTGTAATATAATTTTGACGAATATCAGAAAGTGTGCTATTAGGCCCAGGGGGTCGAAAATCGTCATTAAAATTCTAAGAACATCGCGCTTTGTGGGACGTCGTCCTCCAAAAAGGATCTCGGTTTGGCTTGGGGTGGTTGTAAGTTTATACGTGAAGCAGTCTGTTGAGGTGCACCACCACATTCCTAGAACCTTTTCCGTTGTCAACTCTACATCGACGTCGAGATTCAGGCTGTCAGTGGGGTTAGCGTTCAAGGTTTGGATAACTACGGGTGAGTTCGAAATCCAGTTCCGAATAAAGAAACCTCCTTGCTGATGAACGTGGCGGATCTCCTTAGCAAGCTGAATCGCTTCCTCCTCTGAAGCAACGCTATCCATTAAATCATCAACGTAGTGATTTTCTTTGATGGAGCGAACGGCTCTCGGAAATGATTTCGAAAATTCATCGGCGTTCTTGTTTTTGACGAATTGTGCACAACAAGGAGAGCACGTTGCTCCAAAGGTCATTACGTTCATCACGTATACCTCCGGGTCCTGCTCATCGCCCCTACTCCATAAGAATCTTTGAAAATCGCGATCTTCCTTGCGTATGGTGACTTGGTGAAACATTTCCATAATGTCTCCGCAGATAGCTATTAGATTCTCTCTGAACTTGTAGATTACAGATGTTAATGACGTTAATTGGTCTGGCCCTTTCAATAGCACGGAGTTCAGTGAAACACCTTGCACCGCGGCTGCTGCGTCCCACACGATCCTTAACTTTCCAGGTTTATTGGGATTCTGTACCGGAAATATTGGCAGGTACCAACAACGATGACTTACTTTTGCGACCTCCTTAGAAGTGAGCTTTCTTGCGTAACCCTTGGCTATGTACTCTTGTATTCTATTGTTAAGCACATCGCCCAACAGTGGCTCTCTCCTCATTCGCTTGTGAAGACATGCTAGTCTTCTCTTTGCCATAAGTAGGCTGTCGGGTAAATGGATTTGGTTGCTCTTCCACAGGAGCGAGGTTTCAAAGCGTCCTTGGCTAAGTCGCGTGTGAGTATTCAGCAGCTTTAAGGCGCGACTATCCTCTATTGATAGCACAATCTTTTCGGGATTTGAAGTCCCAAAACTGTCGTTGCTAATAAAATCTTTAACCAGTCGTTGAAGGTCCGCAGAGTGACACTCGCAAAGGTGAAGACTGTGATGACCGTAGTCGGTTGCTACTTTGAAACCCCGTTCGTTATAGGTGCCATGTACGATCCACCCTAGGCGTGTTTTGGTAGCGACTGGTTCCTTTGCACTACCCTCCTTGTATCGCAGTGGAAGACTCAGCTTGGCATTGTTAAGCCCTATGATTAGTTGAGGAACAGCGGAATCATATGACTGGATGGGTAACCCTCTGAGATGTTCGTACTCCCGTTGCAACTCCTTTAAATGAATTGATTGGACTGGCAGCTGAAGATTTTTAACGGTGTGTACGTCCGATAGTCTAAAGCGTTCTGCATTTGGAGATATGCCCGAGATATGTATGGAAAATGTTTTCGAGTCATCCTCGTGTCTGTGGATGTCCCCGGTCTATTTTATACACAACGGTTGGGAAATTTCATCAACGTTGAGTGCCTTTGCTATTTCCTCATCTATTAACGATAAAGATGACCCGTCATCTAGGAACGCAAATGTTTGAAGTTGAACGTCCTTGTTGTACAAAATTATAGGCACGACACGGAATAAAATCATCTTCGAACTGTGACTGTGAGTGTTGCGACGTGTTTGTGTATGCAATGAAAGATGCCCAACTGATATCTTTTGCTCCGCACAGTCCTTTTCATCGTTGTGCAACAGTTTGTGATGCTTATATGTGCATCCGTTTTTTCCACAAACGGAAGTTGAAGGGCAGGTGCGATTGTCATGATGACCTAGGCATCTGCGACATAGTCGGTACTCCCTCAGCGCCGACCATTTTGAGGAGCGGCTTAGTTTTTGGAATTTCTTACAAGCTGCCACCGAGCTGCACTCATTTTGGTAAATACAACACTTGGGTATCGATGGCATCACACCGTTGCTATTTACATCTGGCTCAATACAATGCGCGTTTAGAAACCCTCTTTCCTTCCCACTTCTGTTTTGCACTTTGGATTCCAGAACCAGGGATGACGTATCTGTAGCGATTACACTGTTGGCAGCTTCGGCGATTCCGTAGATCCATATACAGAAATGCGAGAGATTACATTCTACAAGAGACCGCTTATGCTTCGCCCAGTCGAGACGAATGGCAGGGGGAAGTTTAGATACCAGCTGGTGTAACATTGTAGCATTATTCAGATGAGCTACTAGTCCCGAGGCTTCTATCGTTGCACAAAGATTCTGAACCGTGAGGGCAAAGTTCACTATAGTTTCTAGTTTTTCTACTCTCGGTGGTGGCGTTGACTGGATTTTTTGAGTAAGCGTGTGGATAACAAGCTCTGGATCTCCATACAACATTTTAAGAGTTGCAATGACCCGATTGACACAGTTCGATTGTACTAGAAGGCTTCGAACTGCCTCCAACGCTTTTCCCTTCAGAGCTCTTTGTAGTCTTACCAGGTTTTCTTCGTCCGTGAATGCGCAAAGCTCAGTGCTCCGATAGAAATTCGAGATAAACAACGGCCACTCGTCCGGACTTCCACCAAAGCATTGCAAGTCGCGAGAGATTAAGTGTCGAGATGCTATATTAGCCTTCGATAGGCCTTGAAGAGAGAGGCCGGACACGTATGGGCCTGTTGTTCTCCTCATCGAGGGATGCTCGTAGTGCTGTTGATTTGGCGTTGGCTGACCTTGTACTGGAAATGAATCAAACATCGGCTGCGGAAGGGCGTCCTCCACTTGTGTTACGGGGTATCTGTACTGGTGTTGTAAAACCGTCGGCTGTGGTGTTTGTGAAATAGCGTTGGGCTGCGGCCGCAGCATTGCGGAATGCGAGGGGGCAACTGGCTCCATCTGCCTACAGGCTTCTGGCGGCGGTAACTGATGCACATCTAAAGTCTTGTTATTGCAGATCCTTTCATGGTTTTCCCGTAGCTTTCCTGGGAACGGTGTTGTATTAGTGATCGTTGATGCTAAACAACCCTTGGATGGTTGGCTGCCAGCCCAGTTATTTACCCTAGAGATGCATAGTGACATTTCCTCATCCTCAGATTCCGATGAGTTGTTTTCCATTCGGCTCAAAATCTGATATTTTTTCTCAAGGTACTGGCTATCCCTCTTTGCTTTAACCTCCCGCTCCTCCTCTAGCATCCGCAGCACCATCTGAAATTGTTTCGCCAAAGATCTCTTCGATCCCTTTGAGCTGACAGATCCGTTTGAGCTGCTATGTCGATGAACTGGGACAAAACTTTCGACTTGACAACGTTTCGTTTGTGGCACTGGTACTCCCGTGTCAGGAACCGCACCGTTGGGTTCGCCCAAATAAAGCGGTGTTGGTATCGTAGGTCCTTTGGCATTCACAGCGAAACGTGGGTTCCCGCTTACAGCTGAAGAGGCAAGGGATGCACTTCCATTGGCAAGTGTGGGCAGCACATTGTACGATGCACCAGTTGTGGCAGCACTATAAACTGCGGTGGCAACATAAGGTGCAACAGATGTGGCAGAATTGTCGGCAGCAACTGTGACATAAGCTGATGTCCCGTTATAAGCTGCAACTGTTGAACGCGCTGCGGTTATGGTAGACTTATTAGCCGTGGTCGCGACATAAGCTGGTGTTGGGGTGTTCGTTGTTGATAATGGATTCACTGCACCGGTTGTGGCAGCACTATTAGCCGTGGCGACATAAGCTGGTGTCGCCCGATGGGCTGCAGATTCAAAAAATACTGCGCCGGTTGTTGCAGCGTGATAAGTAGTCGTTGCGAGATCAGCTGGTGTCGCTGTATGAGCTGTGGATACCGAATACACCACACCAGTTGTGGCAGCACTATTAGCAGCCGTTGAGACGTAAGCTGGTGTCGCCCGATGAACTGCAGATTCAAAATATACTTCACCGGTTGTGGCGGCATAATTAGTTGTCGTTGCGAGATGCGCAGCAGCTGTAAGACGCACAGCACTGGTTGTAGTACGTGCTGTAGGATCCAAGTCGAACGTTTTTGGGTTTTGTGCAAACGAAGCGGTAGCAGCAGTATTGATGACATAGGGCTCTTTAGGGGCTTTTGAACTGGCTAAGCACTCGTCCGCAGACGCAAAAACTACTTCTACTGGTAAAAAATTAGTATCCTTACCTTTTGTACAGGTGGCACATATCCAATCGCTATTTTGGACAAAACTGTCGACTCCCGCGCAGGAATAGTGGTTCCACCCGTTGCAGTTGTCACACTGTACCATATCTCCGGCCGAGTCAGGATCTTGGCACAATTGGTTGAAATACCGGGAAATTATTGTAGAATATTGATACTGATAGGTACCAATAGGTAGGAACACTCGCTGTCAGCTTCCACTGGTGTCCGAAAGAAAACGCCTTCGTTTTGGTGGTTAAGCTACAATCTTTATTTATATTTATTTATTTAATTAAGTTGAATTTTACATATATTTACAAAGCTTTTACTTACAATTGTCTTCCGTACCTCTTTATTTTTAAAGGAATAAATTCAATTATTTATTTAATTCAAATAGAATGCGCAGCAGCTATCCTTACTAGGCGCGTGGTCTCAAGGCGAAAGAAAGAATAAAGCCGGATGTACTCAGACATGCATGGCGGCTGTTTCGTTAAGTTATGGGTTAGTGGGTGAATTCAGGGCCGGAAGGTTCTTACCCTAGCTTAACGCGTTGTCGGCATTGCCAACAAACAATAAAATCAACAACTTTACGAGAAAGTTGACTGCAGGTCTAGAAGAGATCAACAAGAGGGAGTCTTGGTACAGGATTGTTGACGAGAATGAAGTAAATATACATGTGACGGACGTATATCTGATTGCACTTAGCTACTGAAACGTAGTCATTTGTTTGAGTTTTTGTCACAAAAGAGCATGGAAGAAATCAAGAGGTATTTCGAATTACCAATGGAAAATATAAAATAGTCACCATCTCTCAAGGAAACAACATTCATCTTCCGGCCTTCAATATTTCACTGTATTGAGCAGAGTGAGGATTGCATTATCCAGCAGCTGTATAAGAAGCTATCTTTTAAGCGATGTCCAAACAGTACGCTAAGACTCACACACACTATGTTCATTACATCCGAAGAAACTACTGTATTCGTGAATTATGGACCAACTCGAGAAGAACTAACTTTAAATGACATGGGTATCATTCCAGACTGCGTTATCCAATCCAAATTCATACGGTTGGAATTAAATTTAATCAAGGACACGAGAATAGTGATGCACTTCACCACATCATTTGAAACTGTAAACACATTACTATCAACGCAGGTTCCGGTTTATTTTACAAATGAAACCGTCATCCCTCTGAATAAGGATATAATGGAAGTTTAAAATTTCAACCGTCACCAAGCAGTCGAGGCGCTCAACCGGCTACATGACCACAACTGGAAGACCATCAAAAAGCATCAATTTTGGAAAATTGGTTTGTGTTCAATTTCCGCAGCCGCTATTTTTATCATTTGTCTACTGGCTGCCTCAAATACAACTAAGAACTCTGCCAACATTAAATTGAGAGCCCAGAAAAGACCGACTCACCGTTTTGAGATCAATTGAGCAACATCGTCTGAGGAGGCAAAATGTGATGACATTAACACAAAATAGTTCTTTACATTCATTATTCGCTTTTGTTGCTTAGCTTAACAATATTTGTATTTTCATGTGCCAACATTTTTTTGGTATTCTTTAAACTTGTACTTTGTCGTGCTTAGACTAGCAAAACTTTTGTATAAATTAAGTTGAAATAAAGTTACTCAGTTCAGTCTTGTTATTTAATCGAACCAAGCCTTTTTACTACCTAATGTGAGGCTGCATTAGGCGATTGAATAAAAAATATAAAAATTCTAAATACAGGGCTTTCCAATAAGGACTTGAAAACTTTTTTTTTAAATAAAACGCAAATCATTTGAGATATTTCCAAAACTTTATTATTGGCTTTTTTGGCTTTACGATCACGTTTGCAGCGGTCCATTCCTTGGACCCAATGTTCAACGACTCGGCCACACATTTCGACCGAAACGGCCGCTATTTCGCGTTCAATGAGCTCTTCCAACATCGTCGGCGTGTTGGTGTAATCCAATGACTTAACGTAGCCCCACAGAAAATAGTCAAGCGGCGTTAAATCGCACGAACGAGGCGGCCAATTGACTGGCCTATGTCTTGAGATAACCCGCTCACCATACTTACTCTTCAATAAATCGATTGTAGCGTGTGCTGTATGGCTTGTGACACCAAGAGAACGTATGTCGCTTCAAAGGGTCCATCGGCTTCAATTCTTAAGTCAGCTTGATCTTGTATGGGTGTAAACCAAGATCCTTACGCACAATACGCCATAATGTGGTCTGAGCAATGCCCAATTCTTGAGAACGCCGTGGAATTGTCTGATTTGGATCGTTTGCTATGGACGCCTGAACGGCAGCGATATTTTCGACACTTCGACCAACCCGTTGTCTCACTGACACGGCAACATCACACAACGAATATGTAGACTCAAATTTTTGCACTAAACTTGTTGTTGCCTGCCTACTAGGACGAGAATTATGACCGAAAATTGGAGTTGACGCTCTTAAAGTTGCAGTCACCGACTCGGTTGAAAATTTTTATAATTTGCAGACGTTGCTCGTTCGTGTACTTTACCATGATGAAAATGTTGAGGTTACTGAATAAATTGACAGTAACAGTTTGATGATTAGTGAAAGAGTGCGTTCACAAATTAAATTCAAAGTTGTCAAGTCCCTATTGGAAAACCCTTTAGAAGAATTTACATTAACACTGCTATAAAAATAATTGAGGCAGCTGACAGTTGATGGTAGATAGGTGCTATCTTAAATCTGAAAAAGCAACATTTACTCCAATATTGCCAAGTTGCCTCTCCAAGGTTGAGTCTGTACGTCTTTATGAGTGATTTGGTATTTAACCCTTACTTGATTACGAAATATTTAAATATTTTTTTCAATATTTAAATAAAAATATCTGACTGCATAAAAAAGATACTTGAATAATATGAAGATTTATTTATTCTATGTGCGTCATAACAGTCACTCGAAGATACAAAGAATGACAATTGCTTTCGCTTAGATGTTGTTCTACAGAATTTTGCCAATTTCCAGTTGACAGCATTTGGTACAATGTTGAAACAAAGTCGTCGTTTGGAGGAGGCCAAAATCAAACTCTAGTCTGTATATCTACATCAGGTAAAAAATATATCTTTATTGGTACATGTGTGACTATAAATACGTTTCTCTGCGCCCCCATGTAAGGATGACAATATAGATTGTCATCAGAAACCAACTGAGATTTAATTCCATTCAACTTATACTCAGTGGCAATAACTCCTCCTCAATTTTCTTCTTCCACGTGTGCCTATATGTTTTCATGTTTGCTAACAGGGAGTTGTGGTACTAGAATTTTGAATCACTTATGAGTCCCATAATATCCCAACGTTATGCCACACCATTTTGTACGGGTTGCTATTAACAGAAATGCACAACTTCTCGTGCAAAGGTGGCACGCTGTCATGTGATTTCTTCTACAAACCAGCAAGCTGTCAGAGCAGTAGTTAGCAAGGGTAAAACAAATTATGTTATATGCTCTCAACAAGAAAGGACATCCAACAATAACGGCCCGGGCAGAACGCTACAATGCAGAAACTATAACCTAGAGGTGGTAAAAGTCTTTGCTTGCTTCGGGTAAAAAGTTTTCCGAGTGCCTTTTCGTCTCGTGTGCATAAATGGAATTTTAAGTCGAAGAAGTTGAGTGAATGAACAGAACCGACCAGACTCGGTACGTCGTGGAATCCACGAGGTCTGAGACATCTAGTGTTTAAGGGTATCACCAACCGTTGCTCGAACGAAGCTCAGTATTTGGGTGTCATCTTGGAGGTTTATGAATTGCTTCCGAAGTCAGCAATCAAGTCAAACCAGAATTAATTTCAGTTAAATTGATGTTTCACTCATATAAATATCTGTGCCCCTACTAAAGGTAAGATGGTTATTTATTAAAGCTACCTAATAAAGTGTTATTTATTTTAACACTGGATAACTAACTTCTTGGGACTAAACATATCATGTTTAAAACCTCCAAAGCGCTGTCGGCTTTTTGGAGGACGACTGTCTTATGTTTTACTCCTCGTTAAGAAAACATGTCTTCCAAGTACGAGTATAAATATACGTAATGCTGAAGGCAATGAACTATATCGAGAAGAATCGGTGGAAGAGGAGAAGTTTCTTCATCTTCAGCGAGAGCCAAATAGCGTTTAAGGTCTTGCTGAATGCTCTGTCCACTTTAAAGTTAGTCCGTGAATACAAGACTTTCAATTTCAATGAATTTTGTTTTGACGACCATCACGGGATCATGGGATCACGAGATATCTGATCGCTGATAAACTTGCTAGGCAAGACTTAGCGAAGAGTGTTTGATTACACTAACAGGCTTTAGAACTGCCTTAGTCCTTGGTTAGGGCTTCCATCGACAACTAGGTTGCATATGAGTATAACTGAGTATAACAGCAGAGTACGCCACACCAAACGTGTACTTTCGGAGAGTTTCTAGGAAGCCTGTTGGAAATCCCCTCATTTGAAGTGATGGATAAGCATACTTAACTGTAATATATATGATCTTACGCCAGTCCAAATATCATCGTACCTTCCCTTGTTAACGTAAAGCACAATAGAGGATGACCACAAACAATGTTACTCCCCAGTAACACAAGTATTCTATCGATTTTTTCACCTACCAACCATTTTTTTTGGGAAATGTCGCCGTAATCTTTTCTTTTTTCAAAAACAAAGCACTTTAAAGTTTCGTGGTCAACCAAAAAGCGACTGCCCTGATTCATATTATGTTCAGTCAGGCCATTGGCCAGACCATCAATCAGGCGGTCCATCTGGCTCTGTCCTTCCCGGGAGAGCTTCTAGCTGTCACTTCCGAAATATCCACAAGTTCCGCGGACCAATACGTCTCTCCAAAACGACAACAGCAACGACAGACAAGGGCGGTTCGAAAAAAATTAAGTAGAGAAGCGGAATGCCCTAGCTCTGCTCTGGAGAATACCCGAAGGGGAGACAGAACAACACACGAAACAAGGGTCGACTACTTCGGGCCAAGCCTTGCTTAAAAAAAATCTTATTTTAGCGCTTTCTTCGTATTTTCCATGGTTTAGCAGGCCTTCCACCAATTCTGCTGGTATGTATCATCAGAGCTTTTGACCATCCATCCCACCTGCTTATGTGGCACTTCCAAGTTACTGAGAAAGTGCACCGATGGCTGATGCACCCATGGGTCCTCATCATTCTCTCAGGATGTTGGAAGAATTAAAGGAAACAAAATGGATTTTGTACTCGTACAAAGGCGAGAGTTACCTGGGAAAAAGAGTCGTGGTAAATTTTACCTCAACACTACATTGATATGAGTATCCTGAGATGGGTGTGACTAGAGCAGAGCTAGGGGTGGTAGGGAAAACACACATACAGTCGAGAGAGACTATTTTTTGGAGTGTGGTAAAACCAGAAGTGACGTGTTCCTTGAAAACCGATGTATAATGCAGAGGATATGGGAAAAACACTTTTGTTAAACGGAGCCGATCGCTTATATCAACGGTCTATACAACTTGGGCGATGAAAGCTAAAATTTTCGCTAACCCGATCACAATGAAGCAAAGATACAAAACATTCGCTTAAGTATAACGAAGCTGCTAGACCAGATGGAGTACTTGAGAGCTATTAAAGAGAGCAGAAAATAACCTGGTAGATAAGATACACCCAGTTATTTGCAAGATTTGATCGGGGGGAGTATGTCTGACTAATGCATCGTTTGTAGAATCCACAAGAAAGAGTACCCTTTAAACTGCCACAACTATAATGACATTAGTCCTCTTAACCTTGCGTATAAGGTCTTGCCAGCCGTATTATGTGCACGTTGAACCGCATGACACTACGACAAGTCCTGGAGAAAAACAACGAAGTGCAGATCCACAGACACCACATCTTTATCGGCTATAAGGTTGCAAGGCCACAGATGAAAGCATCTTAAGAGAAGAGCTATACAGAGCCATGCCTAGTTTTGATATCCATGATCGTCACATTTTGAAGAATGACGATGGAAGACGATTATTGACCGCAAAGGTCGGCAACACCTTTGGATGACAAACAAGGTCTTACCAACATAAAACACTCTTAGGAGACTCCTGTATCATCATAGTAAAGAAAATTGTGCAACTTAGCAATATTAATTCAAAAGCTCAAACGGACAAGGAGGTAAGTGGTGTACTGAGATCATAGCATTGCAATCTTAATGTTAAGTGAGTCTTCAATCATGAGAATGGAATTGGGTTGGGATTGAATGAAAAATGCATCATTTGGCTATTTTAAAAGATACATCCAGTGCCCGTAAGTACCATATCTTATATGTACTAATACGAGTATAACACTGGATTTCACAAAACTTAACAGATATATTCGAGAAGACTTACGACGTCCTTACTCATGTTTACATATGGGTTATCTGCAAAAATCATAATTGAATTCTGTCATCTCCTTCCCAAAATGACCTTTTCAGCTTCCATACAAATCACACTACTATACCGCATTTGCAGACATTATTAGCACATGACGATAAGGTGAAAAGTACTCTACTCCCGAAAACGTCTGCCATTCATTGAATTTGAAAAGCCAAGTAAAAATTCTTGAATCATAAATGAGTCGCAATACGAGTAGATCCCAGTTTACCTATGCAGTTCAAGTAATAGCTCATAATTGAAGAAATTGGTATTAAATTGCTTGATTATTGAATCGGAACACAACATCCATTTTCAGCCATCAAGTCAAATACCCCTTCGACGGTAAAATTTGGTCTGCTGCCAAATTCATACGAGTATCACAATCTTCGTTGAACATATTTTTCTGGAGCTTACCGATTATTGGCGATAAGTCTTGAGTGGATTTGCAGCCGATTTTGTTTTTCAATTCAAATTTTCTGTAGTGCTTCGCGGAGCACGTGCTGTGTTTTTGAATTCCTATAACTTTTACAAAAAAGGTCGTTCAGGGTGATGTGCTCCACAGTGATCGGTGTTTGCATAAAATAACATAAACAGCTTGTTGCTGTCGGGAAAAGTTTGGTAGTTTTCACAAAACAGCAAAGTTTTAGGGAGTTATTGAAGATATTTTAGTTAACTTATGATGCCACAAGTTTTGAGGGAAATTTGTTCAAGCTGTGAGAATCACCAGTCAACTCAAAAAGTTTTTCATTGTGCAAAGTTGCCAATTAACTAGTTTTTTTGGTGTAAAGTATTTAACTACAAACTTTCATTCACACTGTGACAGAGCATACTTTGCCCTCACATCTGCATTGATTATGCGACGATTGTGTTGTTGTCTACGGGTTGTGGTTGGATTTTCCGACTATGGCTATGTGTTACAGGTTCTGATTTTTCTTTCTTCTGATTGTCAGTCATATTTTGCTGCATGTTTTAGTGATTTTCTGACTTTGTCTGGCATAAAATCCGATGACAACTCCTCTTTCGCGATACCACATGCAACATTACTTGGTTAAAATACTTCAACTGATTGCAGATTTTACGGTTATATGTGGGAATTTGATTTTGATTTTGCGGCCCGGGTTAATCCCGGACAGATTTATTAGGCTTATTGCAAGCAAACATATACTTAAAACTAACATTTTCACTTAAAAACTAAAGGGTGGGAGCGGTTGAAGAAAGTTAGGACGTGAGGCATAGGTGGAAATAAGTATGTTCTTGAGGGAGAGTTTGCTGAGATGGTAGTCGAAGAGAGGCAGAACATCGTTAACTTCGCGAAGCATCCTAGACATTGGCTCCAGGTGTCCGTAATTCGTTCTGTGAAGATTGAGCCGGAAAAGTGGCACAGACCTAAGATTGCGGGGATTGGTGTTAAAAGAAATAATTTGAAGTAAGGAAGGACAATCGATATTACCTACTAAAATTTGATGAATAAAGAGAATGTCGGCAACTTTTCGGCGTATAGAAAGGGGTTGTAAATTTATAAGTTTCAGCCGGTCAGTGTAAGGTGGTAAGTTTTGGCTATCATCCCAGGGAAGACCACGTAAAGCAAAGCGTAAAAACCTGCGTTGAACAGCTTCTATCCGGAGGATGTGAGTTCTGTAGTAGGGTGACCAAACTTGGCTGGCATATTCAAGAAGAGGCCTAACAAAGGTTATGTAAAGAGATTTGGTAACATAAGGATTGGAAAACTCCTTAGACCAGCGCTTGATTAAACCAAGGGCAGAGTTGGCTTTTTTTATTATACTATCAATGTGAGAACGGAAATTGAGTTCCTTATCGCAGATAACACCTAAATCACGCAACTCATTCACTAAGGGAACAGGCAGATTAAAGATTAGATAGCAACGAGGTGAAGTAGGGAGGCGTTTACGGGTATAAGTTATAGCCTGACACTTATTGACGTTAAGCTCAAGAAAATTCTTCTGACACCAAGTACAAAACCTGTCTAGATCTTGCTGCAGAAGTAGGCTGTCTGAGGAAGATGATATATATCTAAATATTTTCATATCATCTGCGTAAACAGATATGTATGAATTTTTAATGATACAAGCAACATCATTAATGGTCAGAATAAATAATAAGGGGCCAAGGTGGCTGCCTTGGGGGACACCAGAGAAGGCTTTAATTGGGTCAGAAACCATGGACCTAAATAGAACATAGTAAAGTCGTTCATTTAAATAGGATTGAACCCAAGTTATAAAGTTTATCTGGAAACCAAGAGCCTTTAATTTTAGAAGGATTATATCATGAGAAATTCTATCAAAGGCTTTGGTGAAATCGGTGGCAATCACATCAACTTCGTTTCCAGATTCCAGTGCACATAAAGTGCTTGATACGAATTCCGTTAAGTTGGTGGTCGTAGATCTCCCTTTGAAAAATCCGTGCTGGTTTAGGGAAACAATAGATTTACAATGGAATAGCATTATGTCATAGATAATGCTCTCAAAAAGCTTAGGTATGCAGGACAACTTAGCAATTGGACGATAGTTGGAAATATCGTCTTTTCTACCTTTTTTATGTAGGGGAATAATAAACGACCTTTTCCAGGTTGATGGAAATAATCCCTGGGTGATAGAAAGCTGAAAGAGAGCTGTAAGAGGTTGGGCTAGATGCATTTGACATTTCTTTAAAAATATAGGGGGAAGATCATCAGGGCCAGCAGAATAATCATCTTTGAGTTTTATTATTTTATCTCTAACTTGCTCTAAAGTTATAGACACCGATTCCAAAGTTGTTTGTGGGCAGCTGTTTAAGTAGGAAAAGTAAGAATGGTCTGGCTCTTGGGAATGGATGGCGAACGCTTGGCCAAAAAAGATTGCGAAGAGATTTGCAATAATTTGGGAATCGCCCGAGGACCTATCAAGAAAATTTAGGGATGATGGATAGTTATCCGGTTTGCTTTTAGTTTTGATGAACTGAAAGAATCTTTTGGGGTCGGAAATGAGTGTGTGGTCCATTCGATTTAAATAGTTGTTATAGAGAGTTTGGCAAAGTACAGAGAAATTAATTTGGGCAGACTGGTAGTAGAAGAATGCGATTTTAAGTAAGAATACCAGAGCTTATTTCTCTTGTTACGAAGAGATCGCAGCTCTTTATTATACCACGGTGGTGACGATGAGGGATTCCTTTTGGGTAAAAAAGGCACAGATTGGGGGAGACATTTTAAAATTTCGGTATAAAAGGATGCAAGAGCATCGTTAACCGTAAGGTTAGGGTTATTGTAGAGAAAGTTAAAATTGACCATACTGAGGAGGTTATTCAGTTTGGCGTAGTTAGCCCTATGAAAATTAAAACTGTAAGAATATTCATAGGAAACGGGATTAAGACCATTGTCATATGTCAGCGTAAGAGAAAGGGGAGGGTGGTAACTATCCAACTTATAAAGCAGATGTTTACTTTCTAAAACGACGCAGTTATCTGTATCAGTGGCGAAGACTAGGTCGAGTTGTCTGCCGATGTTATTGGTGACACCACTTAATTGATATAGACCAGAGTCAGTTAGGCAGTCGATGAAAAGATTTTCTTTATCAGAGGTAGGATTTGTTGCAGTATAGTAGGACTGATCAGTCTGAGTCCATAGAAGCTTAGGTAGATTAAAATCACCTAAAAAAATAACAACGTCATTGGGATCAGCAGCATTAAAAATGCAGTCGATTGCATCAACAGCTAGCTGGTAACCTTGAATTGGTTGAGAGGGGCGAATATAACAAATATATAGGTTGCGTTTGCAAATAGGAATTCTAGCGCAAACGAATTCGAAGAATGCAGTGGACGATTTTTTAAAGGGTCTAGACTCGAGACGAGAGTGTATAGCTAGGAGTACACCACGGCCGTATAAATTCTCCTCTTTATCTAGACCATCGTCACGGTGTAAATCGAAGTCTTGGGAAAATAATTCACTATTCTTAATATCAGGGGTGAGATTGGTTTCTGTGAGGGCAAAGATGTCGTAGGGCAGAATCTGCGAATTAAGATATATAGCAGAAATCTTAGTTCGTAATCCTCTTACGTTTTGATAATACAGGGACAGATATTTGGGAGGCTTCGGCAAAGAATTGAGTGGTGGGTTAGGAGCGATGGTAGTTTTTGAAACTAGACCGTGTTCTCTGGAGGTGTAGTATGCGTTTGGAGCTAACATGAGACGCAAAAGAAGAGAGATCATTAGCCACGTCATCAGGAGTCATATCTAATTGCTCATGAAAACGTATAAAAAGTTGCCGCAGATCATTATAATTAGTGGAGAGGCCTTCTTGCAGAATGGAAACCATTGCACTGGGAGGAGGATCTAGATTGAAAGATACGCGCTTAGGAATTGAGTTGGACGCGGTGGAAGAACGTTTTGTGTATACGCGATTGGCAGTATGAATTGAAGGAGGAGTGAATACAGGAAATGTCCCAACTTTAAAACTCCAATTTGCATCAGGAGTTTGTTTGTTAGGAGTTGGGTTTTTTTTGGAAGAGTTAGGCTTCGGTATAGGGTTAGACTTAAAATTAACATTATTCTGTTTTTTAGATTTAGTGGATTTTGAGGTAAAGGTAGTATCCTTGCGATGTTTGTTGTTTCCTCTATTCGGTTTAATTCTTTCCATAGTTAATCCACCCAGATTGATGACGTCGGAAGCAGGGTTGATAAACATCCATTCATATTTTGACGGGATGCTTACCTTGAAGGTGTTGGTGGAGATCTTACGGCAGTTGCTGACATCTATTTTAAATTTAGATTTGAAGAGACTAGTTAGCCTGTTTCGATCGAGGAGTGTACCTCTTATTAAAAAGGCAACTGACTCAGCTTTGTTGAAATTGTTCAACTTTTTTATTCTCGTGTTCCACTCCGAAAGTGTCTATAAGATTCCGAATCTTGAGATTCTGGGTTCAGGAGTTGGTGTAGTAGCATCGTTTACCGAAGAGGGTTGTGGTGGAGGAGAAGATGATCCAGGAGTTACTGGTGGTTCCATAATTGCATATTCAAGCATCTCAGTAAGAAGCGAGGTGTTGTATGATGCAGTCTGTGGGGGCTAGGATTGAACCGGTATATCTTCGATTTTACTGGAAGTTATCCGGATGTGATCAGCAATTTCGATTAACAGCGCGCGTGATTCGGTTATCTCGTTGCTTAAATCGCTTATTTGGCACATGATGTTTATGAGCAACTGATCATTATTAGGCGGAGAGGGAACGCTGCTTCTGGATGTGCTTTGAAGATGAAAATCGAGGGAAGACCGTAGAGAACTTAAAGAGTCTGTTATTGTGGGGATGTAAGATTTTATTATTGATTTTACACTATGGGATAGAAAATTTTTTGAATCTTCACTAAAGTCATTTTTGTCATTTCGTTTTGTTAAGTCACTGTTTTGAGCCACCTGCATGGATAAGTTTCTAAATTGAGTCTTGTTATAGATTGCAGATTGCTCGAGTGAAATTGACAAATCTTCAACTGATTTCAGAAGGTCATCATATTTTGTAAATTGGTTTTGCATTGATTTCAAGGCATGATTGTTTTCTGCCGCAAAGTTACTGACCGAATCACTGATAGCAAGTAATATGTGGGACGGAGTGATGTCCTTGCACTCATCACAATAAAACAAAAAGTTGTTTTTAAAATCTTTTAGCTACGCGATGGATCTTTTACTCAAGCCAATGCAAAGGGCATGAAATGACTTGCTACAAAGACCACTGCAGATCACCATAACAGCATTTAGATCACTTGTTGACAATGATGACGATGATTGAGTTAGGGTAGGTCAGCTGAGAAATTTTAAAACACAAAAGGCGGTGAATGAGAATTGGGTTAGTTGTTAATTTCACTTTAATAAACAAATCGAGTCAGCAAAACACAACAAAAGGCGATGACCGAGAAATAGGTTGTGCGAATTATTGCAATTAGGCAGGAAAAAAAATTAAATGGAAATAAATTAGCTGAGCGAAATTTAAACACGTCTGAACTTAATGAATGAACACAACGAAAGGAAAGCATCGCTACTCGTCTTGTATACATTTTGGTGATTCAATATCGTCCCAGTCTTATCTTCGACGCAATCCTTACATTAGAAGCTATTCGACGCATAGCTTGTATTTGGCCTGTGTCTCGACGTTGCACTTCTTCTGATGCTTGCTTCCTGTTTATAGGTACCTACATCTAAGTCCAGATAGAAATCACACCAAAAATAGTCTCTCTCGACTGTATGTGTGTTTTCCTTTTTCAACTATTCACATTCTAACTTTAGACGTCTTTTATTAATTTTGTTATTTCTGCTGCCGATATGAATTTTTAGCTCGTCAGTATTATTGTTCAAGAGCAGATTGACATTCGAATTATGTACCACTACCCATTTTAAAAATACATATGTAAGTATAAGAATTCAACGGCTCCAGTGTTACAAATTTTCGCTGGCTCAACGGCCTGAAGACATCTTGACGAGAAAGTCGTTGCCATTGATCTTGGAATATCGTGTCCAACGTCACCAAAATCAGATTTTCGCTAGAAGACTTGAAGTTCATTAGCATCATCGGCATTTGTAGCCGTTGGAAACGACATTCCTAGAGACATGTCTGTTGCCCTCATTGGTTACGGCAGAAGTAGCGGTGCTAATGTTCGAAATCTCATCTTCGGTTTCTATACCCAGTTGTCGCTTTACCATCTTTGTTGAAATGTAATTTCATGGGTAGTAGGACTGTACTCATATTCGAAGTTTATAAATGCACAATGGCTATTAAGTCTGACGCTATCAGTGAGGATTGCATACGATTGCTTAAACTGATCCTCACCCGAACTAAAGGGTTTTCCAATAGGGACTTGACCACCCATTTTATTCACATTATTAACTTCTGCGTTACCACATACAACTAGTCTTTGAAAATTGCTATGTTGGCCTTGAGCTCATTCAAAGTGGTTGTCTTATTAGCGTAGACTAAGGACATGATGATGTCAAATCGCATGATCGCCACGGCCAATTGATGAACGCTCGCCGTGAGATGACCTAGTCGCCAAATGGCATGTAGCGCCGTCTTGTTGGAACCACAGCTCGGATTGACCACACAAAGTCGGTTAACATCGCTCTATACCTGTAACCATTGACGGTAACGGTGTCTCCTTCCTCATTTCCAAAGAAATTATGTCCGATGATGACGCCATGCCATAAACCGCACCAAACAGTCAATTTTTGTGGATGCATTGATGCTTGGCCGAACACTTGTGGATTGTGTTTGCTCTAATAATGGCAATTTTGCTTGTTGGCATAGCCGCTGAACCAAAAATGGGCCACATCCAAGAACATGATTTTTTGGCCAAAATCCGGATTTCCGCCCAACATTACCAGCGCCCAATTAGCGAATTCACGATGTTGTTTAAGATACTGCGGTTTCAATTCTTGGACAATCTTATATAGATGTAGGGACAAATCCAGCCTCAAAATAAGCCGGGACTCTCTGGCGATCCCCAATTCACCTAATCGGCGCCAAATCGACATTTCCGCTACGGCGGCTATGTTTTCTTTATTTCACACCAAACTCTGTCTGGTGGGTGGCTAAGATATAAAAAAGTGTACTCACGCTCAAACTTTTCCACGGTGCGACGAATTGCCTGCACATTGAAGCCATGATGACGACCGACCTCTTGACAAAATTCACGTTGCGTATTTACAACTGAGCCGGAATTTCGATAAAATTTTTAAACAATTTTCGCACGTTCGGCAAGCGTAAAACGATGCATGATTAAATGGCAAACCTTACTGAATATTTTGACTATTAGGTGTCATTAGTAACTTTGACAGCTGCTCAAACATAAAAATTTGAAAAACTATCATTACTATTTGTTCACCCGTTACAATCAACAAATTGCTATACCTGAAATAACCAGGCTTTGGAGCAAATCACAGTTGCTCTACGGCTATGTTAAATGTACAATACTTGAAGAAATACGGCAAGACTACGACAAGGGTTATACAAGTCAACTCTGCTTGTTTGTTTTCTCGAAAGCTTTCGAAAGGGTAGATCACAACATTCTAAGGTTGAAGGTTTAAAACTTGGTTGGTCTCAGTGATGGGGCTGTAAAACTCGTTGGCAGTTATTTATCAAGTAGATAAAGTAACTTCTGCCGACAAATCCTCTTCACTAAAGGCTTCAACTCAAGGAGTTCCACAAGGGTCAATTCTTGGTGCAATATTGCTCTGTATGTTTATCACCGATGTCCCATCAGTCTGTACACATACTTCCGTGCATATTTATGCAGATAACGTACAACCTTATCTAGGTAAACTCTTTAACAAACTTGATGAACTGGCTCTCCTGGTTAATAAGGATCTTACTCAAATCTCAGATTGGTCCGTCGCCAATGGATATCCAAGAGTAATTTAAATCTTAATATGTATTTTGCCCAACATATGCTTAACCAATACTATAATTACAGCTGTCGAGCGCTGCACTAGTCTTGCTTTTATTACTGATTGCAATATTTCAGGTTACTCGTATATTCATACTAACGCAGTTATTTGTCGGGTCTATGGATGTACGTATGCTGAGGTTATCTATAGTACTCTTGATTCACTACCGCAACATAAACTACGAGTACATGTAGCATTCGACAATGTGGTTCGCTATGTATCTGGCCTTAGAAGATATATCCATATTTCTGAACACTCTACGAAACTACTAGGTAGCAATAATACATCAATGCAAGAATTTGGATATATTTACATAAAATTATTAAAATAAATCTCCGTCCTATTTATTTAACAAGCTCGTCTTTAATCGTTCCGTAAGAAATCTTAGTACTGTTCCTCAAAGTCGCCAATACTTGACTTAATCAGGTTTATTTTAGATTCATTCTGTCATCGCGTCACTATCACTCCCATCGCGAATCAATAACCCAATCGCCTCCAGCATTTATCTCTAAGTTAGTTTATAAAATATGTTTGTGTATTGTAGTTTATAAGTTATTAATGTATTATATCGACGTATCAGTCATCGAGATTGTAAACGATCACGAAACAGATAGAAAAAACATAGAGTATGGAAGTAGAGTGTGAGTGAGAGCGGTTCCACACTCTTATCTCTTGGTTGTCTCGTGTGCATATAGGATTAGGCGGTGTTGAGCCGACTATGATACAGATATCATTCGCCTTGTTGTCCTAAGTATAGTACTCGTATATTTAAATTGTGTACACATAATTTTTCTAAGACCAATTATAATGCATATATAAAGTGTTCTGTTGGGTGCCTAACTATCGGACGCGTTGAGAGCTTTATGTATGTATATTGTAACGATTTCTTTATTATTGTGTTAAGCTGACCAACACTAAACCAGGATCCTGGGTGTAGAAAGTATAACGAACTTCCTATCACCAGGGCCGTCCCTTTTGCTTATGCATTACTCTTATGTACTCAAAAGGGGACCCAAATTTGCACTTGCCAAGTTTGCACTTGCCAAAGGAAGAGAGGAGAGCTCGATGTTCTGATCTCACATTTTACGCGCTATTGCGTAGCTATCCCTATGTTGATATATGACTAACACATTAAAACCACATGTCTAACCACGTCGCCATTAATCCTTTCCATGCCCCCTGGTTTGATTCTAAAGTTTTAGCGCGACAAGTAAAAAAATATCGAAAATGAGATTACCACTTTGGAAGATTTGCTTATCTCACATACGACGGTCTGATCCCGTCATAGATACATTGCAATCGATGTGGTACTATAGACATATAAATCTAGGCGAAAACATAGTTTATCAAAATTCAATCGACCCCAACTATTAAGAGTAAGTTAAAGATATCAGTGTACTCGTATTATAAGAATGAATTCCAGATTGCATTATATTTACGAGTATATAACGTATTCAGTTAACCCAAAATGTTAGGATAATCAAAGAAAGAATAAAATGTATATATGTATAATATAATCTGAGCATAATAACTATATCCAAGTTGCTAGATACACAAAATTCATTTCACAAAAGAATTTAAATACATTCAGTTGATCTTCAAGATACATATGTGTGTATAATATCCATGCAAGTATTCTTAACAAAAATATATGTCTTTTTATTGTGTATCAAATTAAATTAAATTTTATTTTCGGTTGTCCCCTTTTTTCTATACATGTATGTACGAGTATATGTATCTCAATATGTACATGAGCATAGTCTATTTCACTAATGACAACTAACAAAAAAAATTTAATTCACAAAATAGAATTAAAATATTTCGATGACTTCAAGTCTACATACATGTACAATCATCTATGCATGTATTCTTAATAAATAAAAAGAAATGTTTTCCTTTTTTTTGGTATAGCTTCAGATTAAATTAAATTTTCATACCGATTTTCTTTTTTCATATACAGGGTGCCCCCTAATTCGTCAACGATAATTTGGGAAATGATTCCTGGGCATACTCTAGGAAAAAAATTGTCCTACATTTATGGGACTTAAGAAAATGCTTATTTTGGTTTTCCCTGACCCATGTTAACGGAAATTGCCCTGTTAGTACTAATGGTAGAAACTTCGTGTAGGACTTTATTTTTCGAAGAAATACTAGCCTTTGTAACGCTATATTATTTGAAGCTTTAGATATTCAATTTCTAAGCTGTTCCATTTTCATTGCCCATGCTACAATAATTTTTGACTTTGAAGTCACTTCTCTCCAGGAAATGCCTAATTAATATAAAGTTTTCCTATTTCTTTTCTTATGAAAGTAACAAAAAAAAAAAAAAAAACTCATCATCAAGTTTGCACAACTATTAGATACGCCATTTTTTAAAGTTACTTGCCAAAATGGCATAGTACATTTTTTTGTCAGTACAGTCAATTCAACTTGGATGATTAATGATTTTCAGATACATGGATGGACAAAAAAGCAATATTTTAGTTGAAACCGATATAGTTATGTTTCCAATTTGGACCGTAATTTACGAAGAAAAGCAAAGATTTGCGGTCACAGCACTTGAAAGATCGCCACAGGGTGTCAGATTTCTCAAATTTTTTTTGAGTGCAAATAATTTTAAAAGTACATGACTTAGATTTTTTTTATAATTTTGTGATAACCGATACCACTTGACCTATCACCCGTTGCCGGCTTGACGTTGATTTTTGGGACACCCTGTATGTATGCTAGGTGGGTGGTCCTTATTTGTATGAAAGAAAAAAAAATCTTTTTTTTGTTCCACTATATTCAAAAAGTGTACAAAAAATTTTCAAGAAAATCGGCTTGTATTAACATGTGCCGCAATGAGCCTGAAATCTTAAGAATTCTCTTCTAGGTGAAAAAAAAACAAACATCCAAATAATTTTAAAAATTTATTTTTAAAGTGATATTTTCATAAATAATAATAAGCAGATGAAGATTTTTTAATAAACGAATATTTGTACAAATAATTTATAAACAAATAAATAATGAAACTCAGTCATCGTAACGAGTTTTGAGACTTTCTCGACTACATCCAGGGTAGTTTTGGCGATAATTTCTCACAGTCTGAAAATTTTAAACTTGAATAAAAGTTATTTAAAATTTAAAGCATATTATTAAGATAATATGTGAGTTATTTTAAGTAACTGAAAACGGTACTCACTTGAAGTAGGAATTGCTTTTGATCTTCGTTTTTAGTGAGTTTCCATTAGTTTAACAACACGTTCAGTTGTATCATTGACTACTTTTAATGATCCGACTATTTCCTTTGCTTACCTATAATCTGGTTGGTCATTCCAAACTGTTGGATCAATGTGCAAAAAGTCTGCAGATCAGCCGGATCTTTCGAAAATGTCCATAGATTTAGATGACATTAGATCTGATGGAAGATTTTTGGCAATGAAGTGTGAAACATCAGATGGTTTTAGATGTAATTTATTATTTACCTCGTCTTCCTTTTCGTCATCTCCTTCCAAAACGTTTAAAACCATTTGTCGTTTTTCTTCAACATTCAACCTGTCATTGAAAAACGAAAACGCTGCACATTTCTCATTCAGGTACCGTAAATGATTAAGAAACTTATTTATTGCAATTTCAGCTATAGCTTTATCATCTTCTCTATAGGAATTGAGTCTTTTTAGAAAATGAATGTCATTTAATGGTGGTTGTAAGACACCTGAAGCTGAAAACCATGATTGTGTGTAGCATTTGATAATAAAGTAGCAAATAGTTGACAAAGCTCTTTAATCTTTCGCGTTCAGCTCGATTTGTTGCTGAAATAATATTATGTTAAGGCAATATATTCCCTTTGCCATCCACCGAGTCAAATGATAAGATCCTGGTGCCCGAAATTTAATGCCACTTGGAGGAGTTCCTCTCAAATAAATAACTATTAGTTCTAGAAACTCTTTACAGTCATCCCGAGGGAAATTAACCTCTAGCCTTTTAATAGCGAATATCAAAATTTCTTCCCTTACATCTGCAGTTCATAGCCTTTTTGTCCATGGACCATATGAAGATTTTACTTTTTCCTATCGCTTTCCACTGTGTTTTAAATCTTTTAAACAAAAGAATATCAGGTCCAGAAGATGGATCCAATTTAGATGCATTAAATACTCTTGAAGAACAATTTCAAAAATGTGATTTCTGCAAGCTAGGTAGAGTATGTCTCGACCAATTTTATTTTCTAACAGATCACAAGCTCCGTTCAAACTCCCGGTGTTAGATGCAGTTGTATCAAAAACAAAAGTTTGCACTTTATCCATCAATGACCAGTCTTCCAATATTTCATACACTGCAGATGATACTGCAATACCAGTTCTAGCTGAAAGTTCCGGTATTCCAAGGAGTTGTTCAATTTTTGGAGCTGTTGTAATAATTGGAAGTTTGTCAACTTTAGCTTGGCCGGTTATATCGGGAGGAGCTTGGAGTCCCAGTGTATTATGGCAAAGTTTAAACTCAAGTTGGCAAATTTTGTTTTATTTATTGTAGCTGTTTGTTCGCGAAAATATTGACAAGAAAACCTTATAGAGGTGCGGTTAATTACAAATTTTAAAGGACCCATGGAAGTGGCTTCAATACAGGCTGTCAAGAGGTGAACGGCATCTCTGTCACTTATTTTACATTTATCGAGCACTGTCGATAGCCTGGAAGTTAAAATATCTACTCCAGCTCTTTTCAAGTCTGACGGCCCTGGCACTGGCGATTAAGAGCTAGAATTCAGAGATAGAATTTTTTTAACTTTAAGCTCCTCTTCTTCCGATGGAAAAGTAGTACCTAATTCTACAGCAAAACAATAAATATTTAAACATAACAAAACCTTCGTGATAATTGAATGAACTTTGATCTTCCACTCTTTGTTTGCTTCTTTTGTCACGATCCTCTTTTCTTTTTTCCATAGCTGTCTTTGTAAAAGCAAACACTTTTTATCCTCTTCAATTTTTATCAAACCCGAGTCTGATGCATGCGCGATATTTAATAAATCGTTTAAGGTTTCTGCAAAATCGTATTCTTTTCGTTGTCTCAGTGTTTCTGTTTTTACTTTTCCCAATGTTTCGTAGCTCTTCGTAAAGTTTTTTTTTAATTGTTTTAAGCAATGACATCGATCATGAGTAGGAATGCTTGTTTTTTTTCAAAATATAAAACACTTACCTATTAATAAACTTAACTTTACTCTTCACATATTATAAAAAAGAACACCAAGTACATCTCGTTTTGAAGGTAATTTAGAACCTAGAATTTGATTTTTCACAACACCGACCAAAAATAAATTTTCATGTGGCATTTTTTAACAGCTTAACTGATCGCGGGCTACTAAGAGTTTTGATTGACAGAAATAATGAAGTGCAGTTTAAATTCCATCACCTACGCCTGCTTAGAAAAAAAAAATTATAGGTTTATAGGTATAAGAGAGTGAAAGAAAGTTACATACATGTAGGATTTACTCAACAGTAATCCTACTTGCCTCCTTAGCTTCTCCACTAGTTCCATCGTACTCGTACGTGTACTTTTCGTCGGATAGAGCCACACGAAATTCGAGAACGCGTCTATCACTACTAATAGGTGGTTATATTCTTTCCGTGTCTATTCCATCGGTCCAACGTGATTTATGTGAAAGGTACCTAAAGGCTTGTCTTCCTTGTTTATAGGCCTTAATTCTCCCTCCTTCCTTCCAGCTTTGGACTGAACTATGAGTCACTTTACGCAACTTCTAACGACCTTCTCTACCTTCGCAGACAATCCGAAACTCATTACATAAATCAAAGGCAATTCCCATCTCTTTCCTCCCGGTATATCTCATACCTGCACGACTCCTACTGATATCAAACCTTTGCCGCGTTTCTGGCTCAGGGCGAACATGTCCACTATCAACAGCATACCTGTCACATTGTCCTCAACTACAACAACGTCTATATCGCTTTCAACGCCATCTTTGTCACCTCCTATCCCAACTACTTTAGTAGGCTTCTTCCAGAAGTCTGCACGATATTGTAACATCAACATCGCTGAGTACGTCGTTCCCAATCACCGCTGCGTATTTCATGTCCCGTTCTCGTAATCTATGAAGTCAATGTCTCAGTAAAACTTCCCAAAATCGTGTCCTTGTTCGGCTCTATACCATATAAATTCGTCCTCGTATCATCCAATTCTACTCGGTCGAGCATAACTAAACTATCATGCCGCAGCAAGCATAAGTCGCGACCGGTATCCAACAGCGCCGACACGGTTCGACTTCTCAGGAGGATGTCTTTAAAAATACGGTTGGATCCTAGCGCAAACTCGAGCTTCTGGAACATTGGGTTCAACTGTTGTCGCGGTATGAACGTTGTTTTCGTGTCTAGCTGAGCGTGCAAAGAACAAACAAAAAAACCCCACTGGAACACCTGGTGTGTCGACCGCTTTTTACTTAGTGCCCTCATATTATTTTTCAAAAATCTTTTTTTTCACATTCTCTGAGTTTTTCAGTAAGCCCAAAATTACTCAGCTCAATTATCTTCGAAAAGTTACCGATGCACGACGCTCGCACCAACAATCTACATACCGCTCTATCGCAAACACGAAAAAAAAGAATTCCACACCGATTTTTTGGGTATCCCGCACAATGATTAAACAGTCTTTTTTGTAATTGCGGGCGAGGATTTAATGATCTTCTTTCAATCCCGGTTGAGTCCCTAATTTGTAGGATTTACTCTACAGGGTTTGACGACCACTTTCCACACTTTAAAATAAACACCTTTTTATTATTAATTCAATTCACTTTTATTACTTTGTACAAACAATTTTTGATTGAGCCAATTACTCGGCTTGACGGCTGACTATCGACTGCTGGTTTTTAACTAATGTACATAAAACGAAAAGGAATAGCAAAACAAGGATGAACAAGGAGGAAAGTTCCGCTCGTCGTCGTTTGTTCGTATTATGGGGCGATCGTTTCTCTCATTATGTACTGTGCATATAAACGCGTGTTTTGCAGTCTGTTGTCCTGTACTCTTTTGCTATCGCTGTTCGTTCTTTGTTTTAATAAGGGGTCGTATGATGTTACTGTTTGTTCTTATGTAAATGAAAATATGTGCGTTAGTTATGTAGTTAATTGTATCGTATGTCGGTTCGACATTATCCCACATATGTACATTACATACAATAGGTAATAGTACAGTAGATGAGCTTTCGTAAGAGCGTAGACTTTAAGCTCAGTGTGGCACGCGTAATGTTTTTAGATGTCATGGACCAAAAAAATTGGGTGCTCAAAAAAAAATCCGACTTTTGAAAATAAGGACAACCCTAATATATGTATATACTCGTATTACATTAGTATTATTATTATACGGAGAAACGAATGGAGTGATAAGGTAGCATGATTTGTTCTTCTTCTTCTGGGATTGGGTTTCCTGAATGGTAGCATGAGGTTCTTGCAAAATTAGGAAGACCTTCATGAAGCTTCACTGCACGTCTGCAGCTTATTCTTCAACCATATGGCGTTAATAAAATATTTTTATATATAATGTAGCTTAAATCCTCATTGGCAGGGTATGCGGCAACGTTTCTGTTCTCTGCGGTGGAATTAACTGGACTTCACGTCATATTCCTGCCTGCAAAATTTTGCTTTGCCAAATGCAACTGAGGCCTATGCATTTATATAAACTGGTCAAACAAAATTTAATTAAACACACCAACTCGGGAAGCTCTGAACAGCGGGTTGTGTCTTATGTACGCCACATTTTTTTTTTAATTCCCGACACTTGACCCTAATGTTTCCGCAAATACACGTACCATGGATTTGGTTGAAAAGTTCACAGGACTCGAATAAAAAGACTTTCGATTTATTAAATTACGATTAAATTTGGATTAGAAAAGAAACCAGGACAGAGCAATAGACCAATCTTTCCTTGCGCGCTAACAATTGCCAACTGACTTTAGTCCCTCGGGAAATATCCCAAGCCCACTTCTTTTCTGGTAGCCAAAATCACCCGATCTATGAACTTGTTTTTTTTGTATGTTCCATAGCCTGATAGTACCAAACTGTTGTTTTCTAGCAGAACATATTATACTATATACATTATATTATTTTTTTTGTCTTGGTTTTTCTGCATTAACCTAGTAAAGGGTTTTCCAATAGGGACTTGACAACTTTGAATTTAATTTGTGAACGCACTCTTTCACTAATCATCAAACTGTCACTGTCCATTTATTCAGTAAACTCAACATTTTCATCATGGTATAGTACACGAACGAGCAACGTCTGCAAATTATAAAAATTTTCAAACGAATTTCGGAGTCGGTGACTGCAACTTTAAGAGCCTCAACTCCAATTTTCGGTCGTAATTCTCGCCCTAGTAGACAGGCAATAACAAGTTTAGTGCAAAAATTTGAGTCTACATATTCGTTGTGTGATGTTGCCTTGTCAGTGAGACAACGGGTTGGTCGAAATGTCAAAAATATCGTTGCCGTTTAGGCGTCCGTAGCAAACGATACAAATTAGTCAATTCCACGGCGTTCTCAAGAATTGGGCATCGCTCAGACCACATTATGGCGTATTTTACGTAAGGATCTTGGTTTACATCCATACAAGATCAAGCTGACTCAAGAATTGAAGCCGATGGACCATTTGAAGCGACGTACGTTCTCCGATTGGGTTCTGGAGAAGATGCACCAAGATGATGAATTTGATCGCAAAATCATCTTCAGTGACGAAGCTCATTTTTGGCTCAATAGGTTCGTCAGTAAGCAAAATATGCGTTATTGGTCGGGTAAAAATCGACATGTGCTTCATGAATCACCACTTCATTCACAAAAATAACTGTTTGGTGCGGTTTGCATGCCGGCGGCGTTATTGGGCCATATTTTTTCGTCGACGATAACGATCGTCACGTTACTGTGAATGGTCAGCGTTATCGCGCCATGATCACCGATTATTTTTGGCCCGAATTGGAAGATATGGATCTGGACGAAATGTGGTTTCAACAGGATGATGCCACAATCTACACAGCACACACTATAATCGATTTATTGAAGAGTAAGTATGGTGAGCGTGTTATCTCAAGAAATGGGCCAGTCGCTTGGCCGCCTCGTTCGTGCGATTTAACGCCGCTTGACTATTTGCTGTGGGGCTACGTTAAGTCATTGGTTTATGGCAACACGCCGACGACGTTGGAAGAGCTCAGAGTTGGAAGAGCAATGTTGGCATTGAACGCGAAAAAGTGGCCGTTTCGGCCGAAATGTGTGGCCGAGTCCTTGAAAATTCCAAATCCAACGAATCGACCGCTGCAAACATGCCCGCGGTCGCCATATGAACGAAGTCGAGCTCCATTCATAAATGTTTTGATTGTACTTCAAGCCGATAATAAAGTTTTGGAAATATCTCAAATATCTCAAATGGTTTGCGTTTTATTTTAAAAAAAAGTTTTCAAGTCCTTATTGGAAAACCCTATCTATAATATAGATGGTATGTTAAGTATCAAAGTTGGAGACAGTAGATGGTGGGCGGAAACTCTTGATTTTAAAATAGGGCACAGACGTTTCACCCCTTTTGAGTGTGGGAGTGATTATTAAAAACATAAACCACCATATTATTAGAATGGTAAGGACAGGGGATATTTACGTAAGTGGGGTATAAAAAAGGGGACCTATCAGGTTAGGTTGTTAGAGATGATTCCGAGAGATGACGCAAGAATCAGTTGTCTTGAGACAGTTTTATCATCTTAGGCTTTACTGCAGTCAGCAAGTTTTAAAGCAGTAAGCAGAAGTATGTGATTCGTATTTTTTGAGTAGAGTTAACCGCAGAACCAGCAGTTTTTTCTTCCCCTTAAGCATATGTTTATAATGTTTTGAAAATATTTGTTCAATATTTTGTTCAATATTTGCGGAGTATTCTACCACAAGATCATATGATTCACATAATTTATCATACGTGTCAATAATCTGAATTTAGTAACTGTACCCTGTAAAAAGGAATCACACTTCTACAAAGAAGCATTTATAAGAAACTTAAAATCTTGCCAATTTTATTTTTACCATCACGAAATAAATTCGTTATTAATCGTAATAATTTGATTGTTTGCTGATTAATTAAGGTACGAGTATTCTGAAAATTGTTCATGAAACTTATCGTTGTTTGTTTTTTTGTTTTTCCTCTTTCTTCATTTAAACTGTGTATTACTCATACATAATATTATTCATAATATATTACTATATATACAATACATAATATTTTTTCAATTTTATTATTTTTTCATTGTTATTGCAATTTTTAAATTTAAATTAACCCCTATAAATGTTGGTAATAGTATTCTCTTAATTTAATGGTCATTCGCATCTTGAAATGCATAAAATGTAATAAAATAGTATCTAAAAGCATCCTTTAATTAATTATTATTTATTTGTATTTTTTTTTATCTGTAAATTAAATTATGGTTAGTTTTAAGCCCTCACATTGAAATAAAATTAAATTTTTTTTTGTTTTATAATGAGCGCGCGCTCAAGGCGTTTGTGTACCCTTAAGGTGATTGTTCACAGCGTGGGCAAAGGAAATTTAGGGAGGAAGAAAAGAGAAGTACCGATGTACATTGCTTTTAAATGTTTGCAAGTTATAACGACCAGGAGATACAGAGATCGGCAGGGCATTCCATAAGCGAGTTGTATGGCTTAGGAACGAATCACGATATTTTAGAGTATATCCGAAAATGGGCTTGAGGGTATACTGATGAACATTCATAGCGAGACGGGTGTTACGGTTGAAAGTTTGAATGGGCGGAATGCTACTGGCGATTTCAGTGGAGCACTGGTGGTGGAAATAGCGATAAAACAAAGTGAGACACGAGACATTTCGTCGGTGTTCGAGGGTGTCCATTGATTGACTGATATTAGTATCATCAATAAGTTTTATCGCACGGTTTTGAATCCTATCTAGTAGGTGCAGAGATGTTTTAGGAGCACCTGACCAGATGTGGGAGTTGTACACCAATTTTGGGCGGATGAATGCCTTATATATTGAGGCCAGATCAGAGGGGGTAAAATATTTCTTACATCGCTTGAGGAAACCTATACATTTCGCAGCATTTTTGGCGACATCAAATTTGTGGTCATTCCAACATAAGTTGTCATTGACACACATACCGAGAAATGAAAGTTTCGCTTTCGACGAAGTAAGTGCCATTCATGGATAATGGCTGGGTGCCTAAATTTCGCTTTAACGACAGCAGACAGCATTATGTTATGGAAGCATTAAATTCCACTCTGTTGATAGTTCCCCAATTGGTTATGCTGTTGATATTGGAATTTAATGAGCTTAGCATACGCTGCCGTTCCCTTTCTATAGCCGAAGAGCAGGGCCGTGAGTCCGGGAAGAAATATGAAAAGCAGAGAGTACTGTCATCAGCAAAGGAATATATTGGATTAGAAGTAGCAGACAAGAGATCATTAATGAAAATTAAAAAGAGTGTCGGTGACAGAAAAGAGCCCTGGGGCACACCAGCATTTATTTTGTGAATATCACACTTGAAACCATCCAAGAAAACTTGAATTGAACGTTCCGAAAGGTAGTTTCTAATCCATCGAAGAAGAGAGTCGTTGATCCCAAGTGCACGCATTTTCGGCAAAAGAGCCTGATGCCAAACTCTGTTAAATGCCTTCGATATATCAAGTGCAACTGTCTTGCTTTCGCCAGATTGATGTACACTTTGGTTCCACTTTTCGGTAAGACATGCCATCAAATCACCAGTGGACCTGTTGCTACGAAAACCATATTGCCGGTAATTGAAAAGTTTTCGTGTTTCGAGATATTTCATGAGCTGACGATTTATCAGTGTTTCCATGACTTTGGAAAGACGGGACGTAAGTGCAATGGGTCTGTAGGAGGAGAGAGAAGATGATTCGCCTTTTTTTGGGGACGGGCTGGACAAATGCTGTTTTCCATCTGCTCGGGAAGAGTCCTAAAGTGTAGGATTGATGAAAAAGCTTACGCAGTGGTTTTGCCAGCGAGGAAGAACACCTCTTCAGAAGAAGGGGAGATATACCATCTGGACCAGCGGATTTATGTATGTTGAGATCTTTAAGTACTCTTGCTACTACACGAATGCGAAAGTAGATTCGTCCAATTGAAGATTCGACGCACTCAAGTGTAGGCGGAGACAAAGCACAATCTGGGAGTGTTGAGCTGGCCGCAAAGGGTGCAGCAAGCAGATTGGCCTTATCCAAAGAGCTGACAGCTGGAATGTCATTGTAAATGAGCGTTGGGATGGAGAATGAGGCGGGATTTCTAATATTTTTGACGAACGACCAAACATTTTTACTGCCTTTGGGATATTGCAGTATTTTTTGCCTCAGTTTTTGGTCGTATAGGAATTTCACACGCTTAAGACAGGCGTTGCAGTTATTTCTGGCTCGTTTGAACTTTTTTCGGCTTTCCTCTGTCGGGTTGGTCTTGTAGGACCGAAAAAACATTTCTCTAACCCCGAAAGCCTGTTTACAGCTCGAGTCGTACCATGCCTTTTCTTTTGGTTTGATACTTTTCATCCGATGAGGAATAAAAGATCTCATTCCAAAGAGAATGGTGTCTGTAATCATATCAGTAGCGGCATCCGCGTCGTTATCGAGGAAGCATAACGACCAGTTAAAATTCCTAAAGAAGCTGTTAAGACCGCTCCAGTTGGTTTTCTCGTATTGCCATATGGTTCTTTTAGGAATTTTTTCTCTAACTGTGTAGTCGGTGTACAAGAAATTGGCTGATATGACACAATGGTCCGACGAGCCTAGAGGGGAGAGCACATCAATGATGTACTTATCAGCGTGAGAAGTTAAAAACAAGTCCAGGGTGTTGGCGGTGTGACTATCAACGTCTAGTATTCGCGTGTTCTCATTTACAAGCTGCGTTAGGTTGTTTTCCGCAGCGAAGATCTCAACACACCGTCCTTCGGGTGTTGTCTGTCCAGAATGTGGAAGCCACCCAGAATTGTGTATATTGAAATCGCCCGTAATAACGATTTCAGTATGCGGATACAGGGATACAATTCTTTGAATGGAATCAGACAGCGCATCAAACTCGTTAAAAGTTGAATTGCTGTCCAGTTTGGGGCTTCTATAAATAAAGCAGTAGTGGATAACTTGCTTACGAAGATGCAATTTTAACCACATGAAGTTGAATTCCGGATTGGAACATGGATCACATTGTGGTGGAGTTTGGTAAGCTACATCACTACGCACATAAATGGCGAGACTGCGGTGAGAGAAGAATAATGGCACTAGTTCGCAGCCAGGTAGCTTCAGATCAGAATGATCTGAGAGGTGTGGGCGGGGATCTGCTTGTGTTTCACTAAGTGCCAAAACAGCTGGTCTGTACTTACAGACGTGCACGTACGCAGAAAAGTGATTACTTTTTAGCCCGCGTATATTGGCTACGTCTACCCTGAATTATCTAATCATAATCACAGACAAACACAGAAAACACAAACACCGACGATACTAAGCAAGGCTGCGAAGTGAAAATTCTAACATTGATTTACCGGATCAAATTGTTGTAGGTGTTATGCCCTTACAACAATATGAAACAGTGCACCAACAAAATTTTTACTCACAACCCGCTATCCATCAGTTGTTACAAGTTAACACCCAAAAGATTCACTACTCCTCTGTCACGAGGCCATCACATGTCATTGCCCAGATTCACATCCGCTCCCAGCTAATCAAATTACCTTGCACCTGAACTTGCACTTCTCCAGAATTCACCGATCCACTTGCAACCACCTGAACCCACAAGCTGCTGATTCCCACAACACAATTCCAGGAAAGAACTCCAAGCTGCCCAGCAAGCACATTCCACCTCACCTTGTTGGTTGTTTACTCATTATTATAAATACAACTGTAACCATTGTAAAGTTTCGGAGTTGAATAAAGTTTTAAGAAACGAGCAGTTGCTCGCTAAAAAATAATTTTTTTAATCCGCACCGCGAAGACCCAAATAACTTACATACACTCAGCCACTGCCCGTACCGTATGGGAAATACAGTAACGGCAGTGATTGAGTGCAAGCAACAGTACTTCAACTACGAGCGGGGAGAGGTGGGATACCCGCACTGTGTGATATTTTTTTTTGTCACTGCACTTTTTGTTTTTTTTTGTGCACAGCACACAATAATATTGCGATTGCACTGGTTACTGGTTGAGTTGTGCACTCGACGGTGGTCGACTCGGTACTCAAATAAAGTGTAGACTTCTTATTGGCGCCTTAGCATTTAGAATTGCTAGGCAGAAGTGACAATACCACCAGTGACGTATGAAAAACACTATCAGGAACTAGAGCCCAGTCTGACTGGTTCGCTTTAACGGTAATTGAACATCTCATCGCTATCCGATATTAGCTTTTTATGGAAGTAACGCTCTCAGGGTTCTTTATGTTACTTCTGTCTTAAATGTATAATAAATGCCAAGATATTACGTAGATTATATATATATATATATATATTATTCGAGGTAGAACCAGTTCGGCTGGAAAGTCTCGTGACCTCTAATTTTTCACAATATGAAATTGTAGTCCTGAATGTTGGGGATCATAGTCGACCCTAAGGGTAGATAAGATCACTCGATAATCTGTTTTCTGGCTCATGCATATCTTTATTTGCCGAAAGTCCATACATGTATTTAGCATTACCAGGTGAATCCATGTGGTATTTGGTTTAGTAGCCCACCTAAGGCCGACAACTCTCAAACCTTTTCACTGCATTGAATTCGAATTCATTTTTTTAGATACCTTGGTCATAACTTCTTTCCAATTTACCTGAGATAACATATGTGATTGCGAGTGGAAACGATATGGATGTCTCCCTAAATGTTGATGCTTTGAAAAGTTCATCGGTTCTTGAATATTAATAGATACTTACTTCACTAGCATAAGAAAGTATAAAAATGATTTAATTATGATTCAAATGAAAATCTCATTTAGATATTTTTCGAAAGTAAATTTCCCAAAGATTCAGTCCTGAAAAAATGACTTAATTTGATTTACTCAGAATTACAAGAATTGTCACGACTTAATTTCTAATATTCCGAAGGTTTTTGGGAAGGTTGAGCAAGATTAACACTTGTTGTCTTGGATGCCAGACAGACGGTTTCACTCCCCACTGAGCCAATTTGTGTTAGTAACAGTTTTTTTCTGGTTCTGTACAAGTCCTCTTCGTAAGTTCATTTAATAAACTTTGACTGAAATATAAAACTTCAATTGGAATTTTCCCAATGGCCAAAATCGGCAGACATCGGTATCCTACAGAGATACAATGTCAGCAATCCTTGAAATGAGTTCAATAACAACCATCAGATACATGAATTGCCCTGTTAAACAAGTACTTTCAATTGAGTGATTGATTTTCCTCGTCGTTTTTTCGTCTGTGAGATTCCTTTGAAGAATGTTTTTCTTCTGGAAGAATTCAACTTAAACTCGTTATCCTGTCAAAATTGTTTGTCATTTTTCGTTGGCTGTATTTTGCTTGGAGCAAAGAATTGTAGTTATTGTTCTGGGAAACTTTAAACCAAAGAATTTAATAAGGATATAAAAGTACCCGAGATGCGCCATTGAAAGTTTGTTTTATGACTCAGGTTACAGTTGTGGGAAATGAATACATATTTAAAGAAACATTATGGAATGAATGCGAAAATTTTTGGAAGTTTTTTATGCCAGGCATCTCAGTTTTCTGAAAGGTGAAGTTGTATCTGTGGTGTAGTTTCCTAGTGAGGAATGAGTTTTACTAGGAACTTTGTCAACCAATAATGGTGCTGCGGCTGTGTGATACCTTAAAGGCTTGCTCAAAATATTTCGAAGTAATACTCACATTATACAATAACTTATGGGAGTGTTTGGGATCAGCAAAAATAATAAAAAGGACCAGCACCCAGAAGACGAACAACAGAAAGATGAACAATTAGACAAAAATGTATATACTCGTACATATAGTAGATGTACAATATGTATTCAATGCTACTTATGTATCTGCTTGCGAGTTATAATCCAAGTAAACGCCAATTCAATTTAATTTACAAAAATTAGTAGGGTTTTCAACTGTTATACAATGCAAAGTGTACGTGATTTGAGTTCAATAATTATCAGTGGGGCCCTAATTGCAAAAGAACAGTAATATTTCATATTTTTAAGATTAAAAAGAAAAAATACCGTGAATGAATTGGTCAATTGAAATTAGAATTAAATTGTTAGAAAGATATTTTCGAACAGGTAGTTTACAATAGCATTACTCAAATTATCTTGCCGTAATGTAAGAACATACGAGTGTTACAATATATTTCTGCCGGAACAGATGACTCATATATAGAATTAGTCTATCCTTACTTATTTCTTTTATTGGAATTTCTCTGGGATAATGATAAAACGAAACACAATTGCCAATAGAAGCCCTAACCGAGGAAGCAGGCGTCCTAGCGCAGGTTTCAGTTTCGTCCGATCTCATTGTGACCGGGACTCAGGCAAGACTGCAATATCAGCCTGCGTTCACAGAAGCTTTCCAATCTGGAATCAGCTTGAAAGTGGTCTTTAGTGCACCTTGACTGACCAACGATTCTCACATATGGAAGATTGCGTGGGTACCGCTTGGAGCATAGACTGAAAAACAGGTTTCCTACCGAGGAGTGAAACCTATTGTCTATTGAAAAAAAACTCTAGCGTCCATCCTAGATAGAACCAGCATGAGTAAATCCCAGCAATGCGGGTTGAAATTGATCTACAAGGCCTCGGCTATCATAGGGTTCACGATCCTACGCAAAAGAGATAAAAATGTGAAGAAAAACATAATAGCAGTGTGTATTCGGATGCGGGTCCACCAGAGGAAGACTTAGGGAACAGGTCTTGCTTCAGGCATGTAAAGGAACGACTGACAACGATTGGCATAAGTGTTAAATACACCAACATAAGCCTATACACCGACAGAGAAAAAAGTCGACCTTGCTTTTTCGAGCTCCTCGACAAAACCTACGAGTAATGCCTTAAATATGACGTGAAAATCATCCTTTGCGATTTAAATGCTAAGCTAGGCAATGAGGGCATCTTTAGCAAAACAGTGGGGAAGTACATCCTCCACGCCATCACCTCAGGAAACAGACACAGGTTTATTGATTTTTCGACGGAATGTAATGTTATTGTAGACAGCACACGGTTTCAACACCCTGCTGTTCAAGAGTAGTGGCAGCACTGCCACATAGCAATCTGAGAGACCGCCTCTAATATACGGGGTTTCAACTCGCCCTCACAAAGAAACCCCTGGTTCGATGACAAATGCAGAATGGCAAAATAGCGGATGTACAGAGCGGCACTGCAGAAAAAAACGACAGAAGAAAAGGGAAGAACATAGCCTCCTCAGAATAAAAAAGAAATAGGACGAGAAGCGTTCGATCAATGCTTTAAGGAAGAAGAATATACTATGTAAGTTGTACCAAAAAATAAAACGAACAAGTCAAAGTTGCAAGGCACGAATAGAAACCTGCAAAAATGGAGAATGAAACCCCATAGTAAAACCACGGACAGCGCTGAGGATCTGGGAAAATTATTTCTGCAGACAGTTAAACAGTGATGACGAACAACATCATACCATCAGGCAGAGTGACCCAATTAACCTGGACGAAGACTGACAAGACAAGACGGAACAGCCATTCCCCAGAAAAACTCAAACAAAGCTGATAGATTCGGTGACTTGACTGCCGAACTGTTTAAGGGAGTAGGAGATGATTGGATACGGAGCATGCATCAACTCATCTTTAAAACGTGGGCCGATGAAAGTATGCCCTACGAATTGGACCTCAGCACTATTTGCCGGATCTTAATAAAGGCTGAGAATATATATAGGAGAATATGTCTAATAAATATCCACCATAAACAGTTTGCCCCTATCAGTGAAGTTTTAGGTCAGGAAAATCCACCATCGGCCAGATGTGCGGCTTACGAAAACTCTTGGAAAAAACCCTGGAGTTGCAAATCGATAGACACCACCTTATCATAGATTTCGGAGCCGCATATGATAGCATCTATAGAAACGAACTATGCATTGGATCCCATTTGCATCAAAGGGGAATTGACAAGACGTTTCAAAGTCGCGATGCCGACCTCGTCAGAAAAGCTCGGGTAATACGGCTTAGATGGCTTGGTCAATTTGAGGCAATGAAAGCTTTTGTCTGCAACACAGAGTGAAAAGCGGTAGAGGACAACCTCACCTTAGGTGGCGCACAAAAAGTGGAAGGCAACCTCAATCAACATAAGATCGCGCTAGCTAGTGGGGCATGTAATCTGAGACTCTGGTACAATTCGGGCTGTAGAGCCATCTATGTATGTGAGTAAGCCTAGTTTGTTTCTAAGCCGTTTTAGCTCAGATTCTGGAACCAGGAAACTGGATTTCGTGTTTTAATAACAACCGGGATTCTGATGTTATTGGATCAGACGACATGTTCATTAGATATTAGAGGCAAAAGACAGAACTGACTGACCAGCATGGACCAAGCAGTGGAGACAGGACACCGGATTGGGGTGTCCCTGATTTCATCGCCATCACATATTGACGACAGTCAGCAACGAACACAAAACAAGTGATTCATCTACATGGTGTAGTGTAGCCGATTTATACATGTCACCAAAAGTAGCGTTGTCGAAGGTGTCGATGTGCACAGATTTTGAAGTGCAATCTCACAAGGAATACATTCATAAAGCAACTTTTGGCACATGATGTTCAACTGTTCTCTCTATACTTATCGGGGAGGAAGTCAAACTGATAGGTGTTAGACAGTAAACAGACTTTCCAACTGGACTCAAATGTATGGTTTGGAATTGATTATTTTCAGTAGTAAATTTAATTTAAAAAACCTTCTATACCTTCGGAATCCAACGAGAGTTTGTTAAATATGCAAAGATTCGTGGAACGATTCTGCACCACAAATTGAATGGGAAACCAAATAGCATACTAACAAGCCAATATAGCCAAAAATAAGGTCTCTAACTTCAAGACACCTATTTTCGTTACACTTCGCTCGATAGATCTATTGTATACTAAACAGATAGATAAACAGATACAGTGTTTAACACCATGAAAGATACAAAGATTGTCCTGATGGTCTATCAGAGGTGTTCTGAGATCTACCCTCAATGCTGTACTAGACATACTTATTCACCTCCTATCTTCAAGTATATTTGAGTAGCAGATTGCGACCTGACAAAAACACACCTTGAAATGGACTCTTCAAACAGGATTTTCGTCCGTTCTGCCTTCTCTGAGATTGTAAAAGAGCCTGCCTATTCTGGAATGTAGCCACCAATACTGAGCTCCTCAAGGATCTACAAATATGAGCATGATCTATGGAGGTATAATACAAAGCTGCTGGCGGTAGCAACAATCATGCTCCAGACGCGAAAATTTTGCCCAGAAAGGAGACTTACTTTGATATTATTTGATTGAAAGTATCTGGGAGATAACATATTCTCGTATTAACCGAACTGATGATACAAAAGTAAATAATCAATTAGCACAGAGATAGTGTGTTCACTTGAGACAGCAAAGGTTGTGGACTCGACTCCGGGTCGTGTAAAAACCTTTTTTTTCTTTCATTTTTATTTAAAATAAAAATAATTTAAAGTGTTACTAAGTGTTGTAGTAAACAGCACGTGATGGACTGTGGAGAGCGGTCCGCTATGCCAATAGACAGCTGACAAAACAGGCGAGGCAAACACCAATAGAGGCAGAACCTATGACGAAGAGAAGGAGGAAGCTAAGGCCAGTTTCTAACTTGTTACAAAATCCAACCCTACCAACTTCCGCTGTAAAACTGCTTAGTGGAGTGAGGGAAGGGAACATCATCGCTTCATTGGCACCGACCGAATTGGAAGATGAAGAAGAAGAAATGATGGCCATAAGTAGCAGCATCAAAATGCTACAACAAATAGTACTGGCCATAAAAGAAAGGCAAATGGTAAGAAGGAAGAGGGAAGAAGGAAGAGGGAAGAAGGAAAAGGGAAGAGGAAGAGCAAGCGCAGCAACAACGCAGACGCAGCTTGCTCAAAAGCAGGCCCCATAACAACACCAACAAAAGCTTAAGAAGCACCTGCAACAACAAGAAGAGCAGCCACAACAACTGAATTAGCAAAAACAAAAGCAGCCACGAAAACGGCAACAGCAAAAACAGCAGCAGCAGAATTTATCCACTGTAAGACAGTGGAGGATTACGCGAAAAGGAAACGACGACGGAGCACTACTCATTCACACCGAAGTGCGAAAAGCGGCAATCGATGCTGCTCAAGGGGTTGGAATCGTCTACTAATCCTGAGGAGATCCTGGCACTACTCAAAGAGAAGGAGTGCGAAGGACTCAAGTTTTTAGGGTAAAGCCATTTACCACAGTTAGAGCCAGGCGGGAGAAACGAAGTCTGCCATTCTTCCTCGTACAGCTCAGTCCTGAAAGCCGTCTGGATAGACTAAGGAATATCAATGTCCTGGACTACCAGGCGGTTCACTGGGAAAAATTAAAAAGGAGCGAATGCGTTATTCAATGCGTTCGCTGCCAGAGGTTCGGGCACGCCGCGTCGAACTGCCAAATGTAGCCTCGATGCGTGAAGTGCGCAAAGAACCACAGTTCCGAGGAGTGTGCTCTGGGTAGGGACGGAGCATCCGATAGGACGCAGCTCTCGTGCGTGTTATGTGGGAACGTGGGACACACCGTAAACTCTCGGGGTTGTCCTAAATTCGCTGACATGAAAAAAGCAAAACTGGCTCGGCAGCAGAAGGTAGAGGTCAAACGTTCACCTGTTAGGTTTCAAACACCAGCCGTTTCCTACGCCCAAATGGCGTCAGGTAGGGGGGCTACGGTACAGCAAACGACTGTTGCTTCTCCAGCGCCAATGCGGAGAACAACGGAAGCTGCAACTAACATGCTGACCATCTTTCTCGCAATCCAAGGGCAGATGGCTCAGCTGCAACACCAGGTAAAAGAACAGGCCAAGCGGGTGGATCAGATCTACGCGCTGCTGCCGGGCCTAACGCAACACATGTCGGAATAGGTACGCTGCTTTTCGCTTGCGAAACCAAGCTAATCGATAAGCACAAACTGGAGTACTATAATTATATCGTTAGAAGAAAAAATCGGCCCAGATCCTAACGTGGAGGCAGTGTCGCGATCTTCATTAAAGAGAGTATAAAATTCCATAGAGTGTACAAGGCAGTGTTGCGCAGGTTTCGGGTGTTAGAGGCAGTGGTCATCTACATACCGCTCCGCAGTGGAAAGCGGCTGTATTTGGCCTTTGTGTATGCACCCAAGGCTTCATAATCCACTTTATTCATTACAGAGCTCGGCACGATTTTTCGACTTCTGAGGCTGGAATCTGGGGAGAATTATTTTATAATCAGCGGGGATTTCAACGCCAAACACAGAGATTGGGGAAATAATTTGCCAAATACTAGAGGGAACCTACTACTCGATTGGTGGGGTCAGCACGATGTCATGTACAGACTCGGTCTTAAAGCGACAGATAACCCGTCGTTTCCCAGAGGCGGGTCTTATTTGGATCTACTGCTGTACGACGAACGTAAACGACTGACAGGTACGAACTTGCAAACGCTAAACAGTCTGCGCACATTCGTGTATGACAGCGACCATTGCGGTTTTAGCACCGAAATTGCAGTTCCCAAGGAAATTGTGGAACTAGAGAAGTTTGTCCGAAGATATTCTTACAAATACAGTAAGACTCGATGGACACACTTCTCCACAACCTTGAAAAGAGCACTCTCCTCGAACACGCTCCACCCACCGTCCAATAGGAATTTGCCAAACGAGGAGATCGACAATTACCTAAAACAAGACAATTAAACAAACTATGGACGCCACAATACCGCGGTATCGACGTACGACTAACGAAGATCTGTTCCGCAATCCTACTATTGACGCACTACACCGACAGAAAAGTAGACTTCTGTGAAGACTTAAAAATTTATACAGACAGTTAACTGACAGACAAGACCCGGAGATTAGGACACTGAAGTCGTCAATTAAAAATATTCAAACGTTAATAAAAGAAAATTATAGAATTTCTGTAAGTTCATATTGGAACAACAAGGTTCGGGCTGTAAACACCAGCAACCCGAATATGTTTCCGCAAATAAATAAACTATTTCGGAGAAAAAATCAAAACGACCTTCAGTGTCAGCCCGGACAACAGACAACGAACGGTTACTGACAATAGCAGGTATTGATCCAAATGAAGCCGCTGACGATGACGACTTCTTTGTGATCGAGGATCCACAGGAGAAGGTTGAGGCCATAGGGGCGACTTTCCGGGAAGTATATATTACAAGGCCATTGATATCATTGGCCCTAATTATGACCTGAACAATCGCGTCTTGGTCCACAACTTTTACATTCGAAATGAAGTAGAGAACTGGCGATCCGAGGGCTCTGGGTTCACACGATTTAGCGACGAAAATATGGCAAATAATGTAGGGTAGGGTGACCTACCCCCGTTTATTTCGAGACACAATCAGGGCTAAGAAATCAGTGGGGGCCGATGGTATTCCGAACATTGTGCTTCAACATCTTCCCCTAGAAGCGGTGGACATTTACACCACCCTGTTTAATAATGCAATGAATAATGCAAATTACCCAGCGGATTGGAAAACGGCGGTGGTTCAACCTATCCCCAAAAAGGGAAAGGATATATCCAATCCGGCGAATCTCCAGTCGATTAGTCTCCTTCCGAATATCAGTATCGCGGTCAATTCGCCGATCATATTCAACATTTATACAAGCGACTTAATAGGTTCACTTCCCCATACTATTGCATACGCAGACGATGTGATAGCGTACAGACCAGGTCCAAAAATCGAGGTCATTAATACTCTATTGCAGAGTGACTTCGATAAGATACGACGATTTTGCGATGACTGGAAGTTGAAAATCAACTTTCAGAAGTCGGAAACCATTCTCTTTAGAACGCCGTTGTCTGGAGCCTCTAGGGATACCGGAAAAAATTGGCGAAAGTTCTCGATCATTGGACAACACGGACAGCCTCCTGCCTGTCGAAATGTGGTCAGATACCTTGGGGTCTTTTTAGATCGGTTTCTGTATTTTGGCAAAAATTTAGATGCTGCCCTGGCCAGAGCTAAAGGCGCTTTTGCCCTTACAAAGAGATTGTTTTATAGCAGCCAACTCGATGCGAGGGTAAAGGTAATCTGCTACATGGCCCTTATCAGGCTCATGCTGGTGTTTGGTTGTCCCGTGTGGTTCAATGTACGAGCAAGCTTAATGGAAAAGATTCAGGTGTACAGAACACCAGAGTCAGAGTACAAACAATTTTATCCTAATGAGGTCTTCTACAATAGGGCGAACCTAATACGAGTGGACAACTTCGTAATTAAGCTGACTCGAAGGCACATTGCAAGAGCAATGACCTCGACGAATAACCTGATATATGGGGCTTACTACCCCAATTACCTTTACCACGAGAATGTGCGCTGTGACGGCTTCGTTCCACCGGAAGCATTCCTCTACCTTGATCAGATAGGGTTGATCTAGGATAGATCAGCGGTCCCGTTAATCTTCCATGTCGCTCGGACAGCTGGGGTCAGGCGACTCAACTACAACAGAAACGTCGCACATGGCAGTGTGGATCTTCCCAGGCTCAATAGGGGAATCGCGATAAGAGGGATGTCGTTTGGCAGCACCAGTATTTCTGGTGCTTGAATGATGGAGAAGATGTTTCGTCGTCGTTTCCGTCAATTACGGACCAGCCTCACTAATAAGGCAGAACTGACCAATCTATTTGCTTTGTAAATAACGATGGCCAGCTTACATAGGTTTAGGTTAGCATTTAAGAAATATATACATGGGTTAGTATATACAAAGGTACGAGGGCGGGTCAATAAGCCCGTGACTTTTGGAATAAAACACAGATTTTTTGATAAAAAAATAATTTTATTTTTCAACGTAGTCTCCCTTGAGCTCTATACACTTTGTCCAACGCTTTTCCAATTTTTTTATCCCTTCCAAAAAAAATTTGATTTGTCGAGGTCCTCAAAATAGGCCTTTGTTTGCGAGATGACTTCATCATTGGAGTCAAATCTTTTTCCACCAAGCCATTTCTTCAGGTTTGGGAACAAGAAGTAGTCGCTCGGAGCCAAATCTGGAGAATAGGGTGGATGAGGGAGCAATTCATAGCCCAATTCATGGATTTTTGCCATGGCAACTGCACATGTGTGCACCCTTGCATTGTCTTGGTGGAAAAGAACTTTTTTCTTGGCCAAATGAGGTCGGTTTTTTTTCAAATCGTCATTGAATCGGTCCAATAAGTTGGCATAATATTCCCCATTGATTGTTCTTCCCTTTTGAAGGTAGTCAATGTGGATTATCCCGCGTGCATCCCAAAAAACTGTCGCCATAACTTTATTGGCTGACAAACCCACCTTGGCCTTCTTTGGCGCCGATTCACCCTTAGAAACCCACTGTTTTGACTGTTGTTTGTTCTCTGGTGTGTTGTGATGGATCCATGTTTCGTCCACGGTTACAAAACGGCGCAAAAACTCCTCCATATTGCGATTAAACAACGCCAAACCTTCCTGTAAAGTTGTTACACGATTGCGTTTGTGGTCGACTGTGAGCAAACGCGGCACCCATCTTGCGGAAAGCTTTCTCATGCCCAAGTGATCATTCAAAATTGAAACCACTGAGCCATGCGAGATCCCTACGGCTTCCACAATCTCTCGCACTTTCAATCTTCGGTCGGCCAACACCATATCGTGAATTTGTTCGATTGTTTCGGGTGTAGAGACCTCAACTGGGCGTCCAGGACGTTCGGCATCTTCAGTGCTTGTACGGCCACAACGAAATTCAGTAAACCACTTTTTTACCATTGAAATCGATGGTGCAGAGTCCCCATAGTATTTATCAAGCTTAGCCTTGGTCTTGGTAATGGTTTTTTTTCGCAAGAAATAATTCTTAATAAGCACACGAAATTCACTTTTTTCCATTTTCTTCTCAAATTAGTGAGTAGTCTGATAAAAATAGCTGTCAAACACAAACTAACTGACGCAGCAAGTTTAAATTTTGACAGGAGTCAACTGACAGATGCCTGTTGACAGGAGCAGTGTTGCTGTTTCAGTAAAGAGGTCAGAAATTCAAAAAGTCACGGACTTATTGAGCCGCCCTCGTATATACTAAATATGTATATTATTGTGTAATGTCTATGTGTGTTTATGTGTGTATTGTGTATAGTATGTAGGTTAGGTAGACTAAGGTCTAATATGCTAAGTTTTGTTAACAAATTTTTTTTCTTAGCCTTAAATATACGAGTATAAAATAAGTAGTAAAATGTAAATAAATTCGAAAGACATAGAGTAGCTTAGAGTGCCTGTGTGGGGCCAGTAAGTTAGTATAAGATTGTTAAGTAATTTTAAGCTAGCATTTAAGCATTTTTTGTTAGTATGTAAGAGTTAATGATTAAGAAAATAAAATGCCTTAAAACTGAACAAAAAAACTGAACTGACAAAAGTAAATAAAATCCATGAACAACGCAATAACCTCTTCAGCCCACTCAAAATGTTGTAACTTTAGATAGCTTTTTGGATCATGTTTCATATTCTATCGCATAAAGTGATAATTTCGGGAATGCGACCAGCAAAGATAATTAGAATTGGTTTTATCAAAAAGGTTTACTTCCATACTGACGCCGAAACGAGAACAACCCACAATCTCGAATCTCTCACCTGATAAACATGTAAATGACCAGCGCATTGCCAAAGCATCCAATCGATGATATGGTAATGTAGATGACTGCCATGATATAGTAAGCTCTCGGACTAGGAGGATTAAATTTCAGCCAAAATGAGTTAATCCTCGCAATATATTCCTCATCGTAGTAGCCATGAAAATTCGCCAAGGCCGGGTATCCTTTTATCCTGCAAATGGGAGAAAAACAAGTTGTTAGATACCAGTGCATCTATAAATATACCACATAGAATAAAATGCATTCATTCAACCCTCGATCCTCAATACTCCCCGTTCAACATGCCAACGAAAACGAAGGATAAAAGCCGAATGAAACACCGACATCTACGGCTACGTGTATCTTTTAGTTTAATTGAAATGTAATAGGGGAAATGAAATGGACTAATTATGTTAATTGAAATCAAAGAGTCAGATTAGATACTTTTTCTGTAGATAGAACTACTCAGACTCACCTCAGGGTATGATTGGTGGTGTTGAAGAACATAAAGTAGTCCCCGGTGGTTGGGTTAGTGGTGACCATCGACTCCGACAACGTTGTCGTTGCATTCACTGATGGAAATGATGACTCAGCTATTAACATTGAATCCATGCTAGAAGTGATGTTGGTTGATATGAAGATGCCTAATGGACACTGCACATTGGTGGCTGTATCCGTTGGTATTGCTGTTGTTGTGGTTGTCGTTGTTGTTATTTTTGATGTGAATTTCAGTTTCACTTTCTCATCCATTTGTTGTGTTTGGATCTTGGTGATTTGGATTCAATATTCTTAGTTGTGATGGACTATTCTGTTGTCACTTGGATGTCCTTGCTACTCGTAAGTCTCTTCGGATGCATCTAAACAATGATACGATATAAAGAGGGTCTTAGTTAGAGGAGACTGAAAATAGAATTTATCGATTTGCATACATATAGTATGTACATAGATTGAAATGGATCTATTGTTCAATGGGGTTGACTACTGTGAGTGTGAGGTAGAAGTTAAACTTTGTTTTTGAAGTGGTAATTATTGTATTTTTCAACAGGAGGGAGAAAAATGGGAAATTTCGAGTAATTCCGCTTCATTCAATCCGCGGTTTAACATATCAGTATTCCCAATAGTGTATAGTTTTGCTTAAAAGCGTCTATAGAATTATGGATTTATAGGAGTTTCAGATTTTATTTCACTTCACATGGAGTGCACAGGAAATTTTGATGCATTTGGGATAATAATCTCGTATAATTCCGATGGAAAATGAATGTAACCTCTACATCGTATGTACATATATATATGATGTGAAGGTGAAATTATTATAAGGATGAACCCGCATTGGCTGCTATTTAATTAAATATCTTCTTTCACTTGAGTACGGTGTTTTCATCCTAACTTTAGGTGGTAGCACGATACATTTTATCTTCGTAGAGTGGTTCAATACTCGGTGAAGGAGAAAATATTATTTTGTTAGCAATACACAAGCATTAAGGATGTACGTGATTTTCTGTAGATGACCTCTTCTTTCCGTAGATATCTTCTTTCCGCAACACTAACCAGCAGTTAGGACTATTGTTCTAGTAGAAATTCATTAAAATACCGGAGTTAGCTAGAACGTACACATCTGAAATAAAACACATTATACATCCAAGAAATAATGTCTCCTTTTTGGCACATTAAGTGGGGAGACTACCCGAATTTTTAATTGCTTGAACCAAATGGAAAATATGCCACTCTAAGGATTATTTTTGACCTTAAAATCGCGTCATACTTTACTGTTGAGTGCGATTAGCCACTGAGCAGAGTCAATCTGGCAACCTCTGTTTGTTGTAACTATGGCTATACATCAAATCTGATTCTTGAGCAAAAGAAAAATAGCAACACATTTATATGGTGCCAGAAATGACAACGTCACCTTAGCTGACACTGACAGTACCCCACCCTAAGAAGGCCAAAGTATAAAGTCACATTTCTCGATAAAGATACGTTCAAGGAAGGCCTGCGGAGGAACTTTTGCACGAGCTGGTCCAAATCAAAAGCGTAGGCCCCTGCCCGAAAAGACAGACAATGCTGGTGGAAGGACGAGATCAAAACGCTCGGAACAAAGTAAGTGCAAGCAAAATGCAGTTCCAAGAGATCAAGAGGCAGACCTGACTTCTAGGAACAGCTAACCGCCTTCACATTGGCGAAACACGACTTAGAGAGAACCATTAAAACAATAAAAAAATCAAGTTAATGAGTTTCAGACACCTTTGTGATGAGGTCGACTCAGGCATTTGGCCCTAGATCTTTCTCCGAGGCGGATTCAAGATCTGTGCAGGCGAGGCCGGGTGCCTTTGCAGCAACGATTCAAAGGCGCTTAAAAGAGAAGGTCCTCTCCACGCCATGAAAACTCCAATATTTAAAGCAGATTCCAAAAGGCAACAAGCCACCTGTTGAGCCTACAATATTTCTGCTTGATACCCAACGAAAGATCTTGGAATGCATCATTTAATCCAGGAAATGAATCTCTGTCAGACTATCAGTATGGCTTTAGAAAATCACGTTCTATCATCGATGCGAAGAGCGGTAGCAAATACAGCAGCTGAAGCAATACCAGTAACGCTTGACGTTAAGAATGCCTTTAACTCGGCGAGTTGATTGCATATCAGGAGATCATTACTCACAATGGAAGCATTTCAACGATCATAAGATAGCCACCGACTACTCCAGGAACAGGAGGCTAAAATATCATATTGACAAATGACAGCATTTCCGTAGGAGTCTTGTATACACTCGCACCTCTTCTTTAGTACGTAACGTCCCCTGGCGTTCTGCAGCTAATATTCCTCGAAGGAGAATCAAATTCGTTGCTGACTCGCCATGGCTGAGCAAATGCACTGGGTAGAGTTCGCTACGAATGAGGCTATCGCGAGGTTCGAGAATTGGTTGAGGTCTGCCGGTCTGCAACCAGCTGACCACACGACTCTTCTAATAACCACCCTCAAGATTTTGGAATATAAAAACTTCCCTAACAATCAGGTCAAGGCAGTTCCTAAAATACCTTGGAATGTTGCTAGAAAAAAAACTGCGTTTCGATGCTCACGTTATGTACGCCATAGAAGAAGGCATAGCTGAAGCAGTGAGCACTCTCTCGGATGCATATATACAGCAGTAGCCTAATATACGCCCTCCGACGAAGCACAATATGTATTAGCCGCAATGATCCTCTTTGATATCCTTTCTAATGAGATGCAGATCCGGCAGAAGGTCAACATGGTGAAAAAGGAATAAAGAACATCATCAGCACCGTTATAGCAAGTCAGGTGGGACAGCTCCACAAAAGAGAGGTGGACGCAGAAGCTATTTCCTGTCATCGACTCATATACAATGAAGGCAATCGGGAACTATAATAACCACCTTACACATTTCCTCCTTAAATTTAGATACGACGCACGGTACGGCCGTATGTTCGGGATGTCCAAACGAGAAGGAGGACCCATGCGGTATTCGCGGAAAACGAGACAAATATGTCCAATTCGAGTTCATCGGCCCTACAGTTCCCTGGAATGTCTCTGTGGCGCGGCACCCAGCAAAGATGAAGGTTGAACTGCTCTGCCATCTCCATAAAAGATGAGTGGCATTCAAGGGCAGTTTTAGAATTTAATGGGACTGAGCCCATTGACTTGATAGCGGCCTGACTATCCGAAAAGATGCGGATATCCTGTGCAGATATTACGCACGACAGAGCTTCTTTAATCACCAAAATTCTCGCCTGGAACACGCTACAGTGGTTTGGAAGACGGAAAGAGAGGCTTAGATTCAGCTTATCTGAGAGAACACCGCCACCAACTCCGCTATTGGTTTTAGATCCATCTGTTTAGAAATGGATTGACTTGTCCTCCATGAAAGCATCTTCCTCCCAGAAGGATCTAGAGGCGAAGCTTACATGGAAGTCTTTGTCAAACCAAAGTTGAGGTATGGTGTAATCGATGTTCTCTGGAAGGATTAAGGTGAATAGCTGCAGTCGCAGCTACTTGCCTGCTGAAAATATCGAGGGGTGTCAAATAAAAAAGAATCTCTAAGGCTACAGTGGGAGTAGACCGCAAGGCTCCGCATATGCATAGACATGGTGTTCTTTGGACTGCTTAGTTTACTGCAGCTGACTGCATTGTCTAAGGCCGTACACCAGACGACAACTTCGTAAGTGAGTATTGGTCTTATGATCGAGATGTATAGCCAGTGGGTTATGCGAGGTTGAAGGCCACATTTACTCCCAATGGCGTTTTTGCAAGAGAATAAAGCTACTGTAGCTTTAATGACTCTTTCTTGAATGTTAGGTTTCCGGTTTAGTTTCCTGTCAAAAATGAGTCCCACATATTTCGCTGTATCGAAAGAGACTAAACTGGTACCGCTTATTGAGTGAGGGTCTATAATTGAAATTTTGTATTTCCTGGAAAAGAGGACGAGATCAGTTGTATGGGGGTTTACTTCCAATCCACAGCGATCTGCTCAACGGTTGAGATTTAGTTGAAGGAGTTCTTTAATGGTATTGAGATGCTTACCTGAGACGGCTATAGCAACGTCATCCGCATAGACAACCACCCTGCTACCACCCGCTTCCAGATATATCAGCAGTTCATTAACCACTAAGTTCCAGAGAAGGGGAGAGAGGACATCGCCTTGTGGCGTATCTCTGCTGACACATACTTTAGCAGAAGCCTCACCCAGTTTGGAGTTGATTATCCTGCAGTTTAGCATAAGACTGATCAACTCTCCAAGTAAGTCGTCTACCTGCAGAGTTGACAACGCAGTTGTGATTGCGGATGTGTTGACGGTGTTAAAGGCACCCTCTATGTCCAGGAAAGCAACCATTGTGTACTATCTATATTGTAAGGATTGTTCGATGTTGCTAGTCAGTGAATGCAGAGCCGTTTCCACCGACTTTCCTTAACAGTCAGCATGTTGAGCCGGTGACAGAAGTCTTGGATCAATTTTACCTCTTATATGGATATCATTTAGTTGTTCTAGAGTTTTCAGAAGGAAAGATGATAGGTTTATAGGTCTGCGGTCTTTTGGGACAACATGAGAACATTTTCCGGCTTTGGGAATGAATACTACATTGATTTCTCTCCATGACAATGGAATGTGGATCAGTTCTACACAGCTATTGATAATATTTTCTAGCGTAGGCAGAATAATATCTGAGGACCAGAGGACCAGTTTGTCTCTTGTAATCAGACCATGAATTTTGGTCCCGGCTGCAGTTGGCTTGTTTGGGTTGCTACTGGTCGCGAATTGGGAGGTACCTGGAAAGTGGGTGTCCAGTAGCAGGTTGAGTGATTCATCGCTGAAGTTAGTCCAAGGGCCATCGGTTTGTTTTTAAACAGCTCGGCATCTTAGGATTTGTAGGAGCGATGCCTCAGAGGTTTCTGTTAATATGTCACAGAATAATCTTCAGGACTGTCGCTTTGCCTTCGGCAGTTCTGTTTTGTATATTTTGAGGGACTCCTGGCACCTTTCCGCACCTTTCGTGCGTTTTACTTGTAAGCGTTTGTAAACGGTTCCAGTGCTGATGTTTACCAGTGCGGCTTTTTCTTGCCTCTAGGTTGAATAATAGGGCAGGAAGCGGCCATAGCCTGATTGAGAACCAGGGTGAATTCCCTGACTTTTATGTCAAGCTGATTGGTGTCACGCGGGGGACTTGTTAGTTCAAAGGATAGCGTATCTTACAGTATTCCTCTGTATTTTGGCTAATCAGTTTTCCGGTAGTTCCGAAAAGCTGGTTGACTGGGGGGGAGCATCACTCAGTCTGTGAATTGTATGTATCTGTGGTCTGCAAAGGAGTGTTCAGACGATACCATCCAGTTCATTAGACTTTGAGTAATGCTGTCGGAGATAAGAGTGATATCTAGCACTTCCTGTCGGTTTCTTGTTATAGAAGTGTGCTCATTGCCAATGTTGCAAACAATGAGGTTAGTACTTATAATGTAATCAAAAAGTGAGTCACCTCTATCGTTGATGTCGGTACTACCCCATACCTTGTGATGAGCGTTAGCATCGGCTCCGATGATGAGGCCAGTTTTTTGCCTTCCAGCTTCCAGCACCTTGCTCGTGTCTGTGGCCTGAACAAAATCCAAGCCGACGAAATGGTGGAATTCTCTTCGGGTTTGAAGGGTTTTGAATTTGGTTTTGTATTTTAAACCCGATGTTGGTAACGTCTTCGTCAACGACAAACTGATCAAACAGGGTGATATTGTCAAGCGTAACAGTGCTATTGTCGACATTCCAGTTGCTGATGAACTTTCCGGCCGTATTGTTGATGCTTTGAATAACCCAACTGAATGCAAAAAACTAATCAACTTTACGGATCGCTTCCGTGTGGACATCAGACAATACCATTCCAGATGTGTCTGTACGCAAACCTTTGCAGACTGGTATCCAAGCTGTCAATTCATTGGTTATCGTGGTTGTGAAGTGATCATCGACGAAAAGCAAACAGGTAAAACTGCTTTGGCCATTAACACCGTCATCAACCAGAAGCATTTCAACGATGGTAAGGATGAGAGCAAGAAATTTTACTGTATCTACATTGCTATTGGGCAAAAGCGGTCCATTGTCGCTCAGATTGTGAGGCGTTTAACTGATACCGGAGCTTTGGACTACTCTGTCGTTGTATCAGCTATTGCCTCTGATGCTGTTCAATTGCAATACTTGGCCTATTACACTGGCTGTGCCAATACAGTATACGAGTATTTCTGTGACTAAGCTCTGACCTACCGCCAAGTGTCTCTATTGTTGCGTCGTGCACTTGGTCGTGAAACCTAGTCGGGTGTATTCTACTTGTATTCACGTCTTGCCGAGATGTCTCCATTGGCTGCTTTGCCTGTTATTGAAACCCAAGATGGTGATGTATCCGCCTACATTCCAACCAATGTCATTTCTATCACTGACGGTCAGATCTTCCTGGAAATCGAATTGTACTACAAGGTTATCCGACCAGCCATTAATATCAGTTTGTCTATATTACGTATCGGTTCAGCTGCTTAGACCAAAGTCATGAAATAGGTCGCCGGTTCCATGAAATTGGAATTGGCTCAATGCTCTATTCGGTTCTAATGTAGATTTGAAGCGCAAATCATCTAAAATGATTTTGAGGTTTTATTTGGGACATTGATCGTAGGTTTCGTCGAGAAGGTTATAGAAACAGTCTTTGGCCCGTCACACCGCACTTTCCATATGACCATGATATCTCACTTATATCAGTCGAGGTGCGAACATTGCAAATTCTATAATTTTTCGAGGTCGTTAATAGTTAATCTGTCCTTATCCAAGGCTATTGGTTGATTCACAACGGTGGGCTATTTACGTTGCGGTATAGTTAGCCTCACGCACAATATCCCTCCTAGAGGGTCAGGCCCTTAGGAAAAAGGCGGTTGATATTCTGGAACGAGATACTCGTTTCGGGGACTTGAGAGTTTCAGCCTGAGTAGTTCTGAAAAATTCTTACTGACTTACTATGTTGAAATTGCTTATAAAAGGATCCTTTCTTGCTGACTCTTGATGCCAGCTTTGATTTAGTCTCCTCCTCCTTCTGAGATTCAGTAAATTGCAATTGCAGGAAATTGCAATGTTCTGCTTTGCTCGCACTTAACACTCGTGCTTCTAATTTTGGCAAACCATGTCCGGTTGGGAGAGATTATTGGCGTATGGCTATCTCGAGAAGGTGAAATAAGCCCAATTGATGTCGGAAAATGGTTTAGACAAGTTGATGTACTGTCATGTGACGTCTCTTACATCAAATCGAGTAATTGTGCGAATTTTGTGCAACTATTATATTCGCATGTGACGGTGAAATTGATATCGTTCATATATTGAAGCGAATTATCACTGCTGAGTTTGTAAGTTTTGGGACAAAAACGGGCTACATCAACTAAATGCTGTCAACAAGAACGAGTTTCCTACAATTCGAACAAATATTATAGTTTCAATCCAACCAGAAGGACTACCCACCGACCCTAAAGAGCTTCGACAAATGTTCATGAACGACCTCTCCTCATATGCTTCCCATGTCTCTTCTAAACGTATCTTACACCTGGATAAAAGCCACGGGTTGGCCAACGGATGTGGCAACCTTAATAAGCGCAGTAGCCAGAAGAACAGTTTGAATTTGACTGTTTTCGACTATGTAAGTGTTGTGTGCTGAAGCCAGTCTATTGGAGGAGGTGGAGATCACAGATTGTTGTGAATGTAGAATGTAGAATGTATATTTGAAAGACAGTTTTTACATAATTGTTTTGTTTTCACAATTTCCTGTCGTTTCATCGGACTTAACGCTTTAAATTTAAAACAATTCCTGACTGAATGTGAACCTTGACACATTGCACATTTAGAAATTGCCGAATTGTGTGAATAAACTTTAGTTACTGTCGGTTTTTCATTTTGTGATTGTTGGAACTTGATGAGGATTGTCCTAAGATATCGAGTGTTCTGGACCTCATAAGCAGGAAATCTTCAAGAACGTTATATGATGGATAGTCCACATAAGTTGATATGTGCGACTCCCATAGACCTCTTGTGGCAAGTGGCAATTTTTCAACGGTATGAAAAATGAGAACATCTTCCCAAGTTGAAACCGGAACTCCAAGGTTTTTAAGTGACATTATCGCTTCGTTAGTAGTGTCTAAAAGTAACTTGATGTCCTCTGCTGATTCCTGAGATACTTTAGGTTGATAGAAGAGCAGTTTGAATTGGTTGTCTTTAAGAAGACGCAGATTTTGGTATCTCTTAACTAAGATTGCCCAAGCAGAGTCGAAATTGCCTTCGGTGATTGCGGTGTTTCGTAATAAGCGTTCGGCTTCACCACTCAAATTGGCCTTCAAATAATGGAGCTTCTGAACCTCGGATATCGACGTATTTTTGTTTACTAGACTTTCAAAAAGGCTTCGAAACTCAGGCCACATTTGGAAAGATCCAGAAAAAATAGGTGGAAGCCTTAGTTCTATAGATGGGACCTTCGATCCCATTATGGAAGTGCTAAGAAAACTTTGAGACTGATTTTGCCCATCTGGAGTTTGCAATTGTGACTTTAATTCAGAAGAATACTTATAGTATAACTCTTTAAGGTGATGGAACGTTAGTTCTTCCATGTATTTCACCTTCGCTTCTTCCGTTGGTGCTGCAACAATTTTCTGATGCACACCTCGAGCATCTTCGAAACTGTTTTCCAAATTTTTTAACCGCGCTTCTATCATATGCACAGATTTACACTCTAATTTTGAATACGCTTCATATTCCACGTTTATTTCATGAAAAACATTTTGAATGGATTCAATTAAATTGGATATTTTACCCTTACTCATGATAGGAAATGGAAATTATATTACCCAAGGATTAAAATGTTATAAATTATAAAATATGCCACACACCTGTTGTACTCGTAGATGATGTTCCCTCGCTGTACCAGATACTCCAGATTTCGACTCAGATTCTTCACCAACTTAGATTCAGCAACCACAAACTGTAACGCGACCGTATCGACACGATATTCGGATGATTAAAATTATCTGCACTGTATCACTATTTAGATAATGTTATGTGTATCTTTTAAAGTCAATTGTCTTAATTGTTGGTTTTCTTTTAATAATCTAGGCTAGAAGGACCAGTATGTGTCGTAAAGACACTAGCAATATTCTTTGTCACGAAAAAAAACTAAAATTAAAAGAAGAACACAACTGAATTTGATTTAAAGGTTCTTTATTAAAACAATTATTATTGGCGCCGCCGGTGGTTACATGCCAAGTGTCAGTTTTCTCTTCATGTTTCGTAAAATGTAACTTCGGGTGTGTCTTCTTTTGATGAGTGCATGACCGTTGCGGTCATTGCTCCTTGCGGACGTTTGGATTTGGCGATTGTCTACGCACGGGTTAGAAGTGTGTATTCCGGTATCGGCCACCTCACCGTATGCACTTGATGCGTGTGCAGTTTTATGCCGATGTATGTGTGGGGGCGGAGTATTTCCCAAAAAACATAGAATTTTTAGGTCTCTCTCTCTTCTCCAATTTGACAATGTTTTGCTGACGGCGATTTGCACTTGATAAGCCTGATGAGCGTTGATTAACCGGCGGCAGAACTGCATCGGAATAAATTTTTTCTTCATGTTGGCTTGCGCAACACCCTCAATTATCACTTCTCCCGACTCTGATCTTCCCTGTCCTTTAGTTTTAGTTTTAGTTATAAGAGCAGTTCGTACTAAGCTCATTAAAGTCGTCCTGGGTTGAACCGTGTCTGTCTCATCTATTAGCTCTGATAACAATGTCTCTTCAGAAGTCAAATCAAAAGTTAGACTTGGTAACTGAAAATTTATGTTAAGTTATCAAATAATGCTAAGCATCGCACTTTTGTTGGTCGTTTTGAAAGCAAGAATGTTCGAGTCAGTTTTGGGCTCGTCGGCGTTTTTGGACTTTGAAAGACAATATACATGTAATCTTTTAAGTATTTATTTTTTTAATGCATTTTATTTTATTCATCTTAAATTTACTATATTTATATGCTAACAGAAAAAAAGGCTTAAATGCGAGATTAACATAACTTAATTAACTTAATACAATTTATTGGCCCTCCAAGCGGGCGCTCTAAGCTAAACTGTATTCTTACTACAGTGAAAACTCTTCTAACGGACACCTCTAATAGGCGGTAAAAATGTTGTCCTGTCTTAACTATGAATTTTGAATTCGAATTAATTAATAAAAAAAACTAATTATTCAAAACATAGTTCAATGTCGTCAATTTGACTTTACCGCTCGCGCAACACAATCCAGAGGCTTTATTTTTAAACTTAAATGCTTTGCAATATTAACACACAACGTTAATTGATCCAATAGCAACGACTTGCTGTAAACTGTAAACTGATATAATTAAATGCAGCTCGATTGGAGTGGCCGTGGTGTAGTGGTACTAGCAATCGCTTCTCACTCGGAGGGTCCAGGTGCGAATCCTGCCCATGGCAAGTCAGTTTTTCATTTGTGTAATTGGAACTCAGACGGAAAAATTCTGCGTGTGAAGGCATAACACTGACACGTAGATTTGTCTGTTGTAGAGTTTTCAAGTACAGAAAAAAATACTGTGAATTATACCTCGAACCACTCTGAGTGAAGAAAAAACTCTCCGTCCTATTCGGACTCCCACTCCAAGGAGAGCGAATATCGACACCAAACACACCTGAATTTCAAACCACTACAAAAAAAATTTTCCTTTCTCTGCCTTCCACCTTTCCGCCTGAGCCCAGGCGTATGTATACCTTCTGTAAGTCAATCAAAACGGTCTACCAAAACTTACCAAAACTCCATATTAAATTGAACTTTCAATATTACGCGTGATTATTCTTAACATACCGTGATGAACAAACACTTCTCAAAAAACTCACTGCATAATTGAATGGGTTGTCAAATTTGCACTAAGAAATGATAAATTAATAATTCCGACCGATGCATCTGTGTTAAACGATATTTGCAGCGCGCATTCTGTCAATCGCTGACAGTTATGTCAAACAACTGACAGTTATGTCAAACACTATAAGGTTGCATTACCTAGCCCTTACACAGGACAGTAATTGTTAGCCAGTTGCTCATTCCCTTTTGCTGCGGTTCTTCTTTTTCACTAATATACATATATTTACCTCTGTCCGCTCAACTGGCTATCACTTTTTACCAGTCAGCTGAGGAGCATATAAATTTGATATTTCGAATGCCAGCTGGCTTTGGCTTTGTTATGTTTTCATTTAAAAATTATTTTTATGCCGACAGGAGCTCCGTGGCAGTTACCAAACAACAAAATTAGCTTAAAAAACGTGCTTTTCCGAGTGTCAACAGTGTTTGACGATTCAAAGAAGAGTTGGATCGCAGTAAACGCGAACAAACAACCAAATTGTAGGCCAACTTGTGACGTCACAGCTACGACTAACACAATTTTTGACAGTTTATACGTGTGAGCAAAATTGAAAGCCATTGCTGTCTTGTGTAAACTCTAGGTGAGAAAAGTTAATATGGTCGTTAGGTTTTCTCAAATTTTCTAGTGTTCCGCGCAATTTTTTCTTTCTTAAGAAACCAATAATGAACACAACAAAAAAAAAGAATTACAGTCAACGTCTGGCTCTTGTAGCGTTTACATTCCGTTGTTGCCTGCTGTGTTATCTGCTCACTCTCAGTTCTTGATTCTTTTCGACAGAGTACTGTCGCCCCTTTCACTTTCCCCAAAACCTTTTTCCATCTACCGCGTGCTTGTTTAATTAATTACTCTCCCATAGTTTATTAACGGTATGGGCCCATCAGGGCCAAGACTAATTGCCGGGAATCAGTTTGACATTCTTTCTGATTTGTCATCTGAATCCCAAATGGCAAAAAAAAATAAACGTGCTCGCTCTCCGGTTGAATACCCAGAGTTACCCATTGTGCGCAATATAAAAAATCCCAAATTTGTAGTGATATCAGCAAAAAGTGATGATAAAAAACTTTCGTCTGTAAGTATTTTTGTATTAAGCAAATCAATTGATGCTATCAGCACTGAATACGACAAAATATCACTATTAAAAGACGGTAGCATTCTCCTATTAGCAAGAAACCAACGAATTGCCGATAAATTTTTAAAAACAAACAAGTTAGCTCAAGTCCCCGTGACAGTTACTCTCCACAAACAACTAAATTCCTCTAAGGGCATCGTATATGCGCCTTGGTTGAATAACGTCAATGAAACAGAAATCATTTCAGAAATGAAATCACAGGGAGTAATCGAAGTGTATAAGTTCACTAAGAAAATCAATGGTAAAGTTGAACCTTCCGGTCTATTAGTATTTACCTTTGATCTATACCATATTCCCGAAACAGTAGAAATTGGATGGTACAAGGCTAAGGTTAAGGAATATGTTCCTTCACCAATGAGATGCCATAATTGCCAACTACTCGGGCATACTACAAAGAGATGCACCAGACCAAAAGTTTGCGTCAATTGCAGTCTACCACCACACGAGCCCGAGGCCTGTACAAGATTAATGTGTGCAAATTGCTTAGATAAGCACTCTTCATCCTCAAAAGAATGTTCTAAATTTATTCAAAATAAAGAAATATTAATTATAAAAACAAAAAACAAGTGCAGTATGGCTGCAGCTAGATCCATATACAACTCTCAACATCCAGGCCATATTTCTAAACCTATTTCTCTCGCCGAACGAGTTAAAAAGTCAATCGCTAATAATAACAATAACCCGCAATCCCACAATTTGCCTCTTTCCACAATCTCTTCCCAAACTAAGCCTACCGATAATAAACAAACACCATCACCAAAAAACATCTGTCCACCTACAAAAACAACCTCTGACCCATCACTACCATCCACATCATATTCAACAGAAAAACAATATGATCTAGAAATGCTCTCTCTCTCAGTAAACCAAAAAAAAAAAACCATAGACTCATTACAATCTAAACCAACCTGTACCGATCTTGATAAAAAATCTACCACAACAAATACGAATTATCTCACCTCGCTCTCTAACAGTAATAATAATATACTTCTTTCTCAAACAGCCAAACCTCGTACTCATCCTCTAAACACTAACTCTTACTTACCCAACTCTCTTAATAAAAATGGAAACTCATAATAACACAACTACGGAAACCTCAACGCCGATGGCCCTGCTTGCGGTGGGGAGCGCAGAGCTACCCATCACCAGTGGTAAAAACTGCGGTCGCCTCCGCAAGTGTGGCCATCGACACTTAATAGTTGAACGCCAAAACAACAGACAACACAAAAAATTTAACTCCCTCGATATTTTACAATGGAACCTTAATGGTTTCTTGAACAATTACGATGAACTTACCCTATTAATCAAAGAACGTAAATATGACATTATCTCGCTCCAAGAAACACACCTGGCTTATAAAGCTGACCCAATTAAACCTAAGTCTTATCTCGGATACTTCATCAATCATTCGTACAATTTAACATCGGTACAAGGTATTGGCGTACTTATAAAAAATAATATTCCTCACGTACAAAAGCAAATTATTTCAAATATTCTCTGTACTGCCGTACAAGTAGATGTTGGTATTAAAATTACTATTGTTTGCGTTTACATTCTACCTGGTCAAGCTTTTACCCAATCAGACCTAGAAAACATAATTAGGCAAGTACACCCTCCTTATATATTTACTGGTGACATAAACTCCTGGAGTCAGTTGTGGGGTTCCCCAAAAACTAACAAAAGAGGGTCAATCATTGAAGATTTTATAACAAAATCTGACCTAACAATTCTAAATGACGGTTCCCCAACACACCTCTCAACTCATGGCACACTTACTCACGTTGATGTGTCATGTTGTTCATCTATCCTCTTCCCAAAAATTAAGTGGCACGTATCAAATGATCTGCACAACAGCGATCATTTTCCAATTCATATCTCACTGCGTCTATCTCCAAAATCAGATACTGCCAAACATATCCCAAGGTATAAAACGGAACTGGCCAACTGGGATTTATTCAAAAATAGGATTGAATTAAACATCGCAAAATCATCTTCGAACAATTGTATAAACAAGGAAGCTTCAATTATTCTTAAGAGCATTCGCAGCGCGGCAAACGACTCCATTCCTCAAACATCCAAAATTTCTTATAATCGAATTGTGCCATGGTGGAATCTTGAACTCTCTAGGCTTAGAACCGTCAAATTTAAGACTTGGAGGACTTTTATGAAAAGCCCTACTCAAGGTAACCTCTTAGCCTATAAAAAAGCTAACGCTCTTTTTAGAAGAAATCTAAAAAGCAGTAAATTAAAAAGCTTCAACGACTTCACAAGCACAATTAACCCCAACACATCCACAAGCACAGCTTGGCAACACATTAGAACTCTCACAGGCAACCCAACTTCAAAAACCATTTCAAACATCAACACTCCAACAGGCTCCATTACAAATTCTTACGAAATCTGCAATTTTTTCGCACAAATTTGGTCAAGTAATTCTAATGACTCAAACTTCCCAACAGCTTTTAACACGGTAAAAACAGCTTCACTCAACATTTTCCCACAACCTGCAAAGAACGCAGCTGCTCTCCGCATTGAGACTGATATCACTACAATTGAATTCGAAAGTTGCTTGTCTAGGCTTCAAGGTAAAACCCCAGGACGTGATAGAATCTCTTACCCAATGTTAAAGAACCTTCCTGTTTCAGCTAAGCAAAGGCTCATTTTGCTTTTTAACAACATCTTCAATAAAGGTATCATACCTCAAAGCTGGAAAACTGCTACCATTATTCCCATACGTAAGCCCAAAAAAGATATCGCATGTGTAAATAGCTACTGTCCAATCTCTCTACTACCCTGTTTATCAAAGGTTTTAGAAAAAATAATTGCGAATAGAATATTATGGTACACGGAATTCAAAAAAGTCTTAAGTCCTAACCAAGTTGCTTTCAAACCAAAAAGAGGGTGCATTGATGCACTCTTCCATATCGACTTTACAGTCACAAATGCTCTCACAGCTCGCAACCATATCACGATCCTAGCTCTTGACTTTGAAAAGGCTTTCGATCGCATTGGAATTCATCTCATCCTTAACACATTGAGAGATTGGGGTATTGGACCTAAAGTCTTTCAATATATTAAATCTTTTCTAACGAACAGAAAATTTTGCATTAAAATTCGAAATATGTTTTCTAAAACGAAGCCACTTGATAATGGTATTCCGCAAGGATCACCTTTATCTGTTATTTGCTTCACAATCGCTTTTAACCAAATAAGTAATTTGATTTTCCAACATAAAGATCTAGATCACTGTATCTATGCAGATGACGTGTATATATTATGTAAATACAATGACCTAGATAAAACTAAATCTGCATTCTCTACTTTGCTAAATGAAATTAATCAATGGTCTTCTACCTCTGGCTCAAATCTCTCTTTAGAAAAAAGCAAATTAATTCACATCTGCAGAAAACAAAACTGTACTAACTTAGAAATAATTATAAATAATACGAAAATAGAAGTAGTTACTAATCTAAATGTCCTAGGTCTTGTCATAAACAACAAATATAACTGGAAACCTCATTGTACTTATCTTAAGAAAGCATTAGCAGCAAGGCTTAATATTATAAAGTACCTTTCATCTAATAAAAGTAATGCACATGTAAATTCTCTTTGCAATATTTCTAAAATGCTAGTTTTGAGTAAAATAGATTATGCTTTGTCCATCTACGGTTCATGTCCAAAGTCAACCAAAAATATCATCGCACCAACATACCATCAAGCTGCTAGGAAAAGCCTTGGTGCTTTTCCAACTACACCAATCAGAAACATTTTAGCTGAAGCTGGACTTCCAACGATTGATGAGCGATATGTTGAAATCATTGCTAAACTCAACGTAAAATTCGTTTTTCAAACAGGTTCAGTGATAGACAAAGATATTTCGAAAGCAATTTCGCACACACGCAGGAGAAGGATCCCATCTGCAATACATCAGGTTCTTGAGTCTCGAAACAAATTGCAATTATCCTTAACCAGAACAGCAAAATTCACACCAACACAACCACCATGGTCACTTCCCAAGGAATCAGTCATTCTCGATCTACAGGAATTGCAAAAAGACAAGACTTGCAACACCATTTTTAAAGCTCGATTCCTGGAAATCTTCAATGATTTGACGGATAAAGGTTGGAACTTTATGTACACAGACGGCTCTAAAACGGATACGAACACTGCCTTTGCAGTCGTAGACCAAGATGGTTCAACCGTCACGCGAGGCATCCTACCAAACATTGCCTCCATCTACACAACTGAAGCATTAGCTATCCTTGAAGCCTCAAAGAAATGTACCTTAAATAAAGGGAAATGGGCCATATGCTCAGATAGTCTGTCAGTACTAAAGGCCATTGTTAATCCAAGAAATGACACAAATACCATAGCCAAAATCCGGGACACTCTCTCAAAAGCTAAGAAAAAAATCAAGCTGATTTGGACCCCGGGTCATGTAGGAATAAAGGGCAATGAACTAGCTGACGCAGCCGCAAATGCAACACTTAAAGCCCCCACCTATAATTTCAACTCTTTCTCTCATATGGACTTAAAGAGACACATCAATCTGGAGTGTTACAAAAATTCTTTACTGGACTGGGAACACTATAAACACCATTACAGTTCTATTAACCCCTTAAAAATTCAGCCTAAATATCCAACAGACATCACAAAAACTGACCTCAGAACCTTCATCCGACTACGCCTTGGCCATACCACACTCACCCACCAACACCTACTCAAAAAAGAACCTTCACCTACCTGTCCGAATTGCATGTATCCTATTACTGTAACCCACATTCTAAACCCATGCTTCTTATCTGGACACCCACAACTCCAAGCGCTCACTATCAACTGTAATCTCATGGATCTACTGAAAGAACCAAACAAAAGCAATATTTTGAAAGTTATAGAAATTATTAATATCCTAAAAATAACTATTTAATTAATTTATTTTATTCCTAGAGCCGAAAGCCTTTGCTGCTGTTTGCTCTTCCTTTTATTAATTGCAATTTTGAATTGTATATTGATACACTAATAAATAAATAAATAAATAAAAAGAATTAGCGAAATTGGTCTAGCCTTTCACGGGTGACTATTATGACCAAGGGAAATAGGGATTCATTTTTATATGTGTACAGATTTAAGAAAAAACTTAGTAAATGACTACTTAAACTAACTACCTGAGCTAACTTATACTAAACCTTAAACTAAATACTTAGCCTAACTATACAATCTAATCTAGCCTAATTGATAGCAAACTTTAAGTTTCTAACCTAATTGCTAGCTAACCCAAGGTTGCTAATCTTACATATCTTAAAACTACCCAACCCAATGTAAGTCGGCCATTTGCTAAACATAGCAAGGAATATATGGCCCAATTTGCCTTTTGACTAGGCTAACTCGGACGTGAAGGAAACGACGAAGGAATCGGGTCTTCTTCACTCAACCACCAAATATTTTGGTGATGCAAAACAACATCTTTTTTATCGCCTTTTGAAACCGCCCTACTAAACCTGAGACGTTCAATATTGCCGTGAGCGCATCTCTGTTGTAGTTGAGTCGCCCCTCATCAACTATACGAGCTACGTGGAAGATTAGTGGCAAGTCGCATTAGTCGCAAACCTATTCTGGATCAGGCCTTTCATATCAAAATAGAGGAACGATTCAGTGGGAACGAAGCCTTTCAAGCGCACACTCCCATGATTTAAGTAGCTGGGGCAATAGGCCCCAGATATCAGGTTGTTGGATGAGGTCATTGCTCTTGCAATACGCCTTCGAGTCAACTTAAGAGCGAAGTTGTCCGCTCTAATTAGATTCGCCCTATTGTATACTAGAACCTCATTGGGATAGAATTGTATGTACTCCGATTCTGGTGTTCTGTAAAGGTGAAGACACAGTCTACGTCAAGCCCTCTCAAACACCAGAATCTCATCCGTTAAGCTTGCTCTCATGTTGAACCACACGAGACACCCATATCCCAGCTTGGACCGGATTAAGGCCATGTAGCAGATAACTTTCACCTTCGCATTGAGTTGGCTGCTATAAAACAGTCTCTTTGTAAGGGCAAAAGCACCTTTGACATTTCGACAAGCAAGTGGCTGGCCATGTTGTCCAATGATGGAGAATTTTCGCCAATTCTTTGTGCTATTCCTAGAGGCACCAGACAACGGCGTTCTAAACAAAATGGTTTCAGGCTTCTGAAAGTTGATTTTCAACTTCCAGTCATTTCAAGATCGCCTAATTTGTTCGAAGTCATGTTGCAGAAGCACGTTAATGACCTCGACTTTTGGATGCCTACCGCTAGAGGGAGATGTCGAAGCACAATGTTCGGTATTCCATCGATTCCGACTGATTTTTTATTTCTATTGTGTCGAAGATCTCATGGAGTTCTTCCTTTGAGATAAACGGAGGTAGGTCCCCTTCATTGGTGATATTTGCCATATTCTTGTCATTGAACTGGATGAAAGCCGAGCTCTCGAATCGCTAGTTCTATATGTCATTTGGCAGGCAGAAATTGTTCAGAAGGAGTCGATTCTCCAGGTCGTTAATTGAATCAATGACGTCATTGGTTTTATACTCTTCCTAAAAAGTCGCTCCTATGGCCTCAACCTTCTCCTGAGGATCTTCGATCACAAAGAAATTATCATCATCTTCGACTTCACTTGGATCTATGCCTGCAGTAGTCAGTATTCGTTCGTTGTCCGTCATTCAGAGGATTTTAAGACAGTGTAGGTAGTTTTGATTTTTTCTCCGAAATATTTTTTTATTTGTGGGAACATATTCGGATTGCTGGAATTTACAGCCCGAATTCTATTGTTCCAGTACAAACTCACAGAAGCTCTGCAATTCTCTCTTATCAATATCTGGAGGTTTTTAATTCACGACTTCAGTGTCCTAACCTCCATGTTACGTCTGTCAGTAAACTGTCTGTACAAGGTTTTGATCTTGACAGGAGTCTACTTTTGTGTTGGTGCAGTACGTGAATGGTATCATTGCGGAATAAGTCTTCGTTGGGTATATATTCATACCGAGGTATTGTAATGTCCATCGTCTGTTTAATTGTTTGGTTCAAGTGTTTTAGGTACCAGTTAAGCTCCTCGTTAGACATATTCCTATTAGACGGTGGGTAGAGCGAATTCGAGGTGAGTGCTCTTGTCAAGGTTCTGGAGAAGCGTGTCCAGTGAGTCTTACCATAATTGTAAGAATGCCCAGGAACAAACTCCTCTAGCTCCGCAATTTCGTTAGGAATTGCTATTTCGGTACTAAAACCGCAATGGCCACTATCGTATACAAACGTAAGCAGACAGTTTAACGTTTGTAGATTACCCCCCGTCAGTTGTATCCATATAGCAATAGGTCCAAATAGAGCCGTATCTGGGAAATGAGAAACTATCCGTCGCTTTCAAACCGAGTCTATACATGACACTGTGCTGAGCCCACCAATTGAGTAGTAGGTTCCCTCTTATATTTGGTACATGATTTCCCCAATCTCTATGTTTGCCATTAAAATCCCCGCCGATTACATAATAATTCTCCTCCGATTTGAGTCGAGGGAGCCGAAAGAGTCTATCGAGCTCTAGAATGAATAGCGTGGATTGAGAAGTATCAGTCTCATAGACAGAGACCGTGAACCCGGAACCCATACAAAACACCCTTTTATATACACTCTTCTAAATTTTTTTTTTTTTCTAATAAAGATCGCTAAACCACCTCCTTGTGTGGAGTTGGGTCGGTTTCTTCTTCTACTATTCTATTTACTGTGTTCCAGATTGTGCTTATCGGTAAGCTTAGTTGCGCTAGCGAAAAGTACATCAGGAACTTGGTCTTCTAATCAGTGAATATTCACTGCAAGGACCTTCAGGGTTTGCTCCACCATGTGCGTATCCATTACAACATGAGGTGCGTAAGATCTAAGAAGCGCGTAGATTTAATCCACCCGCTTAGCCTGTTCCTATACTTGACGTTGAAGCTGAGCCATCTGCCCTTGAATAGAGAGCAGGATAGCTATCATGTCGGGTGCAGGTTCCGGTGCTTTTGGCGCTGGGGCCGTGGCTTTTTGTAAAATTCTACCCCTACCTGCCGCCATTTGGGGAATGAAATTCGGGGCCTGATTCCTGGAGTTTGGAGCTGAGCGGATGGACGCTTAAATTCCACTTTCTACTGACGAGCCATATTTACTTTTTTTATGTCTTGAAACTTGGGACAACCCCGATAGTTAGCGGTGTGTCCTGAGTTCTTGCATAAAGCACATGAGAGTTGGTTTTTGTCTGACTCTTTCTCCTGACCCAACTCACATTCCTGAGAACTGTAGTTCTTTCCACACTTAACGCATTGGGGCTGCATTTGGCATTTCGATGCAGCATGACCGAACCTTTGGCAGTGAGCACATTGTATAAAGTTATCGCTCCTTTTTAATTTCTCCCAGTGAACAATCTAGTAGTACAGGACTTTGATACTCCTTATACTATCCAATTTGCTCCTGGGAGTGAGCTGTACTAGGAAGAACGGTAGTTTCGGCTTCTCCCTTTTTGCTCTTGCAGTGGTAAAAGGCTTAACCTCTACAAATTGGAAACCATCGCACTCTTTCTCTTGAAGCAGTTTTAAGAGCTCCTCGGGATCAGTGGACGTTCCAGTCCTTTCAACAGAATTGTTTTAAATTTATCACCTTTCGGTATGTACGTGAAGTACTCTGTCATTGTTTCCTTCAAGAGGTTTTGAATATTTTTGTAGCCGTCCACTGAATTGCAGTGGATGACGTGCCTATCTAAACCTAATCTTTTAATGCTAAAGTTCTTACTTATGGCCGACCTACACAAGTCTTTGGTGTCCCGGGCCTCCATGTTGTAGGTATTGATTGGAAGCACCTTTTCCTTTGTCGTGTTCCACTGCTGTTGCTGTTTTTGTTTTTGCTGCTGTTAATGACATATTACCTGTACGAGTTGTATGTTGTCATTGATCTAGTTAGAAAAGCACACATCAGTCACCTGAGACAACTAGTACATAAAGAGTGAATGGATATCAACGCTCTGGCCCGTAGAATCTAGAACTCTTACACAAAGTCACAATGCGCCCAATGGAAGTTGACTAAAACTACCATAGAGTGAGTAACTGAAGGCTGTTAGTGAAAGACTGTGCTTGTTGGAGAGGTCAATTGAATGAGGACCAGGTTCACCGCGGACAATTTAAATAAATTAATTAAATATATGAATGACCTAGAATCATGTAAATTATTCTGATAATGTACATTCCAAGCATCAAAAAGTGATGCTATGCGCCAATATTTGGTATACATATAGACACTATTTTCGTAGTCTTATGTAAGTGTATCTTCGAAGTCGTGAAACATCCGTAGTATATACGCTGATGTTGTCCCACTAGTGGTCTTTGTCATAGCACTTTTTTCTCTGCCCCAGCCATACATCATGATGACGATTGTAACTCGGTTTAATTCTCAATGCCTCTCAGATTTTATCCTCGAAGAAACATTGAACCAGTTAGTGTAACTCGTATTTTGAAGGCTTTTGGGCAGGGTTGGAAGATCAAGATAAACTATAAGATGGACCTCAGAGACAACACTTTATAGTAGTTGGAGATGAATTTTCCACTTTAATTATAGCTTTTATAGCAATACGATTACGTACTGCAGGACAGCAATCTTTTAAGCTCCTCAAGACTTATGTACACAGTATCTCACTGTACAGACTTCACTAATAATAGGATTGACGTCACTCCCAGAGAGATACAAAATTTCAAGGATGCGATTGTGTTTGAACACTAATCCTACTCGGGCAAGCCTGCTATTTTCCCAAATTGAAAAAAAACTAACTTCCTATAAATAAAATACAGGTTGCAGAAGGCACGTGTAGGTCAATAGCCATAATCCATTAACAATACCGTAGAAGCGACTTAATTGAAAGGTGGGTCCTTTGTGGAGCAATAAATCCGAGATACAAAAAAGACTCTGTTTCCAAAATTTCCTTTGCCAATGCTATAAAAGTACTTCCTCTTGCCTGTCTCTTCAGGTCACAACTTATTTCTTTCATGAGAAAATCAATAAAATTATTTTAAAATCACTCTCACGACTTCCATAACCTTGGGTTCTTTTCGAATACCCTCTTTGTATGCGTATGACTTTAGTCGGATTGCTACAAAATATGAGTATACCTACTTGTAATTAAAAAAATCCAATTTCTAACTGCATGAGGAGCCTCAAGGAGTCCCAAGAACAAATTGTTAGCAATTTCGAAGAACCGGAAAGTTGTGGATCTTACATCCAAAATCAAACATAAATTTATGTTGTCTATTTAAACGATAATTCTTTCAGATTCGATTATGTTACGAGTATATAATCGAATGATTGAAACAAATTTTAAATTTCAGCAGGCCAGGTGTTTGATAACAAATATTATTGCGGAATCAGGTTTAAAATGTGAAAAACATAAAACGACATGCAAAATGCGGAAGAAATCGAAAACAGAGTTACGAGTTGGCCAGCCGAAGCGACAGAAACATTGAAAGCAAATTCAAATTGAATAACGAACGAAATAAAATAAATAAACAATTATAAAACAAAGGGTTTACCTCTCGGGAACCAAAATTTCCGCAGTTTTATTTTAATTTCAAGTTTCTCATTTGTGCAATTGGAACTCAGACAGAAAAAATTCTGCGTGTGAAGACATAACACTGACACGTAGAGTTGACTGTTGTAGAGTTTCAAGCACAAACAAATACTGTGAATTATAACCTTCGAATCACTCTGAGTGAAGAAAAAATTCTACGTCCTATTCGGACTCCCACCCCTGGAGAGCGAATATCGAAACCAAACACACCTGAGTTTCAAACCACTACAAAAAACCAATTTTCCTTTCTCCTCCTTCTACCTACCGTGCACAGGCAACAGTAAAAGGGTATCAACCCCTTAGGCTCGCGTAAATTATAAAAAAAATAATCTCTGATTAATGTTTTTTTTTTTGTTCGGCTTTCTTAGGATTAGGTGAATTTTGTTACACCGGTGTTAGGTGCGGCGTGGTGATCGCTTATCAAAATATAGCTAACCACAATAAGCGGAATGGATCCGAAAAAAGATCGTGCCAGCAAAGAAGACAATTCCCTTAAGCTCAAGTAAATCATCGTCAATGCAGACAATGATGCAGGAGTACGAGTAAATGGCAAGCCACAGTCAGCTTTGGGACCAGAAACTATCCGAATAGCAACGGGAGCTCGGAACTTGGAGATCGAAAAGAAAATGGAGGAGTTAGAAGGTAGGGTGAGCTATTTTTCTTTCACCAACGCTATCAACAATCGGCAGTATTCGTCGCCTTAAAGTGCTTATCCACTTGAGAGTAAAATTTGGGCGAGTAGCTCTCAAGCCACTCTCGAGAAAAATTTCGTAAGTGGACACGAACCTGAGAGTAACTTGCAGAGTGCTGGTTTACTACTCCCAGCTTTCAAACTTTTAAAGAGATCCTCGTAAGTGGACAGATGTTATCGTACTCTCGGAGATCAACTCGCACTTTTCAAACAATGTTCGTATTCTGAGAGTAGCTAGTCGCGAGTATGGCTTCAATGTGGAAGATCAAAAATACTTTTAAATTAATAGAGAGATATGAATCGGAGGAAATTCTGTGGAATTTATTTCTTCTGGAATTTGCTTTTCTAAATTTGGTGTCCCTCTTAAAACTGTTTTGTCCAACTGAGAACCGGCAAACATTTTTATATTATTGAGGATCTTCGATTTGAAGCTCCCTTGTTAGATTATATACCGCTCCAAATTGATGTTGACAATCTACCCATGGTTTAACCCAGCACGTTTTTGTGTTTTTACATTTATTTCGCTTTTTCAGAGCAATATCAAAAACAACTGCAGCTGCAGCTGCAACTTTCAGCTTATGTGATATCATAATGACTATTCTCAACTAATAACTATAGTGAAATGGACATGGTTACGAGAGTACTATCCGCAAATTTACTCTCAGAAATCTCGCAATCAACTCGCGATAGTAAGTCACACAAATTTTACTCTCATAATGAAAGCTACTCGAGAGTTTACTATCGAAAGTGCTTTCAAGTGGATGTTCGAATAGTGTTAGCGGTAATAGATGTGTCGAAAATGTTGCGGGAAGGGGTAAAGCTACTGATTTTTATTATGGATTTTACACCGATGACGTCTACATCTCTACTTAGATCGCTTGGTATTCCAACCACCGCATCAGTTTTTGAAGCATCGAAATCTCTGCTCGTATGGATTATCCCTTCGTTTAGGGAAAGCTGCCCACCTCTTTGTTCTTTTATAATTTTTATAATTTTTTTCTTAAATCTAACCTAATCTTAAACCTAAACGGTTTACGGAAAATTAGGTGTGTTTCAAAGAACGGCTTCCATAGCTATTACAGGTGAGCTCCGTACTACTCTTATGGCAGCATTGGACACCTTTCTGCACCTAACACCGCTTGATTTACAGACCAAAAAACTTGCTGCCAACAGCAATTTGACTCATTAATCTGGGTTACATGGACATAGCACGGTCTTAGCGGAGCTACTGTCAGGCAATCCAGTTCTAAGGGATGAAATTCCTTCTTTGGTCTACTTCGACATTCCGTATGATATAATACATCGTGCTCAAGGCACTATGCAGTCAGAACCGAGTGAGACTGTTCTTGGTGCCAGGACACTGCTGTATTAAAGAAAATGAACAAGCAGATGAGTTTGCAAGAAAAGGGGGCTACTCGAGGTTGCCAACATCAAACCACTCCTTTGCCTAGTGAGGGGCACTATCGAGGAAAAAATTACAAAGAATGCCAACCTAAGGAGGTCAAGTCTTGAAGGACACAGGGTATCGAAAGCTCTCGGGCCACTTTTCGACAGGAAAAAATCTACGGAGTTAATAAAATTAAATATGGATAAGCTTAGGATAGTAATAGGCATCCTGACTGAGCACTGTCTTCTGCGGAAACACGCGAAGAGACTCAAATTGCAGATTCTGCGGTGATCTGCAAGCTATTGAGGACATAGCACACATACTGTGTGAACGCGAGGCAATATCGCGTAGTCGAAGAAATTTTTTAGGGAAATACTTTTTGGAAAACCGAGAGGAAATAGACGGCACGAACTTCAGAGAAAGTGGATGTTTTAATAGAGAGATTGTTTAGATTTTGTGCCATTTGAAGACAAATTCAACTGGTTCTACAGGGATCGCAATGGGCCCGTTTTGGTGCCTGGTGTCTGTGTGATGGCATATCCATCATACCCCTATTTAACCTAACCTAACCTAACCTAACCTGATCTAATCTAAATCTAAAGCTATGTAAGCCGGCTACGGTTAAAAAATTAGGCTGACCAACTTTGCTTCATATGAAGCTACGCTAAATTGGAGGAATTCGAAGTAGAGGCTTCCTCTTCCTCAACAAGTCACCAAAATTCTTGGTACTGCCGAGCAACATCGTTCATCTTACGACTGCTAACCGCCCTACTGAACCGCAGACGCTCCGCATTGCCATGGAGGTCGAAGCAAAACAGGCGATATTCTATCGGTTCCTACTGATTTCTTACTTTCAAGTGATTCGAAAATCGCTTGAAGCTCTTCCTTCAAAATGACCGGGGGTAGGACCCAGTCATCGGCAATGGCATTATTTTCCATATTCCCGTCACTGAACTGCGTGAGACCCGAGTTCTCGGATCGCCAGTTCACTATTTCAGTTCGAAGGTAGAAATTGTGTACAAGGACTCGATTTTTCAGGTCCTGGTTCGGGCTAATGATGTCATTCGCCTTGTAAACTTCCTGAACAGTCGCTCCTATAGCCTCTACCTTCTCGAACAGATGTACGATCACAAAGAAGTTGTCATCATCAATGGCCTCATTTGGATCAATGCCTGATGCTAAAAGTATGTGTTCGTTGTCTGTCGTTCGAGCGATTTTTTATTTGCGGGAACATATTCGGATAGCTGGTGTTTACAGCCCGAATATTGTTGTTCCAATACAAATTTACAGCACTTCTGTAATTTTATTTTACTAATATTTGGAGATTTTTGATCGACGACTTCAATGTCATGATCTCCAGGTTATTTCTGTCAGTAAGTTGTCTGTAAAAGGTCAAGACTAAGGCAGCAGTCTCCTTTTATGTCGATGCAGTGCGTCAGTAGTTGCGTTGCGGAATAAGTTTTCGATGTCAATGTGTTGATACCGAGTTATCATTTTGTCAATTGTTCGTTTAATTTTCCATTAATGTTAGATACATGTCAAGCTCCTCGTTTGACAGATTTCTATTGGAGTGCTCTTGTCAATATTCTGGAGAAGTGTGTCCCACGCACCCTTCTATAGCTGTAGGTATACCTTTGAACGAATTCCTCCAATTCCGCCGCTTCGTTGGGAACAGTTATTTCAGTGCTGTTACCGCAATGGTGACTGTCATAAATGAAATTGCATAAGCAGTTTGTGGTATATTGGTTAGTGCTTGTCAGTTCCTTTCATCGAACAGTGTCGAATAGCTGGAGGTCCAAATAGGATCAGACAACAAGAAGCTGTTGTCCACCGTTAAAAACTTAAACGCTTCTAAATAAATAATGACGAACCTGGATTATACAATGGAATATGAATACAAAACAACGAGTTACAGATATGAAAAGCAAAACCGATTCCGAGATGCCGCTGAGACTGACAACCTTAAGGAAGAATGTGATTTTCGCTCCACTTTTATTCCACCCACGGGGGATGTGTGTCTTTCCCTGGAAGCATTTATCGAAGGCCGAAGAAGTTTTTTTGTTGTAGACTCTGGTAGTGAAACAACTTTCCGACACGAATATTCTCCCATGAAGTTGGACGGGATTTCCCGGGGAGCAATTTGGAGTGATTGATATTAACCAAAGGAATATCCTCATTGTTTTCCTATAGTGCAACATGAAGTACCAAATCTTAGTAGGTAGTCGATTTTGTGATGAAACCACAGTGCCACTTAGACTTTGAAGAATTGACAACTGATGTAAAAGGTAAAAACCATGCTCTTGCATCATAACTACATACACTTGCGGCGTCCGAAGCGAAACCTGGGTTGAAGTAAACCGACGGATGACTGTAAGAGATATGGAGGCATCAGTGGAGGTTGCGCCAGGGTTTGAACTACCAAAAGGAGTAGCGATCTCAAGAGGTCTTATCGACTCCGGTTGTAAAATGTAAAGACGACAAACATTTCTTCACGTCATTCTCTCCTACCTAGAGACACTGTGCTGGAAATAATGGAGTCGGTAGAGTTATGAGAGATACCAAAATGTTCGACGTACAGCAAAGTAGCAGGAATGAGTGATCTGTTGCAAGAAGTGCACTCTGATTTGTCGAAAGAGCAACTGATGTTGCGAGAAATTGCTGAATGAATTTCAAGAAATTTGCTCAAAAGGCCCAGAGGATTTTGGACGAACATGAATCGCAAAACATAAAATCGAAATGGCGGCAGCAAAACCAATTAAGCTACAGGCACGGAGAGTTACAATGGCCAAACGAAAAGAGACGGAGGAGCTCCGGTGCTGCACCGATCGTTCTAGTGAAGAAGAAAGACGGGTATTCAAGGTCCTGCGTAGATTATAGACAATTAAAGGTCTCTTACTCTCTTCCGCCCATGGAGGAACTCTTTTTGACAATGGCAGGTGCGAAATGGTTTTATGGTTTTATACCTTTAGTGCGGTTATTGGTAGGTAGAAATATATGCAGGTGACAAGGAGAAAACTTCTTCCACAAAGGGCAGTAGGCTGTGGAACCTCAACGTTATGTTATTTGGGCTCTGTACTGTTCCGGGGACGTTTTTGAAAGGGCCATGGATGAAGTACAATACTACGAGGAATCACATGGAAGATTGCACTAGTTTACGTAGACGAAGTTATCGATCGAACCGATCGAAATTATTGTGTAACCAGGAGGGAGTTGGTCGTTGTGAATTTAGCAACACTTCATTTTCACCACTACCTCTTCGAACGACGATTTCTCTTAAGGACGGACCACGCATCCATTGATCTCGACCACGATGTTGAATCTCGTTATTGAACTGCTGCCTACTGCTTTTCCAGACGAACTTGTGGTAAATGGAAACATTGCACAAAAACGAGCATTAATGAAAAAGGGGGCTGCGATAGCCAACATCTGGGGCCTGTAACACAACGTGACAAGTCGACAAGTCTTTACTCACTAATCAAACTATACTTGTCCGACAAGGACAACTCCAAAAAAACCGGGTCTTGGTGGTGGGAGAGGCTGTATATTAATTGCTTGCGATAACATTGTGCTCGACATCGTTGGACACAAATCCGAAGCGGTTGTTGGAGTAGGTGTACCAGAGTCTTTGGCTTTTACTAATGGTTTGTATATAATATATTTGTATTGTATATTATTGTATAGCTTAAGTTTCCTACTTTGTAGATTCAGGGGGTACTCCCACTATTGTTACGGGAAATACTGTTGCTAAAAAAAATTATCTTCAATAATGTAAGAAAAAGAGAGGTTAGTACATTTTTGTGCATTTTTTTTAAGTAATACCAAACATTATAATTCTATCAGAAAGAAAAACATCAAACAAAGAAGAAGCTCAGTTAATTTTTAAAAAAAGGAAGCTGCTGATTGAAAATCTTGAGATTTCCATCTATAAAGGCAAATTGGAGATTGCTCTTTTAGAGAAAAAGCTTGGTTATCCTCCTTCAACTTTTACTAAAAGTTTAGAAGAGAGCATAAGCATTCAAAATGAAAAGAGCTCTGAATTTGCTGAGAGCGAAAATGAAAGGGTTTGGGAATAACATTGAGTTTAAAAATGAGTTTTAGGATGTGGTGCATAATCCTTTATTTAACATTTAAATTTTATTTTAAATAAATCGAATTTATGAATTTTAAATATTTTTAAAACTGTTCTTGATTAAAAAAAAGTTAATAATTTGCTTCTGCCTCATCTTAGCTTCCCTGGTAGGCATTGAAAATAAGTTTACATTTGGTATATCCAAATGTAAATTAAACAAATGTGATTTAAACAGTGAAACTTTTCCTCCAAATGCGCATTCTATAAAACGTCGTGTGCGTTTGTGAGCCCTGTTGTATCGAATGACTGATATTTCATTTGCACCTTCCACTGATGGCGGCATTAGCCATGTTTTAAGTGGATATGCACTACCCCAAGAATAACAGCATTGTCAAAAGGCTACTTCATTAGAAGGAGGTGCATCAATATTAATTAATATGCCATCAACTGCGCCACAAACTTCCGGCATCCCACCTTTTTCAAAGAATCCTTGTAGAACACTTTGCACATTTTCGGGCCAACATACTTGTTTGCTGAATTTTACTTCAATTACTGCCTGAGCAATCTCTCTAACGCAACGACAAACCGTCATTGTGCTAACCACTATCACCTATGGTAATAGTATTGTGCACCAGAAGCAAACCAATGTAGAGCAATTAAAAGTTATATGCAAGGTGTCAGCAAAATGACAGTATGCCGATGCATTCATGAAGTTAGTTCTGCAATCAATGAAGTAGAATTTCAAAGGCAAGTGCGTTGGCCAGAAGATGTGAGCTCTGTGATTCAAATTTTTTTTTTTTGAAAAAGGTGGTATGCCAGAGGTTTGTGGCACTATTGTTGGCATTCTTATCAATATTGATGCCCCGAAAGATAATAAATCAGCTTTCGTCGATTGGCATGGTAAACATTCACCAAATTATATGGCAGTTGGTCGTCCCGACCTACGATTTTATTACGTCAGTGCTAATTGGCCAGGGAGTGTTCATGATGCAAGAGTACTACATAATAGCACATTATATCATAAAGTGGAAGGCGGGTGGCGGCCTTTTCCAAACGCCTTTATTTTAGGAGACAGCGCACATCCTTTGAAAATGCCGCCTTCAATTTAAAGCACTGGCAGCGCATCTATAGTTCGGTACAGCAGGGCGCATAAACGAACACGACGTTTTGTAGAGTGTGCATTTGGAGTTTTAAAAGTTTCCATGTTTGAATAATCTACGAGTTGATCCGGTATTTGCTGCAAACATATTTAAGTGTTGTGTTACTTTATGCAACATTTCTCGTTATTATTGTATATTAATGAAGTTAATATTTCTGAAGATTTGGCTACCGAGAATCCTCATCAAAGGGAAGAGAATTCCGTATCTGAAAATATTTTTCCAGCACCATCCAGAGAAGCTCAACGAAGACAACAGCAACTTTTGCATTTTTTAACCAAGAATAGCAATAATTTAATATTTATTTGTAAATTACCATTATTTCATTATTCAAATATTTATAGATACATATATATACATACAAAAAAAACAATATTCACAATAAAGCCTTAATATCTACTTATATCAATAACCTCTTCGGCATTGTTTTCGTCATTGGCTTCCACTTCATAACTTTGACGTTTATCATTGACGTTATTTGCACTATTCTCCGTAACGCTGCTATCGACTATGCCATCACTTAAACTTTTAGTAAAGTTTGAAGGAGGATAATCGAGTTATCCTTTTGTTATATTTTGGAATAGTGATAACTTGTAATATAACAACTATCCGTTAGTCTCCGTATTGTGGGTGGATTGTAAACAGAACTGTTAGTAGCAGACGCTGACGGAATAGCAGCAGAACTCTTGGGAAAATCTAAAAACACATAATAGTAAGCAATCATGGCTTAACAGTTTTACGCACGAACCGTTAGCGGTACTCAGAGACTCCTCAACTCCAAGCCCAATAAGAGACTCGGATTCTCGTCCAACGATGTCTAGAACCATGTTGTCATAAGCAGTCAGCTTGTACTCCCTTCCCTCAGCAGCACCTGTTTCCTATCTATCGATCTATCTATCTAATTTTGCCTACAGAGTATATCTTAGATTTTACAGCATTTTTTTTTGCAATTTTGCCAAAACACGTCTCGGTTGTATGTCAACTCTTTATTTTGAGGAACGAGACTAAGACTTTTATTTAAAGCAAATATCTCCCTCCATTTTTCACTTTTATGTTGCTTGGTTAACACATCCGAAAATCCACCAAAAATAATTTTTTATTTTCCCCAATTTTCGTCAAAACCGCAATTCTTTTGTCAACACTTTCTTTGCTCATTGCGGTGGTACTGCCTACTTCTTTCTTCATGAACACTTGAAAACTGTCGATGGAAATTTCTATTTCCAACACTGTACGGCTTTTTTTCTATGTTACAGCAATAATCTACAGTTGTCAATCAAACATAAATATACAAGCACCTGTTGACTTGTAGAATTGTAGTTTTGTGTTATAGACCCCAGGTCTTTTTGTGGATACTAAAAAAGCCTTCGGTATGGTTAACTACTTAATTTTATTGGATAAGCTTGAAAAAGCTGGAATTCGTGAGCTTAAGCTCTTCTGTGTTAGGGCTTACCTTTCCAATAGATCTCCGAGAGTGAGGGCTGGCAAAACCAGGAGCGAAATTCAGTTTTTCAATTTGGGAGTTCCTCAAGGTTCAGTGCTGGGACCCATTTTGTTCCTTATTTACATTAATTCCCTTTTCGGTCTAAATTATAAAGGCACACTTACTGATTTTGCAGATGATGTAGGCTGTTCTTATGGTGCTGATAGTGCTTTGAATTTTTTATCTGATATCAACTGGGATCTTAATTTGTTAAGAATCTGGTTCCCCGAACATAGATTGAACATTAGCTCCAAAACTAAAATTATGTACTTTAGTCTCTCAACACTTTCACGCACCAGAATGCCTAAAATCTAAACTAGCAGATTATACTTATGCTTCCGTTTTAGCTTGTCCAACTATTTGTCACACTCTTGTTTTTTAATTCAAAATGTGGAGGAGTTTAAGTACTTGGGATTACTATAGATTCTAGGACGAGCTTTGCTAATTATTCTGCATCGTTAAGAAAATATTTTCGTAGTAGATTATTAAAAAGCATCCATTTTTTGGCATTTTTCATTCGAAGCTCCAATATTAAACCACTTTTAATCCTGCAAAAAAGCGTCCTAAGAATGATACGCCGAAAAAATCATCGACATCCCAGTTATCCACTATTTTATGATATGAAAATACTTCCTGTCCGTCACTTCTATTGTTTTAAAGTATTGAAAACTTGCTTCATGAGATCGGGTAATCGTAATTACACATTAATTTCCGAATATAACTTGCGTAGAAAATTTTTGAATGTAGTGTCCATCCCGATGTATCGCACCACCGCCTTTCGTAACTTTTATTCGGTTTCATCGTGCCGCCTATTTATAAGCTTCCACAGTCTCTAAGAGCTTTAACGGTTTCTGGAAGATTTGAAAAAGGTGTAAAGCAATGGCTTTTAGATATGGATTATGCTAGAGTAGAATCAATCTTTTATAACATTCTGGTGTAACTATACTTAGTACAATATTTACTTTTTGTTGCTCTTTGATAGCGTTTTTAGTTCTTCTTTCTTCTTTATTTCGCTTCTTTCAATGCTCTACACATACTTTCTTTGATTTTTTTCACAAATGTAAAGTTAATTTGTTAAGGGTCACCCCACCCATAATTTAAATTTTTAATATTAAGTTCATTGAAATGTCATTTGCTTCTATTTTAATACTTAGTTAAAGTATACGAGTATGTGTATAAATAAAAAAATGCCATTATTATTTGTTAATTTGTTTTAAAATTAACACATTGTTATAATTTTTAATCTATGAATTATGCATCACCTGAATTTTCATACAAAATACAAATGAATCTATCTATCTATCTATACAATGCAGAGTACTATCACAGTACAGTTGAGGCAACGAACCTTTCGGAAAACGAGGACACATTAGTTGTAGACCAACTTCTACATGCTGAACCGTACGACTCTGAAAATTTCATAGAAATGATATCTGTTAAGCAATGAAACCATTTTTTTCATCACACGTTATAATCTGGATTTATTGCTAACAAACAAATTAAATGTACTGGTACGATTTTATACAATGCGATGTTTAGTTGGTGGCTGCTAGAATAAAAGTGAGTGATGCATTTTATTAATTTTATCTGTCCCGGGAGAGAGCACAGGCAAAAAAAGCGAATGATAGAATGAAGGACGCGAAAAAATCGAAACTAATCGTGTTGTACATTCATAACATGATTTTAATTGATTTTAGGATGCTTTACGTTTTGTAATGTAATTAATTAATTCGGACGCCACATCTTAACGATGAAGAACGCAGAAAGCTGTACAAGCTCTGCTATCTGATACACCGATATCATGTATAAGGAAGGTGAACCACTAACCCATTAATGCAACCAACGATATTCCAATCTATACGAAATCATATAGATATCCGTATGCTCATAAAACAGAAGTGCAAAGCCAAATAGAAAAGATGCTCGAACAAGGGATTACTAGGAGTTCTCCAGTGTGGATAGTGCCCAAAAAACAAACAAAAATGGAGACTCGTAATTGACTACAGGAAAGTCAACAATAAAACGATTTCGGACCGCTACCCTATACCAAATATCACCGAAATCGTTGACAAACTAGGCAAATGCCTTTACTTTACGACTCTTGACTTGGCCAGTGGGTTTCATGAGATTGAAATGAACCACAAACACATCCATAAGACAGCATTCACAGTCGAGGGAGGACACTATTAATTCGTCAGAATGCCATTTGAGCTTAAAAATGCTCCATCTACCTTGCATAGGGTAATGGATAACGTCTTAAAAGAACTTATCGGAAAAATCTGTCTAGTATATCTCGACGATATCATTATTTTCTTGGGAAGCATAGAACAAGTGTTTAAAAAACTTAGAGAATCCAATTTCAAAAATCAAATGGACAAATGCGAGTTCCTAATTAAAGAAATAGCTCTTCTAGGCCACGTAATAGCACCTGAGGGAAAGACAAAGAAGGAAATAAAAGCTTCATTAAGGACTTACCAAACCACTTGCTTCTTGTCTCAAGAAAAGTGGCAACATTACAGTAAGTAGTGACAGTAAGTACACCGAAGCATTTGAAATATGCAAGAACCTGCTGATTAATAACCCGTTATTGCAACATCCTGATTTTAGTATACCAGTCATTCTTACTATTGCCGCGAGTAACAGTGCATTGCATTTTGCAAGCCGGACACTTTCGGAAAGGGATCGAAACTATTCTACAATAGAAAAAGAGCTTTTAGCCATAGTCTGGGCCACCAAATATTTTCGCCCATACTTATTTGGAAGAAAGTTCCAGATAGTGACGGACCATAGACCATTGACCTGGACTTGTCAGATTGCGGCTTAGGTTACAAATGCTCTTAGCCGTATCAGAGACATAGAAGATAATGCACACAGTACAAAGCGCTCAAAAAAATTTGGATGATGGCATTCCTATTTCGGAAAACGATTAAATGAGTTCAATATACAGATCATACTCCAAGAAACAAACAAGGGATCCCATTCAACAGTTGAAACCGTTTTTTGAAATAAACAAAGAAGAACAATTCGGAAACTGGACATGAAGAAGAAATGGTAAACATCATAATGAATTATTTCCCTCCGTACAGACTAAGTGCTATGTACGCTGAAGATCGAATATTTCAAATATTGCAGTCGACTTATACCAAATACTTCTCCCAGCATCGTACGATGCACCGAAATTCTGAAAGATATAAGGCAAGAAGACGATCAAGAGAAAATTATAAGACACTACTATGATCGATTAAATCACAGGGGCATTAACGAAACCCTTTTACATTTGAAATGAGAATTATTCTTTCCCAACATGAAAGACAAAATCGCAAAAACAATAAACAATTGCGATAAATGTAACCTTTTAAACCGCAATTCGAAAAACCCCAAATACTGCTAAAACCGCTTAAAATTCTGCATATAGATCTCTACACGATTAACAATAACCAAATACTCACATTGATTGACAAATTTTAGAAATTTGCTTACGGCTTCACTCTTAGCTGCAAAAAATAGTTTAACAGTGTTAAGTTTCTTAAAAAAATATGTACGGCATTTCCAAGAAAGGGTTCGAATTCATGTTAAACATATCTAAAGATTTCTGCAGACAACATGAGACCAGCAACGCTATCCAGTCAACTGTTAGAAAAAATGAACATGAATATCTAACGAATCATATCTGATAGTCCAAAAAGAAGTTGAGAAAATTACTAACGCGAGAATCGAAAAAACAAAGCAGTCGAGAGAAGAGCCAGAAGAAAAGGTAAATCTCAAGAGACAAGACGAAATAAATTAACTCCGAGGTTTTCGAAACACATAGTCGACAAAAATAACAAAATGACTATTATGATAAAAAAAATAGAAAAATCCAAAAAATAAATTACAAAAAAAAAACGAAAATTAGTTTAATTCACCTAGTATAAGTCATACAAATTTAAACATACAATGCCGTTTCCTATATAACAAACACCTTTCTATTCTATAATACTAAATTCTTTTAATTTTACCAATTCCATTTTAGGATCCCATTAGCTAGTTCTCAACTAACAGAAATATACAACTTGCCAACAAATCATAGCCTATTACAACTTCGTCGAGACATATTACCAACCATCATAATCTAATACATATTATTGACCTAAATGACTATTATAACAATATCCAAGATACCGTGAAGTCATTTAACCTTTTCGAAAAGTCAGGCACCATAACTAATACTTTCAAAATAACCAAACTCAAAATCGATGAACTTAATAGAAAATTAGAAACGCTCTACCATTTTAGAAGGAATAGACGTGGCCTAATAAACGAACTAGGGTCACCAAATAAACTCATAATAGGAAACATGGATGAATTCAACATTAACAAACAAATATAAAACATCAACACTAACATAAACAATTTAACACATTTACTAGAAAACGATCACATCATCAACACCGAAATGGTCGAACGATTCAAAAAATATATCTGATCATATAAATGCGGAGCAAATAACAATAGAACAATTTTTCAAAACACAGCTAACACAGTTAAAAGAAAACACCACATGGTATGGGCATCAATAATAGAGTCACTTTTTGACTATATTTTAAATACTAACAGCTTTATTTCCAACATTGGCAATGAGCCCAGTTTTATAACTAGAAATCGACAGTAAGTGCTAGATATTACTCTTGTCTCCGACAGCATCACTCAAAGGCTAACGAACTGGATGGTATCGTCTGAACACTCCTTTTCAGACCTGAGTGATGCTCCCCCTAGCTAACCAGCACTCCGGAACTACCGGGAAACTGATTGTTCAAATACAGAGGAATAATATCAGAAACGCTATCCTCTAAACTATCAAGTCCCCCGCGTGACACCAATGTCAATCAGGCTATGGCCGCTTCAACCTAGGGACAAGAAAAAGCCACATTGGTGGACATCAGCACTGGGACTGATCAGAAACACTTGTAGAAAACTTTTCAACGTAGCAAAAAGCACAAAAAAAGTGACTGACTGGGACTCATAAAGGAATCCCTCAAATTATACAAAAAAGAACTAAGGAAGGCAAATCGACAATCCTGGAGGTCATTCTGTGACAAAATCACAGAAATCTCTGAGGCATCGCGGTTAAGAAAAATCCTCTCTACAAATCCTATGGTGCCTAGCTGTTTGAAGAAAACCGATGGCTTCCTGGACAACCTCAAGTGATGAATCACTCAACCTGCTACTGGACACCCACTTTCCCGGTAGACCTAAACGATCAAAAAAATATAGACATAAACAATCTCCTACGCTTCATCGTGAGCTCAAACTGGTTCAATAAGAAAGAGGATCATAGATCTACGTGGCATCACAATGGGCCAATAGGCCTAGGTGGGTGGGTATGTCCAACAGCCACTCTTACCTACCTACCTACCTATAGAATCACAATACCTTGACCAACTTAATTACAATATTGATCTTTTAACTAACCATCTTTGAAATATAGCGGAAGCAGTAATTCTAAGCAAATTTAGCATTATTCCTAAGCTTTTACTAACCTATGAAGAACTTTCTAATATTGAAATTAAATTACAAATCCAAGACATTATTATTAATGCTCTTTGTATGAATTTTTGAAACTTCAAGGTTACTATAATGGTTCAAATATAATTTTTAACATACGTATATCTACTGTTTCACGAGAAAATTATTATTTATTTGTATCATGTTATGCCATTACCTATAAACAATACAAAAACGATAACGACCAAACCTTATATAAATTATAACGAAAAACATATACAATATTTTAACATTCTTTGCCCCAAAATAGAAGAGATCTTTCTTTAAATTTAAATAAAACAAATTGTGTGTGAGATATTATCGAAATTTTTTATTCGTTTGAAAGGCCTATCGATGTCATTATGTACGGAATATAACATCGTTCTAATGCCCGCCGCGGCTTCTCTGGGTAACACACTTCCGAAATGTCAAATTTTCCATGACTCAGGCGCATAAATCAGGCTGAATTTGACCGCTGACATTGGTTATGTGAGTTTTGATGGCCGCTGTGGTTTGTGGCATATTCGCATAGACCTGCGACTTCAGAAAACCCCACGGTTGTCAGTTCACATCACCTCCACGTGAAATGACCGTGCCCTCGAGTTTCCAATGTGGCATGAGCTGTATGGCACGTAGCGCCGTCCTTTTGAAACAACATTTCGTTGGTGTCTATATCATCCAATTCAGACCAAAGGTAGTTGGTAATCATCGACCTATAGCGCTCGCTGTTGACGGTGATGGCCTGGCCATGTGGACCGATGACGCCGCCAACCCAAAATACAAACCAAACAGTGACTTTTCGGGATGTATTGGACGCTCTTGGATCTCATGTGGATGGTATCGCCACAAATTCGACAATTTTATTTGTTGACGTACCCATTCATCCAGAAATTGGCCTCATCGCTGAAGGTGATTTTTCGACCATTGTCTATGGTCGTTTACCTTTAGCTCTTGGGTCAGTTGAATTTTATACGGGTGAAGACCCAAGTCACGATGAAAAATTTGCCAAGTTTTGGGTCTGCGAAAGGTGAGCGAAGCGAAATCGACTGTCTCGGATTCTCCAGCACAGTCTCACGGACAGCGACCATGTACGGGTGTTGGTTTATCGTTTATTGAACCAGTGGACTTACATTTATCCACCACACTGCGAATAGCCAACAATTGATAACGGTATTTTGTAGAGGAGTTAAAAACTAGCATTTTTACTATGGTTGGGGAGGGGGGGGGGGGGTCCATCTCGGCCCGTTTAGGAGTTATTGGCAATTTAAAAACAAATGACTTAAGATGGGAAAAAAATTATTAAAAAACAACGGAAACACTTACAATAAAGTACTATACAGAATATAAAAGCCCGACACTTGTTCTTTAATATAAAATTTACATCAAATTATTCGTGTGAACAGTTTTTGAATAATTCACATTCAAACTCAAATTCTTGGTAAAAAATTAAACAATTTGTTTTTTTAACAATATTACTCAAAGTTGTGAAATAATGTGCCAAATGTGCATTCAATGCGCGTATTAATTCTGAATCGAACACAAAAAACCGCATGGCTTTATGTCCTCTAGTTTTTGAGCAAATTTAAATTGAAATTACTATTTTAGTTTTGTTTTTTGGCATTTGTGTACGTAGTATTCCTCTCTTTAAGTTAATGAGTATTATTTACACATCTCGCAGACGCCTACATCAATAGTTTTCTTAATTAAGAGCACAGAGGTGATCCGCTTCGCGGGATTAAGGGATTTCAACTCTCTTTCCGCAGGCGGCAGGTCCCGCTCACGCAACTTCGTTGCTCCGCTCGGGGTATGTACTTTTCGTCAGGCAGGCGACTATATCATCAATACTCTTCATCCACAGTACTCATCACAAAATTACAAAGTTCCCATTAATAACAAAGTTTCACTAATTCGCATTATAGAAAATTCACATGTTCCAATGTTGCAGTAAATTATTTACTTTGCGAAATATCTATGTTTGTACTTATGTAACATGTAATTCACTTGATAATGATGCAAAAATACGAGTATAACCGAACAAACGTTTGGCTTTTATACCGTTATTTCTTTTTGTGATAAGGCGTGTAGTTATTGATATTCACAAAGATCACTCTGTGTTCAACCGTCGTGCGAATCATGTGATATTTTTTGTGAATAAGTAATGACGGCTAAGCATCCTCTAATCCATCCTAAACTAAATAACTTCTCAGTGTTTTGTTCGTTCGGAGATTTGGTGTCGACCAACGAAAGAAGCATTGAATTTTTAGAAGAATCTGGTTTAATTCCCCCTAAAACATCCATTCCCATACTGTGTTGCAACTTACCTATGAAGGTAGAAAAGTGTAGAAATGTAAAGTTCGGTTGGATGTGGTGATGCTCAAAGAAAAGCTCTAAAAAAAAGGTGACAAAAATTGTAGAGATACAATCAACCCATCTATCGGTACATTTTTCCATGGACCTCAATGTCGGCTAGAGATTCGCGAGGTGCTTGTAATAATTATCGCTTTTGTTATCAAAATGCCTGTGAACACGGTTTTTCAGGTAAAATAATTAAACCTTAAGCTAAAACCTAAGGATTTTTTAAAAATATTATTACATGTATATTATTATTTTAAAATTAGCATATAATTGTTTGGCGCTATCACGAAAATAAAAGTGAGCTTAGTAAATCTACTATAATAGATTACTATAACTATTGTCGTGAAATAGCCGAAATAATAGCATCTCACGTCGATGTTAACATTGGCGGCGAAGGAAAAACTGTACAAATCGACGAGACCTGGAAATACCACAGAGGCCGTGTAACCGAACAAATGAAAATAGTAGTGTTCGGGTTATTTTGTAAAGAAGATAAGGTCGGGCGCTTCTTTAAAGTGAACTATAAAAGTAAAGAAGGCTTGTGGCCATACGCAAATACGTTAACCCCAACAGCAGTCGTATTTGTACCGGCAGCGCACGCCAATACATGAGAAAAGTATTGAGTATTGAGAAAATGTTCCCTAATTCTACGACTCATGAAAATACAAACCATAGCAAAGGCGAATATGTTGACAAGACCGATGCAACCAATACTATAAATGATCTTGAGAATCAGAACAAGCTTCTGAAAAAATCAATTTTATGCCGCAATACAACGCAACACCTTCACCAATATATGGCACTTTTCTTTTACCGGAAATACTGCTTTGAAAAAAATTATAAGGACGACATGGGCTCCCAAATCACAGAATTTTTAATTGACGTAAAAAAAGTATACCCAGGTTTTGTCAAAGGTAAAGAAAGTGTGGGTTTGGAACTGAAGGACTTCAACCCTCCGACCGTTCACAATGAGCACTTAGAAGGTATTTTACCACCAAAACAACCTCGGCTCTTCACCATAATCGATGAACTCAACGAACTCGACATTGACACCTGTACGGACGATGACTTCATTGACGAAACTTACATACCTTTTTAATAAGTACTCGTACATTGAACATTTAATTGACTACTCTTAACTAACACCTAACTTACTCAAAAACTGACTGACTGGGACGCGGTATGCAATGCAAATCTACCTCCTCGTGGTGCATTCTGGGTCACGCTAAATGATTTGCTGTACTTTACTTACAAAGATGACCCTATCATCAATATTAAACTTCAAATTGAGATCACCATAAATACAAAAAAAACGTCTTATAAAAAATAGTTTTAGTAATTTTAAATTTTCTCAATAACCAGAAGATATAAAGCCATGCGGTTTTTTGTGTTCGATTCAGAATTGATATGCGCATTAATACAAATAACCAATTGGGCACATCATCTCACAATTTTGAATAATATTGATTTAAAAAAAAAAATTTTCATTTTTTACCAAAAATTTAAGTTTGAATGCGAATTATTCAAAAACTATTCTCACGAATAATTTGAAGTAAATTTTATATTAAAGAGCAAATTTTAGGCTTTCAGTACTTTATTTTAAGTGTTGCCGTTGTTTTTTTAATATTTTCTTTCCCATTTTAAGTAATTTTTTTCTAAAATTAACGGGGCGGGATAGACCCCCCCTACCGTAGTAAAAAATGCTAGTTTTTAACCACTCTACAAAATACCGTTATCAATTCTTGGCGCCAAAGTTATCGTACTCTCCCCGTCCTCTCGGTAGAGTGATTATGGCGACCGTAAAATGGGCGAAGCGCGCGGAATGTTGCCCGAACAGAACACCCATTTTGATAAAACAATTTTATCATTTGAACGTGTTTTTGAATGCTATGTCCACCCATGGTGATTTGGCGAAACAGACTGAATAAATGACGGCAAGCCAAACTTTGTGTAAATTTTTTGAGCACAAATCATAAGGTGTCTTCCTTTCCTTGGCTACCTCGTTGTGGCAGGAAGGCTTAAGAATCAGTGGTTCCTAAGGATTTAAAAATAACTTAGATGTTACGGCGAACTACTCGCAAGTGCCAAAGTTAAATGGTTAAATAGTATGGACGTGACCGTCACACTCTAGAGGCCAATGAGGGGTGCTGCTATTTAGATCATTCGATGTTGTTGAATTGTGCGTCTATTTCTACAACATGGTCGGTAAATTGGACTCGAACAGTAAAGAGCGTAACGCAGATGCTCAGCATGTTAAAGTTACACTTCATCAAAATAAATACGGAAACCGAAAAGGTCAAACGGGTTCCAGAAGAGGTAACTCTAAAGGACTATCGTATAGGGTGCAGTTGAAGGGGAGAAGACGTGAGGTAAACCCAAGGCGAAAAGATACCAAAAGTGCTGTCGAAGATGCTAGTGCATCAGTTGTGAGTGAGAAGTAAAGCAGATGCGCTCGTTGTCGGGATGGGTTTTTGCAACCAATTAAAGTTGCACTTACAAAGGGTCTTAATCGAACAAGACGGTCTAACCCATTCACAAAATCAAAACCAGCGGTGCTTTCAGCTGCAATCGATGTCCGGATTAGATCAACGCAATTCTCCGAAATCCCAAGAATGTCAAAAGGGACGAAACTGGCTTGTCTATAAGGATGCCGCTATCACCGCTCTGACGCTTCGAATTGGGAAGACTGGCAATCATGATAGTCTGACGGTGATCAAATGGGTGTTGATCATCTGTGGGAGCTAGTTAAAGTGAAGAAACTTTGCATTAGGCAGAGCGCTGCGATACGGAAAATGGAACTCTTATGCCGAAGTTCTTTACGCATCAAATATGTCCCCGATTTCATACTATCGTCTGAGCTTGTTATCAATAATGTTAGCTCTCAAACAACACTTGTTACGAAGGTAGATCAGTCAGTTATCTTCTTAACACTATCCCACAGATACGCTAAGATTACCATCTGCAAAGTACTGTCAGAGATTTCCATGTCAAATCGTCGAATTTCGTATCGCTTGCGAATTTTCCGGTTAGGAAAAACTTTTATTCCATGGTGGAATGCAGATTTGCAGCGAGTACGTGAGAAAATCCTAGATTTAAGACTAACTTATGGAAAAACAGATAAAAGCTCGAAATATTTGGTGAAACCAGCTGGGTAGTCGACGTCCTCAAAAGGGACAAGTTAACCAGAATGGAAGAGTTCAGAAGATCTGATGACACATTCACTGCCAGCCTGGCACTGAAATTCATATCGAACCTATAGCATACAATAGCAGAAGCTTTTACACCGAAATTCGAAAAAGATATCCACATACTAGGCGATGGAGAGAATGTCCACTGTCTACTGATATCAAGGCGGAAGACCTTATATATTATGTATATATATATTTATGTATGTCTATGTTTGTGTTAGATGTAAGTAGGTTAAGTAGATTAAGATTTATTGTTAGGTAGTTTGTAGGCTTTTAGTTTTAAGTTTTATAAAAAATTAAAAAATGTCCATATACTAAGTTTTTTGCTTAAAATTTATTTTCTTAGTTTTAGTACTCGTATTAATAAATGTAAAAATAGAAATGAAAGTAGACTGTAAGATTTGTCGAAAGACATAGTTTAAGTGTTAGGTTTAACTTAGAGTGCCCGCATGTGGCCAGTAAGTTAGAATAAGTTTATTTGTAAGTAATTTAAGCTAATTTTTAAGCGTTTTTTGTTTAGCATATAAGAGTAATTTCAGTTAAAAAATAAAAATGCATAAAAAACTGACTCAACGCGGAAGAACCTACAACACTGCGCCGCAAAACCTAAGGGGGTTGAATTCAATTCGCATTCGATAAGAATGAATACGCGCTGGATATTTTCATCAACATTAAGAGTATTCTCGACATTGAAACTTTTAAAGCTAGACAACACGGTGATGGCGAATAGTCTCCATCTGTCTTTACTGCTGCGGTGCATGTTGGCCGAGTCACTGCCTCTCAAAACTGAGGTTGTTTTCTTTACAAGAAGGAAAAGGCTAACTGTTCTGACTCATCTAGTATATAGAGGCATCGCCATTTCTCTAAGGGTGTCTTTCTGCATAAGAAACTTCTTTGAACTGCATATGTCGTGGCGAAAACTTTCTAGACGCTGCCGAATTCCTGGCTTTGTAAATTAGCTTAAGGGAATATATTGGACTTTTCATCATGGAAAAATTGATGTCAATAATAAAACGAGTTATATCCTATGCGTCGGTTGTTTGGCTGAACGAGCTGTCGCGCAAATCCATTCCGGAACCGAGCAGAGGTCATAAAAGTCTGTGAAGATTTCATTGCCTCAAAAAGTCAGCACTTCTACGAAAAAGGAATATTTGACCTTGTATCACGTTGGAAGAATGTCATAGATGTTAACGGATCCTATTTTGATTGAACAAAAATTTACGGAAAAATAGCTAATGTTGGCTTTTAAATTTTTATAAAATCGGACATTTCTCTCAATATTTTCCGCTCAGTTTAGCAATGTAGACGTTTGAAACCAAAAGTTTTCTCCAATCTTCTAATTTTGGTTTGTTCCATTTCGTGCGGATCTTTGAACAAATTTCTCAAGAAATCCTCCTAAGAAAACATTTTCAGTGAATCGCTCCAAAATTTGATAGAACTTTTCGAAAAATTAAAAATTTCATAAATACGAGTATTTGTCCTTCTTCTATATAAGACTTTCTATATGAAATAATGAAATACAGGTACAAGTGAAAATATTTATGTGTATCTCCGTAATTAGCAAGCCCAAAAAGTTCTTTAGAACTCTAAGTATACTCCAAGAACTAAGAAGAGCATCTTAGATACACCCGCCAAAGAAAAAATTCCGCAAGAAAAACTCCTTTCGTATAATTGGATAAGTTTAATACACTTCCTGATTAATAACTTATCGCAGAAAGGAGGATTCTACTAGTTCATCGTCATTCCCTGGAGGGATGTTGAGGATTATTCATCTTCGCAGCCAATCTTTTGACTCAAGGATACTCGTGCTTCATGAGACTTTTGGTGTTTTGGAATTGATTTAATAAATCTTAGTTGAATCCTAATAAAATATGTAATAAAATAAAGTTCGGAAGGAAATTCTATTAACTACAATCTGAATCTATGTATTGTATATTTATAAAAGACAAATTCGATTTGATGTACATATTTTTGTTTGTGACACGAAATCTCCGAATCTACCAAACGAATTTGAATACCGTTTTCTTCTACAGATTCAGACAGTTCCAAAGTAGTTTTTTCTACACAACAAATTAAATGTTTTAAATAAAAAAACTATTAAATAAGTAAAATAAATATTTTTGTTTGATTTTTTCCCGTTTTTCGGTCACTTATCCTAATTTTTCTTAGCTATCACCAGACAGATCTAAATTAAATTTATATACGTACGAGTATTTAGAGCTTTTATTAACAAATCCATTAAAAGGCTTCTGACAGATCAAACGAAAATGCTATTAAACCTAATAAAAGATTTCACTGTAAATCCAAGCATTGTGTATGTGTTGTGTATTGTATGAGTTTTTTTTTCAATAAATGGGCATTTCCTAGGTTATATGCAAAATGCCTACATTTTCGCGATTTACTTCAAAAGCGAAAAAACAGCGTTTATCCTTACAACAGGAATCTGAGCAGCAACGGGAGCATCGCGCGTCACAAATGACGGATCGCTCACGGGAAATTCGAGCCTTAGAAACACCAGCGGAAAGATCAGCTCGCTTATCTAAAGTAAGAAGCAATGCGTCCAAGATCTTAGCTGCTGCGTCAACTGAAGCAAGAGAGTTGTCTGCATAAAATGAGGCATTATGCCTCTACAAGTCGGGCAGCTCAAATTTCGGTTATCAGACAACATTGACAGGATTCTGATTAAGTGTCTGGTTTATAGGCCTTAAAGATTCGATCTGCTTTGAACTACAACCATAAAAAAAAATATATTGATGACCCAGTTGCCGTATTAGGGACAATGAAAAAGTTTGGAAACACTGCAAAGCTATAATATGAAATCAGGAAACAGTTGGAATGTGTAGTTTAGCTGGGAAGGTGAAATTGGACGAAATTGTTAATCTGCCTGAGCCGCCCCATCCTCTAATATCTATGCAGTATACCTTGTCTAAGCAATTCATTCAATCCATACGGTCTTATAATAACGCTTTTCAAACTTAAAAACTTCATTTGGTGCGAAGCAAATTGTTGAGCAAAGATTTATGCCAACTTTTAAAGTTCAAGTTTACCATTTGGACAAGTTTACCATTTGGTCGTAAGTCTACTTCCAGTAAATAATTTTCACAAATTCCTTCAAATTTATTTCATATCAGACATGGAAAATCATGTAGCTACGCCATGCGATCAACAACCAGGCTTAAATATAAAATCGTATTTGACTTGCAAGACCTAAATAACGAATACCACCTTGATCAAAAAGTGCAAGTTCCCGGAATTTATTCAGAAAATTAAAAATCCACGAGTTTTCTGCCCACAATTCTGGTCTCTTTCGGCGAATTGCTACACGCAAACGTCTCATAACGCCCAAATAATACTCTTTGTTTACTGTCTGGCCTTTTGGCAAAAATTCATGATGTACTACATCGTTATAATCCATGAAAACCGTGAGCATTACTTTCTTTTTTGACTGAAAACGACGTAGTTTTTTTGGTCTCGGTTCATTTGGTGAACGCCATTCACTTGCTTGATGTATGGATTGCATGTCGTACTCATAAACCCACGTCTCGTCTCCAGTAATGATCCTTTTGATGAAGTGGGATCGGATTCAGTCAAATCTTCTCTTTTGCGACGTCAACACGGTCTCTTTTTTGCATGAAATTGTGCTGCTACATGACAGAAACCCAAATCATTAACCAAAATGTCTTGGGCGGATCCATAGGCAATGTTCAAGTCCTCCGCTATCTCTCTGATGGTTAATTTGCGGTTATTGACCAACATTTCTTTTACTCCATCAATGTTTTCATCGGTTTTCGATGTCGATGGTCTGCCACTGCATTCATCATCTTCGATTGTCTCACGACCACTTTTGAACCGCTCGTGCGGTAAACGATCGTTTTCTTTAGAGAATCGTTGCCGAAACACTTGTCCAACATTTCCAATGTTCGCGCACCATTAAATCCGTTTTTTACGCGAAATTTAATACAAGTTCGTTGTTGCGAATTTAAATGCATTTCTAAAATTGTAAAAAATCGCCAAAACACACGGATAGATGTACTCTTGGCTATGTGGGAATGTCAACAACAGATTTAGCAACTTAACAAAAAAAACAGAGCTCAAATCGGAACAATGAGAGCGGTATATAAAGTCTTTTAAAACTGCAATAAGATCCAATTAAAACTTGCCGCAGCTTCGTTTAGTTATCCACACAAATATAGTTCCTGGTGAAAAGCATCGTGGTAGATTTAATGTGCCTACAACAAATGAGGTTGCAGTAGTATTGACTGGACAGGAATTTGAGTGCAGGGACATTGTATTGCACGGTTGGAATCTTGCATGCATTTTTATGCTTATCGGAAGATGGTAAGGGAGAATGAGAATAAGAAGAGAATATATTCGACTTAATCGTAAAAACTTAGACCAGAAAGCTATATACATCTACGCGATGACTTGCGTGCCGATGAAAATGTTTTGAATATTGCTAAGTGTATATTTTACCTTCCACTGTGAGCGGGAGTCCTCGATATGTGCACTAAACGACTCCTCAAGATGCAATGACGTACGTTAGAGCTTTTGGTTGCCTGGCCTTTTTATTACTACTACGTGCAACAGCAAATGGCCGGAAATAACAACCAACTTGCTTCCGGGTAGAAAAAGTCATGATCGCCATGATATCACTGCCAGGGTCTTTCATGAAAAAGTTAAGAAGCTTATAAATCTCATAACCAAAGAGAATATTTTCGGAAAGTGTGTTTGTTATATGTATACATATACTCTCCCACGTACATTTGCTACTCTGGCTTTCAGAAAAGATTCATGGCAATGACATTGATTCCGTGATATATGCTGAAATAATCGATCCTGAAATAGACAAAGAATTGCACGATATCGTAATAAAAAATATGATCCATGGTCCTTGCGGTACTCTTAACCCAGCGTCACCCTGTATCAGCAATATGTGCAACAAAAGATATCCAAAATCTTTTATGGAGCAAATTGTAACAGGAGATAATGGCTACCATAAGTACAGGCGACGTGCTCCATCAAATGGTGGGAGAACTGCAAAAATAAAGGTGGGTAAACAAAACGTTACTATTGATAATCGTTGGGTTGTACCGTATAATACGTTTGCAAGTATGTTAATAAAGGAAGTAATTAAGCGACGTTTTGTTTACAAAATCGATAGGATGAAATAGAAATGTATCAAAGTGGAAGATACGAGTATATTAGTACCTCGGAAGCGGTGGTGTGGCGAATTCTGTCATTTAATATTCACGAGCACTCGTCTACTGTCGTCCACCTTGCGATTCACCTAGAAAATGGCCAAAGGTTTTTTTTTTTAATAAAGAAAATATTCAGGACATTATTGATGTATCGCGTGAAACCACTTTAACAGTTTTTTTTAAACTTTGCAAAGTTTTTGCAAGAACTCTCCGATACAATGTATTACCAATGTATTATACATGGAATAGAAATAAGTTCCAACGTCGAAAACAAGGCGAAAATGTGAGTGGTTATCCCGGTGTACGGAAAAATAATTCCATAGGAAGTGTATATAAGGTACACCGTAACAATTCATAGCGCTTTCATCTCCGCATGCTACTTCACCATATACGAGGTCCAACATCATTTTTCAGCTTAAAGATGGTATATAGTACGGAGTATCTTAATGCAGCTACAAATCTACTTGCAAGACTCTAGGAATGATAGAAGATGATACACATTGGAATGAATACCTATCTGACACTACTCTTTTTCGATCACCGACATCTTTGCGATATCTTTTCGCTATTATTTTGGTTTTTTGTCATGTCCACTAAAGATTTGGCAGGAGTTCAGAAATAATTTTGCTGAAGACATATTAAATTGCATGCGGAATGTATGCAGATGTTTATTACAGCCACAGCATTTAGAATGAAGCTTTTATGCTTCTTGCGAGAATCATATAGTCAATAAGCAATAAAAGTATTAGCTATTTTGGACTGCCTCTTCCAACTGATTGTGCTAATGATGATACATTACTTGATACGGAATTTTTTAAAGAAACCTCATACAACAGAGAGGGGCTACCGCAAGTAGGTAAATGCGGAGCAAAAAGTTGTGTTAAATAACGTTCCAAATAGTATCGAACATACATAATATGAAAAAATATATTTTTTAAATACTCCGGGAGGAACGGGATAAACTTTTTTAATAAATTTAATTTTAGCAAAAATTAGATGCAATAGCGGTAGCATCTTTTGGAATTGCTGCGATACTAAATGGGCGAACAGCACATGCAGCCTTTAAATTACCAGTCAGTAATGTGCACATTAGTAGTGCAGTTTGTAATATTTCTAAATAAAGTGTTGTTGCAATATTGTTACAAAAATGCTCTGTAGTTTTTTGGGATGAATGTACTATGTCGCACAAAATGTCATTAGTATCTGTTGACAGAACTTTAAGGGACTTTTAAGATGAACTAATGAGCAATTTGGGGGTGTAACGATATTACAGGCAGGTGACTTCCGTCAAACATTGCCAGTTGTAACCCGAGGTACTCGAGCTGACGAAGTTTTTTTTTTTTTTTATTATTTATTTTTTATTAATTCAAAAAAAAATACAACAGAATAACGAATTCAGAATAAATCTAACAATTAAATTAATAAATTGTCTGCAATCTATAGTACAAAAGGAACTAGATGCGAAAGCAGAATTCAAAACAATGTACGAGTAATGCAAATTAATAAACACTCAGAATTTGTAATCTAGTGGGGTCTTAATATTTCTATAACAATTTTTGTGTATAGGTATATTTTGAAGCTTGATATTAGTTTTAGTTATGTAACAAGGAAAATTTTTATAAGATTTATGAAAGTAAAACAGAAATAAGATGGATTTATTTCTTATCATTTTAATGTTATTAGGTAAGCTGTTGAAAAGCCTAGGAGAAGTTGCCGCAAAGAAGTTAAAGAAAATAGAATCTCTTCAATTGATACCCCGACCTTACAAAAAATATTTTTAGGACTTTATAACAATACAAATGTTTAACAGGATGAACTTAAAGACTTCTGAAAAGAAACAGACTACGATCACGACTCTTTTTGCTACAAATAAGATGAATAATATGTTTCTGAGAAACCAGAAGAGGGTTCAGCTTGTTGTTATGAGTGCCACCCCAAGAAGTTAATCCATATTCTGAAGTTAAGCCTAGAGTGAACTAATCCATAATAGATACATTTTAGAAGATCTCGGGATTAGCAGAGCTTTAAAAAGTATAGTTGCCTTGTGGCAGCTATAAGATACTTCTTGTAGCGAACTAGTATGATCAGACCAATTCATCCTCCAGTCAAACATCACACCAAGATACTTAAAAGATGAAACGCTCTCTATACTAAAACATTTAGCAGCGCATCTACTCGCTTCAACAAATGTTTGTGTTCTTGTGTTCGAATTACAAAAATCTTTACTGTGTTTAAATTTGCAACAGTTCGCCCAATGAAAAAAGAAAGTTCCAAAGTTTAACTCCCTTCCATTTTAGTTTTGTCACTAATAACTAACTTATGTTGTTGGAACCAGTGGCCCAATATTTCCAGGTCATGATTTATGTCAGAAATTAGATTTGGAAAGCACATGTCATGTCGTCAGCAAATGCGTTGACTTGATGAAAATTAGGAAAAGTATCGGACTGAGCACTGAACCCTGAGGAACTCGTATAGAATTATTTTTAATAGAACTTAATCCACCACTGATTTTAACCCTTTGCCCTCTATTAGATAAATAGGAACCGAACCAATTTTGCATTCTACCCCTAAAACCACACTTATTTAGTTTTTCTAAAAGAATTTCGTGATCGACGATATCAAAGGCTTTTGTTATGTCAACAAAAAGAGCCGCAGTCAAATTCCTGTTATTAAAACCATTATATATATTTGTACATAAATTTAAGAGGGCTCCTTCAGTTGAATATCCCGAACGGAAACCAAATTGGTTTTCACTAAAAAAATTGTTTTTTTCTAAAAACTTTACCATTCTATCTTTAATAGCCTTTTCGAAGATCTTCGAAAAAACAGGAAGTAATGATATTGGTCTATGGTTATTTATTAAAGTTTTATCACCTTTCTTAAATAATGGTATAACTTTGGCTTGTTTTAAGTCATCTGGAAAAACACCACTCGAAATATTTACTTTTGTTATAGATATGGCATAAGATGTCATAAATGTTCAAAGCTATTCTTTTTACAAAATTATTTGAAAAGCTGGTAGATATTTTAGAATTGGAATTTTTTAGTGATAGAATGATTTTATACAGTTTCGAGGACATTACTATTATACAACATTATCTGAGCCTGAGCAATCACACTTAGGAAGATCATAGCAGCTGTCCAAAACCACTTTTTTACCAATAGAAACAAAGTAATTATTAAATTTCTCAGCTAAATCTTTGGGGTCACGAATGGTAACATCTTCATCTTTAATACTATGGACTAGAGTGCTTATAGATGTTTTTTTCTGAATTTCTTTAACCAATTTCCATTCCTTTCTCGAGTCACATTTAACTTCTCGAAACATGTTGGAATAATAATTACTTTTACACAGCATAACACTTTTTAAAATATCTTTACATAAGTATTTTGTAAGTATTGATAATTTTAGCGTTATGAGGGAATTTAGTTTTTTTTTTGTAAAGTTTGTTCTTTTCTTTAACTTTAATAAGCAACTTAGCAGTTATCCAATCTTCTCATTTTATTCTTACTCCTTCTTTATTGTTTCGAACTAAGCTTGACATACTTATTCAAAGTATCCATAAATTTGCTGTAAGCTATGGAAAGATTATCTTAGTAAATTACGTTTGTCCAGCATTCATAACGCAAAATATTATTACGATCTCTTAAATCAGTGATAACAGAATATGGACAGTAAGAAGAGATATTAGAATTTTTAGCTGGAATATAATTGAACTTAAACACGTCATGCAATGATCAGATATTCGTAAATCGAAAACAGAGCTGCAGAGTAAAATTTTTCAGAGTTTAAAAATCGCACCAAGATGTGGTCAATGAAAGTACTTGATGAATTGGTTATACGAGTAGGGCTGTTAATACATGATTCTAAGCCATAAGATGCTAATATAAATAAGTAGTTATCTACAAAAATAGAATCACGTAGGATATTAATATTAAAGTCACCCAATAACATTATGCCATTTGATGACACATTGGATAGCAGGTTTTCCAATTCTTCTAGAAACATATTGGAAACAGAATTCTCATTTACTCTAAAAATTCAGAATATTGTCACACAATTTCACTTTTAAAACATCACAACTCTGCAAGTTATCACCGACAACATCAACATTTATATTATTTTTTATAAAAGCGGCAACACCTCCAAAAGCATATTTATTATTGCAACATAAATTCATATCCATCAATACGAGTATCAAAAAATTGTTTTTCTTCATCATGCGAGTAAATCCAAGTTTCAGTGAAGGGGTTACACCACTCTTAGATTTTCCAAAAATCTGGCTTATTCACAAACAAGTTCAGATGCACAAGAAAGTTATCAACATTTTTACGGATACTCCTAATATTTTGGTGAATAACGAAAGAGTTGTTTAAGTACTCGTAATTAATCAAAAGTCGACAGAAAATATAAGCTTGTGGATCCTGCATATCAATTTAAAGCAGGAGATTAACGCCTGCTTGAAGAAATCTGTAATATGGCAATTTGTTGAAAAAATTAATCTTTCAAAGAAAATGCGAGTTCATTCGCAAAAGGACGCTAATGCTGAAACATTTTCAAATATGCTTCTGCTAATCGGAAATGGAGCAGTACCACAAGAAAATTTACTCTTTCCGTTGGAAACCAATTTAGCAACATCAATGGACTGCATACAGGGTGTCCCAGTTTAGGCTTTCGTCCTGACAGCTGAAGATTCCTGAAGTTATGGCAAACAAAAAATTGTATTACAGGGGGGTCTATTTTCACCCCCTTCAAAGTTATAGGCCGTTAAAGTGAGGAACCTCTGATTTCGAGGTAAAACTTCTTAAAACGCCGTAGCTTTCTAACGGATTCAGCTTAGGAAAGCGTTTTACACATTTTTTATAGAGAATTTCAGTGTGCATAAAATACAAAATTTCATCGAGTTCGATGAACGCCAGTCAAATTTTTTTTTTATCAAAACTTTTGTCTGCTCTTCATTATCTACGATTTTGATGTATGACTTTTCCACCTACGAACAACGGAAGTTATTGCAAATGACTATTTTATTCAAGGGTCACAAAGTAAATTTAATATCCCTTTAAATAGTTTTTGTAGTCCTAAAAAGGTCCGTTACGCTTTAAGATTTCAAAACGCTTTTATAGTAAATTTTCGAAATGTTTCCCGTGCCCTTTGGATGCACGTTCTAGCGCGTTTGATGATTTCAGACTGCAAACTAATATTTGGTAAAATGCCTCTTAGCTCCTCTGCCACTGTATTTATTCTCTCTACGATCTCTTCCCGACTTGAAATCTCAGTCAAATAAACCCTTTCTTTTATAAAAAGACAACTTGTTTCCTTTTCTCTAACACGGTTTAAAAAGAAAAACCATATATTATGAACTGTCAAAAATTACAAGGTGAAACGAAAAGAAATGAAACAGTGGAGTTGCCGCTGTTGGATTTAAGGGTATGATTTCATTTTGGAACATTCCGCCCGCCTTCGCCAGTTCCTGGCGAACAGGTTTCTTCCTCCAGTGGTAGCAAGCTGATTTTCTGGATTGGCCTCACAAACGTAGATGTCGCTGTACTACGCGAACTAGTCCATCGGTGATGCCGGCCAACGGCCATTTGCATGGTGGATAAAGATTTGATCGAACCAGGCAAAGATCTTCAACCTTTACGGACGGCTGATGAATACGCCACTTTGGCCGCTACTCCAGAAGTGCTCGTACATCAGTCGCAGTAACTGTCATCGAGGCCTTGAATTAAAGCATGCCTTGACCTGTGTGAGGAGCGTGGACATCTCTCCAAATGTTAACAAGTTCTCTCCAGTGATTCGCTTGAGGTGGAACTTCACGGAGTTAACAGCCGCAGGATTGGAGGATTGGAAAGCCACTCGGTTCCATCATTAGCAAGTAGCTGGGCGATTTCCTTACTCTATAGGGTGGCTTGCTGAAAAAGTATGCGTAGCTCCTTGTTGGCCCCGATAAAGTTCGTTCCGTAGTCACTTGAAAGAGTGTCGCATAGACCACGCCTGGCCACAAATTGTCGACAAACTTGAAGAAAATCCTCAGTCGAATAGCCCGAGACCACCTCTAAATGAACTGCTCGCGTTGTTAGGCAGACAAATACTGCAATATATCCTTTATGTGACAGCAATCAGCTTCCTCGGTGGTAAGTATAGGAGCAGTCGACTATACTACCTCTTCCTGTTTCCAAAAACGTTCCAACTGCGCCGACAGATCTTGATCTAATACGCATTGCAGACTGGTAAGTGGGAGTTCTTCGCCACTAGATTCAGGAAGTCCAGTATTTTATAAGCAAGATCCAGTAAGTATCCATCCTATACCTATAGCTTAAGCAACGAGATTTTAGTCTTTGGATTTACGTAGCCCTTCCTCAATGATTCGCGTATACCATACACACCAGCCCCAGTATCATTTCTATCGGTGCGGTTGTTTTGAAATTTGGGTCTGCAAGTTTCAGTCTTGCGATGAACGATAAGTCTATATTGGGCAATTGAGGCGATGTAAGATTAGAGCATTGTATTTACATTTGATCTCACTTGTGAATTGAGGAGTGATGAACACTGATGTTTGAGTCCTCACAGTATGGCATGAATCACCTCCGACTCCGGATATAGGAACGAATGCTGAACGTCGAGACAACTTTAGGCGTTGGGCCAATGATTCTGCAACAAATGATGCTTCAGTGCAAGGATCGATGAGTACCCGAATGGAAGTTGAGCGTTGATTTTTGGATGAGGCGATAATGATGGCGGTGGCAAGAAGCATATGATAGGATTCGTGAGCGACTGTACGAGTATTTAGTGTATGTACGGAAACCTTTGGACCTTGAGCTGTGTTTGATTGAAGGGCAATGTCGCTACCCAGTTGACGAGTTGAAGGCGAGGAAGAGTTAGCATGCAAGAGTGTATGATGGCGTCCGTGACAGGAGGTGCATCTTTTGGTTGATCGACAGTCACGTCTCCAATGTGAGCCCAAACAATTGAAGCATAGCTGTTTTGCTGAAACGAAATTAGAACGTTTGTCGAAAGTAGGAGTACGGAATTTTCCACAAACGGCAATATAATGGTCTCCTTGGCAATGTGAGCAAGTTGACTTCTTCTTAGCTGTCACATGGCTTGTGATTTTTAGCTGATGTTTCTTCTTGTGGGTTGCATCTGATGTTGTGGTATCTGTTTCGGACCGTTCGACTGCTTGAATTCTTGTTTTCATGGAGGCATTCAATTGAGACCAAATTATGGGTGCTGAACTATCGTCTAATGACAATTCCCATTTGCGTCGGGTAAGTGAATCAAACCTTTGCACTGTAATGAACAAAAAGATATCCTCTATCCCGTCGAATGGTCTTTTTAACATTTGAAGAGTTTCGATTGTTTCCGATGTGCCATCCTTCAATTGCTTCAGGGCGATGTGAGATTCAGATGTTATCGACGAAAGATGGAAAAAGGAATTCAAGCATGCATAGATTAGTGCCCTTTTATTTTCGTAGGAGGACGTCAATTTCTCCCAAACTCGGTTATAGTTTTCTGAAGTGATGGGAATGCCTTTGACGAGGCTGGCAGGTTCTCCGCTGAGGCTCGACTTAAGATACTGTAACCGCTCCACATTTGACAGCTCCTCATCGTCAATTATCAGCGACGTAAATATGTCGCTAAACGATGACCAATCTGAGTACTTTCTCGAAAAGACTGGCACTTCAGTAGGGAGCAATTTACGACGGGATACTTTGTGAACAATCGCACTGGTGCAGTTGTTTAATGATGATTGCAAAGTCGTCATTTGAGGAGCTGTTGACTGTTGAAGTGCTTCCAATGCATCCAAGAATTTCGCTTTTTCTTCCACAAAGATTCCACAAAAAAAAGAAATCGTTTTTAAAGTATGGATTGTCCTTGGCGGCTTCGGCAGTGGAACTTAACGAGATAGTTTCGTTGGGTCTCTCGATTTCTGTCATCCTTTTCTGCAGCTGTTCCATGCGAGCTTTGATTTAACCTGTTGAAGAGCGTCCGCCTCTCTTTTTGAGGTTAATGAAGGCTCGTGCCATTAGCCCCAAATTTTTCTGTTGCTGTTCGATTAGGTTCTCTATTATTTGTATGTTGATGTCAACGATAATTGCAGATGAAAAAAGAGAATCTGCCTCGAAGGACCAACAAAATGATCGAGATAAAAAGAGAACTTGTTTCGTTTAACACGATTTAAAAAAAAAAACATATATTATGAACTGTCAAAAATTACAAGGTGAAATGAAAAGAAATGAAACTGTGAATTTGCCGCTGTTGGATTTAAGGGTATGATTTCATTTTGGAACAGAACTTTATGATTATATTAGACATCAAGGATTTTGAATTACATTAAATAAATATTCATATGTACATACATAATGTATACATTAAATTAAAGCTTCGAAAATAATATACATATATTAAGATTATTATATTAATTTGCTGTCTATTCATTATCACAAACATAATGACAAGTGTCTACTCAGCAAAGCGGGTACATCAGCTAGTTTAGGTTATAAGTTGAAGACTAATTGCTTAAAAACGTGCAGTGCAATGAAGCTTCAGTATTCATTGTTAGTGGCTGATTTGGGTTCCTGAAATTCCATGTTCCACTTAGTTGGCTTGGATCCATTATGGGTCGAATTACTACTGATAATAGCTACAACCAATAAAGGCTTTAGTTTACGCGACGTAATTTGAAATTGAGAGAATACGTTTTATCAGTACATGAATCACCAAAGGTAGTAGAAGCAATAGTATACATTTTGTCTTAGCGAATGTCTCCGACTAGACGATTACCGAATCCGCTTCTTCCAAGTCAGGTGACGCATAGTATTCGGACGAAACATACTCTAAAAAATCGTTGAGCAGAAATGGCATGTGAATATCTAGAAAACATCCGCAGACTGGCTACGGATTATTTTCTGGAACACTGCTATAATCGGTCCCAATCCCATGGTGCCATGCTGCCGAACAATCAACAGAGTCCCTAAACCGCTACAAAGTGGATATCCGTCTCATAAAAAAAGTGCAATAGACCGGACAAAAAGAAAATGAAAAGCTATGATATCTACTGTGGAGAATTAAACAGTAGTCGCAGCATTTATTCGGATGTCGATTCGCAGTAAGAAGAAGGCTTAGGGAACTTGAGCTTCATGCACGTAAGTGAACATAAGCGTCATAAACTCCCATGTCCTGACAAAGGAGAAGGACAACTTTACCAAAAACTGCTGTTACGAGCCTCTCGGAAAAACCTAAGAGCAATGCCCTATATATGACGTGAAAATCTTCCATGGTGATTTTAATACTAAGCAAGGCAAGGAGGAATCTGGAAAGTTTATTTCTGCAGATTGTTGAATGGTAATGACGAACAGCATCACACCATCGGGCAGGATGAACCATTCAACTTGGACTAAGACAGACAACATTTCCGTCCATCTGACCAAGATTGGATACGGAGCATACATCAACTCATCTTTAAAACCTGCGTCGATGAAAGTATGTCCTACGAGCAGAACCCCAAAACTGTTTGTCCGATCTTAAAGAAGAGGGATGCCCTGAATTGCACAAACTACAGGGGAATAAGTCTCCTCAATATCGCATGCTCAAAACAGCCAGCCATATTATGTTCATAGATAGTCTCACTGGCACCTATATCGGTGAGTGAGCTTTAGACCAGGAAAGTCCACAATTCCGGAAAATCTTTGAAAAAATTATGGAGTTCTAAATCGATACACACCATGTGTTTACCGATTTTGTGATGGCAAAACTTAGACTCTCAATGTAAAAAAAAAGCGATTCGTTGTTATTTACCTTTTTAATATCATTTTTAAAAGAATTATGCGAAAGTCGGAAGCCAACTCCAAAGGCATCGTCTTTCAAAATTCAATGACATATTGACGACACTGACATATTGAGAAGAACACAGACAGCTGTCATTAGAGCGTTTGCGACTATTGAAGTAGCAGCGGCAAAGATGGGTTTAGCGCTCCACGAAGGAAAAGCAGGGTACGAGTATATGCTGTTAACAGAGATGGGCACACAACATCGACGTCTAGGACAAAACGTCAAGATAGGCAGCTACACCATCGAGGTAGTAAAGGACTTTATTTATCAATGACACCCGCCCAGAAATCATGCGAAGAATCACTCCTGCAAATCGCTGATTCTTTTGATACTATACAAGACAATGAGCATTGTTTGGCTCTAACGATGAAAGCATCGATTAAAAAACTTTGGATGAAATGTATAGAGCTCATGAGCGACTATGTTAAGAAATAAAGTGTTTTTTTTTTCAACAAAATCGTTTGCCATTCAAAAAGTTACGGACTTATTGATCCACCCTCGTACTACCCTAGAGCGAAAGTGGCACACGACACAATCTGGAAGCATTAAGCTGGCTGTGAAGTGCGCAACAAGCAGGTTGGTCTTGTACAAACAGTTGACAGCTGGAACGTCGTTATAAATGAGCGTTGGGATGAGAATGAGGCAGAATTCCCAATGTTTCGACAAGTGACATAAAATCGTCGCTATCTTTGGGACATTGCCTTATTGTTTTGCTTCAGTTAAGTAAGGTTTTGGATAAATCCCTGCCTGTTTGAATTTTTTTGCCTTTTTGCTGTCAGGTTGGTCTTGAATGACTGACAATTTCTTTAAGCTCGAGTCGTACCACCACTCTTCATCCGATAAATGACAAAGGATCCCAGTGTTTTTGAAATAAGCTGAAATGGCACCGTTTACTATAGACGGGAGAGCACATCGACGGTGTACTTATTAGGGAAAAGAGTTTTGGTCGCATAACTCGGAGCTTCTAAAAATTCATTTAGAAATAAAATAAAGAATTACTTTTGCCAAATAATTCTTTATGAATTATGAAGAATCATTGTAAGCAAACTTAATTTGATTTGCTTTGTGACATGGCATTTCTCTATCAATTTTCATTGGTTGCCACTTTTATATGTTCACCTTCTTTGCTTACATTTTATTTTATCTTTATTGAATATATGAATTTTAACACAGAAATATTAATATATCTGGAAAAGTAGAGCTTACACTTTCCGATTATCCCAACATACGACTGCATACAAGTGCTTGGTCACGTTTTCTGCAATTGCAGAATCTCCGGATTCTCCCAAATCGAATTAACGTGCTCTGTCAGAGCATCATTTGTCAGATTAAAAATTTCGACAACTGAACCGTATAAAGAGCATTTCCATTATTTCCTAAAAAAATTATAAGCTAAATTTGCGTGGATTTGTAATATTTAAGGAATTCAAACATCAAGAGAGCATTGGTCGAGAGTCAGGACGACATATTTTTTCCTTTCTCTCTTTTTCTGTGTGCCCTCAGGCACTGTTCATTGAATTGAATTTTTTCAGTGTTTCGAATAAAAATGAGGAATCGCTTTATTGGAATAGTGCTTACAGTACTAGCATCCACTTTATTGACGCCTAGAATTTACATCATTGTGCCAGCGTAAGCCTCACAATGCTCAGTAATATTCTTAAAGAATTAGAGAGTTACATTGTTTGGCACTTTAGCCAGAAGATGATGCTACTTAATGTTGCGCTTAACTCTGGAGTAAAGTTGGGCTTAAGCCAACAGTTATTTCAGTGATCACCTCCAGCTCCGCGCACCATGTTAGCTGTAGTCGCTTTCAAGAGAAAGATAGAGCACGAGAAGCGCGCGATCGAGGATATGGAAAAATATTACCGCAGCAATGACATTCGAAAGTTTTATCAGAGCATTAAACGAACATCCCAGAATGGAAGTCTTCACAGATGGACATGTACGACAACAACAAATACCCAACCGTTATCCATGAATGTCACTTGCATCGTAGAAACTAAAAAACTTTCCATTCTCGTTATGGGTGTCCTTGACAACTTAGGTTGGAATGACCACATATTCGATGTCGCCAAAAATACTGCTTGTTAGCGTAGCATAGACTAAGGACTTGATGTAGCCCCAGAGAAAATAATCGAGTGGTGTCAAATTGCATGATCGGGGCTGCCAATTGATGAACGCTCGCCGTGAGATGACCCAGTCGCCAAATTTCTCCTTCAGAACTTCAAGCGTTGCGCCGCTTGTATGGCATGTAGCGCCGTTTTGTTTGAACCGCAGCTCGGAAATATCGATGTTGTTGAGCTTTGACTACAGAAAGCCGGTTAACACCACTCTATACCTGAGACCATTGACGGTAACGGTGGCGGCTTCTTCATTTCGACAGAAATAAGATCCGATGATGCCGATGATGCATCTTCCTGGATGCATTGATGCTTGGCCGAATATTTGTGGATTGTGTTCGCTCCAATAATTGCAATTTTGCTTGTTGAAATAACCGCTGAGCCAAAAATGGGCCTCGTCCGAGAAGATGATTTTTTTGCCAAAATCCGTATCTCCGGCCAATTAGCCTATTATCGAACTCACGGCTTTATCTATGGTCTTCCGGCTTCAATTCCTGCGTCAGCACAATCTTATGTAGGCCGAAAACCAACCGCAAGCCAGGTTGAGTCTCTGGGGATGCCTACTTCAGCTGATCGGCGCCGAATTGACATTGCAGGTCATCTTCAATACTGACCTCTGCGGCGGCTGTGTTTTCTTCATTTGACACCAATAATCTCTGCCTGGTTGGTGGCTTAAAATCCAATAGAGTGTACGAATGCTCAAATTGCGGCGAATTGCCTGCACATTGAAGCCATAATGACAACCGACGTGGTCGTTCGAATAAACGTCGTTCGGCTTCTCGTAGAGTAAAAAAAAAAGTAATAATTCTGTTATAAACTCAATCAGTTGGGACTTTGTTAATTGACTCGGTAGCCTAGCGGTTAGCGGCGCCAGTCAACTAATCGTGGTGCACGGGTTTGAATCACGGGTGGTGGAACTTTGAACTTTTTTTTCTCTTTTTTTTTGTGTTTTTGTTTTTGTTTTTTTGCTCAAATTGTGTAAAGAGACTAAAAAACAAAAAGCACGTGATGTATGGTGGAGAGCGTTCCGCTCTTCCCATAACGGGAGTTACAAAAGGCAACAATACGGTTGCTGGTGCCGTGGCAAAAGGAATCAAACGTAGGAAGAGTTTGAAAACTCCTCCTAATTTAACCAAAAAAAAAAAACAAGTGCCATTTTAAGAGCCGATGAAGAGAAAGATGAATTCCAGTATGAGGGGGGCAGTAAAAACTTTGCCTCTTTAGCTGCATCTGAGTCGGAAGACGAAGATGAAGAAATAAGTAATATTACCAGCAGCATATTAAAGCTGGAAGAAGAAGTGCTTGCTATTAAGCAGAGGCAAACTGCACGAAGGCAGAGGGAGCAAGTACAAGCAGATAGCTCACAACAACAAGAGCAGAAACAAAAACTGCAGCAACAACAAAACCAGCAGCAGCAGAAACAACAGCAGCAGCAGAAACAGCAACAGTTGTAAAAACAGCAGCTTAAAAAGCAGCAGCAGCAGCAGAAACAACAACAAGAACAACAGCAGCAGCAGCAGCAACAGCAGACGAAGAAGAAGGAGAAGGTGCCTCCCATCAACACCTATAAATTAGAGGTGAATGCAACCAAGGACCTGTGTAAGTTGGTCATTGGAAGTAACTTTAATATTAAGCGATTGGGGAACGATCGCCATGCCATCCACTGTAACATAGTGGAGGGCTACGCGAAAGTGAAAGAGCTCCTAAAGGAAACGACGACGGAGCACTTCTCATTCACACCAAAGTGTGAAAAGCGGCAATCGATGCTGCTGAAAGGGTTGGAACCGTCTTGTGATCCTGGCACTGCACAAAGAGAAGGAGTGCGAAGGACTCAAGTTTGTGGGGGTAAAGCCATTTACCACAGCTAGAGCCAGGCGGGAGAAACGGAGTCTGCCGTTCTTCCTGGTGTAGCTCAGTCCCGAAAGCCGTCTGGATAGTCTAAGGAGTATCAATGTCCTAGACTACCAGGTGGTCCACTGGGAAAAACTAAAAAGGAGCGAAGGCGTTATACAATGCGTTCGCTGCCAGAGGTTCGGGCACGCCGCGTCGAACTGCCAAATGCAGCCTCGATGCGTGAAGTGCGCTAAGAACCACAGTTCCGAGCAGTGTCCTCTGGGTGTTGACGGAGCATCCGATAGGTCGCAGCTCTCGTGCGTGTTACGTGGAAACGTGGGACACACCGCAAACTATCGGGGTTGTCCTAAGTTCGCTGACATTAAAAAAGCAAAACTGGCTCGGCAGCAGAAAGTGGAGGTCAAACGTTCACCTGTCAGGTTTCAAACACCAGCCATCACGTCCCAAATTTCCTACGCCCAAATGGCGTCAGGTAGGGGGACTACGGTACAGCAAGCGGCTGTTGCTTCTCCGGCGCCAACGCCGAGAACAACGGAAGCTGCACCTAACATGCTAGCCATCTTGCTCGCAATCCAAGGGCAGATGGCTCAGCTGCAAAAGCAGGTTCAAGAACAAGCCAAGCGGGTGGACCAGATCTACTCGCTGCTGCTGGGCCTAACGCAATACATGCCGTAATGGGTACTCACATGGTGGAGCAATTTTTGAAGGTCCTTGCGGTGAATGTTAATTCACTGATTAGGATTGAATGAAGAGCCGCGATGTTTAAATTGCTACAAGACCAAACTCCTGATGTGCTTTTCGCTAGCGAAACCAAGCTAACCGATAACCACAAACTGGAGTACAATAATTATATTGTTAGAAGAAGAAACCGGCCCAGATCCAAACGTGGAGGCGGTGTCGCGATCTTCACTAAAGAAGGTATAAAATTTCACAGAGTGTACAAGGGCGTGTTGCGCAGGTTCCGGGTGTTAGAGGCAGTCGTCATTTACATCCCGCTCCGCAGTGGAAAGCGGCTGTACTTGGCCTCTGTTTATGCACCTGATACTTCACAATCCACCCTATTCATTACAGAGCTCGACACGCTTTTTCGACTTCTGAGGCTGGAATCGGGGGAGAATTTTATAATCGGCGGGGATTTCAACGCTAGACACAGAAATTGGGGAAATAATTTGCCAAATACTAGAGGGAACCTACTACTCGATTGGTGGAGTCAGCATGATGTCATGTACAGACTCGGTCTTAAAGCGACTGATAACCCGTCGTTTCCCAGAGGCGGGTCTTATTTGGATCTACTGCTGTACGACGAACGCATACGACTGACAGGTACGAATTTACAAACGCTAAACTGTCTGCGCACATTCGTGTATGACAGTGACCATTGCGGTTTTAGCACCGAAATTACAGTTCCCAACGAAATTGCGGAATTGGAGGAGTTTGTCCAAAGATATTCTTACAATTACAGTAAGACTCGATGGACACGCTTCTCCGCTAACTTGACAAGAGCGCTCTCCTCGAATACTCTCCACCCACCGTCCAATAGGAATTTGTCAAACGAGGAGATCGACAATTACCTAAAACAAATGGACGAGACAATTAAACAAACTATGGACACTACAATACCGCGGTATCGACGTACGACTAACGCAGACCTGTTCCGCAATCCTACTATTGACGCACTGCACCGACAGAAAAGTAGACTTCTGACAAGACTCAAAAATTTGTACAGACAGTTAACTGACCGACAAGACCCGGAGATTAGGACACTGAAGTCGTCGATTAAAAATATTCAAACGCTAATAAAAGAGAATTACAGAATTTCTGTAAGTTTGTATTGGAACAACAAGGTTCGGGCTGTAAACACCAGCAACCCGAATATGTTTCCCCAAATAAATAAACTATTTCGGAGAAAAAATCAAAACGACCTTCAGTGTCTTAAAATAGCCCGGACAACAGACAACGAACGCTTACTGACAATAGCAGGTATTGATCCAAATGAGGCCGCTGATGGTGACGCCTTCTTTGTGATCGAGGATCCACAGGAGAAAGTTGAGACCAGAGGGGCGACTTTCCAGGAAGTATACAAGGCCATTGATATCATTGGCCCTAATTATGACCTGGACAATCGCGTCTTGGTGCACGACTTCTGCATTCGAAATGAAATAGGGAACTGGCGATCCGAAGGCTCTGGTTTCACCCAGTTCAATGACGAAAATATGGCCAATAATGTCAGTGCCAGAGAGAGTGACCTACCCCCATTCATTTCGAAGGAAGAACTCCATGAGATCTTCGATACAATCAGGGCTAAGAAATCAGTGGGGACCGATGGTATTCCGAACGTCGTGCTTCGACATCTTCCTCGAGAAGCGGTGGACATTTACACCACCCTGTTTAATAATGCAATGAATAATGCACATTATCCAGCGCATTGGAAAACGGCGGTGGTTCAACCTATCCCCAAAAAGGGGTAGGATATATCCAATCCGGCGAATCTCCGATCGATAAGTCTCCTTCCGAATATCATTAAGGTTTTTGAAAAGGTAATCAATAGAGCTCTGTCTAGGTGGGTTGAGGACAAACATATAATTCCGGATAATCAATTCGGTTTTAAGGCGGGACATGATATCTCACATGCCGCGTCTAAACTGGTGTCCGATATTCAATGGAACAAAGGCAAGAAACAGTGCACTGGTGCCTGCCTTGTTGACTTGGAGAAGGCCTTCGACATCGTATGGTTAGAGCGTCTTTTCTATAAGCTGACTAAACAGTAAACCACTCCTGTACATTCTTTATAATATTCTAACCATCAGATAGTTCATCGTGAAAAATGGTGATGTGACTTCTGTTGGAATATTTCAAATTAAAAATGGTCTTCAGCAAGGCGCGGTCAATTCGCCGATCCTATTCAACATTTATACAAGCGACTTAATAGGTTCACTTCCCCATACTATTGCGTACGCAGACGATTTTATAGCGTACAGACCAGGTCCAAAAATCGAGGTCATTAATACTCTCTTGCAGAGTGACTTCGATAAGATACGACGATTTTGCGATGACTGGAAGTAGAAAATCAACTTTCAGAAGTCGGAAACCATTCTCTTTAGAACGCCGTTGTCTGGAGCCTTTAGGGATAACAGAAAATTTGGCGAAAGTTGGCGATCATTGGACAGCACGTACAGCCTCTTGCCTGTCGAAATGTAGTCAGATTCCTTGGCATCTGGCTAGATCAGTTTCTGTATTTTGACAAAAATGTAGATGCTGCTCTGGCCAGAGCTAAAGCCGCTTTTGCCCTTACAAAGAGACTGTTTTATAGCAGCCAACTCGATGCGAGGGTAAAGGTAATCTGCTACATGGCACTTATCAGGCCCATGCTGGTATTTGGTTGTCCCGTGTGGTTCAATGTACGAGCAAGCTTAATGGAAAAAATTCGGGTGTTTGAGAGGGCTTGTCTTCGCTTGTATAGAACACCAGAGTCAGAGTACAAGAAATTTTATCCCAACGAGGTCCTTTACAATAGGGCGAACGACAACTTCGTAATTAAGCTGACTCGAAGGCACATTGCAAGAGCAATGACCTCGACGAATAACCTGATATCTGGGGCTTACTACCCCAATTACCTTTACCACGAGAGTGTTTGCTTTGACGGCTTCGTTCCACCGGAAGCATTCTTCTACCTAGATCAGATAGGGTTGATCCAGGATAGATCAGCGGTGCCGTTAATCTTCCATATCGCTCGTACAGCTGGGGACAGGCGACTCAACTACAACAGAGACGTCGCACACGGCAGTTTGGATCGCCTCAGGTTCAGTAGGGCGGTGGGGAATCGCGATAAGAGGGATGTCGTTCGGCAGCACCAGCATTTCTTTTGGTTGAATGGTGGGGAAGATGTTTCGCCGTCGTTTCCGTCAATTACGGACCAGCCTCACTAATGAGGCAGAGCTGACCAATCTATTTGCTCAGTAAATAGCGATGGCCAGCTTACATAGGTTTAGGTCAGCATTTAAGAAACATATACATATATCAGTGTATACAAAGGTGTATACTGATATATGTATATGATCGTGTATAATGCCTATGTGTGTTTATGTGTGTATTGTACATTTAGGTTAGGTAGGCTAAGGTTTATTTTAACTTAGATACTAAGTTTTTATAAAAACGAAAAAAATGTCCATATGCTAAGTTTTTGTAAACAAATTTTTTCTTAGCTTTAAGTATAGAAAATAAGTATTTATAAATAAAATGTAAATGCAGTCGAAAGACATAGATATAAGTATTCAGAGTAGCTTAGAGTGCCTGTGTGGGGCCAGTAAGTTAGTATAAGATTGTTAAGTAATTGTAAGCTAGCATTTAAGCATTTTTTGTTAGAATGTAAGAGTTAGTGTTAAGAAAATAAAATGCATTAAAACTGAAAAAAAATGAAACTGACAACCGAGGTCACAACGAAATTCACGTTGTGTATTTACAACTGGGCCGAAATTTCGATAATATTTGTGGCTGATCAAAGAGTCATACGACTTATGCCGAGGATCAGCCTGGCTGAGGGTCCAGCATCTCCAAAAATAGCTCGCGAACGGAGTATCCGGATACCTGACGACTTCCAGATTAGGTAGCCTGTACAGATGGACCATTCTTTATCTGCTAATTATGGATAAATTCACAAAAAAAAAAACACGTGGCCGGTACTCCTTTAAAACCAGGAGGTAGAACGGTGACTGGCACTGACTACCGATAAGGCTCCTGCATTGTCGAACGGAGGTAAAGCTTTGGCAGGCCATGGTGCAGCATCCTCTAAAGGCAAACGCAACGGGCCTAAAACCAAATTTTCAAGGAGTTGCAAGACTGTGGCAAGCCACCCTTGGCAGCAGCAAGGCCGTGGCCTGCCCTCCCTCAAAGTAGGAATCAGGGGGTCAGCCGCATCGGTAAGCTTCATCTAAAGCATCGATGTCGCTGCACAACTAAAGTAGGACTGTGAAGATCAAGATCTTATGTACAGTCTCCGTAGTTATTTGGAATAGGATCTTACTACCAAATTGCTTTCTACCTCAAAAAAACAGCTGCCAAGAGTGATTAATTTCTACTGAATCGTTGTTGACAGAATTGACAGTATGGCCAAGGTAGATAAAGTCCGTTACTACCTCAAGGTTATAGCTGTCAGGTGTTACAAGCTGTCTAATATGTCGATGTTGTGTTAGTAGTTTGCGCTTCAATTCCAGCGAACGCAGCGGTGATAGCCACTAAGTTCTAACAATTATCTCAATATCATTGGTCTCAAAATCGATAATCCTAGGTCCTATACTTACCAACTATCGTTCCGAATAGGGTTCTCCTTTCATAATTAGGACATTACTCATATATCTTTTCGAGGAGCTCGTACAAACATTTATTGGTTTAGTCATCCTTGTCTTTCGTAGGGACACGGGCGTATAATAGGCTTAAGTTAGTGCATTTGGCCTTAATGCGGATTACCATGCGATGCTCGCTCAGGTGTCGAAAATTCAAGATTTCTTACCATAGTCTGCCACGTATGTGCTTCCACTAATTGTTCGGATGTACGTGTTCTGTTAAGAGTCCGAACATTCCATTTGCAAATCTGAAATCGTTGTCCTTTAATCGTTTGCTATCAACAGTGGATTCATTATTATCAGAGGCTATGGTTTGTCACATTTTTTTTATCTCTATGACGAGCATGCTCTATCCATTTAAGCCTGCATGGATAAGGTTTTACTCATGCTTCTACCGGGGACCATCACTGTCAGGTAAGGCAACTTGATTGTTGCGCTACTATCCAATCCAAGTTATAGGACAGTCAGCAGTTTGTGGTTCAGATCCACCGGTAATATTGCGCTTTGATATTTCAAACGTAGCTGCCTCTCAATATACTCAATATACAATATATCAATTGTGCAACTTCGTTTGAACGATGGCACCATACGTTCGGGACAGGTTCTTGAAGTGAGCGGCTCCAAAGCTGTCGTTCAGGTGTTCGAGGGTACATCGGGTATTGATGCCAAGAACACACTTTGCGAGTTCACTGGTGATATTTTGCGTACACCTGTCTCAGAAGATATGTTGGGACGTGTGTTCAACGGCAAGCCCATCGACAAAGGACCCCCAATTTTGGCAGAAGATTTCCTTGATATCCAAGGTCAACCCATTAACTCATGGTCACGGATTTACCCTGAGGAAATGATCCAAACTGGTATCTCTGCTATTGATGTGATGAACTCAATTGCCCGTGGTCAGAAGATTCCCATATTCTCTGCTGCTGGTCTCCCACACAACGAAATTGCTGCTCAAATTTGTCGTCAAGCTGGTTTGGTTAAGGTTCCCGGCAAATCAGTGCTCGATGATCATGAAGATAACCTTGCTATTGTGTTCGCTGCTATGGGTGTTAACATGGAAACTGCTCGTTTCTTCAAGCAAGACTTTGAGGAGAACGGTTCAATGGAGAATGTGTGTTTGTTCTTGAACTTGGCAAACGATCCAACCATCGAACGTATTATTACACCACGTTTAGTTTTAACTGCAGCTGAATTCTTGGCCTACCAATGTGAGAAACACGTGTTGGTCATCCTTACCGATATGTCGTCATATGCTGAAGCTTTGCGTGAGGTATCAGCCGCCCGTGAAGAAGTGCCCGGTCGTCGTGATTTCCCCGGTTACATGTACACAGATTTGGCTACAATTTATGAACGTGCCGGACGTGTTGAGGGCCGTAACGGATCCATTACACAGATTCCCATTCTTACTATGCCTAACGACGATATTACCCATCCAATTCCCGATTTGACAGGTTACATTACTGAGGGACAAATCTACGTTGACCGTCAGTTGCACAACAGACAAATTTATCCACCAGTCAACGTGTTGCCATCTCTGTCGCGTTTAATGAAGTCTGCCATCGGTGAGGGCATGACCAGGAAAGATCACTCTGATGTATCAAATCAGCTGTATGCTTGTTACGCCATCGGTAAGGATGTGCAAGCCATGAAGGCTGTCGTCGGTGAGGAAGCTCTCAATCATCTCTGATGATTTGCTATACTTGGAGTTCTTGAGCAAGTTCGAAAATAACTTTATCTCTCAGGGTAATTATGAAAACCGCACAGTATTTGAGTCGCTCGACATCGGTTGGCAGTTGCTGCGTATCTTTCCCAAGGAAATGCTTAAGCGAATTCCAGCTTCCATCCTCGCGGAATTCTACCCAAGAGATTCCCGCCACTACGCGCAGCACAAAACCAATCCTTCACCATCCAACCAAGAACCATCCTTTTCTTGTTAAAAATTGCTGTAAAATACAACATAATTCTTATTCTAGAGAAAAAACAAAAAACCAACAAAAAAAAAATAAATAAAACAGAAAAGCAAAAAGAAAAAGAAAAATGCTATAAAGAACAATATTGTATAATTAAAGCCAACGGAATAAATTTAATTACAGTGTAATATGCCAAGTTAATGCGATTAAATAAAAGTACTCGTTTTATATTGACGTTTATCTTTAGAAAGTTTTGGCTATAGAATATTCTGGTTACTTTTGAAATCAGTCATTCATCATCCATGACTGTGGGTCATTTTAACTATCGAAAATTCTATTAGCTTTGAAAAAATGTTGCTTATGTTTGATCCTGCTAATAGAGAACTTCTTCACATGAATGTAAGAAGTATATTACAATATTTAATGTCATGTCGCCACTGGATGTCGTACCCTGCTAAAAATTATTAACTCACGCCAAATCAGCTGAAACCTGATTACACTGGTCCTGTATCACGGGTTTTTTTTTCTTCCTGAAAATTGTTTTCCAGTAGTCAAACTTCATCACTTTGTTTGATATCTGCACCCGCATTAAAAGTTTTAACGATAGCAACCATCGCTGTTACCTTTCAATACTTAGGTTCGTCCTTAAACATTTGGGGCATCTAAGGGATTGAATTTAGCAATTACTTTTTCTTCATCCTCCAGTAATGGAAACTTGAATAATTGTGTTACAAGAATTGTGTCAAAAGAAGTGTACTTCGTTCCCTATTACACCAGATATAAATTTGTTCAATCTTTTTACGCTTACATACTTTTATTAAAAGACGACAAAAGTAGGTAAATCTAAGTTGCTTTTGAATTTCAGATAGTTCTAAAGACGTCACTGATCTGATCTTCCTAAAACAGTAAGCGGAGTAAGTCTCCTCTCGTATTAATTGAAAGACATTGTCAGCGGTTAACTACCTTCCTGACTTCGGGTATAGAATGGATTGCAATGCCTGTATCAACCAATTTATGAAAATGAAATGAACAACCCCTGCGTATGTTGAATCTTTTAAAACTCAAGATCAAGTCTCAAGTAATCCTTACTAAAAACTACAGTTATTTTATTTCAGCAACGCATAGCAAACATTTAATAATTTGGATAGATATGCGAATGCCGAGGGTATAGGAGCTAGCTGTTATTGTATATTCGTACGTCAATATCTCCATTCGTCAACGTTCTCGGGAGCTTGTCCTCTTCACTGCTACACAGCACCGGATTTTTACGAAAGATTTGGCTCTCCACACATACAAGGTACAATGATAGCAAGAACTGAAGCTGGCTGAACACCACAACCACCATCAGCGCCGTCCTTTTTGGATTGGGTAATGAAAACATGCATGTCGACATTGATTTTTGCAAGAGAATCGAGTTGTCGGATGAGGACCATTCCCACATTTGCGGTTAAGTTAATAACCAAATTTTAGCTTCTGGGGCACCGAAAATCCACGAGTGATTCAGGAGATGCCAATGCACCCATAACGAGTAGCTCTTTGGTGGGGTTTATGGGCCGGAAGTCGGAGGTGTCATAGGGCCGTACTTTTTCGAAAATGAGGCCAGAAAAGCCAATAGGGTCAATGCGATAATAGGGAGTGCGCTATTGAGACATGATAAACAATTTTTTGTGGCCGGAGCTCGAGGTTATGGATACGGACCACCTCCACTTTCAACAAAATGGTACAATCGAGTTATTACTCACGAAGTTTTTTGTCAGCGTAATTTTGTGTTTAGGAGTTACCCCTTGGCCACCAAAACCGTGCGACATAATACCGTAAGACTTTTTTTCTTTGGGGCTATGTTAAAAGCAACCATCTGCAAACAATTCCAACTCTGAAAGCGAACATCGAAGCCGCCATTTTCGAGATAGAGCCCCAATTATGTGAAAGAGTGATTGAAAATTTCGAGGAAACGATGAGGATCTACAAGAGCTGAGGCCATTATTGGAAGATGTTGTAATACATAAATAATCCCCAAATGTCAACACTATAAAGCTATACATGTTTCACAAATATCTCAATAATTATTCGTTTGATTCAAAAAACAAATTCCACAACCTTTATAATCGGAGGCAACCCATACACGACGAGTACTGAAACCAAAGGATGCTCCCCACCCCCACCTCTCAACCAACCTCTCCCCTTTTTCCCCTGGGCTGGATCAAGGTGTCATTCGACCCGTGCCGAAGATCAATCTGGCTGTGGGCCCAGTATCTCCACAAATAGCTCAGTCGCGAACGGAGTATCTTGGCGACCTCAGCATTAGCTAGCCTTATCTGTACACGGCGGATCTCTACACAGATGGACCACCCTTTCTCCGCTACTCGTGGGACCATATTATGGACAATAACTCAAACAAAACAAAACCCGAGGCCGGTACTCCTTTAATACCAGGCGGTAGAACGGTGACTTCACCGACTACGGGCAAGGCTCCTGCATTGTCGAGAGGAGATAAGACTTTGGCAGGCCATGGTGCACCATACTCTAGAGGCAAGTGCAACGAGCCTAAAAAGAAAGCTTCAGGGAGTGTTAAGAATGTGGCAAGACTATCACTTTCTCCACCCCTAGCAGCATGTTTGTGGCAGGCCACGGACTTGTCGCTTCTACCAAAACTCCTCCACCCAAGGAGGAATCTGGAGCTCAGCCGCATCGGTAAGCTCCATCTAAGGCGCTCTACCCAAGACGCCGAAATGCTTCACGCATTATCAAAACCTTCGGATCCATTTCGGGTATCCTAACCCGTATACGCTCCACTCCATACAAGATACAGAGGTAAGATCAGAACTGTATATTAGTGAAACGTAGCCTTAATGTATTTTTACTTCCTAGCCTCAGCGACCCCGACTTAACCGTCGCCAGACTAAAGGCTGCCAAAGGCTCCTGCTGGCTAGCATCGGCTTAACTTGGCTAAGACCATGTGGACCCTCTCCCTGGTGATAACCTAGAAAGGTTAGTACTGGAAGCTGGAAGGCAAAAAACTGGCCTCATCATCGGATGCGACGTTAACGCACATCACACGGTATGGAGCAATATCAACATCAATGATAGAGGTGATTCACTTTTTGAGTAAATACTAACCTCTCTATTTGCAACATTGGCAATGAGCCCACTTATATAACTAGAGACCGACAGGAAGTGCTAGATATTACTCTTGTCTCCGACAGCATCAATCAAAGACTAACGAACTGGATGGTATCGTCTGAATACTCCTTTTGAGACCACAGATACACCCAGTTCAGACTGAGTGATGCTCACCCCAGCTAACAATCATTCCGGAACTACCGGAAAACTGATTGGCCAAAATACAGAGGAACACTGTCAGAAACGCTATCCTCTAAACTATCAAGTCCCCCGCGTGACACCAATGAGCTTGACATGAAAGTCAAGGAATTTACTCTGGCTCTCAATCAGGCTATGGCCGAAAAAGCCACATTGGTGGACATCAGCACTGGGACTGCTCAGAAACACTTGTAGCACAAGAAAAGTGACTGACTGGGACTCATACAAGGAATCCTTCAAATTATACAAAAAAAGAACTGAGGAAGGCAAAGCGACAATCCTGGAGGTCATTCTGTGACAAAATCACGGAAACCTCTGAGGCATCGCGGCTAAGGAAAATCCTCTCTACAAATCCTATGATGCCTGGCTGTTTGAAGAAAACCGATGGCTTCCTGGACAATCTCAAGTGATGAATCACTCAACCTGCTACTGGACACCCATTTTCCAGGTAGCTCCCAATTCGCAGTCAGTAGCAGCCCAAACAGGCTACTGCAACCGGGACTAAAATTCATGGTCTGATTGCAAGAGACAAACTACTCTGGGCGCTGCATAGCTTCAAACCATATAAGTCTGCTGGTCCGGATGGTATAATACCTGCCGAGCTACAGAGGTCCTCAGATATTAATCTGCCTGCGTTAGAAAATATTATGAGGAGCTGTGTAGAACTTATCCACATTCCATATGTTATGGTGAGAAGACAATGTACGAGTAGTATTCATTCTCAAAGCCAGAAAATGTTCTCATGTTGTCCCAAAGGACCTAGGACTGACTAGCCACATCGAACGATCCCTACAATACAAAGCTGCTTTCCTGGACATAGAAGGCGCCTTTAACAGCGTCAACACATCCGCAATCACGATTGTGCTCTCAACTCTGCAGGTAGACAACTCACTTGAGGAGTTGATCAATCTTTTGCTAAAAAGCAGGATAATCAACTCCAAACTGGGTGAGAGCTGCGACTGCAGCTATTCGCCTTAAAGCGACTAAAGAGTGGACAAATAATTCATTTGGCTACGAAAACATTCTTAATACATTAAGAATCCTCACAACGAATATGGATTACACCATACCTGAACTTTGGTTTGACAAAAACTTCCATGTAAGCTTCCCTTCTAGATCATTTTGGGAGGAAAATGCTTTCATGGAGGACAAGTCAATCCATCTCTACGCAGACGGATCTAAAACCGATAGCGGAGTTGTTGGCGGTATTTTCTCAGGTAAGCTAAAGCTCTGTCCTGGCTGAAGAATAACGTGATATCTGCAAAGGATATCCTCATCTTTTCGGATAGTCAGGCCGCTATCAAGTCCCTGGACTCGGTCTCATTATATTCTAAAACTGCCCTTGAATGCCCATCATCTCTCATGGAGATGGCAGAGCAGTTCAACATCCACCTTTGTTGGGTGCCGGGCCAGAGACATTCCAGGGAACTGCAGAGCTTATGAACTCGCCAAAATTAGAACCAATCTACCTATTCTACCGGGAAAGGGTAGCAAAGGTATACCAATCGCTAGGTGCAAACTAACATTAAAGCTGGATGTCAATAAAAGAACAGACCTTAGGTGGACTGTTGGGCAAACATGTCTAGCGACCAAACAGATCTGGCCAAAGCTGGAAGTAGGCTTAGGACATCCAGTCTTTTGTTAGCAGCCAGCTTTAATATTAGTTTGCACGTAGCGATTGGTATACCGATGATAACTTTTTAAGGTAGGGCAGGTAGAGTGGAATATCTCTGTGGCCCGGCACCTAACATGGGTGAATGTTGATCTGCTCTGCCATCTCCCTGATAGATGATCACCAATCAAGGGTGGTTTTAGAATTTTGTGAGACTGAGTAGATGGATTTGATAGCTGCTTGATTATCCGAAAAGATGAGGATATCCTTTGTAGATTCCCACCTGGAACACACTTCACTGATCTGGAGGACGGAAGGAGAGGCTTAGGCTAAGGTTATATGAGAAAAGAGCATCACCAATCCCGCTATCAACCTTAGATCTATCGGATTGACTTACTGGCCATTAAGGCATCGTCCTCTCAGAAAGATCTAGGGGGGATTTTTACACGAAAGCCCTTGTCAAACCAAGATTATGCTCCAAATCTAGTCGAGGTTCTCTGGAAGTATTCCTAGTGTACTAAGAATATTAGCGTGGCTATATATGTTAAGTATGTAAGTAAACAAACACACAGCAAGGCCGCCGGACCTGATAATCTGCCTAATGAAGTATTGAAGGAAGCGGGACATAGTTTGGTAGAGACTATACACCTACATATTTCCACGACTTGATCGGGGAAAAGTATACCTGATGTAGGGAACCAATCTAATACATAGGAAAGATACCCTCTAAACAGTTTCAGCTATAGTGGTATCAGTATCCTTTACATTGCGTATAAGATCTTGCCTGCCGTTATGGCTCATTTCAAGGCAGTTTAGGACCTTCTAAATATACAATTGACCATATATTTACACCATGGCAGAAAAAACTCAAGATCGATATCCATGAACAATTTAATGATTTTAAGGACGCTATGACAACATCTATAGAGACGAGCTCTACTGAACTACGTTTAGTGTCAGCATACCTGTAAAGCTCTTCCGAATCTTACTACCTCTGCTTCATTGACCTAAGGATGCCTTGTTAGAAGTATCTAGTAGACTCTATATAGGAACCTTGTTATCCCCGTCCTGCTCTATGGTGGAGATGAATAAATGTTAGCCAAATAAACGTTTGACGGGAGATCTGGTCAGAAGAGGCCATATAAGTTACCTGAGATGGCTTGAATATGTACGGCAAATAGATACGAGTATCTATGCCCTAATCCAATAGAGTCTTCGATTCCTACTCAAAGGAATGCATAGTTTTCATTAAGTTCACATTTCAGTTTCCAAAAGCTAGTACGTACGGTATGACCGATTCTTTCTACTTACTTTGCGAAGAATTTGACATTCTCGTCAAGTCGATTGTGGGAAGTCTGTAACGTGCTTTTTGCGCAAAACGTGGAAATTCTTACTCTAGCTGTTTATTCAAGAAACGTGACGCCACATGCGTCCTCTTATGTCGAGCTGACTATGCATGTTACCAGCCAATTCGAATATGTTGTAAGCTGCCTTCACTCTTGACTATCATCATCGGTGGTCATTGTTCAACAGAAGGAACAATGACCTCCCATTTCAAGCTAGTCAATTCGAAAATGTCACAAATGTACCCGATTTGGGATTTATGCAGAAAAAGATTTCTAGAAAATTTTCGATTTGTTAAGCGACTAAACGATATGAATTTATTTACCACTGAATATCAGGACATCTCCATGTTATGATGTTTGGAGGATGATTTAAAAGTTGCGAGGGTGGGCGGTGTAGGATATTAGGCAACATGCTGAAGGATTCTTCACAGAAAAGCGTTTACGAGGATGGTTCCCACCAAGAATGCAAGTAAAAAAATATTGCACTTGTACGTACGTAGGGAGTTCACAGTTCTGTGCATAGATTTTCCATGCAATGAACTGCTGTGAATTGAGTGTTAACGTATATGGATGCAAGTTAGGGATATGAACCGTGAATGTAAAATATGTAGTTGGCTTCCTGTAAAGTATTCAAGTTCATGAAGTCATGCTGGCGGATGTAATGGAAAAAGGAAAAACTATAGTGGATATTAAGATAAAAAGAGTTTATGACTTTGTATGTGACAGTCATGCGATAAGGCGGGAAATTGTGTTTCCCATTGTGCAGATCATGATGTTCAAGCCATCAGTTCTGTAAATAAAATAATTTTTTGAAAAAAGCACTCAGTAGTTGGATGTTTTCTCTATAGATTTTTTTAAAAATCTGTCGGAAGACAAACACTTGGATTGAAAGCTTAGAAATGGTTAATGCCCGATATTTAAAGCGAACCATTGCAGGAAAATCTGTAAACACTGCTATCGACACTGGAAAATGACCGTCTTATTTGAGTTCATCTCAATATGGCTTAAAGAACGTGATATTTCTCTGTCTAGCTTAACTAGTGGCACATGCTTTTGTACTTCATGCAGAAACCAAACCATCATCCGGTGAATTTTCGACAAGCAGGATTTTGAGGAAAGCTTACGGCCAGGTTCTAAAGGCTATGGCTCTTTGCTTTTATATTGTAGATTCTCAATTTGGCTCAGGTATAAGTTCAAATAGGAGAATTTTCATTATGACCATGACTTCGATTGAAAGACTATTAGTTGACTGTGTATTGATTCTATAGATGCCACTGTCAAACGTGAACGTGTGAAAGTTCTTTGCAAAATCCGTTGTAAATACGCCCCTACATAGATCCACATTTGCATATATATACAAGCCAACTACTTTGGCATTTAGTTAAATATATGTTGAGTGAATATATAACAGTATTGCTTTACTTATAGAACCCAAACTGGACAATGGTTCAACTTTAAACGAGTTCGGTATGCTGTTGGAATAGAGCACTCAGACGAAGAACTAGTCCACTGTACTCCTTAAATGTTCCTTTTACTGGATTTTCCCGCCGTAGGATCTTGTATCACATATGCCAATCACAGTGATATGCCAGTTAGTACAGCAAGAAAGTGCTCTTAGAGACATCGGGGAGCACTATCTATAGTTATTCTAACATCAAACCCAAGTGTCAATGGAAGCCCTAACCGAGGACGCAGGCAGCTCCACCTGTGGTTCGGGTCCTGAGAAACTCTCCTTATCGGCAATTTTATTTCCCGTGCTTTGTCTACCTTAGTTTTTCTTAGAAGACTTTTCTATGCACAGAGAAATGTCATTCTCTAGATTCGTAAACACCTCCTGGATTCTGTAAACTGAAGATGAAGAGCAGGACAAAGCGTAGGACATCATTGCGCTGGAACATATGATGGGTGTAAATGAGTCAGTATGCCGCCGCACATTGTTTGAACGCCGTATTTGCAATAAAAGTAGTTGCGTCTTATCTAATAGGCAGGGAAATGGAATCACATTGCAATAAGCCGACCAAGATGCCTTTTCCGTGCTTTCGTTGCCCACGATCATAAATATGGTATGTCAGTGACATTCAGTGTAACCACCAAATATGGCTAACACGGGGAGTAAGATCGAGGAGCTCTTCTGAATTAAAGATTAAATTGCAGAAACATAAGCTTAGATATCTGAACTCCTCTAGCCCAATATTGTACGAAAAGAAGACCTACTGATGGACGTCTCAAGAGTTATCACATTAATGCTTTGGCTGCATAGACTAACAATGCAGCAAACTAGTACTCTTGTAGTGCAGTTTAAACTATTATTAAGGTATTTAAAGAAGTAGTTCTGTTGTATATGCTATGTTGAACCATCTGGGCGGCAGTTGTCGCAGTTGAAAATTCCCAAATACGTATGGAGGCTCTCAATCTAAGGAATTTTTCCAAATTAGAACACCAGTCATTACATAGATTTATTAAAACAACCATTGGTCATATGAAAATAATCTCAGGTAAGATCAACTTTCGATGACTCATCGCCCTCCCGTTGTGGGTATTCTTACGACAAAAAATCCTTGTGGGTTATGCTTCAAGTATAAATCAAAAATCCACTTGAAAGTGGCAGAAAAATATTAACTACACTGACAACTAAGAGCCTTCTTTCCAATATAGTTATGGACTCTCATAAGATGACACGTACTTTCTTCGGCGGCGCAACAGTTCGGAGTAAACCTGAAAGGAGTTTCAACAGTGCATCTCCGAGAAAAGCTCCCACCCAACCGAGGTAAATAGTTTTTCAGAGTCTGGCGAACACAGTAGTACTGTAGACCCAGAGAACCCTTAACTTACAGAAAGCAATGGGACCTTTCGGTGCAACATTTTTAGTTCCAAAAAGGAACTGGGTGGCCGTGGCTCAAGTGGTAGTGTATTGGCCCAAACATCTTTCTTTCTTTCTGTCCCATTTTTCGAAAAACTTACCACATGCTTTGGCATACCCACTTGAGTGTTAAGTTAAAAAAAAATGGAAAAACCCGAGATACTTAGTTTCGATGAAGAAACGGATGCTGACGCCCTTTAGCCGTAGAAGAGTCAAACCAGGCTTCTTGCTTCTAGTGAGGCAAAACAATACCATTTTTGAATGGATTGACTGTAAGCCCATCTCTAGACTGGATTTTAACATTGAACAAGGGATTTACGAGAGCTTTCCCTAGCAGGGCACATCAGTCAAAAAATTCTGTAAAATCATCGTTCAAATTCTAAATACATAGTTCATCTACCTAGAGTCTCATTCTTAACTTAACCAGCGTTTTGACAGATTTACCAATTTCCCCTTTTTAACACGATCAAACCTATGCACCCGATCTGGAAGTCCATATTCCCATGATCTGAGATAGAAACCGCCAATAGTACCCTCCAACTTCTAATCTCCTAAGCGTCCCTGTTGGATAAGTTTAGGTCAATTATTAGGTGTTTTCCTTCCGTAACAAATTGATACTCAAGTCGGATGAACTTGAATAGTCCTGGAGATCATTGCCTCTAACGTTACGCTTGCTTCTGCAAGCTTAGGAAAATTAGCATTATAACATATAAAAATAGTGGCAGTAGGGCTGAGTTATAGGGGAAGTAAGCTGATGTAATGACAAATTAGAGCTATAGTCCGATCGTTTCATAGATTATGGCTGCAGGAACTAAATCTTGGTTAAAATGTTGCTCAAGCTGAGACTGTATTCGCCGATTGATGTCCTTATCAAATGCCTGCAATAAACCATCCTTCCACTGCCTTTGCAACAGTCCGTCTCTGCCATGGGAAAGACTGGTCAATCTAAGGAATCCACGAGAAGCTATAGTCCTAATACTTATTGATTTGTGTGTGTATGTACCGGCAGCTTAATCTTATTTATTTTGATTCCAGTTTAAATTTCATATGTTAGGTCCTTCAGTCATAATCCTTCAATTCGTTAAATCTTGTGTACGGAAACACTTTACATTTTCTATCCACAATTGAAACGTTCTTCACTCAATTGTCTTTGGGTATCTCAGTTGTCAGAAACTTAGAAGATAAACTTTAACTACTTTGTTAATCAACACAAATCACAAAATGTATTCAAGTATGAGTTTTACTATGTCAAGATGCCCTGCAAGTTTGGTCTGTCCTCGTCCTGAATGTAGCAATCAATTGCAAGAAAACAATGGCAATGAACAGAATGGTCCAGAAATGCCTCAGGCTTTTGCAAATTTTCTACAAAAAAATCCCTTGAAATGATTTAATCTACAAATCTGAGAAGATCTTACATCTCTTTGTCCTGATTTTTTATTTCTTTGTCCAGAGCATCCTATCTGTACGCTCAAAGCAGACAAGGACCATTTTCTTTGGAACAGCAATTGTTAGAAATTTTTTTTGAAACAATGAATGTCACACAAGGTACAGGTGTTCATAACTCTTAGTAATCCCGTTGAAAGCTGTAAAGATGTCTGTGTATCCAGCACACAAAAGGTCTAGTGCTCAAATGTATAAATGTACTCGTAATTCATTTCTCAAAGCAGGTGCTCGTAATACAATAATTCTGGAGTCATCCCAACATACATACATACATATATAATACAGTAGTTGCCATAGTGATGTTCTTAAGAATACATTGACTGAAGAATACTAATGACGTCATACCCTTGCATCCTTTTATGTATTATGAACTTGGACTTGGACTTGGATCAATTTTCCAGTCAATTTGTCTGTATTTGTTGGATCTAATATTGAGATGCTTTTCGTACTGTTTCGGGGTGTGAGACGTGATTTCTTAAAGGTTTCTGATGTGATGGTTTACTTAACCATGCACAGGTTTTTATCAATAAAATCTATCACAGCTTTTTTTGGATGGAAACAACTAGAGGGCAAGAAAATATTTATTCAACTTATCTGCTACTACTTAATTGTGTTAAGTAGATCATTCAGGGACATTTGACGATACTCCAATGATTAAAGTACTTATTCTTTTATCTAAGTACTCAGCCTAGATTTTTAGGGTAAAATAAGGATGACAGGGTGAGATTTTGTGCTTTCATGGCTAGAATTACATTATATACAGCACTGTAGAATGATGAATTGTCACATAAGAGATTTGTATACCCTGTTTCAAGGATACATGGTCATCAGCGTGATTCATAACTTAGGATGAATTATACTGGGCTTTTGGTGGTCATTGATCATATGCCGCACATATCCTACTAATTAGGCGTCCTGGATGGGAATGCCTTTCCGATGACATAAACGCCGTGTGCAGATGTGTTTGTAATAATCGTATATTATTTGGATGGCAAAGACTTGTAGAAGTACAACAGTATCTTCCAACGGGTGTGGGTTCACTAAAAAGATCATATCGCCTGATGGAGGCGATAACAGATGACACTTTCTTCAGAATTTGCAAGTTGAAGCCTTCGTACCTTTTGTGGCATAAAACATACATGTCAACTGGCTGCTATCGCATTTTTTAACATGAGAATCCTCCTCAGCACACGACAGAAAGGTCCTTTAAATGTCAGATTCCTTCAACTTCAGAGAAAATTAAAAAATGGTCATCTTGGGAGTGAGCAAAATGAGATGGGGTATGTTGGTGGGTGTACTTTATCAGCCTTAAATACTGTTCTACTTTACTTTATCAAACTAACTAGAAGTGTACTTAAGTCCGGTGAAAGAGCTCATGCTTACCTCAGAATCATTAAGCATTGTCATATCTTGCAAAAAAGGCTGTTACCGGATATTGGCTATATGACTCGAGAACCAAATTAGTAAGGTCACTACTATACGGTTTTACACACTGATGGAGCGACTGACAACTTCTATGGTAAGCAACGTGCTGTTTACAGGTTAATGTCAAACAGCGGCAACATAAGCATGATATAACGCCAAAATATCCCTCAGATATCAGAACTCAGAGGTCGAGAAACGACAGCACATGACCATAAACAAGCCCCTAGAGACTAATCGAACAGAATACTCGTATCTAACTCAAAGTTCAAATTTCAGTATAATCAGCATAGGACTTAGTGTGAGGGAGCACAGCACAGCGTAAGTTTTGGTAAGACTAATCACAGCATGAACATCAAGCTAAACAGTCTGAAAGTGAAGGAACATTATGCAACAGGTCCGTGGAAATAATACCAGAGCGTTAAGCCACTCAAGAAAATCAAGACTGTGTGACTGACATTTTTGACGTCCTACCTTCAGATTTATCCCATACTATGCGAACAATATACGCTCATAACGCCCATCACAGCTAACGTGTGGAAGATTGAGTAAATCATTTTCGAGATGTTGCAGAAGAGGCCCAATCTGATGCAATGCTGAAAATACGAAACTAAATTAAATTTTCGATGTAACTCAAGTGGAAAATATTCAAAACGATCTACAAAGGATCAACGACGCATGTAATCTTCACACGTACTGCATTATTGGCGGAGACTTCAACGCAAGACATCCGCTCTTGCAAGACCACGAATCATCACCGTAAGGAGTGGCCATTGAGCATGGGCGTACTGATAACACCCGTATAAGTACATTCTTTAGTAGTGGTGTCACAGCCAAGAAAAAGGTTTTCCAGAGCTGTATCGCTAGTGGACCTATTTTTGATCTCATGGAACTTGATTGTTCAATTAATATATTGCCGAACTTTCGGAACTACACTTGTTCTTCCTATGTGAGCGATTCTGATGACCAGGCGGTTGAGCTAAGAAGCCGCTTGAACCAAAACATACTTCTGCAGAAGTTACCTCAGGAGAACCACATCTACTTTAATGTAATCAACTGGTCCCGTTTCAAGAATGACGTCGAGGCAGAGCTTCAATTGCCAACCCAAGTGAGCAGCCTCACAAATGAAGAAGTCGAAAGGAACATTAACCATGTGCAGACAGTGATAAATAATGCAATTCAAAGACCGGAAAAGCTTCTAACAAGCAGAGACAAATTTGGAAACCTTCCCCAACACATCCAAGTCACATATCACCAGAGACAATGATTAAGGAAACGCTTCCAGAGAATCTTCCCCGGAAAATCTTAACATTGGATCGCAAAAACTCACCACTCCAGAGGAAAAAGCAGAAGCCTTCGCCTTTTGGATTTCTAACTTTTTGCTAAGAAAGTTACGCCTATTTTCTTTTTTTTTTTTGTTTTTTTTTTATAATTTACGCGCGCCTATTGGGTTAGCTACTTTCACTGTTGCCAGGGCGCGGGCGGAAAGGTAGAAGGAGGAGAAAGGAAAATTATTTGTTTTGTAGTGGTTTGAAACTCAGGTGTGATTGGTTTCAATATTCGCTCTCCAGGGGGTGGGAGTCCGAATAGGACGGAGAGTTTTTTCTTCACTCAAAGTGATTCGAGGTATAATTCACAATATTTTTTTCTGTGCTTGAAACTCTACAACAGCCAAATCTACGTGTCAGTGTTATGCCTTCACACGCAGAATTTTTCTGTCTGAGTTTCAATTACACAAATGAAAAATTGACTTGCCATGGGCAGGATTCGAACCTGGACCCTCCGAGTGAGAAGAGAGAGAAGAAATGGGGCCTAAAAATCTATATAAAATACGGAGCTCATATGTTTCTGTAATCTAATGACAGGTATCAACGGAAGAAGAAAATTAACCCTGGTACGAAGGAGCAGGATTGTAAGGATATATCTTCCGAACGGTGCGACGATCTTACTAAAGAAGACAATGAGCAATAGACAATAAGCAAGAAGTTTAAGTTCAACTATTACGTAAAAGCCATCCTTAAACGGGTACGCTTTGCTCTTCATCTTGCTAACTCACTTCTGAAGTGGGCTTAGCCAGCGGACCACGCTACTTATCTACAAGCAACTCATTAAACCGGTTATTACATATGCCTGTTTGATTTGCTATACGATTTCCCCGAGCAACGAATATTCGGAACGAAAATTGTACGTTCCTGCACCAGACTCTATAGTCATCCAACTACCCTAAAACATTAGAGGAATGAGAGGCTGTACGAAGCAGTAAAAGTCATAACAATTGATAGGTTCATGATGCAGCTCTCCACTAAATTAATAAAAAACCTCAATAACCACCCAAATCAGCGAATGCAGGAGCTCTTTCAACAACTGCTGCAACCCAGCCATAGATACCTTAGCATCAGCGCCATCATTGATTCAGAATTTGAAGACACCATCCATAACGAGACAACCCCGTTCTACCGAAAAAACAACAGTGGACATTATCGAGGCTTAAGTTCCGCAGCTTCTGCAGACATTTAATTTAATTAAAATATAATAGATTAAGTAACCAAACATATTGCAAAATATAATATATTCCTGTCAATAGGGACAATTTACGAAGATGTACGTCGTGCCCTTACTGTTGAGTCGGCAATTAAATTTTAGTTATAAGTCTATTTGTAAGTCAAATTACAAATATATTTTAGGCATCATAATTGTCTGTTCGTTCAAATTCTGGCTTACGAATTCTGACACCCAACAACCCAAATCTTGTCTCTCCCCTACACTTATCAAATTAAACTTTAGAATTTATTTCACCTCTGTTTGACACAGAGATGGCGCTGTTCAAAATAAGAGATTATCACAATACTGTGAAATCCGTTTGAACGTAAACAGTAAATTTCGATAATGTTCTTTAAGCGGTCCAAGGAGAAAAGAGTTGAAGCCTCCCTCATTCCATGGCCACACCTCATTTTCTACTTATAAGAAGCAGTTTGAAATGGCTGCCTGTGCGAACAACTAGGACAATGAAGGAAAGTTCTGTGCCTTGGCAATGGCCTTGCGCGGCCCTATAGCAGAACTACTGCAAACAATTGATGTAGAAAAGCATGGGGGAAAGCCACATGCAGGAGGTTTACAAGGTCTTATTGCAAAGACGAATACAGCAACGAGGAGAAACACTGCATCAACTCCCAGCAGACCTACTGACGTACCGCAGGCCAAGAAATAATCGACGGAATGGAAAAGGACACGTTCATCAGGGGAACTGCACTTGCCTTCACTCTGGCGATGGAAGCAATCAATCAGGGTTCCAAAGGAATACATTTCGTCAAAGAAGTAGCATCTGCTGAATCCTCCTGCACAACACATTGTACCGAACAATGTGGTGTAGTGGTAGTAGAAAACGCTTCTCACTAGGAGGGTCCAGGTTCGAATCCTGCCCATGGCAAGTCAGTTTTTCATTGTGTAATTGGAACTCAGACAGAAAAATTCTGCGTGTGAAGGCATAACACTGACACGTAGATTTATCTGTTGTAGAGTTTCAAGCACAGAAAAGAAAAAAATACTGTGATATACCTCGAATCACACTGAGTGAAGAAAAACTCTCCGTCCTATTCGGACTCCCACCCCTGGAGAGCAAACATAGAAACTAAACACACCTGAGTATCAAACTACTACAAAAACAATTTTTCCTTTCTCCTCCTTCTATCTTTCCGCCCGCGCCCAGGCAACAGTAAAAGGGTATCTAACCCCTTAGGCGCGCGTAAATTATAAACAAAAAAAAAAATTCCCCGGATGAAGAACGCGCTGCTGGAACTGCAATAAACTGGGACATCTTCAAGGGCATTGTAAAGAATTGGTACGACGAAAATGCTGCCTTCACTAGGGTAACTAGCAAATAGAGGAAAAAACCAGTAGAAACGGGTACCAACAAGCAGGTCAAACTTCCCGAAGCCATTAGTCGGAAATGCTTACTTCGGTGAGCAGAAGTCGGTAGCAGGGGTCGGCGGCCACATTTCATTTATCCAAGTCTCACAGGTAAAACAACGTAATGAAAGTCTCCTAGCAGAACTAGTTAGTGGTACGGAAGCGAAAGAACAGGTCTCAATCCAAATGATTTATACATTCGTATAAAAAATCTCTTAATACCAAAAAAATTTCTAATGGTCAGCACTGAACGCACATATTTAATTATGTAACGAGTACCTAAACAAAAATTTTAACTAGGGGTCGCTACTCAAATTATTGCGTTTACACTTGCTCGTTGCGCTTCGCCAAAAAAACTTGCTCCTTTCGATCTGATCTCTCGAGGCGGTAAGACGTCTTCTAAAGATTTTCATCCTGACACACTTCCAAGGTTGAGGAAAAAAATACCGAGCTAGCTTTTCTTTTGCTCGTGCCTGGGATTAGCTCCCACCCGAAAGGAAAGCATACCAGGCTGATTTGATTACCAGAGAAGAGCAACGACGTAGTTGGCAAACCATCCGCCAAGATTATTGCTTGAACCAGCGCTCTTAAGGTGCGCGAGTGAGAAGGTATATGATAAAACACCTGTCAACCGTAATACCTGGAGCACGCGGAGCACAAGTCGCCACAACCTAAGGAAGAACTTTTCAAAGATCTTTGTTGTGCAACCTCCCAAGCATCCACGGCAGCAAAATCCTCAAATCCTCAACTATCGGAGCCTCGTGTCTTTTCTTTTTCGCCCCTGTAAAAAAAAAGGAAAAAAACCAAAGTGCAAAATTTCATTCGGAAAAAAAACCAAAGTGCTAAGATTCATTCGAAAAAAAGAGGAAAAAAACCTAAAGGAAGTGATCAAAAGAAGGAAAATCAAAAGCCAAATATCTTGTATATTTAAGTGACCTATGTTTAAAAAAAAAAAAAAATGTATATATAATGGTAAGAATAATACTAAATTGTGAACCGTGATATATTTTGTGCTGAAATCGAAAAAAAGATAACAAAAGTCTCGAAAAAAAAAACGCAAAAAGGCGCAAATCCATCAACTGATCCTGACGTCATGACTAGCGGATTACAGAGGTAAGATAGTGACTTTATTATTAATCATTATGATAGCACGAAATATATCTCGGGGTACCTAGTACGTTGTCTTTAACACATTTTTCTTTAAGTTAACTTTTGCTATGAGTTCCTATTCTTTTTTGTTTGCTTTAATAAAATGATCATGTACTGAATTTGATAAGAAGTCAAGTTGGTTTCATTTGCTCGGTTCCACCAGCCTACATAGGTACACTAACGCATCATTATGAATAATTAATTAATCCGCTCTTCTATTAAAATTGTGTTAAATAAATTCTCACACCATCTTGCATATCCGGATCCACGCAGGCTGAGCTAGGCCGGAATGACAAGTGAGAGACCTCAGGTACGCCTGATGGGTGAGATCTGTAAGGTGAGCACGATATCGTCATCAGAAAACGCTCTCTTCAAGAACTGCTGTGGCAAATCAATATTGCACTGCAATATTGAACACTCTACAAAATCCGTTTCTTCCAGCCGGCAGATAATGACATCGAACCAATATTAGCCTGGAAGGAACACAAAGAAAAACCAAGTTATCCGACCGGAGTCAAACTTTGAAGGCATATTGGGCACAGTGGGACTCGCTTTGTGTGCAAGATGGTTTGTTGAAGAGAAAATGGGAAAGTGAAGACGGAACAACATCTCGTATGCACCTGCCACGGTCCGGAATCAGCCAAGTGCTCCATGAAATACATGACGGAATCTCAGAAGGCCATTTGGGAATAAACTAGATGTAGGAGAAGGTAAAGGAGCGTTTCTATTGGCTAAGCGCAAAATAAGATGTCGAGAATTGGTGCAAAAAGATGTGCGGCTACCAAGGGCCCAAAAGTAAAGCCACAGTGACGAATGGAACAATGTAGTGCCGGAGCACCATTTGAATGAATAGCCATCGTCATCGCTCAGTCGTTCATAGATCTCGATAAAGAACAGATGTGTTTCGGCTTCATTTAAAGTGAAATAGTGAAAAATTAATAAAAGAACAATTAGAAACATTTGGGTCAAGTGATTTGGTGGCGCAACAGTAGTGGTGTCGGCCGACAAAGCACGGGTAGTGGGTTCGATTCCCGAAAAAACGGCAACAACAAAAGCCACAACAGCCGCAACATCAAAAGCAACAAGGGCAACAGCAACAACAACAACCACAACAACAACATCAGCAAAAGCAACAGCAGCAGAGACAACAACAACAGCAAGAGCAGAAATCCACCAAAGAGAAAGTGCCACCAATCAACACTTTCAAATTGGAGTTAAAGGACACAATCGAACTGTGTAAATCGGCCATAGGCAACAACTTTTTTATAAAAAGATTATCAGTAGATAGGCACGCGATCCACTGTAACACAGTGGAGCGCTATTACAAAATAAAAAAATTGCTGACGGATTCCTCTCCTACATCCCGAAGAGGGACAAGCTGCAGACAATGCTGCTGAGGGTCTTAGACCCGTCGACTGATCCGGAGGAGCTACTTGCACTGCTGAAAGAGAAGAAGTGCGAAAGGCTCCAATTCGTGGGGGTCAAGCCATTCAGCCAGAGCCAAAAGGGAGAAGCGCCAACTGCCGATTTTCCTGGTCCAGCTTAGTCCCACCAGCAATCTGGATGGTCTAAGGAGTATTAAAGTCCTAGACTACCAGGTTGTACATTGGGAGAAATTAAAGAGGAGCGAAAACATTTTACAATGTGTTCGCTGCCAAAGGTTCGGTCACGCCGCGTCGAACTGCGAAATGCAGCCTCGATGCGTGAAGTGCGGAAAGAACCACAAGTCCGAGGAATACGCTCTGGGTAAGGACGGAGCGTCTGAAAAAAGCCAACTCTCTTGTGCTTTATATAAGAACATGGGACACACCGCAAATTATCGGGGTTGTCCCAAATTCCAGTACATCAAAAGAATAAATCTGGCCCGGCAGCAGAAAGTGGAAGTTAAACGTCCACCCGTGCATTTGCAAACTCCAGCCGTTACTCCCCATATTACCTACGCTCAAATGGCGGTAGGTAGGGGAAATACGGTACAGCAAGCGAAGGTTGCTTCTCAGGCCCCAGCGCCGAGGGCAACTGAACCAGTACCTGACATGCTAGCTATCTTGCTCTCTATACAGGGGCAGATGGCTCAGCTCCAACGTCATTTAACTGAGCAGACCGCGCGGGTGAATCAAGTATACGCGCTACTGTCTGGCCTAACGCACCTTTTGACGTAATGAGTAAGTACGTGGCGGAGCAAACCCTGAAGGTCCTTGCAGTTAATGTAAATTCACTGATTAGGCTCGAACGACGAGCCGCACCATTTAAGTTGCTTAAAGACCAAGCCCCTGATGTGCTTTTGGTTAGCGAAACTAAGCTTAACAAGAGACCCAAAATGAGGCACAGAAGATACAAAATAGTACGGAGATAACGACCCAACTCCACTCAGGGAGGTGGCGTTGCAATTTTCGTACGAAAGGGTATACATTTTAAAAGAGTATACAGTCGTGTAGTACGTAGATTCCAGGTGCTGGAAGCATGCATCGTGTATATCCCTCTCCGTAGTGGAAAGCGTTGTACATGGTGTCTGTCTATGCGCCTAAAGCTACTCAATCCACCTTATTTATCTCAGAGCTCGAGACTCTTTTTCGATTCTTGAGGCTGGAATTGGAAGGCAACTATTATATTATCGGCGGAGATTTCAACGCTAAACATAGTGATTGGGGAAATAATACACCAAACACTAGAGGGAACCTACTATTTAATTGTTGGAGTCAGCACAGTATAATGTATCGACTCGGGCTTAAGGCGACGGATAGTCCGTCGTTTCCCAGACACGGGTCCTATTTGGATCTCCTGCTGTTCGACTCACGAATACAACTGACGTGCACTAACCAACAAACTACAAACTGTCTACACACTTTCGTGTATGACAGTGACCATTGCGGTCTCAGCACCGAAATAACTGTTCCCAACGAAATTGCGGAATTAGATGAGTTTGTTCGAAGGCATTCCTACAGTTATAGTAGGGTGCGTTGGACACACTTCACCAGAACACTGACTAGTGCACTCTCCTCGAATTCGCTCTACCCACCGTCCAACAGAAATCTATCAAACGAGGAGATTGACAGGTATCTAGGACTAATGGACGAGACAATCAAACGAACAATGGATAAAGCGATAGCTCGGTACCAACACACTGACGACAATGACTTATTCCGCAACGCAACTATTGACGCACTGCGCCGACATAAAAGTAGACTGCTCTCAAGACTAAAAACCTTGTACAGACAGTTTACTGACAGACATAACCCGGAGATTCTGACGCTAAAGTCGTCGATCAAAAACCTCCAAGTATTAATAAAAGAAAATTACAGAGCATCTGTAAGTTTGTATTGGAACAACAAAATTCGAGCTGTAAACACCAGCAACCCGAATATGTTCCCGCAAATATCGCAGGCATCGATCCAAATGAGGCCGTTGATGATGACAACTTCTTTGTGATCGAGGATCCGCAGGAGAAGGTAGAGGCTATAGGAGCGACTTTCCTGGAAGTGTACAAGGCGAACGACATTATTGGCCAGAACCACGACCTGGAAGGTCGAGTCCCTGTGCACAATTTCTGCCTTCGAAATGAAATAGAGAATTGGCGATTCGAGAGCTCGGGTTTCACCCAGTTCAATGACGAGAATATGGCAAATAATGTCATCACTAACGTTAGGGTACTACCCCCGTTCATTTCGAAGGAAGAGCTCCAAACGATCTTCGAATCACTTAGAAGTAAGAAATCATTGAACCGATGAAATACCGAACATTATGCTTCGACATCTCCCTTTAGAAGCGGTGAACATTTATACCACCCTCTTTAATAATGCAGTCGTTCGCAGATCTCCGAGGAGAATAGATGTGTCTCGGCTTTTCCTAAAGTGAAAAAAGTGAAAAAGTTATCTTTTTAAAAATAATTGGTAGCAAACTTTATTAGTTGACTCGGTAGCCAAGCGGTTAGCGGCGTCGGTCATCAAATCGTGGGACGTGAGTTCGATCCCGGGCCAAACTTGGAACTGTTTTTTTTTTTGTTTTTTTCTTTGGCTCAAATTGTGAAAACAAATTGCTTCAAAGCAAAAAAAAAATAAAATCACGTGATGGATGGTGGAGAGCACTCCGCTCTTCCAATAACGGGAGTTGGAAAAGGCAGTAATAGTGTTGCCAGTGCCGTTAAAGCCATTAAAAGGAGGGGGAGTTTGAAAACCCCTCCTAACCTAAGAAAAAAAAGAATAAATGCCGTCGAAACAGCAGATGAGGTCCGTTATGAGGGGGGCAATAACAACTTTGCATCTCTAGCGTCATCCGAATCGGAAGATGAGGATGAGCAAATAAATGGCAGAGGGAGCAACTAGAAGTAGAGCACTCCCAACATCAAAAGCCACAAGAGCAGAACCAACAACTACAGCAACAGCAAAACCAGCAGAAGCAGAAGCAACAACTGCAGCAGCAGAAACATCAACAGCTGCAAAAACAACAAAAGCTGAAACCACAGCAGCTGAAAAAACAGCAGCAACAGCAGCAGCAGCAGCAACAACAACAACAACAACAGAAGCAACAGCAGCAACAGAAGAAGAAGCAGAAGGTGCCTCCTATCAACACCTATAAATTAGAGGTAAATGAAACCAAGGACCTGTGTAAGTTGGTCATTGGTAATAATTTTAATATTAAGCGATTGGGGAACGATCGCCATGCCATCCACTGTAATACGAGTACAGTGGAGGGCTACGCGAAAGTGAAAGAGCTCCTAAAGGAAACGACGGCGGAGCACTTCTCATTCACACCGAAGTGTGAAAAGCGGCAATCTATGCTGCTGAAGGGGTTGGAACCGTCTTCTGATCCTGAGGAGATCCTGGCACTGCTCAAAGAGAAGGAGTGCGAAGGACTCAAGTTTGTAGGGGTAAAGCCATTTACCACAGCTAGAGCCAGGTGGGAGAAACGGAGTCTGCCGTTCTTCCTGGTGTAGCTCAGTCCCGAAAGCCGTCTGGATAGTCTAAGGAGTATCAATGTGCTAGACTACCAGGTGGTCCACTGGGAAAAACTAAAAAGGAGCGAAGGCGTTATACAATGCGTTCGCTGCCAGAGGTTCGGGCACGCCGCGTCGAACTGCCAAATGCAGCCTCGATGCGTGAAATGCGCTAAGAACCACAGTTCCGAGCAGTGTCCTCTGGGTGTTGACGGAGCATCCGATAGGTCGCAGCTCTCGTGCGTGTTACGTGGAAACGTGGGACACACCGCAAACTATCGTTGTCCTAAGTTCGCTGACATTAAAAAAGCAAAACTGGCTCGGCAGCAGAAAGTGGAGGTCAAACGTTCACCTGTCAGGTTTCAAACACCAGCCATCACGTCCCAAATTTCCTACGCCCAAATGGCGTCAGGTAGGGGGACTACGGTACAGCAAGCGGCTGTTGCTTCTCCGGCGCCAACGCCGGCGCCAACGCCGAGAACAACGGAAGCTGCACCTAACATTCTAGCCATCTTGCTCGCAATCCAAGGGCAGATGGCTCAGCTGCAAAAGCAGGTTCAAGAACAAGCCAAGCGGGTGGACCAGATCTACTCGCTGCTGCTGGGCCTAACGCAATACATGCCGTAATGGGTACTCACATGGTGGAGCAATTTTTGAAGGTCCTTGCGGTGAATGTTAATTCACTGATTAGGATTGAACGAAGAGCCGCGATGTTTAAATTGCTACAAGACCAAACTCCTGATGTGCTTTTCGCTTGCGAAACTAAGCTAACCGATAAGCACAAACTGGAGTACAATAATTATATCGTTAGAAGAAGAAACCGGTCCAGATCCAAACGTGGAGGCGGTGTCGCGATCTTCATTAAAGAAGGTATAAAATTTCAGAGAGTGTACAAGGGCGTGTTGCGCAGGTTCCGGGTGTTGGAGGCTGTCGTCGTGTACATCCCGCTCCGCAGTGGAAAGCGGCTGTACTTGGCATCTGTTTATGCACCTGATACTTCACAATCCACCCTATTCATTACAGAGCTCGACACACTTTTTCGACTTCTGAGGCTGGAATCGGGGGAGAATTATTTTATAATCAGCGGGGATTTCAACGCCAAACACAGAGATTGGGGAAATAATTTGCCAAATACTAGAGGGAACCTACTACTCGATTGGTGGGGTCAGCACGATGTCATGTACAGACTCGGTCTTAAAGCGACAGATAACCCGTCGTTTCCCAGAGGCGGGTCTTATTTGGATCTACTGCTGTACGACGAACGTAAACGACTGACAGGTACGAACTTGCAAACGCTAAACAGTCTGCGCACATTCGTGTATGACAGCGACCATTGCGGTTTTAGCACCGAAATTACAGTTCCCAACGAAATTGCGGAATTGGAGGAGTTTGTCCAAAGATATACTTACAACTACAGTAAGACTCGATGGACACGCTTCTCCGCAACTTTGACAAGAGCGCTCTCCTCGAACACGCTCCACCCACCGCCCAATAGGAATTTGTCAAACGAGGAGATCGACAATTACCTAAAACAAATGGACGAGACAATTAAACAAACTATGGACACTACAATACCGCGGTATCGACGTACGACTAACGAAGACCTGTTCCGCAATCCTACTATTGACGCACTGCACCGACAGAAAAGTAGACTTCTGTCAAGACTCAAAAACTTGTACAGACAGTTAACTGACAGACAAGTCCCGGAGATTAGGACACTGAAGTCGTCGATTAAAAATATTCAAACGCTAATAAAAGAGAATTACAGAATTTCTGTAAGTTTGTATTGGAACAACAAGGTTCGGGCTGTAAACACCAGCAACCCGAATATGTTTCCCCAAATAAATAAACTATTTCGGAGAAAAAGCAAAACGACCTTCAGTGTCTTAAAATAGCCCGGACAGCAGACAACGAACGCTTACTGACAATAGCAGGTATTGATCCAAATGAGGCCGCTGATGGTGACGCCTTCTTTGTGATCGAGGATCCACAGGAGAAGGTTGAGACCATAGGGGCGACTTTCCAGGAAGTATACAAGGCCATTGATATCATTGGCACTAATTCTAATTATGACCTGCACAGTCGCGTCTTGCTGCACGACTTCTGCATTCGACATGAAATAGGGAACCGGCGATCCGAGGGCTCTGGTTTCACCCGGTTCAGCGACGAAAATATGGCAAGTAATGTCATGACCAGAGAGAATGACCTACCCCCGTTCATTTCGAGGGAAGAACTCCGTGAGATCTTCGACACAATCAGGGCTAAGAAATCAGTGGGGACCGATGGTATTCCGAACATCGTGCTTCGACATCTTTCTCTAGAAGCGGTGGACATTTACACCACCCTGTTTAATAATGCAATGAATAATGCACATTATCCAGCGCATTGGAAAACGGCGGTGGTTCAACCTATCCCCAAAAAGGGAAAGGATATATCCAATCCGGCGAATCTCCGGTCGATAAGTCTCCTTCCGAATATCAGTAAGGTTTTTGAGAAAGTAATCAATAGAGCTCTGTCTAGGTGGGTTGAGGAGAAACATATAGTTCCGGATAATCAATTCGGTTTTAAGGCGGGACATGATATCTCACATGCCGCGTCTAAACTGGTTTCTGATATCCAATGGAACAAAGGCAAGAAGCAGTGCACTGGTGCCTGCCTTGTTGACTTGGAGAAGGCCTTCGACACCGTATGGTTAGAGGGTCTTTTCTATAAGTTGACTAGGCTGGGGATCAGTAAACCACTCTTGTACATTCTTTATAATATGCTAACTAACAGACAGTTCATCGTGAAGAATGGTGAGGTGACTTCTGTTGGAATATTTCAAAGTAAAAATGGTCTTCAGCAAGACGCGGTCAATTCGCCGATCCTATTCAACATTTTTGCAAGCGACTTGATAGGTTCACTTCCCCATACTATTGCGTACGCAGACGATTTGATAGCGTACAGAACAAGTCCAAAAATCGAGGTCATTAATACTCTCTTGCAGCGTGACTTCGATAAGATAAGACGATTTTGCGATGACTGGAAGTTGAAAATCAACTTTCAGAAGTCGGAAACCATTCTCTTTAGGACGCCGTTATCTGGAGCCTCTAGGGATACCAAAAAAAATTGGCGAAAGTTCTCGATCATTGGACAGTACGGACAGCCTCTTGCCTGTCGAAATTTAGTCAGATACCTTGGAATCTGGCTGGATCAGTTTCTGTATTTTGGCAAAAATGTAGATGCTGCTCTGGCCAGAGCTAGAGGTGCTTTTGCCCTTACAAAAAGACTGTTTTATAACAGCCAACTCGATGCGAAGGTGAAGGTGATCTGCTACATGGCCCTTATCAGGCCTATGCTTGTATTTGGATGTCCCGTGTGGTTCAACGTGAGAGCAAATTTATTGGAAAGGATTCGGGTGTTTGAGAGGGCTTGTATTAGGACTTGTCGTTGCTTATATAGAACACCAGAATCTCAGTACATAAAATTCTATCCCAATGGGGTCCTTTACAATAGGGCGAACCTAATAAGAGTGGACAATTTCGTCATTAAGTTGACTTGAAGGCATATTGCAAGAGCAATGACCTCATCGAACAACCTGATTTCCGAGGTTTTCTACCCCAATTATATGTATCACGAGAGAGTTCGCTTTGACGGCTTTATTCCTCCAGAAGCGTTTCTCTATCTAGATAGTCAAGGTCTGATCCAGGACAGATTGGCGGTGCCGCTAATCTTCCACGTCGCTCAAACAGCTGCGGACAGGCGACTCAACTACAACAGAGACGTCACACATGGCAGTGCGGAGCGTCTCCGGTTCAGTAGGTCGGTAGGGAGTCGCGACAGGAGGGATGTTGCTCAGTAGCACCAGCAATTTTGGTGGCTTGTTGAAGCGGAGGATGTTTCGTCGTCGAACTCCTCCAGTTATAGGTAGCTTCATGTGAAGCAAAGTGGGCCAGCCTAATTTTATTTTTTTTAGACATGGCCTGCTTACATAGTCTTAGATAGAATTAAGTTAGTTTTAAGAAAAAAAAATAATATATATAAAAAAAAAAAAATAAATATAAAAAAAAATGAAAAAAAAAAAATATATATATATATATATACATGTATTTATATATCATGTACATACATATTATGTATATATATATTGCTGTATGTCCATATTTGTGTTAATTGTAAGTAGGTTAAGTAGATTAAGATTTAGTTTTAGGTAGTCTATAGGTTTTTTGGTTTTAAGTTTTATAATAAAATAAAAAAAGTGATGTTACTAAGTTTTTTTGTTAAAAAATGTTTTCTTAATTTTAGTATTAATTAATGTTAAAATACAAATAAAATTAGACTGTAAGATACGTCGAAAGACATAGTTTAAGTGTTAGGTTTAACTTAGAGTGCCCGCATGGAGCCAGTAAGTTATAATAAGATATTTTTAAGTTATTTAAGCTAATTTTTAAGTGCTTTTTTTGTCTAGCAAATAAGAGTAATTTAAGTGACATAAATAAAAATGCATAGAAACTGAACTGAACCATCGTCATCGCTGTCCCGGTTCTCGAAATATTTAATGACAATAAGGGGCCGGAAGTGTTCGCAATCCCAAATCAAAAGAAGAAGATCATAGCAGGCAGATAGTCAAAACCTGGGTGAGGAGATTTGGAGTCCCAATGAAGCTACACTCTAATTAAGGGTGAAACTTAGAATCAAAAGTTTTCCAAGAAGTGTATCAGTATCTGGGTGTAAGGAAGACAACGACAACGCCACTACAGCCTCAATCTGATGGAGTGGTCGAGCGATTCAATAGGATCTTGAATGAGCATCTGTCTAAGGTCGTCGGCAAGTGCCAGCGGGACCGGGATCGACCGAAACGCGATTCATAGTTCAATACTACTTGCGCTATCCGTGATGGTATTTGGTCAAACAGTTTGGTTGCCCAAGTGAAATGAAATTGGAATCCCCACCTACGAAGCCCAAGGAGCTAAGCGACTACGTGGATGACTTGCGCAGCAGGATAGTTGGATTGCATGAAAACACCCGACAAAAGATGAAGCTAGCGAGCAATCGCTTGAAGGCTAGTTACGACATCACAGCGAAATTTTCTGTCTTCAACAAAGGTGTGGCTGTATAATGTGGCAAATCACTAAAATTGGAACAGCATTGGGAAGGCCAATCCAAGTTGATAACCCGCATTAAGGGCGTTGTCTACCGGATGCAGCGTGTTGATAGAGGAAAAATGAAAGTGATCCATGAATAGAATGTGCCATTTTACCGGAACGAAGAATGACGAAGTTATTCGGGATGAACAACTTAAGGGAGGGAACAGTGTGAAATCCGTTTATATGTGAACAGCGTCATCTATATTTGAATTGCAGAATATTTCCATATTTGAATAGTAGAAGACTCAACCATTATAGAACGGAAACTCCATCGAATCTTCGAATTTTCTAGCAAAATGGATATTGTATGGAACGCTGGATGGTACAGAATGTACTCGAGAGTTGTCATGGGAGTATAAATGACAACATGCTCCAAGATATGCAAGTTAATTCTAAAGTGGAATTTTAAATATGAATAAAGTGTTTGTATTGAAAGGAATAAGTTGTATCATTTGTACTTACACAAATATTTTACAACACATTCCTTTAACAGGCTATGCTATCAGATGTTTTGTGTGTTTCTAGTCTGACTGACTTCCCCCTGTTGAGGGCTTTGACCAGCCTTCTGCTTTCACCGACTATTTTAATCTTTTGGCATAAGGCTTCATAAGAGGGACTCTTCAAAATCCAAATAACGTCCGTTAATCTTTTTGCTTAAATCTGTATACCTTCTAGTCTTCCGCCGAATTAGTTTTAAGTGACTTACTGATAAGTTTTCGGGTTTCCTAACGTGGCCGCTGAAAATCTACGTCCCACCATGCATGCGGTCTGGAAAAGTTTTTATTCGCAGAAAACATCAGTTTAAGACATTTGATGAGGTCATCACATTAATACTCTCCCTCTTTAGCAAGGTGATAAATCATTGACCTGAACTGAAGCCTCCTTTTCCTGGGAGTCATTGCTGACAACCTAATCAGATTATTAAATCTAAGAAGTGATTGCCTCTTTAGTTCCTCTTGCTTCCCCGTCGCAACATATGATAAGTCCAGACCTTCATGGAATCGCAATATTTAATGAGTTCGGCCACTGGCTTTGGTGGAGGTGGTTGTATTGAATTATAGAGAAAGTAGCAGAAGGAGTAATTAAGGCCACTCTCCGTTTGCTATCTAGCTTATATGTACCATTAATGGTGAATTTCGCCCAAAAAAAGTTCTCGGTAATATCGATCACTCGTCATACGAGGTATGTTCAAAAAGTATCCGGCTTTTATTCATAAAGTCAACATTAATTGAGATAAAATTATGTAAGGGGGAAAGCCAGAAGTCATAGGGAACTAGCTCAGGAGACTAAGGAGACAGGCGAACCATAAATGTGTTGTACTCGTATTTGTGTGTGTGAAGAATGAGCGGGTGTGTTACCATGATGAAGTATCCAACTGCCATTTACCTCTCTCGGTAGTACTACTTAGTGATTATGGTGCAGTATGGAGCGTACTTATGATGAACTACACCATTGCAGTCAAAAAAGACGGTCAGACGGGAATGTTGAATGTGTTTGGATCCCAAGTTGGAGTTGACAAGCAAACCGAATCTCTTTTATTATGAGCTACATCAAGGTGCCTGAAGGTTTGTTTTACTATATTGAAACTGGGTGCTGAAAATCATTGAGTATGCAGAATTTCGGTGTCGCAAGCAGCAACCTGCATGAGAGAAAACCCAGAAAATTTACGATTTCAGTAATCATTTGTCATATGCGGCCATCTCACAACCACACCATACTGCACGGAGTACTCCTAGCAGAAAGTTTCATTAATTTGACAGGCAACGAATTCATGACTGCTGGCTAAAACGAATCGTAAAGTCTAAGCGGTTTGTGGAACAAAAACTGTTTAATCTCTTCGTCTCTCTAAACTGGGATTAAACTTTCCTTATTATTTTGGAATTAATTTGAAAAATCCACCCAAGGATGCCCAAGCATTCAACAGCCTTGATTTCCTAAAGTTGCCCATTGGAAGTCATTCGACTTAAATCAAGCAACCACGAGCCCATTTAAGGATGTATTTGTAACTCTTCCTAACACTCGAAATGCTGATATATTAAATTAAATTCTTCCTCTCCGAAACCTCACCAAGAACAGGTTTATTAAAACAGAAAACAAAGTGCCATTACTCCGAAAAGAGGAATTCCAAATTGGTAAATTGAAAATAAGAGAATGAATAAGGGTGAAATTTAATAATCCCTTTTGTAAGGAGATGGTGGAAGTACGCGTAAAAATGTTCCGTCAAAAACGACTGTGATTGAGGGTCATATGGAAGCTTGATTTTAATAAATATGAAAAGTAATAATCGCGTGTATGACATGAATTAATTTTTCATACATAGTTAGTTGGCCTGAGAAACAAATGAAAGTGCTGTTAGGATACAATTTAATGTTGGTCCTGCTGGAGCGGAAATTAATGCGTACATACGTAAGTATTCGTATATTCTTCAGGTGAGCAAAGAAGTTGAAAAATGACAATTTATTTTTTTTTATTGATGATTGATGGTGATATGATTGATTTAATTGTAATGTATTTCTGCCATTTAGTTATTAGTTGTTCAGTGGTAATTAACTCGTATGACTAAATTAGATCTAGTTGAATTCTGTGATTAATGATTACAGTTGAAAAATAACAGTTAATTGAGCAGGTAGTTTATGATTGATAATTAAAAACGAATTACTGCTTAAAACGAACTGTACAATTTTTCATGGAAAGTAAATTGATCTAAGGTCGTAGCTCTTCGAAGTAGATTGAGCGAATTTCTAACTACTGACTGCCTGAAACGTGGACTAAGGTAGTAGCGCAACGTCTCAAGTGTTCTTGAAATGCATGCTTTACCACGTCGTAGTAGTCCTTAAAAGCTTTTGTAAGCAAGCTCTTGCATATGCATACAAAATTGCTAGTGTGAGGTAGAATTGTAATGACCTAGAATTTTATATCGGTATATAAAGGAATAGCAGAAGGACTCCCCTTCTTCCTGACCCAGTTATCCTGACATATTCAAAATCCAGGCCCGGAGTGGGCTTCACAATCTGCTGTTAAGGTTTTCGAAGTAAAAATTGTGGCGTCTAAACTCAGATTTGGCTGACAGTGGCACTCATAACCTTGGACGGGGCTACTGGCAACGGTGTGGCTGAAAGCAACAAAGGACCTGGTCTTTAAGGCTTGGAGGTTATTCATCGGATCAACTCCCCATCAGGGCAAAAGTATATAACACCACCACTGTTGATGACCCCTGCTACTCGAATAAAGCAAACAATTTTTGGTACTACCCGAGAAATGTTAGACCTCTTTTCAGATCATGTCTAGCCAAATAATTTGCGGAAATCCTGACTAGTATGAAGCAGATTTAACCGACATTCAAGCAGTGCAAACGATTGAACCGAGTGTAAGAAAGATGCGAATTGCAACATATACTACTGAGATAGTTGCCGAGAGGACAATCAGCGGCTATTTTGTTGTGGGGTTGAGTTTCAGGCATGTGAACGCCTCGTTATAACTCGCATCTACATTGAAAAGGATAGAGATGATGTCATTAAGGACTATCTACATCAGCTCCTCAGGGTGAGCAGCGACTTCTCAGAAGAAAGAAAAGTTAAATCCGGAATTGAGGAAATTGAGATACGAGTATGTTATAGCAGGAAAGGCATTCGGACGCGTGCTAGGTCAACAAAGAACGAAGGAAGAACCATTTCTGAAGACTGTTTGACAGCGATGAGGATCAATATTTCACTGTCAAGCAGAACGAACCAATCAACCCCGACGATGATGGGCAACAATTCCATCCACCCAACCGATATTAACTAAGCCATATCCAAAGGGGCTTCGAGCATTGCCAGCATGAACATTCAGCCAACCGAGTCTCTTAATCGCTACCATCGAACAGATCAATAACTTTTCAGCTGTTATACCACGAAATTATCAGCCAACAAGTTGTTGCATTCAAAGATTGATAGTCTGGATAGCAGGCTGAACTGCAGTTGGAGTATATTGTTGAAATTGTTGGTGCGCCTGACGTTAACAACAGCGATGTAATAGCATGTGTGCACAGAATTATTGATGAAGTGCTTGCTGAATGTCTCTCTGTTTAATGATCTATTGAAGCATGTTATGTTAAATGAATTAAAGAAAATAAATCTGCATCCAATTCAGTTGAATCGTACAGCGACAAAATTTATGTTCATTTATCTTCACCTGATAATAAGCAAAAGATAATGAGAAGCAAGCGAAATGCAAAGAGGAAACTGAACTCGTCAATTTTTAATGTGTGTAGCTCTAATAGCATTTACATATATTAATCGGAGTTTTACAAAATATACTATGGCTCTATTTGCTGCAGCAAAAAATATTAAAATTGAGATCAATTTTAAGTATAATATTTATGGTTTCGTAATTTTCTATTATTTTTAAAAATGGTTGATAATGGTGAGCTTACTGTCATAAGATTCTTTGCTGATTTAGCTACAATATAGCATTAAAAATACTGATCTCACTTACAGTAACCTCGCCATTAAAACCTTAAAAACCGTTTGTGATAATGCTTTTTCGACTTTACATTCAAATCTATTTTTTATTAAATTAAATTAAAAAGGTTCTGATATACGACTTGTTTAAAAATTTCAATGATAATACTACAAATACCCTCTCAATCTAAACTTGCCTTTAATGTCTAATGGCTTTCTACTGAGGATGCTTTGTTAGAATATTGTTCTGTAATATATAAAGGATTTGATGAAAAACGGTTTTGCTCTGGCCTTTTTGTTGACATAATAAAAGCTTTCGATTTGGTTAACCATAATATTGTTTTAGCTTGTGGATTTATTTTCGATTAGCTTAGATCTTATCTAAATGAAAGATCACAGAAAGTTAATATTGGTAACTAATATATAATAGTAGTTCTAAAGTAAGCAATATATGTGCCCCGCAAAGTTCAGTACTCGGTTCAATTTTGTTCCTTATACGAGTATGTATAAACTCTTTATTCTCTCTGCCTTTTATGGGTAAGGTCACAGCATTTATCGATGATCTGGGAATTGCACATCGCTCGGTTAGCTTACTGAACTTAATGGCCGCTACTAGTAATGGCATTCACACATTACGATTATGGTTAATGGTTAACTGTATTTTAGTTTAAGTATCCAGATATCTCCGGATAGAGATGTATTTTTTCGTGGAGCTCATTGCTACTACTACTTGGGCTTATTGACTTTGCGGCGGGACGAAATATCACTATAGCAAGCACACGGTTTCCTCATCATATACACATGGGGACATGGAAGTCTGCGGATCGTGTAACGCTATATCAAATTGATGACATTGCGATAGATATAAGGTATACCTCCAGTATTCCTCACGTCCGAACATTCTATGCAGCTAATATTGACTCGTTGCACTCAAGGTGCGAATGCGGGTTTCCCATGTTCCACAACAAAGAAGAACTACTGCGAGAAGAAATAACGCAGAAAAGCTACAATCGTATCCCGAAATTTCTCAACAACTCCTATGGCGCTAGCATCAAGTACCAAAAGACTGCCAAACGAATGCAACCTCAGCATTATACGCCTAATCCTCAAGAAAGTAAATCCTCTAACCTGCTATGGATTCACCAATCTTCTCAACAGCGCATATAAGAGCTACTCTGCCGTACTATGTAATCGATTAAAACCTTTTACCATCTAACAAGTTGGTCCTTATTGGTGTGATTTTAGGCCTGCTAAGGCTGCCATCGGCCAGAGTTTTGCATTACGGCAACGACTCTTCCAAATCTTTATCGATTTTAAGACCATCATGAATGGGTGTCGGGAAAAACTTTAGGAAGCCATGTCCGGTTTTAACATTCCAGCTAAACTTGTCCGATTCTACACTATGACGATGGAGGAAGCTCAGTGCTCCATGAGGGTCGGTTAGGTATCAAACTTCGATGTCAAAAAAAGACTACCGAGAAGGCGATCAATTGTCATAAACATATTCTTCAACATTGTTCGTGAAACTGCAGTGATAAGAATCGATAAGTTGGCTGGAAAAGCCTTCAGGCATCCACATAGATATTTTAAACGGAAATTATTTGTTGCAAATGGGATCATTCTACAGTTAACTAGTGCTGAGATTCCACTAATAGGTCATGATTTTTTCAGACCTCATCTTGCAGACCAGCTAAATCAGACTCCGTATTAGTTTCCCACCTAATTCTTTGAATGATTCTGGACCTTATGCATCCTCGAGACGTATGGAAAGTCAGCTCCATGATTTTCGGGGATAAGATTAAAACAAAAAAACCTACAATTCCCCAATATCTAGAATATGTCTGCAAGGAAACTAATAGGCTCTGAAATTTATTCTTGGAATAACCAAAGGCATTCCTCGTCCGACGGTGTAATATGGACTCAAGCTACATATCACTAGACAGAACGAACAAGCCATTCTACATAAAACTAACAAGGACTACTATACTCCCTCAGTTACTGTGACTTAAAGTTTACCCCTATTACCGTTTTAGTTGTGACAAGAAATATTATACGAGTACATACATACTCGTACATAGAAGGTAAGTACCCTAGAACATGTGTTAATTATTAAATCATATACTTATGCTAGTTTATCAGTGTTTTGAAACCCCGTAAGCCTTTTTCACGGGTGGCTGATGTTTAATAAGAGGAGGTAGTTAATGGCGTTAACCTGGCGATGCTAAGGCTAAGCATTGAATGTAGTTATTTTAACCTCCACTCGGTGAAGGTCTTCTCCAAACTTATTCGACTTGATAAACTTACCAGCGCAAGGGTTGATCAAGAAAATATAGCAACAGTATTCTCGTATGTCCTGTCAGTCAACCAAATCCACAACAATCGGCGTGACAGATTCCTTACTGAGCAACTTTAACGTATTGGGAGTTGAAGTGTGAGTATTTTTCTAATATAAGTCAATGTGCTGATAGCGGATGAATCTTTAATGATTCAACGATATCTCTCATATTCCCTAAGCGGGTTACTGGTCTCGGAATATTCGCCTTTCAAATGTCTGATCTTCTAGGTAGGGGTTCATGTGTGGCGTCAACTACCCGGCAACGTAAACTTCTTAATGTTACGAAGCAACCAACAGTCCCCGTTAAGGTTAGATTCCCTGTTGAAGACCCTAAAAGACGGAAAAGCGACAACAACATTCAGATCTGCACATTTAATTTTCAGATTTCGGTCACGCAAACGAACGACTAAGAAGGTCTTAATCTGCTTTTCAGCAGATATCACCTCCATCCAAAAAGTGCAAAGAGATGAGATGTACAGAAGGGGAAAGAAAATCAGTGATATATACCTCGGTGATAGCTATAGACAACAGTGGCACTGCTCGTTTGGATACGGATTTGTTGTTAGTAGCAAACTAGGGCAAGAGTTCTTGGTCTATGTAATTATTGTCACCATACGGATCAAGATTGAATTCGGCAACATTAGGCTAATATGCGTTTACGCACTTGTAGAACAAATATACGCTGATGCCAATGAATGTTTCTACGAGCTCCTCGACGAGTGCTGGTGACCAACGTCATTGATGCCAAAAGCCACCAGATATGTCGCAACTGATGCGCTGGGTTTCATCTGACTGCGCCCGGGAAAATCAAGATTTGGTGAGCACTGCTGGCAAGCTTATGGAATAAATGAAACGGCGCTGAATAAAAGGATGAAAACAGTCTGCGAAATCGGTGAGTAAAGAGGAGAGGAGCACATTCGCTTTTAACAGAAAAAGGGAGGAGCATGAGAAGAGAGTAATCAAGGAAATGGAGAAATGCTATTGCAGAAACAACGTTCGGCGGGGAACACCCGTAAAAGTCGAAAGAAATCTTACCAAGACCTTTGATGGTTTTAGACAAGATGATATGCTGTTATGCGGCTTCCTCACAGGTCTATGGCACAGAAGCTTTTAGGCTATCGAAGATGATGGTTTGGTTTATGGTTTTGAACACAAGATACTTCGCTTTTGAAGATGAGACATTGGAGCAACCTCAAAAAGCTGTACACCTGCATTTTTCGGTACGAAGACTCTTTGGTCCTTAGCTTGATGGAAAGTGCTGTAGAGGGTGAGACATCATAGATGATGCTTGAGTATTTCTTCGAAATCGGAGAAGATAGCTACAACTGTCTCCAATAAGAGTTTGTCTGTAGAGACAACAGCCTACGTTAGTCTCACATTACCATCCCTCCTAAAACGATGAATTACTCTTTCCAATCGCTGCTTCTAAAAGGCAATTAATTAAAGATTCCTTCTGTAAAGGTTCCTGAAACTAGTTATATCAAAAGGAAAGCCTTCCTGTTGGATGAAGAGCGCGACTCTTGTTTTGGTTTTTCTCTCAAAGCAAACAGAGTCAGACTTATCGTGAAGATATGCGTGAATGAGACGTATATTTTCGTATATATTTTTATTCCCTAGCCTAGAGAGCGCATAACGGTATTCTATGGTATCTATATTCTTGTTGGTCAATTTAACGTTTGGTGGCGAAAGAGAATTGGTGGCAGAGAACCGTAAAATCTAGGAAGAAGGCTAGTTAGAAGAAGGAAAGAAGGTCGGTGAAATCCTGCTAAGAAACTACCCTGGTGGTGAATTTCCTAACGCACATGATCCGGCTGAAACCAGCATAAGTTGCTGTTCTGGTGGAAAACCCCGAACTGCCAAAGGGGACGACACCGGGGCACCTATAAGGATGCCGCTGTCTCCTATCTGGAGCTTCGAATTGGGAAGGCTGACAGAGTGAAGTGTTCTACGCAGCAAACTTTTGCAGAGTTGAACAAGTGTATGTCGAAAATCTTACTCCTGGAAACTAAGGCGTTCGAGGTTTTCAGGCAACCCAAACTGATGCGTGCCATCTCTTCCGTTCCGGGGCAACTCAGACAAACGGGGCATGTGCGGAATACACGCATCTGTGGTTTCGAATGCTTAAGGGGTTTCACACCACTACTTGTATTTTTATTTTTTTTTTAAGAACTTAGCACTCAAGTTCTTATGTCTGCACTTATGATGCCAAAGCATGTGATACGTTTTTCGAAAATTGGACAGAAAGAGAAAAAAAGATGTTTGGGTTCAGTGGCTATTTCGCTCCATGGGTGACATCCAGAAATCTGACAGCATGTACATATATCGAGTCGAAAGTAGTAACTCTCCATTTCATGCTTAAGGCTCACTTCCCAGGTAACCTAATCAGTACCTGCTCACAAACAGGTCCTATTAACGAAGCTGCTAGTGAGCTGAAGAACACAAGACGAGGTAGCGGGAAGAAGCCATTAAGCATGCTGTTGCTTCCTCTGATGGCTTCAAGTTGCTTGGCACCGATTGCATATACCCAGTCATGGTGGAAAATTGTATAGATCAGCTGTTAGTAACTCTGGTGAGAATCTTCATTGCTAGCTCGGTACAATCGAACAATGATAGTACCCTTTATACCGAAAATCGGAAAAGATTTTTGGACCTACATATAATTGTGACTTCCTTCGTTTTGAAGAGCATGAAAATAATGGTCGCAAAACTACATTGCGAATTCATCCTCTGTCTGCGATGCAAAACGCCTACCAACTCGGAAGATACTGCGAGAGTGCGACATTAAGGGTGCTTTCGACAGCGCAACTTTTGACGGCAGATGAATCACTAGTTTTGTGGATAAAAGCAATGGTAAATACTGAATAGGATACTGATTGCGGATGTTGACTGTGTCCAAACAAGAGTGTCCCGCAAGGCGGTGTTCTGTCTCCACTGCTATGGCGCATGTTGGCCAACGCTCTCAATAGTTCCGACGTCTACACATAAGCATACGCGGATGATATAGCCGTACTGTCCGTTGGATCGTTACTAGCGACTATATGTTCTAAATCGCAGGTAGAAGTAGACGAGATACATTATATTGGTGTGCTAGAAATGGGATTTCAGTCAATCCTCTCAAAACTTGTCGCCAAGACATGGGGGCTGCCTCCGAGAAGTGTTATTGCTGCTTTTACCAGACTCCAAAGAACGGTCTGTCTTGGCTGTTTGGGGGCTTTCCCTAGTACGCCTGGTTCCACTTTAGATACATTAACGAATCCCCCTCCGCTTGATATTAATATCATGGGCAGCACTCTCAAAGCCATCTTTAAAAAGTTTAAAAAGAAGTGATTTGTGGTACAACACGCACTGAAGCTCTGATGAACTGGCGTGCCGGCTGACTTTTGATTCTGGTCTTATGGTTATGCCATCTGATGCAATGTTGGGTAGGAAAACTTATATTTTTCTTCCAAGCGGAGATATACGCAATCCTGATGGCAACTATTTGTATATTGTGAATAACCGGTGGCAGGGGCGAAACATTTCCATCTACAGCGGCGGTCAAGCTGCGCTTAGAGCCTTACTGAACCCTCTTACGACTTCCAAGTTAGTTTGGGCTGAATTCACTGAATTTTGTCTAAATTTCAAGTCAAAACCGCATCACGAGAAATAAAATCGCCAATGAACCTGCCCTGGTAAAGTTCAGAGGGGAGTTCTTCAGGTCCCGAATCTACGTTGTATGTGCCTGCATCAGGCTGCAGGTACTCGGCGTGGACGTGATGGGTGCTGGAACTCTAGGCACTTTATCACTGAAACCCTTACTCATCTTTCGAAAGACTGAAAGATTACATTAAAATGAACTTACTATTCAAGGTGTGCAATGGACTAGTTCTTTGTCTTAGTGCTCTGTTCCGACAGAAAAAAAATTTCATACTCTTAAGAAAGTATGCTTAAGCGATTTAATTTTAGATATAACAAAAGATATTAAGTGATAGGAGGGTAGAAAGTTTCTCAATTAGCATGGTAGTACGTATTTAAAAAGAGCTTTCAATAGCTCTTAATAAGAGCTCTGACAAGAGTTTATACAATAGTTGACTCTACTGAGCAAATGTTTTAGTTTCACCGGGTATTATTCTTCTAATTTTGTTCTGCACCTATCAAAAGGATGTGGAATTTCCAACAGGTATTGTATATAAGTACGTATATGCACCACAAGCAATAACATTTGTAAAATTTGGGAATTAGATGTCTTCTTTGCTAGTAAGTCTGCAAATAACTTAAATGGATGTCTTGCGGTTTTCACCGTGAGGTATCATTCCGTGAGACATTTTCGGCACCCAATTTACGACCTAAGCTAGTTAAAATTTTTGGATTCTATTCAATACTTGTATCATTCAAATTTGCATCATCATTTGAAATTTCCTAGTGAATTTAAATTTTCACGAATCTTTGGCGTTACAGCTGAATTTTATAGTATTGTTGAGGATCCCTAATGGCGCTTTGGAGTAACATTCCTTTAAGTGCCATGCGTGACATCCTATGCAGTCTTGTGGCACTTCTGAAGTTCAAAGTGTGAAGTTTCTCCTGTAAGACTGTTTGGAACTATTATCTATATCTAATCATTTCTTGGAAATATCCTAACAGAGTTGATGTGTTTATGTTTCCCCCAGTTATTGTCTTCTAAATAGATGAATTCCAAAAGTTCTGTACAAGTTAGAGTAGGTGGTGTACATTCAATACCTGAACAAAAAGTTACACAAATTTGTGAGACACCCTAATTTTCACGAGATTTGCCTTCATTCGAAGTGGATTTGCATGTCCTGTCGATATCAATCAGTGACCTCCTGACAATGCTAGCACTTTGTGTTGGCGAAGAAGTATGAAGATTCTGATGGAAAGGATTTCATTAAGAGTTCCCACATGTGTGTAGGTACATACGAGCATTTTGTTTACTGAATGTAAACTCAAAAAATAAAATATTCAAACACAAGGAATCTTTATTAGGTATCAACCATATCAGCTACCCGCTCATTCTCGATTTCTCCAGATATAAATATTCTTCTTTGTATGAAAAATTTTCCAAAGTACATAAACGAGTTTAAAGGATTTTCTTAAAGCGTTTTGCTGAGAAATAAGTGAATACAAAATCCTTTGTCAGCTGCCAGAAGTAATTTAATTTCGTAATAATTTCGTATCATATAATTTATGGAGAAAGACATCTGAGCTATTTACATTGGGCTCTTGTGCTTTCTGCTTTGTTAACGGCCCAACCTTCACACTCATAATGTTGCAAATGAAAGATCTTTTAAATGGCAGGTGTGAAAATTTCATGAAAATGCTTAAATTGGAGGTGTGTATATTTCTGAGGAGGCTTTTGATTTTTAAAGGAAGTTTACCCCACAGAAGTTAGATACGAAAATTATTTTAATGGAATTTAAATTTATATGAAGATCGGAGTTAATTCTAAATCATTGAGGTTATTGACAGCTACATCGACAACAATGAATGCTCCTTATTCTGTTCCAAAATCACGCGGCCACACGAAAAATGGTCAAATGGTTTTGAAAAGAATAATGTTATCACTAAAGTTCAGATACAATAAACTCATACCCAATGTTCACTCTTCACGGGAATAAAGCTTCTGTCATACCCCCTATCACTAGACAACACACGATGTATGGTTGTCGAAGGTCGTAGTTCTGGTTGTTGGAAATCAAGTCCATGCAGGGAAAGTACCCCGGTGGTACAAGCTAAAACGAGATCTTTTGAATTTCGCGGGAAAATACACCAGCAAGAAGCTTCTAAACTCCATTGAGGACGAGACCCGATTACCTATAAAGGTGCTGCTTTTCCTCTCTGATACAAGACTTCGATTCGGGAAGGCTAGCAATGACAGCATTCTGAAAGACGCTGAGCACAAATACTGTGTTGATTAACTGGGAGCTATCCAAAGCTGAGAATATTGGCTTATATGTAGAGAGCTGCTGTTAAGGCCAATAATTCCACGCAGTAAGTTTTTCAATGACTTAAAAAGTCTGTGTCGAAATCGCCTTCCCTAGAAACAAAGACATTTGAGGACTTCACGCCACCGAAGCCGACGTGCAGCAACTTCTGGATTCCAAATGAACAGGGATGAAATATCATTTCTCACAGGGAGAACAAGAATCTCTTCCTAATTTAGCGACTAGACAAAACTTCGTTCCACACTATTAAAACTAGGTATGGCTCATGGCTCACGTGCCTAACTGCACCTTGGAACGGTTAATTTCTATTTTATTTCTTAATCAATGCAGACAACAAACGCAGATACATTCAACAATCCAAGACTGCTTCTGTATCCCTATATTCCTTTATCCCCTGCAAAATGTCATGTAAGATCGTTACAGAAATTATGGGCGCAGAATAAATTAATCGATGGTTTCGGAAGGATAGGAGGCTTCACACTTTCTTATTTTCTGCGTTTGGAGCCAAGATTTAGTTGTTGCGAGATTAAGTTGCGATACGAACGAAGAATGTCACAACGATACGCTTAGAGTGCTCGGGCTAAAACAAGTCAGACACTTGCATGCCAGGTTGCTAGTGCATCAAATTCAGAGAAACATTCGAGGTTTCGCCCTTTAGAAAGGGGGAATGTGCAGAAAACCAAATGGACACACTTGAAAGAAGTCAATGCTCTACCAAAGTTCAGAACAAAAGAGAGCCTGAACGGTGTCCCAACCAAATGTTTTGAGCTGACGTGCCCTTACTTACTTTCTTAGGTGGCGCTACCGTTCGGTGTGAATCAGTAACAAGCTAATTCAGTTAGCTAAGTCCTTATCGAGCTACTCGGCAAGGCATATGAGCAACGTCCTAAGTGTGAAGTTAAAGTTGTAGTAGAATGGCAACGGATTTACGCCTTTTGACTTTGCGCCGGGACGAAATATCACTAGAGCGAGCACCCGGTTTCCTCATCTCAATATACACAAGGGCACGTGACAATCTCAAGATCATGAAACGCTAAATTAAATTGATCATATTGCAATCGACGTAACGCATGCCTCCAGTATTCTGGAAGACCAGTAACACGCTGACAATGTTCTGAATTTCACCTGACCACCACCAGAAAATTTCTGGTTTGATGAAGGCAGCGGCGCTGCGACAATGTTTCTGTTTCCTTTAGCAATCAGCATAGTTCTGTATACTTCTTTTGCTCTCAGCACTACTACTAAATAGCGATAATATCTGTATGATAGCAGTAAGGGCGTCTGCTAATTGCTTGGCTGCACGTAACCAGTTAAGGGCCGGAATCCTTTAATCATTTACTAGGGTCTTCAACAGTGTATCTGTTATTATCAGAGGCTATTAGCTTGTTCGCCACATGTTTTTTATCTCTTCCGTACAGGGTTATGAGCCCTATGATTGCGCAGGCGACTATTGTGCTACTGGTCGAGCACGCACTTACCACTTTAGTCTGCATAAGTTAGGATTTACTCAAGAATAAGGATTTACTCATGTTGTTAACAGGGATCAGCACTGAAAGATAATCCCAACACTTGCTACGAAATTAATAGTTGCGCTGCTGGCTCAATCCAAGTTATAGAACAGTTAGCAGTTTCTCGATTAATCGCTGCGTAGATCCTCGAACTACTCGTAATAGGCAAAACTTCTACGTATCTAGGCAAAATGAATTTCCGAAGGAGCCTACTATAGGGACTTTTGCGAAAAGATCGAAATATTCGGTGAAAGGTTGGTTTAAGTTCTCAAAAGCAGCAGCTCAGCTAGACTGGAAACACTCTGAAAATCCAACGGCACTAATATGTACTGAGAATACTAATACTTTCTCATGCTTGAGACACGTGACGACGTTTAATTGCGCGAATGTGTAGTGAAAGTCAATTTTTTTTATTTTTTTTTTTATAACTACTCGTAGCTCGCGCTCAAGTGGTTATTATACCCCCTGTTTTCCCACAGCTTTAGGAAATAGAGAGCTCGGTAGGGCATTCCATAAGCGAATTATATGGCTTAGGGACGAATCACGATATCTCAGATATTTCAGTGAAGCACTGCTGGTGAAAATACGTCAACACGAGACTCGACACGAGACACGAGACATTACGTCAGTGTTCGAGTGTGCCCCTTGTTTGAGTGATGTTAGTGTCAATAAGCATACGTTGCCGTTTCCGTTGAAGAGTACCACCACCAGCAAAGAAATATATTGGACTAGAAGTAGTAGACAAGGGATCATTGATGGAAATTAAAAAGAGTTTCGAAGATACAGCAGAGCCCTGTGGCACACCAGCATTTATTTTGTGAATATCAGACTTGCAACCATCCAAGGCAACGTTCTGAAATCCCACGAAATCGTTGGGATGGATAATGAGGCAGAATTTATAATATTTTTGACGAACGACGAACGAATTGTTACTTTAGGACATTATAATATTTTTGGCCTCAGTATTTGGTCATATTGAAATTTCATATACTGAAGAAAGACGTTGCAATCATTCCCGTCTCGTTTGAACTTTTTTTTTAGTCGTACCATGTCTATTCTTTTGGTTCGATACTCTTACTCCGATGAGGAATAAAGAATCTCATTCCAAAGAGAATAGTGTCTGTGATCATGTCATCAGCGGCATCCACGTCGTTAGTGAGGAAACTTAACGACAGGTTAAAATTCCTTAAGAAGATGTTAAGTCCGCTGCAATTGGCTTTTTCGTATTGCCATACGGTTCCTTTAAAAAATCATTTCTCTAACTGTGTGGTCGATGTACGAGAAATTAGCTGATATAGCACAATGGTCCCTTGAGCCCAGAGGAGAAAGCACATATTTACGGGTGTGAAATTAAAAACAAGTCCAGGGTGTTGGCAGTGTTATTTTCCACAGCGATTTTCTGATTAAAATTACACTGTAATTAGTGGCATTTGAGAACTGAAGAAGTGTTATTTTCGTTATTGGGACAAACCAACTTGTTTGAAGTATAACTTTTATAAAAGAAACTTGCGGGGTTTATGCTAAATAGCGATTATAAATAAATAAACATCATTAAAGTAACCTGTCACTTAACAGTAACTAATCGGCTTAGCAGAAAGTTGTATGGACAGTGTCTTAAGCGAGTGTAATACTTGGTAGTTTACATGTTTACATCATTGCAAAGCGGTGATTAGAGGGGTAGCCGGCCTTGTATATCAGGGAGCATTTGGACAGTATTATCGTGTGCAACAAAGTGTTGTGGTTTGGATCAGTACATGAAGGGTATAGTGGATTCAAATAATATGGTGAGATTTATGGGCGATGACTGCATGAAATACCGGACGTACAGCTGAAGATGAAAAGGAATAACGATTATTTAAAAGAGTATAAAGAGGGTTACGAAGGAAAATGAAGATGAAATAAAAAAGCTATTGGAAGTAGTGGAATCAACATACATTCAAAGTGACACAAGAAACCTAAATTACAAGTAAGAAGATGTGTGTATACATGGAAAGTTATAAGGGTGAAAGTGTTAAAATTTGTGCGGATTTTATAGAAATTGTTGGCACAATGGAGACAAAATGGGAAAATGTTCAGAGTGAAAACATTCGGGTGTAAGTGACAATAGGGTGATGATGGAGAAACAAATGACAAGATTTTAGTTGGTGTAAACAAATTTAGTAATGAAAAAAAGGAAATAAAAAAGTCAAAAAAGTAATAAAGCATCGTATACGGAATCGGTACAAAATGAGCCGCCTGTGATAGTTAAACCCCAGCATCATTGGAAGTGAAAGTGAATGGCGTAGTAAATAAAAAAGACAGTATGGTCATTATCAAGTGTGATGATAGTCAATCAAGGCAGGTTTTGGTAAGAGAAGCTAAAATAACATTGGGACATGAATATGAGGTAAAATTAAATTAAAATTAAATTATTAAAAAAAAACATGCTTGGCTGTGAGTGGAATGAGGGATGAGTGGGAAAAGGGAGACTCAGAGGTGCAGAATAATATCGTTAAAGATGATGACTGCGTAAAAACGTTTAGTATTAAAAGGAATAATAATAAAAATGTGGTGAGAGAGCAGAGGCAGAGAGCCTCTTATGACCGCAACGAGGCACGGTATTTTAGGGGACTAGAGTAGGTATACCGCATATGCTTTTAAAGCTATTTAACACGTGTTCAGACTATGGCCTGTTTAGTTTTTAGAAACGTCGGTTTCAGTCAGTTTCGTACAGTGAAACATTTGAGAAGGACGCTATTTGAGGAACGTTTGTTTTTTTTATCGATAATTTAGCTTTTTTTTTGTGAGTGTTATTGGTTCGTTTTTATAACGAGTGACAAAGTGTATTGGGGTCAGAAAGGTACAGCAAGATATCGAAAATATCTGGAAGAAGACCGCTGAATTGACACGAGTTAGAGGCACCAAGTGAAATCTGTACTAGTACATCTGCGAAAAAATTTAAGCAACCGGAAGATATGTATGATATTGAAGTTAATCCAGGTTTTGGTTATCGTATGATAAAATTTATTGCGGTTTTTCAGCTTTTTTAAACTTTGTCGTTTGTAAAGTGAAATTTACGGAAAGGTTTGGCATTTAAAATAGTAGTGTCCTGTGAAAAATGTGTAAAGACTGAGATACCTAGTAGTCCATTTATTGAAAAGGTCTATGAAATGCAATTACTTGGAATTGGTTTGGACGGAATAAAAAAGTTTTGTGCATTCATTGAATTACCTCGGTCTACGTTTCACTCTTTCTATGATAAGGTTGTCAAACAAATTCCAACTGCAACTAAACTATTTTGCAAAAACAATATGATGAAAGTAGCAAAAGATGAGATAACTATTTCTATTGAAAAAGGAGAAAATGGAATTAAGATATCAGGCGATGCAGTTAAGATGTTTCAGCGATCCGAAGCTTTGCACCAGGTGAACTACACCCATTACATCGGCGACGATGATTCTAAGACTTTTAAATGCATTCCTGATTCTAAACCCTAGGAGTATGTCACAGTACTCAAGAAAGAGTGTATAGATCACCTTCAAAAGCGAATGGGTACCTGCCTACGTAAGATGAAAAAGAATATAAAAGGTCTCGGCGGAAGGGGCAAATTGACGGGAAAATTAATAGACTAGCTCTCCATTTATTATGGATTAGCCATTCGTAGAAACTGTAATTCCGTTTCTACATGTTTCAAACATGAGAAACTCTATATGGGCTGCACTCGATAATAAAATATCTACTGTTGCAAAACCGCAGCACGATAAATGTCCAATCGGAGAGGATTCATGATGCTCATTGCAAAAGGCTAAAGCTACAAATAGTTTGATTGAGTACAAACATAAGCTCTTCCAATTGAAGTGTATGAAGTTATCAAGCCAATCTACGAAAAATTGACAAGAGACGATCTTCTTACTCGATGCATCGGCGGTTATACTCAAAACTGTAATGAAAGTTTTAATTCAACTGCGAAATACGAAATGTGCCTGGAGATTGACATAGAGCTCATAAAGCTTGGAGAAAGATCGCTGTCTGAAGCTATAAAAGAGTGGAGGATCGCATTAAAATCCTATAGAAAAGAAATGGAAGAGCAGAACACTAATCTAGAAGGCCAATTATGTGGTGCAGGCATAGCGAATTAAAGGTATTGCAAAATTTTTCGTGACTTTCTATAACTTAAAATTTTAAACGCGTTTATCTCAAAACTGCATTTTTCAAGTTGGCCGCACCCATAACTTAAACCATTTTCAACCAATTCACTTCAAATTTTAACTAGATCTTTAAATTATTTTTTATATGGCATTGTTTTTTTTATTAATGTATTTGTTTATTTCATGCAAAAAAAACTATAAAAATTAATTGCTACAAATAAACATTAACAAAAAATTATCATGAAATAGTTAGGAACATTTTACTGCCGAGTGATCCATCAGACATCAAATTAACATAATGTTGGTTGAGTGGTCATTAGTTGGAATAAAAATTAAATTCAATCTATTTCCTCAAATTTCGAAGAAAAAAGAGACTGTTTTAATTTGTTCAAGAAGGATGCCTCAAATCTCTCGCTTTTCAGATTAACAGGTAAATTATTGAACACGCGGTGTGCAGTGACAATATAGAAATGTGAAAAGTGTGCCTTTTTTACAACAGGTATGTTTACAAAATATAGACTATTGCCACGTAAGTTATGGGAATCATACCATCTTGAGAAGAAATGGCCGGATCTATTAAAAAAATACTCTAAGAACTTTATAATAATATAGATGTTTCAGAGGTTGAGTATTAAGTCTCTTAAATAAATCTGAGCTATGAGTCCTACGTCCTAGTCCTAGAGTCCTAGATTTAAATAATCCATTATAAACTAAATTCAAGATAGGTAGGCTACAATATAGACTAAGATGATAGATTTGTCGTAAAACGTTAATCAAATATTTTGATAGATGAGAAGTGTGATCCTTCCAATTTAGTTTGCAATCTAGAATTATCCCAAAGTATTTAAAACTGTCGACTTTTTCTATATTAAAACAGCCAGCGGAACAACTATTAAAGGCATTAAATGAGATTTTATCCAGTTGAATGAAAAGAATTATTCAGATTATACTTAGTGCAACTTCCGATGCGACAGCAGAAATATTGAAAATCATAAATTTAGTTTTTTGACTTATGATAAGTTTATGAGAACGATGCCAATTGCGAAGAATTTCCAAATCATAGCTTACGGCAACATACAAATTGAAATAGTTAATTTCCGAATATGATAAGGAAGTATCATCAGCAAAAGCTGTAACTTTACCTTTGAAACGTTGAATGAAAAGGGAATTGGCATAAATTAGGAATAGTATTGGTCCCAAAACATAACCTTGTGGAACGCCTAAATTTATAAATTTTTCTGCGCCCCAGGTATTTTGAATTGTTACCACCTGTTTACGATCACTCAGGTAAGAAACTAACCAGTCGTACACGTACCCTCGCAAACCTATCCTATATAACTTTTGCAGTAACTTTGTGTGATTCACCATATCGAATGCATTAGTTATATCAATAAATGTGGCTGCAATCTCTGAGTTATTTAATGATTGATATAACTCGCAACATAGTTTCGGAACAGCATTTTCAGTCGACATTCCTTTTCTGAAACCATATTGGGAATTACTTAAGAAGTTAATTTTGTCTAAGTAGGATAACATCCTCGTTTTCATGCTTTTTTCAAAAAACTTTGGCAAAAACAGACTTATGGTTTCATCTTTTTTTGTGCAGCGAAAAAACAATAGCTAGTTTAAGTTCATCTGGAAATACTCCTGTCTGCATGCTAAGGTTAAATATGTACATTAGGACATCACAAACACTAACCGAAATATGCTTTAAAATTTCGCTGGAAATAATGTCAATTGATATGGAACTTGAAGATTTAAGTGACATGATAATATTATAAATTTACAATGTAGTCAAATTTTCACAGAAAAAGCTCTGAGCATTGAAGCAATTATCAATAATATCTTCAGAATATTCAACTGATCTACTTGAACAAGTATAATTAATATTTTCATTTATATCTGAAAAATGATTGATAAACAGATTTGCAACAGATGTGGGATCATTAATTAATGAAGTACAATTCATTATATAAATATCAGTCTCAGGTTTTTTTCTATTAAAGATCTGATTTCCTACGTCTCTTTCCTTTTTAAAATTACCTGAGCTTTCCACAAGCTTTTTCCCGTAATATCTTTCTTTACATCGCGGAATTTCAGCTTTTAACTCGTTAGAGATGTTGTTATAGTGGTTGTTGAGTCTGAAATTAAGCGGATGCTTTTATAATAATTTTAGCACAATGTTTGTTCTTTAAATTGATTTTGAGTAAATCCAAATTCATCCACTCTTTTAAGTGTGTATGTTTTTGAATAACAATACACCGACTTTTATTTGAAATATGGAACTGAAGTTTGTTCAAAAAAATATGAAAATCAACTGAAGGGTCATCTGTATTATAAACTTATTTGCAAAACTCAAGAGTCAAATCATAAGTAAGTGCAGAAAAGTCTATTTTATTAACGCAGTTCACATAAAATGGTTTATATCTCGAAACTTGACTATCCAGTTGAATAGTAGTTAAATCATGATCAGTAATCTTAATATCATACACATCTGATTTATAAACAACGGCATTCGTCCTATAAAATCTTATAAATATATGATCTAGGCATGATGCTTCTCTGCTGGGTTTGTTTATCAAAGAGCTAAAGCCAAAAAACGATAGAACTGCCAAGAAATGATCAGCATCAGAAGCATTAGATTAGATATCAACATTCAATTTGCCTATAAGAATTTGGTCCTTGCATTTCGAGGAATTCAACAACTCAAAATTCTACTGGAAAAGCGTTTACAGTGGACGAGTGCAATCTGCATATGTATACAGGGTGTCCCCTAATTCGTTGACGATAATTTGGAAAATGATTCCTGGATATATTCTAAAAAGAAAATCGTTCCACAGTAAGGATCTATCTCCAATGCTAACATCACTTATCGAAGACTTATTGAAAGGCTTACTTTGGTATACCCTGACGCATGTTAACGGAAATCAAGTTAATACTAATGGCAGAAACTTTGTTGATGACTTTGTTTTTAGAAGAAGTACTACCCTTTGTAACTGCATTTAAACAAAATTGATATCTTGTTAGGGTCTTCAGATATCCAATTTCTAAGCCTCTTCCATTCTTCTTGCCCATGCTAATTTTTGACTTTGAGGTCACTTTTCTCCAGAAAATGCCTATGTTAATTAGGCGTTTTACTATTTTTTTCTTATTAACGTAACAATAATAAAAAAATCATCAGTAAGTTTGCAGAAAAACCAGCAGCATGAAACAGTTTTTTTTTTTTTGCTTTAAGCTCCAAAGGCTATGAATAAAAAATGATATTGTGTGTTTTTAGATAATTTTTTTATGTACGAGTAAATATATACTAAAACAGTTATAACAGTTGCTCAAAGTGTCCTCCTTGGTTTTATATGCATGCTAGAGCCCGTTTTTGAATTTTACTACGAATGTTTATTAATAATAACTGCTGCCTCACTTTTGATGACAATTTGAGAATACGCTTTTCCAATTCACTTAAAGTTGCTATTTCGGTTGAATAAATAAGTTCTTTCATTCTTCCCTATACAAAAAAATTCAATACGGTAAGGTCAGGAGATCTTGCAGGCAGTGAACTGGTCCATTTCTTCCTACTCTTCATCTAGTCAATTTTTAACCTCAAGACCATAGTGGGCTAGAGTCCCGTCCTGTTGGAAATATGATGAAGCTAGTTGAATTAATGGAACGTCCTCCAATAGTTCTGGGAAATCATTTTGCAAAAACTCCAGATAGTTTGTAGAATTCAGCCTAGGTGCTAGTTTGAGGTAGCCGATTAATTCGTTTCCAAGTACACCTGCCCACATATTGACTCTGAATCTTTGATCCCATCGCTTGTAATTGAGATTTGTCCGTCCAAAGAATTCTGATAATAAACTCCTTGTGATCAAAGCTCCGCTCCAGCAGTCAGTTAGAAAACTCAAGTCTCTTTTCCAAATCATTGGGAAGCAGTTCTTGTACAGGTGTTATGGTGGTATGGATAAAGGTTTTTCCATGCAGTACATTAGAAATTTTATGTCTGCAAACATTGAATTGCAAAGCTAAGCGTCTGATGCTGATTGATGGATCAGTTATAACAGGTTCCAGTATTCTGGAACTTTTAAGGAACAAGGTAGGGAAATGAGTGCATTAGAAATTTTATGTCTGCAAACATTGAATTGCAAAGCTAAGCGTCTGATGCTAATTGATGGATCAGTTATAACAGGTTCCAGTTTTCTGGAACTTTTAAGGAACAAGGTAGGGAAATGAGGGTTTTGACTAGCTATGTTTTTAATAGCTATGCAATTTTAAAAAAAATAATGAAAAATTAATAGTTCTTGGAAAACCACCAAACTGTTGTTGGAAACGTAGGTAAAACATCAGAAATTCCTTTTTTTACCTGCTGCAGGTTTTCCTATGTATTATAAAATCTATGGGTTTTTGTGCAAACTTGATGATCATTTTTTTTTACTTTCATAAGAAAAAAATAGTAAAACATTATGTTAGTTAGGCATTTTCTGGAGAAAAGTGACCTCAAAGTCTAAAAGTAGCATGGGCAATGAAAACGGAACAGGCTTAGAAATTGGATATCTAAAGACTCAAACAAGATATCAACTTTATTTAAACGCCGTTATAAAAGCTGATATTTCTTCTAAAAATAAAGTCCTACAGGAATTTTTTACCATTAGTACTAACAGAGCAATTTCCGTCCACTTGTTTGAGGGTGCGCCAAAGTAAGTGTTTTTTAAATCCTCGATAAATGATGTCAACATTGGAGATAGTCCCTTACTGTTCTTTTCTTAGAATATGCCCAGGAATCATTTCCCAAATTATCGGCAACTAATTAGGGGACACCCTGTATACTCTAATAAAACTGTACTGAACGCCAGATAGTTTAAAATTTAAGCAAATTAAGTCAGCACTTGTAAGACTCGGTCTTAATACATCACACTCAATATCACATCTATAAAAGACCACCAGCTGAATAAGAGTCATTGTAAGAAGCCTCGAATGTAATGTTAGGAATATGAAATATGAAATTTCTGAAGCAAATATGAAATCTGGTAAATGGTCAAGAGAAGCAAGATTGGCAAGAAATACATCAAAATGTTTACGAAGACTACGTATGTTTTGGTGAAGTGCTGAAAACCCTGAATAATCTTATATCTATGGATGATTGATGCAAAAACAATTCATTGTGTTATCTTGTATATGAGAAAATGAGTTTATTTGTTATTAACAATTTTCTGGCGATTTTTCTGAGAATTTTGCAAGTTTAAATTTGGAAGTGCGCCTTTCGGACAAAAATGAATATATCAACAAAAAATCCTACTTACTTCTCTAGCTGTTGTTATGTACAATAGAAAAAAAAACTTTAGTGACTCATCATAATTCAAAATTTACAGGAGCTGTTGGTACGGCCGTAGACCCTTCCAAAAAAGAGAGGTCATCCGAGAAACGCTGCACAGCCGCCATTTTTAAATAAATTATTCTGTAAAAATTATGTCTTACAGTCAATTATATGTACAATAGACTTCTACCTTTGTAAACTCGATTTATTTTATATTTTTCCTGAAAAAATAATCCCAAAAAAACCTATCTTTAATGCCTATAGAGTGCAATAAGCAATTGTGTGATGGCGAACAAAAATTTGGATTTAAATCTTGAATATTGAAGCTACCAATGAGAATTTTTAGTCATAAAAAACTTGAAGTCCAAAGAAACCGTGTAATTTAAAAATTTAATTTAGTAATGTAATAAGAAATATTAGTGTTATTTATTATAAACTGTAATGGGAGCATGCTCTAAAGTAACACTAAGTACGAGTAAACATCCACAAATGTCATCAACAGAAATCTCACTTAGAAACGTCATTACACATTTCGCACGCTTTTGGCCTGGAGTTCTTAACACACACACAAGGAGAATTAACCTCAGTTTTGAGTTTGTGTTTTTACTGAATTAAATGAATTACTTATCTTCATTTCAATAAAAGTTTAATTATATTAAATCAAACTGAAGGACATCGCGTCTGATTTACATGGTACCGAAACCCATACAAAAAAAAAAAAACAAATTAATAATAGATTCAATAGATTCAAATCGTGCTTTAAACTAATAAAAATAAATTCATTACAGAGAAAATATGTCGGAGAACCACTGCAGCTTTTTACGTCCACCCAAACCTCTAATCGTGGAACACGATTATAGGATACGGCCAGAAAATAGAAGCTCTGGAAACAGCAGTATGAATACTTCCAAATTGCAACCGGGATGACCGAAAAACCACAAAATGTACAAATCGCCACCTTCATGTCTGCAATCGTATATAACTCCCAACCAACGTCGTTACTAACCGCTAAACAAACTCTGGATGAAGTCAAATCCAAATTTGAAACTTACTTTACACCAAAAATAAATACCACTTTTGAGCGCTATAAGTTTCATATAAAACAAAAAGACGGAGAAACGATCAACGAGTTAATTACTAGACTTCGGCTACAAGCGAATAATTGCGCCTTCGAACAACTGACTGACAGTCTGCCCCGAGATCGGCTAAATTTAGGTGTCCGAAATGATGAACATAGAACTAAGTTACTGTGCGAAGACATAGGGCTAAATAAGGCTATCCGAATTTGCCAATCGACCGAATTAGATCGAAAACAAACCGCCTTAACAGAAGAACACGAGCGAAAGATTAACGCCATAGAAAAGTCAAGCAGATCTAATACGAGGACTTTTGATTGTCGCAATTGTGGTAAGAACCACACTTTCCGAAACTGCTTAGCCTATCAACACGTTTGTAAACTCTGCAAACAACGAAATAATGCAAAAGAATAAATCGCAGTATAGACATAAAAACAAGGCAAGCACGTCAAAGAACATAAACTTTTGTGACAAGCAAAGCGAAAGCGATGATGACGATTCTTCTTTATTTATTGGTTGTGTGTCTCATAATGAAATTGTCAATGACGACAAATTCACCAAAACAATAATAATTAATGGTCAAAGCCACAAAATTAAACTTGATACAAGAGCCCAATGCAAAGTCCTGTCACAAAAAATAATCGAAAACTTAGAATCAAAAATAATACCGTGTACAACCAAAAATCTGATATCCTTCAGTAACCACCGAATGAAAGTACTTGGCGAATCAATGATTCTGTGAATCATTGCTAAACGACAAAGCAATATCACGTTTAAAATCGTAGTCGAAGATATTATACCTATTCTTGGAGCGAACACATGCGAGAAGCTCGGTCTAATAAGTCGTATAAATGAGGTCAATCTACACGCCAGTGTTTTCGAAGGCTTAGGCTACCTTAAAAATTACGAGTACGACATTGATTTAATAGAAAACCCAAAGTTTGAGATATGCTCACCTCGCCGCATTCCTTATAAGATCCGAAAACGAACTCGAAAACATGATCAAATTAGGCGTCATCGAACCAACAAAAGAAGCCACAGACTAATTATCACCAATGGTAGTAGTACGGAAAACCAAAAAATTCGAATTTGCATTGATCCAACTATCGTCAATCGCAACATAAAACGCCGTCATCACCCTATGCAAACCATCGAAGCAATCGCGGCTCAAATTCACGGCTCAAAGTATTTAACCCTTCTAGATTGCATGCGAGGATTTTGGCAGGTGACAGTATGGGGGAGATTCAGTTGTAAGAGGCTGCCATTCGGAATTTGTTCGCCCCCCCGAAATATTCCAACAGATAATGCAAACGTTATTTGGTAAAATACCTAATGTAAAGGTGTCAATGGACGACATTCTAGTCCACGCGAAATAAATCAACAGCTTGCGACCAACCACAGAGCTTGTAATCAGGGTTTTGAAAGAAAATGTATTAAAGCTGAATAAATAAAAATGCAAATTTGAAAATACCAACAAATAGAATGGAATTAATGCGAGTTTTGGGAAAATTCACTTACCTCAGCAAATTTATAAAATCAACTATTCATCCATCATAAAACCTCTCCACTCACTCCTGGAAAAATCTACACCTTGGGTATGGGAAGCCGACCAACAACAAGCCTTTGAAACGCTCAATTCAAAAGTAAGCGAACCATCTGTGCTCCGATTGTACAATCCAAACGGCGACGTCAAATTGCATGTCGATGCCAGTTCTACGGCATTAGGCGCAGTTTTACTGCAAAAAGAACAACCCATAGGATTTGCCTCAAGAGCACTAACCGAATGTCAAACCCGTACTCACAATTGGAAAACGAAGCACTCGCAATCAAATTCAGCTGTGAGAAATTCCACGAATATGTGTGGGGAAAAACAATAGTGATTGAATCTGACCACAAGCTGTTGGAAGTAATCTTTCAAAAACCAATCCACTCCTCCCCCGCGCGACAGCAAAGAATTCGACTAAGCTTCTTCACATACAACCCAACAGTTGTGTATAAGCAGGACAAAAACATGCACCTGGCAGACCTGTTACGCAGAGACTGCGAAAATAACGCAGAGAAAGATCACAGCGAACAAGACTTATAAATCCAACTCATTCTCTCGATCTCTAATAACGAGCTTAAATGACTAATCAAACTAACCAAACAAGACGAGAAACTCATTCAACTCAAATATTTCATCATGAATGACTGGTCATCTACGATTAAAAGCCTCCCTAAGAGCATAAGGCCATATTGGAACTTCAGAGAAAAACTTTCTGCAGACAACGAAATTATATTTAAAGCACAGAAAGGCCTGATACCCATACACATGAGAGAGGAAGTACTCAGATTTATTCATAACGGCCACTTCAGCTACGAAAAACGTGTCCAAAAAGCTAGAGATGTTATTTTTTGGCCAAACATAATTTCCGAAATTGCCAATTACATTAAAAAGTGCGCGACTTGTCAAGTTTACCAACGACGGAACAACAAAATTGAGTTAGAAACCAAGGAAATACCAATTCAGCCTTTTGAAGTAGCAGCGGCAGATTTATTTAATTTTGATGGTGAAGATTATGGTATATTGTTGTTACAGACAGTTGCTCAGGTTACATCAACTTTACAAAACTACAAGAACCTACAACGTAGCATGTCATTCAACTTTTAAAAACTCTTTTTTCTAGCCATCGCGTTCCACGCATTCTGGAAACCGACAACGGCCCACAATTTTCGTCCCAAGATTTCAAGAATTTTTCAACCGAATGGAAATTCAACCATAGGACCAATTCCCCTTATCACACAAAAGGAAACGGTCTTGCAGAAAGAGCCGTCCAGACCGCTAAAAACATTTGGAAGAAATGCAAATATGATGACACCGATCTCTACTTAGGAATTCTAAACTACATGGATATTCCCAGAGGCCTGCAAAACGACTCTATGCAAGAAATTTAAGATCACCATTACCAATAACTATGTGATCACTTATTCCTAAACCCAATACACCAGACATACCAGAATTACTCAAAGAAGAACGATAAAAACAAGTCAAATATGCAAATAAAGGAACTTTGCAAAACAAATCGTTGCATACAGGGCAAAACGTTGTCACTGGAGTTAACGGCTCAAAGGAGTGGAAATCAGCAGTCGTTATAGATCAAGTTCATCCAAGGTCTTACATAATCCGTAACATAGTCGCAATACTTGCAACATAAAACCCACGGAAGCTAATATTCGTTCACCACCAATCAGCATCCCAGACGTTGATTGTCAACAAAAACCATCTATTATCGTACCAGCTCAGCCCCAGAGTTCACAAACAGCACCACCAAGCCCACACAACCAAATTCACCCTGCATTAATTCCCCAGGTTCACCATCAGTCACTGACTACATCAATGTCTTCCTCACAAACCTATACAACCCGGTATGGAAGGACAGTTAAAACACCCCAGCGTAGCGTCTAACCTGTTGCAAGTAACTTTCTTTGTCAAGAAATTCCAAAATGAGAGGAATGTAATGGGAGCATGCTCTAAAGCAACAACGCCAAGTAAACATCCACAAATGTCATCAACAGAAAAGTCACTTAGAAACGTCATTACACATCTCGCACGCTTTTGCCCTGGAGTTCTTGATACACAAACAAGGAGAATTAACCTCAGTTTTCAGTTTGTGTTTTTACTGAATTAAATGAATTAATTATCTTCATTTCAATAAAAGTTTAATTATATTAAATCAAACTGAAGAACATCGCGTCTGATTTACGTAAGGGTCATTCCACGATAAATCGCCGAAGCTATATGGGGAGCTCTGAACGATATCCCTCCGATTTGGCTGAAAAGTGGTAGAAATACTCATTGGAGTGATACGAAGTGGTACGAAAGTTTTGCAGAATTCGATATAGTTTGCGTGTAACGAAACTTCAAAAATTGGCAAAAAATCAAAATTTATGCTTTCTTTTATATACGAGTATATTTAAAAAAATCATATATTTAGATAGAGTCGTCCTCTATTTCCAATTCAAATTTCAAGTTGGGATCTCTATGGGTTCGGCCAAAATAATGTTTTATAGGCGGCTAAATAAAAAAAAACCAAATATTTATTACGTTACTCCTCTTATCATCGTCACATATAAGCCGAGTGCACATACATAAGTACATAGCTGTTTTTTTATTGAAAAAAAAACGTCACTGTGCTGTTTTATTTCTTCAATGACTAGTAACTGCACATTTCCCGTTTTTGAGGATTTTAGAAGTTAGGCTTAATTTATTTGCACTCACTTTATGTCAATCTGTCGTGAGGTCGGGATTTATTTTAGATTGTATCGTAATACGAGTTGTGAGTAATATAAATTTATAATGAGTGCTTTTGTGTGGCAGACATGCAGCAATCCTCTGGATTTACCACCTCATCAACCCAGTGCTCGTTATTTGCGGCCTGTACGACCATGGATGGTTACGATTCAACCAAATTGAACACAAAGTTGGTATTTGCCCTATGTGTAGAAAAAAATTGAGTCAGATAAGAAATTCTGATACAACGCCATCATTGCTAGAGGTTGAAGATCAAATTGAAGTTGATGAAATGTGACTTAAAATATGTGCAGTCAAAATTGAAAACGTCTATGTTGAAAAAATTGCAGAGAAAGTTTTCTCTGTTGCTATGATAATGATGAAGATAATTCCAGAGAGGAAGAATATTTCGTAGGGAAAATAAAAGAAAATTTCCATAAAACTACAAGCAAAGACACCAAACTTGTTTTGTTGTCTTTACTTTCAAGAGAATGCAGCGTCGACAAAATTCCAGGATCGACTAGCTATATGATCAAGAAATCTGTAAAACTTCAAGAAGATCAAAGCGTTCCATCAACTTATGGGAAAAGCTTAGATGCTGATATTAAGCAATTGGTAGAAAGTTTTTACTGTGAAGACGATATCAGCCGTTTAATGCCAGGAAAAAAGACTACGTATCTATAAAGGTAACAAAAATTTATTTTCTCAGGTTCAAAAATAAGACGTTTTGCTTTTTTGTTAGATTGAAAATTAGAAAAAAACATATTCAAAAACGCCTGATTCTGGCTAACTCTAGGGAGATATATTATAAGTTCAAAGAAGTTCATAATAATGTTAAGATTGAATTTTCCAAATTCGCGTCGTTAAGACCAAAGAACTGCATTTCCGTGTGTGTTTGCACCATCCATCAAAATATCAAACTCATATTTGAGGGTAGCAATATATCAAGGCTAATAGAAAACGAAGATAAGCATCTCAATGGCAGCAGTGCCTGCTTAGCTTTGGTAATTTGTAACCCTCCTGATATAAATTGTCACTTGGGCAAGTGCCTTAATTTCCCAAACTATACTATTAATTTAACGAGAATCTTTGACACTGCTTTTAGTAATCACTTCATAGAAGACGTAACATACTATCAGTGGACCCACACAGACCGATCAAAATTGAAAGTGAGAATTGAAGACTTTGAGGATTTCATTCAGAGCTTTTTGAAAGGGCTTGGTGTTTTCATTCGTCATGTTTTTATAACTGATCAACAAAACAGGTACATAAAGGAAGTCAAAACTCTCTTAACGAAAACGGACATACTTGTTTTATTGGACTTTATCGAAAATTATGGTTTTGTTGTGCAGGATGCAGTGCAGGGATACCAGTTGACTAACGAACGGGCGACCATTCACCCTTTCGTATAGGTATTACCGGAACCAGATGGATGATATTAAAAATGAAAGTTTTGTTGTAATCGGTGACTGCTTAAAGCATGACCCTATCGCAGTACACTTATTTCAGCGCTGTCTCTTAGAGTTCCTACACAAGAAATTCCAACATTTTAAGAAAATTATTTATTTTTCCGATCGATGTGCGGTACAAAAACAAAAAGAATTTTTTTAATTTAAAATTGATTTTGGAGTGAATGCTGAATGGAACTTCTTTGCGACCTCTCATGATAAGAGCGCATGCGATGGATTTAGTGGTACAATAAAAATATTGGCTGCCAGAGCTAACCTACAAAGACCGTATAGGGAACACATAACAACTCCCTTACAGTTATATAACTGGGCAACTGAAAATATAAAGAATATGGATTTCTCCTACTTGACCACACAGGAGTATAATGAAGAAAAATTATTGATGGAATCGGGATTTTCTAATTTAAAAATTGTGCCGGAAACAAGAAAACTTCATCATATTTCATCTGTTTCACAAGGAGTAATTAAAGGAAAATATGTTTCCTTTTCATCGGAAAAATGTGTACATATATATTCTTAAAAGATAATAAATAATGATTTTTTTTTAGTTTTTAAGACCTTGGTATACAAAGGCCCCAGTGTGACTTTTTTTAAATGAAAATATTTATTACAGAATATTTAACCACCTATAAAACATTATTTTGACCGAACCCATAGAGATCCCATCTTGAAATTTGAAATGGAAATAGAGGACGAATCTCTCTATAATAAAAAAAAAATATAATTTTTTGAGTTATTCAAGGATTTATGTAAAAAGGATATTCTGGAATATCCTTCGTCCCTAAAAGTAAAAATTATTCGAAATCTTTGAAAGTTCACCTTTTCCTGAATTCAACAAGGTATATTTTATCAAATTGTGATGAGCAGAGCCAAAGTTATGTTTTTTTTTATATATATAAAAGAAAGCATAAATTTTGATTTTTTGCTAATTTTTGAAGTTCCGTTACACACAAACTATATCGAATTCTGCAAAACTTTGTTAGCCTTATCATTTGTACCACCCCAATGAGTATTTCTACCACTTTTCAGCCAAATCGGAGGGATGTCGTTCAGAACGTCGGTCGATCCTTCATGGAATGACCCATAAACAACTTTGATGATGTGCAAGCACTTATAATTGGTGAAAACTGTGACATAGTGGTTCTGGCGCAAACTCATGTTACGAAGGATGTTGATGATGAAGAAATATCCGGTAAATATTCAAAGAGACGATATAACTGTGTAAGTCGGCCATAGGGAACAACTTTTTTATAAAAAGATTATCATTAGATAGGCATGCGATCCACTGTAATACCACTGTACCATACCACTATATCCACTGTAATACCACGCTGAAGGATTCGATTACGGAGTTCTTCTCCTACACCACGAAGAGGGAGAAGCTGCAAACAATGCTGCTGACGGGGTTGGAACCGTCGACTGATCCGGAGGAGCTCCGTGCACTGCTGAAATAGAAGAAGTGCGAAGGGCTCCAATTCGTGGGGGTCAAGCCTTTCACCACAGCCAGAGCCAAAAGGGAGAAGCGCCAACTGCCGATTTTCCTGGTCCAGCTAAGTCCCACCAGCAATCTGGATGGTCTAAGGAGTGTTAAAGTCCTAGACTACCAGGTTGTACCTTGGGAAAAATTAAAGAGGAGCGAAAACATTTTACAATGTATTCGCTGCCAAAGGTTCGGTCACGCCGCGTCGAACTGCGAAATGCAGCCTCGATGCGTGAAGTGCGGAACGAACCACAAGTCCGAAGAATGCGCTCTGGGTAAAGACGGAGCGTCTGAAAAAAGCCAACTTTCTGGTGCTTTATGTAGGAACACGGAACACACCGTAAATTATCGGGGTTGTCCCAAATTCCAGTATATCAAAAGAATAAATCTGGCCCGGCAGCAGAAAGTGGAAGTTAAACGTCCACCCGTGCATTTACAAACTCCAGCCGTTATTCCCCATGTTACCTACGCCCAAATGGCGGTAGGTGTGGGAAATACGGTACAGCCAGCGAAGGTTGCTTCTCAGGCCCCAGCGCTCAGAGCATCGGAACCAGTACCTGACATGCTAGCTATCTTGCTCTCTATCCAGGGGCTCAGCTTCAACGTCATTTAACTGAACAGACCGCGCGGGTGGATCAAGTATACGCGCTGCTGCCTGGCCTAACGTTTCTTTTGCCGTAATGGGTACGTACGTGGCAGAACAAACCCTGAAGGTCCTTGCTGTGAATGTGAATTCACTGATAAGGTTCGAATGACGAGCCGCACTATTTAAATTGCTTAAAGATCAAGCTCCTGATGTGCTTTTGATTAGCGAAACTAAGCTTACCAAGAGACACAAAACACAGAAGAAGAGAAGGCACAGAAGATGCAAAATAGTACAAAGAAACCGACCCAACTCCATTCAGGGAGGTGGCGTTGCAAGTTTCGTATGAAAAAGTATACGTTTTAAAAGAGTATACAGTTGTGTATTGCGTATGTTCCAGGTGCTGGAAGCATGCATCGCGTATATCCCCTTCCGTAGTGGAAAGCGGTTGTACATGGTGTCTGTCTATGCGCCTAAAGCTACTCAATCCACCTTATTTATCTCAGAGCTCGAGACACTTTTTCGATTCCTAAGGCTGGAATTGGAAGACAACAATTTTATTATCGGCGGAGATCTCAACGCCAAACATAGTGATTGGGGAAATAATACACCAAATACTAGAGGGAACCTCGGTACCAACGCACTGACGAAGAAGACTTATTCCGCAACGCAACTATTGACGCACTGCACCGACATAAAAGTAGACTGCCGTCAAGACTAAAAACAGACAGTTTACTGACAGACATAACCCGGAGATCATGACACTGAAGTCGTCGATTAAAAACCTCCAAACATTAATAAACGAAAATTACAGAAGTTCTTTAAGTTTGTTTTGGAACAATAAAATTCGGTTTGTAAACACCAGCAACCCGAATATGTTCCCGCAAATAAATAAAATATTTCGGAGAAATAATCAGAACGACCTTCCATGTCTTAAAATCGCCCGAACGTGGAACAACCAACAAATACTGGTAACAGCAGGCATAAATACAAATGAGGTTGTTGATGATGACAACTTCTTTGCGATCGTGGATCCACAGGAGCAGGTAGAGGCTATAGGAGCGACTTTCCAGGAAGTGTACAAGGCGAATGTTATCATAGGCCCGAACCACGAACTGGAGAATCGAGTCCTTGTGCACAATTTCTACCTTCGAAATGAAATTGTTAATTGGCGATTCGAGAGCTCGGGCTTCACTCAGTTCAGTGACGAGAATATGGAAAATAATGTCATCACCAACGATAGGGTGATATGCCCAAAGACACGCGTCAGTTATTTTCCATCATAAGAATGCTCGTCCATAACTATATGACAAATTTTAATTGGGCCCCGTTAATTTCGAAGGAAGAGCTCCAAACGATCTTCGAATCACTTAGAAGTAAGAAATCAGTGAACCGATGAAATACCGAACATTGTGCTTCGACATCTCCCTCTAGAAGCGGTGAACATTTATACCACCCTCTTTAATAATGCAGTGAATAACGCACATTTTCCAGCGCGTTGGAAAACTGCGGTGGTACACACCATCCCCGAAACGGATAAAGACACTTCCAATCCGGCGAATCTCTGCTCGATCAGTCTTCTTCCAAACATCAGTAAGGTTTTCGAGAAGGTGATCAATAGAGTCCTGACTAAGTGGGTTGAGGACAAACATATAGTTCCGGATAATCAATTCGGTTTCAAGGCGGGGCATGATATCATTCATGCTGCGTCGAAACTGGTTTCTGATATCCAATGGAACAAAGGCAAGAACCAGTGCACCGGTGCCTGCCTGATTGACTTGGAGAAAGCCTTCGATACCGTATGGTTAGAGGGACCCTTTTTTAGGCTGGATAAGCTGCGCATTAGTAAACCACTGCTATAAATTCTTTTCGATATGCTCTCCAGTAGACAGTTCATCGTGAAGAATGGCGATGTGACTTCTGCTGGAAGTCATTAAAACATTAAAAACGGTCTGCAACAAGGTGCGGCAAATTCGCCGATCCTATTCAACATTTACACGAGTGATCTGATAGGTTCACTTCACCATGCCATAGCGTACGCAGACGACATAATCGCGTACAGATCAGGTCCAAAAATTGAGGTCATTAATAAAATTAGGCGATATTGCGATGACTGGAAGTTGAAAATCAACTTTCAGAAGTCTTAAACCATTTTGTTTAGGACGCCTTTGTCTGGGGCCTCTAGGGATACCAGAAAGAATTGGTGAAAGTTCTCAATCGGCGGCAGCACGGGCTGCCACTTGCTTGCCGAAATGTAGTCAGATACCTTGGGATCTGTATTTTAACAAACATATATAATAGAGGTTGCTCTGGCCAGATCCAAAGGTGCTTTTGCCTTTACAAAGAGACTGTTTTATAACAGCCAACTCGATGAGAGGGTGAAGGTGATCTGCTATATGGCCCTTATCAGGCCTATGCTTGTATTTGGATGTCCCGTGTGGTTCAACGTGAGAGCAAGTTTGTTGGAAAAGATTCGGGTGTTCGAGAGGGCTTGTCTTCGCTTATGCAGAACACCTGAGTGTGAGTACATAAAATTTTATCCTAATGAGGTCTTGTACAATAGGGTGAACTTAATAAGAGTGGACAATTTCAGCATTAAGTTGACTCGAAGGCACGTTGCAAGAGCAATGACCTCATCGAACTTCCTGATCTCCGGCGCTTACTACCCCAATTGTATGTATCACGAGAGTGCTTTGACGGCTTTATTCCTCCAGAAGCGTTTCTCTATCTAGATAGCAAAGGTCTGATCCAGGACAGATTGGTGGTGCCACTAATCATCCACGTCGCTCGAACAGCTGCGTACAGGCGACTCAACAACGACAGACACGTCGCACATGGCAGTGCGGAGCGTCTCCGGTTCAGTAGAGCGGTAGGGAGTCGCTACATGAGGGATGTTGCTCGGCAGCACCAACAATTTTGGTGGCTTGTTGAAGGAGAGGATGCTTCGTCGTCGAACTCCTCCAGTAATAGGTAGCTTCATGTGAAGCAAAGTGGGCCAGCCTAGTTTTTGTTAGCCATGGCCGGCTTACATAGTTTTAGCTAGGATTAAGTTAGTTTTAAGAAAAAAAAATTATAAAAACACAAAAAAATATATATATATACATATATTTATATATTATGTATATATATATTTCTGTATGTATCTATTTGTGTTAGATGTAAGCAGGTTAAGTAGATTAAGATTTATTTTTAGGTAGTTTGTAAGCTTTTAGTTTTAAGTTTTATAAAAAATTAAAAAATGTCCATTTACTAAGTTTTTGCTTAAAATTTATTTTCTTAGTTTTAGTATAAATTAATGTTAAAATAAAAATAAAATTAGACTATAAGATACGTCGAAAGACATAGTTTGTGTTAGGTTAGGTTTAACTTAGAGTGCCCGCATGGGGCCAGTAAGTTAGAATAAGATTATTTGTAAGTTATTTAAACTAATTTTTAAGCATTTTTTTGTCTAGCAAGTAAGAGTAATTTAAGGTGTATAAATAAAAATACATATAAACTGATATCCGGTAAATATGGACATATGGTGGCTAATAATCTCAATTAGTTCTTTTTCGTTGATTGTTGTAGGTTGTACAGATCACCAAGTTCATAGAAAAAAGGCATTTTGTGAAGAATTCTCTATCCCCATGGATGAATTGACTGATGCAAAGAAAGATTTTGGGATCCTGGAAGATTTTAACATTGACATTAACACAGAGTGAAAGAAACTTCTAGAAAAAATAAGCTTAACATTATTAAGGGGAAGAAATGTAAGCAACTAATTAAATCACCAACCAGAATAAAAAAGGAGTCTCTAAACTAGATTGATTATGATATTACAAACGCGAGAAACGTAGATGCAAAAGTAGACAGCGACTTAATAATTAGTGACCACAAAACAATAAGTATAAATGTAAATATTAAAACTATAAGGAAAGAGAAGTAAATGGGTTAAAGTTGTCAGAACAGATTCAAATGGATCAATAGCAGTATGACACGATGGTCAAACTGGTCAAACAGTTTACATCTGTAAAGTTTAACAAGTCTTCTGTAAATGACTAATTTGGAAGATCACTCATAGAACTGAGAAGAAGGAAAGTAACCTGTTTTAATAAAATCGTATATAATAATGCAAAAAATCGTATATAATAATATAGAACAATATTGGAAACAAGTATAAAACTAAAATTAAAAAAGGCAAAAGCAATTTTATCAAATGTATAATCGAAAACTATAGAAACCAAAAATATATGTTGCGAAACTTGAAACAATATTAGTTAAAGAAAGAAAAGTGTTGTAATATAAAAGATATACTATTTGGCAGCGTTGCTTATAAAGAAGCTAAAGATATAACAGAAAGATTTAATGAATTTTTTGTTGATAGTATCGTTCAAATTAATAACTCTATTCAATGTGTTCCTTTTGTTAACTGTATTAGTGAAACCAACGGCATTTTTAAATTTAAAAGCTAATAAATCAATAGAAATGGTTGTTTTTTGCCACAATCATGGAAACAAGCTATAGTGACTAATTGAAAAAGTAAAAATATAAAAATTATGAGAAAGTGTTTAAAAAAATAGTATTTCATCAACTAAATTAGTACTTTGAAAATAACAATTTTGTAATAGACGCTTAGTCGGATTGTAGGAAAAATCAATCCTATGAATGTGCCCTCACCTTTGTAATTACTGAATGGAAAGAGCAAATGGCCGAACAGAAACCCGTGGAGAGCTCTAAAAAACAAAAGATGTATTAGTTGGTGTCCCCCAAGGATCCGCCTGAGGAAAGTTTTTGCTCATCATATATACTCGTATAAATGATGTTAAGAGTGTGGGTAAAATATAGTAGGCTTGCTCTATTCGCGAATGATGTGGTGATCTACGCAATGGACATGGATTTTAGCAAGTGCCACTGTAAAATTTAGGAGGACTTAAAAGCAGTTGATATGTGGTTAAAACAAAGTCGACTTAAAAAAATGCAAATTTACTTATGAATTTAATTACCCGTCTCTAGACATGGTAATAGGCTTTATAAAACATGTTGACTACTCAAGTAAAATGATGTCTAAAAAAGTAGGTTTTCTTTTAAAGAAACAACATTTCAACATTAAGTGCAATAAATATCTATTGTATAAAGTAATTAACAAACCACATTTTGAGTATTGTTCAACTATTTTGTTTCTATGTAGTGATAACGCAATAGAAAGGGGTTTTGAGTAAAAGAAAGGATTGTGATGAGTGTCCTAGTATTTTTATATAAAATTAAGAATAATTTAATACCAAAATATTTATTAAACTATGCGCAATATATAAGAAATGTCCAGCCATATACTTTAAGAAAGAATAATTATTATAGACTACCAAACATGTTAAGAATTTATAAACAAAATTCATTAATTTATAAGGGTTTTAAACTATGATTTATTGTATGATGCAAAAAACAAGACGAACAAAATGTATTGAATCCGCTAAACTTAAGTTCTAAGGCAATATTGTGAAAATTGTAATCACATAATATATTCCAATAGCCCCTAGGTAGCTAGTAATAAACTACCACTACTACTATCAGCCTCACTTTCTAGGTAACCATTCAACCACCTGGTTCCTTTCTGTATTTGACTCTAACAGACAGAAAGCTCGCACAGATGAATGTAGGTTTGCGAGCGTTAGAGTACTGTAATAATAACTACGGGCTTGCAGCAATAATATCGATATCAAACGAGCAATCGTAACAGGAACAAGTTGACCATCTCTGGGCAGCATGGCCCAAGCAGGCGGTGGGTCAGATACCTTGCTATCTGGCTCGACAAGCCTTATTTGTGAAGTTCCTATACTTTGTGGTCTTAATCGTGTCTGTTATTTTTCGGTTATACAGTGTGGTTCACAGAAGCGCTGTATCCTAGTGTTTGAAATCAAAAATTTCAACGCCTGCGTCGGACTGCAGAGTACATAAAATACTATCCCAACATAACCCTTGGGCTTATTAGCTCAATGAAAGCTAGGCACGAGAGTTCACTCCTATCACGGGTGGCCGTGGTGTAGTGGTACTAGCAATCGCTTCTCACTCGGAGGGTCCAGGTTCGAATCCTGCCCAAGACAAGTCAGTTTTTCATTTGTGTAATTGGAACTCAGACAGAAAAATTCTGCGTGTGAAGGCATAACATTGACACGTAGATTTGGCTGTTGTAGAGTTTCAACCACAAAAAACTATATAACTTCGAATCACTCTGAGTGAAGAAAAAACTCTCCGTGCTATTCGGACTCCCACCCCTGGAGAGCGAATATCGAAACCAAATACACCTGAGTTTCAAACCACTACAAAAACAATTTTTCCTTTCTCCTCCTTCTACCTTTCCACCCGCGTCCATGCAACAGTAAAAGGGTATCTAATCCCTAGGCGCACGTAAATTATAAAAAAAAATCAAACTTTATCGCATTCTTCGTATTGATACCAATAGGGCTAGTCAAATTAGGGTTGGTTTGGTGGTAATATTCCGCTGTCACCGTATTCCGAAAGATAAACGACTTACCTATGGCGGGTACGCCATTACGTTTTAGCTCCGCAATTGCGGGCAGAAATTAACTCGATATCGAATTCTTGTGGTTTCGGAAATGAGAGAGTGATGATATACTTCATGAAAAAAGAAGAAAAAGAAAAGGAAGCTGTTTCTATGATATTTAAAGGCAATTAAGTAAAATTGGGTGACCAGATAGCAATGATAGTTTTTTCTAATTGTTTTTTCTTTGTTAGCTGTCAAAGTTACCAATGACATCCAGCTGTCAAAATACTCAGTAAGGTTTGCGATTTCATCATATTATCGAAATTCAGGCTCAGTTGTAAAAACGCAACGTGAATATTTCCACCAACCAGACAGACATTGGTGCGAAATGAAGAAAACATAGCCGATGTAGCGGACAGTACTCGTATCTAAGAGGACCCAGAAATGTCGATGCGGCGCCGATCAGCTGAATTACGTAGGCTTCGCCACAGAGTCAACCTGGCTTATTTTGCGGTTGGGTTTGGGCTTATATCCGTATAAGATTGTGCTGACGCAAGAATTAAAGCCGGACGACAATAGACAAAGCCGTGAGATCGCTAATAGGGCGCTGGAAATATTGGCTGGAGATCCGGATTTGGGCCAAAAATCCTCATTGACCGGCTATGTTCGGCCAAGCATCAATGCATCCACAAAGATTGACTGTTTGTTGCGGCTTATGGTATGGCGGAAGGAGACACCGTTACCGTCAATGGTCTCACGTATAGAACAATGTTGACCTTCTTTCTGTGATCAGAGCTCGACAACATCAATATATCCAAACAAACGGCGTTATATGCCATTCAAGCAACGCAACGCACGAACTTATGAAGGAGAAATTTAGCGACTTGGTTTTGCCACGGCGAGCGTTCATCAATTGGCCGTGGCGATCAGCGATTTGACACCACTCGATTATTTTCTCTAGGACTACGCCAAGTCCTTAGTCTACGCTAATAAGCCAACCACTTTGGACGAGCTCGAGGTTAACATTCGACACGCTATTGGCGGAATAACGCCGCACATATTGGACAAAGTCATCAAAAAATGAACTGACTGCTTGAAGCACTGCTAGCGAAGCCGAGGCGGCCATTTAAATGATGTGATATTTCATACATAATGATGTTTTATTTAAACTTTTTTTCCTATCGTTCTTATCTGGTCACCCAAAAATAGACATTATAACTAACCTCATCATCTTATCATCTGACAAAGTGTATGGAACCTCTCTCAGCTGTGATGTATTCCTTGGGATATTCGGTCTCATCAACGTTAACATAGTGAGGAACAAAAGATGGAACAAAAGTCTGATCAGAAGGACGTGCTCACATCGAAGATAGCTAGATCAAATAGAACCACGTAATCAAGTGCTTCAGAACGATATCCGAATACACACTAATGGGACAATACAGAAAAAGAGATTTTACCTAAAAATGGATGTGCAGTTGGGAGGGACCGTAACCAATGCTGGGTGAGAAACTGGGGTCAGCTATCTAGTGTGGAGCTGATTGGAGAGGCATGCTGGTTGAGGTTTATCAAAAGTAAAAGTAAGGTATGACTTGAACCGAAAACTTCAAACCTAACACCATGGAGCGCCTCAGAAAGTCGTTACTCTTTGTTCGTGTAGGGAACCACTTCTCCTGAGTTAAGTATTTTAGCCAAATGGAGTCCTCTGAATATTCATTATCATCGTTTGGCAAATAATCTTTGCACGGCATCTTAATCTAGTAGAAACCATATACAGCAAGTGCAGTCAGAAGAACTTTAATGCTGATTATGGGACACCTCCTTCCTAGTTCCAGAAGAGTTATTGAGGAAGTTATAAAGTCACGACTCTCTTCCTTTTTGGTTATATGCAATGTACGGTTTAAAACGGAATTTTATTTTGAGCTGTAACATTCATCTTAATCCGGGTGTTTCATTCTAAACATTGATAATTTGAGAAACATTGCTGTTTTTTAGAATTACGGACTCCAATAACAGTTTTAGCAAACTCATTTCCATGAAATCGTATAGTAGTAGCATCAAAATTACATTTAAACATTTAAATGAAGTTCTGTATACTTTTCCAGAGAGGTTAACTGCAGATACCATTTCCTAGTGAACTTGCACCAGTTCATAATATTTACAATGACTTTCTGCATTTCCTGCACGATAGACACAATAAGACGAAACATTTCAACCCTGAATCCGATCCAATATAACGAGATAATTTACCACTCACAATTACGAGTATACCGTCAGGACGGTTAATTATTACCCGGGTCGTCATTCAAATTCAGACGCATCTTTGTATATACGAGTATTTAAATGAAAGCGCAGGACATCGACAATTACGAATGTTGACAACGGCTCGCTTGGTAAAAGATTGCGAACAAAATGAGGTCAATTTGATAAGTTTTACTAAATGGAAATCTGTTACGGAAAAAAACTCTTTGAGATTTGCGGGAGCATGAACTTGTTTACATCCTTTACGGTAAAAGGATTTTCCTACTTTTCCACAATGCACTTTTGTTTTTATTTAACTTTACTAGTCTTGAAAAGGATCATGTGAACCAGCAAGGGAATCAAAACGATAACCAGTCGTGTGTGGGAAAAAAAGTTGTTGTTTTTCTACTTTTGTTTCTCATTTTGAAACAAAGGGATACTGATGGATGCGGAATAAAAGTTTTTCAAATGTTAAAATGTGCCAACCGATGCTGTCGGCTTTGCAAAGTGGTTAAAATAACACACATGTGTTTTGAAAAGTTTTTTATTTATTTATTTTCGTATACCAGTAATAAGTTTATAAATCAATAATAATCAATATAAGAGCACTAACAGCAAAGACTATCGGCTCCGTGGCGCCAACATTTTTGACAGAATAAAAACCAAGATTTTATTTTAAGTTTTCCTAATATAATTTTAACGGGGTAGTCTCATATTCGATCTTCACAAAATCGATTTTTTTGCACATTTTCAAAGCTTAATAAGTTGAGAATATACTGTGAAAATTTTAGAACGATACACTAATTCATTGTAAGGTTACAGGAAATAATAAGGAAGAGCGTACCCTGCAGCTGCGTGGATTATACCAAACTTTAAAGGCGTCTTTCTCGAAACTGCTTTTTATCCGTCGGCCTAGATGATTAAAAAAAAACTATTGGACCATTCTGCTGAAATTTTAACACAATATTCTACACATGAATGATTCTGTCCGGTACTAGAATTAGATTCTTTTATCCACTTTTTTTTTATCTCGATTTTAAACCGAAAAAAAAACAGTCGATTTTTGAAAATTATTTTTACGAAGCCGCCATTTTGTTATTTTCCACTCAAATCTTTTCAATCTTCTACGGGACAGAATGACAACCCTACTGAATAATAATCGTTTTGGAATTTTGATTTCAGATGATTACAAAAGGAGTAATCAGGGGGGCCAGCTACCTACTCTTTTTTAAGGAGACCTTCTTTACTTCACCAAAATGATGTTATAATGTTTTTTTATTTAACAATTTTTTTTTGTAATTATTCAATAGCAAAATAATAACATATAATTATCATAAGAAGATTGTATTTCATTTTCCGTAAAAAAAAACCCTTCAAAATTTAACCCGTTCATGAGACTACCCCCTTAATGGTATTTCTGGGTCGCATGGTTGGGTCCAGTCAATATATTTCCTATGCACTGGAATCCATCAGGAGAGATTGCATTTTGGTAACACGTTAGAAGCACTGACTTAGTAAATGTTGTATTGCTATAACTCCCGCATTTTCTGCAAATGGAAGGGGTCTCTTTTTTGAGGAGGTCTTGATGACGGAGCCTTGCTGTAGATGATTACAATTTGTGGTTATTATCTTTGGAATATTATTTGGGTATACAGGTGTGATTTTGTTTGGATTAATTGTAGTATAATGATGACTGTATAACTACCAATCTTCCAGTGGTTGATGTTTGATGTTTCGATTTATGGTCCTCCTCAAGTCAACTCGGCTATAGGTGTCAAAACAGCGCTATTAGCAGCTTTTTCTGCTAATTCATTTCCTTGTATTCCTACCTGACTAGGTATTCATATTATTTTAACTTTAGATGAAAATTTAATAAGCCTGTCCTGAATTTTTGATACCAGTATTGAGTCATTTTTGGGGTACATAATATGTAAGTGCCTGTGTAAGGGGCTGAAATAATTTTAAACGAAAACTCACTCAGAAATAGCAATAAAAACACAACTCGCTTAAGAGAATAGAAAAGGTGGTAATGTATATTTATTTACTAAATTAAAAACATAAAATGCTTACCGAATCGCACGACGGCTGACAAACAACTGAACTCAGGGGTTGTATTCTTTTTTCCTTCATGTAGTTCATGACGTTGACAGCTTGGCCGTTCCTGATGATAAACTCGTCGCCAGTTCGGATTCCTTTTCTTCACTGTTCGTCTAGCTCCGGAAATATTATATATTGCGCTATACCTATATTTACGAGTGCAACCTGCAGTGGGATCAGTATCTTCTACTATGTATCGATCATTACCAATGACCTTCTTGACAACGCATGGTCCACGACACTTTGCTTCAAGTTTTCTCGATTCGCCTATATTTGCGGGCACATTCTCGCTCATCACTAGATCTCCAACTAATATCAAACTACAGCTTCCATTTTTCTCGTTTCTATTGTATACGGTTGGCTTCTTTCTTTCGTCGATCCAACATTTCGTCCTCCATAGGAGGTTGTTGTATTTATTTATTTATTTATATTGCAGTTATTCTTCGATGATGAATATAAAAAAAACAGATCATTTCTTGAATAATCTACGAGTATGTATTGATCGTTCACTGGAGTCGGCGGATCTCCTGGTCCCAGAACTTGGCGTCGACGTTACTTGTGCGCAAGAATGACAAGATGGATTGATTGACGCGTTCCACATGACTATTCCCGTTAGATATTTTAACCGCTATTTTTCTGTGTTGAAAGTTGCTAGCTTCACAAAACTTTTCAAATACTTTCTACGTGAAAGATCAGTTATGACGTTATTTGGCAATCCAAATATTACGCTTACATCGCTTAGGGTCGGTTTCCGTGTTACGGACGGCTTCTATTACGGTGTACTTGGTAAACTTATCCACCAATGCGATTATATGAGTGATCCGAGATGATTCGCATGGATGATCAAGAAAGGCAATTGTGGTTCCACCTCCGTGATGTGGAATCCACCTTCCGCTGCTCCACCAGGCTTACGGTTGAAACCGAATTCAGTACAACTACCAATATACCCCTTAACCCAATTGCGCATGCAAGGAATTCAATAGGTTCTAAGCGTTTTCTCCAAAGGATTTACCCATCATCATCGTGACAGGTCTCCGTTATCCTCCACCGAGCTCCTTTTGGAACGACCCATAACTTCATCGTGCCCACCTTGCGAAAGTCCCATTTCCATTGCTAACCTTGATCAGAATTAACCTTCCTTTGAAGGTTTAAAATCATACTCCATTAGGGTTAACTACTCGTACATATGAGCTTTGCGAGCATTTTTGGTAGCAGTCGGTAACCACCCTGAATGGTTTACCTAACAAATAAACCCGGAAACGTTCTAAGCTTGCCACGGCAGCCATCATCTCCAGTTCATAGCTATGGTAGTTCATTTCCCTATCGCTACAGCGACGGCTGAAATAGAATACCGGTTTCCAATTACCTTCCTCAGATTTCTGCAATAACACACCAGGTATTGCCAGTGCTCAAGTCGTATTGTATTGGAAGGTTCGGTGTTCGTATCCTGGCCTCGCCCGAAAGACTTTTTTTTCAGGCAACTTAATTCACGTAAGATGAATGGTTGCTTATAATACAACAACCAGTCCAATTATACTAATAATTTAGACTCCCCATTTAATGTTGGATGCCACCATGGCGCAAAATAACCACTGAGCCCAAAAATCTGTCTATCTCTCTCTGTCCCATTTTCCTAAAAACTTAACACGTGCTCAGCCATTTTAAGTGTAATAATACCCAGTTGAGTGCATACATACCAGGTATGGCTGGCCAGTGCACTGGCATCGGTATGCACCTCGTGATCTCAAAATTTCATTCTGCTCACCACCCCATTCGAACACACACTCCTTACATCTTCGTTAATGGTCTTGAGATTAACGAATATTCACTAACAATTTTACGAAAGTACCCGATGATACCGAGGAAACGACATAAATAGGTCACCGTCTTTGGCTGCTCGAACTCTCTAATTGCTCCAATTTTATCGATTCCAAGATGGATTCCCACGCTGTAAATGAGTATTTCGATAACTAGGAACTTACATTTATCTCTGCGCAATTTTAAACACGTTTCTCGTAATATCATGAGAATTTTGAGCAATTTAACGGGACAACATCTCAAATTATAGAACGCTGAATTGGAGGCATTGCTCGATGAGTATCCGTGCCAAACGCAAGAAGAGCTTGCTTCAGCATTAGGAGTTACCCGCCAAGCAATTGCATGCGTTGGTAATGATCCAAAACCCAGGAACTTGGGTTCGTTATGATTTAAAGCCAAGGAACGTTGAGCGTCGTTTTTTCGCCTGTGAACAGCTGCTCCAGCAGAAAAAAAGGAAGGGTTTTCTTCATCGCATCGTGACAGGTGATGAAAAATGGATACATTACAGTAACTTAAACAGAAGAAGGACATGGGAGCTGCCCGGTCATGCTTCTACGTCGTCCGCTCGGTCAAATATTCACGTGGGACCAGGTCGGTGTTATTTATTATGAACTTTTGAAGCTCAATGAAACCATCAATGGGGAACGGTATCGACTTCAATTGATACGATTGAGGCAAGGCATGACAACGCTCAGCCTCACGTTGCCAAACCCGTTAAAACCTACTTGGAAACGCTAAAATGGAAAGTCCTACCCTAGCCGCCATATTCCAAAGATATTGCACCGTTCGATTATTACTTGTTCCGTTCGATAGCACATGGTCTGGTTGATCAGCACTTCCGCTCATATGAATACATCAAAAAATGGCTTGATTCGTTAATACCCTCATAACATGAACACTTTTACCGTAACGGTATTCGAGCTCTGCCGGAAAGATGGGAAAAAGTTGTAGCTTTCGATGGGCAATACTTTGAATGATTCATTTGTAACCATTTTTTCACAATAAAGTTACATTTTCATAAAAAAAAACAGCGATAACTTAGTTGTACATCTATACTTGCACACCGCTTTTTCATCGAGGCCACCTTTTCTACCCTTCGCGCTCATACCGAAGAAATACTCCTGAAAGGGCTCATTGATATACCATATGAATATCAACCGAATCTATAGGACGTGGAAAGATATTTAAGGAACCCGAAACGAATTCCCTCCACGTCTTAAATACGAACAGCATGAACTCTTTTCATATTAGCAAAGATTCGTCTGTTAGAATCAGGCAGAATTACGACAATGTCCTTCAGATTCGAAGCACTAAACCCTGACGATGTACCTGTAGTTCTGTCTTTTTCTTCCTCTTCCCCGGGCGCGCCAGGCCCAGATTTATTCTCTTCTTCGTCGTCCAGTTTCACCAACTTTGGTACGATCACAGTTAAGTTGGCCATCAGTGCCTTTATGCCTTTTATCTCACCATTCACATCATCTGGCATATCGATAGTTTCACCATTAAGTGCATCCTTTAACTCCGAAACCAGTTCCGTTTTAGACTATTTTATGTCGATTCTCATTTTACACAATTCGTGTTTTAGCTCTCCTACATTCATGACGTCAATGTTTTTCAATGCGTCGGCTACTAGTTACCAGCTAAAGCGACTACACACAGGGCCATTTGTATACACAATTTCTAAGGCATTTGAGTGGGGAGAGATTGTGTTGGACTCTCAATTTGTCAGTACAATCTAGAATATACTCGTAGATGACTTAACATGGATGGCAAACTTTCCAGATTTTGACCATTCCAAAAACGGCTTTCGACTGATTGCTCCTATTCGTGTTACCCTGTCTGTAAATACGTGTGAACTGTCAACAATATCATCTCCCCTCACATTATACACAAAAACGTCAACCATATTACGCACACATAGTCACCTTTACGTGTAAATTGCTGTGATTCTAGCAAATTCTAGCAGTTTACAGGCCTGGACAAGTGTTAGTAATTTACTTACAGTGTATTTGTGAGGAGTAATAATTCATAATTTGCTTAATAATGCACGATTCAGGGATTGGAAAAGTATTGTTAGAGTTTGTCATCTGTGTTAGTTCATCTATGGAAGTCGTTCTTCCGACTGTGTCTCTTCTATTCAATTTCTTTGCTCATCTATATAGGCTTCTGTTCGAGTTTTGTTGGTTTGAAACGTTATTTTAGCTTCAGAACATTATTTGCTATTCTATTTGCTTTGTCAATCGCCGATGATCTTACCACTTTTTTCGTCGTAATACTCATAGTGCACGAGTCACTCTCGTTCTTTCATGCAACGTCTCTTCTTAGGCAAGTAGTTTAACAACATATTGCTTGCAATATTCATCAAACTATCATCTGATACATTTTCGTCATCGATGCCCCTGATATTCGGCACTTAATATAGCTTATAAAGGTGTTGACGAGAAGTTGAAAGACACACCGTCGGCAGATGTTCAGTCAGCCGTTCAAGGTTAAACCCTTACACAGTACTTCTTCGTTATTGTGTCGTTTAAGATATCCATAGACGTACCATTGCTGAAACCAGTTACTGGTCCTAGCTCAGAGTGTTCGAATAACATATATTTTATGAACGGTTTAATTATCGGATGAGCACTATCTTCATTTGTAAATATCCTGAAGCTAAGTCAATCAGCCCAAGTCGCTTTAAAGACGTGACCTCTCGTAGGCTATGCTTTCCGAATGTCTTACGAAATATGCCTTATTTCTTTAGTTAGTCATTAAGATCATCTTACAATATTTTAACTACGTAATAAGGACATTGTATGTAGGAGCTCGTACGAGTATCAAGAAGCTTGTGGAAACATTCATTCGCCTCACCGTCTATTGCCCCTGTGGTGGCGTGAGCGTATATCAGTCTTATATTGGCGAAGTTGGTCTTAATGCGGATTGTTACAATGCGCTCAGTTCGCTCTTCAAGGCTTCTTGCCTTTATCTGTTACTTACGACTATCCACTGCCAAAGGGACGCTGCTTTTGTTCTCTACAGAAGTTACTGCTGTAGAAATTACGATTTTTCATCCTCCGTTTGTGCGGTCCCTCCCAACGTATTTCCTACATAGCGGGGATATCTGCTTTATAGGAATTTAGGGCTTCTGTTTTTTGTTTGACTGCTGTTAGTGGGCTGTTCAAGAACTGAACATTCTAGGCGCAGATCCGTACGTCACTATCCTTTTATCTTTCAGCAGGGTCGCCGTACTTATCCGAAGCTATTGTTTGCCTCGCAACAGTATGATTTTTTGGTCGGCGGGTAGTTATAATAATAACATGCTCAACCCCCGTACCGTGCATCATTGGAAACAAATAGGGGCTGATATTCTGGAACCAGTTCTCCGCTTGGGAGATATGGGAGATGTCGTTTCAATGCCACTGCTAATTTTGAAAGATACTTTTTAAACTCAGCTCCAAATACAGTATAGTAGCACATACATATATGAGGTCTCACATGCTGACTATTGCCACTACCGTAGATTTAGTCACGCAAATTCATTCAACGTAGGTCCTCTTTCTGCGGATCACTCATACCCGACAGGACATTATGGTGTTGCTATTTCTTCCTCTTCCACGCTCGGACTTATAAGCTAAGAAAGTCACGCCCGGTTAAAGAAGACCAGTATCCGGTAACGACTACGGAAAGATAAGAAATTTAATATGCCCAATCGATGTGTATGTTTAGTTTAAACCGTCGCTGTACTCAGTCGCCCTCTTACTTTACTCCATAATTTGTCAATTTCCTATTTTGCTTTAACTCAATCTAATAACCTAATTTCTTACCCAATAATTGTTATCGCTGACGCGCCTTTTTGTTTTTTTATTGTTGACCTACTAGTCTGTTCATTTCGCGACAGTGCGTTTACTGCATTTTTCATTTTTTTCTCCGCAATTGGTTTTTCGTTTTCCTGGTCCTCGTCATGTCTTCTTGTGGATTAACCAATTAACGACAATAATGCTGACTTTGTTGCCTGTTCTTGGCAAAGGATCTGCTGCAAAATATTCCATTCTATTTGTGTCGGCCTAAATAAAAGAAACACGGTCTACCTTAAAGAGTTTTCCGAAAATCGACTGTTCTTCTGTGATGAGTGTATCAGTACTTCTCTCTTACATGTGCTCCTTGCGATCAAGTGCCTCAGTGACTCCAATGAATCCAACCATAACTCACTCGTCAGACTGATAACGGACAAACTATTAATCTTTGAACAAAGTGTAAGATGTGCGGAAGACTTTGGTCATAGCATTCAAAAACAAGTTGCGCGTTTAATTGAGCTAGAAAGTGCAAGATCAAGAAATGAAGAAACATACAAGCACTACATTGATACAGTCTTAAGTGAATTTACATCAATCGGAACCGCAATGATGGATTCAAACAAGAAAACATGTAATTCGATCAACTGTCTCCGGGAAGACAGTTCGATATTCATCTCCAATCATCCACATCCAATATCCATCTCGAACCTGCAACAAACAATCACCAACTCTCAAATCGTTACGGGTCCATTCTTGATATCATATTCGATAAAATCAATGAGCTTAATGACAAACTCACCACAAATAGAATAGTGTTGAATGATTTAGAAAATCTCATTGGAACAATATGCCACAAAATTGATGGCCTTCCAACCCATCCCCCACCGCACAACAGTTACAATACCTCAATTTTGGCTGAATTGTTACAAACTGAAGCCGAATCATTGCCACATCCAGTGCCGACAACCCAACCTCCAAATCCTCGCACCAGCCCATCGATCCAAAAATCTAATGGTGATATAATTGCTCCAACGCCAACCCCTACTGTCGCCACCCCACGGAAACTTGTTACACAATTTAACATGACGTGGACACCTTCAAGGCAGCCTAGACCGACTCTGCACAACGCATTAGATATTCACCACCCTACTCATCAAAGGTGCTCCAAATTATGCAGATGTTGCTTGGATTTCCGAATTTTTCAAAAAATGGTATGGCATCACCATCAACCAATGCACATTATTCCCAACATCTCACCACAAAAACAAAAGGAATTTCAAAATTAATTTACCGTCTAAATACGAATGGTTATTTGTTAACTCATCCAACACCAACCTAGTTAGGAAAGATGCGGGCCTCCAAATGGACGGATCAACTAACGAAAAAAACGAAGCAACCTCTCATCAAAAGATAATTATAAATCGCCCAGATCCATTCCTCATCCACATCCTAAACCTGACCCCAACTGGAGTCTTAAAACCAATATATTTCCCAATTTTTCCCCTCCCATTTATATCCCTATGCAACCCCCTTCACGTATCTCCACAAAAGCACCAAGTGCCTCTCTTCCATCCAAGCTCCAACGCGTTTCATTCAATTTAACCCCTGGCCCTGATACCGTTACTGCTCAACCACTCACATCCCCTCCCACGAATACTAACAACTGTTTTCCCAATTTCGACCTTACCCAAACTTTATCAGCTCGCATATCTTAAATCCCGCTTCTAGCTCGCCTTCTCCCTCGGTTTCACGGGCCCCAGTCCCTATTTTTGATCCCCTTTCGCCGCCTAACATTAAATTGACCCAAAAGAATATAGACACCACGCTCTCTCGAGGCGACACCACGCTGCTTTCCGCAGCTAGGTACACTCTAAAAGATTTTCTCACCTTCAGTGCAGCCGAGCTGACCACGACAAATTTTTTCTTTCCTAACTTGCCTTCTTTGCCTGCATCTCATCTACACTCCCCTACTTCTTCACGCAACAAACTACCTCTTACATTTTACTACCAAAACGTAAGAGGCTAACGATCTAAAACTCGTGCTGTCTTGTCTAAATCACACGGTCTCTCTTTCGACGTCTATGCTCTTACAGAAACCAATCTGATCCCCGACATAAAGAGCGAAGAGCTATTTCCATCTTCTTATAATGTTTTCCGAGATGACGTTCACTCTCTTCCTATGTTTAATGATTCTGCCATCCCTAAAGTTGATTCTCCATGTAGAGGTGTCCTACTTGCCATTCACAATAACTTCAACTCTTCTTTCATTGCTATTTCTTCTTCTGTTAAACTTGACTTTGTTTCAATTAAAATAACACTTCCCCACAGGTCCCTGTACGTTATGTGTTGCTACATTCTCCCAGCTCAACCTACTGAATCCTACATCCTTCCTATTAAAGCAATTGACCAACTAATTGACCAAAGTGATTCCATCGACGATATCCTTATCTTTGGTGACTTTAATCTGCCCCTACTAAAGTGGATTCCATCGGATGATCACTTATTTTTTACCGCGTCAAACGCCAGTTTATCCAAGAAATGTCTTTTCATTGATAGCATAACTGACTCAAGCCTGTGCCAAGTAAGTGGCGTCCCTAATTCTATCGGTAGTCAACTAGACCTTATTTTCACTAGTGATCCTATTAACTCCACAGTAACGTCGTGCCCCTTTATCCTATCAACCATCGACAACTTTCACCCCCCTCTTCTTCTATTATTTTAACATAACTCTCCATCCCAGCCCACTTCTTCAACTACCATCTCTTCTTACAACTTTCATAAAGCCAATTTTCGTAAAATCAATACCTACCTTAGCAAATGTTCTTTTGAATGTACCAATCTATCCTTATCTGATGCTGTCTCCATTTTCTACACTGAAATATTTAATTCCATTTCTCTCTACGTCCCCTTTTCACGGGACGTGAGAGACTTCGCTCTTTACGAAAAAACAGAAAAAACTAATTATGGGCAGTTTTTCTTCTCACCAATTCTTATTACGACTACTCTAACTATCTTGGAACTTACCTGCAATTCACCCAGATCTATAACTGCCTCTATCAGCGCTTTTTCGACACAGCGCAGACCAACCCTACCAACGATCCTAAGACATTTTATCAATTCGTCAACTATAAAAGAAAATCAGACGGTCAGTTCCCCTCTCTCTCGTTCAATAATATATATATCATCGATCGACCCACATATTATTGCCAACTATTATGCAAACTTTTTTAAAAAGTCATTTGCAGGCAACCTCTTTGTACCCGACTCCATCTATTTCAAGTACCTTCCCAATTTTTCCATTGGCCCCTCTCTCTCTCAACCTTTTGATCCCACCCTTATCGAAGAAAAGTTACAAAATCTCAATGATGAATTTGTATCTGGTCCAGATGGGCTCCCAGCAATATTTCTCAAAACGTGTGCCTCAAATCTTTCGCACACACTTTCTCCCTATTTCATCTGTCCCTCACACAAGGGGAATTCCCATAAGTTTGGAAGACCTCTTTCATAACCCCGGTTCACAAAAAGGGATTAAAGAATGAAGTAAGTAACTACCGTCGCATTGCTAAGCTTTCTCACGTACCTAAAATGTTCGAAAGTTTTTATATATGAAGTTCTAAGCTTTCAGAGTGCAAGTCACTTATATCACCCAGTCAGCACGGATTTCTAAAAGTTAGATCAACTACTACAAACTTAATTGAATTCGTATCTTTTGTGCTTTCAGCTCTAGAAAGTGGCAACGAAATCTGTAGCAATAACCTACAGATTGCGCTAACGCCTTCAATAAAATATCACATCAACTGATCCTTTTCAAATTGTCTTCCCTCAGTTTTGACCCCATATTGTTAAAATGGATATCTTCTTATCTGGAGAACCGTTACTATAGCGTTCGCTTTAGGTCAGCCTTCTCAACCCCGTTTTTAGCCACTTCTGGTGTCCCACAAAGCAGCCATCTAGGTCCCCTCTTTTTTTATTTTAACTATAAACGATCATGAAAAGATTATCAAACACTGCTCTGTATCCATTTACGCCGATGACACTAAGTTCTCCAAAACTACTTCTTCACCCCAAGACTCTATTCTCCTTTAAGAAGACCTCGATAGGTTTTCTACTTGGTGTCTAAAAAATTGATTTGAGCTTAATGTCTCCAAATGCCAATCTATGACTTTCTCTCGTAAGTCCAAGTAGTTCCCCTCTCGACCTTATTTTCTGCATGACCAACCTGTACCCCATGTTCAATCCCTTCGCGACCTTGGAATTTTATACAATAGTGAGTTAAACTTCCGTTCGCATATTGATGAGATAATCCTTAAAGCCAAATCATCGCTCGGTTTTATCAAACGTCGGTCTAAAGAATCTTGCAACCCTTATGTGACAAGGTCACTTTACATTACCCTTGTCTGGCCCCTCCTGGAATATGCCAGCCAAGTATGGTCCCCTTTTCAGTGAATTAATATATCCCGAATCGAGAACATTCAACGTCGTTTTCTTCGATTTGTTCTTCGTGGACTACCCTGGAGTGACCCATTTATCTTACTTCCCTATCGCGACCGCTTCAAACTTCTTAACCTGAATACCCTCGAAAAACGCAGAGACGTAGCTGACATTCTCTTCATTCATCGACTGCTATCCGACTCTGTGGACTGCGCTTCCCTTCAACACTAACCCTCGTAATTTACGCTGTCCTCGTCTCTTCTATATCCCAACCCACCGCACCTCTTATGGCTCTAACGAACCAATCTCCAGCATGCTCCGTAAGGTCAACTCAAACTCCCCCTTTTTGATTTTAACCTGAGCACTTTTCGTCTTAAATTTGATCTCCTCCAATATTCCCTTACTTCCTAACCATTACTCTTGTTAGTTTTTAAGTCCTAGTTTTTAAGTCAGTTTAAGCTTGCATTAAGCGAAATAAATGGGGGTGTTAGCCCCCACTAAATTATAAATTTATAGTTACAACACTTTGCATCGCCAAGTTGAAGAGGTAGCATACAACACCCTCTCACTACAAGCGCAAACCAAAAAACGATTTAATAATCTTTTATATATAGTATTCCATTGAATAAAAAAGTAGGTCCTATTCTCGGCTCTATATTTTTAAATGCTTCACCTGTATACGATCGTATGAAATTTCCATAATGTTGCTTACAGCCGTCTACGAGTATTTCATCCAACATTCCGATATTTATTTATTTCCCAAATTGTGGTGCAGAAATTTGACAATACAATAAACAGCTCCTCCGCGTAGAAGCGAAAAGGTATCTAATTTTCCGGCTGACTACACATTCATTTGCCTTAAAAGCAACAAGCAATTGCTTTTGAAATTATCAAGTCCTGCTGCTTCAAACCAAGAAAAAAATGCATGTGAGGACGTATACACATCAATCTCTAGAAACTTATAACTGTCGAAGGACCTGATGCGTTTCATTCTTGCTACGTTTTCCAAAATCGAAAAAATTTTAATCGAATTTCCTGATGTCAATGAAAGGTTTTGTGCGTTTTTGGACATTCCATTACCAATCAAATTGTTTCAAAATTGGTGCGAGATATTTTTAGACAAATCTGAATCTGAAGGGCAAGAATACAAATTTGTAAAGCTACGAGTACCATAAAACACCACAGAATAAAGTTGAACATTTTCCTTGACTACAACCACGGGGTAATGGATCCAGATACGGATACCATGCCCGTATATTGAATTGCAACTCATGTAAATATTTGCCCGATACTAGGCATTTTCAATAAAAGTAATAGATACCCTTACTTTGGCAAGATGCCAAATTGCACATAGCCTTCTATTTTCTTCTATATTCTGATGTGTAATTTGAAAAATATTATATTTTCACGTATTATTATAGATACACACGTGGATATGTGACATAGAGGTGCAGTGCCTAACAATGACGAGAGTACTCCTACGCATTTAACCACAATGTACAAAGATTGAAATGTAATCAATATTCTAATTGAATCGACGTCTAGAATTTCACAATTACAAATTTCAAAACTGTCGACTTTGATCCCGAGAAGAGAAAATGCCAATCAAAGTCTCAAGTTACCTCAAGCGGCTTTTTTATCTTACATTCAGGCAGCATTAAATAGTTTGATATCCATTGGCTCCATGTACCTATAACATATAACAGCAAGAGCCAAATAAAACCCAAAAGGCCAGATGACAGCGTGATTTCAAAAACAGAAAATCGGAGTCTATCTACGGATCCCACGTAACTCGGGTGTGATAATGAAAGACAGGTGGGAAAATATAGGGACGTTAAGGCCAAAATTCTACAAACGGGGGCAAGCATTGATGCATGGTGCCAACAAGCAGCTGTTGATGTACTTGACCTATAAGAAGAACTGATACAAGGCGACATATGAGTAGCATTTGCATCCCATTAAGTTCACAAGATGGAACACACACAGCACTTTTAAACCTTACAGCTTGTTTGTTTACAAGAAATTCATTAAAATCCGTTTAAAGATCGGGTGGCTTAAGTGTAATGGTTTTACATTTGTGCTTCGATTGATCGGAAAACGACTGACTGCCCTATAACTTGCCTTGGGTCAGCAGTGCAACAATAGAGTTTTTTTTTTTTATAATTGGCGAACGCACAAGGGATTTTATGTACCCTTAAGATGTTTGAACATAACGCCAGCGAAAGGAAGTTATAGAGGGAAGAAAGAGAAATACAAATGTGCGGTGGTTTTAAATGTATGGAAGTTATAGTGACTAGGAGCTCGGCAGGGCATTCCATAAGCGAGTTGTGCGGCTTACGAAAGAATCACTTTATTTCAGAGTATGTCCGAAGGTGGCCTTGAGGGTGTACTGAGGAGCATTCATAGCGAGCCGGGTGTTACAGCTAAAAGTTTGAAGGGGCGGAATGCTACTGGCAATTTCGGTAGAGTACTGTGAAAAAAGCAATACAACAAGATGACACAGAAGACGTTGCGACGGTGTTTGAGGGTGCCCAATGACTGTGTAACATTGACATCGCCTTTGTGTTTTATCGCACTATTTTGGATCCTATCTAGTAAGTGCAAAGGGGTTTTAGGAGCGCCTGACCAGATATGGGCATTGCACTCCAGTTTTGGGTGGATAAACGCTTTATATATTGAGGCCAGGCCAGAGGGCGAGACATTCCGCAGCATTTTTGGCGACATCTAATATTCGATCATTCCAACTTAAGTTGTCATTGACACTTGTAACGAGAATAGAAAGTTTTTCGATTTCGTCAATGCAAGTGTCATTCATGGATAATGGCTGGGTATTAAAATTTCACTTTACTGACAGCAGACAACAACTATTGTCTGTGATTATGACTAGGGAATTCAGGGTAGACGTAGCGAATATACGCGGGCTAAAAAGTAATCACTTTTCTGCGTACGTCCACGTCTGTAAGTACAGACCAGCTGTTTTGGCACTTAGTGAAACACAGGTAGATCCCCGCCCACACCTCTCAGATCATTCTGATCTTAATCTACCTGGCTACGAACTAGTGCCATTATTCTTCTCTCACCGCGGTCTCGCCATTTCTGTGCATAGTGTTGTAGCTTACCAAACTCCACCACACTGTGATCCATGTTCCAATCCGGAATTCAATTTCATGTGGTTAAAATTCCATCTCCGTAAGCAAATTATCCACTACTGCTTTATTTATAGAAGCCCCAAACTGGACAGCAATTCAACTTTTAACGAGTTTGATGCGCTGTCTGACTCCATTCAAAGAATTGTATCCCTGTATCCTCATACTGAAATCGTTATTACGGGCGATTTCAATATACTCGTACACAATTGTGGGTGGCTTCCACATTCTGGACAGACAACACCCGAAGGACGGTGTGTTGAGATCTTCGCTGCTGAAAACAACCTAACGCAGCTTGTAAATGAGAACACGCGAATACCAGACTTTGGTAGTCATACCGTAAACACCCTGGACTTGTTTTTAACTTCTCACCCTGATAAGTACACCATTGATGTGCTCTCCCCTCTAGGCCCATCGGACCATTGTGTCATATCAGCTAATTTCTGGTACGCCGATCACACAGTTAGAGAAAAAATTCCTAAAAGAACCGTATGGCAATACGAGAAAGCCAACTGGAGCGGTCTTAACAGCTTCTTTAGGAATTTTAACTGGTCGTTATGCTTCCTGGATAACGACGTGGATTCCGCTGCTGAAATGATTACAGACACCATTCTCTTTGGAATGAGATCCTTTATTCCTCATCGGATAAAAAGTATCAAACCAAAAGAAAAGGCATGGTACGACTCGAGCTGTAAACAGGCCGTCAGGGTTAGAGAAATGTTTTTTCGGTCCTACAAGACCTACAAGAGGAAAACCGAAAAAAATTCAAACGAGCCAGAAATGACTGCAACGCCTTTCTTAAGCGTGTGAAATTCCTATACGACCAAAAACTGAGGCAAAAAATACTACAATGTCCCAAAGGCAGTAAAAATGTTTGGTCGTTCGTCAAAAATATTAGAAATTCCGCCTCATTCTCCATCCCAACGCTCATTTACAATGACATTCCAGCTGTCAGCTCTTTGGATAAGGCCAATCTGCTTGCTGCACACTTTGCGGCCAGCTCAACACTCCCAGATTGTGCTTTGTCTCCGCCTACACTTGAGTGCGTCGAATCTTCAATGGGACGAATTTACTTTCGCACTCGTGTAGTAGCAAGAGTACTTAAAGATCTCAACATACATAAATCCGCTGGTCCAGATGGTGTATCTCCCCTTCTTCTGAAGAGGTGTTCTTCCTCGCTGGCAAAACCACTGCGTAAGCTTTTTCATCAATACTACTCTTTAGGACTCTTCTCGAGCAGATGGAAAACAGCATTTGTCCAGCCCGTCCCTAAAAAAGGCGAATCATCTTCTCTCTCCTCCTACAGACCCATTGCATTTACGTCCCTTGTTTCCAAGGTCATGGAAACACTGATAAATCGTCAGCTCATGAAATATCTCAAAACACGAAAACTTCTCAATGACCGGCAGTACGGATTTCGTAGCAACAGATCCACTGGTGATTTGATGGCATGTCTCACCGAAAAGTGGAACCAAAGCTTACATTAATCTGGCGAAAGCAAGATAGTTGTACTTGATATTTCTAAGGCATTTGACAGAGTTTGGCATCAAGCTCTTTTGTCGAAAATGCGTGCATTTGGGATCGACGACTCTCTTCTTCAATGGATTAGAAACTACTTTTCGGAACGTTCAATTCAAGTTGTCTTGAACGGTTCCAAGATATTCACAAAATAAATGCTGGTGTGCCCCAGGGCTCTTTTCTGTCACCGACACTCTTTTTAATTTTCATTAACGATCTCTTGTCTGCTACTTCTAATCCAATATATTCCTTTGCTGATGACAGTACTCTCTGCTTTTCATATTCGTTCCCGGACTCACGGCCCTGCTCTTCGGCTGTAGAACGAGAACGGCAGCGTATGCTAAGCTCATTAAATTCCACTATCAACAGCATAACCAATTGGGGAACTATCAACAGAGTGGAATTTAATGCTTCCAAAACACAATGCTGTCTGCTGTCGTTAAAGCAAAATTTAAACACCCAGCCATTATCCATGAATGGCACTTGCATCGTCGAAACCGAAAAATTTTCCATTCTCGGTATGTGTGTCCACGACAACTTACGTTGGAATGACCACATATTTGATGTCGCCAAAAATGCTGCGAAATATATAGGTTTCCTCAAGCGATGTAAGAAATATTTTACCCCCTCTGATCTAACCTCAATATATAAGGAATTCATCCGCCCAAAATTGGAGTACAACTCCCACATCTGGTCAGGTGCCCCTAAAACATCTCTGCACCTACTAGATAGGATTCAAAACCGTGCGATAAAACTTATTGATGATACTAATATCAGTCAATCAATGGACACCCTCGAACACCGACGAAATGTCTCGTGTCTCACTTTGTTTTATCGCTATTTCCACCACCAGTGCTCCACTGAAATCGCCAGTAGCATTCCGCCCATTCCAACTTTCAACCGTAACACCCGTCTCGCTATGAATGCTCATCAGTATACCCTCAAGCCCATTTTCGGACGTACTCTAAAATATCGTGATTCGTTCCTAAGCCGTACAACTCGCTTATGGAATGCCCTGCCGATCTCTGTATTTCCTGGTCGTTATAACTTGCAAACATTTAAAAGCAATGTACATCGGTACCTCTCTTTTCTTCATCCCTAAATTTCCTTTGCCCGCGCTGTGTACAATCACCTTAAGGGTACTCAAACCTTGAGCGCGCGCTCATTATAAAAAAAAAAACAAAAAACTATCTTGCTTTCGCCAGATTGATGTACGGTTTGGTTCCATTTTTCGGTGAGACATGCCATCAGATCACCAGTGGAGCGGTTGCTACGAAAACCGTATTGCAGTTCATTGAGAAGTTTTCGCGTTTCGAGATATTTCATGAGCTGACGGTTTATCAGCATTTCCATGACCTTGGAGATAATACATCTCTTCTTTGCAGTGAGTCTGTAGGAGGAAAGAGAAGAAGATTCACTTTTTTTAGGGACTGTGTGATTGGTGTACAAGAAATTAGCTGATATGACACAATGGTCCGACGAGCCTAGAGGGAGAGCACATCAACGGTGTACTTATCAGGGTGAGAAGTTAAAAACAAGTCCAGAGTTTTGGCGGTATGACTATTAACGTCTGGTATTCACGTAGGCTGATTTACAGACTGCTTTAAGTTGTTTTTCTGAAGCAGCCGAAGGCATTGGAAAAAAGTGTAATATTAGTGGAAATCGCTTAACACATAATTTAATCGTAACACAAAGTAAGTGCATAGATATTTGTGCTGTGGTTCTTTATAAATATAAATCCGAATGTCTGGGGACGAGGATGAAAGTTGACAAGACGGTGTTTTCAGAGAGAACTGAATTTGTTTGACTCAGTGCAGAAAATTTTACGAAACTTCAAGAAAAATTATATGTCGAGAAAAACCGAAACTTACCACAATGCTCGACTGAATTGCTTGGCATCCTATAGTCGAGCAAACCATCGTATCCTATTACGTCAAAACCAGAATGCAGTTATTAAAAAGAGCAAGTTGGAGGAGACTTATATCGACGCACTTGCTGCTATCCGCTACACACAAAGTTGAAAGAAAAAACAAAGAGGCAAAACTGTGAAGCTTCTTCAGTCCCATCTGCGCCAAGCCAAGTGGCACATTGTGTTCCTCTACCGGAAGTAAAATTTCCGTGCTTTAGTGGGAATTATATTGAATGACCAGCATTTAAAGAAATCTTTTTGGACCGAATCCAGCTTGAGTCATTTGTAATGGCTCCATTAAGTCTGCATTAGTAAGTGATGCTTCGCAAGATTCAGTACGTTGGGTTCGTAGTAGAAAATTATCCGGAGGCGTGGAATATATTGTGCAGGCAGTACCACAACAAGCGCATACTTTTTACACATTATATGGATGTTCTTGACCACCTCTATACCATAACATATGTTATTCGTGATGATCCCGTCTCTTTGAAAGTTTAAACAAACATGCCGTTCATGTTTCTGTTCCATTAATGGTCTTTATCTGAATGTCGATGCACAAAATAAGCTTCTTGTGTACTTCTTAATCAAGAAGTTACCCAATTCAATTCGCAATGAGTGGGATCACTCTCCACGGAAGAAAACTACTATCCCAACCTTTACTGAGCTGTTATCTCTTTTGAATATCTAATGATCGCAACGTCTTCTAATTAACCGTGCAAAGGAAATCTGCTGGACAAATTGTCACATCAGTTGGGAAAAGGGAGGTTAAATCAATAAATACTACTAAAGGGTCTATAACGTGTCCTATATGTGAGAAAGCTGAACATCCAGTACGAGAATGTTAGAGATTTATCGAAATGGGAATGCTGGAAAAACGAGCTGCTATTGAAGAAAGTAAGCTTTGTTTCATCTGCCTGGGTTTTCATCACCTTTCAGTAGTCCTCGAGCATTTGGAACTTGTTGTGATAAACATCATACGCTAATCCATTTAGACCGAGATGCCAGGTTATCAACTTTGAAGATATCGGCAACATATGTAGCAACGTACAGTAGATCGACACCAGGCGAAAGCAGACAACAACAATCCTCATCGTATGACGTACTTCTGCCAACAACTGTTGTTACAAATAAGACTGCAGAGGGGAAATTAAATCAATTCAGGGCATTCGGATTATTCAATTACTAAGTTTTTATCGGGATAGAGTTTTTATAAATGTTAGTGGACTATCCGGATCTAAAGTAACCACTGGGCGTTATAGCGTTCAAATGTCTGTCGGTTCTAGAGTAGATTCTAGCATAAATTATCAAGTTGTGGCATATGCGCTGCCTAAGGTAGCTGGTGTTTTACCTGAAAGGAAAATCAACACGACATGTTGTGTACATAAACACAATTTAGATCTAGCGGACCCAAGATATTTCGAACCTCAGTCTATTAATGTGCTTTTAGAAAGTGACGTGTACGATAACTACATTATGGATGACACGCGCAAATTATTTTATTTTCCACAAAACCCTTCTGAAATCAACAGTAGCCCTAATCAAACTATAATTTCTCAATGACATTTTCCAAGATCTATCTGCTCATCATTCCACTAAACTGTGTGGTCAGCGGGATGTATGAGCAAACGGAGTTTCAGGTTACCGTCTGCTACGTGAAAGAATGTGCTGACTCTAATTGTTGTTTAAGCACACAAAATTATTTATTATTTCTTTTCACCGTTAAGATAAGTAAAAGTATCTAATAAATGGATATCTAATATGCTATGGAGCGAATGTGTCGTATACATAAATCGCAAGGCAGGAAGCGCGTGGCCAATCGCTCAAAAAACAGCTTTTGATTATATCGTATCAGAAAAGAAAGCTGTGCAATCTTCATCAAATTCCACACATTTATCTTTGCATATTCAATTAGAATTTGATCATCTATTAATAAAATTTTGGGAATTAGAAGAAATGTTGAAGCACTTAAGACATCGGAAGAACATCAGTGGTGCGAAAAATTCTATAGCGAGACACATGAGCGTTTAGAAAACGGAAAATATCTTGTTCGATTACCCTTGAAGACAGCAATAAATTCTACGGATTGTATAAGGTATAAGTTTGATAAGTCAAGGACTGTAGTTTTGAGTGTTTTGAGCATTTAGAGAAGCGATTGTTGAAGGATAGGGTTTTGGGGAGACGTATGTGGCATAAATAAACGAATATTTAAGTTTGGGACAAATGAAGCCGGTTAGGACAACTGAGGATTAACAGTACGCCTGAGGGGATAATCGTATACCATTTTACACTTGTTGCTACGAATCTTCGAAAAGTACGAAAAATTCCAACGGAAAGTCCCTAATCGATATTATGGTAACAGGACCAGCACTTTAGAAGGATTTATTAGTCATCCTAACGAACTGGAGCATGTTTAAATATGTTTTTGTGGCAGATATAGAAAAAATGTTTAGGGGCATCGACATGCATGGAGAAGATGCCCAATATCAACGGATATATGGGGGGAGAATCCCTATTTGCTGATTCAAGAGTACTAGTGTTCGACCGTTATGTTCGGAACTGCTCCTGCTCCATACATGGCCCTGCATACATACAATGATGAATTTAGGTACAAGGTCAACTTCGAAATTAATCTCGGCTCCCCATCTTAGCGCTCGATTTTATCCACTATCGCTATCACGCATATAACACAGCCGTTGTGCACGAGCTCCACCACAGTTTCTACGGTCTACGTTCAACAACTGTCACCGTCAAAAATTGACTCATTGACCATTCTTCTGTCAGCTTTCCTATCAACCGGACTTAAACCACTACTAAAAGAAAACTTAAACTACTGCTAAATAAAACTTAAACGAACCTTATACATACTTGTTATAATATATTATATATATGTACATATATCTATTTAAAAGTACAATAGAAATAAAATATATATTTGAACTCAAAGTGAGTTGTGTACATAATAACAGCCATCTAAGAAACGCGATGGGTTGCACCGAGCATAAGAAAGGTAAAAAACTGCAACATCTATTATGATGGTTGCTATAGCGAACAGAAACCGCGCTTCCGACCCATGAACTAGCATCTTACGACAATACGCATCAAGGCTAAATTCACTAACGTAAGCCTAATATACGACTAGGCCTCTACGGAAGACAAGGATGCCGCCACCAAAGAATGCATCTACGAGCTCCTTTACAAGACATATGAGCAATCCTAAGTATGCGTCAAAATCTTATTAGATGATTTTAATGCCAGGATGCGAAAGGAGGACATCTTTGGTAGGACAGTTGACAAGCATAAGATTTAGATTTCTTGATTTTGTGGCGGAATGAAATATTACAATACTATACCAAGCGCACACTTTCTTCATCTAAATATACACAACGGGACATGGCGGTCTCCGGGTCATCAAATGCCCAAACCAATTGATCATTTTGTGATCGACACGGCATGCCTGCAGTAGTCTTGGAGGCGTTTGTGCTAGAAAACGAAGTAAGGATAGCAATATCTGACCTGACAAGCTGACAACAAGTTCTTATGTCTGTAAATGATGATGATGAATGTGAATGTCTCAAAAATGATGATGGAAAGCGTTCGTTGCTCCGTCAATGTCGGTAACGACTTAAGGAGGTGTTTGGAATCAAAAAAGATTTTCGAAAAGGTTATGCGCTGTCATGTGATTTCTTTAACATTATACTTGAAAGAATTGTGCAGACCTCACACGTGAACACTGGAGGTATAATCTCTCCAAAGTCTATCCGAATACTACTGTACACCGATGATATTGACATAATTGCCCGAACTCAGCGGGCTGTAATCGGTGCAACATCACACAACACAACATCAAGGAATTAACATAGAGCGTCACAGTCGATACCTATAACTTCAAGGTGGTAAGGGACTTTGTCAACTTTGGCTCTGGTATCAATTCTACCACCAACACATCAGAAGAAATAAAACAAACAATCATCTTTCCAATTTTGGGCTAAGACGGCAACTGAGTAGTAAGGCCTTATCTCGTAGAACTAAGGAGATTCAATAACGAACTATACGAGCTGTGCGACGACATCGATCTTGTCAGAAAATTACGCATGAGTCCCCTGAGATAGCTAGGACACGTAGAGCAAATGGACACCAATACTTCATACCGCAGGGTCTTCGAATCTAACGTAGTAAAGTAAGACCTCGCTTTGGACGGCGCTGACGAGTATAACGGGACCTCAACCGATTTGAATTGTGCAACTGGGAACAGTTAGCTAAGAATCGGGCTAACTGGTGAGGCTAGTTAATTAAAACCCAGGTTCACGCCAAACTGCAGTGTCAACTAAGTAAGTACATAAGTAAGATGCATTGATGAATTTCACTTAATATTCGTACTCTGATCTTATCCACACATAGCCAAACGTAAAGTAACGACGGGACTACGAAGTCAACTTACTTATGTCAGATTCTGAATTGATCTAAATATGGTGCTAGCCTCATACAATCTTAGTCTCTACTTATCTGTAGGCGAACGAAGGCGTGCTTGCCTTCAAAGCAGAGACGTACGTACTTCTGATGACAACGAAGAGGTGAAAGGATCGAATATTTGTGTACTATATGTAGCGGCATTCAAGGTTATTTTAAAGTCTTACTCCTAGCAGCTATAAGCTTTCAAATTGCAGGCTGATCACGCGATCACTAAGCTTAGTAAGAAAAAGTGTTAGCTGAGCACTTCCTCTGTGCTCTGTTTCGTCTGATATTCACGTAATTCAAGGTAATCTGAAGGCTGTATGCTATAAATTAATAAACTTTAAAGGAAATATGTTATAGTTACATAAATACTTCTCTTTAAATGCCAATTTGGATACTTTCTCAGTTCCCTCTTTGGTTAAGCGTTAAGGTATTCTTTAAAGTTACACTTATTTTAGTAAAAATTATGTATTTAAGACACAATATTAAATATGCAGATTAAATGCATTGAAAATCAATATAAGATAGTGTAGGAATAACTAATAACATCTACCAACTACCCAGGAAACTTTGTTTTCTTTTACAAATTAAAAACAAATGTTAAGCTTCAGATACAAACATGTCCTAAGCAAACAATAAATTAGCACACAGTCTAATTAATTAATTTCTCTCATTTATTTCTCACAAGTACTTAGCTATGTCTATTACAGGACATCCACTATAAGCAAACATCATCTATAGTACGACCAGTCTAGTTTCAAAGAAAATACATGTCAGCCGACATCCAACAATTCTTACCATAGTAAGCAATATCCTGTAACGCTCAATCCTTGAGTGGTTAAATCCTTAAATTTTTTTTTATTGTTTTTCTTTTATTCCACAGGTACTAATTCATTACCACAACACAATGACACAATTCACCGGTAAACCACGATATTTTCCCGGAAGGACATTATCCATTCGAACACGATTCAGGGCATCACATTCTATAATTGCAATCCTATTCAAAGCATGATTATAGGCGATACGAACACGAAAATATATTTCGAGGCACTCGGTTAAAAAGCGACTGCATCCAGCCAGGATGCTATCAAAAACTCAACTGAATACCGTTGTGGAACGAAGTTAATATTTAAATCAAAGTTAGCAGCGTGGATCCCTGCCAGACCGGCCGATTGTTGAAAGTTGGATGCTGCGCTGTGATGCTGTACTGTGTGGGTTGGGTGATGGAACGAATTCATTCATCCGCTACATGTGGTTCCTGCAGTTGGAGTTTGCTCTACGAATGTTTATGTCTATGGCTATGAATTAAGAGGATATTTTTCTAATAGTAGATGGGGATTGCTTTTAGGCAAATTGTCTGAGAGAATTGAAAACAAAAAAAAACAGGGTGGTAAGGGCGTAGATATTCTAGGAATGTCACTATTTTTCTACTTCGATTGTTTGTTGAGTGGGACATTTTGGGCTGACAAGCAACCAGCGGACATATATGTCAAGATGAAGATTGACACGTTTTGATGGCGTATATGCACTGCATGAACGTGATTATAATTATAGGGTGCGTACTTCACATCGGGTTGTCTCGCAATAAAGTCCTCCACTGAAATTTGACAGTTTAATAGGGAACGCTCTTCCTGGTGTCTGGATGTCTGTTGCAGAAAATGTAACTGTATACTTCTGGATGCCTTGGTGTATACCTTATCGGTAGTGATGGCGGTCGATGTTATTGTCAATTGTCTCTACTTGAATGTGATGTTACCCGCCGGGTGCATTGACTGGAGGAGTATATGAATATTATGCCCTGAGTAAGTGGGAGGACGGCTAGAACGCCCGTTGTTTGGACGTTTTTTGGGTTTAATGTGCTCCAATAATTTCAAACTTCAAAGTCAGTATCTGCCTTTGTTGGGCTGTATTTGAAAGTTTTCATTTAAGTATTTTATGGATATCTTCCGCCAATTTAGATACCAAGAATAGAATAACTCATTGATGGCTGTCGCGTACATTCATAAGAGAATACTCTGTCTATTGGACTTCTTCTCTCTCGTACTTTAGGAACTGGTTCAGTTTAAAGTTTAGCTTTAGATTTTGGATGATTGGATATATATTGCCTACCTAACCATTAACTTACGCACTGAGGTATAAGTGCTTATTCACCAGAAGTTCAAGAGTAGTATCAAAATAATTTGTGAACACATTAATATGTGAATACGTGAGCACATACACACGTAAACAAAAAATATTCAATTAGCTGGTGGTGTAAGTCCAAATGTAATGTTACTGATTAGCCTCACTGCAACCAAAGCCAACCATGGGATCGCTACACATCCGGGCTCTGTGTGAGGACCCAATTGCAATGATTCATCTAAATCAAGCGCTTATGGTTGGTTCTCTGTTCGATGAAATGAAGGTCAATGGTCTCAGTGAAGTTCGGCAATAGAGTTAATTCCAAATACGAGTTTTCACAGACTTGGATAACAAATTAAAGCTCTGATCGTAATGTTAGAGAAAGGCAAAAAGCCTTCTATCCATCAGCGAATGCGAGATGCAATAGGAAGCATCAAAGTGCAATATGAACTGACTGCAATCAAAATGCACCATGCCAGGGCCAAGTAATTACGCGCTAGTACCACTCCTTCCAGAGGTCAACATAGCCAGATATGATACCGGAGTCCAAACAAAGACCGGGGCTCAAATAAAAAATCTGGAAAGGAACGAAGGTCAAATTAAAGCAAAACCTCCAAAGCCAGACACGACAACCAAGTTATAGAGAGCCAAGAACTCGAGCAACTTGGTCGAAGGTCACCACAAATAAAAAGTCCGCCAAGGAAAACTCCGCAGAATTATGGCGTATCCCAAGATCCACAATGTGGAGGGATCTATCACAAAGCCGACCTACTGTTGAAACTATACGAAACTGGCGATCGAACTGAAGAATAAAGCTCAAAACAAAGTGCCAAGCAATACGCAGATCTCAGATATCCAGATGCATACCAGACTTTCAGGAACGACTAACTACCTTCAAATTGGCGAAGCATCACCTGGAAATGGTTATTTAAGAAAGCAAGTCAAGGAGCTTCAGACGCCTTTGCGATACAGCGGAGCACAGCAGTGATGAAAACCTTGAAAGTAACATGTGTCCTCAATTAACTTGCCCAACAATGCTAACAATAACCACGTAGACCAACTATTGTGGTATGTTCTACAATACATCGCGAAGGATAGCAGCATAAAATACATCTCCACAATCATGTCGAAGGAACTGCAGCATGAAAGAAAGTAGGAGAAAACAAAATGACTGGACTTGATAACATCCCTAGTAATGCAAACAACCTAGAAAACCATATATCACCAACATGTCTGTTTGATGCCCTAGGAAATATCCTGGAAGGCATCATACATGGCATGCTGCCTGCTATGGTTGAGGAATATCGAGCTCTGTCAGACCGTCAGCGCGGCTTCAGGAAATTGCGTTCTACAAGCAGTAGTAGATGCAGCAACAGAAGCAATAGACGGGGGAAGGGAGTATTCTGCAGTAATAACACTTAACTTGAAGATATTTTTACAGAATCGATACACTGTACTAGCTACTGAAAATAGTCACAGACTACTTCAGCAACGGAAGCGGGAGGTCCACGGAGCTCTCCTTTCGAACACAATGTACGCTTGGTTTGTGCGACTAATATTGCTCGCAGGTGTGAGAGTGATCAGATTCGCTGACGACTTCCCCTTGGTCACCCTAGACAATCTTATCCATAGTTCATGCTGTTGCCAGAATCAGGAATTGGTTATGAGTCATTTGATCTGGAGTCAACCAGACTAAAAACTGAGGCTCTCCCAATGACCAGCCGCAAGACCGTGAACTATACGAACTTCTGAGTTGGAAACCAACCAATCAAGGAAGTCTTAAAATATTTGGAATGTCCAAACAAGGAAAAGGAAGCGGAGCATTTGGTGTTTTACAGCAGAGCTTGTCATTCCATCTTACTTGCTATGCATTTGATAGGGAAAGTTTATGAGATGTATAATAGGTACATATCCAGTTGGTTTATTCCTCCATATTCATTCCCAAAGCAGCATAGAGCTGAAGAGCTGTAGCTGTAGAAATCGATTCCTTTTATTACGGCAAAGCCGATTTTATGCTCTCCATAGACACCTCTAGACCACCAATATACACTCTTCAATGGAGATTAAATTAAGCATAGGCCGAAGCCCTTGTAGCTGGTGCCGTAGTTTAAGATTAATCATGTAATTTATTACTGATTAATAAAGTTATAATGCTCGTAATAATAATAATAAATTAAGCAAATAAATGGATGGCACAATATTCCTGTGTGGACAAAGGCGTAGTCTCTCCACTCACGCTGTTTTTCGTCTTGACATTTGTTGAAATGTATTTAACTATAACCATTTCCAATACTACGAGATACGATACGAGAGTCGCATTCGAATACGAGAGCTCTCGCATTCAGACATCGGACGTCTGTTTACAATGATGCGTCAAAACACCACTCACAAATAACAAGCTCAAAATTAAAACAACAACAATTTAGCTGTCACGCATTGCGAGACGCGAGAGTTTTGCAGATTTTCCAAATTGACTGCGATGCTCGCTGCGAGACTCGAGTTATTGTAAACGAACACATTGAATTACATACTACGGAAATATTTTTGACAGGTCATGTGCTATCGTTTTCGAACAACGTATCGCATCTCGCAGTATTGTAAATGGGACTTTACACAGGGATTACTAAGCAACGCAAACTATATTATATGTGTACCTTACATGTATTTGTTATTTATTCAATTCATAGTGATATATACTTTATACATATGTACGTACATAAATACTGTGATAACCATTTAAATGTGAGCAGCGACATCTAGATTGACATAGCAGAGGATGTCGATACTAGAAGAGCAGAAGATTTCGATACTTGAATAACAAAGTCTCGACCATTGATGACTGGAGAGTGGAATCGAATTTTCCAGCAAATTGAAAATTGTATAAGACATTGGATGGCGAGGATTGTTCTCGAAGTATGTCATTCCAGTATAAATACCAGCATCCCCAAGGTATGCAAGGGAGTTCATCAGTTTAATTTGAAGTGTTAATTAGGAGAAGTGATTAAGTGGTTTAAGTAAAAGATAAGAAAAGTATAAACGGTTGAGAAATTGGATTGTATTGAGAGAAACAATTAAATAGTGATTGTAACTGTATTGAAGAAAGCTATTGAACAAAAATAAGTTCTATCATTTGTAGCCACAAATACATTTTACAATTATATAACAGGTTTTTTTTTAGTCTCTCACTAACATTGGAATAAAGCGCCAAACATTTGGAATTTCGGAGGTTTGCTTTTGCAGAAAGTTCGTGATATCAGGGCTTTTTTTTCTGTTTTCCAATGAATGGTTTTAGAATCAAACCCTCTGTCGAAGACGTCGACGAACGTAACTACTGCACTGCCCCGATCACGGAAAGCTTCCTTGTTTACTTTTTTCAAATCATTTGTCATGAAGATAACCCAGCTCTCAATGAAGCAGCCATCCACATTATCAGTAAAGTAGAGGTTGACTCAGCTATTAAATAGCTAAAGAGCAACAAAGAAACCGTCTCCGCAGCTCTTCCAATGGAACTTTTCAAAGATCGATGTGATGTTTTGGTAGGATGGATGCGCCATTTCATCAGCCAGGTACGAGTGCATGAAAGCATGCCCGACAATTGGGCTATTAGTTCTATATGCCCATCTTTGTGATCCTGTTTCTTGTAAGAAGTATCGTATTCCAGCTTATTGTCGCATAACAAATTCTATCCAACCTATTGTGTGAAAATCTCAAGCTCTTCTGCGACACTATAAATAATCCGCACGTATCCTTAAGGCTATGATCTACCTATATGATCAACTAAATTTACACACTAAAAGAAATCCCGAAAAGGACCAACGAATTTACCGTTGAGATCCACCATCTTTTCATCCGCTTCAAAATTGCGTTTAATAACATTCATCGCCTTAACCTCTACATGGCGATAGCTGGTTTCGCGATACCTGAAAATCCTATCCTGTTGTGCAGCGCAACGGTGGAAAACAATTTGGAAAACAGTGTTATGTAATTTCTTTAATCTAGCGCTGGAGAAGATAGAGCACAGAGCAGGTGTAAACACGGAAGGCACTGTCTTCAACAATTCGTGCAACTACTGACAAAGGAATTTTACGGCAATTAAAGCGCAAACGAAACTGTTTATTTCAAATGGAATTGCAGCTCTATAACCATGAAGAAAAATGAAGATACCACTGTAATGGAATACACAATGAGAATCTTTTTCATCAGACTTTATGACAAAAGTTTGGTGTTGACGAGGCTCTTTAGACTTAGAAAGCCATTCGGATTTATATTTATATGACGTACTGCTCTGTTTACTCATATGTTTCCCGTCAATATCATGGAACTAATACCGACAAACTCATACCATTGCTGTTCTGAAAAACTTTATTGTTTACGATACTTCGAAATCACAATTACTGACTACACAAAAAAGAACTTGTTCCGCAATAATCTACTATATATACACTTCTTCCCACAAACTTTCTAAATTTACAGTTCAAAGTCCAATATCATAAAATCGCTAAGCGACAACTTATGAGTATTTCAAAGACAAAACTTTTTTCCTCAATATGAGTAAATCTTCACTTGCGGACACGATTACACATAGAAAATATCCTTTTACAGCTCAATGAGGACAGGATTTGTCGAAACTTATTTCAGAACACTTGTCTGTAGGAATCAATCGAAGGTGGGACTTTCCTCTAATGGCATTATGTACGGCAAAAAACTTCAAGTCAGTGGGATTCGTATTGTAATTTTTTTTTAAAAAACACTTGAACCTAAACAATAGATCCATTATTGACTGTGTATACTTGAGGGGAATAATACAAAGGATGTAAAATTGTAAGTTTGGATAGAAACAGATTCACTGCCAGTACTGTTCATTGGTTAGTATTTGCTTCGAGATTTATGTTCATTAGGGTGTCCCAAAAAAATCAAGTTTAAATTTTTGTAACGCATACCCTCTTATTTTATTCGAATACTGTCAAAACAATAGTAAATAAAGTTTCATGTACTTTGAACCAGAGGAACCCGTGCCGACTTGCATCTAAACATGTCAGTACTTGCAAGGCATGGCACGCGAGTAATAACATATCGATAACTTGTTATTGCATGTTTATTTTATTAGTAAACACATTGTTCTCGTTCTGTTAACATGTCGGTGGAGTTACGCAGTTGTAGAAAGGAGATATTTTTAATAGGGAACGTTAAACATCAAATTACTGGTTCAAAACTTCCCTCTAATGGGCAAGTACTGGCAGTTTTGTTCTATAATATTCGTGAAGTGAATTTAAGTGTCAATGAGAGCGCAAATCTTACTATTCGTGAGTGCATTATTTATTGGGAAAAGGCCCGTATCCCGACAAGATCTCTACCTAATTGTGTTAAAAAATTAATTACATTGTATCAAGTTTGGAGAATTTTGCAAAAAAATGCAAACAAAACAAAAAACGTGTTTGAGCAGCGTCGACATGAGTTTGTTACAAACTTGAACAATTTGTTTGACATTGCACATGCGGATGCACTTCAATTAATAAAGATAGATGAAGATAGGATTTTTTTGCAGCGCCAAAGCTCTTGAAGCTCTTGGACATAACACAGACGAATTTCCTATAAGCAAGTCCACTATTCAAAGGGTTCGTACGGAAAAGCGAAAAGAGCGAGCGGAAGCCATAAAGGTTAATTTTCAAAACCAGGTTCCGGATATTGTAACACTCCACTGGGATGGTAAACTTTTGCCGGCTTTAGATTCACGCAAATCTAAGGAAGAACGTCTGCCGATAGTTATAACGTTTGACGATAAAGAACAACTTATCGCTGTACCAAAGTTGGATAACTCTACAGGAAAGGAACAGGCCCAGCTACTTTGGAATGCTATAATTGATTGGAATCTTGAGGATAAAGTGCAGATTTTGTGTTGTGATACGACTGCTTCAAATACTGGTCGAATCAATGGTACTTGTGTACTTCTCGAACAGAAACTAGGCAGGGAAATGATTATTTTTGCTTGCCGCCATCACGTCTACGAATTAGTACTAAAAAGCGTGTTTGAAGCAAAAATCTGCCAAGTTACCACAAGCCCAGACATTCCAATGTTCAAGAAATTTCGAGAGAACTGGAAAAATGTCGATCCCGAGAAAATACAGAGCTGTACAGAAAAGCTATCATGTTTGAATGTTTCTGAGATCAACAGACTTATCGATTTTTACCAAATTGAATTAACTAAAGAAATTACTAGGGATGATTACAGAGAGTTAATCGAACTTTCAATAATATTTCTTGGCGGCGATGAAGAAAAAAAATTTAAGATCCGGCCTCCAGGTGCCATGCACCAAGCTCGATGGATGGCGAGAGCGATTTACTCATTAAAAATATCGTTACTTGGTGATCAATTAAGAATTTCTAACAAAGATAAAGAAGCTCTGTTAGACGTCTGCCTGTTCATCGTGACAATATACGTTAGGCCTTGGTTGCAATGCATTTTAGCAGTAAAAGCACCTTACCAGGATTTGTGTTTTCTGAAAGCTATAAAATCTTATGAAACAATAGATGAAAGCATCTCGAAAGCAGCATTACAGAAGTTTTGCTTGCATTTGTGGTATTTGACAGACGAAGTGTCTATCTTGTCTCTATTTGATGATGATGTAAGCCAAGAAACGAAAGTCAAAATGGTTGCTAACTTAGCCAAAGAATATCCATCTGCCTATGGTAAATGCTACATTCCATCGAAAGAAGAACTTTGTGGCAGACTTTATGGTAAGTTTGAAAATTAAGTTTGTTTTTTTAACTTTTTAATTTACATAACTAAAAAATTATATCAATAATCCTCCTTTTTTTGTTTTCAGAAAAAAACATCGATGACTTTGTTTCAGTCAAAAGCAAGTCCTTATTTAGTCGATTGAAAATTGATGCTGCTTTTCTCCACGAGTGCCCCTCTTTGTGGCTTAAAAATGCTTCGTACCAACATGCTAAAAGCAAGCTATTAAAACTGAAAGCAGTTAATGACTCTGCTGAAAGAGCAGTCAAGTTGATGCAAGATTTTCACGGCCTGCTAACTGTTCAAGAGGAGCAAAAGCAATTTTTATTTCGTTGCGTACAAGAACATCGACAAAAGTATCCTGACTGTAAAAAACAAACATTAAAAAGAAAATTAATAAATAATTAACCTACTTTCAACAATTAATATAATAATAAAGTCCAATACCGGATGCCTTATTTCAAAAATAAATGAGTTTTGCTTTTCCCTCCATTGCTCCATACTAATTTTTATGTTTAGATTTGGCGTTAAGTCGGCACGGGTTATCGTCATCCGATCGCAATAATATTTGATATTTCACTTATCTGGGTCAAATAGAAAAAAAAAAAAAGGTATGCGTATCTCTATCTAAAAAAAAAAATTTAACCCTTATAGCCTGGGACACCCTAATGTTCATGTAACTCTATGTAGGTCCATAGCACGGATATTGAAAAAATATTTTATAAAGTTCTTCGCGGTACTAAGTGTAAGTTAGATAGGACACGTATATCTTTTGACTGCTTGACGAACTCTATTGGATAAACTAACCAAGAGAGCCGCGAAGTGTCTAAAACTACAGTGAATACTTTTATTTACAATATAGGATAGACAGACGATATGGCTGGAACAATCAAGACAATGCATCAATGCGGTTCGCTTTTTAATTAAAACATTGATCGGCATCTTTTGATCCAATCAATTACATAAACTAAAGGCTTCACCGCAGACTTTATAATTGACATTCTAATGGCGAAGAACTTCAATTGAAAAATGAAAGTAGCTTTGGACACAGATGCGTGGAAACTGCCCGATCAACTAGAACGAACCGAAAACGTTCCAAAACGAAATATCTTTCAGATTTCATCCCGATGAAACAACTTTTCCATATACGCAGACATGATTTTAGAGATTGAATATAAGGTTGTCGATAGGTCAAAGTACGGGCAATATTCGTTACAATAGCTATGACCCAAAGAGAGTCCAGTGTCTTAAATCAGCGGTAGTCGAGAATAGTTATACTCGTAGAGAAGACAGGAAAAAATGTGCGACGACTGTCGGCCAGGCATGGGGATCGTGGTCCTAGTTCGTTCATGAAAAAGTTTACCGATAACAACTAGGCATGACATTCAAAATGGTCGTACAGAAATAAACATATGAAGCAAGGGAGCAAATAGTTTGAAAAGCCCACAAAAGGAATAACAATTTGCCTCCGCCTTGGGTAGATCCAAAGTCACAAAACTACTAACTCACCCAGGTGAGAATACATTCTAAACTGAACCAGGTTATAAAAAAGAGATTTCGCAAATACTAGGCCAAGTCTTATCAAAATATGATCAGCAGAAACTCATTTTAGCATACACTCGTACTTATAGTAAGGTACGAACGATCTTTGCACATTGAGTCCATCAGTTTCCATCAGTCGTTCATAGAACTCAGCTAATTGCGTATATGTATCGACTTCTTTTTAAATAGCGTCAAAGAGGTGACGTAGAATAGTGGTTGTAAGTGTCTGCCAATGTATAGATCAATCAGTCCCGCAGCGATAGGGTTAGGTTAGGTTAGGTTAGGTAAGAGTGGCTGTTGGAAATACCAACCCACTTAGGCCTATTGGCCCATTGTGATGCCACGTGGATCTGTGATCTTCTTACTACTGGAACCAGTTTGAGCTTTTAATAAAGCGTAGGAGACTGTTAACGTCTATTTTTTCTAGATCGTTTAGGTCGTTGTAGAAGAAAGCTCCTAGGTGAAGCTTCCTTCTCTGAGAGAGAGCTGGGCATGTGCAGAGTAAGTGGGGGATTGTCTCCTCCTCTTCCTCGTCCATGCAGCTTCTACAGAAATCGTTAGTAAAAGCGCCAAGCCTTCTTGCGTGCTTGCTTATGAGGCAGTGTCCGGTAATGACACCTATTATGGCGCTGAGATGTTTCCTATCTAAAAGGATCAGACACTTAGATCGACTGAGATCCAGCCTTGGCCAGATCTGTTTGGTTGCTAGACATGTTTGTCCAGCAGTCCACCTAAGGTCCGTTCTTTTATTGGCATCTAGCTTTAATGTTAGTTTGCACGTAGCGATTGGTATACCTATACTACCTTTGTCCGGTAGGATAGGTAGAGTGGTTCCAATTTTGGCGAGTTCATCGGCTCTGCAGTTCCCTGGAATGTCTCTGTGGCCCGGCACCCAACAGAGGTGAATGTTGAACTGCTCTGCCATCTCCATGAGAGATGATCGGCATTCAAGGGCAGTTTTAGAACACAATGAGACCGAGTCCAGGGACTTGATGGCGGCCTGACTATCCGAAAATATGCGGATATCCTTTGCAGATATCACGTTTTTCTTCAGCCAGGACAGAGCTTCTTTAATCGCCAAAATTTCCGCCTGGAACACGCTACAGTGATTTGGAAGGCGGAAAGAGAGGCTTAGATTTAGCTTATCTGAGAAAACACCGCCACCAACTCCGCTGTCGGTTTTAGATCCATCTGTGTAGAGATGGATTGACTTGTCCTCCATGAAAGCATCCTCCTCCCAGAATGATCTAGAGGGGAAACTTACATGGAAGTTTTTGTCAAACCAAAGTTCAGGTATGGTGTAATCGGTGTTCTCTGTGAGGATTCCTAATGTATTAAGAATGTTGGCGTGGCCAAATGAATTATTTGTCCACTGTTTAGTCGCTTTAAGGCGAATAGCTGCAGTCGCAGCTACTTGCTTGCTAAAAATGTCGAGGGGTGTCAAGTGAAGCAGAATATCTAATGCCGCAGAGGGGGTAGACCGCAAAGCTCCGCTTGTGCATAGACATGCTGTTCTTTGGACTCTGCTTAATTTAATGCGGTTGACTGCATTTTCCAAGGCCGTCCACCAGACAACCACCCCGTAAGTAAGTATCGGTCTTATGACCGAGATGTATAGCCAGTGGGTTATGCGAGGTTGAAGGCCCCATTTGTTCCCAATGGCTTTCTTGCAAGAGAATAAAGCTATTGTAGATTTATTGACTCTTTCTTGAATGTTAGGTTTCCAGTTTAGTTTCCTGTCAAAAATGAGACCCAGATATTTTGCTGTATCGGAGAAAGCTAAACTGGTACCGTTTATTGAAGGAGGGTCTATGATTGGAATTTTATATTTCCTAGAAAAGAGGACAAGATCAGTTTTATGGGGGTTTATTCCCAATCCACAGCGATCTGCCCAGCAGGTTAATCTGTTAAGATTTACTTGGAGGAGTTCTTTAATGGTATTTAAATGTTTTCCTGAGACGGCTATGGCAACGTCATCCGCATAGGCAATCACTCTGCTACCACCCGCTTCCAGGTATATCAGTAGTTCGTTAACCACTAAGTTCCAGAGAAGGGGGGAGAGGACACCGCCTTGCGGCGTACCCCTACTGACATATCTTTTAGCAGAAGTCTCACCCAGTTTGGAGTTGATTATCCTGCTTGTTAGCATTAGATTAATCAGCTCCCCAAGTGAGCCGTCTACCTGCAGAGTTGACAGCGCAGTCGTGATTGCGGATGTGTTGACGTTGTTAAAGGCGCCCTCTATGTCTAGGAAAGCAACCATTGTGTACTCCTTATATTGTAGGGATCGTTCGATGTGGCTAGTCAGAGAGTGCAAAGCCGTTTCCACCGACTTCCCTTTACAGTAGGCATGTTGAGCCGCAGACAGAAGTCTTGGATCAACTTTAGCTCGAATATGGATATCAATCAGTCGTTCTAAAGTTTTCAGAAGGAATGATGATAGACTTATAGGTCTGAGGTCCTTTGGGACCACATGAGAACATTTTCCAGCTTTGGGAATGAATACTACATTGACTTCTCTCCATAACAGTGGAATGTGGATAAGTTCTACACAGCTCCTCATAATATTTTCCAACACTGGTAGAATAATATCTGAGGATCTCTGTAGCTCGGCAGGTATAATACCGTCCGGACCAGCAGACTTGTATGGTTTGAAGCTATGCAGCGCCCAGAGCAGTTTGTCTCTCGTAATCAGACTATGAATTTTGGTCACGGTTGCAGTAGGCTTGTTTGGGCTGCTACTGGCCGCGAGATGGGAGCTACCTGGAAAGTGGGTGTCCAGAAGCAGGTTGAGTGATTCATCACTTGAGGTTGTCCAAGAGCCATCGTTTTTTTTCAAACAGCTGGGCATCATAGGATTTGTGGAGAGGATTTTTCTTAGCCGCGAAGCCTCAGAGGTTTCTGTGATTTTGTCGCAGAATGACCTCCAGGATTGTCGCTTTGCCTTCCTCAGTTCTTTTTTGTATAATTTGAGGGATTCTTTATATGAGTCCCAGTCGGTCACTTTTCTTGTGCTTTTTGCTGCGTTGAAAAGTTTTCTGCAGGTGTTTCTGAGCAGTCCTAGTGCCGATGACCACCAATGTGGCTTTTTCTTGCCTCTTGGTTGAATAAGAGGGCAGGAAGCGGCCATAGCCTTATTGAGAGTCAGAGTAAATTCCCTGACTTTCATGTCGAGCTCATTGGTGTCACGCGGGGGACTTGATAGTTTAGAGGATATCGTTTCCGACAGTATTCCTCTATATTTTGTCCAATCAGTTTTCCGGTAGTTCCGGAAAGCTGGTTGGCTGGGGGGAGCATCACTCAGACTGAATTGGATGTATCTATGGTCTGAAAAGGAGTGTTCCGACGATACCATCCAGTTTGTTAGCCTTTGGGTGATGCTGTCGGAGACAAGAGTAATATCTAATACTTCTTGTCGGTTTTTTGTTATGAAAGTGGGCTCATTGCCAATATTGCAAATTAAGAGGTTAGTACTTAAAATATAGTCTAAAAGTGACTCACCTCTATCATTGATGTCGGTACTGCCCCATACCGTATGATGTGCGTTAGCGTCACATCCGATTATGAGGCCAGTTTTTTGCCTTCCCGCTTCCAGTACCACCCTTTCTAGGTTATCACCAGGGAGAGGGCCCACTTGGTCGTGGCCAAGGTAAACCGATGCCAGCCAGTAAGAGCCTTTGGCAGTCTCTAATCTGGCAACGGTTAGGTCGGGGTCACTGAGGTTGGGAAATAGAAATACATTAAGGCTACGTTTCACTAATATACAAGTTCTAATCTTACCTTTGTCTCTTGTATAGAGCGGAACGTATGAGGGTGTCCTAAGTCCACGAACCACGCCTTCTGCAATCCATGGTTCCTGGATTAGAATTATGTCTTCTGCGCTTTTGGAAAGACGCAGAATGAGTGCGGCCGAAGCCTTTTTTGAGTGGTGGAGATTAATCTGGAGAAACCGTATCATTGCTACAGTCTTCCAGAGTCGCCTCCACCACGGTGTTGTTGAGGTCCTCCGATTCTGAAGATGTGCCCAAGAGCTCATGTTCTATCTCTGATCGTGTAGAACCTCTAATTGTTTCGTCATCGGTTTCCATTTCCGACAATGTGTCAGAAGAGGAGACCGACGGCTTAGTAGTCACCTCGGACAGATTGGAGTCGTCGCTATCCAATTCTGGAAAGGATATCGACGCTCCAAGATCCAAGGTTGTGATATCGGGTGTTAAAGGAGGAGGAGGTTGCTTATCAGCATCCAGCTCATCCTTTTTGTACACCCTTAAGTGAATTGACTCGAATCCGAACCGAATCATGCCTTTCGTCTGCGCCAGAGGATTAAGGGATTTCTTATTGATCACAATTAACGCGCATCTATAAGAACCCCTTAGTTCCTCCAGTTTCGCGACTTTCCAGTCATGAGTCGGAAGAGTCGGGTTGCTGAGCCGGATGATTTCCAGGATACTTTCTGGAGAGGAGGGTTCGGCTGGAATCCAGGTACGAGTTCGAGGTCTACTAGGAATGTCTTCCTTAGATACGACCTCGAGTTTTGCACCTGGCCAAACCTCTCCTAAACCATCGATGGCCTTGGTGAAGAGATCGAGAGATCTCTGGTTGGAGCAAGCGATGAGCTTGACATGGCCTTGGTGCCAGTCAGCGTCGCTTGTGATAGGAGGTGGTCCTGGGTTCTCCCGCATGATGGCCAAGAAGTTGCTCGAGAGCTTCAACTTGACCAATTGCCACCGTTCCGGTGTAATGGAACCGTCGGTATCGCTTCTGTCGATCACCGCGATCACCAATGCGTCCTTTAGGACTTCATTATAAGACCTCAGAGATCTGCTGTTGGATGGCCCAGGGGTTGTGGAACTGTATGTTTTGGGCCTCTTGGAAACCGGTACGGTTTCCTCCAACGATCTCTGACGCTTAGAGGAGTCTTTTGACGTTTTGTGAGCAGTGGAAGCAGTGGGAAATCCGTCTTTTAGGATGTTTTTAGCCCACTCAACCTTGCTCTTTATTTCCGCACTTCTCTCCACCTCCGGAATGGATCCGAAGGTTTTGATGATGCGTGAAGCATTTCGGCGTCTTATGTAGAGCGCCTTAGATGGAGCTTGCCGATGCGGCTGAGCTCCAGATTCCTCTTTGGAGGGAGGAGTTTTGGTAGCAGCAACAAGTCCGTGGCCTGCCACAAACTTGCTGCTGCTGGGGGCGGGGGAAGTGATAGGACCATGGCTTGCCACAGTCTTTACACTCCCCGGAGGAGTTTTGGTAGCAGCGACAAGTCCGTGGCCTGCCACAAACTTGCTGCTGCTAGGGGCGGAGGAAGTGATAGGACCATGGCTTGCCACAGTCTTAACACTCCCTGAAGGAGTTTTGGTAGCCGCGACAAGTCCGTGGCCTGCCACAAACTTGCTGCTGCTAGGGGTGGAGGAGGTGATAGGACCATGGCCTGCCACAGTCTTAACACTTCCTGAATTCTTATTATTAGGCTTATTCCTTTTGCCTTTAGAGGATGGCGCACCATGGCCTGCCACAGTTTTGCCTCCTCTCGGCAATGCAGGAGCCTTGCCGGTAGTCGGTGTAGTCACCGTTCCACCGCCCGGTAATGAAGGATTACCGGCCTCGGTTTTTGTTTTATGGTTATTTTCCATTGATAGTCCCACGAGTAGCGGAGAAAGGGTTGTCCATCTGTACAGAGATCCGCCATATACAGATAAGCGATAGGGTTAATTGGAGAAGAAATCTGATACTTATCCTCAACCTTGTTAAGTACTTCCCTTTATCTGCTTTAACAGAAAAGCAACATAGTAAAATAAGGGTAACTAACTGTATCCAGTTGCGCACTCCAAATCGGTTAAGGTCCCCTTCTATTTGTGCCCGCCACCTAAGGAGGCCTTAATATCCTACGTTATTCATCGGGGTTAGAGTCGATGATACTGGGGCAGGAGCATTGGTATCCATTCGTTCAATATGTCGTAGCAATTTTAGGCGACTGATGTGCAGTTTTCTGACTAGACTGATATCGCGGTACAGCTAGTATAGTTTGTCGTTGCATCTTCCCTTCCAAAGCCCGTCAATACAAACGGAACCGACAATTTTACGAAGGATTATTCTCTTGAAATGATCGAGAATATCTTCATCTGCTTTTGACAGAGTACATGCTTTAGCGTTATATACAATAGTAGGACTGGAATGATCTAGGTCTTATATAAAGTCTCCTTATTTGTTCAGGATATGGCCTTACGGCGATTGGCAGGAGTGATTCTTTGTTTTATTCCTACTGGATTGATGTCAGAGCCAAGGTAGACAAAGTCCTTACAGCCTCAAACTTATAACTGTCGACTGTGAAGTTCTGTCCAATTCGACGATATTATGTGTCCCATCTTGTTGTCCGCACATACTTGATTTTGCGCTTATTTACCGTTAAACCCATTTTCGCAGCTTCCGTTTCAATGCTAGCAGATGTACCGGTGACAGTCCGCTGAGTGCCCCCAATTTAGTCGATATCAGCGGAGTACGCTAGTAGTTGCACAGACTTTTGAAAGATTGTACCTCCGGTATTCGCTTGTGAATTTCGCACAATTCTTTCAAGTATGATGTTAAAGAAATCACATGACAGGGCGTCACCTTGCCTAAAACCTTTTTTGATACCAAAGGTCTCGGTTATGTCGATATCGACCTTGATGGAGCAGCGAACGTTCTCCCTTGTCACTCTGCGCAGACGGATGAGTGTGGCAGAGAAACCAAATCTAGATCTAACATATATATCTCGCCTTTATAAATGTTGCAAATGGTAGCGGTTCGGACTTTTTGATTTTTTTTTTTCAAAATCTGCCTGGAACCACTATCCGTGTGGCTAATCAGATTGTTGACGAAGGGTTTCAGATGTTCACACAATATGGCAAAGAGGATCTTGTACGCAATGTTGAAGAGACTTATAACTCGACAGTTGCCGAAGTTGAGGAAGTCTGCTTTTTTGCGTGTCGGGCAAATGATGTTGGGATTTCATTCATCATGCATACCTACTTGTGCCCAGATCTGAGAAAGGATTTGGTGCATGCTCTTCACAAAGTGACTACCAGCAGCTTTAAATACGTCGGCCGATAAGCCGTCAGGTTCAGCGGCTTCGTTGGATTTAAACTTCGATATTGTTACCGTTAATTGGTTTTTATCAGAAGTTTTGGCTATAATCGTCAGAATTTCCGTATTCTCAACACCGACTGCGACTCTAATACAAAGTTTCTCCCTCATCTCTGCAGGTTTCTGTAAGGGTGTTGCTGTCATTACACGTTGTTTTTACGTTTTGCTAAAACTTCTGTAAATTATACCTGGAGCACAAACTCTTAATATCTTCCATTGATCGCTTCTAGTGGTCTTGCCATTGAAGCTTTTTTACGATATATCTTCTTACAGTAGTTCAATGCTGGCCTTGACAAAACTGCTGATATGTTTTGTCAAGAAGCTCGTAGAAACATTCTTTGGCGGCGTCGTCCTTAGTTAGCGACTTAAACCTGTTGAGTCTTCTTTGACTCTTGAAATTAAACACCTTATTTTAACGATTATTTAGATTTATTCAGATTACAAAATTAAATTACAAAAGCCATGATGGAACACAAACGGAAAATGAATATGTCGAATTCATAAATGCCTTGCATCGAATTCAATGTTACTAATTTCAATAAGCTAAGACTGACTTTATACTGAATAACTTCATACTCTACAACTTTCCTCCGCTTAATGTGGCAAATCATTGTGCTCCTTTGTTTATATATATAGGTTTTAGTTTTTTCTATTACGCAATCTTCCAAACCACGATTCCTTTTGCGCCTCAACATCACGATCAGAATTAGTGATAGTGATACGCCTTATCACGCGTATTTAAGTCAGATTCTGGTTCGCCTGATGCTGTGTTGTGAAAATTGTTTGTATCGCTAGACTCTGAAGTTTGTAAATGTTGTTCGGATTCTAACACATCTAAGCACAAGTCTTCATTTGATGGAGACCTATTTACATGATTATTATTTTGGTTAAATCCCCAGTCCGTGATACTATCAATGCCGTGTTGCTTTGAAAAAGCTTTTGTAGCGTATTTTCTTAACTGATCTATATGCCGCTTCCAAATAACATTGGTATTTTCAGGACTAATACAATATGTGTTTCGCCCTAAAACTCTGACAATGTATCCCCTAATCCAATATTTTTTTGTTGGTTTTGTACTTCCTTGCCCAAACTGCATCCCCTATGTTAAAAGTCCTAACACCTTTTTTACCATAAGTTTCAATCTGCTGATTCTGTTTTTCTAGTATACTGTTTCTAACACTGATACTTTTATTCCTGTTTCTAACACTTCTATCCCTTGATTGTCCTCTGTAAATCGAACTTCGTTCTAACCTGCCTGCCTAATAACAGCGACACTGGAGTTTCACCGGTGGTACCGAGCAACGTAATCGAATAAATACCTCAGAATGCATTGCCTTCCAAAACTAATTTTTTCAGAGCGGCTTTGGTGGATTTAACGCAATTCTCTGCCTGACCGTTTGACGCAGGGTGATACGGAGGGGTCGTTACGTGCTTTAGGCCATTTTCAATACAAAACTTCTGAAAACTATCTACTGTAAAAGCACTACCATTGTCGGTAGCGATGACCTTAGAAAAACCGAATCTGCTGAAAACCTCCCTTAACTTGCTTATTGTGTTTGCTATATCTGCCCCTTTGACCTCAAATACTCCCACCCACTCAGAACTAGCTATCAACGCAATCTAGAAACATTTTGTTGTGAAAAGGCCCAAAAAGATCAATATGTAGACCCTCCCAAGGATCGCTTGTGGGTTGCCATGGAGTAAGTTCTCCTCTCGGCGGGTCACTTTGTTGGATCGAGCAGATCTCACATGCTTTTATAAAAGCTTCAACATCTTCCTAAGCTTTGCTAAAAAACAACCTCCTGGCAATAGACTTTGACTTCACGATACCAAAATGGGACGAGTGAAGTAGCTGAAGGATTTCCAATCGAAGAGATGTAGGTATGACAACCCTGTACCCCCACATTACACACCCGCTTTCTAATGATAGCTCGTATCTTTTTTCAAAGTAGGGTTTTAATTCCTCGACTACTTTGCTTGGTCACCCTTGTTCTATGAACTTTTTTACCTGAGCAATTAACTTGTCCTTAGACGATTCTTCAGCGACCTTTGTAGCATCGATAGTAATTTGTGAGCCACACATAATTTAAATGCACGTCTTTAAAACTGCCGCTATCGACCACTTTATCTCCCTTTAAAGGAAGACGTGAAAGAAAATCTGCACCGTTTTAGTTTGATTTTACGTATTTGATATTGAATTTATATCTCGAGAGAAATACTGCATAACGCTGCAATCGATTTACGGAAGTTTGCGGTATACCGTGCTTTTCCCCAAATATATGTGTGAGCGGCTTGGAATCAGTATGTAGAGTAAATTCTCTTCCATAAAGGTACTGGTGGAAATATCGCACCGCCCAATACACAGCCAAAGCTTCCTTCTCTATTTGACTATACCTGCCTTCCGTATGCCACGGGTTTATAAACGGTATTTGGTAACACATGATTTAAAACCGCGCCTATACCATGGCTACTCTCGTCAGTTACTAATTCCAAGGGTAAGCTACTATCATAATGAATTAACACTTCAGGACTGACACAAATTTTCTTTATTTTCTCGAACGCCGACTGACATTCGGCAGTCTAGTTCCACTGCAGTCCCATTTTGAGCAGAACATATAAAGGACTCAATAATTTTGACATCAAAGGAACAAATCTTCTGTAGTAGTTTATTCTACCACCGACTTTATTCTATCTGTAGAAGGACGAATTGCCGTATTATCAATTATGAACCCTAAATATGTGACACTGTCTTTAAAAAATTCACATTTGGACTCATTTATTGTAGGGTCACAGTCCTGAAGTTTTTTAAGTACTGATTTCAATCTGTCAAGAAGCTCTTCCCGTGTTCTGCCCGATACTAGAATATAGTCTTGAAAAATAGCTATACCTTCCACTCCTAACAACACTTGTTCGATAATTTTTTTGAAAAACTGTTGGACATGTGCTAATGCCAAACGGCAATCTTCTATATTTGAACAAACCCTTGTGAGTACAAATAGTAGTAAACTCTTGACTTTATTTATCTATTTCCATCTGCAGCTAAACGGACGCTAGATCAATTTTGGTAAGCATTTTACTGCCCAATAACTTTTCTAACAAATCTTCTACTCAAGGAAGAACAAATCTTTACATTTTTATAAACGGATTAAGCACTCTGAAGTCCCCACACAACCGTACGGAACCATCTGGCTTCATAATGGGCACAATCATCGTAGCCTGAGAAAACCTTTGATATCGTTTGTCGTGTCAATTTTATTGATCGCGAATTCTACGTCGAATTTTTTCATAAAATCGCGACCTAACAAATTTGCACATTTGATTTTTTATTACGTAGAGATCGATTAAATGACACATTTTTTTAAATTCAATTAAAACTTCAATTTTTTCGCGTGGTGTGAATTTGCTCCCATTGTAATTTACAAGATTTAATGCGATTTTATTTATTTGAAGACGAGAGAACCACTTTAAATAGTCTCTATAACTTATGTATGCAACTAATTGCTGAACCACTATCTAACTCGGCTCTGACATGGCGTTTGTCCAGCCTCACTGTTATATAAATAGGATGAACACTATTTTTTGCATTTATGGCAAACAATTTTTCCTCTTTCTCTTCCAAATTAATATAGTTTTGTTTTACAATATTATTTTTTGACTTAGTCTTCACATAACTTTTACATATTTTTTGTAAGTGACCAATTTTTCCTCACTTATTACACTTAAAGTTCCTATACTTACAGGTTGATGATTTGTGTCTCTGCGTAGCACAGCAACAACAAACTGGTGTTGAATTTCGGGGAGCGAGATGTTGATGATCATGGTTAACTGCTTTGAGTTTGTAAGCAGGTTCTGTTTTAGAAATCAATTGTTGTTCGTGATCTGCTTCCCTCGCTGTTTCAGTCTCAAGTGCCAACTGCACTGCTTTGTCAAAGGTTAGGTCTGTCCCATGTGAAAACCGCTTCTCTTTAATGCGCCTGTTTGTGTTCCCTAATACAAATCTGTTCAAGAGAGTGTCCGTGAAATTAATACCAAAATTGCAGGTTATGGAAAGTTTCTTGACTCTCCTTTTCATAAGATGTTCACTCACGTGTCGGAAGCACTGTTTCTATTCCCTAATGCAATCACTGTAGTATATATCACAGTTTTTCATCCACCTTATGCTCGGCCCATACCATCGTACTTCCTGAATGGCAGTAATGTATTTGTGATAGCAGCCAATGTCCTCTGCTAATTGCTCGATTGAAAGTGGCATATTAAGGGTCCGAATATTCCACCTGCAGACCTGAATGTCGCTACCCTTTAATCATCTGCCAGGGTCGTCAACACTGGATCCGTTATGATGCGAGGCTGTTAGCTGGCTCGTCAAATTTTGTTTTTACCTCTGCCATAGAATTGTGAGCCCTATGGCGGTGTACGCGAGTATTATGCTATTGGTCAAGCACGAACTTGAATGACTAAGGATTTACTCATGCTGTTACCGGGGACCACCACTAGAAGGCACCGCAAGAGCTACGATGAGATCTTGATTGTTGCGCTGCTGGTCCAATTCAAGTTATATGACAGTCAGCAGACAGTCACGAGACCCATTTTAACCCATTGTAAAATTAAAAGTAAATAAGAGGATTCGAGAGGAGTTTTTCTCCTGCAGCCCGAAAACGGCAACCACACTGTTCACAGAGTACTCGTAGGAGCCGTCACAGAAATGAAGCCATCCCACTTTCAATTTATTCATCACAACAAAGCCAAACCTGAACGATCTTAAGAATATCAAAGTCTTTAACTTAATTTAAGTTACAATCAAACCGGTACATCGTCGTGAAGACCAAACACCAATACTCGGAATAGTTGCGTAAAGTCTGCTTCACCTCTAGTTTCACATCTCTTTTTCAAGTTAACAAGAATAACATAATTCTCTTTAAATCCCAATACACAGACGCAAATAATATCCCGCCGATGGCTTGATTTGGAGGATTTATACCCTTCTCATGGTATAGCATGAAAACCCACTTGTTTTCAGGAAGAGAATGATGAACACATATGTCAGCTGAGACATGGTAAACAATCGTCGCACCCATCTTGCACTTACTGGTGAGAGGTTATGATAGTCATGAAGCAAGGTGTGCATATAAGTAAGCCTTCGCTCAATTGCTGTTCTTAATTTGCCATCTTTCAGTACAAGTTATTTGCCTTTTTCCGCATTTCGTTGAGTATAGAAGACGGCCAGTATCTAGTCCATTGTACCCGTCTAGTCAGACACTCAAAGAGAAATTGCTCCGGGGTGTTGTGCCACTTATGCCTAACGCACTTGTGTTCCGCTACTACACCAATAATGTGTCAACAGTCTTCCTATTGAGAGACTGCAAGAAAGCCGCTGAGAAGCATACGTTTTTGACTCCTGGAGAGTCATATCATCTGCATTTATGCTCACAAGAAACACAAGTCGCAATGGGATCTAAGAAGTTATAACGAAAGTTCAGGTCCCAAGAAGTCGTTTTTCCAACCTTGTATTATGAGTTCGTCAGTGATTATATTTACCACGATTATGTTGTGTTTTGCAAACCAGACGAAACCCATAATTTTGGAAGAGCCTCATATTCTCGAACGTGGCTGTTGCTACAGATACTTCGCCCCATCAGTCGAATTTTCAAGAAATAGTTCATTGCCATCAGGTTTGCATGTATGTAAATGCAATTTATTGCGACTCATCACTTTGCTTCTTTAGGTAAAGTTCTATCAAACAGGGAAAATTGTAACAGATATTTTTAACCCAAACGGTCAATAGGAAATTACGAGCCCATCGATCTGTTTGCGAAAATTCACAAGTCCTAAACGATTAATATATTCCTAAAATTAAAATAAGATTAAAGGAAATAGTTCGATTTTCAAACGTTTAAGAGTCATTTCTGTGTATTATTTATGAATATTTCCTGGATTTCTGGTAAATGATTTCGTTTCCATTTTCTGAGCGTAAAATCCTTCCAGAAATCAGGAATCTTAGAGGTGTATCAGATCATAAAATCCTTTGAAAACAAATCCCTACATTAAAGCACAAAGTTTCAATTGATCATACTACTGTTCATTTTTCAGAACGTAGTAGACGAATATCTGCGAATATTTGCCTGCTGTTTCTGCCAACTCTGTCGCCAGACTTGCAAGAAAATTACTTTGTCATTCAGATCCACCTGCAACTCATTTCTCACTCACCTGCAACGACCTAAGTCTTTGAATTTGAATAAACCCTGTCCAAATTGTCGTCGCCTCAGTGGTGTTGCATAGTAGCCTATGTATTGTCTAATATGTCACCCCAGCCTGGCATCGAACTTTATCCAAAAATCGAATATTAACAACAACGACTACACTTTCGCGGCACTTTTGATACGAGTAATTATATATATAATACGAGTAAAAAAACGTGTCGACAACATTCGTTCCTGGGCAGGAAAGCGAATCAAATATTGAAGCAAGACGATTCCGCCCTGCTCAAATAATACTTAATGACTTTTAGGTACTTCTGTTTCTAAAATTATTGTAGAATTGTTAAAGGAGCCAAGCCAACTACAACCACGTAAATTGAATGGAAACCACCGATTCTCGATATTGATTTTCAGAGTTGATATTGAAATTGCTACGAGTATTTCACCCGAAGACAACCTTTCGAAATTGAACGTTTTACGGATCCGAATCCAAGAAGGAAATGCGTCTGTTTAAACAGTGTATCGATATACTGATTTGAATTGCACAGATGCCATCCTTGTTTTTGTGGAGGTTTTGTCATTGGTCTTAGTATTAAGATTTGAGTGGCCATGCATGCATTGTGACTCCTTTGAGCTTTTTGACCGAAGCAATGGAATTTTACGTTGCAAGCATTCCGCATGCAGAAGCTCCATCAGGAAGCTACATAAAAGATGTTAGCATCCACCAAACGTTTAAGAGTCATTTCTGTCTCATATCCATGGATATCTTCTGGATTGCTGGCAAATAATTGCATCTGTGCACAGATATTGTGTCACTGGGGTGTCTGGATGGGGTGTAGAATCGAATCAGAACTGGCTATTAGAATGATACACAATGTTGGTTTATTCATTCTTCTAACTGCTATTATTGTCAACTTTGATTTCCCGAATCCACTAGTTCTCTTTTCCATTTGATTCTTGGTCCGATGCACCTATGGTGATTTTATGGGACAACCAGGAGACTACTACCTCTCTGCTACCTACTGAACCTGAGACGATCCACACTGCCGTGTGCGACGTCTCTGTAGTAGTTGAGTCGCCTGTTCCCAGCTGTCCGAGCGACATGGAAAATTAACGGAACCGCTGATCTATCCTGGATCAACCCTATCTGATCAAGGTAGAGGAATGCTTCCAGTGGAACGAAGCCCTCAGAGCGCACATTCTAGTGGTAAAGGTAATTAGGGTAGTAATCCCCAGATATCAGGTTATTCGTCGAGGTCATTGCTCTTGCAATGTGCCTTCGATTCAGCTTAATTACGAAGTTGTCCACTCGTATTAGGTTCGCCCTGTTGTAAAGGACCTCATTAGAATATATTTTTTTTTACTCCGACTCTGGTACAGAACAAGCGAAGGCAAGCCCTTTAAAACACCCGAATCTTTTCCATTAAGCTTGCTCGTACATTGAACCACACAGGACAACTAAATACCAGCATGGGCCTGATAAGGCCATGTAGTATATTACCTTTACCCTCGCATTGAGTTGGCTGCTATAAAACAGTCTCTTTGTAAGGGCAAAAGCGGCTTTAGCTCTGGCCAGAGCAGCATCTACATTTTTGTTAAAATACAGAAACCGATCTAGCCAGATGCCAAGGTATCTGACTACATTTCGACAGGCAAGAGGCTGTACGTGCTGTCCAATGATCGCCAACTTTCACCAAATTTTCTGTTATCCCTAAAGGCTCCAGACAACGGCGTCCTAAAGAGAACGGTTTCCGACTTCTGAAAGTTGATTTTCAACTTCAAGTCATCGCAAAATCGTCGTATCTTATCGAAGTCACGCTGCAAGAGAGTATTAATGACCTGTTCTGTGCGCTATCAAATCATCTGCGTACGCAATAGTATGGGGAAGTGAACCTATTAAGTCGCTTGTATCTATAAATGTTGAATAGGATCGGCGAATTGACCGCGCCTTGCTGAAGACCATTTTTAATTTGAAATATTCCAACAGAAGTCACATCACCATTCTTCACCATGAACTGTCTGTTGTGTAGCATATTATAAAGAATGCACAAGAGTGGTTTACTGATCCAAAACCCAGTCAGCTTACCTGCAATAGCAGGTACAAGAACAGGCCAAGCGGGTGGACCAGATCTACGCGCGGCTGCCGGGACTAGCGCAACAAATGTCGTAATGGGTACGAAGGTCCTAATTCCCTGATTAGGATCGAACGAAGAGCCGCGATGTTTAAATTGCTACACGCATTGTATAGCGCCTTCGCTCGTTTTTTAATTTTTCCCACTGAACCACCTGGTATTCTAGGACATTGATACTTCCACAAACTGGAGTCCTTTGACATTTGATGCGGGAAGATAGATTACAGTACCGTTTTAAAGTAAACATGTGGACGGGAACTTTGCATGGCCCATTCGAGCTGCCGCAGAATTTGAATGCGGAGGTTTATTTAGATTTTTTGGAGAACCACTTATTGAAAGACGTGCCACTTAATATTTATGCATGCATGTGGTATCAACAAGATGGCTGTCTAGCGCATTATGCTCGCACAGTATGAGAGTTCCTCGATCGGGAATACTCCAACAGGTGTACATATACATACCTTATCTTAGCAACGGATGTTTCTTGACATAGCTCGTAGAAAGTTGTATGCTGCTCTGTGCCAAGAATGACTGAAAAGACCTCAAGGTTCTAGCAGAGTTCTAAACAAATTAGGTAATTAACTTGCCTCCAGAATTCTTCAAACAAACAAAACCATCCGAAATGAAGAAGTTTTTCGAACAATTGGTGTCTAGCCAGTCAATCGTATTTAAGAGGTGAGTACCACTTGTGTGACACGAACCTATGTATTTCAATGTTTAGAGGTCAGAGATCCAACAACAAAATAAAATCTTTTTTGTCTAACGACGACTTGTAGAGTTATTGCAATTTTAACGGTTTTATAAATTTAGCAAGCAAATCAAATTAAAAAAAACACCGAGAAGCCAGAAAACCTCGCAACCACACGAATGGTAGTTGGTAAGCTAATAATGAGAAACACGCAAAATTCAAGCAGTTGTTTCCAATCTATACATACTCTCACACAATGCTTTCATATACTTTATTCATGATGAATTCAGCTGCCAGAATAAAGGAACTTACTTCCAAAGCTCTCACTGCTTCTCCCTTTGGACCCACCAGACCGTCCATTAGCTAAAGTGTCCAAGCCATCCGCCAAGCTCTATCAAAGTTACCTTATCAGTCATCTCTGAAGCGATAGATAGAGAGAGGGAACAGAATCCGAATCCAACAGATTAAGTGGATCCCACCGTAGCATCCATATAATGACAGGAAGGGAACAACGCAGACAGCTCAATACAAGGCAGAAAGGCAGAATGGCATATTGGTAAAAGAAACAATGCAATTGCACGCAACAAACCCCACCTTTACCTCCTGTTAAGTATGCCATCACATTTCTGCTTATGGGCCAGATACCGAACCCAAAAATTGGGCAAGACCAATACAAAAAGGGAGGCTACCATCTAGACTACCGGTAAACCTTCATTTCCGCATCGGTCTTGTGATGCCAAAACACATTATCGAGCGCACCAGCCTTCTCAGTATCGCTTTTCGCACGGGACTTAGTTTCACTTGAGGTAGCTTCAATGTATGGCTTGAGGTCTTTAACGTGCCACGTATCTTCCGTCGTTCCGGTCCTTCCCTGGTAAACGTAAGTCCAAGTTGAGCCACTTCTAACAATGCTAAAAGGTCCGATGTATTTTGGAACTATTTTTGCAACGTTGTAGTTCGCTCTGTTGGAGATCATAAAGTATCTACGATATACAACCTCGTTTGGTAGGTATTGAACGTTACGTCGTCTGAGGTTGTATGACTTAGAAGCCTTCATCGTCGCCATTGCCAGCTTCCTAATAATGTCATCTCTTAGCTTTTTGAATCGTATTCCTAACTTAGTCATGTCAGAAGCCCAATTTTCTTAATTTAATTCTTTATCTATTGAATCCATTTCCCTATACTTTTAACGTACTTACCTATCTCCTAAGCTCACGCCGCCTTCTAGCCAAGCTGTTTCCCTATTCTTGATCTCAGTGTCTCTCTCATATCCTGTACCCAAAGTTCGCGTAGCAAAGAAAAATACCTAACACATCGAATTGGAAAGTGCAGCTATAACAGGTAATTGGAATTGGAAGTCCGTAGCCCTTAGATTCTCTGCCCGGAATGTCGACTTAATGATTTATTTTATCCGCTCAGCTAGATTAGATTGTAGGTGGTAATGCGCGATAAAATTGAAACTAGCCGTATGAATAGAGAAAAAATTTCAGTTTGAAAACTGACAACACAGACAACCATACAGGCAACAAAAGAAGAACGATGTCCTCGATGCCCTACAAATTGAGGGCAACAGGGTAAATTTGGTGAAGTAATCAACAACAGTGAGAATGTAAACGTAATCCCCTCGGACCAAGCAAGTCCAAGCAGATCATCTTCCACCATCAAACTAGCTGGGTGGTCAACGGTGCATTGAGACCTTTGCCACGAAAAATAACTTGACCAAGCTTGTTATTGAGCCCATGCTAATACCAGACGTTGATAGACATACCGCTAACACCCTAGACATGTTCCTAACTGCTCGCCCTGATAATTACACTATTCTTTCCGCTGATCGGTAGGCTGGTCCGACCGTTGTGTCATATCAGCTAGTTTTTCATATACTGACCACAGAGTTAGAGAAAAGATTAATAAAAGAACCGTATGGCAATGCAATACGAGAAAGCCAATTGGAACGGACTTAACAACTTGTCGAGGAATTTTAACTGGTCGTTATGTTTTCTCGACAACGACGAGAATACCGCTGCTGATATTATCACAGACAGACACAGACACTCCTTCGAATGAGATCCCAAAGGAATTTTCTTCTATCTCCTCCTACTGCTCAAGAAATATCTCGAGACACGAAAACTCCTAGATGACTGGCTATACGTTTTTCGTAGCAACAGGTCCACTGGTGACTTGATCGAAAATTGGCGAAAGCGAGATAGCTACACTTGATATTTATAAGGCATTTGAAAAAGTTTGGCATCAAGCTCCGTTCTGTGTCCGACACTCGTCTTAATTTTCATCAATGATCCCTTGTCTGCTACTTCTAATCCAATATATTCCATTGATGGCGACAGTACTCTCTGTTTTTCATATCCGTTCCCAAATTTTACGGCTGTAGAACGGGAACGGGAGCGTATGCTAAGCTCATTAAATTGCGATATAAATAGCATCACTACCACCAACAGAGTGGAGTTTAATGCTTCCAAAACACAATAATGTCTGCTGTCGTTAAAGCGAAATTCAAATACTTATCCATTATATATGAATGGCACTTGCATCGTCGAAACCAAAAGACTTTCTATTCTTGGTATTTTCACTACTAGTGCTCCACTGAAATTTGCAGTAGCATTCCGCGCTTTCAAATCTTCAATCGTAACACCCGTCTCGCTATGAATGCTCACCAGTATACCTACCCCTAATCACACTTCGGACGTACTCTAAAATATCAAAATATCGTGATTCTTTTCTAAGTCGTACAATTCGCTTATGGAATGCCCTCCCGAGCTCTTTATTTCCTAGCCAGTATAACTTGCAAACATTTAAAATCAACGTATATCGGTATCTATCTGTTTTCGCCCACTAATTTTCCTTTGCTCGCGCTGTATGTAAACATTCCTCGGCTCCACATTCTGACAATTTATAATATACGTAGCTACATATATCTGACCTCATGTTCACCCCGTAATACCTAGATTCTTCTCCGGTACATCTTTTGCTATCTCTCATATGAGAGAGCCGTCATCACATCCTTCAATTGTCTTGTCTTGCACAACCACATGTTTTTCCCTAACAAACTTAAACAAAGTTCCCTGTTCTGCTCTCTAATCTGAATTAGTCCAGCGGGTTCGACTAGATCTTGTTGATCTTTTTCGATCCATGAATCCCGGGTTCGCTCTTCCAGATCTGCATGTCCGGAACCATCCATTAACATGCACAATTTCAAAGTCGGACTGCTGCAGTCAAGCTGCTCTTCTAGCTAACCTACTTACCACACTGATCGTTGAGGTAACAAATGACTTTCTCTCCCTCTTCAAATGTCTGAATGAGCACTGCTAATATGTTTCGTGACCCAACTCAATCATCTTCATGCAGTCAATCCAGAACCTAAAAAATTCATCTTTCGTTTTAATCGCAAGAATCCTCCCATTCTATTTTATAAACTATTTGATTTTTCTATGATGCTTTTCATTAACATTCTCTTCTATTCTTTATCTATGTGACGCTGAACCGCCACCAAAACTGGATACTAACGCTGCTTATGCTCCACTATAGATAGGGTTTATTCCCCTTATTCCGGTCCTCATCCGGAACTACTCTTTCCTTGATTGCCTCTAATTACTCTTTCTTTGGACCAGTCAGATTCGAAAAGTTCAACACGCTTGATCTTAGATCCTCTACAATTCCAGTCTGGGGCCAGAAAAATGGGCACCCCGTATCGGGAAATTTGGAACGAATAACTAAACACCCCTGTTTAAGAAACCGTATTTATGTATGACTTTCCAAGTTCTTACCCTAAGCTCTTTAATACATGCCATCCATCCCTTCAGAAGATCGTACGCGAAGTCCCTAAACCTAATAATACTAACCTCCTAACTCCGTGAACACTAACTCCTAAATTGGATTTAAGCACTGAATGAGTCAGACCAGTCAGATTCCTCCTTCTCATAAAAAAATCATCCTCAGTTCAAAGAGGATTCCCTGAAACCCATTTCTAAAGCAGATAGTGACTAGACACGGTCCAACAGACAGTACTGCTACATCCTTCGCATATGCTTGTGCATTGACATCAGAACTATTGAAAGCATAAGGCAATGAGTCGACCATCATGCACCATAGCAATGCAGACAGGACGTCGCCTTGCTGACAACCTCTGTTTTCCCCCGCCTATTGAGATACACTAACTACGAAGTGATGTGTTATTCGGCTCACTAGCAGCCTCGCTAATAGGAGCTATTTGTGAGCTGATTCTAATCAGGTTACCAGGGAAGTGAGCCTCATGCAAGAAACGTAGGGTTTCTATGCAACAAATACGAGTATGCTAAAACTTCATCGCATGACAAAATAAAAAAATTCAAAGGAGATATAGTTTCTTTGATCTTCTCAAAAATTGCCACCAATTTCGATCTACTTTAAGTTTTCTCTTTGGTTGAGTTTTAATGTATTATTTATCGTTACACGTATTTTAATAAAAATTATGTGCTTAAGACCTAATATTAAATATGCCGACTAAATTCTTCGAAAAACAATATAATATGGAGTCGGGACATCTAATAACATCCGCACCCAGATACCCAGGAAATTTAGTTTTCTTTGACAAATTATAAATAAATGCTAAGCTTCAGATACAGATACATCCTAAGCAAACAAGAAAAAGTAGACTACGTGTGGAGTTAATTTCCCCATCTGTTGCTCACGAGTGCTTAGCTGTACTTACCAAGAACGAACAATGTATTCTTACCATAGGAACCAATATCCTGTAATGCTCAATCCTTGAGTGGTTAAATCCTTAAAATATATATGTTTTTTATTATTTAACAGGTACTAATTCTTTAACATACACGAATATGAAGGTAACACAACACAATGACACAATTCACCGGTAAACCACGATATTTTCCCGAAAGGACATTATCCATTCGAACACGATTTAGAGCATCAGATTATATACAATCCTACTGCAATCCTATTCAAAGCATGATTATAGGTGATAAGAACACGAAAACATATTTCGAGGCACTCGGTTAAAAAGCGACTGCATCCAGCCGGGATGCTATGAAAAACTCAACTGAATACCATTGTAGAACGAAGTTAATATTTAAATCAAAGTTAGCAGCGTGGATCCAGACCGGCCGATTGTTGAAAGTTAGATGCTGCGCTGTGGCGGTGTACTGTGTGGGTGATGGAACGAATTCATTCATCCACTACATGTGGTCCCTGCAGTTAGGGTTTGCTCTACGAATGTTTATGTCAATGGCTATGAATTAAGAGGATATTTTTCTGATAGTAGATAGGGGTTGCTTTTAGTCAAATTGTCTGAGAGAATTGAACAACAAAAAATTAAAACAGGGTGGTAAGCGCCTAGATATTCTAGGAATGCCACAAATTTTTCTACTTCGATTGTTTCTTGAGTTGGACATTTTGGGCTGACAAGCAAGATTGACACGTTTTGATGGCGTATATGCACTGCTGCATGAACGTGATTAATTATAGTGCGAGTACTTCACAGCGGGTTGTCTCGCAATAAAGTCCTCCACTGAAATTTGACAGTATAATAGGGAACGCTCTTCCCGGTGTTTGGATGTCTGTCAGAAAATGTGACTGCATACTTTTGAATGCGTTGGTGTATACTTATTATTATTATTATTATTATAATTTATTAACAGGTAATTACAAAATTACATGGTAATAGCGTTTAAAAGAGCCTAGCTGCAGAGACTATTGGCTCTAATCGTTTTATAATTAGATTTAATTTATGGATTAAAGTTTATACAAATGAGAAATTTATTTATATTTTTGATATTTTCGGAATTTGGAACATTCTACATCTACATCATAGATTGGAACATTTTTGAAAAAGTATTTTATGAAAGGTTTTGATACTATGCAGTTATTTAAGACATGAGAGATATCAAGTGCTACGTTACAAGTTACACAAATTGGAGGACTATTTCTATTTAGCAGTTGTTGATGACCAGCTGCGGTATGGCCAAGTCTTAGACGAACCAAGTTCGAGATTTTGGTTTTAGATATTTTTGTATGATACCAAGGCTGAGATTTTTCAGGGTTCACTTTTTTGTAATGATGTTCGTATAGATTCCATTCGATTTGCTGTTTGTTTTTCAAAGATTTTTGTATATTTCTCTTAATATCTTGCTTTGAAAATATATTAAATCTATATACTGGCGCATCTTTTGCAGAGCTTGCAGCATTGTCTGCTTCCTCATTTCCTCGGATATTAACATGGCCAGGAGCCCACATCAATTTTAATTTGTTTGGCATCATAATTATTTTATTCCTTATTTCGGAGATAAGGTGAGAATTGTTGTTTGGGTTGCTGATTGCTTTAAAAAAATATGGAACGCTTCACGATTTTGCGTGTCATCCTTGCGCAGGGGCCATGCTAATCTTCTCTGTATCGTTCCAATTTTAGTATATGTTCTGCCGAAGCAAGAACTGGTGTATACTTAATCGGCAGTGATGGCGGTCGATTGTCTATTGCCTCTACTTGAATGTGGTGTTACCCGTTGTTTGGACGTTTTTTGTGTTTAATGTATTTTTATTTGTTGGACTGCCTTCAAATGCTGTTATTTAAGTATTTTAGTGGTATCTTCCACCAAATTGGATACCAAAAATAAAATAACTCATTGATGGTTGCTGGATACAGGGCAGAGTTATAAAAGAATTAATCATTTACGAATTTAATTCATTTGATTTATATCCAAGAAATTTTAACTCATAAATTCACTTAAAGACTTCAACTTCAAAATGTGAAATCATCATTCATTGTGAAGTCTCTGATTGGTAATTCATCATCAAATGAATGCAATTATCTGTGATTGCAGTGAAGTCTTTTTAAAGTCATTGAAGTCATTTTGAAGTCATTGAAAACATTTTGAAGTCAAAAACCATTGAAGTCATTTTGAAGTCATTGCAGTCATCTTGATGTCTTTAGAACTTTTTTTAAAACAAGAAAAATACATTAATACTTTGAATAAGTTTATTTTAAGTTCTTTTCATAAAAAAATCAATATTGCACGGTAAAAGAAAACAATCAAACAATCGTAACTGCGCTGCAAAAAAGATTTATTATTTATCACTTTCTTTATTTTTCATAAACAAACATGTAAGAAAATATGGAAACAAACATTTCATAATAAACAAAACAAATTTTCGTGTTTAACATTGTAAACATACAAAAAAAATTTATTCGGGATCACTTTCAATATATCCCAGATCCCTGAGAAATTTAAACAAAACAAGTTAATCGAAATTAGTCAAAACTTAACGGATGTACTCGTAACTTACTGTGGCATGGTCATTTCATCATATTCGATGTCAGTATCGTAATCGTCTTTATATTCTTCAAATATGAGGACAATTTGTTCGCATTCTGATATATAACGGTCCCAAGTAGCCAATTGCAAAATTATTAATTGATTTAAATTAAATCGAAAATCTACATGTTCTGCTAAGCCATAAAGATCTGTTCTTGTTTCGGCCAAACTAATCAAAAAGGTTTGAAATATTTCGTGGTATCGCCAGCTATCTATTCTGTAAATGAACTCAGGGCAGGTCTTTTCGATAATTATTTTTATGCTATTAAGTTTTTTTATGATATTCAACAGAGCCGTGAACATGGTTAACGCTTTAGTTAAGAGACAGACTATTGCAATTGTCGGTTCAGTAAAGTAAGGGAAAACTGAAACTTTAGTAGTCTGGCTGTTGCGTGAGAAGAAGTTTAAAATTGTAGTGAAGTGGAGTGTAAGACTATGAGTACAAGTGGTGATTTTTCTTCCAACCACCAGGATGTTGATCCAACGTACCCTCCCAATTTATTAATTGGGAAGAGATCTTTACCGGATTGTGATATTAGCAGTGATATGAAATTTAAAATGAACTTATTCAAAGTATTAATGTATTTTTCTTATTTAAAAAAAAAAATCTAAAGACATAAAAATGACTGTAATGACTTCAAAATGACTTCAATGACTTCAAAATGGTTTTTGGCTTCAAAATGACTTCAAGGAATTCACTGAAATCACAGATCATTGAGTTCATTTGATGGTTTCATTTGAATGCAATCATTGCAATTTACAACTCTGATACAGAGGATACTCTACTTTCTAGACTTTACCTTCACAGTGTAGATAGTAGCAGCCATGCAATTGTCATGCTTAAAAGCATCATAAGAACTAGCCCCGGAAAAAATAAACCCTAACGAAGCGAAGCAGAAGCATTCGATGAAGGCACAAGTAGTTACTGGAGGTCAGCATGAAGACAACCGTAGGTACTAAAATTCAAAATAAATTGAACTCATAAATCTTGCAGATAGATTTAGAATAATTTTAGACATAATAAATAAACTACCGGAGTTCACTGACAACAGAAAGGATTGATTCATTACCACCAGATTTAGATATCTTTAATAGTTTGATAATGATATTTACAGGATATTTATGGGTGGTATTTGCTTGACATTTTTTGCCAATATATTCATAGGTATCAGGACACGATTAACTCACTCCACTTGGCCGATGGACTGGGAAAAGTCATGAGATAGCCTCCTTGATTTGGGTACTTCTAACTGGACAAAGATTTGTAAATTTGGTAAACCATCAACCGAACAGAAATATGGTATTTCTTTGAACAAGAATTTGATGTAAGACCAAATGACCAATATACAAAGTGTCAAATGGGCAATTTCCTTTAGGATGTAAGATTCCTTCAGATATTCGTGATTATAAAAAGAAATACGTAGATATATACACTTAATACATCCCTTTATAAGGATTCCTATTTCGCTCTTCATTTGGGAAACCAATCTCTTATTTTGCGATAATTTAATCAGTTTGTCATTTAGAAATATGAGCTTCCTTATTTGTTTTTAGGTCCGAAGCAATAGCGATAATCTGTTGATCCTTTTTTGAGTTGCTGCCAAGCTGCAAAAGCTCAAAGGATTCATCTTCGATATGATGCGTATTAAAATCCCTACTTAAAGAGTCTCAACATGTGACTCTTTCTTTCTACGACTTATTCTACTGGATTCTCGAAAGATTGTTATTCAAACGCCTATTGTGATATGTGAAGATTGAGGATCTTCTTGTTTGGAACTCTGTCACAATTTTAAAATGGATTCCGAAACTATTGTATATATCCTAAACCTCCTTAAAGCATAAATAATCAACAAAGTTTCTAGTTCATAATTGCTCTACCCCTACTTACCTACCTAGGTGACGCTACAATTCGGGATGAATTCGGGCCTCAAATAGCAAGCTTCCAGTTGCTTCCTCCAAGTCGGTTGAGGTTCCGTTTTACTTGTGTGCGCCACCTAAGGGAGGTTTCCTTGTCCTCCGAATTATTTTCGAAGACTCTGCGGGTCGGAGTTTTGGTGTTCCTTCGGTCTACATGTCCTAAACATCTCATACGACTGCTGCGCAGTTTTCTGACTCGATAGAGCAAAGTGTATTTGAATATTTTAAAAACAGTTTAACACTTGCTTTGTCTTCGGTTGGTTTTGGGATCTGTTTCCCTCGCGAGGAATCACACGTAGTCACCCAACATTGCCTTGTCCCAAAATCGTTGATTGTGCCGTTCTATAATCTTATTTTGTTGGTGAAATCTTTCGCCATCTTCCTCACTTGCCTCACGAAGATTATCGGAAAAGAAATTCAAATGTGAACACGAAAAACTGATTTTCAGAGAAATATTTATTCCTGCTAGAAATAAGTAAAATGATAAAAAGAATTCAACAGAAAACGAACAATAATAAAATGAAATAATGGCACCTTGTTGTAGTCCTTCCGCAAATCGGTAATAATTGCCACGTAGATAGGGCTGTTATTTTTCCCAAGAAAATTGGTAACCACCTGCTGAAATGAATTACAAGATTAATGCGATTGCATCTGCAGTTTATTTCCATTGCTTGTGCCTGCCTCTTGTGATGATCCGGAAGATTCAGCAGTTAAATGTGGAACTGGAAGCGAAGCAGAACTGCAGGATAAACTCATTTAACAATGTTTCCAAAACCTGTTAATTTGCTCAGGCACAAGTAACAATGAAGCGTATGACAGAGCGGCTCTCTCCATACCATCGGCAGACCGAATTTCATGTATCGTCTAACTTGGAATAAAAATGTACGTTATTAATGGCATCTTCATATGAAATCATCAACAATTTGTATATATCATATAAATTTAAACTTACGGTGTTGAACCAGAAGCCCACGCTATAAACACAACAAAATTTCCACACACGTAATATAAATTATTTGGATCGTTTACGCACTGAAATTGTCGTATTCTGTTATCCACTTCAGTGAGAGCAATGAAATAATTTCACTGGAATTTACGAGTATATGTATATATTTTTTGAATTTGATGGGAAGTTATGACTCAAATTTTCCCAAAGAAGCCACAATACGTTTTGTAGAACCCGCCAAAACGAAATGTCAGTTTTCACTGTAGCAACTGCGTCAAAGGGAAAACAAATCATGACCGTTTGTCGAAAAAGTTAGTTTAGTTTTAATTGCATTGTATTTTGTTAATCACTAACTCTTACATACTAACAAAAAATGCTTAAATGCTAGCTTAAAATTACTTACAATCTTATACTAACTTACTGGCCCCACACAGGCACTCTAAGCTACTCTAAAAACTTATATCTATGTCTTTCGACTTTACTTACATTTTATTTAGAATTATTTATAGTAAGGCTAAGAAGTGTCGAAAAAGTAATTCAGAAAATGTGGTACATATTTGGATTTATTCACTCAATCGCTAACAACTTTGTAATTTTTGCTCAATTTTCTTCAAGTGTGTCTTATTTTTTGCACAAAGGTATCAGTTGTGTGTATATGAAGAGAATCCGGACGTTTTTCATCAATTTAAATGTTTTCGTGGCCTCAAAGTCATCTTTAAAATTGTATTTTCTAAAAAATCCTACCTATTTTCATCGATATCTTTTGAACGGCTTAACCAATTAAATATCCCATTATATGTTCACCATTTCAATATCATTCATTTAGTGTCAAGAATGACTAAATCGAACATTTCCAGCTCGAGATATGGCTTTTAGAGTGAAAATAGGTTAAAAAAATGAAAAAAATCACAATATCTCGAAAACTATTCAGTAATAAGTTACCTCTCATCACCTCTACCGTGAGCATCGAACTTGTCGAGTTGTAGAGGCTGAGTAGGGTCAATGACTCTCGAGAAGAAATTCTCCAGACGAGTCCTGAAACCAAAGGATGCTCCCCCCCCCCTTCCCCAACTCCCAAAGCACTCCATCATTCCCCTGGGCTGGATCAAGGTGTTATACGACCCGTGCCGAAGATCAACCTGGCTGAGGGCCCAGTATCTCCAAAAATAGCTCAGTCGCAAACGGAGTATCCGGATACCTGGCGACCTCCGGATTAGCTAGCCTTATCTGTATATGGCGGATCTCTGTACAGATGGACATCCCTTTCTCCGCTACTCGTGGGACTATTATGGACAACAACCTGACAACAAAAACCGAGGCCGGTACTCCTCAATTACCGGGCGGTGGAACGGTGACTACACCGACTACCGACAAGGCTCCTACATTGCCGAGAGGAGGCAAAACTGTGGCAGGCCATGGTGCGCCATCCTTTAAAGGCAAAAGGAACAAGCCAAATAAAAAGAATTCAGGAAGTGTTAAGACTGTGGCAGGCCATGGTCCTATCACCTCCTCCACCCCTAGCAGCAGCAAGTTTGTGGCAGGCCACGGACTTGTCGCGGCTACCAAAACTCCTTCAGGGAGTGTTAAGACTGTGGCAAGCCACGGTCCTATCACTTCCTCCGCCCCTAGCAGCAGCAAGTTTGTGGCAGGCCACGGACTTGTCGCTGCTACCAAAACTCCTTCGGGGAGTGTTAAGACTGTGGCAAGCCATGGTCCTATCACTTCCCCCGCCCCCAGCAGCAGCAAGTTTGTGGCAGGCCACGGACTTGTTGCTGCTACCAAAACTCCTCCCTCCAAAGAGGAATCTGGAGCTCAGCTGCATCGGCAAGCTCCATCTAAGGCGCTATACATAAGACGCCGAAATGCCTCACGCATTATCAAAACCTTCGGATCCATTCCGGAGGTGGAGAGAAGTGCGGAAATAAAGAGCAAGGTTGAGTGGGCTAAAAACATCCTAAAAGACGGATTTCCCACTGCTTCCATTGCTCACAAAATGTCAAAAGACTCCTCTAAGCGTCAGAGATCGTTGGAGGAAACCGTATCGGTTTCCAAGAGGCCCAAAATTCACAGTTCCACAACCCCTGGGCCATCCAACAGCAGATCTCTGAAGTCTTATAACGAAGTCCTAAAGGACGCATTGGTGATCGCGGTGATCGATAGAAGCGATACCGACGGTTCCATTACACCGGAACGGTGGCAATTGGTCAAGTTGAAGCTCTCCAGCAACTTCTTGGCCATCATGCGGGAGAACCCAGGACCACCTCCTATCACAAGCGACGCTGGCTGGCACCAAGGCCATGTCAAGCTCATCGCTTGCTCCGACCAGAGATCTCTCGATCTCTTCACCAAGGCCATCGATGGTTTAGGAGAGGTTTGGCCAGGTGCAAAACTCGAGGTCGTATCTAAGGAAGACATTCCTAGTAGACCTCGAACTCGTACCTGGATTCCAGCCGAACCCTCCTCTCCAGAAAACATCCTGGAAATCATCCGGCTCAGCAATCCGACTCTTCCGACTCATGACTGGAAAGTCGCGAAACTGGAGGAACTAAGGGGTTCTTATAGATGCGCGTTAATTGTGATCAATAAGGAATCCCTTAATCCTCTGGCGCAGACGAAAGGCATGATTCGGTTTGGATTCGAGTCCATTCATTTAAGGGTGTACAAAAAGGATGAGTTGGATGCTGATAAGCAACCTCCTCCTCCTTTAACACCTGACATCACAACCGTGGATCTTGGAGCATCGATATCCTTTCCAGAATTGGATAGCGATGACTCCAATCTGTCCGAGGTGACTACAAAGCCGTCGGTCTCCGATTCTGACACATTGTCGGAAATGGAAACCGATGGCGAAGCAAATAGAGGTTCTATACGATCAGAGATTGAAGATGAGCTCTTGGGCACATCTTCAGAATCGGAGGACCTCAACAACACCGTGGTGGAGGCGACTCTGGAAGACTGTAGCAATGATACGGTTTCTCCAGATTAATCTCCACCACTCAAAAAAGGCTTCGGCCACACTCATTCTGCGTCTTTCCAAAAGCGCAGAAGACATTATTCTAATCCAGGAACCATGGATTGCAGAAGGCGTGGTTCGTGGACTTAGGACACCCTCATACGTTCCGCTCTATACAAGAGACAAAGGTAAGATTAGAACTTGTATATTAGTGAAACGTAGCCTTAATGTATTTCTACTTCCCAACCTCAGTGACCCCGACCTAACCGTTGCCAGATTAGAAACTGCCAAAGGCTCATACTGGCTGGCATCGGCTTACCTTGGCCACGACCAAGTGGGCCCTCTCCCTGGTGATAACCTAGAAAGGGTGGTACTGGAAGCGGGAAGGCAAAAAACTGGCCTCATAATCGGATGCGACGCCAACGCACATCATACGGTATGGGGCAGTACCGACATCAATGATAGAGGTGAGTCACTTTTAGACTATATTTTAAGTACTAACCTCTTAATTTGCAATATTGGCAATGAGCCCACTTTCATAACAAAAAACCGACAAGAAGTTTTAGACATTACTCTTGTCTCCGACAGCATCACCCAAAGGCTAACAAACTGGATGGTATCGTCTGAACACTCCTTTTCGGACCATAGGTACATCCAATTTAGTCTGAGTGATGCTCCCCCTCTCCAACCAACTTTCCGGAACTACCGGAAAACTGATTGGACAAAATATAGAGGAATCCTATCGGAAACGATATCCTCCAAACTATCAAGTCCCCCGCGTGACACCAATGAGCTCGACATGAAAGTCAGGGAATTTACTCTGACTCTCAATAAGGCTATGGCCGCTTCCTGCCCTCTTATTCAACCAAGAGGCAAGAAAAAGCCACACTGGTGGACATCGGCACTAGGACTGCTCAGAAACACATGCAGAAAACTTTTCAACGCAGCAAAAAGCACAAGAAAAGTGACCGACTGGGACTCATATAAAGAATCCCTCAAATTATACAAAAAAGAACTGAGGAAGGCAAAGCGACAATCCTGGAGGTCATTCTGTGACAAAATCACAGAAACCTCTGAGGCTTCGCGGCTAAGAAAAATCCTCTCCACAAATCCTATGATGCCCAGCTGTTTGAAAAAAACCGATGGCTCTTGGACAACCTCAAGTGATGAATCACTCAACCTGCTTCTGGACACCCACTTTCCAGGTAGCTCCCAACTCGCGGCCAGTAGCAGCCCAAACAAGCCTACTGCAACCGTGACCAAAATTCATAGTCTGATTACGAGAGACAAACTGCTCTGGGCACTACATAGCTTCAAACCATACAAGTCTGCTGGTCCGGACGGTATTATACCTGCCGAGCTACAGAGATCCTCAGATATTATTCTACCAGTGTTGGAAAATATTATGAGGAGCTGTGTAGAACTTATCCACATTCCACTGTTATGGAGAGAAGTCAATGTAGTATTCATTCCCAAAGCTGGAAAATGTTCTCATGTGGTCCCAAAGGACCTCAGACCCATAAGTCTATCGTCATTCCTTCTGAAAACTTTAGAACGACTGATTGATATCCATATTCGAGCTAAAGTTGATCCAAGACTTCTGTCTACGGCTCAACATGCCTACTGTAAAGGAAAGTCGGTGGAAACGGCTTTGCACTCTCTGACTAGCCACATCGAACGATCCCTACAATATAAGGAGTACACAATGGTTGCTTTCCTGGACATAGAGGGCGCCTTTAACAACGTCAACACATCCGCAATCACGACTGCGTTGTCAACTCTGCAGGTAGACGACTCACTTGGGGAGCTGATTAATCTAATGCTGACAAGCAGGATAATCAACTCCAAACTGGGTGAGACTTCTGCTAAAAGATATGTCAGTAGGGGTACGCCGCAAGGCGGTGTCCTCTCCCCCCTTCTTTGGAACTTAGTGGTTAACGAACTACTGATATACCTGGAAGCGGGGGGTAGCAGAGTGATTGCCTATGCGGATGACGTTGCCATAGCCGTCTCAGGAAAACATTTAAATACCATTAAAGAACTCCTCCAAGTAAATCTTAACAGATTAACCTGCTGGGCAGATCGCTGTGGATTGGGAATAAACCCCCATAAAACTGATCTTGTCCTCTTTTCTAGGAAATATAAAATTCCAATCATAGACCCTCCTTCAATAAACGGTACCAGTTTAGCTTTCTCCGATACAGCAAAATATCTGGGTCTGATTTTTGACAGGAAACTAAACTGGAAACCTAACATTCAAGAAAGAGTCAATAAAGCTACAATAGCTTTATTCTCTTGCAAGAAAGCCATTGGGAACAAATGGGGCCTTCAACCTCGCATAACCCACTGGCTATACATCTCGGTCATAAGACCGATACTCACTTACGGGGTGGTTGTCTGGTGGACGGCCTTGGAAAATGCAGTCAACTGCACTAAACTAAGCAGAGTCCAAAGAACAGCATGTCTATGCACAAGCGGAGCCTTGCGGTCTACCCCCTCTGCGGCATTAGATATTCTGCTTCACTTGACACCCCTCGACATTTTTAGCAAGCAAGTAGCTGCGACTGCAGCTATTCGCCTTAAAGCGACTAAACAGTGGACAAATAATTCATTTGGCCACGCCAACATTCTTAATACATTAGGAATCCTCACAGAGAACACCGATTACACCATACCTGAACTTTGGTTTGACAAAAACTTCCATGTAAGCTTCCCCTCTAGATCATTCTGGGAGGAGGATGCTTTCATGGAGGACAAGTCAATCCATCTCTACACAGATGGATCTAAAACCGACAGCGGAGTTGGTGGTGGTGGCGGTGTTTTCTCAGATAAGCTTAACCTAAGCCTCTCTTTCCGCCTTCCAAATCACTGTAGCGTGTTCCAGGCGGAAATTTTGGCGATTAAAGAAGCTCTGTCCTGGCTGAAGAAAAACGTGATATCTGCAAAGGATATCCGCATATTTTCGGATAGTCAGGCCGCCATCAAATCCCTGGACTCGGTCTCATTGTGTTCTAAAACTGCCCTTGAATGCCGTTCATCTCTCATGGAGATGGCAGAGCAGTTCAACATTCACCTCTGTTGGGTGCCGGGCCACAGAGACATTCCAGGGAACTGCAGAGCCGATGAACTCGCCAAAATTGGAACCACTCTACCTATCCTACCGGACAAAGGTAGTATAGGTATACCAATCGCTACGTGCAAACTAACACTAAAGCTAGATGCCAATAAAAGAACGGACCTTAGGTGGACTGCTGGACAAACATGTCTAGCGACCAAACAGATCTGGCCAAGGCTGGATCTGAGTCGATCTAAGTGTCTGATCCTTTTAGATAGGAAACATCTCAGCGCCATAATAGGTGTCATAACCGGACACTGCCTCATAGGCAAGCACGCAAGAAGGCTTGGCGCTTTTACTAACGATTTTTGTAGAAGCTGCATGGACGAGGAAGAGGAGGAGACAATCCCCCACCTACTCTGCACATGCCCAGCTCTCTCTCAGAGAAGGAAGCTTCACCTAGGAGCTTTCTTCTACAACGACCTAAACGATCTAGAAAAAATAGACGTTAACAGTCTCCTACGCTTTATTAAAAGCTCAAACTGGTTCCAGTAGTAAGAAGATCATAGATCCACGTGGCATCACAATGGGCCAATAGGCCTAAGTGGGTTGGTATTTCCAACAGCCACTCTTACCTAACCTAACCTAACCTACCTCTCATCAGATTTACATTTTTCGTGTAAACTAGTGTATCAGAGCCAGACTTATAGCTGTCAACTGTGACGTTCTATCCAATTTGTCAATGTTGTGTGTCCCATTTGACAAGAAGGTTTTTTTTTTTATAATTGGCGAGCGCACAAGGGATTTTATGTACCCTTAAGATGTTTGCACATAGCGTGGGCGAAAGGAAGTATGGAGGGAAAAAAGAAAGATACCGATGTGCGGTATGAAATGTTTGCTAGTTATACCGGCTAGGAAATAAGGAGCTCAGCAGGACTTGGGAAAGAATCACGATATTTCAGAGTACGTCCGAAGGTGGGCTTAAGGGTGTACTGATGAGAATTCATAACGAGACGGGTCTTACGGTTAAAAATTTGAAGGGGCGGAATATGACTGGCAATTTCGGTGGAACACTGGTGGTGAAAATAGTATTACAACAAGGTGAGACAGGAGATGTTACACTGGTGCTCGAGGGTGTCGAATGACTATGTGATATTGGCATCACCTATGAGTTTTATCGCACGATTTTGGATACCATCTAGCAAATGCAATTGGTCTTAGGGGCACCTGTCCAGATATGGGCAAAGGGCGTAAAATATTTCTTACATCGCTTGAGAAAACCTAGACATTTCGCAGCATTTTTGACGGTTTCAAGAAAAGCTTCACCGACGAAGCTCATTTTTGGTTTACGCCAACAAGCCAACAACATTAGAGGAGCTCGGGAACAATCTGGAACGCGAAATTGCCAACGTTCCGGCCGATATGTGTGGAAGAGTGGTAAGAAATGGGTTTCAAAGAATCGATCGCTGCAAATGTGCTCGCGGTGGTCATATGAACGAGATCGAATTCCATACTTAAATTTAACATGCAGTTATCTGGTTTGTATGAGAACTGTCGGGTGTTGTGCTCATGTTTTGAGTGATTTTTAGTATTTTGGATATGATCGTCATCTAACAAATATAGAAACACCACCTGCACTTTTTCTGCACAACATTTTAATAGATGACCAAGCTGTTGAAGACTTTTTTAATAAGCCGTAACAATCACTAACTGTTATCAACCATAACATTTTAAATAAATTTATTTTAAAAACGAAATCTCTGAATTCTTTTTCTTTTCCTAAATCCTACTTTCGTCAGGTGTATAGTAATGTTAGCGTCTATATTGAAAAAAAACAGAAACATTTTTTTCAAGTTCCTGTAAAAACAAACACGGACTCTGTAAGTGTTTTTTTTTTTCTTGACTAATGTTGGCTGAATGTCTCTCGCTAAAGATTTTTCAGAAATTAGGAATTTTATAAAAAAAAAAGTTACTTTCAAAATCTTCAGAGCTAGATTTTTTATTTCAAAAACCGAAAATCTTTGAACCATGATTTGTACGTCATTCAAAAGTACTGTGAAGCGAACAGTCTCGAATATGATGAAACTGAAAACGATATGGTTTGAAGGAATTGCCATCAAGGGTAGGAAAATAAAAATGAAGCTGGACTTAGGTGAACAGTGTAATGTGGTTCCCGTTGCATGTGTCCAAAGTTTCGAATTTAATCTGGATCCATCTAAAACGAAGCGTCTTAAGAACCTACCACCTGACTGCTGCTTTAAATTCGGATATTTCCCAATACATTGGAAAACTGCCAAGATAATTCCCATTTTGAAGCCTGGTAGAGATCGGAATTTAACCTGTAGCTATAGACCAATTAGCTTGCTTAGTTCTCTGAGTAAATGCCTAGAAAAAATCATAAAGAATAGAATTATTTCCTTCTTAGAGAACAACTCTATTATACCTTTTGTGGTTTTAGAGCTTTTCACAGTACTACTCACCAAGTATATCGTATCACAAAGAACAAAAACAATCTATCAGATGGGAAAAGTATCGGTATGTTAATTCTACCTTTTGTGGTTTTAGAGCTTTTCACAGTACTACTCACCAAGTATATCGTATCACAAAGAACAAAAACAATCTATCAGATGGAAAAAGTATCGGTATGTTAATTTTAGATGTTGAAAAAGCTTTCGACACCGTATGGCATGATGGCTTAATACATAAGCTTACCAGTATTACCTCCCGTTTGATGAAAATTTTACTTTTCACACAGTAAAATAATTAATGCTGGAGTTCCACAAGGGTTCGTTCTGGCTCCAGTCTTATATAACGTATACACTTCCGATTTCCCCAATCTGACAAACTGTACTATCGCCCTGTTCGCAGATGATACTAGAATTTACTCATCTGACGTAATTGATTTCAATGTTAAAACGATCAGCTATACATGCTTTCGCATCATACTGAGTTAACTGGAAAATCAAAATTATTGCTTGTTTACCACCAAGCAACAGACTACTGTTGAACGGAGTTCAGATTGAGTGGAAATCGAATGGAAAATATCTTGGTATATATTTAGACAAACACTTAACCTTGTGCAAGAAGTAATTAAAAAAATCAACACAACCATAAGAATTCTTTACCCTTTTATATGCAAAAATTGAGTGACCCAAATAAATTACTGATTTTTAAGGCTGGTGTAGGTGCGCGAAAAGTCACTTGCGCAAACTTTAGACAACTCAAAACAAATTATTGAAAATTATCCTAAATTTGCCTTGGTTTTTCTCTACAAAATAAATACATGAAATAATAATATAGAAATGGTAGAAAATAGAATTGAGAAGCTTTTGCACCAATAATGATAATGACTTAATCTTAGATTTGGCATCATAGTGAACGCAACACTTTCTCTGTTCTTAGTTTACTTCAACTAATCATATATTTATGTTTTGTATTTATTTATTTATTTATTCATTTACTTTTTTATTTATTAATTTATGTATTTTTCCTTGGTTTTTGCTTTATTTATTTTATTTGTCTTTTTATTTATCTATTTACTTATTAATTTGTTTATTATTTATTTATTTCCAAACTATTAATTAAATAGTACTTAAAGTTTGTACTTTTAAACCCAGTTATACAAACACTTCTATTTTCCGTCCAACGATATCGGGCATAGAACTTATTTTAGTAAAGGTTTTTAGTGGCTTTTCCTTCAAATTTATAAAATTCTGTGATATTATTTTATACATTTGCTTCAACCAAATCTCTGTAATACGAGCATAATGATTATAAATGGAAATAACAAAGTTGAGGTAATAAGCGAGGTTAGCGCACGTTGCAATGTCAGTAACCTATATACTCGTATTGTCTCGAATTTCAAAGCTGTCGGGAAAACCGTATTTCCTGTATTAGGCAAGAAGGGAACTTAAGTTGGTAGTACGTGTTCATGAATTAAACTTCGACAAATCGATTTTCAATGGTCTGGGTTGTAAAATGTGTTTTTTCACAGATATTCAAATGCAATATGAAATAAAACACTTGAAGCTAATGTTAAGTTTGGCGAACCGAACCATGGTTTTCAAAATAAATTTGCACAATTTTCATGCGTTGTTCTGCTAATCACAAATCAACTTTCAACTGTCAAATTGACAATCTGTAGAAACATTGTTGCCCGTTTAAAAACCAAACCTCTAAAAATAAACACCCTTTAGATATTAAGGCCTTTGTATATGATATAGATTTAGTAGACAGTACGGTATTCCGAATCCGTTCAGCTCGCAACATTCCTTATGCTATCCGAGAAGGCAAATTGAGGTTGTGTTTGGACGCTGCGGATATGAATAAAAACCTTCTACGGATACAGCGCCCCCTTAAAACACTAGAGGAAATAACGACAAGAATACAAAAGTCAAAATATTTTACTCTACTAGATTAAAAAAAGGGGTTCTAGCAGGTGAACTTGTTGCGGCGAACCCAAAGAATACTAGCAATATCTACATATAGGTTAGCCACGCATCGGCTGCAGGAAATCGTATCAAATTTGTTTTGGAATTACAAAAACGTTGAAGTGGCTATTGATACTGATACATGCCGAAACAAATGAAAAGTTGAACGACCTAACCAGCAAAGTGATAGACAAATTATCCGCAGCAGGATTAAAGCTTCACAAAGCCAAATGCGTTTTTTACATAACAATTATAAAATTTCTCGGACATGTTATGACATCCAATGACATTCGAGTAAACCACGATAATAGCGACTTTCCACATTTTTATCTCACCAAAACCAACAAAAAAAAAAACTAAACATACCACGGTGGCAAACCCCAAACCAAAGTCTGTAGAGACAAACAAGGGAACATCGTAGTAGAGTCGGAGTCTATGCTGAGGATTTGAAAAGAATATTTCTGCAGACTGTATAGCGGGTATGACGACCCAAACACTGCTGTCAAGCAGTGGCCGTGGCTCAGGTGGTAGTGGACTGGCTTCCAAATCGGAAGGTTCCTTATTCGAAACCCAACCTCAAACGAAAGACATTCATTTTTTCAGTTAAGGAAAATCAAGTAAGATCAATCAACAACAAGCCAACTTCCACTAAGAATTTATTCTCCTCATTAAATGTTGGATTCCACCCATGGAGCGAAAAAACCACTGAGCCCAAAGATCTTTCTTTCACTCTCTATCCCATTTTCCAAATAACTTAACACATGCTGAGACATTATAAATGTACTCATACCCACTTGAGTTTTAGGTTATTTAAGAGAAAATAAAAATAAAAAATTCAACCTTGACAATGTACAATGTACATACACGGGCTGATTGCCGAGCTCTTCAAAGTGCCAGCCGATGGCTTGGTAAGGAGAATACACCAACTCATCTGTAAAATATGGTCGGACGAAAGTATTGCCGATAAATGGAACATCAGCATTATTTATTCTATCCCCAACAAATGAGAACCTCTGAACTGCGCCCACTACAGAGGCATCAGTCTTCTTAACATTGCCTACAAGAATCTATCTGCAATATTATGTAAACGCCTAAATCCGTTCGTCAACAACCTGATTGCTTCATATCAGTTTGGCTTCAGGCCAGAAAAGTCCATGATCGACCAAATATTCACACTACAGTAAATCTAGGAAAAAAAGTCGTGATCTCAAAATCGATACACACCACCTATTCATCACAGCCATGTGCAGAATGGCGATGGAGAATGCACGCTGCTCCATTAAGGTGGGGTCCGAAAAGTATTCGAATACATCCACGAGGGACAGGGATGTAGAGGATGACCGCGACTCAGGTGACTCACGTAAGTGGAAAGGAACCTCAGCCAACTTAGCGTGCGAAACTGGAGGCAGCTAGCTTGAGATGCTTGTTGGTTGAAGCCCGGCCCACCTTGGTAAGTAAATAAAACTAATTAACTATAAAAGCTTGACCGATCAGGCCATTTTCAAAAAACCACTGCACTGTGCACCACCTAGATTGCAAAGGATTTTTTTCGCTGTTTTGCAATAATCGTCTTATATTACGTAGAAGAAAAGGAAGAAACTTTCACTATTTCTAAGCCGAGGCTTCAATGAGTGAAAAACATTTCAAGAACCTAAGCCAGGTGAGGAATTATAGATAAATTGTTTAATTCAAGTTTCGGAAGAAGCACGCAACGAATTAGTTGAGGAAACTAAAAACTAAATATGTCGTGAAAGGATATCCACAAAATGTATCACAGATTTCTCATGACATAACGAAGTTCGTGAAAACCTGTGGGGTTTGCAAAACCAAGCAACAAAAACCACTATCTCAGAATATCAGAACTTGCGTGGGAAATTGTAGCCACGGATATTTTCCCGTTTATAGGCAAAAATTACTAATTAATCATTTATCGGCGATATTGGAAAGTGATAACGGGCCACAATACTCATCAAACGAATTCAACACGTTTGTTAAGGATTGAGAAATTTGTTCATCAAACCTCAAGTTCATATTATCCTCGATCAAATGGTCTTAACAGGAGATACATATGTGCTGGAGGCAAAAAAGCTGTTACTCATAAAACGGTGCGGTAAAGATAATTCTGATATTGACATGGTACGGCTTAACTGGAGATACACTCCAAGGGACAATGAGATGTTGTCACCTAATCAAAGATTAATGAGCCGACTAACTATTGCCACGTTACCCTTGACTAAAAATAATCTACGGCCCAAAGTTGTCAAAATGGTTGAACCAAATTTATTAAAGTAGAATTTATTAAAGCCGATGATAAAAAATATGTGGGTCAAAGACATTTGAATTGCTCCAGCCTGGTGATAAGGTTTGTATTCACAATTGGTGTACAGAAAAAATCTATGCAAAAGGTAATACATCACGCTCCTCAATTGTGCACACGGATCAGGAAACCTTCATATGCCAATATTCAATGCATTTAAGTCAAACTAATTGCCATATCGTTTCAGAAAAATCTGTAGGTATTAGGATTGACGAGCCGATAGCTTGTGCTCTCTAAAACTGTTCATACTAACTTAGTAATTTAAGATTATTTTTGTTAGTTTGTATAATAATAATAATAATAGGATTGAAGATCTGATAACTGTTTCGCGAATTACCGAACTCGGAGTCAATCAGCATCACCAGTGATCATAGCAACGTTTCAAGCGAGCCATGCAAGAGTAGAAGATTTACCGGAGTGGTAAATCCGGTAGTTAAACTTACATTTTGACCTGAATTTTATATGCAAATACTACCAATTCTCTTATTGTTGTTGTTGTATTTTGTTAAATCCTAGGCGAGTGAATTTCCTTATTAACTTTTATAGGGGGGATGTTGTAGGATGCAAGCCCCTACACTTACTGTTATCACACTATTATCATATATGTATGTAAATATATGTAGATGCATGTTTGTAAGCATCATCTTATATATTATACATTCAAACATCTGCAATACAATATACTTAATAAACATATGGCTGTACCAACTACGTCCGTAGTTATACCGTTGAGCTAAATTCGCTATTTCGTTTAGCACTTGCAAACAAAAAAACAATGGGGCTAACCCCAACAGTATTCTTACTTCCGGACAGAAGTGCTCGTACATCCATTAAGTGAATCGTTAGAAATATCCTTCATGATTGCCATGAAGCTAGTGCTCAGCTGCAATTCTTTCAGTTCTTTTCAATACACTTCACTCTTTTATTTGAGTTGAGATTGACTCCGGATCCGAAACATACGTGCTCGTATCATATCAATGTGAAAACTTTTTTTGTTGGCAAGAGAAAGAGCTAGGATAACCTTTGCCATATCATTAGAAAAAATTTGACCTCTTCGATATTCAGTCTCCAGTCTCCATCCGTGCCTATTCTCGCATTTCATTTGAGTGATAGTATTGTACATACAAATATCTGGTTATATGGATTACCATAGTCGAAACGACAAAACATTTAAAACCTGTCATTCATTAAAAAATTCTGTCTACAGTTCTATGGGATCGATATTGCCTCTCAGGTTCTGGAAAGCCTATGTCTTCATTAGAACTGAAAAGGAAGAGTCCTCCCACCAAGATATGTATGGTGGAGGAGTTGAGTTTCGAAAAAATTCTGCTTACTGTATCCCATTAAATTAATGAATATCAGCAGCAGATGTGCGTACGTGACATTTTGGGTGATTTGCATTTTTATTTCACTCATAACGACGAATAACAGATTTGAATAGTTATGGTCTTGAGGTGAATCAAATCTTTTACATCAATTTATTTCAATTTATTATTCCTTTTCTTTGAATTTGCAATTCAAAATTTCTTGAGGTAGTAGAGATCTTATTTGAATGCGATGCGAGGAGATTGTTTTACCGCCTGCTCTGAAGATTTATGCAGTTATAATCTGTGGAATTAATTTTGGAATAATTCCTACCCAAAATATTCATTACGCGTAAAACATGGCAAAACACCTACACCAAATTTCAAAAATTCTTTTTAATTTTTTTTCTTTACCAATTAAATATTTAAAATAATTTTTTTTCAAACAGCACAACAAATGGGAAGACCTACAGTTCCGGCTTTTATCGACCGAAGTAGGAAGTCTAATTGTCTTGTCAAGATACACCAATTTCTTGAAATAAGATGACCATAATACGAGATTCACGGATAATAACAGATTCACTGTTGGCGACCCTAGCAAACGATTGAAGGACAAAGATGTTTGGATCTGCACATGGAATATTCGGACCCATAACCGACCGCGTCCAACCAATCAGCTAGCTGAGATCCTCTACTGATACAAAGCAAGCCTAACAGCTATCAAATGAGTGCGATTGAGTAAACCGAACAAAAACAAAGCTTATGGACCCGATGTCTTAACTGCGGAGCTGTTTTAAAGCAGCAGGTGGTGGTTGAATGCAGACCATCACTTTATATCTAGTATTTAAGTCGATGAAATTACGCCCGACGAATGGAACCCTAAAGAAAGAAGATCTCCTGAACTGCGCCATCTACAGGAAAATAAGCCTATACAGGATCTCGTATTAAATCCTGTCTGCCGTATTATGTAAATGCTAAAGGTACTTCGTCAACAGATTAACCGATCCTTATCAGTCGGGTGTTAGGCAAGGAAAGTCTAAAATAGATCAAATTTTCACCAGGATTTCCAGATCGATACATACCACTTCTTTATCGATTTCAAAGTCGCATATGACAGCGCTGTAATGTTTGAAGACATGATTCAAACATCAAAGCTTTCCATGAAATTTTGTGTCAAAAATGATACCCAACGAGCGTTAATACAAATGTTCTTCCAATTTTAATTCATTCTTGAAGATTTCTCTACAGTTGATTACTTTGATAATCTTTCAACCAAAGATATTGGCCGTTTGGTAATATATGCCCAAATTGTAAGCAACTCAATGCATGCTATTTCTGAATTGGAACTCACGCATGGCATTGCCGTTCTACCTAAATAACAAACCGAAGGCGTTGGCCGTAGTAATAATCAATGGTTAAGTCCATTGGGTTGTGCCATGTTTTCACTGCACCTACATATACCTTTAAATTCGCCTTTGGGTGCTAAATTACCACTGATTCAGCATATAATTGGATTAGCAGTTGTGAGCGCCATAAACCAATTGGACAAATATTAGTTTCTGGACTTGAGTTTAAAATGGCCCAACGACATCTACATGATTATGACATGATCGTGACAATCAAAAGCCTCAATAGCACAGCTATAGCTAACATTGGTCTTGGTTTCAATTTAGACAACAGATCTCCAACTATTTGCACCAATGGGTTAATCGAGGAGCACAACCAAAAAAATCATCAAAATATTCCACCATTGGGCTATGAACGATCAATGGCATTAATTTTCAATGAAATCGAAAGGCTTATCGATTTAGTACAAAGTGGAAACATGGATCAAGATAGGTGTACTATCGATATTGGCTACACGATCAACAATAAAAAGAAATTCATGATCAGAAAGGCAGAAAAGATCATGCAACAATTATTGGCATCGACGAATATGGTTATTTGAAAATAAAAACGCGAAAGGGGAAAGTCGAATCGGTTCAACCGGATGGCAATAGCTTTGATATGCTTAAAGGATTAATTATTCCAAAATTTAGTTAAACGAAAAAATGAAACATCTATCCCTTCCACAACTGCTTCCTCGAAAAGCTTTCGGATATCCGGATAATCGGCAACTCGCATGTCCATTCCAGTAAGGATCTTGAATGGAGTGAACTGGGTGACCCTTGACGGAATGTTGTTCAGTACTCGTATTTGTTGCACTCGATCCACGTGCTTATACCAGTTCTGGCTACTTTCTAAATTCGCCTTAGTCAACATTAACACGCTCACTCTATGAACTCTCTCTCGCTGTACTCCGGTTGCGATTAACAAATGCTGTATATTTTCAATTTTACAGTACTCACTGAAGGCGTGAAGGCGTGACCAAAGGTGACGGATTGTCTCTTCAGCTTTTCGATGACATCGGCGGCATCGAAAACGGATCCACTACCACAAGGATATGATTGTACTTCTTCTTTGTCAGTTCCATAGGGCCGACGTGGTTTAAGTGGTATGTCCCCAACGGCCGATCCCCTTTGTCGATTGGTACCAGAAGTCCTTCCGTCCTTCCTTCCGACCTTGGCTTCTGCAACTATACATTTAATGCAGCTTCTTACGATTTCCGCAACTTTCTTTGCAACACCTGGAATATAATACGATTTTTCCACCAAATCCTGGGTTTTCTTGACTGAAAAGTGACCTTCGGCGTTGAAATCACCATAAGCTCCCTCACCGGATCCTTATACAATATGCCGGCTTTCAAGAAAAAATCTTCATATTCGTCCTTTTCCAGTATTCTCCGTACGGCTCTCGTCCACATGTCCCTTTGTTGTGCCTCTCGGATACGATGGACTAACGATTCCTACAGTAACAGATCAGATACTCTGCTTAGCTCATCGCATGCCTCATTTTCGATTCTGGTCGGTGCTCGATCTCGTAGTCGAATTCCTGCATGGACATTGCCATCTGGACACCTTCAACGACACATCTTTCTTCTTCATGGTCATGCCGAATACATTACAATCGGATACAATCTTTATCCTTGTTCCCAACAGTAATATTCTGCATTTCTTTAGAGCCTCTATGGTAGCCAGCACTTCCAATTCGTAAGAGTGATATCTTTGCTCCAATGGTGTAGTCTTCCGACTCATGTATTCGACCGGGTTGTAAAGTTGGTCATCAGAACTTTTCTGCTCCATACCCATATATGTGAGCGTCTGTATGAACCTCAGTTGGCGCCGTTGGATCAAACAACCTCAACACTCGTAAGGCCAACAACTGCTCAACATCCATTTTAAATTTAGCATCTTGTCGCAATAGGTCGGTCAATCATTTAGCTATTACGGCAAATCCTTCGACGAACCTTCTGAAATACGACCTAAGTCCTAGAAAGCGTTGGAGAATTTTCTTGTCACTTGACACTGGAAACTCTCTTACTGCTTTAGATTTCTCCACTGATGGTCGTATAGTTCTTTTCTCTATAACATATCCCAAAAATTCAACTTTTTTCTTCAAGAACTGACATTTTTTCCACTTGATGTGTAGCCCGCTTTCCGAAGCTATGTCTAGTACCAGTTTTAACTTATGAATACCTTTTTGTTCATCCTTGGATGGAATTATAATGTCGACCACATACACCACTATTGTACCGTCGGTAATCAAACTCCTTAATACCGCAAAGATGTATCTAGAAAAAACGGCTGGTGAGTTGGAGATGCCAAACGGTACACATCGGAACTCAAATTGGCCATTGTGTGTCACAAACGACGTATACTTCCTTGAGGTTGACTCGATTGGCACATGAAAGAATCTATCCGCCAGGTCTAACGTGGTAAAAACATTGCCTCCTTAAAGTCTCTCGAGTACTCTGTCAATTAACACCATCGTTAAGTTGTCTCGTACAATTTTTTGATTTAGCTTTCTCTGCGTCCCATCCTTCTTCTTCACTAGGACGACTGGTGAGGCATACTCCGGGATGCTTGGTTGTATTATTCCCTCACGCACCCAATCAGCTACCTGTTGTTCCACCACCTTTTGATCTGCATATGACATTCGTCGTGGATTTTGATATACTGGAATTTCATCCGTTAATATTAATTTCATTTCGACTGGTGATTTGCTATTTTTCTTGGGAGTGTATTCTTGGATAAGTTCCAGTACAGCTGTGTTCTCGTTGTCTTGCAGATAATTTAACTCTATCATTCTTTGGCAGCAACGCAAATCGATCTAACCTCAGAATATAACTCGGAAAATGCTTCCACTTCCTTCATCTTAAAGCATCCCCCTGAACAATTCTGCGCACTTGTGTAATCACTACTCCGTACTTCTTCAACACATTTAACGCCTTCAATATCTGCTTCAGCTACTACTTCATCAGGCAATTCTCCGCCTTATTGCTTTCTCCGAAATTCTGCACCTTCATCTGTTAAAATCTACATCTACCTTACCTAGTACATCGTTGCCGATTACTGCCGAATACATTGAACCAAATACTTAAATCCAGTCCGTCTGCCTCGAAAGCTTCCCAACGTCATTACCTTGTTCTGCCCAATACCAGACAGACTAGTCTTTGCTTTGTATAACTCGACGTAGTCTAACATCGTTAAGGTATTATATCGAATGAGACTTAAATCATTTCCCGTGTCCACCAATGCTGACAGATAATAACCCTTTACCTTGAGTGTTTTAAAAACTCTGTTTGAGCCTGTTGCGAAACATACTCATCTTTTGACGCAGTATGCACGTTGCTTGCTTCTGGTTTTCTTCGCGGTTGTGCTATCTTGCGCTTGAATGAACGGTGACCTGGACGCCCACAATTGAAGCACTTGAATGTTCTCGATTGACAGTCCTTTGAGATGTGCGTTGTATCTCCGTATCTAAAACATTTCCTGTCTTCACTGTCAAGTTTCCTCGTAACGGCGTTCAGTGGCTTCCTCTTGAGTATGGCGCCTGTTGAGTTAAGCTACGAATCTTCTCATACACCCTCAGTTGTTCCTTCAGCTCCACTATTATTCTAGCCTGCTACAGCGTCATCTTATTCGGCGATGAATCAGGTATTCCTTCAACGAAATAGTTGATTATACTTTCGTCATCCACATCTGCGGCTTTTCCAATCTCTAGTAAACCGTACAGGTATTCACGCAGGGGCTCAGCTGGTTTCTTCCTGCGGTTCCTCAACCGATTGTGAACTTCAGCGGACGATATCTTCACGCCGAACTCATCAAAAAGTACATTCTTCAGAGTTGTCCAATTTTTCACTCCTGTTTGACTACGGATGAAAAGTTTGGCTGCTCTTTTGAGCAATTGTTTAGCATATACGAATTTCTGTTTGTTATTCCACCTCACCGTTACAGCATTGTCTTCGAATTCCTGAATCCACTGAGTAATCTCAGGAAATCCCGTGCCGTCAAATGTTGCGAATGAATCCTCAATATCACGAAGCATTAAAAATTCTCTCTCTACCCTTGCTTCTACTGTGGGATCTGTTATGGTCCCATCGCTGCATGCATCTTCATCGTTTTCGTCACGTGATAAGCCGAAATGCTGTAGGAGCCGATCCTGTAACGTTGCTTTCTGTCCCGCTGTCGACAAGTTAAGTTCCGTTAGTTTTGTCCGAAGTTCGTTACCAGTCAGAGCTAACACTGTTACTAAATATATTTTAATGCTTCGAAGTTATAATTCCAATTAATAATGATTAAAAAAAGGAGATACAATATTCAATGCTTAGTAAAAAAAAGAAATGATATGAGAGTGATGATAATAATATTACAAAGATAATGGTTAAAAATACTTTAAATGAAATATACATATGTAAATGTTTAAATTCAGCAAACGTCACACCCTGTTCCTTTCTGGTACAGTTGTCTTCTCAAAAAACAGTTGTCTGTTTACCGCTGCACACCTGACACACACACACACGTTTGGGCACTACAGTTTTCCTTCTGTTCTCTTCTTTACCCTTCTTCGACTTTGTTCACGGTAATTGTTTTTGCTTCACACTTCACGTTTTTGTTTTTTTTTTCCCCCCCGCTGGGGTACGTAATCTTTATATCAGCATATGTTGTTGCTCCCCTCTCTTTCTCTTTATGTTTTTTTTTACACTTTATACCTTTTTCTTTTAATTACAATTAAACTAGGAATCGCGATTGATCCCCCCAATTTGTTTGATTATTTCCTTTTTTACTTCTCTTTATTTATTTGTGTGTTTAGCAGTTTAAAAGAACAAATTAAATAATTTCAACTTTTGTTAATCAGCTTAGTGGCCGGCCTAGATGGGTTCTGTTAGTGACAGTGAACTGCCTATTGATAGTGATGCTAGCTCTCTCGTAGGTTCGTGTCAGTTTGTCTGTCCTACACGGACTACACGCGTGCGCTCTTTCGTTCACTTAGTTAACTCTTGTCTCGTCGATAGGTCCTAGGGTGATACACCATTGGTTTGTCCGGCATATTCCTACATGTATGTACATATGTATAAAATGTGTCCATATTATCTGTCAAATCAAAAATCTAAATAATAAAGAGATCTATTCGGATCTTCACCGATGCAATGGCTCCAGAGCAGGTTAACGATGTGGCATTTTCCAACGCCAACTGTCTCCTTAGTCGGCCATCACGCGGTCACGCATCAAATTGTACCCGCTACCCACTCGAAAATTAACAAGCATGTACTAGAGACTAGCAAGGATGCAACCACAGCAAATGTTATGTCATCCGCTGGAAACAATGTTATTCCAAACAAGCACAACGACAACAACAAAAAGTCATAATCGCCGGTAACTGTCATTCAACAACAACGATCGTGAACTTATCACCTGAAGATTCGTAGCCGCGACGAACAGTCATCTACCAACAGCACTGTACAGTGAGGCTTCTCGATGTGAAGACAAAGAACTGTTTCCTTATACTCCTCGTACGTTCTTTTAACTGGAATCTCTCAGTCCTTCGAAGAAAAACAAGTATTCACTTCAGCGATAATGTGCCTCTAGTACAAGCACCCACCACATCTGCGCCGAGTGCCTGCAGCCTTACGCAAGCGTAGAGCGGACTCTGACAAAGGTAATGTTCTGCGGTGTTGTCATCACTTTCCCAGCAAGTCTCATAAGGTGTTGTGTTAATAATACCTAGCACTCTTAAGTGCTTACCAAAAGCATAGTGTCCCACCAGGACGTCAGTGAACAGCCTACACTATTTCTTGCTGAGCGACAGTAGGGCAGTCGACAAGCACCTGTAGAAGTCGGAAAACATGCGATTGACTTGCCGGCAATCTGGAGAGTCCTGCATCTGCAGTTATGTTCATATGAAAACCAACTGTCAATGGAAGATCTAACATACGCTTGGAAAATCTCCCCTCTGAGCCTTGCCTAGCAAGATCATAGGTGCTCCCATTTCCCGTGATCGCATTGTGATCTGGGATTCAAACAATACTCAGTGAATTTAGCCTCAGCAAAGTCTTGCAGTCTTAGTTTAAAAATCCTGAAAGGGTTCAGCATTATAGGTTATAAGCGAGGCTTGGCTGTCACCACAGATGCAAGTTGCTCGCCCCCTCCACCTATTTTTACAATATAGTTCGTTGCCATCAGGATTCTGTATACGAGTATCTCCTCTTGGAAGACAGAGAGGCAAGTAATGAGGAGGACTCCTCCAGCAAGACACTAACACCGCATTCTAGATCGGTTTTGGTGTCATCCGTGAAGACCTGACTCTATCGCTTTTCTGGCTATTCTGTCCATAAGAACAAAGCTCCAGGGTATATTGTACCAAAACCCACATCTCTATTAATATAAGATGGCTTTGGGAGTGCAGCCCATGATTTTAGGGAGGTTCATCAGCGTCTCTACAGCAGAGCGAGGCGACCTAGATAAAGCCCCCAGGCAGCTATGTTACATGTTTAATTAAAAAAAGTTTTCTAACAATGATGACAGCCAAATGGTTAACATAGCTTTATTGGAGAATCGGATGGTGATGTGTTAAAGCACTAGATGAGTCAGACTGACAGAACTATCTATTAAGAGTGTTAAGCAGTTAGTCGACCGATATATACCATAGCTGTGAGGACAGGATGCCGTCATGCTTGTTTACACCCGCCGTAACGTATTGGCAGCATCCGCAATCAGGGGTCTTATTCACCAGCATTGTGCTTATCAACAAAACTAGCACCCATAATGTAAATGCCCAGCACGTATTTCATCTGTTCGAGTGCGTTTTCAATTCTGGCTACCAGATTTTGAAGCGCATTCCTCTATGATTTTCCGCGTTGGTAAGCATGTTCCATCTTGGTCAATGCTTTACGCAAAGCAGCTTTGCGCATATGGGGCTCGACTATTTTCTCCATGCTCCTCAGTATGAATATAGTCAGACTTATAGGTCTGAAGCTCTTGGCGGGTGTGTAGTTAGTCATAATGCGTATGAAGGTTACTAATTTTTTTCGCCAGGGTTTCGGTATATATGCCAGTGCCAACAGAACAGACTTTTTTGCAGCATAACTAAGTGTATTCCATCGGTACCAGTCGACTTGAAGCCATCAAAGCAGGCATTGGTGAGATGTATATAGTACTGTTAGGATTAATCTCATGTCAGGGTTAATCTCCAAGTATTATACGAGTAAATAGATTTCATCATATAATTCTGTAGGTGATGAACAACTCAAAAACCTTTATTTTCTTACACTGACTTACGAGTATGTATATACTAAAATTATACTTGTTTTACAAAAACTATTGTGGAAACTGTATACAAATTAGATTGTCCTTAATTGACTGACTTTTTAATTCAGCTGAAAGCGGTTCATCCTATTCTACATTCGATTTCCAAATTTGTTGCATTAGAATTTTTGCACTTACTGTCACTGTTGCTAGCCATCCAAGTAGGTCATATAATTTGGCTGTTTCAGACAAAGTTTTCCGCTTCATCAAGATGTCTTCTTGCCTTAAAATTTTATCGTTGTGAGCCGTAAATTGAAAAGTGTCACCTACAGGATTCTAATGGATCAGTAAGGTCTTAATGGTTTCTTCTTCTAAAGTCTTTATTTTATTTTAAGTCTCGGTATGGTCGGGTGAAATGTCTTTAGGTAACCTGCGGTCATTAGCTGCCCACTTCTGAAGATGGAAGCCTACTTCTCCTAGCACTACAATGAGTTGTGCCTGAGCCTCTTTATATTCGGACAATGTATCTCGCCGGACAATACGTCATCAACATAAAAATCATGTTTTACAATTTCTAACGCAACTGGATACTTTTCCTTCCCGCCGTAAGCTAGTTGCTGCAGTGTCTTTATTGACAAATACCGTGCAGGCGAAGTTCCATACGTGACTGTTGTCAGTTTATATTCTTTTATGGGTTGGTCGGTGGAACTTCGCCATACAGTTCACTGATAATCTTGATGATCCACATGTAACATGATTTGACGATACATGTTTTCAACATCTGCAGTAAAAACATATTTACCGCTTCGCCATCGGATCAGCATCGTTGTGAAGCCTTCTTGAAGCTTGGGGCCAACTAGCATTAACAGATCTATCGAACTCTACGCGTAACTTTGTAGTAGTGCTCTCTGGTTTTAGGACAGCTTGATGGCGCATGTAGTAAATGGAATGCTGGAGATGGTTACCTGAAGTTGCCTCGACCATGTGTGCAAGCTCCTGAAATTCGTTAATGACCATTGTATATTCATTTTTTAGCTGCAAATTGTGGTTGAGTTTTGCTTCCAGCAGACGAAATCTTGCCTGTTCTTCGAGTCTCTCTGTTTCTTGAATGCAATCTTCCGCACGTATCTTCCGTGTTCTCTTATATATATCTTCACATTCCTTGTCACATGTCGATCAAGTGATGTTTGGGCTACCAATCCGACAATTCCAATCCCATAATGCGTTTTTGAGGATGTGCGTCCTGAGATGAGCCATCCTGATTGCGACCTTTGAGCTATCAGTGAATTTTCTTTATCTCTTCATAGTCCCTCAATAATAATGTCACCGTATGAGCTAGCTCCTATAATCATGTCTATGGACCCGGGGCACTTGTGTGTAGGATCAGCTAATTCAAGTTTTTTGAATTTTGGTTCTGCTCGCCGTGGATCACTTGTTTAGCTTGGTTGTTCCATTTGCTAACCTGTGGAATTCTTTCCTGTCATTACATTTGGAGTAATGAATGGTGCAAATTTTGCAATTCCGCTTACTATACTCCTATCGCTGGGTTTCCTTACCATGTCGTAGACAATTTATACACAGCTTGGGGTGCTTGATAAATTCAAGCCATTGATTTGGTGCGCTATTCGTGAATTTTGGGTATGTGTATACTGCGTGATCGCCTTTACAAATTACGTACTCCATTGTTTTTGAAGTAACAACGAAGTTACGCACTGGATGTTTCGAATCGTCTATCAACTTATTTTCCCTTTTCTTAGCAGGTGATAGCACTTCTAGGGCTTGATATCTTGTTTCTAAGAAGTCTAATAATGATTTCAAGGTTCGCATCTTATTTGATTCCGTGAGACCTTGCTCGAACAAGTTTCGGCTTTTTTGATTTAGTAATTTCGTTATTAAATGCACTATGATAAGGCCCCAAGAAGATGTATCTAAGCTGATAATCCTTCCTTAATGGTATCCAAAACTGATTTAATTGCAGTTACGCATGACTGGTTTACATAGGATCTCAACATTTTGTCAATGTACATTGACACGATTTTGCGCCCTTTACCGTACCACGATTTAAGGGTACCTCGGTAAGGGTGCGCAGTAGTAGTTGGCGCTTGAAATTGTTAAATATTGAATTAATTGAAGTGGTTCTCCTTCCAAATGGGTCTTCACATATTCCATTCAGTGCGTGTATCACGTTATCGTTGCTTAGATCAATCTGTTGATGTTGCCGATGAAGTTGATTCTATCTTTTTTCAAATTGAAGTGGATTGCTGGAGTCCAGCCAGAGAAATGTTCCAAGCTTTTACCCTTTATTCCCTTTACTGGTGGATAGAATGAGGTAAAGGCATGATTAAGAAAGAAAGTGGGTCTGATATTTAGTTAGTCGGGCTCGACTGAGAATCAGAATTTGGAATCGGCGGTCCTATTGTATTTCTCCCAGTTAGTTCTTCGAAGAGTCCAGTTGATGATGGTTGGAGACAATTGTTTGTTGTATGGTAAGTATCGCTATACTATCGACAATTCCAATTTCTATTGTAGTTGCACATTTGCGTTGCGACCGCAATTTTCATTCGCACCTGGTCTTGTCCATTATCTTCCCATGCATTCATTTTGTTTTCGTTGTGGGTTTGTGTCTATTTATATCCATGAGAATTCGAATATATATTTTATTACATAAGAGCGTGAGGTGGTTGATTCAGTTCTACTACTACTGGCGATAGTGTTTCCGGCGCTAAATTTCAAGGGGTGCCACTGACCTTCTGAGCGCGTGTTGCAAAAGTCAAAGCGCGGATCTAAATATACATCAAATCAAATAAATTGGCCACGCAATGCCGGTTTACATAACGCGCGATCAAAGTCACACCAAATTAGAGTCACATGCTTTCGTGCTAAGTTGACCCACTCGTTTTCGTTGGTTAGAAGATATGAGTTTTTCGGTCGCCCGGAATAAGCACGTGGTATACGTATATCTTACGGCATCTGATCGTCAACTCCGATTCTCATTATTGTAGATACGTACATCGATCGTAAATTAAATTTATGCTCCCGCTATTCATTCAATATGGACTGAATTGCGAGCGGTAATCATCTTCACTTAATTCGGCGTCATTGATTGAATTCAAATATAAATCATTTGAGCCTATTTTACTTCACAAGAAATTGAGGCTGTACGCATATTCCATGTCGATTGTTTGTTGACAATTCATCCAACATTGTTATACGAACAGTGTCAATGATGTAGGTCTGACGGTTACTTGGATTTAGATGTTCCTGATTTAGAACTTGAAGTATCTCCTTCAATATCATATGCATACGAGCTTGAGTTCTTTTTTCTTTTGCATGCCACTTTCAACTCTTTAGGCTGTCATAGAGGCACTTACAAGTATACGTAGTTGCTGATACTTCAACGTATTTGGCGCGCCATTATTATTAAATACCATCTCGCCGATGGTACTCGCAATAGCGATAATCCATCAATGATTTGCATTCTGGTATGTATTCTAAAGGTCTCAATCAACATACTAAATAGGCGCTTAGAAAAACTTGCATCCATCCTTACAGTTTGTATCTACGTGTGCATCAACAGCCATTCTGCGTTTAAGGCCGTACTGGACATTCTATCCATTCTCGAAATTACTTCGAGAATACGAGGCTTCTCTAAACGTAGTCGTAGAGTAGATTCACTGAATCATGTTTGGTTGCCAGATCACACTCCCTTTCGCGATTCAATGCCTTATTACTAAAAACTATTTTTGACGAATATAAAGGTCGACTTCAGGCTGTTCATGAGCCTAATCTGCGAACTCCTTGAAATTTGTTCCTTTGAAAGTTTGAAGTTGTTTGAAAGTTGTTCCTATTGCAATGTCTATGTATTAGCCAAAAAGAAGTTCTCTTTAACTAGGAATTTTTTTAAATAAATTAAAAATGTTTGCTTAATTTGCAGGGCTAGGAACTTATTGCTTTTGTAAGAAAAATACCTTGCTTTGCCCAAGTTACCGCAGAATATAGAGCATTTTCCTGCTTACACATATCCGTACATTTTGTCAACATTTTATCCCTGACTATGAGTGTATTGTTCGACAAATGTCTGTTTTCTAACAATTCAAAGGACTCATCATTTTTAAAAGGAAAAATTATTTGTTTTGTAAATGTTTATGCGCTGCCATGCTTATGTTTTGGTTATGAACCATGGCAGTGGACTCTGTCAAAGAACTTTGTTCGTTCCACACAAAGTATTTGACAACAGCTATTTTTAGAATACTAAGACTTATTTCATATTAAAAGCAGATTTTAGGTGACGTTTGTATCCTTTTCAATCTATTTAAATTTCTCAGTTTCATTTACGTAGGTCTTGTTATGAGTACTTATGTTATGTACTCGTATAATACCTCCTTAGAACTCATTTGTTTTATTGTTTTGAACTCGTTTGTTAGCGAGTTGTCTTAGAAAACTTTCGGGAAAAGTATCCCTTTCACAATTTCCTCGTAACATATTCAGTGTTCATATTTACTTTTGATTTAACATTTTTCTTAAAGGCTTACCTTAATCTTGTTCTCGTAGGTAGGCTGCAATATTTGAACGTGTGCAGTCTGTGATAGCAATACTACGACTGTTCCTAGGACTGATCTTTCATATCTTCTTGAAGAAATTCTCCAGCTCAGTAAGTTATTGTCTGTTCTAGGGTCTGAGATATGCCGAGTTACTGGTTAAGATTTTGAACATGATCTTGATTGAACAGTGATTTTTTCTACGGAAGGCCAGGAATTTGCTGCTTCTTCTGTTTTGTTTTTAAACGTTACACTTATAAACAACAAATTTTATAAAGGGGGCTATTTCTCCCCGGTTCTGGTGACAGGTGAGGTCATTAAACAATCCATTGCTTCCATTGATGGCTTCAAGTCGCCTAGCACCGACGGCATATAACTAGAATAGATCAGACACTGGTAACTATGAAGAGAATCTTCACTGCTATACTGGCATGGGATATATATGTACATACCGAAACACTAGTAAAAAATAAGAGTAGCCTAGAAAATCGTACATAAGTTCGATTCCGTTCAAGTTGAACAACATGGAGAGGATGGTCAAGTTCCATGTGAGCAAGACTGCTTTGCGTAAAGCTTTGTCTAAGATGCAGCATGCTTACCAAATGCGGAAACTCCTACACTAATGCGCTTCAAAATCTGGTAGACACAATTGAAGACGCACTCGAACAGATGAAATACGGGCTGGACATTTCCATTTACATTATGGGTGCTTTGTTGATAAGCACAATGCTGATGAATAAGACCCCTGATTGCGAATGCTGTCTGTGGCCAATACGTTACGGCGGGTGTAAACAAGCACGACGGCATCTTGTCTCCACAGCTATGATATATATCGGTCGACACTGCTTAACACTCTTAATAGTTCTGTCGGTCTGACTCATCTAGTGCTTTAACGCATCTCCATCCGATTATCCAACAAAGCTATATTAAGCATTTGGCTGTCATCAATGATAGAAAAGTTTTTTGAATTAAACATGTTATGCATAGGGGCTTTCCCTAGCACATCTGGCTCTGCTGAAGAGGCACTGATGAATCTCCCTCCCCTTGATTCTCAAATCACGGGCTGCACTCTCAAAGTCATCCTTTATTAAACGAAATATGGACCTTGGTACAATACGCCCTGGAGCTTTTATGACCTTGCGCGAGTTAAGATGTAAGAAAAATATATGTAAACATTAAGATTAGGAAAATAAATAATTCATGCATATTGACTTTCAGATTCGAATATATGTACATGCCTATGTCAATACTTAGATTAGAATATATGTAAGTACCAATAGAGATAAGACGAGATATTACTTATAAGTAGACTGATAAGAAAGTAGTATAAAAACAGAATAGAATCAAGAACAAGTGTCTAATGCATAGTCAGATGTGTAGCCGAGAAGAATACAAAATTATAAAAGTAAATTGTATTTTTTTATTCAAAATTGGTGAATGTGTATTTCAAGTTGTGCAGCAAAATCGTACAGTGATTAGTTATTCAAATAACTAAACTTATACAGATCGTGAAATAAGACATACCGATATTAAAGAAATTAAACTGGAAATATTTAAAAGTTTACCACATTTTTCTGGTAATACAAAAGAATATCGTTCATGAAGACGGATTGTAGTTAGAGCATTCAAAATGTTAAAGAATTTTGAAGTTCTTCATATCTTCACAGAAGCATTAATAATCTTGGAAAGTAAGATATCAGGACCAGCTTTATAAGTTTTGATATATAACAATACAACATTTAACTTTAATGCTATTATAGCTAGGTTAGATTCAACTTATGGCGATAAACGACCTTTATATGTATTGGAAAATGAATTAACCCCAATACGACAAGAAAGTACAATACTAACTGATTATCACAATAAAATTAATGAAAAATTAAATTTGGTGTTAAAATAGAAACTTCATATACAAATGAACATGCTGTGGGAGCATTAAACACGGAAGCTGAATTAAAAGCTATAAGAACGTTCATATTAGGAATAAATAGTATGACAACAAGAAGCCTATTATATGGTCAAGCACCACAAACTCTGAGCGAAGCATTCGCATTAGCACATACCGCTTACCATGATATAAAATATCAACAACTCGAATATCAGCCTTTTAATAGAAAAAATCAAAATCAAAATCGTAGTCATAATCCGCCCAGGAATTATTTAAATACTACAACACAAAAGTCGAATCCACAATATCCTCAGAAGCAATTTAGAAATTTCCAACCTCCTAACGGAGCAGAACGAATGGAAATCGGTTCTTCTAGTGGATTCAGAAGACCTATCCAACAACCATTCAAACGAGAAAGAGAGAACTCTTCAGCCAGATTCAAACCTCCGATGAAAAATCAAAAGATAAATCAAGTTGAGGATGCAGATAATGAATCAGTTAAAGTTAATGTAACAGAAGAACAATACTGAGAACATACAGCGGCAGCTTTTTTAGATTTTCGAAGGCTCTTGCCGATTTTAAATCTCAAAATTTCGGATAGCAAGTCCAACCTAAATACCAAAAAGTTCCCGGAATTCATTCAGAAAATTTTTTATATTCGGTTTTCGGTATGTCCATCAGTGCTTCTTGCGATTTTTCCATTACTTCCTCTCGGCTGCTGAAACGCGTTCCCCGTACTGTTTTTTTTAACTTGATTGAATAGAAAGAAGTCACAGGGAGTCAAATCTGGTGAATTCGGTGGTTGTTGGATGGTATTTGTTGCATTTTTCGTCAAAAATTTACGAATAATGATTGCACTGTCCGACGACGGTGCGTTATCATAGTGCAAAATCCACGAGTTTTCTGCCCACAATTCTGGTCTCTTTCGGCGAATCGCTTCACGCAAACATCTCATAACGCCCAAATAATACTCTTTGTTTACTGTCTGGCCTTCTGGCAAAAATTCGTGATGCACTACACCGTTGTAATCCATGGAAACCGTGAGTATTGCCTTCTTTTTTGACTGAAAACGACGTGGTTTTTTTGGTCTCGGCTCTTTTGGTGAACGCCATTCACTTGCCTGATGTCTGGATTATGTCGTACTCATAAACCCACGTCTCGTCTCCAATAATGATACTTTTGATAAATGTGGGAACGAATTCAGCCTCGCAAATCATCTCTTTTGCGATGGTTAATTTGCGGTTACTGACCAACATTTCTTTTACTACATCAATGTTTTCATGTTTTCGTCGGTTTTCGATGTCGATGGTCTGCCACTGCGGTCATCATCTTTGATTGACTCACGACCACTTTTGAACCGCTCGTGCCACTGGTAAACGACCGTTTTCTTTAGAGAATCGTTGCCGAAACACTTTTCCAACATTTCCAACGTTAGCGCATTATTAAATCCGTTTTTTCACGCAAAATTTAATACAAGTTCGTTGTTGCAAATTTAAATCCATTTCTAAAATTGTGAAAAATCGCCAACAAACACATAGATAGGTGTACTCTTGGCTACGTAACTTCTGCAAATGTCAAGCTATGACGCTAAGATTTAGAGGGAATGTCAGCAACAGATTTACCAACTCAACAAAAAGAACAGAACTCAAATCGGAACAATGGGATCGCCACACGGTGGTTATTTTGATCAAGTGGTATGTTGACTGATAGTGGTAGTACTAATAATTATATTAGTAATAATTCTACGATAGGAAAAAATGTAGTATTAGCAAAAACAATATCAACTCAAACGATGCATGGCATCTCGATAATAAAGTTTAAACGAATTATCAATGTTGTTGGTCACGATTTAGTATTTTTTGTTATAAATGAATTAAAAGAACATGATGCACTAGTAGGTGTAGACGGACTATAAATTAAAAGCATGCATTGGTCTTAAATCAAATAAAATAACTTATAAAAGACGTAATATAAAAAATCACGTAAATCCACAAAGAATAAATTATACTATTGATAATGAAAAATATAGAAAAGAAATGGATGAAATATTTAAATATAATAATGTAAATGACTCACTTCCTTTCACAACTACAATAGAAGCTACAGATGAGACTCCCATATGGATTAAACAATATCCATATCCATATAGCGACAATGATTTTGGGAACAAAGAGATACAAGATCTTTTAAGTAAGGGTATTATCAGACCGAGTAGAAGCCCATACAATTCTCCAGTATGGACTGTACCGAAAAAAGGCACCGATGATAAAGGGAAGCCTAAGCGTAAAATGGTCATTGATTTTCAGAAATTAAATTCACAAACTATTAGTGATAGATATCTCATTCCGGATATAAATATGCCTATCCAAAATTTGGGACAAGCTAAATTATTTTCCACAATTTGTTTATGAAATAAAAATGAAATTTCATGAAATAAAAATAAAAGAAAATGATACAGACTGCAAAACTGCTTTCTCTATAAATGGAGCAAGGTACGAATTTCTACGAATGCCCTTCGGACTAAAAAATAGGAAGAATCTAATAAGAGTGGACAATTTCGTTATTAAGTTAACTCCAAGGCACGTTGCAAGAGCAATGACCTCATCGAACAACTTTACCTCCGGGGCTTACTGCCCCAATTATATGTATCATGAGAGAGTTCGCTTTAATGGCTTTATTCAACCAGAAGCGTTCCTCTACCTAGATATGAAAGGTCTGATCCAGGACAGATTGGCGGTGCCGCTAATCTTCCACATCGCTCGAACAGCTGCGGACAGGCGACTCAACTACGACAGAGACGCCGCACATGGCAGTGCGGAGCGTCTCCGGTTCAGTAGAGCGCCATGAGGGATGTTGTTCAGCAGCACCAGCACTTTTGGTGGCTGGTTGAAGGGGAGGATGCTTCGTCGTCGAATGCCTGCAGTAATATATAGCTTCACCTGGGGCAAAGCGGCTCAGCCTAATTTTTTTTAGCCATGGCCGGCTTACATAGTTTTAAGTAGGATTAAGTTAGTTTTAAGAAAAAAATATATAAAAACACAAAAAATAAAAATAAAACAAAAACACAAAATATATATATATATATATATATTTCTAATAGGGACTTGACAACTTTGAATTTAATTTGTGAACGCACTCTTTCACTAATCATCAAACTGTCACTGTCAATTTATTCAGTAAACTCAACATTTTCATCATTGTAAAGTACACGAACGAGCAACGTCTAGAATTTTTTACAGAAATTCGGAGTCGGTGACTGCAACTTTAAGAGCGTTAATAACAAGTTTAGTGCAAAAATTTGAGTCTACATATTCGTTGCGTGATGTTGCCGTGTCAGTGAGAAAACGGGTTGGTCGAAGTGTCGAAAATATCGCTGCCGTTCAGGCGTCCGTAGCAAACAATCCAAATCAGTCAATTCCACAGCATTCTCAAGACTTAGGCATCGCTCAGACCACATTATGGCGTATTTTGCGTAAGGATCTTAGTTTACAACCATAAAAGATCAAGCTGACTCAAGAATTTAAGCCGATGGACCATTTGATGGAGAAGATGCGCCAAGTTGATAAATTTAATTGCAATATAATCTTCAGTGACGAAGCTCATTTTTGGCTCAATGGGTTCGTCAGTAAGCAAAATATGCGTTACTGGTCGGGTGAAGATCCACATGTACTTCATGAATCACCACTTCATCCACAAAAAATAACTGTTTGGTGCGGTTTGCATGCCGGCGGCGTTATTGGGCCATATTTTTTCGTCGACGATAACGATCGTCACGTTACTGTGAATGATCAGCGTTATCGCGCCATGATCACCACCATGATTAACGCAGCTTGACTATTTTCTATGGGGCTACGTTAAGTCATTGGTTTATGCCAACACGCCGACGACATTGGAAGAGCACAGAGCCAACATTGAACGCGAAATAGCGGCCGTTTCGGCCGAAATGTGTGTCCAAGTCGTTGAAAATTGGGTCCAACGAGTAGACCGCTGCAAACGTATCCGCGGTGGCTATATGAACGAAGTCGAGTTCCATTCATAAATGTTTTGATTGTACTTCAAGCCGATAATAACGTTTTTGAAATATCTCAAATGGTTTGCGTTTTATTTAAAAAAGAAGTTGTCAAGTCCGTATTGGAAAACCATATACATATATTTATAGATTAAGTATATAGGTATTATATATATATGTGTGTGTATATGAATTAGACGTAAGTAGTTTAGATAGATTAAGATTTATTTTTAGGTAGTCTATAAGTTTTTAGTTTTAAGTTTTTATAATAATAAAAAAACAGTCAATTTACTAAGTTTTTACTTAAAATTTATTTTCTGAATTCTAGTATTAAGTAATATTAAAATAAAAATTAGACTGTAAGATGCGTCGAAAGACATAGTTTAAGAGTTAGGTTTAACTTAGAGTGCCCGCATGGGGCCAGTAAGTTAGAATAAGATTATTTTTAAGTTATTTAAACTAATTTTTAAGCATTTTTTTGTCTAGCATGTAAGAGTAAATTAATTAGTTAAATAAAAATGAATTTAAACTGACTGAAAAACTGGTCAAGTAGAACGAATCGATTCAACTTTAATTGAATTAACACGAGTATTATCTGAACAAAATAAAACGAAACCAAAAGAAGAAATTTATAATGCCGTATACCAATACAATAACACAATTCATTCCGTAATAAATGAGAAGCCTATAGATATTTACTTCAATCAAAATAAATTTTCTTATTTTTAAATTTAAATTTTCTTCTTTCTTATAAATAAGTTAGAATTACGAGTAGCACAACAAAATATTTAAAAAACGAAAATAAGAAACAAACGTACAAAACATTTCAGGTAGGAACCAAAATATTCGATAGACAAAAAAGAAGGAATAAAAGAAGCCCGAAATTCAAGAAATATATAGTACAAGAAAATCGTGAGGACACAATTTTAACAAACAGAGGCAAGGTTGTACACAAGGATGATATCCGTATAGAACATAATAAGTAAAATATTAATGATTATATTCATAACACAACAGATAAATGCCGAAATGAATATCAAGAGAGAAAAGTGATCCTAAAATTTCTTAGGTACGATAATAAAATCTATAACTGGAAACCCCGATCATGATGACATTGTGGAATTTACGGAAAGGTTTAAATAAAAATACGTCTTAAAATTACTCTAAACTCTTTATTATTCCAACTAATTTACTATATTTTAGGTTAACATTACCACGCTTTATTCTTCCAACTGATAACTATATTTTAGGTTAAAATTACCACGCGGCACGATCGAACAGAGAAAAGAAAAAAAAAAAGGATTTTTGCATGATGCCACAGCAGTATATATACTATCGCAGAAAATGAAAAAATTGTTAAGTGTGAGACAGTATGATCTTACAAAGATGAGAAAGCGAGTGTTACTAAAAGTTTAAGAAAGTACATTACGAACAAATAATTTTCTCATTATGCTTTCAAGATTAGGAGGTCGCCACATCACTCCCCCTCAAATTAGCTAAGTTTTAAACGATGCTTGAAAAGTTATGTTGATTTACTTATTTTTAGTTTAACCCTTCTTCCTGATCTGGTGGTGTATGAAGGTGTGTACTCTAGCTCGCGTGCGTTCTGCATGGAAGTTTTGTTGCATTTTGGGTTGTTGACGGCTATAGCATCAGTAAGTATGAAGGCTGTTTTGAGGCGGTCTATGGAAATGTTTACCTTGCGGTTGTTAACTCTCACCTTAAAGTGTTTGTGTCCGTGGTCGACAACCTCAAAAGGTCCGTCATATGGTTGTTGAAGGGGCGTTCTGACTGCATCATTTCGGACGAAAACGTGGCTGGCAGTTTGTAGATTGGGTTGAACGAAAATCTTGGCGTTGTCGTGCTGTGATGTTAAAGTTGGACGTAACTTGGATATTGAGCGACGTAAGTCCTTGACGAACTCTGTCTGATCATGAGTTTTCCGTTGACAGCCGAAAAATTCACCTGGTAGACGGAGTGACGATCCAAACAACATCTCTGCAGGCGTTGCTTTGATGTCGTCTTTGTGTATAGATCGCAGTCCCAGGAGGATCGTAGGCAATACGCTGTACCAGTCATCCGTTTCGTAACAACGAATTGCAGTCTTTAACGCTCGATGCCATCTTCGATTATCCCGTTGGATTGCGGATGATAGGGGGTTGTCCTCAGATGCTTGATGCCATAAAGGCGTGTGAGTTCCTTAAATATGTTGCTCTCAAATTGTCTCCCCTGATCGGCCGTTATACATAATGGAACGCCGTATCGTGATATCCAGCCAAATGCCAGGGATCTCGCAACGGTTTCGGCCGTAATGTCTGGGAGCGGAAATGCCTCGGGCCATCTCGAAAAACGGTCAATGCATGTGAGTATGTAGCGACAGCCCTGCGACGTCGGCAGTGTTCCAACCAAGTCGATGTTAATATGGTCGAATCGTGCTTGTGGTGTGGATAGGAACCAAGTTGCGTTTTGTTGTGCTTCTGTACCTTGCTCCTTTGGCATTGTATGCAGTTTCTGACCACGACTGTAATGTCCTTTCGCATGTTAGGCCAAACATAACGCTCATGAACCATCTTAAACGTTGCCCTCCTACCTGGATGAGAGAGCCCATGCAGTGTTGTGATGATCGCAGTACGAAGTCTTCTCGGGATAATGGGTCGAATTTTGGTTGAACTAACATCGCAGTAGAGTGGTGTTTTACTCTCTGGAATTGCAAAAGATTTGACAATTAGTGATGTTGAAAGAAATTTACCTTCTTTGAGACTCTCGTTGAACTCTTCATCGTTAGCTTGCTCCGCAGCAATAGTTTGGGCATCGATCGGCATTTCTTTTTTGATTTCCATCATCCTGGATAGAGTGTCAGCTACCGTATTATATTCGCCTTTGACATACCTCACGTCTGTGCTAAACTGTGATATGAAATCTAGCTGCCTAAGTCTCCTCGGTGATGCTTTCTCCGCGTTTTGCTTGAATGCGAAAACGAGCGGTTTGTGGTCGGTGTAAATGCAGAAAACTCGTCCCTCGATTAGGTGTCTAAAGTGATTCACTCCCTCGAATATTGCTAAGAGCTCGCGGTCATACGTGCTGTATTTTCGTTGTCCGTCTTTGAGTTTTTTGGAGAAGAATCCGAGGGGTTGGGACACTCCATCAACAACTTGGTGGAGGACGGCGCCTATAGCTCTATCTGAAGCGTCTGCACTGAGCGATAATGGTGCATTGATCGCTGGATGAGCTAAAAGTGTAGCCTGTGCTAAGTCGTTCTTTCACCGGTCGAAAGCTGCCTCTGCCTCTGGTGGCCACGCGATTAGGGTTGTATCATTTCTTTTGTTCCCCTTGATTAGATTTTGTAGGATCATCTGGTTGTTGACTGCCCGTGGGATGAAGGATCGGTAGAAGTTGATCGTGGCAAGGAATCTTTTGAGTTCCTTCGCCATTATCGGTTTTCTGAAATCTTTAATGACTTTTACCTTGGCGTCGAGTGGTTTGATTCCCTCGTTGTTTATCTGATGACCGAGAAACTTTATTTCTCGCTGGCCGAGAACGCACTTTGAGGGGTTTATCGTAAGACCGTATTTCTTGAGACGTTGGAAAATCAATCTTAGATGCTGTTCGTGCTCTTCCTTGTTTGCTGATGCCACGCAGATGTCATCGATGTATCCGAATGCGAAGTCTTCTAATCCCCGCAGGACCTCATGTATGTGCCGCTGAAAAGTTTGGGCAGCATTGCGTAGTCCGAATGTCATATACATGAATTCGAACAAGCCGAAAGGTGTTGTTATGGCCGTTTTCGGGACGTCACAAGGCTCCACGGGGATTTGGTGGAATGCTCTGTCGAAATCTATCGTTGAAAACATCGTCTTGCCCTTCAAGTTATTGCGGAGATCCTGCACGTACGGTATCGGATACCTGTCTGGTTTTGTGATGGCGTTTAAGTTGCGGTAATCACCGCATGGACGCCATTCTCCATTCGCTTTCCTGGTCATGTGTAGCGGGCTGGCCCAATTGCTATTGGAAGGACGGCAGATACCCTTTTCCATCATGTATCTAAACTCGACCTGAGCCGCTTTTAACTTTTTGGCATTGAGGCGACGGGGGCGAGCAAATACTGGAGGGCCATTCGTCTCGATGCAATGCGTGGTTTTTGTTGCTGCGACTTTGATTGGTTTTCTATTCGTTTGAAACAGTTCCTCGAACTCAGCTAGAATATGTGCAAAAGGACCATTAACATCGAATGCTTTAATACCAATTACCTCGTTCGCATGATATCCTGATGTTACTGTTTCAATTTTGGTGGTGGTATCTATTAACCGCTTACGCTTGAGGTCGATCACAATCCCAAAGTGACTGATGAAATCGGCTCCTATGATCGGTGTTGTGACTTCAGCAACAATGAATGTCCAAGTAAATGCACGTCTCAATCCTAAATCCACAGTCAGCCGTATTTGCCCAAAAGTTTTTATTTTGCTTCCATTTGCTGCGAAGAGTGTTGTTTTCGAGGGGGAGAACCGATCACTGTACGAGGGTGGTACGACAGAAATGTCAGCACCGCTGTCGATTAAGAATTTTCGCTTTGATGTTGAATCGTAAACAACTAGTCTGAAGAGCTGTTGACCAATGTGTTGTTTACTAGCCGAAGCATTGGTCAACGTAGCGGGTTCTAGTTTTTTGATGCCGTTGTGAAAGAACACGGTTCACGACACTTTTTAGCATTTTTGCCGAATCGGCTGTGAAACCAGCAGACATCGTTGTTTCGTTTGGACTGATGAGGTGAATAAGCTTGACGGCGAGCACTTACACTTCTGCTGCGATTGCGATAAGCACGTGTACTCATGTTGCTGCTCAATTCGTTTAGCTGGTGGCTGATATGTTGAATTTGTTGCCGTAGTTCTTGCAATGAAAATTCGTTCGACGATGTACATATTGAGTGTTGTTTCTCCTGTTGTGATGCGGTGGAATTGATTGACATAGTGTGCGTGAAGTCTCCGATGTCCATAATTTTGTCTGCTAACTTTGAGAGTGCTGTTAATTCTTCACTGGAAGCTTGCAATATGGCACGGACCTGCGGTGGAAGTCGTTGCAACCATAAGGACTTAAGGAAATCGTTGTTTATTTGATTTCCACCTAAGTCTTTAAGTTCGTTCAGAAGTTGTGATGGTCTTTTGTCGCCCAGGTCTACTTCTGAGAGCAGTTTTTTAATCTTTCGCTGCTCAGAATCTTCGAATCGTTCGATTATCAGTGCCTTTAAATTATCGTACTTGTTATCCGTGGGTGGATTTAAAAGAGCATCGGAAACCTGTGTTAGCACTTGAGATTCAATTGCCCCAACTATCGCGTTGAATTTTGCAGAATCCCTCATGATTTTCGCAGTTTGAAATTGTGCTTCAATTTGCGCGAACCATATTTGGGGTTTTTCATGCCAAAATTGTGGAATTCGTATTCCTACTCTGGTGATCATCTCTGGCGAAGTCTCAAGTGGTGTGGATGGACTAGATGTATCGGTCTTCGATTCGTTTTCTTTTTGCATGTTGTAGGTGCGTGTTCAATATCACGTCGGGGTCACCAATTTGTGGAATTTACGGAAAGGTTTAAATAAAAATACGTCTTAAAATTACTCTAAACTCTTTATTATTCCAACTAATTTACTATATTTTAGGTTAACATTACCACGCTTTATTCTTCCAACTGATAACTATATTTTAGGTTAAAATTACCACGCGGCACGATCGAACAGAGAAAAGAAAAAAAAAAGGATTTTTGCATGATGCCACAGCAGTATATATACTATCGCAGAAAATGAAAAATTTGTTAAGTGTGAGACAGTATGATCTTACAAAGATGAGAAAGCGAGTGTTACTAAAAGTTTAAGAAAGTACATTACGAACAAATAATTTTCTCATTATGCTTTCAAGATTAGGAGGTCGCCACAACATGATTGAAATAAAAAGCGCGATTAACCAATTGATAGATAATAACGGAAAGCAACGACGCATAATAAATAATAAAATTGACGAAAAGCATTGCAAAATATTGAAATTTATTATAGTTTTTTATTAAATGAAATATATATTGATAGTAGAAGCAATCAATTTAGTACGTTCAAATACGAGTAGCCTTCTTTCTACAATATTAAACTTTGAAGAAACTGGTAAAATTATTCAAAATGAAAAAATAAAAATACCAATAGTTAATATTTTAGAATATGCACAAATACATGTTATAAGAATGAAAGATGTGATAATATTATTATAAAGTATATGTATTATAAAGTCATAAATATGGAAAATATGTAATAACCCCACACGAAAATTATATTTTATTAGAAAATTGTAAGAATTACCTATGTTCTTAAATCTGTAAAACTCGATCAAAAGATAACTGTACAATCTAACTTGGTATTAAAGGATATCCAGGTCATTGTAATTTTATACAACAAAATAACCAACCTATAGTTGGTGGCATTCATAAAATTAATAATGTATCATCTAAAGGTACTCACCCTATAACTTTTACTAATTCAGTAATTATTGATGAAGAATTATATACAAATTATGAAGAACAAGTAAAGGAAATTTATTAGATTTCCAACAAAATCATGTCAAAATATTAAACATTTTTGAAACTGAAGAATATACATTTTCAAATATTCAATCTTTAAGTAAACTCTTAATTCAAATAGAAGAAAAACCTATAACTACAACTTTGTATACTATATTAACAATTATTTTAATTATTATATTCAATGAGTATACAGACAAAAATTAGATAAAGTATACTTTCAAGTTCTAAAAGACAATAATGCAGAACATTTGTATAACAGTGATTAGTTATTGATCAGTGAGTAATTATTCAAATAACTCAAGGACTATAAAATTATTCCAATTAACAAGGGGTTAATTAATTCGCGCCAACTGTCTTTTTACTCCTTTCTTATGGACATACCATCTGACAGTAGAACCACTGCTGCGGAAAAAAATACGAAATCGATTTTGCCTGTGGCCAGAATCTCATCCAGGAAAGTAATGCAGTCAGGTCTTCACGGTTGACACCAAAACTGATTTAGGATGCGGTGCCAGTGTCTTGCTGGACGACGAAAACCTTAAACTCCCTTACTTGCCTCGTTTACGCAAATTTACGTTATATTGTAAAAATCGGTGGAGAGGGTGAATTATTTGAATCTGTAGCTACAGCCAAGTCGTGCTTATCACCTATCTAGCTGAACCCTTTCACGACTTCCAAACTAGTTCAGCTTCATGAACGCAGACCGAAGTCTAAGTATTGTCTGGGTCCCAGCTTGCAAGGCAAGGCTCGCAGGAGAGTTTTTCAGAACTCAAACCTACATTAGGTTTTCCTGTGTTCTCGGTTAGGGCTTACGTTGACAGCTGGGTTTCATATGAGCATAACTGCAGATGACATGACTGTCCAGATTGCCGACTTCTAACTATGTCCCTTAATAGGAATGACTGTAGGCTGCTGACTGGCGTCCTGGTGGGACACTATGCTTTTGGTAAGCACTTAAGAGTGTTAGGTATTGTTAATACAACATCCTGCAACTCTTGCTCTAGAAGTGATGGCAACGCCTCGGAGCATTACTTTTGTAGAGAGTTCGACTGAGAGATTCCATTTAAAAGAACGTACGACCAGTATAAGGGAATAGTTATTTGTCTTCACACCAAGAAGCATTATTGGCGGCAGCGTTGAATAAAACCTTCTCTGAAGAAGTTGAAATCTGGGAGAATTGACACCGCTTCGACAGGGCTACGACATGATTTTTTAGGAGATGATTTTACAATCGTTGTTGTTTTAAGATCAACAGTAACCGGCGATGATGACTTTTGTTTTGAAGTCTAGGTATTTGGTGAAGTTTTGATGTTGTCGTTGTGCTTGTTTCGAGTACCAATGTTTCCACTTGATGTTATAATACTTACTGTGGTTGCATCCTTACTAGTCTCTAGCGGCACTATTCAACTTATGCTTTGGCGGAGTCCTACTATTTGCTGGAGTTCCAACCCATTGGAGGACCACCTTCAATGACAATGCCGGGTTCTACCTGACAGCAGAATATTGATCATCCTCGACGTTTAAAAGCCTACAGAAATGAGTATTCTATATTCCCAGTATTGACAATGAACTTACCAACTTGTTCCTTTCCGCGTAATTAGAGGTTCCGTGCGTAATTGGTAAGCCTAGCCCTTTCTTCTTCGTTGGCAGAACTCCTATTATCCGGAGGAGTTCATTCACATATCTCAAACTTAAAACTTCTTTACTAAGTCTACCTCTAGTGACAAATCTGCCTCCAAATGTCCAATCTTTAGCAATCACCATAGTGTTACTTACATATTTACTTAGATGGTGTTACAGTTCGGGGTGTGCCAGAGCCTTAGCCATTATGTCTCTTCAACCAACGCGGTCTTCTGCCAGATACCTCCAGTTGGTTTATGTTTCGCTCCACTTGCGTGCGTCACCACCAGTGGGGTGTAAAAACCAAACATGGTTCCGTAAAGTTCATCCCTATAGATGCTGTCATATGCGGCATGGAATCGACAAAGAAGTGGTGTGTATCGATCTGGAACTTCTGGTTTTTTTGCAAGATCTGCCGTCAAAAGAAAACTTGATCTATTGTAGGCTTTCCTCCCCAAAAACTGTACTGAAAGAGGCCGGTCAGACTGTTTACAAAGGGTTTCAGGTATTCTTATAATACGGTAGACAGGATTTTATATGAGATGCTGTGTAGGCTTATTCCCCTGTAGATCACGCTGCTCAGGAGATCTTCATTCCTTAGGATTGGATAGAAAATGCTGAGGTTCCATTCGTCGGGCATACTTTCGTCGAGTCAGATTTTAGAGTTGGTATACATATGATCCGTATATAACTTTCATCTGCTGCGTTTTAAACTGCTTAGCAGTTAGGCCATCGGATTCAGCTGCTTTGTTAGATTTAAGCTTGGAAATTGCTGTCCTGACTTGATCTTAGTCAATTAACGGAAACGTTTTCTGTCTACATGCAGGTTAATGATTCAATCTGTTTGAGGTTGGGAAGTTGTTCATCATCACGGTTTAACAGTATTGATAAAGATTATAATCTTTCCGGATCCTCAGAACTAACTGTGTGGTCCTCGCGAGTCCCTCTCGTTTTTTCCTGCAGGACCTCTCTATATATACGCTGTTTTTCCACGCTATATTTAAGTTAGGTCGTCCTCCTCTATCGTGACGCGGGCGTTTATAAGGATGGGGAATTTGCCTTTTGCGCGACTTGTCGTCAAGCCTTTGCTTATATCCCTGAAGCTCAAGACTTGTTCCCTAAGTCTTCCTCATATGGCGAAAAAACGCTGCGAGTCGTCCTTGTGTCGCCACCGGTTGCCTGTAGCATTCTCCATAGTTTTTCATCCTCATTTTTTCCGGTCCATCCCATTGCACTCCTTAGATTGCGATTGTGCCTGCTTTGTAGCAGTCAAAGATCTACGATAGTTGTCCTTTAATCATTTGTCATTTAACGATTTCGTTGGGTCCGCATCCACCGTTGCTCTTAAAACATCGCCGTCAACTAACGTTTCAGGCTTCTAACGTGGTTCATTTTCGAGGCTGAAATCTCCCGAATAGAACTTTCCAAACCAACGTCATACGAGTATAGTGCGTTCGTTAACCACTACATCCTCAAATGCGTCATTAATGTTTTTCATTGCCAATGACGCATTATGTCCCATTTTAAATTCGTAAAGGAAGAGGTTTCGAATTTGAACTGCCGATAGCACGGTAAACAATTCTTAGCAATTCAACGGTACTTATAATGAACCCTAGAAATCTCCCACGTCAAGCACACGTTTATAAAAAAAAAGAAAATTTAAGGGTCTGGAACAGATGTTCACTCGAGTACTTCTTATTTCCGTCTGAGCGGAAATCGGACATTTCATGTGGTACAACCCAATACTAGCGCAAGAAATTACTAATACTATTACCGGGGATCTCCACTGGATGGTATGGCAAGCATTTCAAGTTATACGAGTATATAGTCACCAGTTTCCCGATCAACAGCTGGGATCTCTCGAAATGAAATCGCCGATGATGCTATTCCGCTCTAGGAAGGACTACAGGTTGTTTACTGGCGTCGTGATAGGACACTATATTTTTGCTAAACATCAACGTAAGCTTGGCGTAAGTGACACAACATCCTACCACGATTGCTGTGAGGGTGATGACGACATCGCGGAGCACTACCTCTGTGTGTGTCCTTCCTACGCTCGCATTACACATATGTCTGTCAGGCACCTATACCTTAATATTACATTGAAACTTATTTAGTGTTACGTCTCAAAATAATATGGCCTTATGTCGCTTCGCGTTATGTCACGGCACCGGTACTGGTTACTGGTAATATAGGCATTTTGTGACTGAAGTGTGTATTTATCTCTCTACGAGAGATTGAGAAAAATGGGTAAAAAGCTTACACAGAGTACAACAGACTTTTTCCTTGTCTGAGTGCTCTGTTAACGGTTAATTAATAAGAAAAAGAATAGTTGTCCAACTGATGACTCGTATGGGCGATTTTAAAATATGACATACATTTCCACTAATGTGGCTTAAAGAACGTATGACCAATATTCATCGCATCTGGTGATGCCTATCAACGATAATTACTTGTCCCATTTGTCAATCTGTAATAACAAATTTTCTGTATTTTTATCCTTTCAACTAATAAACTCGCATTTCAGTGCAAGATCGCATGGAACTAGATAAACATTTAATGCAATCCATTAATGAGTTTTTTAGTCGCAACGAGCTCGTCATATCAACTAAGTGCTGTGATTTATTACTTCTAATTGTTTTTTACATTTCACCTTGGAATTACCTTTTAAGGTTTTTTTTTAGTTTTTCACTTTCTTATTACTGCGACGAACAGTCCAGGTTTCCTTTTCAGTATATTTTGCAACACCGAGTCAGGCCAATCTGTCTGTTGACACTTCATTTCAAAATAGAAATTCCACGATCATACAAAGTCAAATCTCATAAAATAAAATAAAAATAAAACTTTCTGCAATCGTCAAAAGTAGAAAGTTCCACACAGAGGCCTTTGGGAATTCCCTCATTGGCACTGTCGTTGTATTTATAACGAAATATCTTATTCGTATATCACCTTGAGGCCACTTAACCCTGACCTCTAGGCCTTTCAATCCATCAGCCTTAGTTATATCCCGAAAACTAGTTACAAAATTATTATGGTTTTTAACTTTGATTACATTCAAAGTGTAATTATTATATGACCTTTATACTCGTATAAAGGCAGGAATAGGGGGTAATCAAATTACAATACATACTTTACTAAATAACGACTATAAAATAAATTAAAAGGCAACAAGTACTAATATCCAAATCGCTTGGGAATCGAAAAATCTGCACCAATAAATCTAAAAACTAGCAGATGGTGGCGTAAGAACCGCCAACAACGCAACACTGCATATTAGTTATGCATTACGAATGCAAATTGCCAGCCCCACAATCCTGGCCGGACGGATATAATTGGTATCCGATGTTGACTTCAGTTTATCCGGTTCAATGTTATTCTTCTTCTCCTTACGTAGACAATTGGTCGTCGTTATTGTTGTATTCGCATAAAAGGAAAACGAAATGCTGCATCAATGTGTGAGAAGTATAGAATAAGCGTCAGAGTCCATATCCCCCTTTGTGATCTTCGGAATTGACTAAGTATGACTAGTACGGTACTGAGGGCAAGGCATACTGACTACTACTGACACTTTACACTGAAGCAGCGGCTTGTGAAGTGAAGTGACTATCATCACTCGGACACAAAACAATCTATAGCAGCAACGACGACGACGGCAGTGACGACGACAGCAGAGAGCTCTCCATCGATTGTTGACTGTAGATTGCCGGTCTTCGGTCATTGTTAGGCTTTGTCCATTCATTTATCCAATGACAGCGGAACTGTCTTGGTCATACTGTGTTTTGCACTCGTACTGTGCTATCTGTACACACTCGAATGTATATACTTAAAGTATCTCCTATCTGTTCTAGTGGTTTACTGACTGATAGTTGGATAACATTCCTATTTGGATAAGTCATCAATAGTGGATGTGCGAATTTTTTTTAAATTTTACAACGAAAGTCATTTGAAAATCGAATTTTTTTTTGTCAACTGTCTTTATTTGTCATTTGTCGGTGTTGTACTCTAGTCAGACAGTGTAAACAGTGCCTTGTCGTGTGATTGTTTGTTTGTTTTTTTATTTTAGTGGTAACGTGCTACACAGCACACTTCAAGTCCAATTTACCTTTGCAGTTGATCAAATATAAATATCAGAAGTTTTTATCAAATATTCACTAACGCTGAAAAGATACACAAAAATGCTCTCTAAGAATCTAGGATCCGTGCTCAAGGCAATTGTTGTGATCATCTGTTGTGGTAAGTGAAATTTATAAAGTTTCCTTTTTGTTTTTCAAAAAAATTTCCATCCCATTCTCCGTGTCTTACTTGGCACGAACAAATAAAATTTCTTTTAACCATAATTGTTGCAAAAAGTGGTAATTGGGCTATTGTACAGTGGGACACAATCGACCCATAGACTGACACATACTTGTATTTATAAAAAAAATTATGAATTATGAAATTATGAAAAATTTTTTATGAAACAAAATTAACCACAACTCGAAGTTGAATATTTTTTTGAGAATATTTGATCAAAAATTTCTTCTACTATTCAGACGTTTATTATCGAATTTTATAACATCGTTATAAAGAACATTTAAAATGCTAAATAATTTCTATCAAAGGTTTTTGTTAGAAATTCACTGTAAAGGAGATCAAATGATTTATTTTCCTTAAATTACTTTATTCTTAGACTTCAAGCTTTGTGTTTTCAAATTTATTATAACAATCTTAAAAATATAAGCAAATGTAGTTTTAATATTATTCCCGATATTTCGCTAAACGGATATATATTGTGATATAGGATTTGTAAAAAAGGGTTACTTCTGGGAGAAATTTTCATAGACCGTTTGGTACGAATTTTGATTTTTTTTCTCCTGGTGTTATTTTGTTGTCAAATCTTTTTTTAACTAATGCACTCTCAGATGAAGCATTAATTCTATATTAGCTCTAAGTATAAACATAACATATGAACCTATGATACTAATGGATATTGTAAAAAGATTAACTTGCCTTAGAAAGGTTCCCGAATGAACTTTAATTTGACATTATATACAGAAATATGGATACTACCCTATTTTACTTTTGATAACATCTTACAGTCATGGGCATCTATCAACATTCTTTTCCAGCCAGTTCAATCCCTAACTAGTTGCCTCCAGTTTCCATACCAATTGCATGCGCCAACTTGGATCAGGTCTTCCCATACCGCTTTTCCCCAAGGAATCGAAGATCTATCGGGTGTTTATGTCTTCCATATCTAGCCGTTTTAATTGCTATAAGCGAAGCTTTACGACCAGATTCACGTTGTAGTATCATCAACATACATGGTTTTTCGATACACCTACTCCTCCACACTACGTCAAAAAATATCACTTTTCATCCTTCTTTGAAAGATCCATGTCTCTGCACTGTACAACGTCATTATTGGAATTCATTACAGATCCTAGTATTCCTTGTTTCTCCCGATTTGGTCAATATCAAATATTGTCACTCTGGCATAAAATCACGTCACCTTGCTTGTGATCCTTCTCTATCGACATCCTGCATAGTCAAATAAGCTTGGCAGGTATGCCAGGGCTCTGCATCTCGTTTCTATAGATGCTATAGTCTATATGAAGATGAAGAAGTGGTGGATAACGATTTGGTATTCTCGATCTCCAAAATCAGTCGCAGGGTGAACATTTGGTGGATGGTCTATTTACCAGGTCTAAAACTGCATTGATATGTACCTGCCAGATTGTTAATATAATCGGTTTTAGTAATTAACATAATACTGCAGCAAGAATCTTGTAATAGATTTATGCCCTTTAGCTTTTGCGTGCTAATTATTAGATCCTTTTCTACAGGTTTAAAGAGCTTGGCGGGTAAGTTGTCGAACTCAGAGGATTTGTTAAATTTTTGTTAGCATATCTTCACATCGCGATCGTTTTGATCAGGTCTCCACCTGAAATCTAAAAACATTAAAAGTATTGACATGAACCCTCTCTCAAAAACTTTTGAAAAACTGGACAAAAGGGATATACCATAGGTTTATAATTATTGTTCAACGCAGTAGTATTTCTCTTTTTATGCAGTAGTTTTATTATTTGCTGTTTTCAGCGATTCAGAGAATCACTCCGAACACAAAAATTAAAAAAAAAAAAAAACATTTGAAATTTGAAGGGAAATATTTTTCAATATAAAGCTAGAAATCTGATCAAATCCAATTTTATGTATTTCACAAGCTGTGAGTTCTTGAAAATAAAAGCTTTCTGATTGAAAACTCATTGTTTTAAATTTAATTCAGTAGCTAATATATTTTCTGAAATCCTGAAGAGAATTTACATTTGAAAAGAAATTATTGAAAAGATTGGCAACTTCTGCAGGCTCAGAGACAGTAGAATCGTTATCATTTATACTGATATTAACACTAAAATTAGTTCTGTTTAGAATTTCTTTCGACTTTCCCAATGTTTCCAGCAAGTTCTTATTAAAGTAAGAATCTCTGCAACGTGAAATTTTAGATTTAATCTCTAAACACAATTTATAATAATTTAGCACATAGCGCTATTTTCTTCTTATTTTTTCTTAATAAAGTGGCAGTCATCCATTGCTTGAGACATTTTAATATATTATTGCTATTATATAAATTTGAAAGATCAAAGGCAATTGAGGGATCCTCCGCATAATAAACCTCATCCCAAGACTCAAAATTAAGACGTGTTTTATGAGAAAAAATGTCAATTTTATTTCTCTCTTTATACTCAGTTTGTGTAATTCTGGGAACCTTACAATCAAGTTGAATGCTGGTTAAATTATGATCACTTGTTTCCATGTCAAAGGCTACTGTTTCATAACTGACATAATTGTTTCTATTAAGCCGTATAAATATCTGATTCAAACAAGAAGCTAAACGTGTAAGTTAGGTCAACACGGAATCGAAACCAAATGAGCATAAGATCAAGAGAAAATTATCGGTCATCAATAAGAATTATATTTTTACCAGTTTATGCTTCTTGAAATCCTGAAAAGGCTTTAACTGTGCTCTTGTGCAATCTATAAATACAAATAAAACTATAACGGATTCCAGAGACTTTTGTCTCATCTTCCAATTTAAAAATTAAATTAAATAATAAATTACTTTTATAAAATACTGCAAGACCTCCCGCTGAATACGTGTTATTATTATACAATTTGTAATCAGAAATGTTTCTTCTTCACAGATCCAAATTTCAGAAAGAAAAATGAGATATGGTAAATGATCTAAAGACGCAAGATGAGTGTAAAAACTATCAAAATTAGATCTCATACTGCGTATATTTTGGTGGATGACAGAAAAGACTGAATCATTCTCATTATTGTGATGATCTATACAAAAACATTTTAAGTTATTACGAATAGATAAAGGGGAAAAGTTATCATCACTATTTACATATATTATTTCACGGTCTTCGTGTATATTGAATGGTGTATCCTGCCTGATACCGGCATTTTCACAATTCCAACTACAAAACAGTCCGCAGAAATATTGTAATTCTTCCAATTTTTTTTTTACGAACAGCGTTTCAACTATGATGTTCCGTCGGTCGTCTTTGTAGGCTTGGGTTCGGTTCGGGTTGTTGCTCCGACACGTCCTTTTATCCGCTCGTTAAATTTCCTTGCCTCATTCCTACATTAGCATCTCTCGATCTCTTCAACTTGGCGTCTTTCGAAGCCCCTTACTTTCCTTCAGAGGACTTTGTGTTCGATTTTTCTCCTCTGCTGGTACGTGTCGGCAGTTGCTCCCAATTCGACTATCGTCCTCGGGTGAATCTGTTTAAAACATAAATGTCAAAGCACAATGACACTTGACGTCATTTGCAAAAACGATGACACGTTCTCATTAAGACATTGCTTTTGCCCCACTTTGTATAGGCAGATTCATCGTATTACAGATTTTCTGACAGATCAGTATGGTGTCATAAAGCATTTCTCGATAATAGCCGCTATGCAATGAAAATACAGATTCAGTAGAGCATACTCTACGAATGGAAATCACTGGCACACTAGTACAAGACCTCGTTAGATATGCCACTGCAAGACAGTGCTTCCAGTTCGCCTAAAGAAGTATCAGGTATGTCCTGCTCCTGCTTAAGGTTATCATAGTAGTCCCATTTGTAGTCGCAGTGATATGATACGCACAACCATCTCAACCAACTAGTCTATAAATCTTTTTTTTAAAACTCTTCTTCTCTAGTTGATTACGAGAAGATCATAATCATCAAATGAGTTGTAAGAGTCCGCGCTTAATCCAAGAGATAATCAAATTTGAGTTTGTAGGCAGCACGAGGAGTAGTGTTGCTCGCCTTATTATGTTATTTTGCGAACAGATAATAACAATTAGGAACCGTCACAATGAGGCGTTTCCGTAGGCAGAGATTTTATTCCGAGAGCACCTTGAACTGCTATTATTCCTTTAATTTAGAGCTCTTACATAGTAACTACTGTCCACTGCGTCTCGAAATCAATGCTTGGATACCAAACCATTGCCTTAGGGGTTACCAACCAATCCTTTACATCCAAATGTGATTACTTTTCATTGGGAATTCTCCAATCCTCACCGTCTTTATTGCTTAAGTTGAGCTTTTAGTAGTATTCAATGTCTTTTCAATATGTAGGAATGTACGAGTATGATACATTGTTTTTACGATACGGGATCTCAAGCAATTCTTTTGCAGATGAAGAACACTTTTCCCTCTCAGGAACGTTTTCTGACCAGCGGATACTGAAGCCTAATAGTCGGAGCAGAATGTTCTTGCTCATGCCACCTCTAAAATTGACTTACTTACTGATTGAACCTATTTCTGCGGAATCGGAAGATCTGTAATAGCATGTTATATCATCAAAGATAAACAATTGTCTACCCTCTGTGCAGTTTCATCATAGAACAGTAGGTCGTAAATATCTGTCCCCAGATGCAAAACAGTCGTATCCGAAAAATGTGAGGTTTCAACAAGACCAAGATCACCCAGGGTCTTAACCGTAGCATAACAAAACATCAAACAAGCTTATGGTGATGAGTCAGCAACAATCGCCGTCACCTAAGAACTGCGTCAGTAACAAAATAATTATGTAAGGCCATAGTGGTTGGAAATTTCCCCCAATTCGAACTGACTACAAGTGGTTTGGCTACCGATCGCTGTATCACGATATCTCATAAATAGCTCTTTTAAATCTGCTAAATTTTTCCGATTCAAAATTTTTTTTTCTGTTTTGAAAAGAATTTTCTCCTTTTTTTGCGCTTGATTTTGACCACTGTACGACACATCGGCCGACACCAAATTAGGCACCTCCATTGTTTTAACCCATAAACATTTCACTTGTGATTTCTTGCATCTATTTGAATCAGCGGCAATAAAATTATACTTATCTAGGAAATGGCAAAAGAAAACAACCCAACAGATACGAGTATCGTAAGTCTGCAGTCGGTATGTGAAGATTTGCTTTGTTTTCTGGGTCCTAAGATACGATTACGAGTAGGTATTCGCGTGACGAAAAGATTGTAAATTTCACAATAGAACGACGATGACGCCGCGAGTAGTCTCTGTTTAGTGTTTGTTGTAAAATGGAAATGTTGTAATTTAGTTAATATAGCAATTGACACAGAATACGACGTGATTTTGCTTGGATTGGTTTTGGTCAGAGATACCTTCAAGGCTTGGCTTGATTTTGTAAAATATCACTTCTCTGTCCAGCGGACGATGCTTTTTATGTATCTTTGTTATGTCTGGATTATACCGACTCACTTTGTTCCCTTTCTTTGTGTTACGGACTACGATGTGTGAAACAAAAAAAAACTTATCGGATTCTGGAGAAACTATAGTGAGTAGAATGGTATTCTTTGGTGCATCTCCCGGAAACTGGTTTAGGTAGTCGAAGAAATATTCGTAATACAAGAGGAAACCCGAAACCTAGGGCGGAGGGATTCCCTTTTTCCATGCGTCGGTATGCGAATCCGAATCGCGATGGTATGACGTGGTAGTTTGGGTGTATTCTTACAGTGGAAGAAAGAATTTTGTTCTGGCTTAGGTCACGTAGGTTCTTGTCGTTTCCATTGAATTTCACAACACTTGAATTTATGTTGTGATTTTAAGAAGTATGTCAACATAAAGAGTCAATCTGACGTAATAATGTTACTCACTCAGTAAGAACGGACAAGGCAAATGAAAGACACCTAAGCAAATTACGAGTACATAGAACACCGAATTTATAATGAATTTATAATTTGTCACCTCTTTACCATATATCACATAAAAAAAGGCAAACACTTTTAAAACTTCACAATAATAGTCTCAATTAGTTCCGTGTCGTCAGAGCACGAGATGGTTTATGGTTTCCGTTTATGCTTCACTTGTCATGAAGTTACGTAACAAATTGAAGAGTAGAGGTCTTAATGCAGATCACTGATACAGTTCAATATTGGTTTACATGGCTACTTCAACAGGCTTCGGCATTCACAAAGCTTGCTTATTCGTAGTTATATAGGAGTATAAACGCTGGACTTTACTCCAACCAAAATCTACCTAATTTTTAGATAACTGTCTCTAGTTATACACTTGGAGGTCATTCAGTCCGGAGGTTTATTTCCATCTTTGAATGTGATATTGATATTGATATTGAATGAGGTGATCTAACATCTACTGAAATGAGTACATGAATGCAGGTGACTAAATAATATCCAAAGGCCACTGCAATCCATGGTTGACCCAGTTCTAGATCAAATGAAACTTTAGAGTTGCGCATTCATTGATGGTTGATGTCCCTTCCACTAAATCGGGAGAAATGATAAAATTTGGCACCTGCGACTACACATGTATGCACCCGTGCATTGTGTTAATGGTAAAGTACTTTCTTTTTGGCCAAATGCTGGCGTTTTTTTTCTTCAAATCATTGTTTCAATATCAAATACTTACCTTCTAAGGTGGCGCTACAGTCCTGGATAAATCCAGACCTCAACCAGTAAGACCTTCCAACTACCATCCTCTCTCGCTAGTTGCCTCACTCCAAGTTGTTTGAGATCCCCTCTCGATCGTCCTCTGCTGCACCGTCGCTTGGAGCTAGACTCGAAGAATCTTTGGGCCGGAGCTGTGTCGTCCATTCGAGCAACATGACTCAGCCATATCAGACGTTAGATTCATAGACGCCTGACTAAACTGATGTCGCTGTATAGCCCGTACAGATCGTGGTTGTACTTCCTCCGCAATCCTCATCAATGCCTTTCACAGCCAAGTGTTTCTTTCTTCCTCGTTTATAGTCAGACCCATTTTAAGCACTTCCGCTTCAATACCAATGAAAGCTTCATTGATGGTTTTCTGTGTTCGTCAAATAACATCAATGTCATCCGCGGATCCAAGTAACCCTTTGTAAGGAGAGGTACCGATGAACGTTGGTCTTAAATGTTTGAAGGTTATAATGAGTAGGAAATAAAGAGTTAGGCAGGGCATTTCATAAGCGAGTTGTACGGCTTAGGAACGAATGACGATATTTTAGAGTACGTCTGAAAGTGGGCTTGACTGATGAGCATTCATAGCGAGACGCGTGTTACGGTTGAAGGGGCGGAATGCTACTGGCGAGTTCTATGGAGCACTAGTGGTGAAAAAAGTGATATATCAGGGTGAGACAGGAGTCGTTACGTTGATCCCCGAGGGTGTCGAATGACTGTGTAATATTGACATCACTTATAAGTTTTATCGCACGATTTTGGATCTTATCTAGCAAGTGCTAAGGGGTCTTAGGGGCATCTGACCAGATGAGTGCATTGTACTCTAGTTTTGGACGACATTTGTGACGACATCGAATATGTGGTCGTTCCAACTCAAGTTGTCATTGACACACATACCGAGAATGGTTTCGAGTGACGATGCAAATGTCATGCATGGACAGTGGCAGAGTGTTTAAATTTCGCTTTAATGACAATAAACAGCAAAACGGAGCCCTGAGGTACACCAGCATTTATTTTGTGAACATCAGACTTGAAACCACACAAGACAAATTAAATTTAATATTCCAAAAGGTAATTTCTAATCCATTGAAGAAAAGAGTCATCGGTCCCAAAAACACACATTTTCGACAAACGAGCCTGATGCCAAACTCTGTCAAATGCCTTAGAAATATCAAGTGCAACTATCTTGCTTTCGCCAGATTGGTGTAGACTTTGGTTCCACTTTTCGGTGAGGCATGCCATCAAATCACCAGTGGACCTATTGCTGCGAAAACCATATTGCCGATCACTGAGAAGTTTTCGTGTTTCGAGATATTTCATGAGCTGGCAGCTTATCGGCGTTTCCATGACTTTGGAGAGAAGTTATGTAAGTCCCATGGGTCTGAAAGAAGAGAGAGAAGAAGATCCGCCTTTTTAGGGACGGCCTGGACAGATGCTGTTTTCTATCTGCTCGAAAAGAGTACTAATTGATGAAAAAGCTTAGGCAGTGGTTTTGCCAGTGAGAAGGAATACCTCTTCAGGAAAAGGGGAGATATTCCATCTTGACCAGCGGATTTATGAATATTAAGATTTTTAAGAACTCTTGCTACTACATGAGTGCGAAAGCAGATCCGTCCCATTGAAGATGGGACGCACTCAAGTGTAAGAGACAAAGCACAATCTGGGAGTGTTGAGATGGCCGCCATGTCAGAGCTAACAACTAGAATTTCATTATAAATTAGTGTTGGGAATAAACTTCAACATCTTGAAGTAAACATCAATGCGACGTATAACAGCCTAGTGGAGACAAGGCAACCACTGCGATATCAGTTTGGTTAAACAAATAGGCTCAAAAATTCTAACTCTTTGGTGCACCAAAATCAGAATAACCAACAAAATTGACGAATTTATCGCCAGAAATTTGGAGAAAACACATGGAAAATGCTGTAAAACGTACATCAACTCTGGCATCAGGCGATAGTATTTATCTTTGCGACGACAGAGTTAATTAAAATCGAATGGGGACGCTTGCGCCACCCTGTATACAATATAACGATTGTTTTTATTTACAATGACAGACTTATCAATAGGGATTAGCTGTCACATTGAAATGTGTTTGCCAAATCGGGGCTCTGTTCGTGAAATTTATAGAACACTTAATGTCTACTTTATGGTAGACATTATCGGCCATTTGATGGTGATATTTATCGAATTATTGAAAAATTTCGCACGATCCCAATTCACGCTCTTAGATACTCATACAAAAACAAGAACGGGAAATGTGCGTTCTGAAGGAAATATCGCGGCTGTGGAAGCTTGTGTTGCAGCAATTTGGCCTCTGTCCATCCACTATCTGTAAAATTAAGCGGAAAGATCTTGGTCTGGTTGGTAAAGCAACTGAAAGTTGACCCAGTTTTTCACCATACAATTTTATACAGCAAAGAATTAGGAGGCTAATTTATGATTAAACGGCTGCGCAAACGAGCAAAATTGCTATATTTGGAGCGAGGACAATCCTCAAGAAGCGCACCAAGTGCCATTGCATCAAAAAAAAAACAAATTACCGTGTGATGCGGATTATATGCCTCACTGGTCCTTATTTCTTCAAAAATGAGGCCGGATCATGAGTTGCTGCCAATGGACAGCAACAGAATGGTGCTACCATCCTACTCATACTACCAATGGAAACATTGCTTTATTTGATCATGCGATTTAACGCCATTGGATTATTTACTTTGTGACATATCCACACTGTTGACTGCGATGATTTGACCCCAGTTTGAGCATCTTTCTGTCCTAATATATCGTACATAGTAAAACATGTGTACGTCGCGTCGGTGGTCTTGTGTTATGTTCATGTAAACGGTTAGTGTACCATTCCATCATTATAATAAATTTTTTTCTTTTTTTTTCGTAATTTATCATATCTCCGAGGCTGTGCTACTTTCTGATGTATCTAGGTAACTGTAGATGCTTAAAAATATAAATATGTTAGAAAGGAGGTTTCGGTTAATGGGTCTCCTGCATTACAGTTCACTCATAGTTTTCTTTGAAATTATCATGTGTTGCGGTGCCGCAATAGCAGAGTTTATGGTGTTAGGTCAAGAATCAACTTCATGGATACGGCGATGAGGTTTTTTTCATCCATTACTTGATAGGTTTCTGCGTTTTCCATTGAACATAATTAGGTTTACCTATGCGTTTGCGTAAAATTTATTGGTTGTAATTTATGTTGGCTCCAAATTGCTTCGTATACATATGCTTGCTCTTCATGTTGTTATTACACAATTACATGAACATGTAATTGCTTGTGGATATTGAAATAAAAGTGTGTTATTGAGACACCCTCATGACGAACCCCACTAGAACTCTGTCCTTTTAAAATCAATAATCAGGTCAAACGTGGCAGTTAACATACATACTATGTACTCGTATATATCTTGTATAAATGTGTGAATACAAGTACCTGTAAAATGAAGCCTTTCATGATTGTCTTTGACCTCAAACAAGTTAATAGGGTTCAAAGAACAAGCACAACTATTTAGAGACCTTGTTGACCCAAGTTCCTCCACAGCGCTGATACCAAATGAATAATAGTTGTGGCCAGATTCAAAAGACAGTCGGCAAGCAAGGTCTTCACAGCTCCAATGCATGTTTTGAAATGGAAGGTGGCTTTGATATGCAGCCCATGATATGAATATCAAGCGGAGGTAGATTCATCACCGTGTCAAGAGCAGAGCCAGTCATGCAGTCGAGACAGACCGTTCTTTGGAGTCTGGCAAAATCAGCAATGATGTATTTACGTGAGAGCTTGTTCAACCAGACAACCGATGCATATGATATCATACCATGTCTTTCCGACAGCCCCTTTCCACTGTTAGAAAGCTGACTGCTCTTTAAAGAATTGGGTGGTGATGCCTTTAAGTATCAGATGAGGCAGATCAATCAGCTTCCTCCTTCTATAGTAGTAAAGGGAACAACTTCAAATTTGAGAGTCTTTAGAGCAAATAGTCTATAGACTTGATTTAATCGACAATATAGTTACATTATCAGGATATGATTGAGCATAGACGTCAGCACTATTGAGAATACTAATCACTGAGTCGTCCAGCATGAATCATAGTAGTGAAGACAGAACGACGCCTTGCGGGCAACTCCTGTTTACACGTATCATAGTCAGCATCTGCAATCGGTGTCCAATACATCAGCATTGCTTTTATCCACAAAACTAGTAGATAAACGTCGTATTGTCGCACCGAGTTACACATGCCACCAAAGGTTTCATTGTCGAAAGCACCCTCAATTTCTTCTTGTCGATCTTAACCGACCAATTTTCATCACCTTTTTCTAACTTTAAGACAAAGCAATGTTTTGCTTTTCTTACCTCGTTCTAGCGCTCACGAGCAGCTCTTGCCCTTTCTTGCAGTGCCACCCCATATCCCTGATATTTAGGTGTATAATTCTGCGTATATTTATAATAAAGCCAGGACTTTCTCTGCTGTAATTGAAAGAAACATAACACTTCACAGCTGATTTTCGTAATGGATTAATATCATTGTTGCTGCTGGTTTTCGACACTTGAGAATGGTGGGAAAGTACTTCTAGGAAAATGAAGCTACCAAGTATTCGAGCCAAGTATTGAAAATTGTTATTTTTGTTTTTCGACGACCTTCTTTACAGAATTAGTTTGGCTAGGTGGTGAAACAGAATATGCTCATCCCTACATTGGCCACAAAAAAGTAGTGATCCAAATACAATAGAAGAAAGTTTCTCGAAACATTTGGTCAGGTGCTCCTTAAACATATCTGTACTTATTAGATAGGATTACCAATTCTCAGATTAAATACATAGGTCCTGTCAATACTGCCCAATTAATTAATACCTTTTCTAACACTAAAACCAATGCACCAACGAAATTACCAATAGCATTCCGGCCCTTCAAAACTACTACCGTTACACCTGTTTCATTTTTAATTATCAGTTTGCCCTCAATCCACTAATGGATGTACTCTGAAATGTCCTGGTTTATTCCAAAGCCGAACAACTCTTTTCGGACAGCCTTGGTGAGGTCTTTACCTCCTAGTCATTGTAACCTCCAAACATTAAAAAAAAAAGGGGCAATGCTATCTTTCTTTCTCTGCTCATTTTTTTCATTGTTAATTTAAAAGCAAATTCTCTGCAATTTCTGTCCTGAAAACTTCCTAATTTGTATTTCGGCAAGATATTGTGACACTTAAGCTCAATAACATCACCAAGCAATCGACTTCGCTGGAGAGCGGCCTGTATCATGGTCTCAGGATTTGCGAATTAAGCTAACCCCACAATCGGAACAGTAACAATGCAGACACGTGGGAGATATATAGTATGTAGCATTAGATGTTAATAAATGTAGAAGTTTTGCTGGGTGATGCTGGAAAATAGTCAAGGGAAAGGCCAGAACTTCTATAAAAATCCATCCATATGTCAGGGATGATTTTTTCCTGTTTCCGAATCCTCAGAATCCAGATTTTCAGTATGAATTCTGTTTATTACATCAATATTTTCTTTCTTTTCGATAAATAGCAGGCTTAAATGGGCTCTTTTTGAAGCTACCTAGAATATATTTTCTGGCCTTCATTACCCAAAACAAATTTGAGAAAACCATTCTCTAAATGTCGACATAAATGGACGTTTTCGGTAGTAAACTTCGAACTTAATAATTCTAAATACGGAAGCTTAGTTCGATCGTATGTACAATAACAACAATCAATGACAATTTAGCGATTTGAAATATTTCCACCATCACCCCCTAGTTGCTCATCGTATTTATTTAATAACTTAGAGTTTCATCAGACATAAGAATTTGTATTTAGATATAAGACCTTACCTAGTTACCTTATTTGCCGATTTGACGTCGATTTTCCATTGAAAACGTCTGATATCTTTTCCTTTCCCCAATAATGGAAAATATTGATACTCATCTTAATTGATTGATTTGATTTGCCTGAATGACCACATATAATTCAATTAACAACAACAAACGTTAATGCTTTTAGCATTGAAACTACATACGTATTTTGTTAACAATAAAACCCGACCTCTTCATTCTGGTTCAACATTTAGATGGTTCTATTGATTTATTTAATTGATTTGATAAAATTTCTGGTTCAGAGATTTTATGACAAAAATATTCGTATCTGCAGTAACAGGGAATATAATTCAAGGTTGAAATCAAACAACAATCCGCTGAGATTTCCAGTGCTATCACCTGATGGCATTATTGAGCTGATATTAATGATCCTGCTATAACCGCCTTAAAATTATTTATAACCATAAGCTCTATAATATTTAACATAACAATACACAAAAGATGAAGAACAAATTTAATTTTATTGGAATAAAAACCTTTAAATTTTACCGTAATGACAGCTGATGAGAGACGATAATATCGATTTGGTACTTGTGATCTAAATCAAACTGGCTTCCACTTTTGAAAGACGTAGAAAGCTGATAAAACAGGTGTCATCTTTGGTTTGTTAATGCAAATTTAATTGTCACCTTGGAATGGAGTGACCCCTCAGATATCCGGCTTAAGGACTCATGTGTCGATTTCATACGTTTTCCGATGATCATATTCAAGGTCGAAGTAAATCTACTTGATTTGGTCAAATAAAAAATTGGTGAATCACGACGTACTCCAATTTTGACAGCGCTTTAATCCGGGGTGGAACTGAGCCCTAAGAAACAAATGCCTCCATTAAGGGTGAGTTTTCCAACTAACGAAAAACTCGGAGAGCTGCAACGATCCATCTCCGGTCGGTCGGTCTTATTCATAGCACTGCCATTTAGCTAGGCCAATCAAGATACTTCGGTATTTCGGCTTTCGTTTCCAATCTTAGAGCTGTGATTCCCCTTTAAGCTAGGCCACTGTTATCTATTTGCCCATGCTCAAGCCAGTTTAGTCAGCCCATCCATGCATTTTGAACAATCAATTATTCGATAATGTGAATGAGAGAACGAAAAACTGGAAAATCTTAGAGAAAGATAAAGCGCGGTCTCTACTTATAAATGCACTGAAATTTTGGAATTCTTACTTAGGTAGCACTACAGTTCGACGTGAATCTGGTTTTTAACTAACTAGTCTCTCCATTTAGCCCAATTTTTAGCCAACTGTCTCCAGTTGCAGACTCAAAATCAGTTGAGTTCCGCTTCTACCTGTGCGCAACCTAAGTTGAGGTCTTCCTCAACTGCGTTATCCCTCCGGGCTAGTTTTGAAAGCTCTTCGGATCAGAGCATTGGTGTCTATTCGGTCTACAAGTTCTAGTCATCTCATGCGACAGATGCAAAGTTTTTTGACTAGGTCGATGTCGGCGTACAGCTCGAATAGGTCAACGCAAAAGCGACCGAATATTTTTCAATAGATTTTTTTCTCTCAATAGGCTACATGCTGTTGCGCCATAAGGAAGGATGATCAAGGTCTTATATAGAGTCTCCTTAGTTCTTCAGTCGTAGTAATCACCTTGTCTAAAACCTTTTTTGACATCAAAGGACACGTTTAAGTCATTACCGACCTCAGCGAACGTTCTCAATCGTAATTCCGCACAGACAGACGAGTTTGGCAGGGATGCCCAAACTAGACATGGCTACATATAGCTCATATCTCTAATCTATATTAAAATCGATGGAAAGATGGTGGGTATCGATTTGGGTTTCTTGAGTCTTTTCCAGGATCTATCGAAGTGTGAAAATCTTGTCGATTATGGACTTTCCTAGCCTGAAACCTCACTGATAGAGGCCAAACAGGTTGTTGACGAAAGCTTTCAGACATTCACATAGTATGGCAGATAAGATCTTGTATGCAATGTGGAGGAAACTTATACCTCTATAGTTGGCGCAGTTGAAGGGGTGTCCTTTTTTGTAGATCGGGCATATGGTGCTAAGATTCCATTCATCAGGCATACACACTTCTGACTAGACCTGAGAAATGAGTTGGTGCATGCTCTCCACAAAGTCATTTCCAGCAGCTTTGAAAACCTCGGCCGGTAAGCCGTCAAGTCCTGCTGATTTCTTGGATTTCAGCTTAGATATTGCTATTCATGCTTCGTTCTGGTCAGGTAGGTGGAAGTTTTGGCTATTATCGTCTAAGTTGAATGGTCTATTCTGACTGACGGTGACATGTTGGGCTTCTTCGCCTTTATACAGTCTGCAGAAAAAGTGTTTCCATATTCTCAGTACCGACTGTGACTCTACTACATGGTTTCCTTCCTCATCTCTGCAGGCTTTCTGTACGGGTCTTCTTGCCTTGACACGTTCTTTTCACCTACGAGTATGTACGTTATTCCTGAAGTACAACCTCGCATTATCTTCAACTGTGCGCTTCTCGTGTTGTTTTTTCTTCTTCTGGAGAAGCCGATATTCTTCCCGATTCTTCTGCTTACAAGCAGCTTTCGACTTACGTTGCAGCCCAGCTTTGTACGCTTCTTTTTTAACTTTATATGCTTGCCGGCATTATTTATCAAACTAGAGATTTCTTGGTACTGGTCAGGGGAAACCCATCACTGATCTTCGTTATTTGATGCTGATGGCGTAGGAGTTGTTGAGAGATTTCGGCATATGCGTTCGGTGAAGATTCTGACGGTCTCTTGCGATTGCGGCTTTTCTGCGTTATATCTTCTTTGTAGTGGCGATTTAGAGATCCGCATTCTCACCTTGATCCGATGGAGATCCAAGTCAATGTTAGCTGACCGAAAGGTTCGGACGTCCAGAATACTGGAAGCATGCCTTACGTCGATCGCAAAATGATCAGTTTAATTTAGCGTTTCATGATTCGACGACTCCCATGTCCCCTTGCTATAGTGATATTTAATCCCCCTGTAAACTTAATAAGCTTAATTGCCAGACGTGGTGTCGCGAAGACTATGCTTACTACAAACTGTCCTACCAAAGATGTCGTACAAATTTAACTTCTTACTTAGGGCGTTGGTTATATGTCCGAGTATACTTTGTCGAGGAGATCGTACAAACATTCTTTGTTGACGTCGTTAGCCTTAATGCGGATTGTCATAAAACGATTTATCACGTTTCGGAAGCTCAAGACTTATTGTCTTAGTCTTTCGCGTGTAACAATCCGAATAAACGCTGTTTGTGTTCCCTATAGCAATTACAATAGTAGATATCACAGTTAGCTATCTACGTGATAGCGGTTAAGCACTACTACTAGTTGTTCGGTTGTACTTAGCCGGTTAAGGGTCCGAATTTTCCACGTCCAGATCTGAAGGTCATTGAGCCTTAGTTGTTTATCAAGGTCGCCAACAGTGGATCCGTTATTATCCGAGGCTATTAGCTGGTTTGTCTCATTTTTTTTATCTTTTCCGTATAAGATCGTCTATGACGAACGATCAGAGAGATCGATAACTTCCTTTTTATGTCGACTAAACTTACACAATTATGCAATCAAAATATGATTGCTGCAGCCATAAGCATCAAAAAAAGAGTAGCAGTAATTCCGCATGATTCGGTACTACCACCATTAACGAAGGCAGTTACGGAACTCATTAGTGTGGCTCTTAGTTCACATTTGTCACGAAAGTAAGATCGAAAGTAATCAACTTAGCGCTTGCACAATGTACCCTAATGCGATTACCAACTGGAAAGTAAACCGAATACAAAGTCTCGATCTGGAAGAAGGGAACCAAACCATGTCTGAATCGAAAGCAATGACTCTCTGACCCATTTTAGAGACTCGCTTTCTAGGTGACCTTATCAGAACCGGATAACAACAGAATAATTTCATAGAAGCTCTGCAATTGGCCAAAGTAACACAACATACCGTAGCTGGTATCTGTCATCAGTTGTGATGACGGATGAGGCATTTGATACTGATTTCCCAGAACGCTTCAATCAACGATGGCTTATATCCAGATATGCTACAAAAAGGTTGCATAAACCGCAGTGCAGCAACCCCTTATGACCTTATGCCAAAAGTATTGAGTCAATAGTGAGCCTCGTCACTAAACACAATTTTCAGCAAAAATAAGAATCGCTTCAAGCTGTACAAGAGCGAACTCCCGTTGCAAGTTATGTTTTAGAGCCTTAGCTCCTGCAACATCTCCTGTGTCCTATACAGGTGAGGGCGGGATATATTCCCAACATTTTGAAGAACATCGGCTTCTTCCAACAAAGAAAGAGCATGGAAAGCTAGCGAGCGAATAGATGGAAGGAAAAAGTGGAGAACTACTAATTAAGACATACCGCTCTGGTTCGTCCACCTGATCAGAATGAAAAAAGGTTAGCAACATCTCAGCTTAAGCTTAGATACGCTAACTACGCCCTACTTACTGAACTATTTAAGACAACAGGAGATGACTTGGAAGCGTAAGCTAACTTATTGCAAAATTTGACCTAAATAAAGAATACCTAAGGAATGGATCTTAGTCTATTTTATCCGGCACCTTAGAGAGACATTAGTCTATTTAATATAGTGTACGAAAAATTGTCTTCCGTATCGTGTGAAACGACTTGTCACAATAAAAGCTAAAACTTAGATATAGTTAGGGCTTTAGTCTATGTACACTTATAGTAACACTTCATCAGAAATGAAATGAAAACTTACACAATAACTGACTGATTTTTATATGTCCTAAGAAGGCGATTGATGAGGCCTTAGTAATGATAATCAGGCAGTAGTCAACTACGAGCGAGCGACAGAGCCTGAACGTACTTGCCTGATGAATCCGGATAGAAGTTACATGAAATCCAGCTCCGAGACTCTGAGTCGTTTGATAGAAACTAACTTCTCAGGAAGCTGTACCCAAAAGATCTAGCCTCAAACCAGCATGCCAATACAAATGATAAAGGCACGGAAACAACCCAGCATGAAGTTCTCAGCACGCCTCTATGATAGAGAATACACATTTGTTATCTTCTTTGACATTGGAGGAGCCTTCAATCATGTTAACGTTGCCACTACTCGGAGAAACTTAGAAAATTTCAGAGCTAATCTGGCATTTATGAACCTGAAAACCACTATGCTCCGCAATAGGAACATCAATGTAACAATAATCTACACAGTATTGAGGGTCACTACTTCAAGAGGCATCCCTCAAGGAATCTCAAGGAGCCTCAAGGAGCTTCAAGGGTCTTTTCTGAAGACCCTAGCTATTAATCTAATACTTCTGAACCTAAGAAGAAAGGTAATAAAAACCCCTGCATACGCGGATGATGTGGTTCTTATAGCTACGAGCAATTCTCGGTGAATAGGCCAAGAACTAACCAGCAAAAAACAGAGCTTGTCCTATTCACACATAAAAGGATATTTCTATAATTTAACCTTCCTTCCATAAATGGGACAGCCCTCCGACTAAATACCTAGGTATGGTGCTATTGTAAATAGCAAACTGAGCTGGAAATTCAATGTAGATTAAGCTCTGCCAGAAACCACTCTGCCAAAACGGAATGGCGGGCAACGAACACTTATACGAATTATATCGAAAATGATCTTTTTTGATAAAGAACTGGATGGTCAAAGTAGCATACCCCCACCCCACACTCTAAGAATACAAGTGGACCAAACAATACAAATCAAAATCACTGAAATGTGGGAAACTTCAAGACAATTATGAGCGCGTAAGATTCTCTTGAAAGGCAGAGCTGGCTTTCATACTTGTGGGATTACTCACAGGCCATAATATTTTGGGTGTGCAGAGGCTTTGGTTACGTGGACTCACAGGGGAATACCCTCCACTTTCTATGCCACTGTTCCAACCTCAGTAATTTGAGACAAAGAACTTTAAGAAGTTACAATATTAAATTTCTGACACTAAAGACGCCATGTCCATAAGACCAGAGTCAAAATACAGTCGGCGTTCAAAGCAATTAAAATTCTAGTTCGTGTTAAATCAAATACCATTTCTTTGACACGGAAGATTACTTTGAGATTGCAGTCCACGATATGAGTAAAAAGGGGAGAGACATTCATCAGAGCCTGATGCAGTCGATACAGATCATTCTTTGTAACCGTAGGCGTTGAAACCATTGAGAACCTTATCGATTAATATGAGCCATCAAACCTTGCGTTGTCAAGTTTGAGTTTCTACAGAGTTTCTAAAGTGCTGAATGAGGTCACTAAGGGTCAATGTTGATTCGTATGTTACTGAAGTTGGGGTACCAACGATGGAATATCCGAGCCCTCGTCAATAGAATAAGGATCTAGTGGTTCACATTAGGAGGACAGAAAAATACCGCATTAAACCTCAAAACCGAGAGTCTAAATGATTCAAATGCAGACAGCCCAGCAAACTAAATAACAACTGCTTTTAATGATAAGAGCAGTCCTTGCCTGACCTCAAATTCATTACAAAAGAAGAGGCAGAATCAGAAGTGTTGAGTTCCAGGCATTTAAGTTAATCCCTCTGAAGGCTCACCGACTTTAGGTATAATCGTATCTTGCAATGGCTACCATAAGACTGAGATTTACAACTATTTGACCTATCTAGCTATTTGACTATCTGACCTCTAGAGCTTCTCTCTATCTCTATCTTTCGAAGATACCAGTAGCACGCGATGGCCGCTCAATATTATAATGTTGGTTATCCTGGTATAGTGAGCACTCAACTTTGGAGGTATCAACCTCCTAAACGAACATTAAATACTATGGTAAAGTAGTAACATCTTTAAGTTCAAATCATTCCACAGAACTAATCCATTCTGAGATCACCTATGACTGTGACCATCAACTTATGGCACCTTATAGTCGTTTCTGAATAATGCGCAGAACATAGGTTGCTGCTATGATAGATATTATATAATACATCAGCTGTTAATCGATTTCAAGAAGCCTTAACAATATAAAGCTATTTAAACCAGTAAAATCAACTCATTCAGTATAATAGAAGGGAATATTTTCTTAAGCAAATTCTCTACACAAGGGCCTAAAAAATGAATCCAGAGCAATGAGAAGGAGCTTTAAAGAACAGAAATATGCTCCAGCAATTTAAACTAAGGATAATTAGATATCGGAAGCCTTCAATCATTAATTCAATCATTAATTCGACTGACAACACCAACTTCCTTTAATATTCATGCATAAATCCATACCTCTTACCATAATTGTTGCCTTACCATTCCTGTGTTCTATGTCTTCCAATAGTTGAACGTCATAGCCTGGGTGGTGCTCCTTGTTGTTCAACTATTCATGACAAACGAGTATGACTTTAAATATTGATTCTATCGCCCTTAGATAAATATTCGTAGGAAATTTTATAGCATTTAATCTACTGGGCTATAAAATTTGAAAAGAAGTATATGGTATATGTACTTGTACGAGTACAACGTGACCAAGGTGCAAAATTAATTTGAAGTTCTTTTCTTATCGTTTATTTTTGAAGTCGAAGTTGGTTTAGAGGGGGATATATTCAAATATCTGCAATCTAAGCACAATTGTACCTTCGGTACAATTTTAGCACAATTTGCAACCGCAACTAGAGCGAGGAGGTACTTTATGGACAGAAACTCCCAAACTGTTAAAAAAAAAAACCATCTAAAGCAAAGGTATTCCCTAGGACGACCATTGACAACAAGGCTCAAGGAAAGTTCGATCAGGTCAAAAAGCATTTCTCTTCACTCTTTCTGAGCTAGAAATGCTCCACAGAAAATCGGACCTAGTGCTCCAGATTGGTGGAAATTTTGGATTGAGATCTAAAATCCTTGTTGTAGAGAAAAATGATAGGTACTGTATGTCACAAGGTTACTCAGACACTAAAGATTTACTCAAGCACCTACAGGGAAGTGTTATTTGTCATTTATGTGTTGATAACAGTTTTAGTTTAAAAACTCAAGTGACAGACTGCTTCAATGTCATACAAAATATGGGTGAGTTCAATTATGTCAAACTTTGGTGAGCACGAGAACAGAGATCCGTTGAAGTTAGCGAAATAGCTCTACCGAAAGCAATATAGGTGATATCCCTAACCCTAATCTTAGCACAATACCAAACAAGTGAGGGTGGCACACCACCTAACAATTCGAAAGGAATTACACAGGCTAGGTTAGGCTTAGGTTAGGTTTGCGGGTTGGCGCGATCTCTGGAGCCGCACCTCATCGCACCTAGGTATGTGTGATGCCCAGATTCTTTCCGTCTCGAGTTAATTGTTATTTGGTCCTTGAGTGGATCTCAGTCACCCTGTTGTATCAGCGAATTTGAAAAGAGACATAAATTAGACAACGGATAGCTCTGAGGGGTGATGAGAGTATGATAGTACAATATATAGTTTTTTTTTTTAACAGTGTTATAGGGGAATCACATTTACGTATTGTATTCTGGCGGAAATTGCGATTGCAGTTTTCATAAAACGCGAACGCTACAAGGCTACGGAAGCACCACTTCCTTATTCTGAAACTGTACGCCTTTGTTATCAACAACCTGGCCCAGCACTGGCAGACTTAGGAAGTGGTACCATCAACTATGAGGGTGCATCTTATCAGATCGACAACAATCATCAGTAATTGAAACGTAGACAATCTTTTAAAGGTTGTGAAAAATATTTAGGGTGGAACCAGATACTTTCATTTCTTAAAGGTAGAGAAGTTACGGCGGCGGCGGCAGAATTTACAGTCGGACATTAGGTAACACCGTATGAATAAACTAAATGGCATATTGGTGGTTTCGAATGCGAGTGAACAAATCCTTTGAGACAATAATGTGTCCATACATTTTGAATGCACTTTTATTTTCAAAATCCATAATTCCTAAAACCTACCCAGAGTTTGAAGGAAACGATGCAGAAATTCCCTCTTCTTCTGTCACTAATCCCTACCGCCCTACTGAATAAGAAACGCTCCACACAGTGATAAAGCTTATCTGGCCTGGAATAGCCTTTTTATGTTTAAATAGAAGAACACTTCTGGGGAATGAAGCCGCTAAGGCGCACAATCTGGTTCTATATAAGATTAGAGTACTAAGCCCCGGAGATGAGGTAGTGCCTCGAGTTCATTGCTCTTGCAATATGCTTTCGAATCAACTTAACAACGAAATTCTCCATTCTTATTTGGTTCTATTGTACTAAACCTAATAAGCTATTATACTTTACTTTAGATGGCACTATGGTCCGAGGTCTACCAGGGCATAAGCTAACACGCCTCTCTAGCTGCCGTGAGATTTTGCAAGCCGCCTCCTCCAGTTGCACACACGAGATTGCCCAAGATCCCTTTCCACTTGTGTACATCACCTAAGTTAAGGTCGTCCTCTACTGTGTTATCGCTCTGGATTGGAGTCAAAAATTTCCCATGCCTTCAAGGTGATCTAGCCATCTAAGCCCGATTATCCGAGCTTTTCTGACGAGGTCGTCATCGCCCGTAAAGTTCGCCCGCTATCGATCAACGGGACCGAAACTTTTCTTCCTAAGCGCCTAAAGCAGGACAGAGATGATCAGTGTCTTGTATAATGATCTTGTATAATTTGGATGCTCATGAAGGTGCTTTACTACTCAATTGACTTCTACACCCAAAGAAGCAGCTATTAGCAAGAGTGATCCTTCGCATGATTTCCACGATGGTATCGTTGTCGGAGTTAAAAGCTGTTGACTTGTGAGTATCGCACAATTCTTTCAAGAACGGTTTTGAAAAAATGGCATGACAATGCATCGCATTGTTTAAGTGCTTATCTAACATTGAAGGTATCGGACTCCCCTGTAGTTGGTGCAGTACAGGGGATTTCCTTACGGTATCGGACAAACCATGCTAAGGATCCATTCGTCGGGCATACTTTCGTCGACCAGGATTTTACAGATGGGTGTATGCCCCGTATTCAATCATCACCTGGTGCTAGCAGCTTTGTTGGACTTAAGATTGGGAATATCCATCCTGATTTCACCGTGGTCGGTTGGATGGAAATGTTGCTTGCCTTGTTGAATGGTTTATTCGGCCTGACGGTGGGAAGATGCTCGTCGTTACTGTTTAACAGCCTGCAGAAATATTTTTTTAGATTCTCAGCACCGATTCTGCTTTTAAATACAGTAGTATGAGGTTTCCTTCTCCTTCCTTGCAGTTTTTTGTTCGGGCTTTAAAGCTTTGGCATATTTGTTTTATTTTTTGGTAAAACTTCCGGACTTCAACTTCTAGTAGCACCTCTCTAAGGGCTCGATTGAACGTTACTAGTGCTCTTTCTTTTTTCATCTAACGAGCTTATGTTCGTCCCTTCTCTTCTGCTCGTAGAGCTCGCGAACCTCTCTCGTTCTTTTCTGCAGGGTCGTTCTGTATCTGTACATTCTGTTATTCCAGGTTTGCTTATCTATGTACGTTAATTACAGAAGTAGGGGTTTCTTTGTTGGGGCGGGTTGATACTTAGTACATCAGAGGCGATCTCTCTGATTGCTCCTTGAAAATGATGCCAGTCTTTTACGTTCGATGCTGGTGGTATCGAATCTCTCGACAGATTAAGGGAAACTCGATCGCAAGAGGCCCTTTCTTCTTCTTTTTTTTATAAATTGCTGTCGCGCAAGGGATTTAAGTACCCTTAAAATGTTTGCACACAGCGCGGGTGGAAAGGGAGGGTGGAAAGAGAGGCACATGTGAACGCTTAAATGTTTGAGGGTTATAATGACTAGGGAATAAAGAGCTAGGCAGGGCATTCCATAAGCGAGTTGTACAGCTTAGAAACAAATCACGATATTTTAGAGTACGTCCGAAAGTGGGCTTGGGCTTGAGGCTATACTGATCCAACATTCATAGCGAGACGGGTGTTACGGTTAAAGGTTTGAAGGGGCGGAATGCTACTCGAGATTTCAATGGAGCACTGATGGTGGCAATAGCGATAAAACAAAATGAGATGCGAGACATTTCGTCGGTTTTCGAGGTTCCCCATTGACTGGATGATGTTACCATCACCTATGAGTTTTATCGCACGGCTTTGAATCTTATCTAGCAGGTGCAGATATGTTTTAAGCGCACCTGACCAGATGTGTGCATTGTACTACAATTTTGAGTGAATGAATACCTTAAATATAGAGGCCAGTTCAGAAAGAGAAAAGCATTTCTTACATCGTTTGAGGAAACCTAGACATTTCGCAGCATTTTTGACGACATTGAGTATATGGTCATTCCAACGTAATTTGTCATTGAGACACATACCAAGAATGTAAAGTTTTTCAGTTTCGACGATGCAAGTGCCATTCGTGGATAATAGCTGGGTGTTCAAATTTTGCTTTAACGATAGCAGACAGCATTGTGTTTTAGAAGCATTAAATTCCACTCTGTTTATAGTTGTCCAATTGGTTATGCTGTTAATATCGAAATTTAATGACATAATTTAACACACGCTGGCGTGCCCGTTCCACAGCTGAAGAGCAGGGACGAGAGTCCGTGAACAAATTTGAAAAATTAGATAAGAAGTAACCGACAAAAGATCGTTGATGAAAATTAAAAAGACTGTTGAAGACAGAATGGAGCCCTGGGGCACACCAGTATTTATTTTGTGAATATCTGACTTGAAACCATCCAAGACAATGTGAATTGAATGTTCCGAAAGGTAATTTCAAATCCATTTGAGAAGAGAGTCGTCGATCCCAAATGCACGCATTTATCAAGTGCAATTATCTTGTTTTCACCAGATTGATATACGCTTTTGTTCCACTTTACGGTCAGACATGCCATCAAATCACTAGTGGACCTGTTGCTACGACGATGACGACTTATCAGCATTTCCATGATCTTGGAAAGAAGGTGCGTAAGTCCAATGGCTCTGTAGGAGGAGAGAGAAGATGATTCGCTTAAGCATTGGTTTTCCCAGCGTGGAAGAACACCTCTTCAGAAGATATACTACCAGGACCAACGGATTTATGTATATTGAGATCTTTAAGTACTACACAAGTAGATTCGTTCCATTGAAGATTCGACGCACTCAAGTGTAGCCGGTGGCAAAGCACAATCTGGGAGTATTGAACTGGACGCAAAGTGTTCAGCAAGCAGATTGGCCTTGTCTAAAGAGCTGACAGCTGGAATGTCATTGTGAATGAGCGTTGGGATGGAGGATGAGGCAGAATTTCTGATGTTTTTGACAAACGACCAAAAGCTTTTACTACCTTTAGGACATTGTGGTATTTTTTGCCTCATCTTTTAGTCGTACTGAAATTTCATACACTTAAGAAAGATGTTGCAGTCATTCCTGACGTGTTGTGAAATGATGATTAGTGCGACCACCCTTATCTCCGGAAAGACTATTCCCTCAGCGAACAATATTGTCAAAATTCATCAAATCGCAAAATCACAAAATAAAAATAAAAAAAAATAAAAAATAGCATTTCCGCTCAAATGTCATTCGAGTAACTGAGCATCTAAAATTGCAACAACGACCGGATTTGCTTTGTCGTCGCATGACTCTCGAATGTAAGAGCAATTGTATACTCTTAAGTGTGTGGTACTTAACTTAACGAATTTTTATTCATTCAAAACATTTGCAGCTTGTGGTAAAAAAAATCCCAGAAATATTTCTATTGTGTGTTAGAATGTTACGTATTTGTAAATAGGCAACTACAGGATGAATGATAATGTATCTTTACCGTCTATTAACAAACGTGATTCGAATAGATATCAGATTACAAAATAATGATATGATGATAATATTGTGACCCCAGGATGATTGATCACATGCAAGTTCTCTTTTTGAGGCAGTAGCAAGTGTAAAGTGAAAGAAAGCACAGGAAGATAGCAAAGAAACGACATAACCTTATCTTAGAGGCCCAATACTGGCTAGATAGTAGTATCAGAAGCTTCAATTTTAGACCGTAAATATCATACATCGATCTCGAAATCAGGTGTACAGTCGCGACCTTGCTTCAGAGGAGAAGAACGAGACTGAAAATGAAGAAAGACTAAACGGTGCCACCTAATGCTTTAAACTGGAATGTCTACTCCTGTTTTACGTTTGAATGCAGCTCCGCAATAACTACCCAAGGAAACCAGAAAACGCTTTAACTTAAAAATGACTGGAATCTGAATATGAAGCTTATTTTTCTTTTCATATAAAGATTTGCCACAAGATCGAACACTTAATCAGAAGCTCATTCTCACTCCGTGCTCGTAACTTACTACCAAGCAACCGCTCTTATATAGAAAATGCAATGGCTGAGTGCATGTAACAGCCGTTGGATAGCGGGTTGTGCGTTCAAGTTTGGCTGGTGCATTGTGCACTGTTTATTATTGTTATAAGGGCTTAACACCTATAACAATGTGATTCGGTTAGCCAACGTCAGAATCACTTTACGGCTTTGCTTAGTATCGTCGGTGTTTGTGGTTTTTTGTAATAATAATTCGAGGATTTAGAGTGGATGTAGCAAATATAGGCGAGCTCACTTTGATCTGAAGCTGCCTGGCTCCGAACTAGTGCCACCATTCTTTTCTTATAGCGGTCTAGCCATTTACCACAATGCAATCTTTGTTCCAATCCGGAATTCAATTTCCTGTGGTTAAAATTCACTCTCCGTAAGCAAGTTATCCACTTCTGCTTTATTTACAGAAGCCTAAAGTGTACAATAAGACGTCCTATAACGAGTTTGATGAGCTGTTTGACTCCATTCAAATAATTGTATCCCTGTATCCTCATATTGAAATCGTTATTACGGGGGATTTGAATATACACAATTCTCGGTGGCTTCGACATTCTGGGTAGACAACACCCGATAGATATCTTCGCTGCAAAAAACAACTTGATCCAGCTTCTAAATGTGCTCTCCCTTCTAGGCTCGTCGGACCACTGTGTCATATCAACTAATTTCTCGTACATCGACCATACAGTTAGAGAAAATATTCCTTAAATAATCGCATGCCAAGCATACGAGAAAGCCAATTAGTGCGGAATTAATTGAATTAATTAATTTTTGGTATTAAATCCTTTATCTCTCATCAGATGAAGAGTATCAAACAAAAAGACAAGGCTTGGTATGACTGTATCTGTAAAGAGGCTGTCAGGGTTAGAGAAATATTTTTTCGGTGCTACAAGGCTAACACGACAGAGGAAAACCACAAAAAATTCAAACGAGCCAGGAATGACTGCAATGCCTTTCGTAAGCGAGTGAAACTTTAATACGACCATAAACTGAGGCAAAAAATACTATAATATTCGAAATTTAGTACAAATTTTTGGTCATTCGTCGAAAACATTAGAAATTCTGCCTAATCCTTAATTCGAACGCTCATTTACAATGACATTCTAGCTGTCAGCTCTTTGGGTACGGCCAATCTGCTTTTTGCATACATTGCGGAGAGCTCAACACTTCCATATAGCTTATCGGCTTACACTTAGTGTATCGAATCTTCAATGGGAGGAATCCACTTTCGCACTCTTGTAGTAGCATGAGTACTTAAAGATCTTAACATATCTGGTTCAGTAGGTATATATCCGCTTCTTCTAAAGATGTATAAACTTTTTCATTAATCCAACTCTTTAGGACTCTTTCCGAGCAGATGGAAAGCCATATTTGACCAGCTCGTCCCTAAAAAAAAGGCGAGTCTGCTCTGGTTTTCGTTCTGTTTCCGATACTATTTTTAATCTTTAACAATGATATCTTGCCTGCTACTTCTAATCCAATATATTGCTCTCTGCTTATCGTATACGTTCCCGGACTCAGGTCGCTGAACTTCGTCTGAGGAAGGCAAACGACAGCGTATGCTAAGCTCATTAATTTCCGATATAAACAGTATCACTAAATGGGGAGTCACCATCAGAGTGGAATTTAATGTTTCTAAAACGCAATGCTGTCTGCTGTCTTTAAAGCGAAATTCAAATACCCAGTATTAATCCATGAATTGCACTTGCATCGTTGAAGCCGAAGAACTTTACATTCTTGGTATGTGTGTCAATAACAAACCACGTTCGAATGACCAGATATACGATGTCACCAGAGATGCTGCGAAATGTCTAGGTTTCCTCAAGTAATGTTAGAAATATTTCACCCCCCTAATCTGGCCCCAATATATAAGGCATTCATCCGCCAAAAGTTGGAGTACAATGCCCGCATCTGATCAGATGTCCCTAAAATATCTCTGCACCTGATAGATAGGATTCAAAACAGTGCGATAAAAATCATAGGTGATGCAAATATTACATCCTCGAAAACTGCCGAAATATCTCCTGTCTCACCTTTTTCTGTCGCTATTTGCAATACCAGTGATCCATTGAAATTGCCAGTTGCGTTCCACCCCTTCAAACCTTTAACTGTAACACCCGTCCGCTGTGAATACTCATCAGATTACCAAAAAAAAAAACTCGATTAGAATCGACTCGACTCACAACCGGCGCACAACCAGCTCATATCACTGGAATGGAAGTGCACGTGAGCCAAGCATATTTCCAGTAATGCTACAAACGGTATAGACCAGTTGCTGTCAACTCCGGGGATAATATTCACTACGCCTGGCACTGGGATTCAATCGAACCCACGAACAGTGAGAATAACCTCTATGCCGAGACATAACAAAGATGGCTTTTCACTCACGTGGTCAGTATACTAGTATGTGGGCAAAGATGAACAGGAGTTGCACGCAAAGCATAGTCCTGTTTCCTGATGTGGTGCAAACTAATTGAGTCTTTGGTTACCGTTATCAACATTTTTAATGCCTATTCTCAGGCATATTCAGATTGTTAACATAGCTGTACTGTTTTTCGGAACGTCTCCAGCAGTTGTTTGTTTCAAAATACAAGCGCCATGTAATCCATCAAAGGTTAGGTTTTTCCGTTCACTAGAAAAACGAATCTTGGGGAAATACGAAGTCGAATTTTCCTGTATTCAGGGCTCGTTGCGACCAGAATCTGAGCCTTGAAACTTATGTTGTCGAATCTTTACTGATGGTTTCAGAAACGATCTAGGATTTCATTCCGAAATCATACGATTCCATACGAAATCCCTATGGATAGTTGCAAGGAGGGCAGGGAGATACGCTTAAAACTCTATTGACTCCTATTAAGTGGGTGACCGTGGCCATACAATACAAGTCGTAGTGTATTGGCTTCCCAATCCGATGGTTCGGGGTCCGATACCAGCCGTGCTTGAAATACTTTTTTCAGGCAACTAGAATCTCATGAAACGAGTCGGTGCTTAAATACAAGATCAAGTCAATTTACACCAATAATTTAGTCTCCCCATTAAATGGTGGATGCCATCCATGGAGCGAAATAAACAATGAGCCTAAACATCTTTCTCTCTCTCTCTCTCTCTCTATCAAATTTTACGAGAAACTTAACACGTCCTCCGGTATTTTAAGAGTAGTCACACCCTCTTGAGTGTTAAGTTCTTTAAAAAAAAAATTAGTGGAAGAATGCAAGCCTTTTCTTAGGCAGACAGAAGTTCGCTGAGATCCAAGTCATAACTGTTAATAAGAAAACTACGCAGGAGAACTTCTCAGCTCCCCAAACTTGTTTAGGACTGTGGGCATCTTCAATCATACCAGAGCTATTGAATGCCAACCTTGGCGAAGCAAGTATACCCAATAAAACGATCACAGACAACTCCCTCGACCTCAATAATTTCTTTTCACGCAAGCTCAATCTATTGCTAGCTTACTACAGTTTCATACGCCAATTGGTTTAGGCCCGTTTCCAAATGCGACTGTCGCCTTAGGCAGAATATAGTACAACAGGAACGATAAGAATCCTTTATATATTATTCCTCCATGCTCAAAGGGCTTTGAAACGCCATTGTCTTTTAGAACGCCCCTAGAACGAGACACACAGGTTGCCCCCAAGGTGGCGCCCTGGTGACATTTGGCTGACTCACTGCTTAATGCTCTCAATTGTTTTAACATATACGCTCCGGCATCTGGGGTCCCTCAGATGGAAAGACTGCTTACTGGCGTGGTGGCGGATTATTATGATTTTTCTAAGCTAGTGTGCTAGACATTAGTAATATAACATCCTACAATGCTGGCTGTGAGAGTGACGACGAAGAAGCGCAGCACTATATTTATGAGTGTCCAGCTATAGGTATTCGGAGCTGATGAAATGCATGTTTGTACTGTAGGCAATTCACCACAGAAGTGCTAACTCATCGTCTTCCTACGAAAGACTGACACTGGAATCAGTAAACGGACTAGTTCTTTCTCTGAGTGCTCGGATCCGATAAAAAAAAAAGAAGAACAATTCAGAGACGGCACTTCTGATGGGCTTATGGGAGCATCGCTACTGGTGCTCCGCAACAGGATTTTATGAAGGATTGTTGTCTGACGTCAAACTCTTTCGTCCATCATGGCCTTATAAATCAGGAGTGCTGCAGGAATCGTGTATCAACCAATTTTTCCCTGTTTCCAAATGTGGTATTATGGAGGTTGTGCAAGCCTGTGGTGCTACCAAAAGTATTATTCTTTATTACTGCTTTTGACGTGCCACAAAGTCAGTTGGGTGTCGACGGACAGACAAGCAGCTTACAACCAAATTAATTACTTCGCAGCCTCCAGGACATTCGTAACAGAAGGGGTGCAGACATGTGAATGGACCCGGACCACCATCTGATGGTTGCTACCGTAAGATTACGTACAGCTGCAAGAAAACACTCGAATGCCCTGGGTTAATACTGATAGCAGTCCGTCAACAACCAGGGACCACCTTTCACAAGGATTGAGAGCAATCAGTAGCGCGGAACTCATCTCCATCGAAAACGATTGGTGTGCTGTGAAAAATGTCTTCATATCCGGTGCTGAACGTATAATGAAAAAAACAGTGCTTGGCTTTCCGTAGAAACTTGGGCTAGGATCGAAGAAATGAAACACCTCAAAGCTCGCATCGCATCTACTCCAGTGGTAGGGAGAAACGAGCTAGAGTCTGCGTATCGCATGAAGATGAGAGAAGTTCACCGTAGCGTGCGTCGTGTTAAGCGTAACTATATCAACGCATTGGCTACAGAAGCAGAAGAGGCCGCTAGTAGGTGTGACAGTCGAATGCTCTACAGAATTACCAAATAGCTCACAGGTGTCCAAATCTCTAAACAATATCTGGTGAAAGACACAGACGGATCTCTGCTAGTTTCGGATGAGGACCAGCTCAAAAGGTGGAAGGAGAACTTTTCTGCGGTGAACCCAATGCCCAATGATGCGTCCGTAGTAACAAATTCCCGAATACGCACTGTATCTCCCAGTAGAAAAGAAATCTTTACCGAAATCAAATCACTGAAGAACAACAAAACGGTTGGACTTGACGGTATTCCCGCAGAGCTCTTACGGGTAGCACCAACAGCTTGGGAAACAGGTAGTCTTCATGAAGAATGGAAAAAAGGAATGATTGTCAAGCTCCCAAAGAAACGAGACACTAAGCAGTCCGAAAACTGGAGAGGAATTTGCGTGCTGCAGTAGCCAAAGCAATAGCAAACACCTCGAAGATACACTTGACGCCGAACAAGCAGGATTCCGCACTGTATCTTCCTGTGTGGATCACTTCAACACCTTGCGGATCATCATCGAACAGTGCATTGAATATCGATCACCACTTCACCTGCTGTTCATCGACTTCGAAAAGGCGTTCAATAGACAGTGTCAATAGACAAATTATTTGGCTTTCTTTGCGCAGAAGGGTATCCCAAATAAATTGATTGCTATTATCAAGGCTACATATGACGGATCCAAATGTCATATTCAGCATAAAGGAAGGGGAGTTTGAAATCCAAAGTCGTGTTAGGCAGGGCTGTATACTATCACCAATACTGTTGGTGATAAGTGATATACTGCATGCAGCTTTGTCGACTGGAAATGGAGGAATTCAGTGGACTCTGAAGTCATACCTCAAACATCTGGACTATTCGGATGACGTACATATGCTATCAAGGGTGGAGAGAGAAGCTGAAGTCGTTGGTCTGAAGATCAATACGGCAAAAACAAAAACGATCAGCCTTGGAACTTCCTCATCTAAACAAACAAATTTTGCAATATCTTGGGAGTATTGTCTCTACTGATGGCAGTAGCGAACTAGATATAATCAGCCGAATCGGAAAAGACCAAGCTACGACTATTCCAATTCAATGTTGAATCCGTTTTCTTTATGGGTTCAGCACTTGTAAAGTCACACCCGCTGTCACAAGAAAGCTGCTGTCTGAGAAACATCTTGAGGATTTTTTGGCCCAACCGTTTCTCTAATGAAGAACTTCATGAGAGAACAGGTCAGGAACCCATTGACTCTATCATACGAAGACGTAAGTGGCAGTGGATTGCGCATACGCTTCGTAAAGGTAAGTATTTAGATTTACTTTCTATGGTCTCCATTCAGCGCTTCTCGAACCATTTTTTTTTTCTGTTGCATCTAACTGGTCATAGAATTTGCAAGAAGCCCTCGACTTTCCGCACTTGGAATTATCTCCGTCAAGCGAAGACTTTGCTATGGTGTTTGGGTGATGTAGCAGTCCTAATAACTCGCAACTGGATTTTTGCCAGCAAAAGATATTTTAAGGGGAACCGCTTAGGCATTTTAGTTAGGGTTCTTTTACCCTACATTTTGAAGATGTAGATACATAAACCAAGACTTCTGGGGAGTATAATCGTAGGTGCATAAAGCTAGATTATGAATAATTAGTTTGAACTCCTAATTTAGCAGACTCACTGAAGGTAAAAAAAAGTTGGCGTCCGTCTAGCTCTTCAATATCGAATCATATCAATGTTTGACTTTTATACATACAATTAGATTAGCTTAGCAACTGGTTTCTTATATGCAATATTTGGATACAATGAGAATATTGTGTAGACAGAAATACAATATTTGGTGCTACAGTTTGTATGAATGTTGGCCGACTTAATATTTATTCTGTGTAAGTTTATTGACACGAAAAGTGAATCAGCATTGCTTGTGTGGAGTTCATATTTATAATGCATATGCAACCTAAACACATACTCTGACTAAAAGAAAAAGAAGTTCAAGACAATGTAAACTCTTCGGGACGATCAGAAAACAACGGGTGCATCGATCAAAATGTGATCAATCTTGTTCTTGATCTGTGGCAGCGATATTAAGTTGTATGAGAATGTTTTACCAGCTTCGAGCATATAGAAACAACCGTTAAATTAGCTTCCTCTCTGTAACATGAACACAATACCCTAAGACAGCCTTTGCTCTAATATGTCAAAGCCATCTCATTTGAAATACGCCAAATCATGTCTTGCATAAGACAAGAACAGGTTAATACTAATTCGCATGGTTTTCCTCCACCTTGTCGGCCTCAAAATCGTCTACGGCCTACCAGAGTTCACGGCATTTGATTTCGTAAATTGTGCAACAGAACTTGGGTGTTACTTAAACGTGACTTGCAATCCTAAGGCATCTATTGTACTTAAGACTTTCTCATCACATTCTGTCTACATTTTTTCCACTTCATTCCTAAGGTAAATACTACAAATTGTTTCCTATTAAACCGCTTAAATTCGAACATTAGTCCAACCTACCTATAATTGGCACCACCATTCAGTTGATTCTTCATGTGTAATTCTTCGTCATGGAAAGCAGTTATAACAAGCAACTTAAAATTATCTCGCTACCGCAAAATAGCGCCATACTTTGCAAATTTCAATCTTTCATCATTATCATTCATTAGCTTTGTAATACTCAAACACTTAAGTCCAACAATTAATGACCCCGGTTTTTTTCAACGCCAAATGATAGGTGGCTATGTGTGTCTCTATGTGTATAATTACAATCGACAAATATGCTATGTCTGTAATTTGATCGCTCGAGTAATTTAAATTGGAACATCCCCAAATCGACGCAATCAAATGGTCATAACGATACGTTGTGTATCTTTTCCCCTTTGGTTTGGTTTTTCATCCTCCTTTACCACCCTATTGGCAGTTTAATTATGACCAGCGCTCATATCGTGTCGTACTCACGTTAATTTGATAATCTATCCCATTCCGAGCACCGACCGGTCATCTACAAGCTTTCCGATCATTTACGGCAACAAGGTCAGATCAACGAAAGTGTCATGGCAGAGGCGTCTTAATTGAAACGACAATTAATCTCGTTCAGTCGATTCGACTGGTGTATGGTGTCGTCGTTGGTCACCGTTGCAACACAAGATGCCATTGTCGTCATTAATTATACCTTCCAGTTCAACTGTTTGCTTCAATAATTCATATCCGTAAGTCTCTTTTGAAGCACCCTCGGTTAAATGAGAAAAAAAATAGACACAAACGGATAAGGGCACTGTTAGATACAACTATACATGTACTATCAGTCGGTAAGATGATTTATTCCAATTACGGGAGATTATCCTTGAGAGGAAGATAATAAGGCCGCATCGAGGAGCCCCGATGACTGTTCCCATCGTCTGAAGGACTATTATGAATACAACATAATTTCAAACTGAATGAGTTTACGTTAAGACGGTAAGAGAATAGCAATTACTCGCAGATACGAGTTCAACTAGAATCATTCCTTCTGTCTAACAATTCTGGGAAGACCACACCGGATGAGGAGATAGAAATCTCTCCGAAAAGTTGTTGCCAGCATATAAGTATTCGCCACAACAGTGTACAACAGTACTTGTATCTACAAAGTCGGCTTTTGTGCTGACAGACTAATGGGTCACTGATTGTATCTACGAACACATACATAGATGGACTGTCATGTGAAATTAAGCTTGTCTCATTTTCTTATAACTATCGTCATGTATCCGTACATGCATTGCATATTAAATCTCACTACTTAGGCACGTGATAAATGAGCTGTTATGCCTGTAATAATCTAATTGGCATTAGAAAAGTTTCAAGGTATGGCAAGAGAATTGGGTCAAGATTAATTAATATGGGATACTTCCATGGAAGACTTTCGTTTAGATTTGATGTTATTGAGGAAATTTACAGGCGGAAATGCTGGCGCATTAACAATGAGAATTTAACAAACTTTTTTAAATGGAATGATTTGATTAATCAGTTCTCGTAGAGATAATTCTCGTTCCACAAAGACAATTGAAATACAAGTGATATTTGTTAAGTTCCGTCGTCAATTACGAGTAGATGAAGTTTACGTCTTACACTTAGAAAGACCGCTCCAGATGAGAGCACTAGAAAATCCGATGTTCATCTGGAGATTGTTCTATTGGACCAGATCTCTGAACTAAATACCACGATCTCGCTTCCAAGTCCAATATGTTTGGTAATACAATAGATTAAGATGCCATACTGTCATGCTTCGGAGGATGATCTGCAAAATGAAAAAAAGCACAATGACGTTCGGATATTATATACATATATGGAAACTAGCGGAGACCATAAAGCAACTATCACCACACGGCCATGCAGCACGATAGGCCGCTGTGGCGTTTAATACGATGACTGCTACAGAGGACAGAAACAGTGTTTGTTAGGGAGCGGAATTGTTATAGGAGAATAACTTGGTCTAATGACAATGCTGAGGACGATGTATTACAACAGCTAGCATACGCCTTCACAAGGAAGCATGGCGGTCATAAAACTGTTAACAGCTACTCCAGTAATATATTATATATGTAGGGTTTTCCAATAAGGACTTGACAACTTTTTTTTTTAAATAAAACGCAAACCATTTGAGATATTTCAAAAACTTTATTATCGGCTTGAAGTACAATCAAAACATTTATGGATGGAACTCGACTTCGTTCATATGTCCACCGCGGGCACGTTTGCAGCGGTCGATTCTATTTCGCATTCAATGTTGGCTCTGTGCTCTTCCAATGTCGTCGGCGTGTTGGCATAAACCAATGACTTAACGTAGCCCCACAGAAAATAGTCAAGCGGCGTTAAATCCCACGAACGAGGCGGCCAATCGACTGGCCTATTTCTTGAGATAACACGCTCACCATACTTACTCTTCAATAAATCGATTGTAGCGTGTGCTGTGTGGCTTGTGGCATCATGCTGTTGAAACCACATGTCGTCCAAGTTCATATCTTCCAATTCGGGCCAAAAATAATCGGTGATCATGGCGCGATAACGCTGACCATTCACAGTAAAGTGACCATCGTTATCGTCGACGAAAAAATATGGCCCAATAACGCCGCCGGCATGCAAACCGCACCAAGCAGTTATTTTTTGTGAATGAAGTGGTGATTCATGAAGCACATGTCGATTTTCACTCGACCAATAGCGCATATTTTGCTTATTGACGAACCCATTGAGCCAAAAATGAGCTTCGTCACTGAAGATAATTTTGCGGTGAAATTCAAGAACCCAATCGGAGAACGTACGTAAACAAACGTACGGGTGTAAACCAAGATCCTTACGCAAAATACGCCATAATGTGGTCTGAGCGATGCACAATTCTTGAGAACGCTGTGGAATTGACTGATTTGGATCGTTCTTTTACGGACGCCTGAACGGCAGCGATATTTTCGACACTTCGACCAACCCGTTGTCTCACTGACACGGCAACGTCACACAACGAATATGTAAACTCAAATTTTTGCACTAAACTTGTTATTGCCTGTCTATTAGGGTGAGAATTGCGACCGAAAATTGGAGTTAACGCTCTTAAAGTTGAAGTCACCGACTCCGAATTTCGGTAGAAAAGTTTTATAATTTACAGACGTTGCTCGTTCTTACTTTACCATGATGGAAATGTTGAGTTTACTGAATAAATTGACAGTGACAGTTTGATGATTAGTGAAAGAGTGCATTCACAAATTAAATTCAAAGTTGGCAAGTCCCTATTGGAAAAGCCTTTATAATAGATGTCCGAAAATTCCGAAGGCATGTCAAACAACAAAACGACGGAGAAATTTTGTGAGAAGATATAACGTTGACCGACTGCAGTCGCAACAAACCGCCAAAACCCTTGGCAATAGTAAATCCCTCAACCTCCAACCAACGCCCTTACAGTCTGCATTAAGCGCTAAATATCGGTGGCATCGATGCTAGCCTATCTTGTAGGCTGGTTTGAGACGCTGTGTAGAGACGTGAACTTCCTAGTTTGGCAAGGCAACCTCAGGGTGTGTGTGGTTTGCGTTCGGGAACCCCGTAGGGTCCGGAATATGCGGGGTGCAATTGGCGCTGAACACGATCGTTGCGGGTATAAACGTGCAACGAAGTCTTTAACTCCCTTGGAGATTCCCTCACAGGAATCGAGGTACGCCTGGAAAATGTTGGTGCAAGCCGTTGAATTGTCTCCCTCAAATCTTGTATGGAGCTAACATTGTTCTTTTGAAGTGGTGTCTGCTTCAAAGGAATATCCTAGGAGTCGCAATTCGGTGCCGAACATCAGCTGTGCAGGCGTGGTGCCAGATTCGTTTAGCATTGAGCGGAGTCCTAGCAGAACGACTGGTAGCGAATTCACCCAACTGTCAGGGTTGTGTGCGGTCAGTGCTGCCTTTAGTGAGCGGTGCTAACGCTCTAATTCACTAATTTAATTCACTTTTATTTAACTTCATCAAGATAATTTAATTATTATATTTATTACTTAATTTTGTTTGTCCGTGGCACCCACTGCTCTACGAAGACCCCAGAAGAAAAAAAGAAACAAAAAAAAATGATTTTTGAACATCGCCGGGAATTTCGTGGTGACAGCTGGTGGGTGCGTTCGTAGTAGTGAGTGCATTCGGAGCAGCGAGTGCGTTCGTTGGCTGCATTCAGCTGTGACTTTGTAGTGTTTTAAAGGTGGTCGCTACAATATCAAGTCTGCCAGACCGGACGGCCTTGTTCCTGAGCTATTTTATTAATCAGGGGATGATTTTGTAGGGAGAAAATAACAAATCATTTCTATGTTCTATGCTTTATGTAAAATTGACATGGTTACCTTAATTATGCAAAATTGGGCATAATTCAAACCCTTTGATGGCGTCTGGCGTGGCCTCCGCCGCATCCTAAACGTCTGGCATAAATGAATCTAAAGCAAGCAAATTCTGCTCTATCGTTTTCAATAAAAATTAAATGGTTATCTTCCCTATTCCTGTTGGGCATATTTTCGTATTTTAAAAGTACTGTTATTTTCCTCGGCCGTCAGTGAGGACTGCCAGACTGCCTTATTTGGAATCACACTAATAAATACTACCTATGAATGTACATATTTTTTGGTTATCCTTCACTGCCAAATCTATACTGCGGGTTCTTGGTCTATATATAGTGTGCAAACTACTTCCTTGCCTTATTGCTCTATTCTAACAAACAAAAAAACGAAAGTAACACTATAACTTGTTGCATTTCTTGATTGTCTGTTTTCAATTTAAACCGTTGATCAACAACAAGAAGTATCTTGACCTACCACAACATCTTATAGATTAAATTTAATAAAAATTGAAAGATTCAGCTGTTTACCGGAAAAAATTCCATCAACCGATGCTAATTGCATATTAGCGTGATTGCATTTAAATATTACAAAATTTGATTTACATCACAAGTCACAGTTAATTGTTCGAAATGACTTTACAATTGTTTGCTTTATATAAAATTTTAAAATTTACACTTGCCATGTAAGCTTTCAATGACTCTTTAATTATTCAAACACAAATCAGTCCCTTATATGAGTAGAAATGTTTAATTCACAGAGTAAACAGAAACCGGGAATTTTTCAAAAACAAAATACACTTTCTTCATTAACATTTTACGAGCATATGCAAACAAATCTAAAAAGCCTTATTATAAGTGTTTTATTATTCTAATTGACTGTTTTGATATTATGGCTTGCTGAAAGCTATTTGTATTAGATTTGTGGATTTCCCAGTCAAACAATCGTGTAGAAAATTCAAATGTAAATAAAGCAATTAAACTCCAGTTCAACTGCATGTGAAGCTATTAACTGTCTCCTCTTGAGTCAGCTATAAGTTACAACATACTAGTAGAACTAGTGGTAGTAAAAATTACAAACAACAAAAAAGAAATAGTTTATCATCTTAGCAACTAATATATTCCACACCCTACACTCAAGTTAATTTAGTTTAATTGCCTTCAGATTTACCAAGTATTCGCGTCAGTAATTGGTGAAATTAACAAAAGGCATACCTACATGAAAAAGTGAGAATCACAAAGAACGAACTTTATTATTTTCTTGTATAATATTTTGGAATACGCCTGGCTCGTTGATTATTTGAGTGAATGCTTTCTATTTTATATACTGCAAAATGTTTTAAAAATACGAAATCAATATTTGAGGTCTTTAGTTATGACATCCTTATACCTGTAACACACTGCTGGTATCGATACCATGGTATTCTGTATACCACGTGTTAGTGGTACGGAATCTGATATCTAGCGTAGTATCTGTGCCATGGTCCCTTGCATGGTATATGCATTGCATACACGTATTTCAAACCGTCTCAGTTCCATTCCATTTAAGCGGTTTGTCCTTGTACTAAAAAATTCGTGCAAATTGTATGGCTTTTGTTTTGAAAGAGGACAAAACAAAGCGAAGGAATGTGAAATCAAGAAAGTATTTGATGTGTGGAAAAGATACGTTCACAAGTTAGGAGGAAATATTAAGAACCCACAAGTATATGTTATAAACAAATATGTGCCGAAGAGAAAAAACATATACAATATAAAATTAAATTAAATGAGACCGAGCTTCGGACAAGAATAAATAATAATCAAATCATCAAAGATGCCGATATGTGCTTGTTTTTTTTATTATTCCACAATTATTCCGGATACACAATTTGATTGATGTGTTTTCACAGATTTGAACAACAAAAATTAGGCCCACTAGGTGGATCTCATTCCGAATGGGAGAACTTTTCGTTGAAAAACGAGTGGCATTTGCATCATCGAAACTGAAAAACTTTCCATTCTCGGTGTGAGTGTAAATGCCAGTTTACGTTGGAATGACTACATATTCGATGTCGCCAAAAATACTGCGAAATGTAAAGGTTTCCTCAAACGATGTAAGAAATATTTTTCCCCTTCTAGTCGGACCTCAATATACGAGTATGTATAGGGCATTTACCCGCCAAAAATTGGAGGACAATTCCCACATCTGGTCAGGTTCCCCCAAGACCTGTTTGCACGTGCTAGATAATTCGCACGTGCGATAAAACTCATAGGTGACGCCAACGTCTTTTGCCTCACCTTGTTCTATCGCTATTTTCACCACAAGTGCTCCATTGAAATCCGCCCCTTCAAACTTTTAACCGTGACATCTGGCTCGCTATGAATGCGAATGAATCAGTACAAATCCGCTTTCTCGGACGTGATCTAAATTATCGCAATTCTTTCCTAAGCCGTACAACTTGTTTATCTAATTGTAACATTGTAACTCGCAAACATTTAAAACCAACGTACATAGGTACCCATCTTTTCTTCTTCCCTAAGTTTCTTTCGCCCGCTCCGCGTACAAAATTGTTAAAGGTACGAAAAATCCCTGGCGCGCGCGATAATTATATAAAAACCAAAATTGTTATACAAAATACAAAAAGCCTTAACAATATGGTTAATGCTTTGTAATTGTACGAGTATTCCAAACCTCGACTTACTTTTCTAAATCTTGCTTCGAGTTGAGCAACGGAATTTTACACCACTCTTGTTGTTGTTGCACATAAAACTGAACTGGTTTTGTAAGATAATTCGACAACTTGAAAGAAATGTCGCCGCTTAGAAAAATTGACACAGGATGGACCTGGACCTCAACCAACAAGCGTCTCCAGCCAGCTCGATTATTAGCTAACTGCCTACCGTTTCACACTCAAAGTTCACTGAGGTGCTGTTCCACTTGAGGGCTCAACCAGAGTCACAATCTTCCCCTATCGCGCTGTCCTCGGGGGCAGATTCGAAGAATTTTTGGACCGCAGCATTGATGTTCATCTGCTCTACATGACTCAGCCATCTCAGTCATTGGATATTCACTCTTTTGGCTAAGTCGATGTCACTGTACAGCACGTACAGTTCGTCGTTGTACCTCCTCCTCCTCTATAGAGCAGGACTGCAATTATTAAGGTCTTATATAGGGTCACTTCTGTTGTTCGAGAGAGGGCTTTGCTACTCTTTTTATCCTAGAGAAGCAGCGACTGGCAAGAGCTATTCTTCGTTTAATGTCAACGCTGGTATTGTTATCTGGATTAATAGCGGAGGCTAGGTAGACAAAGTCCTTAACTACCTGACGTTCTGTCCGTCGGTGTTGAGTGTTCTTCTTGTTGACAGGATTTACTTCGTCTTGCCCTCATTGACCGTTAAAGATGGGTTTATCGCCTTAATATTCGCGAAGGCGCCACCGACATCACTATTATGTCAATAACATCGGCGTATGAGAGTTATCAACTTGATGGAGTAGCGTGTATTCTCCATCGTCAGTCTGCACAAACAGAAAAGTTTGACGGGGATGTCACAACTAGACATTGCGCTATATAGTTCATCTTTTTAATTTCTTTTAAAAAAAAAAACAAGAGGGTGTGACTACTCTTAAAATGTCAGAGCACGTGTTAAGTTTTTCGGAAAATTGGATAGAGAGAGAGAACGATGTTTAGGCTTAGTGGTTATTTCGCTTTATGGGTGGCATCCAACATTTAATGGGGAAACTAAATTATGCGTGAATGTAATGTCTTACAGTCAGGTCTGGTATTGAACCCCAAACCGTTCGATTGGGATGCTATCCACTTGAGCCACGGCCACCCACCATTTCCGAATCTCATTCCTGGAGTAGCATCTCTCATTTCCTCTACCACGCGTTTTTCATGCTCCTTCATCTTCCTCCTGAGAAGCCAATTTTCGTCTCTGCCCTTGTAATGTAATTGATTACTCGTGGTTCCCTTAGGGCACAGCTTACTAAAATTATAAAGGCTGCGACGGAGCATTTAAATGCGGAAGACTCTCAAGTTAATGACACAAATTTAGAACGATTCGACGTAATTGAAGAGGATCTGGTCACGCTTATTGATCGCCTGACCGCTGTTCATGTAAGTGCTAAAACTTCCGATCAGCTAATCTTCATCAAGGAGTTTGTAAAGTCCAGTGACCAGGAAAAACAATTCGAGAAGATAGCCGAATATGATGATACAGGAATAGCGATGCTCGTTCGATTAAAATTTCGTTTGTAGAAACTGCGTAGGCAGTAAAATCGCCAAACAGTAGTTCACTTGACACCGAATCTCCTAAAAATAACATGAAGCTCCCAAAATTGCAACTCAAAACATTTGATGGGGAAATACGAGGTTTTGTTCCGTTCTGGTATAGGTTAGACGTCGAAGTCAATCAACATGATAAATTGTCTCCGGCAGAAAATTTTCAATATCTGGAGGGAGCATCGTGGGGTGCAGCAAAAAAGGTTATAGCAGGATTTACAGCATCAACGGCATGCTACGACGCAGCTGTGGCTGCGGAAACTTAGTGGCAGTCTGATAAATTTTGGGAGATTTTTTAGTGAATAAGAACCTCACTATGAGCATGCGCGGCCGGTACTCATAGTGCATATGACGGTTTTTACCTACCAACGAAAAACAAAACACGGGGGTTTCGTCGTAGTGGCCGACTGTGGAGGTATAGCACATCAGAGGCGGCATCTTTGATGCCTTTTTGGCAATGTTGCCCTTGGTCTTCGATACTTGATGCTGGCAGGATAAAAACTCTTAAGAGATTAACATGGGCTCGATCGAATAAGGATTTGGCGATCTCTCGCGAATATAACCGTCCGATGTTAAACTTCCTCTCAGTATTAGCAGCTTGTCTTTACGATGTTCATGACATCCGCAACCGTACAACCGTTACGACATTGTTTCGTCCCCGTAAAGTCGATTAGTCTAAATCCATTATCGGAGGTGATGCCGTACAGGCTATACTTTCCGACAATACCACCACAGTACCCCCTTTGCCTAGCTTTACATTAAAATCGCCGAGAACAATTTTAATGTCTCAGCTATAGCACTGCTCGTAAGTCTTGTCCAAGAGCTCATAGAAGCCATCTTTATTGTGGTCATCTTTTTCCTCTGTGGGGGTGTGCGCACATAAATATATAAGCCCTAATAAGGATTGTTAGCATGCCGGAAACTCAAGACATTCTTGCCTAAGTCTGCCTCTAGCAACGAATACGCCAATAACAATCGCCGTTGTAGATGTCGCATCTTTTGGTCGGTTGCAAGTGGCTTATTAATGGACCTAACATTCTACGTGCAGAACCAAATTCTTTCTCTCCAAATCTTGTGATTAACAAGGTAGAGAAAGGTTCTCCTGTCCATTTGAAAAGTGTTTCTAAATTTCTCATCGAAAAAACGTTTTACCTCATTTTCCCAAAATGCGAACTTTCTACCTATGAAAAATTTAAAAAAATGTAATTATGTATAATTAGAATATGTAAATAGCTTACCGTTTGTCAAATAACCCATACATATATGTAGTATCGATACCAGCAGTGTGTCAGGTTTATAAGATTGGGATGGACCTCAGTGAAACATTTGAACACGCACTTAGGTATCGTTTGAAATGAAATAGAATCACAACTTCACTTCCAGTTGGAAATAGCGAGTATTTTTTTGAATGATAGATCCTCCAGTAGGGATATATGTTATGTTACATATTTTATACTGGGCTGTCATTTTTAACAGTTCCTTGACATTTGTCTTCAGTATTGTTTATTTTTGTGCTCATAATCGACCAACTGAGCTCGTTATTCGTCATGTTGTGGTCGCATATCGTACAACATACAATTTAAATGACGCAAAGTTGAGCTGTTGAAAGAAACTTTAATGAGTGAAAGCGTGGCGGAAGATTCGGAATTGCTTATTCAGCGTCAATCGCAGCAATTCGGTCTTTACCCGTTCACTACGTAGAAAATTCTGCGAAAAGATCTCGCCATTCACTCGTATATTATCCAACTTATCGACAGGTGTTCGCGGATTGATCTCTTGGGTAGATTCAAGTTGACACTTACCTTTGTCGAAAAAATATCAAATAATAGTTAGTGACAAAGCCTCAGTGGGCAACCTGCAGTCTTTCCCATTGAGGAATAACAGGAATGCTACAGACTTTGTTGAGACGTCGAATAGCAGCCATTTGGTTTATTTGTATAGAGAAAAATTATAGCGCTAAAATCGATCCCAATTGACAATGAATCCCCTTACCGAGAACATGTGTAGTCCGGAAGCAGGTTTAGATCATGAGGATTCTTTGAGCCTAGAAAATCCATTGCCTATCTATTTTCGCGCGACTCCATTATAACTTGAGATCTAGACAAAATTCATAGAACTCAGCCTTCTGACTGCGCCCAGAGAAGCCATGCACTATCGACCTAAATTGCGATAGAGTTCAAAAAGCTTTAAGTGCAGCTTGACTACCCCTAAATGCGCAAATACTTCGCCCTCTTTACCTACACCTCACAATAAAATTCTGGTGTTTAGGCAGCAAGTTTACCCAAAACGGGATGAAGTTAAATATCATCATTTTCCACGAATACGGTTGTGCTACATTCTCGAACTTACCCATAAAGGTTCGATTGATTGATGTAATCTTTAGAGTCTGGTGGAAGCAGCCTTCATGTATTTACAAGAGAACGACTTATTTTATCAAAGAAGCAGAAAAATCAGCTTCATCATTTTCGTAAAGAAAACTACTTCAGTTTTGAGTAGATTGCATAAAAGACCTACTCAGTGCACCAGTCAGTCAATTCCTACGCATGATCCGATAGATCGTACAACAACGAAATTTGCATATGCCAGAATTCCAAGACAGTGGTCAGCTTCAAGAAAACCGATAATCCGCATCTGAATAAGCAAAAAGAGGCGCTTCAAACAAATCTGCCTGTAGTCACATTCGCTAGATACTCGTACCTTCAACTCTGATAGAGAATCGAGAAATAAAAAGCGATTGGCATCAACAGCATCCTAAATCTACTACAACTTATAATACTTGTCTTAGAGAAGGAGTATTTCCACATCAATTGAGGATTCAAAAACTGGTTCTGCTCCCAAAAGGATATAAGGAACCACAAAATCCCAACTCGTGTAGACCGCTGTGCATGCTGGACACGGTAACAACAATCTTGGGGCGTGCTATAAGTGACAGATTCGAAGGTGCAGATGAGGAATCAGATGGATTTGCCAGCACCAATATGGTTTGTACATAGCTCGTTCGATGCTATTGAGGTAGTTTCTGCGCGGTTGACTGAAAAGTGATGCGCTATTACTGCGCAAAACATATATAACTTGGCATTTCACTGGACTACTTCAGAAATATTGTGCTACTCTACATAAAAGGTGGCGCCCCTGGAGACTCAGTTTTGGGACTCTTCCTATGGAACATAAGTGTTATGATGTCATTAAGCTAAGAATCTCAAGGACCGCAAAAACAATTGCCTTACTGATGACTTTGCGATCACGATAGAAGCCAAACACGCCTGTAAAAAAGACATTGAAAACCGTAACATTAAGAGCGGGTAACCATACTGTAATCTCGAGGCTAGAGTTATGTAAGATTACCGTCGGACAACATTGGCACTATATCACCGCTAGACCAGCAAAGCCAATATTATAATAATACAATAAAAAGCGAAATATTGAAGGACCAGTATATGGTATTGTAGAAGGTTGCCTCTAACAGATTGATTCTGTAAATCTTAATTATCGGTGCAGGCGATGAAAGTTAAAGCTTACGGGTAGAAAGCGGAAGAAAAATACAAATTACTAAGAGCAATGGGTGCATTTCTACAAAGTCATATTGTGTTGTAGCCGCCTAGGTGACACTTACATAGGTGACATTTACATTTTAACAAACATAACCCAATCATATAAGAAACTAGAAGAACTACAGCGAAGAGTGATGGGACTGTGCTTCGAAAAGCAGATTATCATATAAAATCATACTCAACATCGAGTCGTTGATCAGGCAGAAACATATAGAGCTAAGCTTTTACATCCGGATAACAGGCCATCGGACGAATACATAGGGTTAGGAGCGACAGTAATCTAAACTTCTACACTTTCCGTTGAAGACGTGGAATATGTCTTATCCCACAGCTCGCTCTATAGACTGTGTAGGAGAAACGAAACCTCTAAGAATATACTATAACTAGCCAGATGGTACGGTCTTATAAGATTTGGTACACAATCAGTGAGACTTACAGAATAAAGGAGATGCCGCGTCATGAAGGAAGAGCAAAAACTTGAGTTGGGTATAGGGGATGAGCGTAGACATCAGGGCTGTTGAGGGCTAAGCAGTGAAGTAAACAATATACACCATAGCAGTGGAGACAAGAACCCAAATTGCGTTCAGCCTTTATTTAGCTTTTCGCATACGATTCTAAAGTTAGTCTTTAACTCAAAAAGCGATTTTCAAGCAAAATTAACTGCGATTAACTGCGAGAAGTCGTGCCTTTGACATATATGCTTCTTAAACGGTTCGATGCCCGGCATGTTATGTCAAAATCGATTACTGCATTGCCCGTCTATTTAGGCGCACAAAATCCAAATTGGTCTATAAAACGCCAATCACTTGTCAGCATTAGCATAAACGTTTCCATTAAAAATCCCATTCAATCATTTTACTTGCATTTTTCACTGTAGAAAATAAGTAATTACTCGCGTTAAACGTTTTTGATTCCTCCCTCCACTTATTCCGATTCCAATTTCGAATTCAATTCTGTTTTTGTATTCGTAACTATGTACATATTTCGATTTCTGATGCAAATTCCAAGATTTCTGACACTGAAATTTTCTTCGTCGTTTTCTAATTCAATTAACATTTGCAATTTGCAGTAATAAATTCACTTGAGAATTGTAACACATTTCGTTTATAAGGAAACGGTTCTCATTTCGCAATTCCATTCCATTTGAATTAAATAATATATTGGATGATGGACTGCACCTGGTGAACCATTTAAAGGGAGAACAATTCAACAAAATGCGTCACATTATGGCGTGTTAGATACTTTAATTGGCATTTTGTTGCATAAATGTCTCAACTTCACATGGATTCAATTAAATTGTGTTATTCAATAATGCAATGTCAATGTCATTGCGTAATGGCTTTTTCGATTGGCCGACAAAAGCCTTTTTTTGCATTCTGAGAGAAAAAAATAACATAAAACTGTTCCATTGGCACTCTTCTCACTTTTTCAGAAGCAACATTTCTCTTCTGGATTTTATGTCAGAATGTACTAAAAATGTATCTACATAAATACATATAAACGTCAAATAATACTGTGTATCAAACCACATTTTGTGGCTTCAAAGTCCAAATTGCCCAACGTCAGGAGAGAGATCAGTCGAAAACGTCATAATTGTGTTATAAGTTATTTTCGATCGGGTACATTTCATGTTTTTTGTTACTTAAGTCATTTTGGACGCGTCTGGCAAGAACTTGGCCGCGCGCAAAACGTCTGGCGTTCATATTTTTGTAATCTGGAAGATTTGAACTATTTTTTGAGAGAAAAAAAAATTGGTTATGTTAGTTATGCAAAAATGGAATATTTGCTTATTTTAACGGCGTCTGGCACTGCCTTCAACACACCGTAAACGTCTTTATATATTTATAATAATATAACTCTGTTCTATGTTTTATGTAAAATTGACATGGTTACCTTAATTATGCAAAATTGGGCATAATTCAAACCCTTTGATGGCGTCTGGCGTGGCCTTCGCCGCATTCTAAACGTCTGGCATAAATGAATCTAAAGCAAGCAAATTCTGCTCTATCGTTTTCAATAAAAATTAAATGGTTATCTCCCCTATTCCTGTTGGGCATAATGTCGCATTTTAAACATACTGTTATTTTCCTCGGCCGTCAGTAAACACTGCCAGACTGCCTTATTTGAAATCACACTAATAAATACTACCTATGAATGTACATATTTTTTGGTTATCCTTTACTGCCAAATCTATACTGCGGGCTCTTGGTCTATTAGGAATGTACTTTTGACTCAAATAAAATGTGTGTAAATAATTTTGACAACTGATAAGCATGAGTGCATTTGCTTTATTGTTTATCCTATAAACCGTTATATTTTCCAATTCTTCTTTCATTTTCTCCTACGTAGATCAAGCTATGCGAAAACAATACTTTTTTTGCAACTTTCTTCCAAAAACAACAATAAAAAGCTTCTTTGGTGGAATATGTAAAAAAAATGTTCGTTGTGTAAATACGAGTACTTTTGACTATGGCTGTATGTACGCTTATTAAGTCTTCTTTAATATTGTCGAGCGATTTACCGAGAGTACGATAAAGTAGTTACATATATAGTATCGAAAGTTGTTGATCTACAATAGTTGGTCGTTGATATCTTTACAATTTGCAAATTGCTATCGCGTGAAATTAATGGGGCTGTAGCCTGTTATATGTGGGTAAACGAGTTTGGCCCGAGCTGCATTCTAAAATGTTAAGTAGATCTCATGTAACGAAAACGATTAGGTAAATTGGATTTGTTAAAGTTTGATCAAGATATTTTTGCTATTTACGATTGTAACGAGAAAAGAATAAGTGACGGGACTTGTAAGTAGGAAGATAAGGTTGCACCTGTATACTATATCGAATGCAACCAGAATCCGCTTTAGCCTAGTTGCACTTATAGTTGTGCTTTACAAGACAAGTATCAATTACACAATTATCATTGCATGACTTTGGCAATTGGGCATGTTGGATGTTTGCGCTTACATGGCATCTGGTTACTGATATTTAATGATTGGTAGAATTTCTTTCATTATCGGACTCGAACTATAAATTAATAAAAAATACTTAAATGCTTAGCAAAAGCGTAGAGCCGCGCCACGATGTCGGTAAGCAGTCTACAGATTTTTGTACTGAAGCATAGCAGGAAAATCGGTGATTTCTTAAAAATGCCGTGAAGCATTCGCTTGGTCTGCTGACAGTTATACAGTCTGCAATTATGCTCATATGAAACCCAAGTCCCAACGAGCCACGAGTCCTTGGAAACTCCCTTTTGAGGCTTGCCTTGCAAATTCACACGCGATCTTATTTCCATTAATACCATTGTGGCGTTTCCAGACAAGGCTCAGTGAATTCAGCCTTTCTATTACATTCAGAGAAACTTTTCTTTTTGAACTAGCTTGAAATTCGTAAGAGGTTCAGCAAGGCTTTAAGTAATGCTTGACTATCATTATAGAAGCAGATACTTCTCCGTTTCCATCTGCTCTCACAATATAGTTCCTGGCAATTGGGATTGCGTTTTCCTAACTAGGAGTCAGATCTAACATTGCCGTGGTCAATGCCGCATCATGAAAACCCAACTGCCTTCCTTTATTAGTTCATCACAACTGCAGTGCGCGTTGTACCAAAGACTAGTTCTTTTTAAATAGAAGTTGGGTTTGGGGGGTGCAACCCCAGACGTGCTAGAGAAAACCTAGTCTAGTAAAAGTAGCAGTAACATACCTTCGTGGAAGCTTGCTCCACCATACAACTGACGTATAGCATATTATATACTCGTATATGTAATTGGCCTTATCATAGCCATGTAGACCCAAGGTACCCTCCTCGTTGACAAGACCTATATCTTACAGAAAGTTATTCTACACTACCAGAAAGAAATTTAAATTTCCAGTAGCATTTCGTCCTTTCAGATTTTCAAACGTAACACCAGTCTCGCTATGAATGCTCATCCGTTTATCATTAAGATCACTTTCGGACGTAATCTGAAATATCATGATTTTTTCTTAAGCCGTACACCTCGCTTATGGAAAGCCCTGTCGAGCTCTTTTTTTCCTAGTCATTATAACCTGCAAACATTCAAAACCAACGTACATTATGCAAATTTTCTAAAGGTACCAAAATCCCTTGAGGCCTCGCTAATTAAAAAAAAAAAACAAGGCAACAGCGACTTGGAGATATTCGATGTCATATGTTCATCTCAAATAAGTTTGTTATGCAGCATGACACCCAAATAGTTAGCTGCTCGGAGAAGCGCAAAGGATTAAATGGTCTTCTTGCTGCCAATCTGTGTTATACAAGATGGGGCAAAAGTAATGTCCTAATGTGAATTGGCTGCTCCGTGCCTCAGAAATGCAAATTATGTAAATAACATAATCATTTAAGTGGAAATGGACTTCGTCGCTCATTATGATTTTGAATACGAAATCATTCTCTTCTTGCAACAGAGCATGGGAGTAAGTTAACTTCACTTGACGGTCAGCAGGCAGCAATTGGTGAATGGCTTGCACTTTATACGGGAACATCTTCAGGTCTTTCACCAAAATTCGACGCAAAGATCATGTGAACGGAGAGTTCATATTGATGGACATCAGGTCATGACAGTTAATAGCTATCCTTACCTAGGTAGAAGTGTCTCACTTGATGGCATCATTAAACTTGATGTGTGTAGTAGAATAGAAAAAGCACCAAAACCCATGTTCGGAATGCTATCCAAAGTCTCGAAGGGAAACGTTTACTGCACTAAGACAAAGCTACGACTGTTTTCCTCCAAAGCTGGTAATAGACTTGGAAAGAGGTGGAAAACAATATAACGCAATTCATTTTGTTCGCATGTCAATCATAGCATACATATATTGATGCATCGTTGCATTTTTAGTTGAAGAAATACTCAACTATTCGTTGAGTTGGATCCGTGTTTTCGTTCATGTTTCTGAAAGTACTGTCGATGACAGTGGCACCCCTAACAGACAATCGACGTTAGTTCTCCCAGCTTTTAAGTTTGGTTTAACTATTAAGTTTTTAAAAAGTCGTTAAGTTCCTGACATTTTTCTTAGTGTATCGCAATGAAGAAAAGTTTAACAGAAAGTAATGTCGGCATCTATAAAAGCCGGTAGATAAGGCTCTTAATGTTTTCAAACTACAATAAACAGTTTATTGTTAAACTCTACGATTTTTTTACAATAGTAGTTCCGAGAGGCCAATTGTCCAATTTGAATTTAACGATGTAGAAATTATGCCCGCTAATGTATCTCTAGACACATTATGAGATGTTTTGAGACTAATTTCATAAAATGCAAAAAGCACTATTCAGAATTTCGGAGATCAGTAAAGTGCTCATGTTTTCTGTTTGATTCTCTGATAAAAGCAAAAGTTGCATACATCCGATTTCACACAGACCCCTCGGTCACCTGTTCAAAGTCAACTGATGCACTGTAGTCTTGTACTAAGTTATACTATATCAATTGTGGAGAGAAAAGAGCTAAAAAAATTATACAAAATTGAAGCGATTATCCATTTTTAAACTTAACAATTTAAATTATTGTCTCATTATTGAACATAAAGTTTATCTGCCCAATGACCACGTATCAAAAGAAGCAACGTAATTCTATCAATTAAAGAATTACATGATTACGTTAGAAGGCTATATCGGTTGATTACATCAAAAAAATGTTTGTTCCACCTCAGGGGATACAAACAAATAAATTCCACAGAGTCGATCTCCAACCCTTTTTGCGGGTATTTGCGGTTTGTTGACATTTTAGATGAATAAATATCAATGGATGAGAATGCTAGTAAATGGCTTTCTATTGAATCTAAACTCTATATATGAACATTTAGAACAGGGTGGACAGAAGGTTATTTTACCTTTTTTACGACTATTCATACTTTTATCTTAGCCCACTTATCTTGGCTTTACTTTCTTTTTTTTTACTGTATATTGGTACTGATATACCACATCAAAAGTTCAAAACCACCGTGTGGCGCTCCCATTGTTCCGATTTGAGTCCTTTTTTGTTAAGTTGGTAAATCTGTTGTTGATATTCCCTCTAAATCTTAACGTCATAGCTTGACATTTGCAAAAGTTACGTAGCCAAGAGTACATCGAAAATCGACGAAAACATTGATGGAGTACAAGAAATGTTGGTCAATAACCGCAAATTAACCATCAGAGAGATATCGGAGAACTTGAACATTGCCTGTGGATCCGTCCAAGACATTTTGGTTAATGATTTGGGTTTCCGGTGTGTAGCAGCAAAGATGGTGCCAAAAGACCTCAATTTCATGCAAAAAAGAGACCCGTGTTGACGTGGCAAAAGAGATGATTTGCGAGGCTGAATCCGATCCCACATTCACCAAAAGGATCATTACTGGATACGAGACGTGGGTTTATGAGTACGACACGCAATCCAGACATCAGGCAAGTGAATGGCGTTCACCAAATGAGCCGAGACCAAAAAAAAACACGTCGTTTTCAGTCAAAAAAGAAGGCAATGCTCACGGTTTTCATGGATTTGCGTGAAGCAATTCGCCGAAAGAGACCAGAATTGTGGGCAGAAAACTCGTGGATTTTGCCCCGTGATAACACACAATCGCACAGTGCCATCATTATTTGTAAATTTTTGACCAAAAATGCAACAAATACCATCCAACAGCCACCGAATTCACCTGATTTGGCTCCCTGTAACTTCTTTCTGTTCAATCGAGTAAAAAACCACTACGAGGAATGCGTTTCAGCAGCCGTCAAGAAGTAATGGAAAAATCGCAGGAAGCATTGGTGGACATGCCGAAAACCTAATATAAAAAATGTTTCGAGAATTGGATCAACCGCTGGCATAAGTGTGTTGCAGTCGATGGCGATTACTTTGAAGGGGACAATATAATTTTAGATGAATAAACTTGTATTTTTAATTTTCTGAATAAATTCCGGGAACTGAGAATGATCAATTTAACTTTGTTGACATCCTCAAGTTCTTCAAAAACTTTGCACCCCAGATTTCTGCACGGTTACAGCAGTCGCACAGCAAGTGTGTGATAGTCTCTATGTCCTCTATTCATTCCTACAGATTCTGCAATCATCCTGAGAAGAGGCTTTTAATCTGCAGGCCACCCTGCCAGTGAGGCAGTGGCCAGTTAGGACACCTGTAGCGATACGGATGGCTTCTTTGTTAAGTCCGAGGAGGGTACGTGTTCTCCCGCTATCAAGCTTTGGTCAAAAGGAGCGTGAGATTCCACATCTACTTCTGTAGAGCCATGCTTTGCTGAATCGTTCTATGGCTATAAATTCCATTTTGCCTTTCAGTGGTATATTTATGTTATTGTTTGTGTTACTCCTGTGCAGAGAGACACCCTGTCTTGCTAGCTCATCCACTTTCTCATTCTCTTTCACTTTTCTGTGTCCAGGTACATAGCAGATATCCACTCGATGAGATTCACAGACTCTACTTAGAGTTTAACGACATCTTTGTACCTCTATTGATTTGGTGATTGCACTTGTTGAAGACAGAGATTTCTGAGGGTCAAGTTTCATGAGTAGTACAGCCAGCCATGTCAAGTAATTAAAAACGCCTATTAGGTGCTGTTTGAAAGCCATAATTTCTGCTTCTGTACAGCAGCGAACGCAGGAAGATCTAGGTAACTAATGTCATTATGGTATACCCTTGATGTTTGCACAACATTGCACAACACTTCCAATTGAGATATTGAACATCTATTCTTGACTCCAACGGCAAATAACTTGAAAAGTGTCTACACAATTCTGGTAGGTGGGTCAATAAGTACCTGAAAATTTAAATAAGAAACACTGTTTTCGGCAAAGAAACGTTTAATTTTTCTTTTAGCTCGATAATGCCCTCCAAATAATACGACTTCTTGAGGCCCTCAATGGTTTCATCGATGACCTCTTCATTCGACCCAAATCGCAGGGGGCTAGATCTGGAGAATATGCTGGATGAGGGAGCAATTTGTAACCTAATTCATGCAATTTTGCATTGCGACTGCAACTTGTGTGCCGATGCGTTGCCCTGATGGAAGATAACTTTTTTCTCGCCAACTGCAGTCCTTTTTGCTTCAAATAGGCGTCCAATTGATCCAACAGGTGCCGAAAAAGGTAAAACGATCTGAATAACAATGCGCGCATCCCAAAAAAACTGTCGATGTGACCTTGTTGGCCGACAGACGCACCTTGGCCTTCTTCAGCTTCGATTCGCCAGGAGAAGTCCACTGTGTCGACTGTTCCTTGATCTCTTGTGTATTGTGATGAATACATGTTTCGTCTATAGTTACGAAATGGTGCAAAAGCTCGTGCGGATTTTGGTGGACCATCTCCAAACACTGCTCTTAAGTTGTCAAACAATTACGTTTGTTTTCAATTGTGAGCAAACGCGGTACCCATATGGCGGATAGCTTTTCATATTGAAATATTTTTGCAAAACTGAAATGATTGATACATCTGATAAGTCTGTAGCCTCTTCAGGTTCGCGCACCTTTACTCGTCGTTCGTTCAATATCATACCGTCGATTTTATCGACCACTTCTGGTGTGGTGACCTCAATTGGGTGACCGGAACGTTCTGTGTCACTTGTGCTATTACGACCGCACCAAAATTGAGTAAACCAGTAGTGGATAGTTCCAATCGATGGTGAAGAGTTCCCATATTACTTTCCAAGCTTTTGTTTGTTTCGCATGATGTTTTCTTTCTGCCCAAAAATTAATATTTAATGAGCACATGAAATTCACTTTTTTCCATTTTTACGAAAATTCTCCTATGACTGTCGCAATAAAACTATTTGACAGATCTCTCTGAACAGTTTGGTGAGTTCTTGACAAGCAAAATGTTAGATTTGAGATTTTGAGGGGAATTTATTGACCCATCTATGAATCCTTTCATGTGTGACCTCAAAATAATATGAAGAGCTGAAAGGTGTCCATTTAGAGTTCCTGGAATTTGTGAGCAATAATGGCCAGCTCCTATAAAATAAATTCGGAGGACTTATCTTCTTCAGCATCAATGGCAAACTTGCAAGCGATTAGATTTTGTGGATGAATTGCTTACAAAATCAACTTCTGCTTCTTTAATCGTCAAAACAAATCGTCAAACTGCCTTTGGTTATGAATATCAACTTTGTATTCATCAGCTGAAGGGAATCACTGTTGAACGTCGTTCAAATGATTCATTATTCTGCTTGACAACGGAGTGATGTAGATCAAGCTTTTTGTACGATCTACAGCGGTAAAATTTTCAAATTCCGAGCACTGATTATTGCAATTATGTTGCGAATATACTCTCCACTAACCTTGCAAGACGTAAAGACACCCTATTGCGTCTCTTGTTATCTATGGCACCAAGCGTAAGAAATATCACAGATTATCTAAAAGGGCAGCGATGCCCGCTACGTAACGGTTTAGCATGCTCTTAACTGTATACCAATCAACTTTTTTTTTACATAACCACCGCGCTCTCAAGAGGTTTCTAACAACCATATTTGCACACAGCGCAGGCGAAGGAAAGTTAGGGAGGAGAGAAAGAGAGATTACGTTGGTTTTGATTGTCAGTTTTCAGTTTTTATGCATTTTTATTTTTTACCTTAAATTACTCTTATATGCTAAACAAAAAACGCTTAAAAATTAGCTTAAATTACCTACAAATAATCTTATTCTAACTTACTGGCCCCATGTGGGCTCTCTAAGTTAAAACTAACACTTAAACTATGTCTTTCGACGAATCCTACAGTCTACTTTTATTTCTATTTTAACATTAATTAATACTAAAACTAAGAAAATAAATTTTAATCAAAAACTTAGTATACGGACATTTTTTAATTTTGTATAAAACTTAAAACTAAAGCCTACAAACTACCTAAAAATAAATCTTAATCTACTTAACCTACTTACATCTAACACAAACACAGACATACATAAATATATATATACATAATATGGGTATACATAATATATAAATACATGTATATATATATATATTTGTTTTTCATATTTTTTTTTTGGTTTTTATATTTTTTTTTTCTTAAAAATTAACTTAATCCTACCTAAAACTATGTAAGCCGGCCATGGCTAAAAAAGAAAAAACAAAAGAAAAAAAAAATTAGGCTGGCCCACTTTGCTTCACATGAAGCTACATGTCACTGAAGGAGTTTGACGACGAAGCATCCTCCCCTTCAACAAGCCACCAAAAGTTTTGGTGCTGCTGAGCAACATCCCTCATGTCGCGACTCCCTACCGCCCTACTGAACCGGAGACGCTCCGCACTGCTATGTGCGACGTCTCTGTCGTAGTTGAGTCGCCTGTCCGCAGCTGTTCGAGCGACGTGGAAGATTAGCGGCACCGCCAATCTGTCCTGGATCAGACCTTTGCTATCTAAATAGAGGAACGCTTCTGGAGGAATAAAGCCGTCATAGCGAACTCTCTCGTGATACATATCATTAGGGTAGTAAGCCCCGGAGATCAGGTTGTTCGATGAGGTCATTGCTCTTGCAACGTGCCCTCGAGTCAACTTAATGACGAAATTGTCCACTCTTATTAGGTTCGCCCTATTGTATAAGACCTCATTAGGATAGAATTTTATGTACTGGGACTCTGGTGTTCTGTATAGGCGAAGACAAGTCCTAAGACAAGCCCTCTCAAACACCCGAATCTTTTCCAATAAACTTGCTCTCACGTTGAACCACACGGGACATCCAAATACAAGCATGGGCCTGATAAGGGCCATGTAGCAGATTACCTTCACCCTCGCTTCGAGTTGGCTGTTATAAAACAGTCTCTTTGTAAGGGCAAAAGCACCTTTGGTTTTGTCCAGAGCAACCTCTATATGTTTGTTAAAATACAGAAATTGATCTAGCCAGATCCCAAGGTATCTGACTACATTTTGACAAGCAAGGGGCTGCCCGTGCTGTCCCACGATCGAGAACTTTCGTCAATTCTTTCTGGTGTCCCTAGAGGCCCCAGACAAAGGCGTCCTAAACAAAATGGTTTCCGACTTCTGAAAGTTGATTTTCAACTTCCAGTCATCGCAATATCGCTTAATTTTGTCGAAGTCACGCTGCAAAAGTGTATTAATGACCTCAATCTTTGGACCCGATCTGTACGCGATTATGTCGTCTGCGTACGCTATGGCATGGTGAAGTGAACCTATCAGATCACTCGTGTAAACGTTGAATAGGATCGGCGAATTTACCGCACATTGTTGCAGACCGTTTTTAATGTCAAATGTTCCAGCAGAAGTCACATCGCCATCCTTCACGATGAACTGTCTACTGGAGAGCATATCAAACAGAATATACAGCAGTGGTTTACTAATGCCCAACCTGTCCAGCTTGAAAAAGAGTCCTTCTAACCATACGGTATCGAAGGCCTTCTCCAAGTCAATCAGGCAGGCACCAGTGCACTGTTTCTTGCCTTTGTTCCATTGGATATCAGAAACCAGTTTCGACGCAGCATGAATGATATCATGCCCCGCCTTGAAACCGAATTGATTATCCGGAACTATATGTTAGTCCTCAACCCACTTAGTCAGGACTCTATTGATCACCTTCTCGAACACCTTACTGATGTTTGGGAGAAGACTGATCGATCGGAGATTCGCCGGATTGGTAGTGTCTTTATCCCTTTTGGGGATTGGATGTACCACCGCAGTTTTCCAATGCGCTGGATAATGTGCATTATTCATTGCATTATTAAACAGGGTGGTATAAATGTTCACCGCTTCTAGAGGGAGATGTCGAAGCACAATGTTCGGCATTTCATCGGTTCCCACTGATTTCTTACTTCTAAGTGATTCAAAGATCGTTTGGAGCTCTTCCTTCGAAATGAACGGGGGTAGTGCCCTATCGTTGGTGATGACATTATTTGCCATATTCTCGTCACTGAACTGGGTGAAACCCGAGCTTTCGAATCGCCAATTCACAATTTCATTTCGAAGGTAGAAATTGTGCACAAGGACTCGATTCTCCAGATCGTGGTTCGGGCCAATGATAACATTCGCCTTGTACACTTCCTGGAAAGTCGCTCCTATAGCCTCTACCTGCTCCTGCGGATCCTCGATCACAAAGAAGTTGTCATCATCAACAGCCTCATTTGGATCTATGCCTGCTGCTACAAGTATTTGTTCGTTGTTCGTCGTTCGGGCGATTTTAAGACATGGAAGGTCGTTCTGATTATTTCTCCGAAATATTTTATTTATTTGCGGGAACTTATTCGGGTTGCTGGTGTTTACAGCCCGAATTTTATTGTTCCAATACAAACTTACAGATGCTCTGTAATTTTCCTTTATTAATGTTTGGAGGTTTTTAATCGACGACTTCAGTGTCATGATATGTCTGTTTGCCGGGTTATGTCTGTCAGTAAACTGTCTGTACAAGGTTTTTAGTCTTGACAGCAGTCTACTTTTATGTCGGTGCAGTGCGTCAATAGTTGCGTTGCGGAATAAGTCTTCTTCGTCAATGTGTTGGTACCGAGGTATCGTTTTGTCCATTGTTCGTTTGATTGTCTCGTCCATTAGTCTTAGATACCTGTCAATCTCCTCGTTTGACAGATTTCTGTTGGACGGTGGGTAGAGCGAATTCGAGGAGAGTGCTCTAGTCAGTGTTCTGGTGAAGTGTGTCCAACGCACCCTACTATAATTGTAGGAATGCCTTTGAACAAACTCATCCAATTCCGCAATTTCGTTGGGAACAGTTATTTCGGTGCTGAGACCGCAATGGTCACTGTCATACACGAAAGTGCGTAGACAGTTTGTAGTTTGTTGGTTAGTGCATGTCAGTTGTATTCGTGAGTCGAACAGCAGGAGATCCAAATAGGACCCGTGTCTGGGAAACGACGGACTATCCGTCGCCTTAAGCCCGAGTCTATACATCAAACTGTGTTGACCCCACCAATTGAATAGTAGGTTCCCTCTAGTATTTGGTGTATTATTTCCCCAATCACTATGTTTAGCGTTGAAATCTCCGCCGATAATATAATAGTTGTCTTCCAATTCCAGCCTCAGAAATCGAAAAAGTGTCTCGAGCTCTGAGATAGATAAGGTGGATTGAGTAGCCTTAGGTGCATAGACAGACACCATGTACAGCCGCCTTCCACTACGGAGAGGGATATACACGATGCATGCTTCCAGCACCTGGAACCTACGTACTACACCACTGTATATTCTTTTAAAATGTATACCTTTTCTTACGAAAATTGCAACGCCACCTCCCTGAGTGGAGTTGGGTCGGTTTCTCCGTACTATTGTGTATTTTCTGTGCCTCATTTTGTGTCTCTTGGTAAGCTTAGTTTCGCTGACCAAAAGCACATCAGGGGCTTGGTCTTTAAGCAACTTAAATAGTGCGGCTCGTCGTTCGAGCCCAATCAGTGAATTCACATTCACAGCAAGGACCTTCAGGGTTTGCTCCGTACGTGGAGGTGCGGCAAAAGGTGCGTTAGGCCAGGCAGCAGCGCGTATACTTGATCCACCCGCGCGGTCTGTTCAGTTAAGTGACGTTGTAGCTGAGCCATCTGCCTCTGGATAGAGAGCAAGATAGCTAGCATGTCAGGTACTGGTTCCGGTGCCCTCGGCGCTGGGGCCTGAGGAGCAACCTTCGCTTGCTGTACCGTATTTCCCCTACCTGCCGCCATTTGGGCGTAGGTAACATGGGGAGTAACGGCTGGAGTTTGCAAATGCACGGGTGGACGTTTCACTTCCACTTTCTGCTGCCGGGCCAGATTTATTCTTTTGATGTACTGGAATTTGGGACAACCCCGATAATTTGCGGTGTGTCCCGTGTTCCTACATAACGCGCAAGAGAGTTGGCTTTTTTCAGTCGCTCCGTCCTTACCAAGAGCGCACTCCTCGGACTTGTGGTTCTTTCCGCACTTCACGCATCGAGGCTACATTTCGCAGTTCGACGCGGCGTGCCCGAACCTTTGGCAGCGAACACATTGTAAAATGTTTTCGCTCCTCTTTAATTTCTCCCAATGTACAACCTGGTAGTCTAGGACTTTAATACTCCTTAGACCATCCAGATTGCTGGTGGGATTTAACTGGACCAGGAAAATCGGCAGTTGCCGCTTCTCCCTTTTGGCTCTAGCCGTGACAAACGGCTTGACCCCCACGAATTTGAGCCCTTCGCACTCTTTCTCTTTCAGCAGTGCAAGGAGCTCCTCTGGATCAGACGACGGTTCTAACCCCCTCAGCAGCATTGTTTGCAGCTTCTCCCCCTTCGGGGTGTAGGAGAAGAACTCCGTCGTCGAATCCTTCAATAAACTTTTAATTTTGTGGTAGCGCTCCACTGTATTGCAGTGAATCGCGTGCCTATCTACATTAAGTCTTTTAATAAAAAAATTATTGCCTATGGCCAACTTACATAATTCTATATTATCTTTCAACTCCATCTTAAATGTGTTGATTGGAGGTACTTGTATCTTAGTTGTTTTCTGCTGTTGTTGTTGCTGTTGCTTTTGCTGCTGATGATGATGTTGTTGCTGCTGCTGGTTCTGCGGTAGTTGCTGCTTATGCTTCTGCGATTTTTGTAGCTGTTGTTGTTGCTGTTTATGCTTTTGCTGTGGCTGTGTGTCTTTTTTTGTTAGTTCCTGTGCCTGTTTTTGCATTTGTTGTTGTTGCTGAGGGTTCAGGAGATGTTGATGTTTCTCCATCTCCCTCCTTGCCGCTTGCTTTGCTCTTAAAGCAAGAATTTTTTTTTGTAGCTGCTTGATGCTGTTTTTAATAGCTTCGACCTCGTTCTCTTCGTCATCTGACTCAGAGGCAGCTAGGGATGCGAAGCTATTTTCTGTTCCCATGTAGCGACCTTCACCATCGTCTGAGACGTATGGGTAGTCGTCACCATCTAGATCCGGACGTTTCATAGCTGCTGCTGTTGATGCCGTTGAGTACGCCCCTTCCCCCACCCCAGCTGGCAGCTTTTCAGTGGAAGTTGAAAGGGAGGGACGCTTTACTAAGTTAAGAGTCGGCCTTAGCTTCCTCCTTCTCTTCATCATTGGTTCGCCAACTATTGCTGTTTGGCTTGATGTACCCGCCAATGCATCGCTTGATTTGTCAGCTGGTCCCGCTATTGGCATAGCGGTCCGCTCTCCAGAATTCATCACGTGTTGTTGCTTACACTTTATTTTATTTATTTAAAAAAAAACAAAAAAATAAAAAAAACCACATCTAATCGACCTGGAGTCGAACCCACGACCTCTTACTTCTTAACCGGACGCACTACCACTGGGCTAATCGGAGCCCTATGTAAAGTTCGTCAAATGTCTCTTTTGTTGGAATCACTATGTCAAACACAAGCCGAAACACGTCTATATTGAACGGAGATCAACGAACAACTGTGATGGTTTTGATTGTTTGCAGGTTACAATGACTAGGAAATAAAGAGCTCAGCAGGGCATTCCATAAAAGAGTTGTACAGCTTAGGAAAGAATTACGATATTTCAATGTGCGTCCGAAAGTGGACTTGCTACCCGTATGAGAATCCGTAGCTACAGGGGTGTTACGGTTAAAGGTTTGAATCGTCGGAACGCTACTGGCAATTTCAATGAAGCACCGGTGGTGCAAATAACATCATTTATGAGTTTTATCGGACGGTTTTAAATCCTATCTAGTAGGTGTAGAGATATTTTAGGGGCACCAGACCAGATATGAGCATTCTACTCCAATTTTGGACGCATGACTACCTCATATATTGAGCTGGGATGTAATGAGCTTAACATACACTGCCGTTCCCGTTCTACAACCGAAAAACAGACGCCTGAGTCCGGTAACGAATGTGAAAAGCAGAGAGTGTATTGGATTAGAAGTAGCAGACAAGAGATCGCTGATGTAGATTAAAAAAAGTGTCGTAGACAGAATGGTGCCCTGGGGCACACCAGCATTCATTTGGTGAAAACCAGACTTGAAACCGCCCAAGACAACTTGAATTATACATTCCGAAAGGTAATTTCCAAAAACAGATTTATCGATCCCAAATACACGCATTTCAACAAAAGAGCCTGATGCCAAACTCTGTCAAAGGCCTTAGAAATATCAAATGCAAATATCTTGTTTTCGCCAGATTGATGTACGCTTTGATTCCCATTTTTGGTGAGGAATGCCATGCCATCACCAGTGGACCTGTTGCTACGAAAACTGTACTGCCGGTCACTGACAAAATCTCGCATTTCGAGATATTTCATGAGCTGATGGTTTATCAGTGTTGCCATGACCTTGGAATGCAATGAGTCTGTAGGAGGAGAAAGAAGAAGATTTGCCTGTTTTAGGGACGGACTATACAAATGCCGTTTGCCATCTACTCGGAGAGAGTCCTAAAAGGAAGAATTGTCGAAAAAGCTTACGCAGTGGTTTTGCTAGCGTTGAAGAACACCTCTTCGAAAGAAGTGTAGGCGAAGTCAAAGCACAATCTGGAAGTGTTGAGCTGGCCGTAAAGTGTACAGCAAGCAGATTGGCCTTGTAGAAACAGCTGACAGCTGGAATGTTATTGTAAATGAGTGTTAGGATGGAGGACGTGACAGAATTTATAAAAATTTTGATGAACGACCAAAAATATTTACTACCCTTGGGTCATATTCTTTGGTCATATTAAAATTTCACACGCTTAAGAAAGACGTTGCAGTCACTCCTGGGTCGTTTGAACTATTTTCGTTTTTCTCTGTTTTTCTAACCTTGACAGCCTCTTTACAGCTTGAGTGGGATAAAGGATCTTATTTCAAAGAGAATAGTGTCAGTGATCATATCAACAGCGGCATCCTCGTCGCTATAAAAGAACTATAACGACCAGTTAAAATGGTATTAAATCCGCTCCAATTGGCTTTCTCGTATTGCTATACGGTTATTAAGGAATGTTTTCTCTAACTGTGTGCTTCATGCATGAAAAATTAGGTGATACTACACAGCAGTGATCCGACGAGCCTAGAGGTGGTAGCACAACAACAGTGTACTTATCAGGGTGAGAAGTTAAAAACAAGTCCAGGGTGTTCGCGTGGGCTCATTTACAAGCTGTTCTCAGCGAAGACGAACACACCGTCCTTTGGGTGTTGTCCAGAATGTCGAAGCCACCCAGGATTGTGTATATCTAAATCGCACGTAACAATGACCGGGGTGAGAAAGAATAATAGCACTGGTTCGTAGCCAGGTGGCTTCAGATCTGAGAGATCTGAGAGATCTGAAAGGTGCAGGTGGAAATCTACCTGCGTTTCAGTAAGTGCTAAAACAGCTGGCCTGTACTTCCAGATGTGAACCTACGCAGAAAAGTGATTGCTTTTTAGCCCGCATATATATTGGCATTGTAATAAACTATTCCAGTTAGAATAGTCTTTGCCTAACTGCTCCAACTACACACACTCTCTCGCGCCACCTAAAAGAAAGCCTTTCTGCAGAGACGGAAATGTACTCTTCGGACGCTCTAGATTTCATTAATGCACACTTTTCTAATCAGGTAAATGTCGCTGAATTGCTCGTAGTTCGTTGTTACATCTGCCACTCCAAAAACCGTTAAAACAAAAGGGACCAATAATCGGTCGACGACGCCCAAAGATACCTTCATCCGCCTTCATACAAGGCCGAGTTTCCTTAGTCTTTCCCGGCAACTTGTTACTCATTACCTTCAAATAAACAGCAATTGATAAGTGAAACTATTTGTGTGAATTATGATGAGGTGTCATTGTTATAGTTATACCTGGTCATACCTGTCTATCATTATAGTACGTTCTGTCCGATTTGCCTATGATGCTGTGCGTCCCATCTTGACAACAGCATTTGCAATATTTAATTTAGGGCACTTTTATTACCAGGTACATTGTGACTATGACTATTATAAAAGACGCTAAAACCACAATATGCACATATGTATTTACATCAAAAAATTAAAAATTTGTTAAATGGAAAAGGGCCATAAAAATCTTAACTGTTGGAGGCCAAACAAATAAATTTGAAATAATTTTTTTAGATGAGGCATACGAAGCTGTCTGACCATACTATATAAAGCTCTGCTAGTAGATCATCAAAGATTCTTTTCCTTTCAAATATCTGCACCGACCTCTTTTATACTGTGAGAGGAGACTATTTTTTCATTGAATGAAAGTGGTCGCTCTTCGCGCGAAATTTCTCAACATTTTGCCCATTTAGCAATCGCTTAAAATAATCGACGACAAGGTTTTCCTCAACCAACTTCGACTTTACGACTTCCTTGAGCTTGTAAACTGCAAATGTTCTTTTCTTCTTTTGCAGGGTGTTTTTCTTCTCCTTTTACCTGGGTCGATACCCTAAGATGCATACCTTCATACCATGTGCTATTTTTTTAGGAATACTGGTATACTAAGGTATATTCGGCTACCTCTTTGATAATCTTGTGATACTGATACATCCAACATAAAGTCTCTCATCCATTCGCACCATTTTTTTTGTTAGTCAGTCTGTCTCTGTCTCTGATCTAGGCTGCGACAAGCTAATGACTCGACGTTTGTTGATCTAAAAAAGCCTTGTGTTTATTAGATCGATTTATCTTGGGATAGCCAATTTGCTTACTGAGTGAACATATACAAAAATCTAGTGCTACTTAACAGCTCCTACAAGGTCAATTAGTCGCAAGAACGAGTAGTCATAGATGAAGTCACCGAATGCGACTTTGCCATCACACATTAGGCAGCTACAGTCTTGAAGTGGTTAAAACCTGTTTAGCTGTGATAAGAAAAAGAAGAATTTTTTTTCCCCGGACCAACTTTAACAAATATGTTGGAAACGACAAAAAATCTCCGAATAAATTCTGCTCCCGTTTACAAACAAAATTGTGCGATATTTCAACAACGGTCGGCCTATATATTTTACTAATGTCGATCGAATTCATCGACTTAGAGGAGTTTTCCAGCCCACTTCCAACAAATCGCTCTAAATAGAAATACGTTGGTCGAATCTCAGGACCGCTCCGCTCTGCAATTTACCACAGAAATAAGGTTTGTGTTCAAGATTGATTAAAATGTGCTAACTTCTCAAACTTAACCTACCATAAAAAAAAAGTAAAAAAATATGTCCCTCGTCCCTTTGGATTTTGGATACAGCACTAGTAATACCTTTCAATAAATTCGTTTACTCGGTTGGATTGCTGCATTTTTTATTCACTTTGCTGCAGTTCAAAGAAACATTATCATTCAGAATATTATTCTGTTGTCCTTCGATTGTTTTAATCAAATTCCCAACAGTTTGTGATCCGAATTCGAGCCGGATTCTCGTGTATATTCGGTCGTTGTACTGGATATTTTAGTAATATCGTTTAATTTCCATTGATTGAAATACAATTTAACAACTATCATTCGAATCACTTCGTTAGTTTGAATTTTGCTAGTGAACAAACTATTAAAAATAATAGGTGTGACAATATTCAAAAACTACACAGACATTATCCACGTGGAGAGCAAGTTCTTCAATTTTTTGAAAGAACAGTTTAATTAATTGTGATAATTGTGATTCAGAAAAATTTTGTTTTTATATCGATTGCATGTAAATTTATTCGTGATCAGTTACTCATTGCATGTGTTTTTCATTAGCTGTGCATGTAGTACAAATATATAAATTTATATATAAACACACATGTGTACCATCCTTATTAAAACAAATCAAATATACGATTAGCGAAAAGAATATTGTACATTTCATTAATAATGAACTCTTCTATTCATTTTCCACTCTTCGTATGACAAGTGGTTCGTTAACGAAGTTATCCAAGTTTACGGAAAGGATTAAGCAATCCACTCCGATAGTGGAACTCTAGATTAAATTAAAATGAGCAGAGGATTTGTGGAGTGAATTCAATGAATCGCAAAAACTGAATTATGAGTTCGTAGATAAGGAAAACTGTAAAACTACATAGAGTGGAACTTCTCTAACTCGAACTTCTGTTACTCGAACTTTTCTCTAAGTCGAACTTTTATCGTGAACATTGATTGTTCGTTGCATGCACAATGTACCCGGATGATATCTTAGAAAGCGTTATAGAAAGTCGTGTACCCGGAGTAAAAGGTAACTCAGACTCAAGATTTTAAAATTATTTAAAAAATTAAAAAAATTTTGCAGCTTCAGAGGAGGATGAGGACGAAGATCTAGCACGGAATACCATACCTATACCGTACATTTGAGTAACTTTCTTCTTCCATTGAAAAAATAAGAACTTTTTTTGAGTGCAGAAGTACTGTTCCTGACAATATTTATAAGTCTTTTTATTTAGGGTAAGATTTTGTAGAAAAGGAGAAGTGGTCATGCAAAACCCGAATAATTTTTTTCCCGTACATTTTGCGTATTTTCTATAACTCGAACTTATTTTCTGGTCCCTTGAAATTCGACTTAGGGAAGTACCACTTTATATAGATCCTGTTCCAGAGTTTGAGGAAGTCGAGACAAAATTTTTAACTACCGTATGCAATTAGGGAACCCCAAAAGACAGAGCTTAAGAATGACGTCGTCGTAAGCCGATTAACTGATCAACGTACTTAAAGTGAAGCGCGGTATTTTTTCTTTAAATCACCCATTGAGTGGCAGTGTATTTTTGTTAAAAAAAGTATTGTTCCACCTATTTTCTAGTACACAAAACTTACCGACCTAGTTGCTAGTGTTGTTCAGTAAACCTAAACCTTTCCACTTATAAGTAATCCTTACATAATATAAATATTCCCAAAAACTTTACAGAAAAAAACTACATATCAAAGATTTATCAATTGCTCCCGCCGATATGGCGGCAAAAAAAGCAAACCGGTTTAATGGGCTGAACCCGGACTGCCCAATGCAAACCAACCAAACGACGAAAAGAAAAAAACAGACAGAGGAGCACATGCACAAAGTGAACAATGGCCAATTCTAATCTCTAAATCGCAAATACCCGTTGATTTTACCCAATTCCTTATTATTACTAACTCAGTAATGGAACACCTATTGTCAACCGAAACCAACCAATTATCATAGGTAAAGGCATTGACGCGGTCTCCACCTATTATAAAGATGTCAAAGCCCTTAGAAATGGTGGCCTACTGATCCAGATAAATAATAAAGAAGCCGCGGACAGATTTGTCAAGTGCAAGTCTCTTGGTCATGTTGCAGTCGAAATAAAGTACCATCTATCACTTACGAGTAATTCTTGCCAAGGCCGTATTTATTCATATAACTCCATTCCTCTCGAAGAAAATGCTATCCTGGAAGAGCTAAGAAAGTTCAAAGTTACTACAGTAAAAGAACTCTTTAGAAACGAAGGAGGAACCCTTAAGGTAACTGGAGCTGCTATACCAACTGAACCACCTACAGAAATAAAACTAGGGTGACAGATATTAGAAGTGAACCCTTACTACCCCAACCCCATGTCTTGTAGAATATGCCAAAAAATAGGACACACCAAAAACCGCTACCGGGAAACAATTAACATCTGTGCAGTTTATGCCAAAGTTTCCCCACACGAAGAAGGATGTAAGCGAACATTCTGCGTAAATTGTATGGCGGATGATCATGCATCTAAAGATAGGAATTGTCCCACATTTGTGAGAGAAAAGACTGTTCTGATTATAAAAACAAAGAAACGTTGTACGTTTGGGAGGAATACAATAAGCCAGGACACCTATATGCACCAGAAACTACCCCACGGGGAACAAACCGATCACTGGCAGAAGTAATAAGAGAGAAACTCTCAGAGAAAGCAATTGATACGAATACCATCCCTAGTACAAGCAATATTGAACAATTTGTAAAAAATACCCTAGAATCTACTAACGTAACAAAAACAAAGCACACCGCAGATAACACAAATACACACATTAATATTCCTGGCCCTAAACAAATTACCAAAACAATACTTACAAACAATAAGATAAACAATACCTCATTACTATCTTTACAAGAAAAGAAATTACAAGCAGGAATCACTAGTAATACTACAGAAAATGGTATGGAAAGAATCCATCTTACTTAGTTAGCCTCAAAACATTCCAGGACTACCATGGTCCTAGCCCTATCACAATAAGTAAGGCCTCTATGTCTTCATTAAAATATGTAATTCCAGAATCTGACAAAATGCTAGAACAAGAAAAAACTAAACTACGTACCTCCTACTTTGACAACCACTTAGAAAACCCAACAGCAAGCTCTTCACAAACAATTCCTCCACTACCAAAATCAGACACCAATAAAAACATTTTTACAAATAAAATTAAAATTTAAATCACGACATGAACAATAAAAATAAAACGATTAATCTAACAATTCTCCACTGGAATATTCAAGGATTTTTTAACAACTTGCCTTATCTAGACATTCTCATTCAAAAGTATTCGCTTACGGTTATTGTGCTGAAAGAAACGAAGATTCTAGTAAATAGAGCTCACACAAGATATAAATCAGGCATCTCACATTCCTATACGAGCTCGCCATCATCGATTCTTACCCAAAATTTACAGGTTAACCTAGCCCAACCAATAACAATACAAAATATTTACAGTCAGTCCCAAATAACTGTATCTCAGCAGGAATATCTTAACCTGGCGGGGACTCAGCTCTCGCAGAGCATTATCCTAGGTGATTTTAATGCCAACAACTCCATCTGGGAGTTGTGGAAAATTGTCTTCAAAATTCTAACCTGATTCTTTTGAACAATGTATCCCCGACCTTATTTTCCACCAAAAATACTCGTACATTCACTGCAGTAGACCTAAAATTTGCGTCACCTGCAATCGCACCCAACACCAGCTGGAAAGTCCATGATTCTCTATTGGGAAGCGATCACTTTCCCATTATAATTGAAACCTCAGAATCATACACATACATATTGTAGAATATTTCATTCTCGTTTTATTGAAAAAAAATCCAATTGGGATAAATTTGCCACAAATGCTAAACATCTAGCCTCTTCAACACAGTTAAAGATGTTGGCACCACAACATCTAAAAAAATACCCACGGGCCGAAGCCCGTGGCGAACAACCAACCGTTCGTTTAAATAAAAACGCGGACTTCCAAGTCAAACTTCGACTTTATTCCTCTATATCAAAAACAGAACTGCACTTAAAATCTAACTTAACTTACTCCACACCTTCCTATCGATGCATTTGGTGTATAGCGCGTGCAAGGGTTTTAAGTTGCATCAGCAGTTTCCCAGTTCGAGTCGTGGGAAACAATTGTTAGTTTCCGTCACACGCTTCGTGTTACGGCGACTTACGTTAGGTGGTGAAATACGATGTCCACAAGTTCATGCATGAAGTCAAGGTGACTTTTCATATTTCGACTTGTGGAATCGTGGCGCGTTAACTCCTCCCCCTTTAAGAATCTACGTCTCGTAGATCCTGCTGATGTTGGGATGCTCTGGAATGATGAGGCTCCAGGCTTGACATTCGTATTGGCGGTATATAGAGCTTCTTATTAATTTTGTGCCAGACAATCGCAGCTGCTCCCACAATTGCCAGGAATATCGTTATATCCATGGCTGTAGATAGTTTGATCCTATTGGTAATGTTACTCAGTCGTTTAATGTTGCTTAGACTGATTCCATGGACGTATTCGATGTCTATTATATGTCCCGCTGTGGATATGTTGGTAAGTACTGATGGTAAGGCTTGAAGGGATGTTGCCATGAAACTGGAAAATGTGCGGTTGTTAAGCTGCACTGTCTCGTTCTTAATTTGAATTATGTAAGTTCCAGATAAGTTCCTTTTAGTTTCTTCCGTCGTGATTTGGCCCTTAAAATTCGTAACGAAAATTGTGTCTTCCTTCAGAAGCTCAACGATTTCGACAGTATTGGTACGGTATATGCAGGATGCGTGTCCTCCTTTTAACAGTCGAGCAATACATTCGTCCTCGTTGATTTTCTTCAGGGCGTTTTGTTCACAGACGGTCAGATTACTTATAGTAAGGCATTTTGCGACAACACCATATGTCTCTTCGTGATTCACCAAAATTCGGTCAAATGGTAGGTTGACTTGCCTTCCGTTGAAAATCGTTGCTCTTGTTATCAAGAAATTGTACTCGATCTTGCTCAGCTTAGGGATTGACAGGACATACAGCAACATAGTGTCATTCATAAAAACTGACGGAATCCCATACTGGAGCGCTTCGACTTCATTTCCATAGGGCAGAGTCTCGAGTTCGTTAATCACCCTGTTTACTTCTTCTCTGTCTAGTAGATTTGTATTGACGATACCGCTCTTTGCCATTTGACATGCCCTCACCACTTCATTGATTTCTTCCTTGATGATTGAGATTTCATTAATTGCATCTTGCTCGAATCTAGCCTTGCTGGATGCCGCTACTTGGTTTTTGGAACTTTCAATGACCCAGTTGATTTTTCTCGTTATTTCCTCAGTTATTGAAAGGACCCTCGCATTGATACTATACTGCTGGTTGTTTCCTTCTATCAGGTCTTGCTCACTTCGTAGAACCTTATCCCAGTCAGTTGCGTCTGGGCTTCCAGCCAACCATTTCCAGGCTGAGCCAATCCAGTTGATAGATCTCGTCCTCCTGGAACGCAGGCTGATGCGTTCGCTGATCTGTGCCAGATGATGTTCCGCTAGGTTTTTTGTTTCCTGCATAGGAATTTCGCTGGTAACGAGGTCAGCCATTTTTTTCAGTATGTCTTCAAGCTTTTGTAGGTTGACCATGTGTATTAGCTTAAAATGCCCATCGATGATCCAGGCTTTACCATCCTTGATTGATGCGATTGGCGAATGGTACTCGAAAATGTGGAACCCTTGCACTGCACTTGCTAGTAATACTCTGCGTAATATACAATTTTAAATAATTATGGCAAAGATTACAATAAATATTTCAGTGAAACTGCACGTAAAAGTGATAATGATTAAATTGTAAGGTTAAGATTTATAAACAAATTTACATTTTCAGAATATAACAATTCTACTCTGATTTTAGATTAAAAATATTCAATGAAATTAATATAGGATCATGTCCATGCAATTCGAAATATAAATTTTATTATCAAGAAATGAATTTAATTTCAATGTTGGTTGTATTTAATTTTAGAGGTCTTTCTTTCCCCTTTTTCTTAAACATTAAAATGTTAACTAAAGCTAATTTTTCAGTAATAGTTATATAAAATAATTTTCATTTTGTGGTGCGAAATTTGTGCTATGTGTGCTGGCGTAAAATTAATATATGTGCGTAAAATTATTATTTGTGCGTAAGTGTGCTATTATGAGTTTCTAATTTGTGCCTTGTGTATTCTACGACCAGTGGTTGTGACCACTGTTACCTTATTATCCTTTTCCACCACCTCTTTTCGATAGAGTGGCTTATGCTTGCCTTGGATTCTTTTGTATGGAGTGTAAATTACACTACCTTTCTTGAACTTTTTGGGTGTGGATCTTTTGGAATTTCGCCATTTATTGGCTAGTTCCTGTTTTTTGTGCAGTCTAGCTCGAAGGTCGCTGTTAGCTTTTATTTGATAGTTTACTATATTCTGAAAGTTTATTCTAGAGGTTCGGTTAAAAAAGATATCGGACGGCTTTTTGTTCGTCACTGAATGAATTGTGGTATTATACCTGTCAACTGCAATGTTTAGAAGTTCCCTTAAATTCAAGTCTTTGTATTCTGCCTTTAGACAGCGGTAAATTTCCAGGATTGTAGAGTGAAATCTCTCAACCTGTCCATTTACGTCACTCCGGTTTACTGGTGTCTGATACGTTTGTATGTCCAGCATCTTCACAAAGTTCAATACAATAGGACTCAGGAAACTTCTTTCATTATCAGTCACTATCATTCTCGGAACGGTAAAGTAATGCAATACCTTCGCGAACTTGTGTCTTAGGTATATCGACGACTTATTTTTTATATGGAAAAGCTTTGCAAATTTGGAGAATTTGTCGATACAGCTCTTAAACTTCTCGTTCTGGATCTCCATTATATCAATATGTAAGATTTCGCAAGGATAGGAGGGCACAGGAGTCTTCTGGAGTTGCGGAGTAACTGAATATCTGTCATACTTATTTAAAAGGCAGATTTCACATGTTTTAGTATACTGGGTGATCAGACTGTTCATCCTGGGGAAATAGTACTTCTCTAAGATTTGTTCTTTGTTTTCCCTCGCATTCCTGTGTGCTCTCCTGTGTTCCTTGCTAATCAACTGCCAAATTCGCTCCTGGTTCCTAACGTCTTCCACTACTCTCTGTGTCAACCTAATCTTGTAATGTTTAAAGGTTTCAAGGTATACCTCCTGCAAGAGTCCTATATAGGTTTCAGGTATTTTGATCCCATTGATGGTGTTAGGATTAAGATTGCATTTTAAAATCAGTTGTTCTTTTTCTAACTTTCCGAAGGCGAAATAATGTTTGAAGAAGCCCGGATGTGGCTGCTCTTTGATTTCCAGACCTTTTCCTATTTTTATAATGATTTGATTACGAAACACATTGAGTGGGACTTCCACATGTGGAATTAAATGTGAAGAGTCTTGCATTGCACTATGGACGGTCTCACTAGCAGAATCCGTTGATTCATTATCCGCTCCACTCGTTTCCACACAGGAACCATTCTCTGCGGCTGTCATCGTATGGGATTCTGCAGTGTTAGTACCAGAACTACCTTCCTCGGCTGATTCCGTTAACGAATCCCTCATTGTATTCAATTGAGGTATTGGTAGGCAACTGCTATTAAAGGTCTTAAGTCTAGAAAGAGCATCGGCTACCAAATTCGATTTACCTGGTTTATAAATTAATTCGTAGCTGTACTCTTCTATGCGAGCTTTCCATCTCTTCAGTTTAGCGTTGAAGTTGTTATTTCCCAACGCGAATGTTAGTGGTTGGTGATCTGTGAAAATACGCACTTTTTAGCACCGTATAGGTATGATCGCAAATTATCAAGAGCCCAAACGATAGCCAACATTTCTTTTTCGATGGTTGCATAATTCTCTTCGGTCTTATCAAGAGTCCTGGAGATATATGCAATTGGTCTATCGTTTCCGCCCTCGTCTTGAGATAAAACTGCGCCTATTGCGTAGTTCGAGGCGTCAGTTGTTAGATTAAATGCTTTTTGGAAATCAGGAAAGGCTAGGATCTCTGCAGATGTTAAGAGAGTTTTCAAATCATTAAAAGCCCTAAGTGCTTCATCATTTAAATTGATCGGAACACGAATGGATTCATTCGCCTTAACTCGAGCATGCTCACCCCTTGTAAGGTTAGTCAGAGGCTTCGCTATCTTCGCATAATCGCGAATAAATTTCCTATAATAGGATGTTAAACCTAGAAATGATTTGAGTTCTTTAAGATTCCCGGGGGGTTTGATTTTTCGGATCCCATCAACCTTTTTATTATCTGGCTTGATGCCATCAGGAGTTATTACGTACCCCAGAAATTCCACTTCAGTTTGCATGAAGTGTGTTTTTTCCAGGTTTACTTTTAGGTTTGCTTCTTTGAGTCTGACCAGGACGGTTTCAAGGTTTCTCAGGTGATCTCCTTCACTATTACGAAAGACGATTATGTCATCAATGTAGACGTAACAAATTTTGGCAATGTAAGGTTTTAGCACATCGTCTATCATACGTTGAAATATAGCAGGGGCATTTTTCAGCCCGAAGGGTAGCCTGAGAAATTCGTATTTGCCGTTCAAGGTTGAAAAGGCAGTCTTTGGAATGTCCGACGGTTTCATCGGTATTTGATGAAACCCAGAAGTTAGGTCGAGAGTTGTAAAGAATTTAGCTTTGCCCAGACTGGCAAGAGTGGAATTAATGTCCGGGATAGGATACGTGTCTGCAATAGTTACCTTGTTCAGTCTTTTATAGTCGATGACCATTCGATATTGTTTTTCGCCATTTGGCTTTGGTTTTTTCGGAACCACCCAGATCGGCGAATTGTAAGGGCTTCTGGAAGGTCGAATTATGCCCTCTTCAAGCAACTTAGTTATCTCTTTTTCCACCTCTCCTCTCAGACAGGCGGGATAGGGATAGCTTTTAGAATATATTGGTTCATCGGTGCTTGTTCTAATGTCGGCAAGGACACAAGTGTCAACTACCACTCTCGCGTCGAGGGGACCAAAAAGTGAATCGTATTTCCTTATTAGTTCATACAGTCTGGCTTTAACGTTTTCAGGGAGTGTGGGATCTATTATAGAATTTATTCCTACGGACAAGTTTTCTTTTAAAGGTATTTTAATATTATGTTTGAGGGTCAATATATTTTTCTTTCTATCAATGAGTGCCTCCATTTCCTTCAACGTATCATCTCCTATGATACCGTCAAAGGAACTGAGACCTGGTAGGACATAAAATTTGACAAGAGTTTGACTATTTGCATATTTAAAAAACTTCCCTTCGACGTATTTTGAGATACGTATTTTACCACCGGCTGACTGGACACTAAAGGGTTTTTCTAGACTAATTGTTTGTTGTTTTATTCGATCGGTAATAAAATTTTTGTTTGCTCCTGTATCTATTAGGAACCTCAGGGTTGCTCCATCCCGCGTAACATATTCTATATATGGTACGCTGGATGGGCGTCCGACATAAAATTTAGCACATCGCTGGTTTCCTCAGCAGCAGTTTCCAAGTATTTTTCTACTGCTTCGTCCTGGACAGTAACGGTGTTGAAAAGTCTTTGATGCTTTTGAGGGTGGTTATCTGATCTTGCTCCTCTTTTCAGGGAATTCTTGTTTGTAGGGCGATTGGCATAATCTACTTGTTTTGTTTGAATTGAACGATCCACTTCCATTTTTTCGTTAGGTTTAGGACCTACCCTCGGGGGGGGGGGGCCATGTTCACGAGGAGTGTGCCTCTGCCCACCGGCATGTCGTTGATTAGGGTGAAACCTCCTTGGTGGGACAGTAGGTCTCTCTTGAGAATGAAAAGTTTGGTTAATAGGGGAAGTAATCGTATTTGCGCCAGTATTGGCGTGGATTGAATGATTCCTAAAGTTCAAATTCTGCATTTCGAGACATGCTGAATAAGCTTCAGGGAGAGTTCTGGGTCTTTGAACTATAACAGCCTAGATAGGTCGCCGTTAAGGCCGCGGATAAAAACATCTAGTGCTCTATTTCTGTATGTTTCGACTAATGCATTAGCTGTTTCTTCCGTGTAGGATTCTGTTTTGAGCTTGTTAACCATCAGGGAAAGTTGATGGTTAACTGCAGCATAAAATTCATCCAACTTACTTGATCTTTGTGACAGCTGATTAAGTTGGTGTTCTAAGGTTCGCATGTCCCTCTTATCCGCATAATGCAGAGAGAGACACTGCTTTATTTCCTGCCAACCGTTGTCAAATATGTTGTATGAAACGAGGGCTGCATCCGCAGAACCCCTAACCTTTCCACGTATGTGCTGCAAAATCGCACGATACAGTGGTTTGGTTCGGATGATCTCAAAATCCTTTAAAACTCCCTCCACAGCATGAACCCAAGAGACGTATTGGGTTGGGTTTCCCGTGAAAACCTGCAACTCCTTTACGCTATCCGGGAGCCGGCTAATTTCCTTGAGATCGGCTTCCGTTTGAGGTGGGCAGAGTGACACTGGTGTTATTGGCTCATTCACTATGGTAGAGCTTCGTGATTCCTCCAAGAGGGCTAGGCGATTTCCTAAGCTCCTTAGTGTTTCTTCGGAGATAGGAGGTGGTACTCTCCTATCTTCCAAAACCTTCAACCGAGTTTCCATTGCTCTTAGCTGGACTAGCACAGTGTTAAGACCACCGGTAAGCTCGGTTACTGCGTTTTGCAGACAATCCATTTTTGGCAAGCGATAAATAAGGATAAAAGGAAATTAAGTCTTACCTGTAATCAAGAGGTCGAGTGAATTCTTTGTCACGGATGGTACAAGCACTGATTTTATATCTTAATATTTTAATTTAATTTAGTTAGCTCAAGGCAACTATTATAACGAGCACAGGCACTGATTTTCAACAAATTGCTTTTTAGTTGAACGCACTTACGCACAGTGAAATCACATGGATTTTAATATGTTCTTTTAATTCACAAGATTTTTTTATTTTTTAATTTTTATTTATTTATTTTTTTTTACAAAATTTTATAAAATTACTTTTCTTTCTTGTAACACACACTCAGCGTAGTTACAGGAGTTTAAATTCCTTGCCTTTTTGCACAGCACAAATTTAACTTTAATTATAATTTCTTTCTTCTTTTTTTTTTATTGCATTATCTTAGGATTCACGAACACTGGTCTATGGTTTAATTTTTCTTCTTACATTGGTAAGATTATCATTTTTGATGCAAATATTAACACTTAATTTCGTTACACTGCGATCTGTAAGATAACCGAAAGGGAACAGATTAATTTTAAAAAGTAAGGTGCACGAAACCGACTTAAACCAGTGCTTCGCATAGAAGCCGGTCCTGAAGGGATCGTATTTGTCCTCTTTGGTAACTCGCTGCCTTTTTAGGGTCAAGCGGTGACCTACTAGGGTACGATTGACCTCACACCTCGCATCTTCGCCCTTTTGCGGCTTCTGACTATGTTCGCATAGAAATAGCACAGAGTATTGCGTAGATGAGTGAGCTGGCTTTTTAGGCTTACAACTACTTGCACCCAGAAGGGAGTTCTACACGTGTCCTTAAGTAAGGACCACCGCCAGGAGTATCAAAAGATGGAGGTTGGACCGGTCCCTGCTCGGGCGCCAGTTAAAGATGTTGGCACCACAACATCTAAAAAAAATACCCACGGGCCGAAGCCCGTGGCGAACAACCAACCGTTCGTTTAAATAAAAACGCGGACTTCCAAGTCAAACTTCGACTTTATTCCTCTATATCAAAAACAGAACTGCACTTAAAATCTAACTTAACTTACTCCACACCTTCCTATCGATGCATTTGGTGTATAGCGCATGCAAGGGTTTTAAGTTGCATCAGCAGTTTCCCAGTTCGAGTCGTGGGAAACAATTGTTAGTTTCCGTCACACGCTTCGTGTTACGGCGACTTACGTTAGGTGGTGAAATACGATGTCCACAAGTTCATGCATGAAGTCAAGGTGACTTTTCATATTTCGACTTGTGGAATCGTGGCGCGTTAACTAACACCAATTGCATAAAACATAAATAAAGAAGCAGCAAATTTAAGGAAAATAATCAGGCGAGCAGCGGCAGCATCCATTCCTTCTTTGCATCCCCCTCATAAGTCTTCGCAACCTGTTTGGTTTAATTCGTAAATAAAACAGTTGACCAAGGAAAAAGAAAAGGCATAGCTTCACCTAAAAAGGCATCCAAATAATGCGAATGCCATTGCTTATCGCCGCTTAGCCGCCGAAATAAAACGCACGGTACGGGTAGCCAAGGCCGAAGCGTGGGCAAACTTCTTGGGTTCGCTCAATTCCTCTTTGGATTTCAGGACACTTTGGAGCAAGGTTAAAGTGATGTATGGGAACCGAATCACTGAATTACTAAAATAGCACAATGCTTCGCCGACAATGGGCTCCGACAGAAACTAATCCCCATTCATCCTTCACGAAATGAATGCCTTTCAAATGGATTTTAATTCCTCAGTTCCCAGCGTTACCACCATTACTTTAGCAGAGTTCATGGAATCACTTAAAGGGACAAAAGGTCAGACAAAATTACTTTCAAGATTATCAAGCGGAAGTCATGTTGCGATTCGTTGGCCACACGAATGGAAAAAAGAATCTTGATCCCAATCCCTAAGCCAAATAATGACCATCACTCTATTGATGGCTTCCGACCGATTTTCCTCATTTCAGTCCTGTCGAAATTATTTGAAAAAATAATTGGGAACAGACTTAAATGGATCTTGGAAAAACATCTTAATTGTGGACAACAGGCTTCAGGCCAAGCAGAGGGACACATACTCTGGACTAAGCAGTGAACCCAGAGTTGGCTCTATGCAAACATTCTTTTAATGTTAAAATAAAAATATAAGGTAAGATTCGTCGAAAGACATAGTTTAAGTGTTAGGTTTAACTTAGAGTGCCCGCATGGGGCCAGTAAATTCGAATAAGATTATTTGTAAGTAATTTAAGCTAATTTTTAAGTTAAAAAAATAAAAATTCATAAAACTGAAAAAAAAACTGATGCAAACATTCCATCCTCCTTTCCGTGGACTTGGAGAAAGCCTTCGAAAAGGGCACTATGTGGGGATTAATGAAACAACTCGAAAATTGGAAAATTAACAGGGACCTTCAAAGAATAATTTACTCATTCATGTCTAATAGGGCTATAATTGTCCAAGTCAATGGTTACCTATCCAAAATAACACCAATGGAAAACGGCGTCGCTCAAGGATCTCCAATTTCGACATCATTGTATAATTCCTATATCAATTCGTCACTCATGGAGTTGTAGATGGAGCTGGCAACCAACGCCGACAACATCTTTGTATTCGCATCTGGTAAACCAGAGGAAATGACAGAAATGTGGTTTCAAAACTCAGGAGCAAAATTGCCTCTTGCAAAAATGGAAACCTTACACATTTGCCGCAAACGCAGCTGTACAAATACAGCAATAAACATATAGGACCTCAACATAACACAGCCATCAATATAGCCCAAACGCTTATAAGAGGCGCTATACAGCATGGACTCTCCTTATTTTCAAACTGGACGAAAAGATGTGACCAACAAATACAAACAAAAATAAACGCAATACTACGTACTGCTTTAGGAGCATTACCATCGACACCTATCGACTCTTTGTTGGCAGAATCTAACACCATGCGCTTCGTGGACATAAAAACCATAATGGTTTGATTTGATTGATTGCAAAAAGCCTAAATGATAGGAAACACCCACTCCACAATATATGCGTCATTGGCTATTTTAATGCCAATAAATCGAAAAACAAATATGCACTCTTCAACTCCATTCGCAGCAATAATCTAGCCTTTCACTATTGCGAAACCACTTGGCTTTTTCCTCGGCACCTAATAAACGACTCGCTCAGCGCTTCACGTAAAGACACACGCAGCCGGTAGTCTATCGAAAAAACTTTCTGGAATTGTTGTCAGAAGGTAATTTTGATTGTATTTTTTATACAGACACTTCCAGAACCACAGGTTTTTATGTCTACAGGCTAGACAATCAATTTGACACAATAATAACGGAACAAATTAATACACCGAACCAAAACTCCTTCTTTGGTGAAGTAATGGCGCTGGTAGAAGCGTTCAATTTCGCAAAAGTTCTTAATGGAAAAACAGCAATATGCACCGACTCCCTTAGCGCAATACTATACATGGCATCGAAAACAATAAAAGCAAAACTCCGGTTTTTCATTTTCTACGCTCCATGATCGCTTTAAACTCCCCCAGGATCCATGTTATATGGACACCCGGACATGTAGGCATTTCAGGTATTGAAAAAGCAGACGCAGATGCCCGTCTAGCAATTAATACACCTTTGGTGTATTCCATACCACTTTTCGCAGATGCAATATGGCGACAAAAAGTGCAAAAAATACAAATATAAACAGAAAACCGCTGGACCTTGTCAAGTTCCTTCTTAAGAACACATAAGCCATCTTTAGCGCCTGTATTCTACAATGATTCCTTGACCCGACTACAATCGGTTAAACTCTGTAGAGTGAGATTGGGACATGCACTGTTGTACAACAGAGATACTCAACCATTATGCAACGTTTGTCAGGAAAATTTAACCATACATCATGTGCTTCAAAGCTGCCAACTTACTAAAGACCAATCTTAGTCAATCTTAAGATCCGTGTAAATAAAAAATTGTAAATATTTGTAAAAATTGTAAATCGTACGACATTTAAGTAACAGCCATATGGGCACAGTCCGCCGGCTGCGAAGTATAAGCACAATACAAATTTATTTGTATTCGTACATGTGAAAAATAAAATAAAATAAAATAAAATCAATAAATCGGACTCGTTGCGAAACTTATATTGCTTTCTTCTGAAAATTATCAGGAAAATACGTGGGAACTTTAAGAATTACGGTATGATAGGCCACGTTATGCAATAAACAGTTACGTCGAAACATTTATGAATTATGAATTGGACTCCTAATTCCAACGCCGTGAATTTTTATATTAATCAGTTTCTTGAATTTTAAGAATGTCGCAGGATATGTCCAAAATTGGAATCAATTCATCTGCTGGTTATACTCGTATTATGGTGCAACTAATTTTATTGTATAAGGATTAGTTGCTAGTGATACCAAATTCATTTAAATGGTTCAGTTGATCATTTTATTACTTCACAATAAACTGCAATCATATTTTTTTATAAAAAATCTATCTAGGTCATGAATCAGTAGCTTGTGGACAGTTGGAGGCATACTATAAAACGAAGGATAAGAGTCTACAAAATATGTTGCGGTATTAAGTGTAAACGCTCTAAATTGTTCGATGTTAATGTCATATCCACTTGAAATTACTGCCAATATTGTGTGAAGTTTTTCGGTCAAATTTTTATCTATACCCAAGATTTCGGATTCCACCATATGTTAAGTTACCATAATTCAAATCTCCTAAATCATATTTAGATTAGTCGAATTCATATTGGAGGCATACAAAAAGCATTAAAAAATTCGAATCCAAAAACACTGACAAGCCACACGACAATGTACTTGTATTGTAGGATTTCAACATCATTTTGTTGATGGCATTGAAATCTTTTGAACTTGCACCGCAGATGTAGCAACGCTGAGAAGAGAACTTACAATAAAAACTTTTCCGTCCACTATTGTAAGAATTAATTTATATGACACTTGTACAACTTTTTCTTGAATATTAACTACAGAATGGCATAAGTATTTTATTCGGTAATCCATGTTTAACTAAAATTTATGTTGTTACCTTGTGGAGGAAGGACGAAGAATTTGGCTATTTTTTTTCTTTTTTTTCGAAGCTCCCACAAGTCAAATGAAGAAGTACAACTGAGGTTATAAACACACTGCAATCATCAACATCCATTCCAACAGATTTTTGCTAAAAGACTGTCCTGAACTTCCATCAAATGCCCACTTTAAAATTAAGCACTAATTTCTAAGTTGCTCACTTTTCAATGTGGAAATGATTTCCTTTTGTGCGAATATCAAACGTTCAACAGTATAATTTATCAGTACTTGCACAGTTGCTTTCACTGAAATAACACGTTTTATTTTTGCACCTTGTACAACCTTATAAGAAAGAAACTTTTCAATATCCTTCGCCTTATAACATTAAATCGATGCCTTGTAAGCTTGTCTTCTACCGTAACTGAAAGATCTTCTTCTCCTGACATACTCGTACACTTTTTTATACCAAGTTTCACGGTGAGGTGAGCATATTATGTTCTGAACTAATTTGGATGCAACTGAGTAGCTCGAAGTTCGTAAATTCATCTTTACTTTACCAACATGAGAGGTAGGTATACTTCTTCTTACAAACACTGGAAAATTCCAAAAGTATATACCAATAATTTTTATTTCGGTTGATAAATCAATGCTCGCCATTTACTTTTTAAAGATTATGTCATGTAAATATTGACCATGTCTATGTTTTAAGTGGCCCGCACGGAGAGTCCAATTTGGAATCACTTTTTCGAGCATATTGGCTGGTATCTCATTAATGATACGTGTAATGTTGACTTACAAGGCTGCATAGATGAGTGATTTGATGTACCCCCATTAAAAGGAGTCTAAAGGCGTCAAATCGTACGATCTATCCAGCCAATTCACCGATCCAAAATGAGAAATAAATTTCTCACCGAACTCATTTCTCAATTGATGGATCAAATGATTCGCGTGCTGTGTGGCATGTAGCACCATCTTGCTGGAACCACATGAAGACGAAGTTCAGTTCGTACATTTTGGGAAAAAAAAATTCGAAATCATTGAAGGCCATTTACGGTAGCATTCTTCTCACATTCATCTTTGAAAAAATACGCACCAATGAATCCGCCGGACCATAAACCGCACCAAGCAGTACATTTTTCCTGGTGCATTGGTAGCTCTTGTATTGTCTGAGGTTGCTCATCCGACCAAAAACAGCAAATTTGTTTATTAACATATCCATTCAACCAGCACTGAGCTTCGTCAGTGAAGACAATTATTCCATAAAAAAGCGGATCTTCCTCCAGCTTTTCTAAAGTCAGTCTTCAGTTCTTGCACGAGCTGTATTTTGTAAAGCTTTAGACCAAACGTAGTCGAGTAACACAATCCCAATTGCTGCGAACGGCGACGAATGGGCAAATCACGGTCTTCATTAATACAAATAGTACTAGCGAATACAGCAGCACTATTTTCCTCTGTACACACTCTGCGCATACGGGTACGTGGCTTGATGTCCAATAGCGTGAAATTGGTGTGAAATGTGGGCACTGTGGCTTGAATAGCTTGCTCAGTAGATCGATTATGACGACCGTAAAATGGGCTAAGTGCACGAAAAACATTTTTCATAGAGCACGAATTTTCATAATAAATTTCCCGATGCAATGTTCGGATGTAAGTCTTTCTATGATGAAATGTCAATGGTAACTGATCATGTTTAACTTTGACACGTCACGAATCACACTGAATAACCAAACACCAAAAAAATCACCATTTATTTTCCGTTCTGAGGCGTTTGCTTCGATCTTAACTCTCCTCAGGTGATGTCTCCGGTCGGCCTCGCTATTTTGCGAAAATATTTATATAAAGTTCGAAACTAATCAATATCTCAAGCCATTTTTGATTTTTTTTCGTTAAACCTAGATTCTTTTCGATCAACTTGTAACCACTTTTCTTTGAATCTAGCTGAAAAGTCAACATAGAGGTCATCATATAAAACTGTGTCAAAATCTCCATGTAGAATCGTTTAAAAATATAGCTACATATATACATATATTATAGAATCGAGCTTTGAATTTCTTTCAAATAAACATTACAAGTAAATCATTACAAATAAGTTACTTCAACAACACATTCGACTATAACAACACTTGAAATGTTAATTACATATGTACATGAAGCTGTCGATTCCATGTTAAATGAAAATTATCACGTGATTTATACACGAATTATAAATATATTTGAACACTCAACTATTTTAAGCACTTGTTGAAACACACGTGGACGTTAGACCCGTAGTCTTGATTCAACTAAACGTCAGAGAGTGGGTGAGTATGTAACAACGTTAATTCTTAGCGCAAATGATGCACTTGAATGTAATATAATGGAATAACAACAATATTTACTTATGTTGGTCTATTCATTTTTTTTTTTTAAATTTTGCCAACTCTGGCATATGCGTCGACGAGAGTCATTAGAGAGCTGTAAAATCAATGTACGCGAAACTAAATCTAAGGCTCAAGCAGCCAGAAGCATGCATGACTCTTCATCTGTTGCTTGTCCAAAATTTAAATTACCACATGGCCTCCATCAGTGCTCCGATTTAGTATCCATGACTTTCAACTCAAGAAGAGAATTCGTTAGGTCGAACAAAATCTGATTTAACTGCTTGCGCAGCGGTTATTCATCTGAACAGTATCATTCCAAATTTCGCTGTAGAACATGTAATACTCGACGCCACAGTTTGGTCTACGAAGAAACCACAGCCAACATTAACCCTTCGGTAAACGCATTTATTAGCAATTCATCCATCCAGGATCGAATTAATGAAACCACTCGATGAAATCCTCTAAATGTTTCTAACACAGCGTTCACATTCAGTGAATATCACGCATCATATAGCACAGACATTACTTCCTACAGCTATAGGAAACGTGTTAGATGTCAACGATAGATATCAACAGGTGCGCATCCTTATCGGTTCAGGGCCACAGGTCTCTTTCGGTTCTGAGTTTGTGTCCCAAGGTTAGGATAAGCTGTATTGGGATCTTCAGTGCTAGTAGAACCAAAGGCCTTACTTATAATATCGTCACGCTGCGATTTATTTAGTATCTCGGTAGATACATGACTCAATGATGGTAGGACCACCGATACAACCCAGTCGCTTCTCGGTCTATCACCTATGATTTCGTCGTCACCAATTTGTCTTTACGTCAGACATAGTGAAGATATTTTTACAAATTATAGCCTCGAATAAGGATTCCGATTATTCATGGACAATCTGGCGAATCACCCGCGCAACTGTTACAACATTATCGACTTCAAACTATGACGTACAGAAGCTCTTGCTCTTCTTTTCTCTCGGTCCGCATCTTGTGCCAACTAGCAAAGGATTACAAAGAAGAATTTCTTCTAATCGCGTTCGAAATTGTTTTGAATGATTTTTAATGGTAACACGTTAGCTGAAGCCACCCATAAAAAAATACGCTAGTTGATCTGTTATCCAAATGTGGTATGTAACTTAGTGAACTACAAAGTAGGTAATTGCCCAACATTTCTTGATAGTGCAGCTAGTTTTACGGACAAGTCTATTTCGCTAGACCCTGACGCTGACTCGTGAATAAAAGTGCTTGGCCTTCATTGGAACTTCCAGAGCTATTATTTTAGTTTTGGCTCTAACTCTATTTCGAACAAACCCATTATTAAGCGCCAGATTCTGTACATCCTTCAGAATTAGGCTCGTGTTTTCGATCCTCTTGGTTTCGTCGCACCTTCGGTTGTTCCATTGAAAATCGTTAATTAAATTTAAATGGGATGACGAAATCCCTGTTTTAATCGCTATCTAATGGACTCGGTTCAGTGAAAAACTCTCACTGTATAAAGAAATTAAAATTCCCAGAATCATTGGACTGTCCCATTCCTCATTTCAAATACATGAGTTCTCGGACGCATCAACATCTGCGTATGCTGCTGTCATATACTAGCGGCATATCACATTTAGCGGGCAGGCCCCACTTGGTTGCGACAAGGCACAGCTGGCCGATTGTCCATAATTTTGAAGAAGATCCTAGTAGTTCAGACGAAGTAAAAAACGGTTCGCCCTCGCCCCAAACATTTTTTGTTACATACGATGAGCATCCATTTGAGGTATGGGCAACGATGTATAGTTTTATATCAAAATGTAGCAAAAGGACGAAACCTTCATCATTGTACGAGGGGCGTTCAACATATTCTCGGTATCGGGGTGAAGCTGTGGTTGTATTATTTATTTATTATTATGATTATTTATCAAGTAATACTATTATTTTAGTGCATTCATGTATAATTTCATATAAATGTGATTTTTAATTCGCGTTTTATCTCTAGTTAAAGAGAATCATAATGGCAACTGAGACGATGATGGTGAAAATTGAGCATCGCGCTGTAATTAAATTTCTCACTAAGCAAGGAAAAAGTCAAAAAACTATTCATGAAGAGATGGTGGCTGTTTACCAGGGTTCCGCACCTTCATTATCAACTGTGCAAAAGTGGTCAAATGAGTTCAAGAGAGGCAGAGAGAGCATTGAAGACGACCCCCGCTCCGGCGCCCGGCTACTGCTTGTACGGGAGAAAGCATCAAAGAAGTCGAAAAACTTGTTCTTGAGGATGCCCGAATAAAGGTGAAAATGATAGCAGAGATCACCAAGCTTTCAATTGGTACCATTCACACCATTCTTCATGATTATCTTAACCTTTCAAAGGTCAGTGCAAGGTGGGTGCCACGAATGCTCACAGCGCCTCAGAAAAAAGTGAGAATCGCATGCTGTAGAGAGCTTTTGGAGATGTGTAGTGAGAACGCGGACGGTGTTATGGATCGAATTGTTACTGGGGACGAAGCATGGGTCCACCACTATGACCCTGAAAGCAAACAAGAGTCCATGCAGTGGCATAAAAAAGGAACAGACCCCCCGAAGAAGTTCAAAGTCACTCCGTCTGCCGGGAAGCTCATGGCCACAGTTTTTTGGGACTCAAAGGGAATCTTGCTCATTGAGTACAAAAAAAATGGTGAAACCATCAACGCCACATCCTACGCTTCCACTTTGCATAATTTGCGGGAGGAAATTAAAAAGAAAAGACGGGGTAAACTCGCAGCGGGTGTGTTGCTTCTTCATGACAACACTCCTGTTCACACGGCGCGAGTTTCCAAGGCTGCTGCGCGAGATTGTGGTTTCGAAGAAATCCAACACCCACCCTATAGTCCAGACCTTGCCCCTAGTGATTATTTCCTGTTTCCGGATTTGAAAAAATGTCTTCGTGGAAAGAACTCAAGTCGGCAATAAATGGGTATTTTGCAGAGAAAGAGGAAATTTATTTTTTTGAGGGTTTAAAAAAGCTTATCTCAAGATGTAACAAATGCATTCATGTTAGGAGAGATTATATTGAAAAATAAAAACAATTTAAATTGAATTCGCATTTTTCTTCATATCGATACCGAGAATATATTGAACGCCCCTCGGTATCTATATACCAAGATATACCAAGCCAACATAAACATCATTACGTGGCTTCAAGCACTGTATTTTAGTGACTTTATAAAAGCGCTTAATCGATCCTTTCCTCTTAAAAAGAATTGCAAAATACTAAATGCATCTCCATTTTTAGATAGTGACCGGTGCTCTGGGTGCTGGGCGCTGGGGCTTGAGAAGCAACCTTCGCTTGCTGTACCGTATTTCCCCTACCTGCCGCCATTTGGCGTAGGTAACATGGGGAGTAACGGCTAGAGTTTGCAAATGCACGGGTGGACGTTTAACTTCCACTTTCTGCTGCCGGGCCAGATTTATTCTTTTGATGTATTGGAATCTGGGGCAACCCCGATAATTTGCGGTGTGTCCCGTTTTCCTACATAAAGCACAATAGAGCTGGCTTTTTTCAGACGCTCCGCCCTTACCCAGAGCGCATTCGTCAGACTTGTGGTTCTTTCCGCACTTCACGCATCGAGGCTGTATTTCGCAGTTCGACGCGGCGTGCCCGAAACTTTAGCAGCGAACACATTGTAAAATGTTTTCGCTCCTCTTTAATTTGTCTCAGTGTACAACCTGGTAGTGTAGGACTTTAATACTCCTTAGACACATCCAGACATACATCCAGGAAAAGATGGTTATGTTCGTGTCATCGTATCAGGCGGTAATACTCCTAAATATGCTGAACGCTGTTCACTGGCGGGGAAATGTTCAAGATTGATTATAATACCCAATAGTGAGTATGACTGAATAATTTTCGTGTTTTGGGTTCAAAATTAATTATAATCATCCATTTTTCAAAAAAAAAAAAATTCTTTCACTCCCTAACAAAAACAAAAAGAATTTTCATTTCTCAATATGTGAGACACCCTGTACCCTTTGGTCCCACATATTTCCGCGTTAATGCGGATTTTTCCATCGATACTTATATTCAAATGTCAATTACGTTTTACAGTACAAACAAATGCCGTTCAACCGGGTAACATTGGGCGATTTGTGTCAAGTCCAATTGCCTCCCCCAGCATGATACAATTGATGCTAATTATAACACAAAAGCTATTGGCATATTCTACATGACGTTACTGTGTAAAGAATAATGTCACCTAACATACGGAATTCTAATTAATCATATCCGATGACTGGTTCGCGAAACCATACCAATTGACAGTTCCAATCAAAATGACACAACTAATGTGACATCTCGAACATGTGCAAATATCACATGCGTTTTTTTTAAGCCTTAAGGCAATAATCTTGTAGTTTAGCCCCAGGGCTATTAATAATCCACGATAGAGTTATTTTTGAAAATGCGATTGAGAATTAACATTTACACTTTCAATAACGACAAATCTAGACCACGTCAATCAGCGATATCAATAATCACGTGCGAATACGATGTTACCAACGATTCCAATCCGATGATCAATTTCTATTGATTTGCCAAATTTTAATGGATCAGGTGCCTGCAAATGTTCGGTTGTGAGTTAATTTGGTGATTTGCAGTGATGAGCCGATAATTATGGCGCAATGAAAATAAATGGCACACTCAGACTGTCAAGGCGTGTCCCGTTCATATTGGTTACATAAAAATATTCGAATTACATTTAGTGCTCGAGTTGAAGTTGAAATTAATTGGAAGCGCTACGAGACTACTAGGATTAAAGCGTTTTTATGAGTTTTTAATTGCACGGGTTAATTATAATTAAATCGATGTGGAAATTTGTTATGCACTAATTGAACGAGTTAATAGTGTTCTGGCGCATTTTTGGTCTTCAGTTTTAAAATACAGTGTTAAATTTTCTTAACTACTTGGATTTATGGGACTAATTGAATATTTTATCAAGTTCCAGCAATTAATTACTAAAAGTGCTGTTGGATAATTACAGGCATGATGACACTACAAGTAATAAACTCATTCAGGTTGCAATTTGAAGCCATAAAAATGAATAGTTAAGCCAAAATCAATTGGATGGAAATTAATGGAAACATGTCAATGGAAAACCTTTGGAGAGTAAAGCATGGTAAAATGACTGCACGCCACCTTGTTCTGAGTTATGCAAAGCCGTTTAGTTCTCTCCAAACCGTTCTAAAAGTCTACGATTCCCCCTCAATTGTCGGCGCTCGCTGATTCGGTGCGTGAATTGCATTGCACGGAATTGTCGTCACGACGTAAACTGTGGGCTCCAGCCCCTTCCAATTCGGCCAAGTATGCGAAGAGATTTATTCACCAAGGTTTGCAGCTTGCGAATAATACCTATTGTTACACTCCACATAGTACACTCTTCCAATAAAATTGACTGCACGTTGGAGTGAAATAATCGAAGGTTGATTTTCGTACTCTTCAAGCTGTTTGAAGAAAACCGATGACTTTTGAACGACCTCCACTGATGAATCACTCAACGTGCTACTGGACATTCATTTTCCACATAGCTCCCTATTCACGGCCAGTAACAACCTTAGCAGGACTACTGTAGCCAAGATTAAAATGCACCGTCTGATTACAAGAGACAAGCTGCTCTAGGGCGCTGCATAGATTCAAACCATACAAGTTTGCTGGGCTCGACGGCATAATACCTACCGAGCTACGAAGGTCCTCAGATATCATCCTGCCAACGCTAGAAAATATCACGAGGAGCCACGTAGAAATTATCTACATTCCCTTCTTATGGGGAGAAGTTAATGTACGAGTAGAAATGATCAACAACATTATCACAAAGGATCTCAGACCTATAAGTATATCATCTTTCCTTCGTATCCATATGATCCACGACTTTTGTCCACGGCTCAACATGAATACCGTAAGTAAGTACTATAAGTAAGTAAGGTGGAAACGCCTCTACATACACTGACTATAAAGAGTACACAATGGTCGCATTCCGTGACATAGAAGGTGCCTTTAACAACGTCAACACATCCGCAGTCACGTCTGTACTGTCAACTCTGAAGGTAGATAACTCACTTGGGGAGTTGACCAGTATTAAGCTAAATATCAGGGCAATCAAATCCAAACTGAGTGGGGCTTTTACTAAAAGATGTGCCAGCAGAGATACGCCTCAAGGCGATGTCCTTTCACCCCTTCTCACCCCCTGATATACCTGAAAGGTGGCTGCCTATGCGTATGACGTTACTATAGCCATTTCAGGTAAGCATCTCAAAACCATTAAAAAATTAACCCATTGAATGGGGAGTAAACCCTCATAAAACTGATCTTGTCTTCTTTCCCTTTCAAATCTCGTCCTTGCTGAAGAAAAACGTGATATCTGCAATTATCTTTTCGGATAATCAGGCCGCTATCAAATCTCTGGACTCAGTCTCACAAAATTCTAAAACCGCAATTGATTGTCAATCTTCTCTCAGGGAAATGGCACAGCAGTTCAACATTCACCTTTATTGGGTGCTGGGCCACAAAGATATTCCAGGAAATTGTAGGTCCTGAGAGAGGTATGATCTAACTAAAGCTGGATGCTACTAGAAGAACAAACCTTAAGTGGACTATAGCGTCAACATATCTAGCTACTGACTGGCCGAAGCTGGATCTGGTTCACTCTAGGAGTTTGATCTTTCTAAAAAGTAAACACCTCAACGCTATCATAGGTATCATCACTGAACATGCAAGAAGGGTTGGTGTTTTCATAACCCACTTCTGCAGAAGCTGCATGGATGAGGAGGAGAAGGAAACAATCCTCCACCTACTCTGTACATACCCACCTCTCTCTCAGCTCCACTTAGGAGTTTTCTTCTACAATGACTGAGTTGGTTTTTGCAACAGCCACTCTCACCTAATCTAGCCTACTCTTCAAGCGCATGGACAGCATACTGAATGTAGATTTTGCTTTTCCAAACATATACGAGTACATCAAGTTTGATACCATGATCGGCCAAGATCATGCAGAGGAAGTTGTTAATTTGTCCGCCCTTTTTCTTTCGCAAAGATCTTGTCCGTTGTACAGTTAATAGAATTTATCAGTCTTCTAAGAAAGATAAGTAATCGCTCAGTGCCTATACTGCCAGCAACCATAACATCAGCGCCTAGTAATTGCAGATTTATGCGAGAGAAATAAGGACATTACCGTCATTATAACCATCACTCTTTCGGCAAGGCCTACAGATGGTGGTATAAATTATGCCTAGCATATTGTTCAGTGAACGCGTATTGCTGCCTTTAGCCGCCAGTAAGTGCTCTACAGTCTTTCCTAGCGAGAGACAGCAGCAAGGACGGTGATTTTTTAGAGATGTTCTGAAGCATTCTTTTGGTTTCCTGCAACCTGGAAAATCATGCCATCTACGGTTGTACTCATGAGAGACTGTTAATGGAAGCTTTAAACGAGGATGCAAGTAATTCTAATGCAGATTCATGCCCCACAAAATCCTTCTTCGATCCTTGATCGAACTTCGGTTAAGGAAATATTCTAGAACTATGTAAGAGGTGATAAGAGAGCTCAGTAAGCCTTTAGATACTTCGCCGCCATAACCTATTACCTTAGGGAGCAAATGCAAGGCCAATGTACTTCATTAGTATACCACCGCCATACGCTACATCGAACCATCATGCTACTCCTGAGTGGAGGGGAAGTCGGTTCTTTATTACCGAAGCAACAAAAGTGCCATATCATGGGCATGATATCGAGTTCAAATAAAAAACGGGGCGCAAAGTCGCCGAAGCTTCAGTTTAAGTTATACCAAAAACCACTTCTATTTAAATGAAAGACGACATTAAGAGTACAGTTAATAATATGAATATTAAAAGAAGGAAGATTCGTCAGGGAAAGCATTCATGGAGTTTACGCTTTTGAGCAACCAGTCGATTTGAGAATTTCGGCACAGACTTGTTAAGCTTTTCAAGAGTTTAGTGCGTATAATTGGCCGTCACAGGCAGTACGCTGACTAATCACCTGTCTATTCTAATGGAGTTGAGCCTTACCAGGCTGAGCCTCTCCGGCAATTTATCCATCGTTCCAGCTTAATCTACCGAAGATGTCATAAGAAAAGCCGCAGGATTCATCGATGTCGAAAATGAGGCTTCCAAAATAAGTACCCCGGCCGTGGTTGAAAAGAAAACGAGTTGATTGTCGCTATAGCGAGTACCAACTGGAGTAAATAAATACATTGAAGTCACCTGCATACTGTTTACCAATTTAGCGTCTAGTCTGGACGTCCTTGGCCCTTATTTGACTCACCTGGGCTTTTCAAAACCCTAGGGTCGACTCTTTAGTCCTCCTGGCATGGCTTGTCAAAGAAAAGAATCTTAGCCTGTGGTTGCTCACCTATGCTGATTTTCGATATAAAAGTTTACTGTTTACCTAATCGCAGCTCTCTTTAGGGTTGACAGTATCTGGTCTAAACCTTTTTGGTGATACTAGCTTTTTATATTGTATTACAAGATGATTGCGTTTCATTACGATGTCGGCTTGACGTAGGTATGTTGTATGCATGGATGGATGGATATATGGATGAATGTATGATCTAGACAGAAGAACGGGATGTGATGTTTTGGATCCTAATATGCGAGAAATGCGTGTTTTGATGCATTCAATTGGGATGGCAATCAGCTTGTCTCTGTTTTTAGATGTGATGTCGTGTAGGCTATGTACGACTACGATGATGCCAAAGTATCTAATTTCACTTCGATACTGTTCATAGTTTATTTCCAAAAGTTCGTAAAGGCCATCCTAAGTAGCACCGTTTTCCTCGGTTGGGGTATGCGGGAATATAATACTGATGTTGGCCAATGGCTTGCTTGTACATTTAAATTACATGACCTAATCCGTAATTTATGAATCATTACGGACAATTATTGCTAAATGTATATCCGAGCGGGCTACTTGCTTTGACTTATGACAGTATATGTTTACATCATTTGCCGTAAGTTTTCGCTTACGATTGCAACCAGAGACGCATTTGGGCTCTTACATAGATAAGGAGAAGGGTTTATTTTCCCCTCACTTAAAATCACCAAGATGTAGGGACATAGCTAAGCTTGATGCAAGTTCATCGTTGCACATTGTAATGTGCAGACGCCCAAGATACCATTGTGACGAATCCATCTGTCGTCACTGATCTAACAAAAGCCAGCAATATAAAAATTCAACCAAATATTACACCAAGCGGCCGATGCAGCTGTTGTGACCAAAGAGCTTAAAATTCAGGAAATGACCTTCTATACGGAGCTATAACTTAAATACCAGCCAACAATACTACTGCTTCTTCAAAAGAAAGAAAGGCTCTACCCATCGTAAGTATTTACCTAGTTTCCTCACTTCATAAAATTCATCTCTAAGTGCAATTGGCTAAAGGATCAGTCCCTGAATTCCACTCGCTAAATGAAAGACTATGAAAGACTATTGACGTAATTTTCTTCATTTTTTCGTCTTAGTTGTATTCTTCCACTTTTTCAAGCAGAGACTAAAAGTTCGATAACGAGACCCGTTTCGTTACTACCAATACCTGGATTTTCATTATAAGAATAGAATGCTCTCTAGCCCTAAACTAATGATAAAAACCATTCTTTACAGATCTAAAATCAACACATGCTCAGGACTTTTCTTACGATGGTACAATGGGTAAGTATTTGAGACCAGCGAAGTCACTTGATAACGTCTAATCTTATTCAACAGGCCCAGATCATTGGGGTGAACAGTACAACGGATGTAGTGGCAAATTTCAAAGTCCCATCAACATAGATCTAGTTAAAGCCGAAGAAAAGGTTTTTCCTGAACTTCTCTTAAAGGGATTCTCTGAAAGGCCAATTGGTGGTGATTTGGTCAATAATGGCCATACAGGTAAGCCAATTTTGTCTCATTTTTGAAAATCAAAATAAAACACTGTTTCCTATTTAGTCGTACTACAACTCAATTACGAGAAAGAAGAGCCAACAATCTCAGGCGGACCACTGCAAAACGAGACCTTTCGTTTCACCCAATTGCACTTTCATTGGGGTGACAATGACACCTACGGCAGTGAGGACCGAATAAATAATGTCAGCTTTCCCGCCGAACTGCATATGGTCTTCTACAATACAAAGTTCGATAGTTTCAATAGTGCACTTGGCCATGACAATGGGGTTGCGGTTCTAGCCTATTTCTATGAGGTAAGGCCCGCAGTTTTCAGAATAATGATATAACATAGTTGAATGGATAAAATTCTCTTACAGCTGCAGGAAGAGGACAACGAAAATTATTCGGATTTAGCGTTTTTACTAACCTCACTACAGGAGCCTGACCATCACGTGCCCTTTATGAATGCACCCTCACTCATTGGTTTAGGCAGCACTCTTTACGATAAATACTTCACATATGTGGGCTCATTAACCACACCACCCTGCAGTGAGGACGTCTATTGGATTGATTTCGAAATTCCCATCACTATATCGCGAGCTCAGGTGTGTACGGATACAATTATTTAAAAATTGCACGAGCAGGTTTGTATTTAAAGCAAACTTAGGAATCCATGAGGAATTGATAACTGGGAAAATTAATTAGAGTGAATGATGTATTTGCATTTGTATTTAAGCGATTCTACAGTTTAGTTTGTAATTTGGAGAAACTAATTATGGTGCATGAATATTTTATTTAATTTGTGGTAAAAGAGCATCCGAGTTTTATTGTTTTTGTAATGCGTCATACCACACATCGGAACAGGGCTACAAACGTTAGTTGGTTGGTTATCATTGTATTTATTATCTATCAGAGCTTAATCTGTTACTTTAAAATGTATCTTAATTGCTAGTTCTTATTAACTAACTAACGTTCCATTGAAAATTCGAAAATAAATAAAGGAGACCTGCTTGGCCGAAATATGACTTTCAGAAGTGCAGCGAGATATTTTTTTAGAAGGGGAACGTTAGAATAATTTCATTGATTCCATCAAAGAAGGTATTTAATGGATAGCAAGCACCATATGGTAGCTACACCAACATAACTATTTAAGGTCTGAATAGTTTCATCAGCATACACCAACGACTTTACATAACCACTAAAGAAATAATTAAGTAGCGTAGCATGTAGCGTCACATTGCTGAAACCACATATTGTCCGAATCAATGAGGTTCATATTTTCGAAGAAATAATCACTTATCATTATTTGCTAACTATGGCCTTTCACTCTAACGCTAGTTAGTTCATTTCCGAAAAAATTGGATATTCGCCAGCATTTTTTTTCGCGTTAGAAGGTGAAAACCTTCTGACCCAAATTTGGTATTAGCGGATATTTACCGGCTAAATCTACCTCCACCTAAACAGACTGGTTTGTGACCCTTGTGATACCGCCGCAATGTATTAATTCACGGAGGTCGGCTTGAAGACTAAGCTTACTCTTTACGATCCCAAATATTTTGCCTGTTCGCTTCACGTTGACACTCTAACCGTCTAAGGTCGCTGAGTATATGGGCTGCTATATTACTAACAATGGTCTAGTTTTTCTCGATTTTGAAGCATATACATACGCATTGATATTATAGGAAAAGAAAAACTCAGTAAAATAGAAGTTTTGTTTCGCCGTGATTCCCATTAATTCTTCCTTTTACTGATATGTTTTATTATGTTGTCAGGTTGCGATACTACGGATTCTTTTGGATTTTCTTTTTTGCTCGCTTTTGAGTCTTACTATTTCGTCCGGATTTATGTCAAGAAGAGGCACTGAAGATATGACGAGTATATCATCGAAATGCACTGGCAACTCTCAGTGGCCGACAAATTGGATTCCCCTCTTCCTTCTAGCGTTTTTGCTACTACAACCATGGCAATATCATCCGCAAAACCGATACAATGCTTCGCTTCGAATCTATAGGCATAATAATTTCATAGTACATAGTGTTCCATAGTAGGGTGCCAAAAACCAACTCTTGTAGTACACCGCCAGTAACTTCGTATGCTTTAACTCCATCGTCAGAGTCATATAGGAGGATTCTATTTGAGGAATAGCTCGTTATCATTTTTCGATTCGATAACGACGGTTCATAATCCGTTCCCAGTTCGCCGAGTTAAACGCGTTCTTCACGTCCAGGGTTATAATGGCGCAATATTTTTCTGACCATGCTTTGAGCAATTCTTCGCGTGTAATCATAGGAATGGAGGCACTCTCATGATGAATTTGACCATATCTGGATTACAAAATCCCCTCTGCTTCTGGCTTCAATTATAGTCTCACTAACAACGGAGCTTAAAAGATCGTCTTGTAAGGGGGTGTTCTGAATTAGAACGTACAAAAACAGAGTTTTTTCGTGATGTTTTTTAGAGGGGAAAGAAGAAATGAACCCATTGAACTTCGAGGTATATTTTTGTATATAACATATTTAGAGTATATAAACATTTTTTTGGAAATTAAATAATAAATTACGTCAGATTTATTAGTTAACTTAATGAACGTTTTGCCGTCGTAGTCTTCAATCGGCGGGAAAGATCCAGCTCGTAATTCTTGACTGAAACGGAAAAGCAAAAATGTGTTAAATTATTATAATACTGGACTAAAAGAAAAATAAAAAAAAAACCTTAAAGTGCTAAAACAATTATTTAAATAGACTTTTTGACCAATTTTTTTAGTTCACTTAGAAGAGAATTTAATACTGAAGAAAAAAACGGTTCAATAGTTTAGTTTTATAGCTATTACGCCTTCCAAATTAGAAAAATCCTGAAAATTTTCAATATGAAAATAATATCAATTTTTAAGTCAAATTTTAAGTATTGTATCAAAAGACCCTTCAACCTTTTTCAGGTTTGATTCTCGCAGAGAATGGCTGTGTCAATTTTAAATACACAAACCGTTTGTTTAAGGAGATCTTAAAACGCTTCACAATGTTTTAGATTTAGCTGTAGGACATTCATGATATACGAGTAGCTTCGAGCGCGTTTTCATATTCTAAAGGTGCTTATGGTAATCATTATTGCTTTTTTGAATTCAGAATTCACTTCATCGTTTCGTCAATATCTTTGCATTCTACTCGTAACAGAACGAATGGAACAAACGTTGATGTTTACTCCTAGTGCTTCCTTAATTTTATCTTTATAGACCACTGATGTTGGAGTCGTCGATTTTTTTAGCGAGAGTAGCAGTTTTTTGGCTTCGGCTCACATTCGTCCCTACCCTTGAAGGGTAGGATTCGCCTTTGCATTTGCATTTCCTATGTATGTCAGTATACGATAGATCTCTGGTCTTATTAATTATAAAATTATAATTGCATTGATATTCACGAGCGTGAATATCACGCAATTGAGGCCTACGGATTTGCCTCACTCCATTCACTCATACACAAGTCCATTGAGTCAAAAGTGAGCATCGGACCATCAGTACGGTCACAGTTCCTCTTTGCCATAATAGTGGTAATAATAATACAGCAGCTGAAGTAATACAGCGGGAAAGTTGGAGATGGGGGCAAAAACGTATTGAGCAGTAAAAACGCTTAAGGTAAAGAATGATACTATAGAGGCGATGGCACTAAATACTGCTCCCGAGAGACTCCCGCAAAAGTCGGTGCTCCGACCTCTCCTTTAAAACATAATGTACGATGTAGTTCTGGAACTAACATAGCACTGTGAGAGTGATCGGATCGCTGTGGTCACCGTAGCCAGCAAGAAGGCATCGCTGATGTAGGCAGCATTATTTCGGACGATTTTGAACTTCAGTGGCCTGCATACGCTTCTGTCCTCCTATATGTTGCTGCGTTACGGACAAGTGCACCAGTGGTGAAAGAATTAAGAAGAAAGTTGTCGTCAGCGGGCAGACTATGTGAAATCATCGATCGAAGCCGGAATAATCCGGAAATAGTAAAATAAGAAGCATGGGCAGAATCGGCAGCGATACGGCAAGCCGGGGGGACGGCTGCACAAAAAGCAGATAGAAGATTTGGTCTTATCCCGTCATCGAATCTGTTCGGGGACGGCAGCTAATGAAAATAGCTCCATAGATTTGCGCGCGACGGCTTACAACTGAGTCTGGAATGTCCAAACTGAAAGGAGGATGCAGGAAAGACCTGTCAAATCTTAGAGGACTTCATAGGTCACATGACAGAACGAGCTGTCAATAGGTGCCACATTCAGAAGAGCCTAAGAGGCACCCTCTGACAGTGGTTAAAAAGCTGCAACTGCTTTCACCAAACCTGGAAAACTTTAGTTTCAATTTCGGACAAATAAGTTTGCCATCTTTTGTTTTTAAAACCTCAAAATGGAGATACGGAGTATATATTTCGCCTGTTCGCGATGTAATGCACAATCACCTGCAAAAAATTGAGAAGAATTTTGATTCAAAAGCAAATTGAAACTTAACGAACGAGTTTATGCGAACTTAAAAAGATCCCAATGCCAAAATTGACATCACACACGTTTTTACAAAGCCTAGAAAGATTCTTCTGTTCTTTAAAAATTTAAAATTATAAATAGAAATCATTACCTTTCTCAAGCCAAGCAAACCTGAGTCACATAGCTACCACCGAATGGCTACCTACAAAAAAAACTACAACTTAACATATGCAATGGTCAAGAATCGGTTATTCAACGTCTTCAGCGTTCATAAGCAAAGCGAAATAAAGACTTAAACAGCGGCCATCCCCAAGGGTCGAAGATTGCCCCTACACTTTTCAATATATTCAGATGTGACCGAACAAAAATATAGTCCTGAAACTTAAACTATGCCGACAAGAAGGAGTTAACGTTTCAACGCAAGGCCCTTGACGCCCTTGATATGAAGCGACTGCAATAAATGCCGACTTAAACCGGGCGCAATCAACACTGAATTTTGTTGCTTCTACTTTAATAACATAAGGCCCCACGAAAGTTGAGTGTGCAGTTTGGATGTATGTATAGGTACTTATGGCACATTTTTATTATGTCATCCAACTTTATTTCACTAAAAATTAAGACTAGGAACGACCTGATCTAAAATCTATAAAACTCCTCTGCAATCGAGCTGATTTATTTAATTGTAAAAGAGGAACCCGTGCTTAACTGAAGTGTGTCCACCTTTGACTTCTAACTAAACGCCAACTTGAGATTCATTTCTGGGATCCTCAGAATTATCTCAATTGAATGGGGATCTAGACACCCACGGAAGATCCTTAAAATGTCGTTAGCTTCTAAGTCCCAACATCCACACATCCAAGGCAGGTCTACGAAAGCTGTTTTTCGAGTCTGCAAACTTTTGAAAAAATAACTGACTATAAATAATATACCTTTGCAACCCTCTAAGATCCGTTCAAGAGTGTCTTATTAAATCACAAAGGGGTTCTGAATAAGCTGAGGCCTGGAAGCGCATGCTGTGAACATGCCTTCCTCGTATGTATAATTCTCCAGGCGATTCTGATATACAGAAGGCCCATCTTGTTTAGAAGCCCGAATTTGTTCTCATCTAAACGCCCATCTTACACACTACCATGTCTTAAGTTATAGTTGAGGGTATTTAAAATTGTCATGGTAGTCCTCGACAATAGGGTTGTCTAGAGGTTGGCGCCGGTTGACACTGTGCTACCTGTAAGACTAATGATAGAAAGGCGGAGAGCATATGTTGTAGATTGAATCATTAATCGCTAATGAAAGGTATATGCTCGTGAAGCGCTGGCAATGTAGAAGTTCTATTACCACTTAATGGGAGGTATACTATATTCTGCTTCAATAATCACTCAATTTCATGAAAAATTCCCGGAATGCTTGAAAAAAATTAAACAATGACATTACATTTTTTTCTAAGATTTGTGATATAATATTGTACTTCTGCACCCTGTTAGTGGAGTTGCATTAATTTGGCCATTAATTATCAGCAGCGTGACTACAACTATGAGCGATGCTATAGAGTAATTTGGAAGTTCTATGCAAAGCAATGGAGTTTTCTGGTTTTTGTTGCGTGTAAATATTTTTGACTCAAGGTGCCGATACAGTAAGACATAAGATTTATTTTTAGAGGCTGTCGGCCCAAAGACGGCCGACTCAGACCATATAAGGTCTATTGTTATAAAAATGAATCTATGAAAATCATTCCCCTTCTCGTTGAACCAGGTGGGGATAGTCTGTTATATTCCTCAAGATATTTAGATCATTATGATAGAAAGGTCCCAGAGCGAGTTTCCTTTTCTGGATGAGAGCAGGATATGTACAAAGTCGACGAAGGATAGTCTCGTCCATGCAACTTCTACAGAATTCGTTTGGATATACAAAAGGCCTTGTTGCATTTGCCACTGAGACAGTGTATAGATATGTCGACTACTGCAGCGTTAATATGCCATTTGTTGAGAGATGTTAAACACTTAAAGCGTTCCCAGGTTCAGCCAAATCATTTTAGTATCCCTATATATTTGATCTTTCGATGAGATCTAACTTTAACATGAATTACATGCAAACTCTGTACTCCTAAGGTACCTAAGCTGATTAAATAGGTAGTGCAGTTCTGTGTCTTGATAATGCCCATGTGTCTTGGTACAAAATAAAAGTGCACGGTGAACTCCTTCGCTTTCTTTTTAAGAGATAAAGCACTTTCAAGAACAACTTTAGAATTTATAGAGAGTAATCCGTAAGATTAAATTGCAGCTTGGCTGTCCAAAAAGATACGTGTATCGATAAATTTTTCGCATACTGGTTTGTTTCTTTCGCCAACCGGGATCGCTGTTAACTCTACAATGGCTTTCCAGCTTAAATCGTGCAGAAGTCAGCTGTTCCTAATACCAGCAACACGAAAATGCCTTATCTCATGGAATCAATACAGTTGTTAAAATATCCCCAAAGAGTCCGGGATTGAGTAGGAAGACCATCATATGTCAACTACGTCGCTTACAAGCACGATGACTTTGAATGATCATGATCGAAGATTAAAAGCCAACGCAGGATGGACTCAAACAAGTGGTGAATGTAATAGGTATGTGAATATGAAATGTCGATTTGAAAGATGGCTTAACTGCTACATATGACTTGCATCAATGATAACAAATATGGTATTTTGTAGGGTGAACATCTGTCAATAAAATCCAGTATGTAATAGGTTAGGATTGTACAAACAATATTTTTTAATCGGCTTAAGTGGTAATGGACTGGCTTCCCAATCAGAAGGTTCGGTGTTCGAATCCCAACTGCGTCCGAAAGTCATTAATTTTTTCAGTTAACAAAAATCAAGTAAGATGAGTAGTTGACTAGAAATTAACAACAAGCCAACTTCCACTTAGAATTTAGTTTGCCAATTAAATGTTGGATGCCACCCATGGAGCGAAATAACCACTGAGCCCAAACAACTTTCTTTCTCTCTCTATCCCCTTTTCCAAAAAAATCTTAACTGAAGTGTTAGGTTCTAACAAAAAAGTAAAAAACCATTTGGCAAATATTAATTGGGAAGTTATGATCCAACCGCCCTATTCACCAGACTTGGCCCCTTCTGATTACAACTTGTTTCAATCGATGCGGCAGGGACAGCACTCTCATTCTTACGAAGAAGTGAAACATTGGCTTGATGAATGTTGTAGCTGCCCGCAAAAGACGAGCAGTAGTATTGGCGCGGAATCCATCAATTGCAAGAAAGATGGGAAAAGTCATAGCTAACGATGGCCAATACTTTGAGTACTGAATTCATTCTTAAGTTGTTTCAATAAATGAGTTTTTTAGCAAAAAATCGATATTTTATATTCACATGCCTCAGAGACTGATTTTTGCAATGTAAATCACACAGTCATTTTATGAGTCAGTTATAAGTGCAAAAATTTCAAAAATATTAAAAATAAATCGTTTTTCAGTAGTCACTTGATAGCATTGTTCGCTGGTTCAAACCTCGGAATTTACGAATATTTTTTTTTATTTTTAATTATATGGTAAATTAAATTTAAGTGATGAAGCTAAAACTCACTCCAATCGGGACCAGAGGATGACGCAGTATTAATAACAGACGAGGCAATTCTACAATCCGAGACACTAATGGGGGCCCAAAACTATCTTCCGTTCAGATCGCCTGAGCGACGAACAACGAATGACCCGGGAGAACCTGTCGATGATGCAAACTTCTTGTCCTTTCCTAAGGCAAAGATAGAGGCCATAGGAGCGTTTTTCCAGGAAGAGTACAAGGCGAATAATCTCATTAGCCCGAACAAAGACCTGGAAAATCGGGTCCTTTTGTTGAACAGTTCCTACACTCGAAATGATATGCAGAACTGCCGATTCGAGAACTCAGGGTTCACTGAGTTCGATGACGAAAATATGGCAATTAATATCATTGCCGACAAGAGGGAACTACCTACGTTCATTTCGAAAGAAGATCTCCAAACTGTCTTCGAAACCGTGAGAAGTAAAAAATCAGTGGGAACCGATAGCATACCGAATTTTATACTACGATGTTTTCCACTAGAAGATGTGGACATTTCCACCACTCAGTTCAGTACTATTGTACAATATTATCCAACGTATTGGAAGACAGCAGTGGTGCATCCCATTCCCAAAAAGGATAATGCCACCTCCAATCCGGCGAATCTGCGGTCGACAAATCTTCTTCCGAATATCATTCGAAAATGTGATCAATTGAGTCCTTACAAAGTGGGTTAAGGACAAAAATAGTTCGTATATCGTAGTTCCGAATAATCAATACGGTTTCAAGGCGGGACATTTCACGTGCCGCGTCTAAACTGGTATCTGATATCCAGTGGAACAAAATCGAGAAACAATGCACGGGTGCCTGCTGGATTGATTTGGAGAAGGCTCTCGACACATTATGGTTAGATGGCTTCTTCTTCCAGATGAACAGGCTGCACATAAGTAAACCACTGCTGTATATTATTTTTGATATTCTGACCAGTAGCTAGTTCATCGTGAAGAATGGTGATGCGACAATGTGGAAGAATGTGTGAAGAAAGCAACGGTCGCCTTCATTAACCCTAACCCGGCTATCATTAGACCCATCTGAACTATGAACATGCACGAATCTGCAGCGGAAAGCGCTTTAAGATTGACTCAGCTTAATGGGTTGAATCCAAACCCGAAAGGCCTGGCCTCAATCCTTAAAAGTGAACTGAGTTTGTGCTTTAATCAGACTACATAATACACCATCACGTCTTTGAAACAACATTCCTGCATTTTCCCAAGAAGAGAGGAATAGGACCAAATGGTACAGAACCCATATCCATTTTCACGGATGGATCAAAGATGGAGATAGGATAGTGCAGAGGATCCATTGAACTTACTCGTACGATGCTCATGATGCCTGGCGGATTACAGCAATGTCTTCCGGGCTGAGATATTGACTGTAGCAGAAGCAGCCAAACTTGCGACAATAAGGCAATATCACATGAGAATATTACTATATTTATTGACAGCCAGGCTGCCATTAAGGCCATCGCGGCAGTCGAAATCATAGCGAGGCCTGTGCAGCGCTATCATGAAGAGTTCAAGGCTCTTTCCCTTCAGCATAAAGTTACGATGTATCCCTGGCCATAAAGTAGTAGCAGGCATTGAGCACGCAGACGAGCTAGTTCGAAAAGGATCTTCCCTAGAAGGGGAACTGGCAGATCAAAGTATAAAAGCTCCGTTCTGCACTCTGAGAATACAAGTTGAGCGAACGATACACATAAAAGCCAATGAAAGGTGGAAAAACCTTTCAACCTGCGAGACCTCAAGTCAATTATAATACAAGTATTATTCTCTTGAAAAGCAGAGCGAACTATCACGCTTGTTGGATTACTCGCAGGCCATAATCTTCTAGGGGTGCACACAACAAAGCTGCACCTTACCAACGACGATCTCTACAGAGGCTGTGGGGACATAGGATCACGGGAGGATACCTTCCACTTTTTGTGCAACTGTCCCAGCCTCAATAATTTGAGACAAAAAAACTTTAAGAAGTTATTACCTCCACGACCTCTCAGAACTATCTGCTACTTCCCTTAACTAAGCCATGGGAAAATGAATGTTTCACGCTGCAGTGGAAGAATTCAATCAGAAGTTTATCGTCAAACTGCTGAAGACTGACTTATTTTTTCGCCGTAACAATAAGAAAGGTTCAGGAACACAAACAAAGGATCAAAGGACAACTGAGTTGAACTTTCAATGTCTTAGAAGCACGCTTTCGCTCTGAATCTTTTAGCATTGACTATATATAAACGCTTCGGATTATGAGAGAGGAATGCGTCGTGATATCTTCTTCAGAATCATTAAACCTGATCGATAAAAGCCAAACTTTCCGTTTTCCTGATTAAAATTAAATAATAATAAGTAAAACATAAAACGGCTGTCAGACCGGACAGACAACCTGCCAAGCTATTCAAAGCAGTAGATGACTTGGTAGAGAGCATTCACCAACTCATTTCGAATATATGATCAGAGCAAAGTGTGCCTGGCGAGTGGAATCTTTGCATCGTTTATCCAATCCACAAAAAATGACACTCTCTAAACTGCCCAAAACGAAGGCTTTGGGCCTCGTTCACCTCAAGGAGACACGGCTTAATGTTGACGAGCACAACTTCTTCTCCAAAAACTCAACCTAACTTGAATAACACCTTGAGGTGGCACTACACGAGGTTATGGAACTAACATAAAAAATAATATGCACTACAAATAGCCGCTTTCCTAGATGTCGAAGGAGTATTTAATAATCCAAACACCGGATCTATAAGGATGGCCTTGGACAAGCTCCATGTACACACAAAGCTAGTACAATGGATTGAGAGCAGAATTATAAATTCAGGATTTGGAAGAAAACCAAGCAGGGAAATAGTCGCAAGAGGAACTCCACAAAGAGGATTGATCTCACCCCTTCTGTGGCTTCTACAATGGTTTCAAATGACATACTTACAAATTTTGAACAGAAGGGTGTTAAGGCAGTAGCCTACGCCGACGGCATAGTCATTCTGGTGGAAGGAAAACATCTTCCAATGGTCAGCGAAGCAAATGAGTCGGCCTTGAACATAATAAATCCATCAACCTAACTAGTGTTGTTTATAAGAAAAGAAAGCTTGAAAAGTTTAATCTTCCCTGAATGAACGGTGTTAGGATACAACTTTCATCCGAAGCTAAATATCTAGGAATCATCCTAGACAGTAAGCTCAGTTGGAAGCATTAGGAATGTTCTATATATGCCAAAGAAAAGCTAACAAAAGAGAGTGCATCTCTGTACAGGAGCAGCACACATAAAGACATAAATATACAAACTGAAACCCAGAAACGCTAAATGGAGCTTATAGCCATGGAACGATCCAATAAAGCATGGGTCTCCAAGAGTGACCATGTCATCTCACGCTACTTTTGGCGCCAAACCTAGACAGGGGACTCAACAAAGAGGACATTCTTATCGCTACAGGGGTCTATAGACAGAATGGCTAGCAGAATGAAGAAAAAATAGAGAGACACACTTACTGAGACACACACAGCTAGGTAGGACCCATGGTATTATTATAATAATAATAATATAATACTCTAACAATATCAACAGGGAATCACAATAGACCAATAAATCTCCTTGTATGTAGTCCCCTTAGGGACTAGCACATCCCTTATTACCTAACCTAACCTAAACACCTAAGCCCCTCTCCGTTTTGTAAAGCAAAAAAATTTGGCAAATTTGCCTTTCAACTTCAGAGAATTGACGACGTATTCAAGGGCTGCTTGTACTCGCATTTTTGTACTTAACCTTTAGTATCAATATAGGGAAATGCCTCCAGCTAAATAACGCTGGATCGGAGCGTGCTCTCATGGTGCCATTCATTGCGATTAAAGGCCCCGAAGATCAGTCTATTGTCGATGATCATCGCCCGCGCAATATGCCTTCGAAACACCTTGATTAAGAAATTTTGTAACCTTATTTAGACGAGCCCCATCGTAGGAGCCCTTGTTAAAATAATATTTTATGTACTCTAACCATGGTGTTCTGTGCTTACCGAGACAGATTTTAAGGCAGTGCTTCTTAAGCATCACAATCATTTCCATATAGTACGGCACTAAATTGGACCTTACGGGACAACCATAAAAGATATTTAGCCTCATTGGAATCGAGTAGCATACGACTTCTACCGGATTCAAGATTAAACAACCTTCTTGGTCCTAACAGGAAAAGTATCAAAATATAACAATAATGAAAATATACATAAATACGATTATTTATCGGGTCAGACACCAAGGTACGTAACTACGCCTCTTACCCCCAGTGGCTGTATATGCTGTCCAATACCTTACCCTTAAAACTCTATCTCCATTGTTTTCTAAGCATGTTTGTTTCCGAAGTTAGTAGTTATTACTAACGTACGAACAATGTACGAACAACTCTATATGAGAAGAGGTCATATATTCATCACGGGATGTCTGAAAGACTCTAGCTTTCCTTACAAAAAAGGATTAATTCAATGGCAGACGCATTTTCTTCTCACTTTTTTTCTAAATTAGCCTTTAATGTTTATTATTATTATTATTTATTTGTTTTTTTTATTTATTTATACTTTTTTTATTATTTTTTCTTAATTTTTATTTTTTATATTTCTGTTTTATTCTGTAGATTGAAAAATTCCGTCATATTTACAATCACGCTGGTGAGCCTTTGACACATAATTTCCGACCAGTTCAGCCTTTGAACAATAGAACAGTGTTAAAAAATGTGCCGAGTGCTCAGAGGTTAGTGAGAACTGAAGGATCTGACGATGATAATGATGTTGGGATTATCAATGACACCACACCTAGAAGCAGTAGTGTTGCCTTGACCTCTGCAATGTTTGTCGTTTTATTTTCTAAATTTTTAAGTTTCCTTTACTAAAGAATTATCATGATTTTGTTTGTATGTAATAACGAAGTATCCTTAGATGAACCAGGTCACCTGATTGCAATAATACAATGTATTATTATTATTATAATTTTTAATTTAACATTGTATATATGAAAAATATAATTTCTTCTTTTTATTTCTTTTATATTCGTTTTTTCTTTAATTCATTCTTTTGTTTATGAAAAGGAAGACCTGATTTCTTAGATAGCAAAGTTCATTTAATTTTTCTTAGAAAGTTGTTTGCAGAGAATTGACCTTGTCACAATATGTTAGATTATTGGTGGTATACATTGATCTCAATCCTGGAAAAATAACTATAACCAACAGTGGGTGTTGCACGATTACGGTAGGTGCTGGGTGGCGATATAACTACACATCAATCGTGCTTAACTTACCTTACATGATTTACAGGACTTGTCAGCGTGTTCAAATGTAGATATCACTGCTATTAGACATTATGATAGGATTATTATTTTCATAAGTAGCACACACTTCAAAGATAAAAAAATGTTTTATATATTTACCTCAAATCAAACGGGGTAAAATATTTGCTACATTACATAAAAAAAAATTAATAAATAATAATTATTTTAATATTGTGTTTTTACAGCAATAAACGCCTTGTCTTTTTTTTTATACATACTATAATATCGATCACTTCATCTGGATCCACATGATTACCTGAGTGTATTCAGACAGGTAGTCTGGCCAAAATTGTAAGCAAGTAGCTTATACTCCTGAATTTGGTCTTGTCACATATATCTAGCAGTTTCAGAACATCGGTAGGGGGATCAATCGATGAAATTTTTTCGCACCAGAATATATACTCCGCTTTAACAGTTGACAAGGATATTGAGTTATCGAAGTAAAGAGTTAACTCTTCCATTTCATTTTCTCGATTAACGGAAGCAAAACCTAGAAGCAGAGCTTGAAACGATGGTAGAACATCGGAGCTGTTATATTAACTTCAAATAAATCCTCGGCAAGTTGTGATGCGTCTCTGAAAAAATCTCCGGTATTTTCTCTTATGTTTTTAAGACATTTTAAGACTTGTTTTGTGTGATTTATGCAGACACGAAATTCAAAGATTCATTTTGTAGGGAAATTGATAAGAGTAGCGTTAAACTAATTCGCATATAATGAGGCTTACCCGGAAATCACTTCTTTGAATTGCTGCCAAGAGAGTTGATGCTTTAGAAGACATCGCCCACGTTTTGGTGGATATTTCTTCAAGACTATTTGAATACATTTGCAATACATTTAATAGCTCTACAAATGAGACAAACCTTTTTTCACAAAGGCGCAAAAGTGTTTTTTTTTCTGCTTTCTGGTGCGTGTTTTTGTACGGCGTTTTGGAAAGTCTTATTTGCATTTGAATGGTTTCAGAAGAAATTGGCTATTTCGTTACTACACCAAGACAATTGCTAATCGATGGTGCTGACATGGCAATAGACAGAGCCAGTTTCAAGCGATGATTTACACAGTGAATATATCTGGCGTTTGGATACAGTTGCCGTAAAAATAAACGAAATGTATTAAAGGATATAATTAATAACCTGAACTTAATTCAAATATTTTCTTTTAAATCATTTCGAGGGGGCTTGAGCCCCTCTAGCCCCTTCCCCTGTCTACGTGCCTAGGTCTGACTATCTGAAAAGATGCGGATATCCCACAGATATGACGTTTTTCTTCAGTCAGAACAGATCTTCATTAATCGCCAAAATTTCTCCCTGGAACATTCTACAGTGATTTATAAGGCAGGAGGGGAGGCTTAGATTGGGTTTATTAGAACAAATACCGCCATGAAGTCCGCTATCAGCCTTAGATAAATCTGTATAGAAGTGAATTGATTTGTCCTCCATGAAAGCATCTTCCACGCAGAATCATTTCCATGACAAGGGAATGTGGATCATTTCTACGCATCTCCTTATGATATTCTCTAGCGTTGGCAGGATAATATTTGAGAATCTTTGTAACTCGGCAGGTATTATACCACACGGTTTAGCAGACTTATATGGTTTAAAGCTATGCAGCGCCCAAAGCAGTTTGTCTCTTGTAATTAGACCTTGAATTTTGATTGCGGCTGCAGTAGTCCTGCTGGGGTTATTACTGGCCGCAAATAGTAACTTACCTGAAAAGTGGATGTCCAGTAACAGGTTAAGTGATTTATCATTTAAGGTCGTCCAAGAGCCATCGGTTTTATTCAAACAGCTAGGCATAAATGAACTAACATAGACGACAAATTTTCCAGATATTGGAAAACCAAAACCCACTTTCCACTGATCTCCTCTATCCTGTCTGTGAATACGTGTGAATTGTCATCAATGACAATTTCTCTTCCATTTTATACAAAATCCGCCCATTTTACTCAAAAAACGTCATCCACATTACACACACATAGTGGACTTTATGTGCAAATCGCTCTCATTCTAGCAAATTCTGGCAGGTTATAGAAATGTACAATGTGTTGGTAATTCACTTACAGGGTTTGCAAAAGCATTAGTAGAGTTTGCCATCTAAGGAAGTTCATCTATGCAGCTAGGCATCATAGGATTTATAGAGAGGACTTTTCTTAGTCGCAGTGCCCCAGACGTTTCTGTTATTTTGTCACAATATTGATTATTGTCATAATCAGTTCTTTTTCATATACTCGTATTTTAAGAGATTCCTTGTATGAATCCCAGTAACTTTTCTTGTCCTTTTTGCTTGGCTGAAAAGTTTCCCGCAGACGTTTCTAAGCAGTCCAAGTGCTGATGTCCACCAGCGCGGATTTTTCTTGCCTCTAGGTAGAATAAGAAGTGGGTGGCCGTGGCTCAAGTGGTAGTGTGTTGGCTTCCAAATCGGAAGGTTCGGTGTTCGAATCCCAGCCTCGTCCGAAAGACATTCTTTTTTTCAGGCCACTTAATTCTCGTAAGACGAATGGTTGCCTCTAATACAATAACAAGTCCAATTACACTAATAATTTAGTCTCCCCATTAAATGTTAGATGCCACCCATAGAGCGAAATAACCACTGAGCCCAAAAATCATTCTTTCCCTCTCTGTCCCATTTTCCTAAAAACTTAACACGTGCTCAGGCATTTTAAGTGTATTAATACCCACTTGAGTGTTAAGTTCTTTAAAAAAAAAAAAAGGAAGAAACTATTGCCTGATTGGGAGCCGGGGTGAAATCCTTGACTTTCATGGCAAGCTCTTTGTTACGCTAGGAGTTCAGATGAGTTTTCCGATAATTCCGGAATGCTAGTTGGCGGGGAAAAACATCATTCAGACTGATTTGGATATATGTGTAAACTAGAAATAAAATTAAAATTAAAATATTTACAAAATATTGTTGTTTTTTTATCCTTATTATATAGTTTTATGGGTCATACAGCCTTCTTTTTTTTTGTCTCACCTACGTAAACATACAGACGAGTAAGATTCGGTTGTTGTTTGTTTTTCCACGGAGCCTTTACGGCGACCCATTGTCTTCATCCTTTTACATTTTTTTTGTACACACTGCACTCTTTGTTTCCTGTTATCACTACGCATTTAATTAGATTTGATAAGTTTTAATTCTGTTTCTTTGGTTATTGGGATTGAATGGTAGATTTGTTGGCATTGTCCCTTTTCTTCAAAAGAAAAATGGAGTGGGGGACGGTATGCCAGCGCATTACGAGTCTTCTATTCTAATGAAGATTTCCAGACAGGAAAGATTATACCTGTATAAGATTTGCACTATGGCAACACTGTAACACTTTTCTAAGGACACATGAGTTAGAGAGCGACGAGCGGAGGAGTCTACTAGTAGAATGGCGAGAAGAAGGTTGTGGTAATTAGCTGCTCTTATTTAATTTTTTTTTGTGTGAATATTGGAGTTGAAATAAATTACATTTTTTTGGTCTAATAGTTTTATTGAGTTTTCTCGTTTTTCTGCATGTATAACAATCGTTTACATTTGTTGGTGCCGAAACCCAGGAAATATGTAATTTGAGGTGTAAAAAAACCGCCAAAAAAATCACGCCAATTACATTGGCTTACATACACATATATGTATGTATGTGTAAATTTACGGAAAACTACTTTGTGGGGAAAGAAACAAAATACATTGGCTTACAACACAAATAAAGTGAAAATTTGAGAAAAAAAACACAGACATTTTTCAATTGTTTCCATAACGGGAATGGCGTCATATGTATTAGAGCCCTGCATGAGTGGAGTCAAACTTCAAATAACTCAACTCATTTAAAAATGACTCTGAATGAATCATATATCTCATTTTATGAGACAGAATGAATCGTGTGATTTGAAATGATTCAGTCTCATTCAGATTCATTTTTATGTCTTTCATATCTCACAGTTTGTGATTCGAACAGTAACTGCAGTAAGGAGTTATTTTTCGTGTTTTGTGAGTGGTGTGATTCATTGTGATTCACTGTGATTGCATTTGATTCGTTGTTTTGAAAGACGGTTGGAGAAAATAATAAGTGGGAATGTAAAATATGCAGCACGTAATGAATATATGTATGCTGAATATGTTTACTTAAAAAAAATAATTTTAGAAAAGTAACATTTAATGAGATGTTTAATTTGAATACAGAAAACTTGCAATTCTAAGAGTTTAATAAAGAAAAAACGCATAATAAAAAACTTACGCTTTGGTTTTGGTTAGATCGTGATTTCATGAATGAACAATAATTTGTAGTTGTTGTTTTTTTTTTGTGGGGTTTTATTTAGTGCTTATGCTCTGAAACTTTTTTTATCGTAAAAGTTTTGAGTGTATGTATAATGCAATAAAAAGGATTTTCTGCGTGTATTCAGTTAACATTTTCATAACAAGTTATTTTCTTTTATATGAAAAGAAAACACACTAATTAAGAATTGCAACAAAAAATAACAATACAGAATCTCCGGGTTAATTTTTGCATAACACTTTTTTTCTACTTCCTACTTCAATTACAAAAAATGAAAGTTTCCTAGAATTCCTGAATGAAGTTTTTTTGAATTTTACGACCTAATTGCCAAATCCCCATACGTTCCTTCATATTTTTATGAGTGGAAGAAAATATAATTAACTCGCCTAATCATTATCCTTTAATTATAATGTAATAAAACACGTAATATTAAATTCAATATATCCTAGCTTTCAAAATCTTAAACTAAAAAATCATTTTTCGCTTCCGGAAGTAATAAACAATAAAAAAAAACTGTTGTAATAATGCGCAACAATTAAAAAAAAGGAAATTCCAAAAATATCAGCGGTTTCCTTCTATATACATAGTAAATACTCACAATTACTCCGTTCTCGTTTCTAGTGAAATATAGCAAAAAAATACATTCTCGATAAGTCTGCGCCTTCTTAATAAATTAATATGTAACATATACATACATACATATGTACATATGTTGCTTTTAAATAAAATGCTGCAACACGTAGAGAACAATCAAAATCAAAAAAAAAAATACAAAAAACCCATTTCAATAGGAGTACATGATTTACTGTGCGTGAATTGATACCGCACATTCTAGATCATGAAACATGATCCACACGAGTCATAGGAAACTAATGATTCATTCGGTTTCATTCATAAGCAATGAGTGATTTGTGTTCATAGCACACTATATGATTCATTAACTCAAAGATTCATATTTTACTGTGGTAGGATTCATGAATCTCAATCAGTGTGAATAAGTTGACTACTGTGCACAGTACTTTGACTCCACTCATGCAGGGCTCTAATATGTAAGTATATGAATTGAAAGTTCTTCATTGGGAAATATATCGCTTATTGTTCTCATTGTTACAGTAACCTTCAGTTCACAAACAACACATTTGGTTTTTTCTAAAATTTTTCTAAATGTCTGAATTAAACAAACGTTCTGGGCCGTCAAGGCAATTAATCGCATTTTGGCCAATAATTACAACGACGACAATTTTGCTATGAAACAGGATCAGATTTCCCTACAACACCATTTTGATCGATTTATTGATGCTCACGATAAAATTATCTCCGATGTTAAGGAAACAGAATTGGATGTCCACTTGGAGTTATGGAATCAAATGGAAGGTAGTTTCAACAAGGCTATGGCTAACCTCAATCGTTTACTTGCAGCTACCACGATACCACCATGCACAACTGCAGTTGATGCTGCACATTCAGAACACATTGACGATGCAGCTTCAATACACTATTCAATGAACCTAAAGTTAGAGAGGTTATCACTTCCTAAATTTGATGACCCTTTACACAATTTGCTTTTAAGGACACCTTCGAGACATTGGTGCATTTGCAAGACTTTCCTAAGGCGTACAAAATTGGCAAACTACGTGAGTCGGTACAAGGGGACGCTGTTTCGTTGGTGGGCGGCATGTAGTGGGGATTATGATGAAGTATTGAAGGCCCTCAAGCCTCGTTATGATAACCCAAGGCAATTGGCGGAAATACGTGTTGCACGATTCATAGGCTTAGCACCAATAGTCAAGGAAAGCACCTCGACATTGCTATCGGTAGTCGACACTGTTCGTGAATCATTGTGCATTATTAGTCATGGAACTGCCTGTTGTCCAGTGGGATGCATTGGCAGTTCCTATTGTGGTGTCGAAATTACCAAATCGTACTCAACAAGCTTGGGACATGAGTCAAACTACCAATGACATCCCGACATTGGAAGAATTATTTAAATTCTGAGAAAGGCGAGCACGGAACAGTAAATTATTCAGCGTTTAATAAAAATGGAAGGCGACCAGCAAATTTTATAAAAATCCTGAGAAATAGTTCCTTCAAGAAATACTTAATGAATGGTTGGTTCAGGAATGAAGCGAAGATGAGTACCACCATATTATCGGCGATAAGAAACTTTACGTAACATTTGAAACAAAATGCTTTGTCTTCAAAACTGCAAACGAAAAAATAATTCGCAAAGACGTCAAAGAGCTGGAGAGTTTCCAGGAAGAAGCTGATACGCGAATGATGCTTCATTTGGCACTTCTTCCACGAGACTTTTCAGTTGTTATAAAAACATCAGACACGGATGTACTTATCATAACGCTTTACTCCCTTCCCCACTTCAAAAACAATATAAAGGTCTGGCTGGAAATTGGAAATATAAGAACACATTATGGTATATACTACAATTTATTAAAAAAAAACTTAAATTCAAATTGACTCTAATGGTCTCTATTTTATTATATATAAAGCTATATAAACATAAATGAAATGTTCAATGAATTGGAACCTACGCTTTGTGCTGCACTTCCTGCTTTCCATACTGCTTTCCATAGCTTCACTGGTTGCGACTACACCCCATGTTTTTTTAAAAAGGGACAAATCAAACCATTTGAAATTTTAAAAGCATCATCGGAACTCCAATCCACTTTTTCCAATTTCGGAAATTTTACTGATGAGGGAGGAGGATATTCAATAAATTGAGAAATTTGTTTGTAAAATGTATCACACCAAAGCGGTTCACGTAAATGACGCCCGGTTTGAACTGTTTTACAAAGCCTGCAAACCTATGTCGGGAAAAATTTTCAAAAATATTAAAAGTAAGTTCAACATTTAAAATATTTTCATAGCAAGTAGATGAAGTAGGGACCTTAATCCTTGAACTTCTTATCTAACGGTTTTGAAGGAAGTCTTTTACCTCCAACCAAAAGCGTTCTTCTACAGCAAATACACCGGTGTAATTATAAATATTTACCATGTATGGAAAAATGGCATTACAAATTCAGTAGTTGAGCTTTCACCTTTTGACTGTGGTTGGACAATAGAGAATGAAATGCTCAGGCTTAAATGGTTCGACGGAATTGCTACCTCTGAGAGAATTGAAGACATCTTAGATAAAGAAGATGATTTATCTAACAATAAGGTAGGCTTACCTAATGATTCATCAGATGAGTCCGATGAGGAACAATTTGTTTAATACTATACTATATGTTTGTATTTTTGTAGTGATCTTAAAAAAATTTTTTTAGACATATTTAATTTATTTTTGCAAGAATAATATGTAATATGTTTGGTAGATAAGAATAAAAATATAATGAAGCACATTGACACTTATAATTGTACATAGTAACACTTATTCATGCCAATTGTTTCAAGGACGTCTGTTAGGGGGTAAGCTGTGGGTGATTTGTCTGGGACTTATATATATATTTGTAATCAGGAAGACGTGTACAATATTTTGTTGTGACCAACATGTGGTTATATCTGAAAACAAAAAAGTGTTTCTTGTTTTTTGTAAAAGAAAACGCTTTTAGGATATTTCAAGGACATCTGGCGGTGTGAACGCTGAAAGTAAAGCGCCTGGGACCTACATATTTGTAATCAGGATATTTTTTTCTGATTTTAGGTATATTACTCATGCGGTTATACATTATATAATTAAAAAGTTGATTTTTTGCATCTTTTAGGGGCGTCTGGCGGGGTGAAAGCTGAAAGCAAAACGTCTGGGACCTAGATATTCGTAATCAAAAGAATTTTTCGGATTTTTTGACGTAGCACTTGTGTGGTTATACCTCTGTCACCAAAAGTGATTTTTTGCCCACTTTGAGTGGTGTCTGGTAAGGGGAAACCTGAAAGTAAAACATCTGGGACCTAGGTATTCGATATCAGTGCATTATTCTCTACTGTGTATATATTGATTCAAGTGGTTATACTCCCGACACAAAAATCGAAAAAATTATAATTTTCAACCCCTCACCCTCAGCCACTGCTGAAAAAAAAACTGCCAGACGGTGGAATTCGATATCACTGCGCTAATACCTACACATACATGTACATATATTTTGGTTATACCCCCACTCCCAAAATTTGCTGTCGGCTCTTAGACTATGTGGTCCATTCCACATTCGAATTGGCTCAAAAAATATGCGCACTGTGATGAAAACTTACGTGGCGATCTTTGTGTGCATGCAAATCAAGGCTTGTCATATCGAATTAGCAGAGGATTTATCAGCGAAAGCATTTATTAACCTTTTTACTTGCTTTGTGAATCGACGCGGTCCATGTACCGCACCACCTAGTGACAATGGAACCGCCTTCGTTGGTGCAGACCGGATGATAAAGGAAGACCTGAGAGCTTGGCACAATGAACATATTCAACAGCACTTGGCAAATCGAGGAACCACTTGGAATTTCATTCCACCTGGTGCACCACATCATGGTGGATTGCGGGAGACGGCAGTCAAGTCTGCTAAGAAATATTTACTTCGAGTGGTTGTACAACACTCGGTATACTACGACCAACTGCACACTCTTTTGGTTCATGTGGAAACGTGCTTATATTTACGGCCGTAAAGCACTTCACGACACATACGATGACAAGTTAGCCTTGACACCGGTTGCCATTCTGATTGGAAGGTCCATGGTGGCAGTACCCGATAAGCACGTGAACAATTTGCCCACCAATCGTTTGTCTTATTTTCGACAATTGAGGCAAATGCAACAACATTTTTGGCAACAATGGGACGATGAGTACCTTTCTACTCTACAACCACGATCAAAATGGCATGAAACTGGCGAAACTTTACAACTTGGCGACATCGTCATTGAACGACATGAAAATCTACCAGCATTGGTACTTGGCAAGGTCATTGCATTACACCCTGGCAAGGATGGCTAAGTACGCGTGGTTACAATCAAGGGGGAATGTACTCGTCCAATACAAAAATTATGCAAGCTTGTGGACCATCCTGGACGTACCCACCCAACCGGGCAGGATGTTTAAGATTTGCACAATGGCAACACTGTAACACTTTTTTAAGGACACATGAGTTAGAGACCGGCGAGCTGAGGAGTCTACTAGTAGAAGGGCGAGAAGAATTATAATTAGCTGCTCTTATTTAATTTTTCTTTGTGTGAACATTGGAGTTGAAATAAATTACAACTTGCATGTTTACATCGGCCGATTCGTTGGACCCAATTTTCAACGACTCGGCCACACATTTCGGCCGAAACGGCCGCTATTTCGCGTTCAATGTTGACTCTGAGCTCTTCGAACGTCGTCGGTGTGTTGGCATAAACCAATGACTTAACGTAGCCCCACAGAAAATAGTCAAGCGGCGTTAAATCGCACCAACGAGGCGGCCAATCGACTGGCCCATTTCTTGAGATTACACGCTCACCATACTTACTCTTCAATAAATCGATTGTAACGTGTGCTGTGTGGCTTGTGGCATCATCCTGTTGAAACCACATGTCGTCCAAGTCCATATCTTCCAATTCGGGCCAAAAATAATCGGTGATCATGGCGCGATAACGCTGATCATTCACAGTAACGTGACGATCGTTATCGTCGACGAAAAAATATGGCCCAATAACGCCGCCGGCATGCAAACCGCACCAAACAGTTATGTTTTGTGGATGAAGTGGTGATTCATGAAGCACATGTGGATTTTCACCCGACCAATAATGCATATTTTGCTTATTGACGAACCCATTGAGCCAAAAATGAGCTTCGTCACTGAAGATGATTTTGCGATGAAATTCATCATCTTGGTGCATCTTCTCCAGAACCCAATCGGAGAACGTACGTCGCTTCAAATGGTCCATCGGCTTCAATTCTTGAGTCAGCTTGATCTTGTTTGGATCATTACGCAAAATACGCCATAATGTGGTCTGAGCGATGCCCAATTCTTGAGAACGACGTGGAATTGACTGATTTGGATCGTTTGCTACGGACGCCTGAACGGCAGCGATATTTTCGATACTTCGACCAACCCGTTGTCTCACTAATACGGCAACATCACACAACGAATATGTAGACTCAAATTTTTGCACTAAACTTGTTATTGCCTGTCTACTAGGGCGAGAATTATGAGCGAAAATTGGAGTTAACGCTCTTAAAATTGCAGTCACCGACTCCGAATTTCGGTAGAAAATTTTTATAATTTGCAGACGTTGCTTGTTCGTGTACTTTACCATGATCAAAATGTTGAGTTTATTGAATAAATTAACAGTGACAGATTGATGATTAGTGAAAGAGTGCGTTCATAAATTAAATTCAAAGTTGTCAAGTCCCTATTGGAAAACCCATTATAATATATTAATATATAATATATTTATTGTACGAGTATTATCGCAGAGTATTACGTTCTTGTTAGTTTTTGTATACTAATAATATTAATATTATTAAGTAATATTTTTTTGTATGACGGAGCTGTCGGATGATGGAGGACGGAAGTGCGTATATTTAAATGTGTAATGGAGTGAGAGGATCCAGTCTTGTAGCGCGGAATTGGGGAATGGGGATTTACCCCTCCATTCGATTTTCGTGGATCCACTCTTGTAGGGCGGATGGAGGTACGGGGATATACCTCTCCATTCGTGGCTTATGAAGCCACTCTTGTAGCGCGAATGGAGGAACGCGGATTTACCTCTCCATTCGATGTTCGAGGATCCACTCTTGTAGCACGGATAGGGAAACAGGGATATACCTCTCTATTCGTTGCTCATGAAGTGGGCGGTGCTTCACATACGCATATTTAGTTGGAAGGACTTGCCGTGGTTTTGCGCTTGTCCATCCGTTGGTTCAACACTCGGAGATGTGTGTTTTCCTGTTTCGAGTGTGCACGATCGCCAGTCGTACGACATCTGTGATCACCTCGTCCTATACGCTCTCGAAGTAGGGTTGAATTTGGTGATAGACATGTGCAACCTTGTTTGTAGTATATTGAAACTAACGTGATATTTTGTTAGTATTACTTTTTGGTGAGAATCACAAAATGATTAAGATAGATCAAGAGTGCATGAATTTACTTGTATTTGTGCCAAATGGAGTGAGAGGATCCACTCTTGTAGCGCGGATAGGGGAACGGGGATATACCTCTCTATTCGTTTCTCGTGACATGGCCGGTGCCCTTACATGCACTCTCTTATTTAGATGAACTTACATGCCAGCTGTTCAGTCATCCATCTTTCTCAAATCCTCGGAGTGTGTGGTTTTAACTGCTTAGAGTATAGCGATCGCACATGTGTATAACCATCAATCAATCCACTTATCTATCATCAATATACGTATTACGCATACACGTTTTGTTTTAAGTATGAGTATGTGGTATTCTCTTACCATAGAGAAGAGGTAGGAGTACTCATGGGTGTGTTTTTGTTTTTATTGCAGAAACGGAAAAAAAGACGGAACGCTAACAACCAGAGCAGCCCTACACTCCCTACTTTAATTCTGTAATACTAAATAAATAAAAATAAAAAAATCTATCTAATTATTTTAGGTCTTATAAAGGGTCCGCCATCTAACGCTTTTTTTTCAACTAGTGCTTATTTCGTGAATGGTAACACTTAGTTCATGTGTGATTTGACATATAATTAGTTTTATCCCTCCGCTGAACGAATATGGTTGTGTATACGCTTGAACTACGCTTCGCTAAGTGGGCCTGCGATCGACTTAGAGAAGATGCCGATTTTCCAAAAAAATCATCTTTTCAGATGAAGCTCATTTTGATCTTGGCGGGTATGTAAACAAGCAAAATTGTCGCATTTGGGGCACAGAAAACCCGCACGCATACATTGAAAAGCCGATACACCCAAAACGAGTCACTGTTTGGTGCGGATTTTGGTCCAGATTTTTCTTCGAAAATGAGCAAGGAGTGGCCGTTACAGTCAATGGCGGTCGTTATCGGGCCATGTTGAACGAATTTTTGTTCACAAAAATTGAAGAGGAGGATATTGGCAACATTTGGTTTCAACAGGACGGCGCTACGTGCCACACAGCCGAAGCTACACTCGATGTTTTGCGCCCTATTTTTGAAGATCGCATTGTCAGCCGCGGAGCTGATGTCGTTTGGCCACCTCGGAGCTGCGATTTGACACCGTTCTATTACTATTTGTGGGGTGTCGTAAAAGTTAAGTGTTACGCCGACTAGCCAGAGACAATTGACGCTTTAAAGGACAATATTCGTGAAGCCATTGGTGAAATACAGCTGCTTTAGTTAGTTAGTTTAGTTTTAAATGCATTTTATTTTCTTAACACTAACTCTTACATTCTAACAAAAAATGCTTAAATGCTAGCTTACAATTACTTAACAATCTTATACTAACTTACTGGCCCCACACAGGCACTCTAAGCTACTCTGAATACTTATATCTATGTCTTTCGACTGCAGTTACATTTTATTTATAAATACTTATTTTCTATACTTAAAGCTAAGAAAAAATTTGTTTACAAAAACTTAGCATATGGACATAGTTTTTTATTTTTTATAAAAACTTAATATCTAACTTAAAATGAACCTTAGCCTACCTAACCTAGATTGTTTATCTATCACACATAAACACACATAGACATTATACACAATAATATACATATATCAGTATACATGAAATACAGCTGCACACAATCAATAATGTGCTTAAAAATTGGACCGATCGTGTAGGCTACTGCATGTCCTGCTGAGGCAGCCATTTGAATGAAATTATTTTCCGTTATTAACCGGAAGGATAAAACTAATTACCTATCAAATCAGACATGAGCTAGGTGTTACCATTCATGAAATAAGCACTAGTTGAAAAAAAAAAAAAACGTTAGATGGCGGACCCTTTACATGTATGGTCTGAAAAAGAGTGTTCCAGTTCGTTATCATTTGAGTGATGTTGTCGGAGGCAAGAGTGATATCTAGCACTTCTTGTCAGTTTTTAGTTATAAAAGTTTGCGAATATTGCAAACATTGATATACCTAATGTAATCCATAAGTGACTTACCTCTATCGTTGGTGTCTTTACTACCCCATACCGTGTGATGTGTGTTAGCGTTGCACCCGCTGATGAGGCCAGTTTTTCTCATTCTAGCTTCCAGTACCACCCTTTCTAGGTTGTCACCATGGAGAGGGCCCACATGGTCGGGGTTAAGATATGCCGATGCCACCCTATAGGTGTCTTTGGCAGTCTCCAGTCTGGCAACGGTTATGTCGAGGTCGCTGAGGTTAAGAAGTAACAATACATTAAGGCTATGTTTCACTAATATACAAGTTATAATCTTATCTTTGTCTCTTGTATAGAGCGGAACGTGTTCAGGTGTCCCAAGTCCATAAACCATGCCTTCAACAGTACAACCCGTAGTTCCTGGACTAGGCTGATAGACGCAGAATAAGTCCGGCAAAGGACTTTTTGCAGTGATGGGGATTAATTTGAAGAAACCGTAGTATCATTGCTACAATCTACTAGAGAAGCCTCCATCATGGTGTTGTTCGAGTCGATCCAAGTAAATTGCATGGATTATAGCTAGGTTTTTTCGCTTTATAATAATATCCACATATCCATTACGAATAATATCCACTCAAATGATGGTTCCCCATTTTATCTTTATGTTAGTAAGCTGTATGAAAAGCAAAGACTACAGTTGTCCGTAAACGTAAACGTGTCAATCCAGCAAGATGGGAGCATAACCCTCAAGCGACAAGCAAGGAAATTTAGGAGTAGAAAAATTACTTATTAATTCATGTGATGAGAAGCGAAGAAGACGCAAACGCCGAAGAAACCCAAAATTTCTGCCCACCCAACTTAACTTAATATCAACTTAGACATAACAAGGTTGCCGGTCCGGGTGGACTATGTTTAGAGCTACTTACGGCAGCTGAGGATGACTTGGAAGAGAGCATGAACCAATTAATTTCGAAGATAGAGGCGGAGGAAAGTATGTCTTATAAATGGAATCTCAGCATGGTTAATCCGATCCACAAAAAGGTATATACCCTATACTGCACCAGCTACAGTGGTACTAGTCTTCTTGACATCGCGTGCAAGTAAAGGAAATCCGATTATGTAAAGGAAATCTCTTACCTGTGGCATACCCTCTCTGACATAGCTGTCAACGTTTGCGCATGAGTAGTGGTGCCAGCCAAGGCATTTGTCGCATTGCACCATGTCTCCCGCGGAGTCCGGTTGGTTGCACGAACGGTAGTTGTAGTCCTCCGTGTGCTGGTGGTCTTGCGGAGTTGGGGATATTTGTATCCTGCTGGATGCGACAAAAGCCGATGGTACAGTTGGTTCCTTGGGTGGCATCTTACACGGTATTCGCACACGAAATTTGATCAAAATTTGTTGGTCGAGTCGGGACAATAAGCTGAGATGAGAGATAATTACCCACAGGGAACAAGTATACAAAAGGCCGTTCTTTTGGTGGGACGAATTTAATCCTGAATTTTATTGTATACTAATTTATTTAACATATTCAAGAAGGTAATATGTGAACTTACAAAGTCTCTATGTATATATATATATATATATTTTAGTTGTCTGTGGGTAGCGCTTATTAAAACCTGCACACCGGAGATCTGCCGCCAAAAGAAAAAAAGGAAAATGACAGTTTGTAAAAGACGCCAGCAGTTCAGGGGTGCTGGATTGACCTGCGTTGAGGCATGCAGCGACAACTTAAACTTGACTTTAAGCGGGGCGCGTTCACAACACTTTCCTTTACCTCATTTTGTCCTACAGTAAGGAGGACAGAATGTAAGCCCACTGCAGCAGTGGACCACGAATCTCTAAAAAAAAAAAATAATACCGCTACAGGAATATTCATGTATCAAATGATCTAGGTCAGATGTATTGATTGAAAAATCTACAAGACATCCTTAAGGATCTACAAAAGAGGAGTAGGAGGGCGCAAAGAAGTTCTGATGTGGTTTCTGTGAAGGGATCGCCTGCACATGATATCAGACACACGTTTTTATGCATTCGTTTAGCCCTCGGTACAATACTCAATGCACGATCAGCCAAAATCTTTCATACGTTCGGAAGGAATTCAGATCAATCAGTCTGTCATACTTCCTGCTGCAGACTATTGAGATAATTCCGATCTTTACATCAAGTGCAGTATCAATCATAAGAAACCTGTCAAATTGCCAGCCTGCCTACCAAAAGGTTGTGACCCATAGAAAAATCGTTGTCTCTCGAGGGGTATGTAATGAAAGCATTCCTTGATAGCGTACTTTAAGCACAGCTGTAGGTATAAAGACAAAGAGGAATCTGTACAACTGTACACATAAGAATTCAACACAATAGCCAGTTACCACTTCAAAGATCTAAATAAAGTCTGCTCCATAAAGGTCTCCAATCTTGGCAAATGCGTTGAGAAATCTCTATGGTTCCAGGAGTAGTCATATCATCGCTATTCCACGACTCATATCACAATGAGGCACAGTGTAACCTAATTTATGTTTCCCAATGACTAATTAGCACCCGTCTACCTAACCAAGTATGAAAAAATTAAAGTAACTTTTGTAAAGAGCCCGCCAGGCGATTCCCAGAATAAGGTCCTGATTCTGCAATGCCCTTGTAGTCGATCCCTTTATCACGCATATCTATCAAATTTAATTTGAAACCTTCAAATGTTAGAAGGCCCACAGAATAGCTTATGCCTATGAAATGCCTATGAAAAGTTGCATATTTAATAATCTCCTTCAAATAATTTTGCTAATATTTATTTTTTTTATAATTGTAGCTGGATAGATTTCGTTACATTTACAACCACAATGGCGAGAGAATAACTCATAATTTCCGTCCAATACAGCCGTTGAATGGTCGTGTGGTAGCCCGCAGTTTTCCATTGGAAAAACGACCGGATTTTAGTACAGCTCAACCAGGAACCACATTAGACCCATTTTTGCCAGGCTTAAGTATACCATTTCACGCAAAAAAAAAAAACTCTAGCAACACGATAACGTACATCGATACAAGGACGGCCATCAGCTTGTCGTTGATTATTTATTTGATTTCTATTTAAGATGGTTCCAAGCACCTGCAGTATGAGTTATGTATAAATACAATCGAATTGGAATTTTGTAAAAAGAAGAAAATTGTAAATATTTCAGATAAAATTCAAATTTTAGTTTACAAGTATCTATGAATACAACAATCAGCTTCTTGTTAAATAAATCCGTTTCTAAGATTGCATGAATCCTGTGTTTTGTATTGCTACTCGTATATCATGGTCTGTAACCAGAACTACCCATCAATTGTGCTTCATATACCCCTCGTCCTACCGAGCTGGACTTGTCAAACTAATAAGCGCTAGTATTGAGGAAAATAAAATAGAAATACATACTACCTTTTTAATGTCCTGTCAAAAATAATTGAACGTACTCTGGATGAATTCGCATGACACTTTATATGAGCTCTTCAACGAACTTGGGTCTGAGTCCTCCAGGCTGGGGCTTGCCCTTCGGTCACGTATAAACTTCACTTTTACTTACTGTCTACGACCAGGCACATCGCAAAAAGGACCAGACTGTTGTAAAGCTGATATCACTGTCGTCTAAGAGTCGCGAAGGGATAGCTCAGGCAGAACAAAGATGGAATACTGTGGCATATGGTAATTGCTACAGAGAACAGAAACAAGGTCTATTTGCTTGTGACGGATTAGGCCAAAAAATCTTGACCTTTTGGAATGTGGACGAAGGCGTTGCTTACCAATCTGTATCAAAACTTAATTCACCACATACTCGTATTCGCCTCATATGCGCTCACGTCCTCACGTTCTCACAGAAGAAATAGAAGAATGTTCCTACGACAAAACTTAAGAGTTACGCCCTAAGCCTTCTAGTGCCGCTCTAACATTTCTATACCTTTCTTATATGATGGAATGATTTGTTTAATCCTTCAAAATTGCTTGAGTTTCGGCGACCATTTCTTCATTGAAGAGCATTTTATTGTCACATACCACACGAAAAAAAAAAATTCGCTTGAACAACTCCAAACAGCGCTCTGAATCTTTGTTGTTTTTAGTCAACAACCCTCTTGGAGCAGAGCTTTTGCACACCCAAATACTCGTGCAAAATATGATGAACACGGTCTATGAATGTCAGCTATCTCACGCACTTTCGCTTTACCATATATCTATATATATATATCTATATATATCTTCAAAATGATTTTGTGGATTTTGTCCGGCGTAACAGCCTCGTTTGGGCGCCCAGAGCCCAGAGCGTGTCTGTACGACCGCGTTTGAATTCAGCAAACCAGAGACAAATGGTTGCTTTCGACGAAGCAGATTCCTTATAAGACTTTTCAATTCAGTTTTAAAGGTTTTTGTTCCCATCAAATAACACGTATTTTATAAACGTATGAAAATCGTTTTTTTCGTGTTTTTGAAAATATCAAAAGATGAGTCACAAAAAACTTCAATATCTCGATGACTATAGTACTGATCGAAATGTCATCAAATTTTGACACATATCGTTTGAAGGTTTGTAATTAAATTAAACTACGGCGTCCGCCATCTAACGTTTTTTTTTCAACTAGTGCTTATTTCGTGAATGGTAATACTTAGCTCATTTCTGATTTGACAGATAATTAGTTTTATCCTTCCGCTGAACGAATATGGTTGTGTATATGCTTGAACAACGCTGGGAACTATTGCAACATTACTTTTAAAATCATGGTAATGTTGCAGAATGTGTGCGAAAATTGCGTACGGATTTTGGAAGAAGAGAAGCACCGTCAGCTCCGTATGTTGAAAGAAAATGACATCCTCATCGATAAACCAAAGCGTGAAAAGCCAAAAACAATGCGTACACCCGAGAATATTGCTGCTGTGGCAGAAAGTGTGCGTGAAGCGCCATCAACATCAATTCACCGTCGTTCTCAACAATTGAACATTTCGGAGACATCATTGAGACGAATTTTGCATAAATACCTTGGTATGACGCCATACAAAGTCCAATTGGTTCAGGAGTTGAAGCCAACTGACCATCCAATGCGTTTTCGCTTCGCTAAGTGGGCCTGCGATCGACTTAGAGAGATGCCGATTTTGCCAAAACAATCATCTTTTCAGATGAAGCTCATTTTGATCTTGGCGGGTATGTAAACAAGCAAAATTGTCGTATTTGGGGCACAGAAAACCCGCACGCATACATTGAAAAGCCGATACACCCAAAACGAATCACTGTTTGGTGCGGATTTTGGTCCAGAGGCATAATTGGGCCATTTTTCTTCGAAAATGAGCAAGGAGTGGCCGTTACAGTCAATGGCGGTCGTTATCGGGCCATGTTGAACTAATTTTTGTTCACAAAAATTGAAAAGGAGGATATTGGCAACATTTTGTTTCTACAGGACGGCGCTACGTGCCACACAGCCGAAGCTACACTCGATGTTTTGCGCCCTATTTTTGAAGATCGCATTATCAGCCGCGGAGCTGATGTCGTTTGGCCACCTCGGAGCTGCGATTTGACACCGTTTGACTATTATTTGTGGGGTGTCGTAAAAGATAAGTGTTACGCCGACAAGCCAGAGACAATTGACGCTTTAAAGGACAATATTCGTGAAGCCATTGGTGAAATACTATAATTATATATAATACTATAATAATAATAATTATCCGTCAAATCAAACATGAGCTAAGTGTTACCATTCACAAAATAAGCACTAGTTGAAAAAAAAAACATTAGATGGCGGACCCTATAGTATTTTCTTCGATAGATATAACAATTTCTTTTCATTTTCCTTTTCTTACAAATAACTTTTAGAGAACCATACTTCTCCGAGGTTAAGAAATGAGTGTCGTTGATTTTTATAATGAAACATCAAAGTGTTGCTCTCTATCTATAGTGCTACTGTCCAGTAGCGAGTGTCTAAACGACGGATTAGTGATGCTATAGATATTTTATTAGAGTCGCCATCTGTATGTCAGTCTTGGGACCTGTTATGACATTAAAAGCGTTTAACGTGAGTTTTACCCCAAAACACAAAAAGGGAACTTATCACTATAGCTAGTGATGTGCTGGGTTCTCCCGATCACTTGCATAAAACCCCTGGTTTGATGAGACGGAAAGTCGCGCGCGCGCTATATGAGCAAATGAGGATTGAGGAATATCGGCTTCTCAGAAAAAATAAAGAGCATAAGAAGCAAGCAATCGACGAAATGGAGAGGTGTTCCTCCAGGAACAAAAGGTAAAAAGACCGTGGCAAGCCAACAAGAACCGAACAGAAACCTGTAAAGATAAGGAAGCAAATATAAAAGTAGAATCAAAATCGGTGACACGGATATCGAAGAACGACTTCTTCAGGTTTCCGATTGACGAAAACTCCAGTTTCAGGCAAAAGAAATCATTCTACTTCGGTCAAGATATCCCCCAACCCTACCAAAATGATGAAAAAATAAATGGTTTACTCGCCGAGCTATGTAAGGAAATAACTCATTTGCAAGATTTTGCCAGAGAAAGGTTTCCTGATAATTGCAAATATCCTATCGTTTGTCCGATCTACAAAAAAGACCCTCTATATTGCCCCAACAATAGAACCGTCTTTATCCATTTCAAAGCTGCATAAGGAGCAGCTATGGATATGGGCTGTACAGAGTTTTGGCTCATTATATTCTGCAAGATAACGATTGCAGCGAAAACGCAAAACGATGGCGAAACTAGCAAGATTTTTCGAGTGCGTTTTGGTCCCAGTTCCGACAACGGGCTTTAAGGACGAGGTATAACAACGAGCTCTACGACATCCACAGCAACATGGACCTGGTCAAGAAAATGCTCATTAATGGCCTCAGATGGCTAGGAAAAATATAGGGAATAGATATCCAGCTGGAAAACACTTTAATTACTACTCGAAGGGATAACGCAGAAAAGGAAGACGGACCTTTAAATGGTCCGCACAAGTAACCATCTTAGTGTGTGAGCATTTTTTAGAACTCAAATCTGCGCTTGGATTGTGGGAGTGATGACGACACAGGGGAACGTCCTACTACGTCCGCACCTGGCTGCAGGTATGTACATAGCACAGTGAAGATTGCTGATACTATAGGCATTTTATCAGCGTGTACTGATCTTTCTACAAAAGACTGAGATATTCTAGTTAAAAGAACATACTAGGTACTCGAATGCAATGGAGTGTTCTGTTCTGATAAAAGATACTTGCGGTCCAGCTGCAACCAACACCCGATGAAAACCTAAACCGTTTCCTTGTTAATTTCGAATGAGAAAAATTTCAAGAGATAGAGGGAACAGGACAAACCTGATAACATGACAGTCATCAACTATTGAACGTGTTATGATGGATCTGAAAAGAAGAAATTGGAAAGGCTCTTAAATCTCAACTCAAATTTCTAGACAAGCCTTACGATGTAAGCGTACCTATGCAAGTCTACTCTCTCATAGGCCTATGAACCCTATTTTAAATGACACATTTTTAAGCACTCTCTAAAGCCAATCTTAAATAGACACATTGGAACAACGGCTAGATTTCTAGATCTATGTAGACCAAGCGGTTAAATGAACTGAGCAACCTCAGGACGAAAGATACATACATATCTCTAGACTCACAAAAATAGAAAGATTCTCGCAACAATTGAGTATTCCTCATAATGAAGAATACTTTGCATTAGCTGCAAAAATGAGGAGGGAGAGAATTTTTTGCGCACTTCCGGTGCAACTGCCCTCCCTTAACTTGGGTCAGAATACAATCTCTAAAAAAAAGTATCACTTCCAAACGTTTAAAATATGCAGCTGTGCTCCTCTACTCGCAGAATTCCAGTATGGCTGCACTTTTGTCGATGACGATGTTGGTAGCAACGTTACCCAAGCTATCTGAGATTGTATCGCTAGGACACTCGCAAAATTAAAAAGAAAAAAACTGACAAACTTTAATTCGTTTTCTGTAACGTTCTTTAAAATTTTTTGGTATTTGACACTCTTGCTTTCTTATTGAGAATGCCCTCTACTGCGTCTCACTCGTCGAAAGAAACCACCGTAACAGCTGGTTTCGCCGTTGGCCCACATCTTTCTATGGTTAATCAGACGGTTTGCCGTTGATCAATTGTTGTATATATCATTGACCCCAACCACCAAGTGAGTGCACTCACACAGATTGTCATCACAGAAATTGTAGCTCAGTGGGTGGAGCCAACTGATAATGTGTTTTTCGCCGCGTTAGCTCCCGCACACGGATATTGTGTGTAGTTCAGTTGTGGGTGAATGTTCTACTCCCAATTTTGGAAATCAGCTGAGCATGATGCATTTATGTTGTTGTCGGCTTTTGTGACCGTTTGTGACATTGACCTTTGCCGACGGAGAATGCATTTTGGGTATAACGTCCACGAATTCTTCCGTTGGTTCATGTTGCGTTGCAACAGAGATGGTGATGGAACAGGTTCTCGCCAACCAAGTTCACTATGTTTGGCTTCGATTCCGCCAAGACTGTCGCCGCACAGTATGGGTATTTAAATGCGTAGAAGTGTATGATGCATAATGATTTGTAACAAAGTAACGACACATGAGGGGGCCTAGAGCTTGAAATAAACCCTGGTAAATAAATACCAATGAAGGCTAGGGCGCAGATTTGGCTAATCAGATGATAAGTAAGCTGCTCAAACAAACAGTCACCGGCTTATCTCCGAACTGTGCACATCGTAGTGAGCCCTAGATTTTCGTTGACAGTTGTGTTTCTTTTTCTCATTAAATACTCTCCCATTTTTTCCCACTTAATTTTGTTCTCTGACTCGGTAATTTTCAACCATCTCAAAGTGAGTGATAACAAATTTAATAACTGATGGCTCCCAAGCCACGTCCCCAACCTAGCAATAGGTTTGGGGTTCTTGAAGATCCCCCTGATCTTCCTGAGAGACCAAATAAAAGACATAAAACATCTTCTGATTTATTCCCTGATTACCCTGAACTCCCAAAGAAAATGTCCTCAAAAAATCCACGTTTTGTGCTTGTATCATCAAATGACAAAGAAAAGACTTTGACGTCTGTTAGTATATTCTTACTCAAAAAAGTGATCGATTCGATCAGCACAGAATATATAAAAATTTCGCAACTAAGAGATGGATCAATCCTTATAATAGCCAAGAACCAACAAGTCGCCGACAAATTTACCAAATCCAAATCCCTTAATAATTTATGTCCAGTGACAATTCAACTTCACCCCAACCTCAATCTTACGAAAGGTGTGGCGTATGCCCCCTTTCTAATTAATATTCCCGAGGCAGAAATTGTCTCCGAGATGAAGTGCCAATACGTTACCGATGTCTATAAATTCACAAAAATACACGATGGCATAAGAAAACCAACTGGGCTCATGTTATTTTCCTTCGACCTCTTCCAACTGCCTGACACTATCGAAATTGGATGGTACAAAACAAAGGTGACCGAATACATACCAAACCCAATGAGATGCCGGCAATGCCAACTTCTTGGACATACAATCAAGTGGTGCAAAAATGCTCCTTCTTGCGTTAATTGCAACCTCCCTCCACACATAAGTTCTGAGTGTACACGCACCATGTGTGCAAATTGTCACGGTCCCCACCCATCCTCTTCCACCGATTGCCCTAGATATCTTCAAAATAAAGAAATCTTAACTATAAAAACAAAAACTAAATCCTCTCCAGCCGACGCTAGCCGAATTTATAGACAAAGAAACCCTATTCCAATAGTCTCTGCTTCAAACCTTTACTCTAAAAAACTAAAACAAGCACCAAGTGCCAAGATTACCACTCCAATTCCATCTCCTCATATTCCGCATTCATCACATATAGAACCTAACAAAGAAAAAGCCATAATAAATCCTCAAAACACAAAAAATATAATGCCTACCTCTTCCAACAACCAAACTATCTCTTCAATTAAGAACAAAAAATCCAGCAATAGCAAACCAATAGAAATCGATGAAACTAACTCTTCTTACAATACAATATCCTCTCTTTCTTCTCTTAAAAACAATCAATTCATTAATTCCCAAAAAACTTCTCTCTCAAAACAAACCGCAAACCCAATTATCTCCTCACTCTTAAATTCCTCTGGAACAGAAGATGACGACATATAACACCAACATTAACACACCACATTCAGGCTCTGGTACTCGTGCCTCGAATCACTCTCGCTCTCCGGAGAGCAGAGACGCTGCGAGACCCGATCAAAGCAATACACAAAGAAACATTTTCAACATAAATTTATTTCAAAATCAAGTACATAACTTACAAAAACTTAGACACTTACCTCCACCCACCTTGAAAGTTCTGCAATGGAACTTAAATGGGTACTTCAATAACCTACATGAACTTCAGTTACTAATCCGTGAACATAGCCCCTCAATCATTGCTTTACAAGAAACACATATAAAAAATCCCTCCACTGTAACCCCACCAAAAGATTACACCTCCTATTTTCATCCCAATTCTAACAACTATGCCAAACAAGGTATTGGACTTTTGGTCCACCGCTCGATACCACATACACCTATTTCAATAAATTCCCAAATATCAGCCGTAGCAGTAGAAGTTCACCTCAGAATTAAAATTACAATTATATGCCTTTACATTCCTCCCAACCAACATTTTACAAGCTCAGAACTTGATACCATTGTACGAAATATAAACTCACCTATATTATTACTTGGTGATTTTAACTCCTGGAGCCCCATTTGGGAATCTCCATCACGAAATACTAGAGGACGAATTATAGAGGATTTCTTAACTTCCTCAAATTTATCCATTTTAAACAATGGCTCTCCGACACATTTTTCCACATATCAAACATTTACGCATATAGATCTTTCCTTTATTACAGCCCAAAACTCAATAAACACCAGCTGGGAAACGCTTAGTAACCTACACGGCAGTAATCACTTCCCGATTATCATTAACATCCCAATAGATAAAAATCATAAACCAATTAAACTGCTACCTAAATTTAAAATCTCCAAAGCAAACTGGTCGTTATTTCAAGAAAAAACCCAAGATTTTTTACTCTCAAATCCAATAACCCAAAACATAAATAAAGAATCTGCCATTATAACTAAATCCATCAGATATGCGGCCCACATGGCTATACCCCAAACCAAAAACACCCCGCACAAAGCAGTTGCCCCTGGTGGACCAAAGAGCTTGAGGAACTTCGAACAAAAAAACAAAAAGCTTTTCATAACTTCAAAAGATACCCAACAAATTCAAACCTTGTCTCTTATCGAAAACTTAACGCCCTTTTTCGTAGGAATGCCAAAACTGAAAAGAAAAAATGCTTCGAACTCTTTACGACCAACATAAACCCAAGCTCTTCCCCAAAAAAACTCTGGAATGATATAAAAACATTGACAGGAAACTATACACCACACTCCATAAAAACTATAACAAACGGTTCCCAAATACTATCCTGTCCGTACCAAATTGCAGAACATTTTGCTCAAATATGGGCAACCTATTCCGATGACTCTAAATTCCATTCTACCTTTTGCGCCGGTAAGGCTAACGCTGCTACTGAAACAAATCATTCAGGGCAAAATCCAGATATCATCATCGATAGTATTGAATTCCCCATCAACATGATTGAACTAAGCTCCAGTATAAATTCAACCAAAGGCAATACACCCGGATTTGACCGTATCGACTACAAAATGCTTAAAAATAGTCCGTTGATCTTCAAAAAAAGGCTTTTAAACCTTTTCAACGTCATATTTTCTATGGGAATCATCCCCCAAATCTGGAAAACCGCTGCAGTAATTCCCATCCCTAAGCCAAAAAATGATCCCACCACGACCCAAGGATACCGTCCAATATCCCTCCTCCCATGCATAGGAAAAATTTTGGAAAAGATTATATCTAAAAGACTATCTTGGTTTTTAGAAAAAAAAAAACTTACTTGATATTAATCAAGTTGCTTTTAAGCATGGGAAAGGGACAATGGATGCGTTGCTGCATATTGACGACTATGTTACAATAGCTTTATCAAGCAAAAACCATGTCTCAATTCTTTCAATTGATTTTGAAAAGGCATTTGACCGGGTTGGTATCCATATCATTTTAAATAAATTGGCTAAGTATAAAATTGGTCCGAAAATGTTCAAAATCATAAAATCCTTCCTAAGCAATAGACAATTTCGAACGAAAATAAACGGAGTATTCTCCGAAATCAAAAAATTGAAAAATGGAGTTCCTCAGGGATCTCCTTTATCGGTTATTTTATTTATCATCGCATTCAACGACATTTCCGACATTTTGGTAAAAACGAAGGCCATTAAATATTGTCTATATGCTGACGATCTAATCGTTTTCACTAAATGTAAAGAGCTTCAAATGGTTATTGCATTATTTTCAAAAATATTCGAAGAAATTGAAACTTGGTGCAATAAATCTGGCGCCAAGATCTCCGCAGAAAAAAGTTCAATTTTACACATTTGCAAAAAGACCAGTTGCACTAAACATATTCCTCTTATCTTTAACAATACTAATATTAATAATAATACTTATCTTAAAATCTTAGGCTTATATTTCGACTCAAGCTATAGTTTTAAGAAACATTGTGTAGACTTAGAAAAAGCCTAGCCACCAGGTTAAACATTGTTAAAATACTAGCATCTAAAAATAGCCTCTCTCATTGTAATTCACTTATCCATGTCACAAGATCAATTATCCTCTCAAAAATTGACTACGGGTTGGTCATATACGGCAAATACTCCAAATCAAATATACAAGCAGTCTTATCACCATACCACGCTTCTGCAAGACTTAGCCTAAATGCATTCAGGACAACTCCCATCAGGAATATCCTCACCGAAAGTGGACTTCCATCAATCTCCCACCGGTTGGAATATCTTACTACACTCCTCATCGCAAAGATCGCAACATCACAGGACTCACCTATTACGTCAGATGTCAACAAAATATTAACCCATAAAAGATCAGCCTAGCATTCCTCTACAATTTCGATCGCTGTAAGTTTCTCAAAAACAATGGACATCCCACTCAACAGCCAATGTCCTCGATCTGCACATTTCCCACCATGGAGGTTATCGAAAGATTCAATCAATACTGAACTTTCAGCGCTTCCTAAAAATTCAACAAATCCATCTATATACAGACAATTATTCAAAGAAATACTAGAAACTCATTCCCAATGGAACATTGTCTACACTGATGGATCTAAAAGTGAAACAGGCACTTCATTTGCTGTTGTAAATGATAGAGGAGGAATCCTAGCTAAAGGCCTATTACCTGAATTCGCGTCTATATATACAGCCGAAGCTACAGCAATCCTACTAGCTACAGAACATACCCACAAAAAACAAACTCTTATCTGCACAGACAGCCATTCCACAATTGAAGCAATTCAAAATATTAACAATAAAAATACAATCATAAAAGCCATACGGGATAAGCTCATATCAAAGAAAAGCAAACTCAAACTCATGTGGGTTCCTGGTCATGCAGGTATCCTTGGAAATGAACTCGCAGATAACGCAGCAAAGAACGCCTCAACAGAACCTCTCCTTACCTTCTTTATCAACAACAAAGAGGACATCGAAAGGAAAATAAAAAGTATCTGGTTCAAACAAAACGAATCGAAATGGAAAGAATATATTCACCATTATTCAGCCATCAACACTAGTGGACTACGAACTACATACCCAACATCTCCATCAAAACGAATGATTAAATGTTTTCTTCGACTTAGACTTGGTCACACATTTATCACAAACAGCCACCTCATCAGCAAGGAAGACCCACCAAACTGCCATATCTGTCGTAACGATATCCAACTCACAATCCAACACATAATACATGATTGTCCAAAAATAAAACAAATATCAACGACCTTCTTCCAGAATGCCACCCTATCTGATGTACTTTCATCTCCGTCCGAAAAAAATATTAAACTAGTTTTTAAGTTACTAACCCTACTAAAATTAGAAAATAGAATATAAATATATTTATGTAACTAAATATCTTAAAAAACTAGCTGAAAGCCTGGTAGCTAGAGCTATATCTCCCCTTTGTTTTAAATTAATATATAATTTATTATGTATTAATAAATAATAAAATAAAAAATAAAAAAATAAATAAAGCTGCTCAGAGCGAATAAACTTAAAAGAACAGCTTCCCATTCCTGCTTCTCATCTACGAAGAGAGCTTTTAAACACTCCAGGAGACACATTGTAAACTTATGCCCAACATTTAATTGGCAAGCTTAGGATCGTCCAGACGAGCTAGCCACAATCGACAAGTTTTTGGAGTACCTAACAACCCACTCTACCAACACTATCATAATGGAAGTCAGTGAGAATACTTTGCGACAAAAAAAGTGGCTTTTGGTGAATTGGTTGCTCCCTTTAAGGAGAGAAACATTGACATCAGCATCATATACAATCCCTAGACCAGAACAACGGCCGTGAGAAGATTATAAAACTGTATTTACAATCTTTCTTACAAACATAGTTTTAAGAAAAATTATTAAAATCCTTCCAAAATCCGCAAGACGCGACAGTGGTTAAACTATCAGATGCATATACCGTCGACATATCGCAGGCCTTCCCCACTGAAACTGTAACAATTCTGGATCCCAAAAGATTGCGCAAGATGATCTCCAAAGCACACTGAAATGCGTCTGTCTTTCTACAAAGATGACGGAGCTTCTACGAAATGCACTGACAAATCTAAACACCTACTTCCCTCAGACTACAATCTCAACTCATCAACCGCCAGGATTAGTTAATCCGCACCTTGGAGAATACCAAAATTAATTATCACCGAGTCTGCTACAGTTTCGATGCGTAAGAATCGTTAACAGAAAATAAGCTCTTATCGTCATGATGATTTCGTAATTAGCTCAAGATTTGACCTTGCTGCTTGGGACTATCCATCAATTCAGGCGGATCTGGACAAGATGTTTACCACTAAGTTTTCACAAAAGGGAAAATCCTCTCCACCGGTGGCCTAGAAACTTAATCTATCTAACTATGTATGCAATTTGCAGGAAGATATAGAGTCAGAACACAAAAATCGCTTACATAGAAATCGAGCAGACGTTTGTAGGCTGTTTAATTTCCTGGTGTCAAGCGCAGGCAAACGATTTCGAACGCTAAGTCAGCCGTCATTTGATTAGTTGTCTGGCATCCCGTACACAAAACTTAAGGGCTTCTTAAAATTCCTCAAAACTGTGTACCCGTTTAACGTTTTTTTGTTAAGAATTCTTGGAACTCCAATTACTTTTAACCGACCTATGTAAGTCCATGGATCTTATCCGTTTGCAGCTATGATGCACAGAGGCTCAGCGTTCGTTACAGATTGTACCACACACATTCTCCTCTCAGGACTTCAAGTCTGTATTAAATCGTTCCGGGGATTGTTTTAGCCTAATAGCACGGAGCCTATTCTAGCATTTCACATGAAAACCAGTGTTTCATCATTTAACTGAATTCTCAGTAAGATCATCCTTAATTAGGGTATTTGGAAAAGGAAAGATATGAAGGACATTCCCTTTTTAGCCAACATTCTTAAAATCCCAATTCATTGCTAAGGACTTTGTTGCTTTGTATGCAGTATCCTCATTAGTTTTTGAACGACTTAAACAGATATTTCATCGCATTTTAACTATTTATTTGACAAATAAAAAAGAACAATCTAAAAACCAAAAATTCTAGACAAGCAATTCAAATCAAGTTATCATAAATAAGGACATATTCGGTCATCTACACACATTTGAAGAAGCCACCACATACAAATTCTCTTCTATTTTTGATCCTTGTTATACTTATTTACTGTCGAATGTATGTTCATATGACTCTTCATATTTGTCGATTGAACAAATGATTTACCACATCCCAACACAGGACATACAAATGGACGTATACCCAAATGAATCCTAAGATGAGTGCGCAAGTTAAAATTTAATGAGAAACGTTTCCCACATCCCGGATAGGAACATTGGAATGGTTTCTCTTTACTATGTACCAAATTGTGTCGCTTCAACTTGGAGCTCTCCACAAAGGATTTACCACATTTATAGCAAGCATATATTCGTGGCCCATGGGTGAGCATGTGTTTGCGCAATGCCGGGTAATCCTTGAAGGTTTTCTGGCAATTTAGACACGAGATCACATTAGGCAAAGATGTTAAATCTGCTGGTGATTGTTTGATTGAACACTTCCTTAGATATGCAGCCGATCCAATGATTGTTGATTGATTTTGTGTTTCTTTTGACAAATTATTCTCGTCGCCTGCCTCTTCTTTTGTCCACAGGAAAACACTGAATTTGGATTCCATTGTTTCGATTATGACTTGTTTCTTCTCCCAATGGCTCTTCGTTAAGGACTTTTCCATTATTTCGTTGGAATCTTGTGGCAAGGTCATCTCGTTGACTGTCGGCATGGAATCTGTTTTAATTTCAATTTTATTGGCATCTCCGTTTTCGTAGCCATCGATGAAGGTTATTAAGTCATCAAAGTCGCAGAACGAGTTTCCATCGTAAGGGAATATAGATGCAGCCAGGTTGTTTTGTTGGCATGCTTCTAAGAATTTCCTGTCTTCCATTGTCGGCAATCTGTAAAGACAGCAAACAAAATTGATTTGCTCATATTTGCTTAAGAAAGTGTCGATCGACCTTTTGAACTGTCAGTTAGAATTTAAAATTGCCTCGAAATATGGCGCATGCAGATAATTTCCGCGGTACTCAAATGGGAAATGAAAATTGTGAAGAAGAAAAGCTTCACCGTAGATTCCTTTCGAAACTGCAATTTAAATTTGACACGAAAATCCGAATATAGTACAAATTTCAACCGTGGCCATCCCTGTTGGACATATGTATTTGGTATGCAACCGCAATATCCCTGCTTTTTACCATAATTGTATAGGATTTGAAACCGCTATGCTCCTAGCTTTGTTTGTTTTGAACTATGAGAAGAGTCTTGATAATTTTAAAAATAAAAAATATTAAACAACAATATATAACAGACGCGGACTGTTTTGATATTATAAACTACTTTGCGCGATGATAACAGAAAAAAGAAGGCACAGATTTAGGCAGACCCATCATCTCTAACGCGGTCATCTCTGCAGTTCTACAATATGTATTAACATCAAACTAACAATGAGTGCATTCAGAAGCTAACTACAAATCAAATGTTAAACACTTGAAGTTCCGTAATTACATACATCTGGATGTTATTAAATGCTTATCTAACTTACTTACTGACCTACCTAGATGGCGTGGCAGTGCGTAGTGGACCTGGTTCGCATATAAAAGACCTCCACATCCGATTCGATGAGTTACGCGCTCCAAGGTTGAGCTCCTTCTCTACTTTCTGTGACGTCGTCGGTCTTGATTGTCTTTTTTCGTTGACATAATATATAATTTATTTTGCCCTCATTTACCACTTAGATGGCGCTACAGTCTGGGAGAAAGTGGACTTCAACAAAAAAACCTGTCCAGCGCCGCATTCCCAAAGGTCTCCTTCCAATTGCGTGCGCCAACTTAGTGCAAACCCTCGGGTTTTACGTGGCCCAGCCATCTCAGTCATTGGATCCGTAGACATCTGATTAGATCGAGTTCATGGTTGAACCGCCTCCTCCATTCCCTGTTAATACAAACAGGATCGAAATCACATGTAGTATCTTTCTCCCGAAACGGTCAGTTACTTCTTCATCAGCTTTCGACAACTCCCAAACCTTTGTGCCATAGAGCAGGACAGAGATGATAAGGATCTTGTATGCAGACAGTTTGGATGTAACGAGGGAGGGTTCTATCCCTCAATTGCCTCCTAGACCCAAAGAAACAGCGATTGGCAAGATTCTGCAACTGATTTCTGAGCTGATGTCGTAACTGAGGAACCAAATCAGATGAAGTCGTTAATTAACTAACGTTTAAACTGTCAATGATAACGTTCTGATCAAGCCGTCGGTGGTGTGCGTACTTTTTGTTCTACTCTCGTTTACCGCCAGAACGATTTTAGCCGCTTCCATCTCAATACTCACGAAAGCCTTATGCTCGCTGTGTGTGTCTACTCACATTAGTGACATCAGCGGACACAAGTAATTGTGCGGGCTTAAAAAATATCGTACCTAGGGTGTTTTGCACGATTCGTTTTAGGCCGATGTTAAAAAAAAAAGTCGCATAACAATGTATCTTTCTTGACATTGAAGGTACAACTCACTTGGAAACTAAACTTGGCTCGTCCCTATGCACGGTCACATATGTAGCTTTCGAGTCGACAAATACCTAGTGAGTTTCGATCTGAAATTCATAAGATCTGCCGTTGAGTGAATATTTGATCGATAGTGGGGTTTCCTGGTCTGGTCCATTCAGATGATTTATATTCATGCTCAGGAGTCGAAAGGATTTACTTTCTTATCTATTGGGTTAACGATGCTGTGATTCCATGTACCGGACACGCTTTCCTCCGACTATATCTCACAGATAAACTGGTGCAAATAGCTCAGCAGGCTGAGACAGGCAGTTTGCACCAGCTTTATTAGATTTTTACTTCGATATCGCTACCTCAACTTCATCTAGGTGAAGGGGTTTGTATTGTAATTTCCAGCCGCCTTCGTTGATGATGAATAGTTCATTCTGCCTGATAGCAATCTTTACCACTAAATCCACTGTAACCGCCTTTGCTTCAGTCCTCCAAAACATGTCAATATCATTCGCGTAAGCGCGCAGTTGTACAGGCTTCTGAAGGTTTGTGCTTTTGGTGTCCGAGTTCTACACAATTCTGCATGACAGCGTGCTGTCTTGTCTGAATACTTAATTAAGTAACCTTAAAGCTCTTATACTTATATGCTTTCATAAGCGACCTTAAAGTCAAAGTTTGATTTCTTTAGCTATAACGCTGTTGTAGTCAGACCGTCCGGACCTAAAATCATGTAAGTTGATAGCTTGTGGTTAAAGGTATTCACAGAAGGAAAATTGGAACTTCTGATCAGACTGTAGTTGGTGCAGTTAAGAGGGTTTCCTTTCTTGGGAAACGGACCTCCGAAGAGGCTGAGGTTCCATTCATTGGTTACACTTTCATCGGATAGTTTGTGCATACACCTATCCAATTCGTAAGCCTCTTACCGTCAACGCCTGCAGTCTTTCACTGAAAATAGATGCGCACAGAATTTTAAAACGAAGACTGCTTGGAAAAACTGAATAATCGTTACGGATGAAATAATACAGATGATCTTTCTAGAACTCAAACACAATCTTTCTTCCGAATCTTCTCAAAATTGATTTGCCGAAGCCTTTCAATTTTAAAGAAATGTTGCCCCGCTACTAAAATGCATGATAACACAGAATGTTTAGAAATTCAAAATGCTTTCTAATTTCTTCTAAGTACTCGTAAAATTCATGAGAAAAATAAAACATTGCATTGACAAATTCAGTCAGTCCGTCATTCACAATCGTTTCAGCAACAAAACCTCTGGCAAATAGAGTTTCTTTAGCTTCTCCTCCACAAATTCTTCAGATTTTTGTTTCCTCGCAACATTTTCAGCCTTAAAATCGCTTTTGTAGAACCGTACCGCCTTCTTCTCCTTTAAATATTCTAATTGGAAATATTTACAATCCTCAATCACCGAATGGCCATTGCTGTAGAGGAGGAGTTTTTGAAGCCAATCCACTGGGAGAAGCAGCTTTTTACTGTTGTAAGCTGTGGCGAATATTTGGAAAACTTTCCTAAAACGAATGCGAGTTTGTGTCTGAGACTTAAGCACATTATCAAAACTTATTACCTTCGAACGGTTTGTAACTTGAGCGAAGCAATTGCACAGAGAATATGAGGAAGACGAACTATACCAGTGAGAACCTGGTAAAAATTCCCTCGGAACTGATTGATGGCAATTGAGTGAACTGCTGCATAGAGCTCATTGGATTTGATTTGATTTGGCAAATTAATACTTCGGTTTAGAGCTTCAACCGAACCAAGATTGAAGACTTGATAGAGCGATTCTATAAAATTCCTATTGCACACCTCGTTTACTTTGAAGTCATCGACATTTTTATTTTCGTAGAGCTCATCGTAGCAGCAGAGAACCCTCTTTAAGCATTCTTGTAGATGCTGGTCGCAGATTTTCGCATCAAAATTATCAATTGGTTCCTCACACAATCTAGAAAAACATCTGCTTCTTATAAATGTGTGTTTAAAGATGGGCGGATCTCTTACCGATATCGACTGTAAGCTAGAAACAAAACCATGGGCTCTAAGAGTCTTATCGTTGCTCGGGAATCATAGTTTTGCATTACCATCTCCTGTCGTATAGCCCTCAAGCGATCGAACACAAAGTCATAGACGTAGTTGAATGGTTTTCTTTTATCTAAAATAATACTGGAAAAGGGATTAGTACGAGACAAATAGGTAAGGTAATCGGAACACTAACTCTTTAAGGAGATATTCTACAGTTTTAACTAACGCTCGTTCTGTCCGAAGATCGCTGGACTTGGGAATTTTTATGCCAGCTGCTGACCGTGAAAACGATTTGACTAAAACCCCAGGCACATTCTTTTGACCCGAACTAAGTTCATAGAAGTGCAGCAAACGTTCTTTTGTTCGTCTAAGAGAATTATGAAGATTGTTTGTGTTGGAAGAATGAAATATGTGTAATTCTTACAATTTAATTTCCTGATCTGGACACATCTCTTCACATGTTCCCTGTACAAACTCGGGCATTTTGATTCACCTAATCGATTTAAATTCTCTAAAATTGAATGTTGTGATTGGGTTCTGAGTTTTAGGTGAAATTTCCAAGAAATGAAACCAATGAAAAACACAAATGAAGGAAAACAGCTGACAAATGGCGCATACGAATGTCAAAACGAAAGTACAGTACTGACGAAAATTTTATTATTGGAAAGAAGGCAGCCCTGAGAGGGAGTAAAGTCTTGTTCCCACTAAAACAAAATCTCGTTATTTCAATGAATGAATGAAATCGAAATAGCCATTCACACCAATTACAAAGGATTTGGCATGTCAATTGATTGTCAATTCTTAAGTGGATGTCAAAACAAATATTCGTTCTGATTAGAAAAAATTAAACAAACTGTATTAAACTGAGTTAAAAAATAAAAAAAATGTTGTGTTTTGAAATTAAAAACAAACCAACATCGGAGAAAACGAAATATTGAAGTTATACAGCTGCTAAAATTATTAAATAGACCAAAGAAAATTAAAAATTTCAAGAAACCATGACGAATCTGAACAAAATTAAAACGTAATTTTTTGTTGAGTACCCCGACAAGGATTTATTTAAAAGAAACTATTGTATTTAGATTCTTTATGTTATGTCAGCGTCGGCATTCCAGGCTGAGGCCGCTCTAATGACTCAAATATATTTGAGAATTCAAAATTAAACTATAGCGCCTACACCCCATTCTAGAGGAGTGCTTATAAAGTATTTGGGGTGTTAATGTTTCTGTCGTGTCAATTGGGGATTCCACATTCGTCTTTTCTGAGATGGTTATGAAATCATAAACATAGAAAAAAAAATACAATTACGCTTTATAAATATGTTGAAGGGTTATTGTAAACGCATTTGGGCAATTTAAAGCGCCATTGAGAGGAATTAGCAAAGGGTTAAACAACCACTTCGACAGGACTTCGTTGATAATCAAGAAGTGGCAGTGGACTGGCTTCCAAAGAGGAAGGTTCGGTGTTCGGATACCAACCGCGCCCGTGAGACCAACAACAAGACAACTTCCGCTAGGAATTTAGTCTTCTCATTAAAATTTGGATGCTACACATTTGCTTCGAATCTTGTTGACAGCATTTATAGCATATTGTAAAGACTGATGCAATCTGGGACTCAGATTTCTTACTACTATGTAAATGCTGTCTGTGAATGACCAGTACCTCAGGCAGTTGTCGCTTTAAGTGGGATATAAAACCACGATGACGACCATAGATGGTGCACCATCAGTCGTAACAGAAACAATGTTCCTCAATGGAATAGCTTTGTCGATAAAAAAGCGTTCCACGGCCCGAAAAATTGATTCTCCTCTGGTACTCGTATCAGTCTCTAAATAAGTAGCAAAAAGCAGTTCTTGGCAAATATTTTCATCTTTAATACTCGTATATCGAACATATCCTAACAACAGAGCTTCATTGCCGGGTAATGTAGACTTGTCTAGCTGGAGAGGGAATCTGTTGGTCTGTAAGAAATTGCATAAAATGTTTTCCACGTCGCGACCCATCTCGTCTATTCGTCATTAAACGGTGCTATTGCTCAAAGGAATTCTCTTAATATCTAATATCATGTGCGGGCTTGTGCAATACATTGTTGAGGACCTCCGCAATGGCTGGTAAAATAAGCTGCTCTCCAATTGTGTGGGGTTTCCCCGACTTCGGGGATGCTCGTGAACCATCGACGTCTTGCATAGATGATGACGCAAACGTCGATCTTATGGATTGCCTTTTCTTTGGTTTTTCTTTAAGTGCTTGAAAGAAGGACAATGACTTACTTTTTTTTGTCAGCATCTACCTATTCTTGATAAGTGGTCCTCCATTTTTGAAGGCTTCATGACATCGTTACTGAATACTTTTTCACATATGAGAGATATGGGCAAGTGTTGATTTGATAGAGATGAAGTAAATCCAAACTTCAAGTAATACAAACTGAATTGTCCGCATTTTTTTTTTTTTTTCGTGCCTGCCAACATAAAACTGAACATTTATAATTTTAGGTAACAACTTCTCTAAAGTAATTTCAAAAAATACTTAGAAAAATATTAAAACGTTGTTTTGGTACTTACCCTGTTACTTTTTCATAAACAGTAGAAATGCATGGTTACGCTATTAACGCTCGTGTGTAACTAAGGATTTTGTAAATTTTTTTTCAAATCACTTTATTTAGCTATATAATCACTTTGCAATCTCTTGAAATATATTAGTAGTATTATCATTGATATTCAAGTTCCAACGAATTAACGATAGTAAAATATCAGGAACATGTTTGGACTTGAACCTGATCATGATTTCATTCGTCTTAAATCCCGTATATGCGTGAAATACAGAGCAAGTCAAAACGTGTCTGAAAGACTTGTACGCTCGAACAGATTATCTTGCACGAACTTGTCCACGCATATTGACTTGTAAGTTTTTTATCTTGTTCGAACTTGTGCACGCTTATCGACTTGTTGAGTTTTTTAAAAGTACAGCAATGATACTTCCTACTAAAATATTAGTCATTCCTATAACAAGTTGGTACACGTATCACAACTTATACAGTATCTTGAACGTTTCAAATAAGAACTAGTGTTAATTAATTGGGGTCAATTTTTAGACCTCATCGACCTCCAAAATCAGTTTTTGTTTATGTTGACCCCTGGGAAAATGATATGTATATATATATATGTATATGTAAGTGATACATGTAATGGATAATAAGTTTGTTAATAAAGTCAGTCTTAAGCTGAGTCTCGTTGGCTGTTGCTTGTCTTTCTGAATAACTCCCATGCAAATGATATCCGGGACGCATATTGTTGAAAAGCCGCGTGGTTGGAGGCGCGAGACGATTTGGCAATAACCCCGAATTTGGGTGAAATCTCAAAATTCCTTTATTTAAAATTTGCAAATTATTTACATCATTCTTTACATTTGTGTAATTATAACAACTTACTGTCTCGATGTCTTTTAAATCTCTTTAAATGATTTAAGGATGTCTTGATATTTTAATGACTAATTTTAAGCAGGTTGCGTTTGTGCGAAAATGCCAAGGCAAAAGAAAGAACTAAGCGTCCTATAGGGTCCAAAGTTGAACACAAAAATGGCTATACCTCCTAAAATAAGCGTCCTAGAGGGTCTAAAGTTAAACACAAAAATGGCTATAACTCCTAAAATAAACGTCCTAGAGGGTCCAAAGTTTAACACAAAAATGACTATAACTCCTAAAATAAGCGTCCTAGAGGGTCCAAAGTTGAACACAAAAATGGCTATAACTCCTTAAATAAGCGTCCTAGAGGGTCCAAAGTTAAACACAAAAATGGCTATAACTACTTAAATAAGCGTCCTAGAGGGTCCAAACTTGAACACAAAAATGGCTATAACTCCTAAAATAAGCTTCCTAGAGGGTCCAAAGTTGAACACAAAAATGGCTATAACTCCTTAAATAAGCGTACTAGAGGGTCCAAAGTTGAACAGAAAAATGGCTATAACTCCTAAAATAAGCGTCCTAGAGGGTCCAAAGTTCAACACAAAAATGACTATAACTCCTAAAATAAGCGTCCTAGAGGGTCCAAAGTTGAACACAAAAATGGCTATAACTCCTTAAATAAGCGTCCTAGAGGATCCAAAGTTAAACACAAAAATGGCTATAACTACTTAAATAAGCGTCCTAGAGGGTCCAAACTTGAACACAAAAATGGCTATAACTCCTAAAATAAGCGTCCTAGAGGGTCCAAAGTTAAACACAAAAGTGGCTATAACTCCTTAAATAAGCGTCCTAGAGGGTCTAAAGTTAAACACAAAAATGGCTATAACTACTTAAATAAGCGTCCTAGAGGGTCCAAACATGAACACAAAAATGGCTATAACTCCTAAAATAAGCGTCCTAGAGGGTCCAACGTTGAACACAAAAATGGCTAGAAATCCTTAAATAAGCGTACTAGAGGGTCCAAAGTTGAACACAAAAATGGCTATAAGTCCTAAAGTAAGCGTCCTAGAGGGTCCAAAGTTGAACACAAAAATGGCTAGAACTCCTTAAATAAGCGTACTAGAGGGTCCAAAGTTAAACACAAAAATGGCTATAACTCCTAAAATAAGCGTCCTAGAGGGTCCAAAGTTGAACACAAAAATGGCTATAACTCCTTAAATAAGCGTCCTAGAGGGTCCAAAGTTGAACACAAAAATGGCTATAACTCCTTAAATAAGCGTCCTAGAGGGTCCAAAGTTGAACACAAAAATGGCTATAACTCCTTAAAACAGCGTCCTAGAGGGTCCAAAGTTGAACACAAAAATGGCTATAACTCCTTAAATAAGCGTCCTAGAGGGTCCAAAGTTAAACACAAAAATGGCTATAACGCCTTAAATAAGCGTCCTAGAGGGTCCAAAGTTGAACACAAAAATGGCTATAACTCCTTAAATAAGCGTCCTAGAGGGTCCAAAGTTAAACACAAAAATGGCTATAACGCCTTAAATAAGCGTCCTAGAGGGTCCAAAGTTGAACACAAAAATGGCTATAACTCCTAAAATAAGCGTCCTAGAGGGTCCAAAGTTGAACACAAAAATGGCTATAACTCCTTAAAGAAGCGTCCTAGAGGGTCCAAAGTTAAACACGAAAATGGCTATAACTCCTTAAAAAAGCGTCCTAGAGGGTCCAAAGTTAAACACAAAAATGAGTATAACTCCTAAAATAAGCATCCTAGAAGGTCCAAACTTAAACACAGAAATGGCTATAACTCCTTAAATAAGCGTCCTAGAGTGTCCAAAGTTGAACACAAAAATGGCTATAACTCTTAAAATAAGCGTCCTAGAGGGTCCAAAGTTGAACGCAAAAATTGCTTTAACTCCTTCAATAAGCGTCCTAGAGGATCCAAAGTTGAACTCAAAAATGACTATAACTCCTAAAATAAGAGGGTCCAAAGTTGGACACAGAAATGGCTATAACTCCTTGTTGCAAAAGCAACATGGAAACATCCCGGCTTCAAGGCAGCGCAATGCCTTTTCCGTCAGCAAAATACAATAGATTATCTCAAAATGCAACAAGGGTCCAAAGTTGGACACAGAAATGGCTATAACTCCTTGTTGCAAAAGCAACATGGAAACATCCCGGCTTCAAGGCAGCGCAATGCCTTTTCCGTCAGCAAAATACAATAGATTATCTCAAAATGCAACAAGCCGACGGCAAACCACCACAGCATCCCCGTGCGAAAATTGGGAGAACATAAAAAACATAAAACCAGCACGCATTCAGTGGGAGTGACGAAGACAAAACTTTATATAAAAAAAATACATGGTTGTTTTCATAAGCACCTCCCACTGATCTACATTCTACGCAGTTTATGTTGGTGTGTGTGCATGTTGTCGTGGGTAATACATGCACAGAGTGGGAGAGAACTCCTTCGCCGGCATTGACGGCAAATCGTTGGAGAGGTCAATGACCAGGACAACTAAGCCAACGGCCGAGACAGCTGGCCGTAGAGGTTTCGCAGCAGAAACAGCTGGCCGTAGATGTTTCGCAGCAAAAACAGCGGGACGAAAAGATTTCGTTTGGGCGAACAACAGCGAGTCGATTCATTCTCAATTTTCCCACCCACTTAGACAGTGACAATAAAATCATCATTTGAATTCGAAGAAGTTTCATTTTTCATTTGCTTATCGTTTTGGGATAGTGCATTATTTCTCTTTGTTAATTTCACCGAGGCAGAGTTTTTTTTTAATTTGCTAAGTGTCCTATCGCACAGAGTGGTCCTTCGAGTCTGATCCTTTATATCCTTTAAAGTTAAAGTGAATGCGTAAAGGCAATTGAGACAATTTAAAAAATACCGGCAAATCGTGCGTGAATTTCAAATCCTAAACGAGTCTCGTGCAGTGATCTGGAAGAAGCTGAGAAGAAGAATCTGGTGCAGCGAGGGAGCAACGCTTTCAACAGGTGTGTGGCAGTTTTTATAACTTTTCTTTTATATAATTTATATTGCATATAATAAACATTTCATATAACAAACATATCGTGTGTTGTGTGATCTATAAAAATCAGAATGAGTAAGAGCAAAATAGGTAATCTAATAGACTCAATTGAGAATGTGTGCTTAGAAGTACGTGCCGATTACAAGGCTTATTTAGAGTTAGCCGATCAACACAAATCCGTGCACATGTGTGAAGCTCGTTTAAATTATATTGAAAAATCTTTTGATGAAGCTCAAGCAATGCATCAGAAAATTGTCGCGGCTCCTACGGAAGAAGCAAAGATCAAGTACATAGAGGCTTTAACTTTCCACCATCTTAAGGAATTGTACTACAAATACTCTTCCGAGTTGAAGGCACAATTACCGAATTCAAGCGTTCAAAATCAATCCCCAGGTAGTTTTAATACTTCCATCTTAGGATTAAAGGCTTCTTCAATAGAATTAAAGCTTCCGGCAATAAAAATCCCTACATTTTCTGGCTCCTTTCAAATGTGGCCTGAATTTCGAAGCCTATTTGAAAGCCTTGTCAGTAAAAACTCGTCGATATCGGATGTGCAAAAGCTTCATTACTTGAAAGCCAATCTAAGTGGTGAAGCTGAACGTTTACTACGAAATTCAGCGATCATAGAGGGTAATTTTGATTCGGCTTGGGCAACACTAGTTAAACGGTATCAAAACCTACGACTACTTAAAGACAACCAATTTAAGTTGCTTTTTGATCAGCCAAAACTATCGCAGGAATCAGCAGAAGATCTGAAGTTGCTTCTAGATACTACCAACGAAGCGAAACATTCTTTAGAGAATCTTGGAGTTCCGGTTTCATCCTGGGAAGATGTTCTTATTTTCAACACTGTACAAAAATTACCGCTTGTCACTAGAAGTCTATGGGAATCAACCATTGCAGCTTACGTAGATTATCCAACATTTAACGTTCTTGAGGATTTCCTTCTTACGAGATCTAGAACATTAGATATCCTAGGAGAATCCTCATTTCCTACAACTCACACTAAAGTAAAAAAACCCGCGGTAAATGTCGTTCGTTCACATAATTCCACGGTTTCTAAATGTTCAATGTGTCAGGGTTCGCATTCAATCAGGAATTGTTTCAAGTTTAAGGCGTTGAGTCCGAAGAAGCGACAGGACCTTGTTAAAAGGAACAATTTATGTAACAATTGTTTATCCAATGCACATTCAACGCAAAATTGTACAAGCATGTTCACGTGCTTCGTATGCAAACGAAAGCACCATTCGTTGCTGCATCTGAATGAAGCATCGAATGCGATGCCGACAGGAGCTAGTCTGCTACCTGCTCAACAAAGCTTCGCTTCCGTTCAGACATCACAGTCAGCAAAATCGGAGCATCCAACCTCCTCCAACAGAATTGCCTCAGCACACAACACGTACATAGCCGAAAACAACCGAATACAAGCTGTTCTTCTGGCTACTGCGCTCATTAAGGTGGTCACATCCACTGGCCAACCAGTGCTACTGCGAGCACTACTGGATCCTGGATCGGAGGCATCCTTCATTTCTGAGTCTGCAGCGCAACGGTTAAATCTTCGTCAAGAAAAAAACCATGTCAGTGTATTAGGTGTTGGAGAAACCTACACCGGCGTCTCTAAATACAAGGTAACACTGACGATATTCTCAAATGTCAATGAGCAATTCAGCTTACAGCTAAATGCGCTAGTTTTACCTAAGCTTACAGCTATTCTTCCGACGCACAACATTCGCTGCGTGACTTGGAGCCACCTTCAAAATATCCAGCTCGCCGATCCGACATTTAATAAGTCAGGCAAAATAGACGTTTTAGTCGGCAGCGATGTATATTCATTCATTATTCAGGAAGGCATTGTGAAAGGCGATCCAGGCACCCCCATGGCTCAAAAGACTGAACTTGGTTGGGTGCTCTCCCGTTGCATCTCGCCTAACAACCAAACGGCGATCACATCGCTTCACACAACAACTGAAGGTTGTGAACACGACCTTCAAAAGATGCTTCTTAAGTTCTGGGAACTTGAAGAGATAGCAAGGAAGAAAATGATATCGGCAGATGAAGAGAAGTGTGAACTACACTTTTGCCGAACACACCAGCGACAAGATGATGGAAAATATATGGTACAACTTCCATTTAAGGAAGGAAAACGCCCTAGCTTGGGCCTCTCTCACAAATCTGCTCTGGTTAGATATCTGCAGTTGGAACGAAAATTCCGAAATAACCCATCATTTGCTAATGAATATAAGAGGGTATTCAACGAATACACGGAACTAGGACACATGTTGGAAGTAGATCCTTCGTCTCTAAAAAACGCTCATTATTACATCCCCCAGCACGCTGTCACAAAAGAATCAAGTTCTACAACAAAACTGCGCATCGTTTTTGACGCATCTTGCAAAACGTCCAACGGCGAATCCTTAAATGATCATCTTTTTGTTGGCCCACGGCTACAAGATGACATTTTCGATCATATAGCGCGCTTTAGAAAACATAAATTCGTCTTCATTACTAAGATGTATAGGCAGATCTGGGTACCCTCGGAAGATGCGGCCTATCAACTCGTTCTGTGGAGGGATATAGAAGGAGGAGAAGTCAAAACGTACCAGCTCAACACCGTCACATTTGGCACTGCTGCGGCACCATACTTGGCGGTTCGGACACTACAACAATTGGCTGCAGATGAACGAGAAGACTATCCGCTAGCATCAAAGATTGCCATGGAAAATTTCTACGTGGACGATGTTATGCACGGCGCAGACTCAGAAGATGAAGCAATGAAGATGCAACATGAACTTACTACTATGCTGAATCGAGGTGGTTTCCCATTACGAAAATGGGCCAGCAATAGCGAGAAGTTGTTATTAGGAATTCCAGATACCGACAGAGAGGTTCACTTACCACTATCATTCGATGAAGGTAACTCGATAAAAACACTAGGTGTTCAATGGCATCCAGGTAAGGACATGTTCTCAATCAAATGCAATATTCCAGACGCAAGGCGGTCAACGAAGCGAACAATATTGTCTGACATTGCTAGCCTGTACGACCCAATGGGATGGATTTCTCCTTGCGTCATCGTCGCGAAAATCCTAATGCAAGATATTTGGAAACAAGGCCAGACGTGGGATGCCGAGCTCCCATCTACAATATGTTCAACGTGGCATAATTTCAAAATGCAACTTAACTCCGTTAGAAACATCGAAATCCCTCGCTGGATAAATACAACAATTGACTCTCAACTGGAAATCCATGGATTCTGTGATGCCTCCGAAAAGGCATACGCCGCAGTGGTGTATTTAAGAGCCATCAATAGCAGTGCTACACAAACGACACTCCTTTTGTCGAAAACTAGGGTCGCACCCCTCAAAAACAAATCGTTGGCACGCCTTGAGTTATGCGGAGCCCTGTTGCTCGCGCAATTACTAGTACACACCATAAAAACTATGGATCTCCAAAATGCCAAACTTTTTGCGTGGTGTGATTCGGAAATCACACTATCATGGATTAAGTCGGCACCATACATACGCACCACATTTGTCGCAAACCGAGTGGCAGAAATCCAAGAGCTCACAGATCCCAACTGCTGGAGCCATATTCCCTCTAAGGACAATCCAGCAGACATGGCATCACGGGGGCTTTCTGTAAAAGAGCTTCTAAACAGCCAAAAATGGTGGCGTGGTCCTGATTTTTTGCAATTTTTCGACGACAAACGGCATGCACCATATACAAGTCAAACAACTGACCTGGAAATGAAAACTTCAAAGGCTGCAAAGGTAAGAAATGAGCTAATTGCATCTGTGTACCCCATACAAACTATTTTTCAGCTCTGCTCTCATTTCACCGCGTTTTCACACAACGACCTTCTTGCTAGGTACTCTACTTTACAGCGTTTACTTCGATCTACAGCGTACTGCATTCGCTTCATCAACAATGCTCGAAAAACCGCCAAGCATTTGTCCGGACCGCTTTCATTCGACGAAATCTCATCAGCTCGAACGCGATTGATCACCATCGTTCAGAAGGAAGTCTTCCCCGAAGAGATGTCCAAAATACACAGCAGCGAAAACGTGCACAAGGGAAGCAAATTGGCAAGGCTTTCGCCATTCATTGATCAAACAGGAATATTACGAGTTGGAGGCCGACAACGCCATCCAATTATTTTACCCTCACAAAATATCCTCACTATAAATGGCTATAACTCCTAAAATAAGTGTCCTAGAGGGTCCAAAGTTGAACACAAAAATGGCTATAACTCCTTAAATAAGCGTCCTAGAGGGTCCAAAGTTCAACACAAAAATGGCTATAACTCCTTAAATAAGCGTCCTAGAGGGTCCAAAGATGAACACAAAAATGACTATACCTCCTAAAATAAGTTTCCTAGAGGGTCCAAAGTTGAACACAAAAATGGCTATAACTCCTTAAATAAGCGTCCTAGAGGGTCCAAAGTTGAACACAAAAATGGCTATAACTCCTAAAATAAGCGTACTAGAGGGTCCAAAGTTGAACACAAAAATGGCTATAACTCCTTAAATAAGCGTCCTAGAGGGTCCAAAGTTGAACACAAAAATGGCTATAACTCCTAAAAAAAGGTTCCAAAATGTCCAAAGTTGAACACAAAAATGGAAATAACTCCTTAAATAAGCGTCCTAGAGGGTCCAAAGTTAAACACAAAAATGGCTATAACTACTTAAATAAGCGTCCTAGAGGGTCCAAAGTTGAACATAAAAATGGCTATAACTCCTAAAATAAGAGTCCTAGAGGGTCCAAAGTTAAACACAAAAATGGCTATAACTCCTTAAATAAGCGTCCTAGGGGATCCAAAGTTAAACACAAAAATGGCTATAACTCCTAAAGTGAGCGTCCTAGAGGGTCCAAAGTTAAACACAAAAATGGCTATAACTCCTGAAATAGGCGTCCTAGAGGGTCCAAAGTTGAACACAAAAATGGCTATAACTCCTAAAATAAGCGTCTTAGAGGGTCCAAAGTTAAACACAAAAACGGCTATAACTCCTAAAATAAGCGTCCTAGAGGGTCCAAAGTTGAACACAAAAACGGCTATAACTCCTAAAATATGCGTCCTAGAGGGTCCAAAGTTAAACACAAAAATGGCTATAACTCGTAAAATAAGCGTCCTAGAGGGTCCAAAGTTGAACACAAAAATGACTATAACTCGTAAAATAAGCGTCCTAGATGGTCCAAAGGTGAACACAAAAATGGCTATAACTCGTAAAATAAGCGTCCTAGAGGGTCCAAAGTTGAACACAAAAATGGCTATAACTCGTAAAATAAGCGTCCTAGAGGGTCCAAAGTTGAACACAAAAATGGCTATAACTCCTAAAATAGGCGTCCTAGAGGGTCCAAAGTTGAACACAAAAATGTCTATAACTCCTTAAATAAGCGTCCTAGAGGGTCCAAAGTTGAACACAAAAACGGCTATAACTCGTAAAATAAGCGTCCTAGAGGGTCCAAAGTTGAACAGAAAAATGGCTATAACTCGTAAAATAAGCGTCCTAGAGGATCCAAAGTGGAACACAAAAATGGCTATAACTCCTTAAATAAGCGTCCTAGAGGGTCCAAAGTTGAACAGAAAAATGGCTATAACTCCTTAAATAAGCGTCCTAGAGGGTCCAAAGTTGAACACAAAAACGGCTATAACTCGTATAATAAGCGTCCTAGAGGGTCCAAAGTTGAACAGAAAAATGGCTATAACTCGTAAAATAAGCGTCCTAGAGGGTCCAAAGTGGAACACAAAAATGGCTATAACTCCTGAAATAAGCGTCCTAGAGGGTCCAAAGTGGAACACAAAAATGGCTATAACTAATTAAGTAAGCGTCCTAGAGGGTCCAAAGTTGAACAGAAAAATGGCTATAACTCGTAAAATAAGCGTCCTTGAGGGTCCAAAGTTAAACACAAAAATGGCTATAACTCGTAAAATAAGCGTCCTAGAGGGTCCAAAGTTGAACACAACAATGGCTATAACTCGTAAAATAAGCGTCCTAGAGGGTCCAAAGTTGAACACAAAAATGGCTATAACTCGTAAAATAAGCGTCCTTGAGGGTCCAAAGTTGAACACAACAAAGGCTATAACTCGTAAAATAAACGTCCTAGAGGGT